>CM050520.1:60819456-62180289 GCA_027563665.1 Antrozous pallidus
TGATCAATATATTTTTCTGTAATTATCTTTGTTTTCTTTTTGTTATCCTTAGCGCTATCATCCTCCTCATCTGAACCCATGTCTTCAATCTTGGATTTCTCATCATAATCTTTATCTTTCTCCCCTTTTGCTTCCTCTGCTTCATTGTTGATTTATTTCTCTTATTCCCTCTCCAAATAAAAGGTGATGGGATAACCTATAAACCGTGAGCACTTCTGCACCAATTCTTTGACCTCCCTCCCTTTTAACTCCTCCTCCTGGTCATCTTTAAGGTGGAAGATTACTCTGGTACCCAGACCATAATCAGCTCACACACTGAAGGAACCCTCAGCAGAATACTCCCAGGCATACTGCTCATCATCATTGTGATTTGTCCAATAACAGAGATGTCTGCACCAGCCTGAAGAGCCTCTATAAATGCTTTTCACTCAGACTTAGCAATGGTTCCCAGATGATTTATGAGATCCGCTTTGATATGCCAATGTCTGTGTTCACCAAAGTGAGTGTGAATCCTTGAGGTTTGCAGATAATGTAAATTTTCAGGTCTTTACCACTGTCCAACTTGAAAATGACAGTCAGGCTCTCATAGCATATCTTGTCCAAGCCATCAGAAGCATTACTAATCAACCCAAAAGAAAATTTCCTAGTTGGAGGAACAAACAATGGTAATGAGAGACATGAGTTAGGCAATTTCTGCCTGGAAAGTGAAACTTTCTACCTCCTCCTCCCCATAATGCATTTTCTCAGGCACCATGAAGATGAAGGGATGCAATTACTAGAGAGCAGAGTGGGCAGGGACTGTGTTCAGTTCACACAATGTGCAACCAACATGCTTAGGGGTGACTCTGTCATTTTTTTAGACATACTGTCATTGTACAGTTAGTCTACAATCCTATATAATGAAAGAGAAACATGCAAATTTGACCGTACCATTGCTCCTGATTGGCTATGCTACCAGCCAGTCAAGAGCAGGGGCGGGACCAAGTGGCATGAGCACACGGCCCCAAGGGTGGAGATGAAATGGTGGTCACAGCGAGCACCCAGCCCCCAGGCACTGTGTGGGGAAGCAGTGGCAGCAGCGGTGGTGGTGGTGGCAGCTGCAGGGAGTGCCCAGCCCCCGGCACTGTGAGTGGAAGTGGCAGCTAGCGCCCAGCCCCCAGGGCCAATGATTGCAGGCAGCTGGGGATGAGGTGAGCAGGGTGATGGCTAGGTGCTCAAGGCTTTAGGCTTCTGGTGAGGCTTTAGGCCTTGGGCAGGCTGGGGGTGAGCCATCAGTTGGACATCCCCTGAGAGCTCCCAGTATGTGAGAGGGGGAAGGTTGGGTTGAGGGCCATCCACCCCAAGTGCATGAATTTCGTGCACTGGGCCCCTAGTCCTATCTAACAAAAGAATAATATGCAAATTGACCATACATCCGCTATGCTACAAGCCAATCAGGAGCAGGGGGCATGGCCAGCAGACAGGGGGTGTGGCCAGGGGACATGGCCAGCAGACAGGAGGCGAGGCCGGCAGGGCCATGGCCAGAAGCATGGTAGCAAGCATCCTATAAGCTCTGCCCACACAGTATTTAAGGGCCGGCAAGATCACTCCTTTCAGTTACTGTTACTAAGTCATGTCCTTTCACAGTGACCTCAAGACCAGAGGTCCCTGCGCAGGCCCATGGAGTGGAGGGGCAGTCCCAGGTGGCCGTTCAGCCACTGTGCAGGGCCATGGAGCAGAGGGGTGGGTACATAAGGGAAGAGCGAGGATGCCCGGGATTAGCAGTCCCTGCATGGGCCCATGAAGCATAGGGGAAGTCCTAGGCAGGTGTTGTGCTGCTGCACGGGGACTGCGGAGCAGAGGGGCAGGGATGTCCTGGACCAGCAGTCCCTGCACAGAGCCTGCAGAGTGGAAGGACGGTCCCAGGCAGCCCCGCCTCTCATGCACATTTCGCTGCTGCACATCAAGGCCCGTGGGGACCCAAGGCACTGCCTCTCATATGCATTTGCTGCTCTGCAGGGCCCATGGAGCAGAGGGTGGGGACCTTAGGAACTGCCTCTTGTGCGCATTCTGCTGCTCAGTGAGGATTCGAAGCAGAGGGGCAGGAACCCAAAGGACCTCTGGTCCCGGGTGGCCCCATCTCTCGTGCATGTTCCGCTGTTGCTCCTTGGAACCTGCTTAGCCCACAAACCAGAGGGATGGGGAACCGAGGGACTGCCAGTACCAGGTGGCCCCGGTGGTCCTGGGAGGCCTTTTGCCGCTCTGCTGGGCCTAAGAAGCTGAGAAGAAGGTGTAGGAGAAGCTGCCCAAAGAGATGAAGGTGCTGGGGAGGAGCAAGCAACCAAGAAGGAAGATTGAGCCTGTCCTTCCTTAATTATTTCAAGATTAATCTTCCCAATAATCAACCCCATCACCAACCAAGCAGTTGCGTCCCTGATAGTATATGAATTAAACTCAAACATCAAATGTTATGCTATGACTTTTCTCCTTATACAGAGTATCAGTTTGCTTGCAAAGTGGCTTTCTGGCTTGCTGCCAGGCTGTGCCTGGTCCATGTTTATGAGTTCAGGATCTATGACAATGTTAATAATTCAGATATTTACACTAAAAACACATGAATACATGAATTCACTAATGTTAATGTTAAAATTCACGGAAAAATAGTCCTTTGAATCTTTGGTGGTTAGAAATTAAAGACCTCAAATTATGTGCAATAAACAGTAAATAAAGTTACACTGAATGGCAAAAAAAAAAAAATACATCATGGTCCAGGAAATGTTCAAAGATCTGGGAACCATTCCCAGATTAGGAAAGGAAGTCACAGGGTGTATATTACTGCTACAAATACTGTATTTCTACTATTTACAACATATACAATATAATGTATTAGATGCCTTCCTTTCTCATGAAGTACGTATTCTCACAGGTAATATTGGTAGATATGTTATAGTTATGGCAGTATGTCATATCCTATATATATTAATAAAAGGGTAATAAGCTAATTAGACCAAGAGACATTCCAGATGTCCTTCCGGACAAAGTCATGGTGGTGGGGCCGAGGCTGAGGTGGTTATGGGTGATCAGGCCAGGAAGGGAGAGCAATTGGGGGTGATCAGGTTGGCAGGGTGGTGCAGTT
Organism: Antrozous pallidus; assembly: GCA_027563665.1. NCBI lineage: Eukaryota > Metazoa > Chordata > Mammalia > Chiroptera > Vespertilionidae > Antrozous > Antrozous pallidus. The sequence goes on from CM050520.1 coordinate 60,822,572, forward strand.
GAGGGAAAGCAGGCCAGCAGGCAGACTGGTTAGGGGAGATCAAGCAGGCAGGCAGGTGAACAGTTAGGAGCCAGTAGTCCTGGATTGTAAGGAGGTTATCCAATTGCCAGTTTAGGCCTGATCCCACAGGGGTCCCAGATTAGAGAGGATGCAGGCCAGGCTAAGGGACACACACCCCTCCCCCCCCACGCATGAATTTTGTGCACCAGGCCACTAGTATAGTATAAACATAACTTCTATATGCATTGGGAACTAAAAAATTATGACTCACTTTATTGTGACATTTGCTTTATTGTAGTGGTATGAAACTGTACTCATAATATCTCTGAGTTATAACTGCATATTAGATCTCTAGATATAGTCATCCAATATGACTGTATATTTGTCTCCTTTGACTAACATCTCCCCATTTACCATACCTCCCTGCCCTTATTTAAATGTTTTATTTTTTTAATTTAATAAATCTTTACTGTTCAGTTTATTACAATTGTTCCTCTTTTCTCCCCATAGCTCCCTCCACCCAGTTTCCACCCCACCCTCTGTCCTTACCTCCCACCCACTGTCCTCATCCATAGTTGTATGATTTTTGTCCAGTCTCTTCCCGCACCACCCACACTCCTTAACCCTCCTGAGAATTGTCAATCCACTTCCTTTCTATGCCCCTGGTTCTATTATATTCACCGGTTTATTCTCTTCATCAGATGTTTTATTCACTTGATTTTTAGATTCACTTGTTGATAGATATGTATTTGTTTTTCATAATTTTTATATTTTTCTTCTTCTTCCTCTTTTTTAAAAATACCTTTAAAAATACCAAAATAATACTGGTTTGGTAGTGATGAACTCCTTTAGCCTTTTCTTATCTGTGAAGCTCTTTATCTGACCTTCAATTCTGAATGTTAGCTTTGCTGGGTAGAGTAATCTTGGTTGTAGGTCCTTGCTATTCATCACTTTGAATATTTCTTGCCACTCCCGTCTGGCCTGCATAGTTTCTGGTGAGAAATCAGATGGAAATCGTATGGGTGCTCCCTTGTAGGTAATTCACTGTTTTCTCTTGTTGCTTTTAATATTCTCTCTCTGTCTTTTGCTCTTGGCATTTTAATTATGATGTGTCTTGGTGGGGTCCTCTTTGGATGCCTTTAGTTTGGGGTTCTGTGCACTTTATGGACTTCTAGGTCTATTTCTTTCACCAGGTGGGGGAAGTTTTCAGTCATTATCTCTTCAAACAGGTTTTCAGTATCTTGCTGTCTCTCTTTTTCTGGCACCCGCATAATTCTGATGTGGGTATGCTTGAGGTTATCCCAGAGGCTCCTTACACTATCTTCAACTTTTCAGATTCTTTTTTCTTTTTGGTTTTCCAGCTGAGTGTTTTTTGCTTCTTTGTGTTTCAAATCTTTGACTTGATTCTTGCAGTCCTCTAGTCTGCTGTTACATCTCTGTATAATATTTTTATTTCAGTCAGTGTATGCTTACTTTCTAGTTGGTCCTTTTTCATATCCTTGAATTTTTCAAGAAATTTCCAAGAAACCTTATAATGGTAGTTTTGAACTCTATATCCAGTCGTTTGCTTTCCTCCATTTCTTTAATTTGTGATCTATTTTTTTGTCCTACATTTTTGCTGCTTCCCTGAGTTGGTAGAGTAGCTTTGTATGGTAGGTGTCCTATATGGCTCAGTGGGTCAGCTTCCCCAGTTACCTGAGGTGGACACTCTTGGTGTACCTCTTTGTTGACTGTATGCTTAGCCTTGTTGTAGTTAAGTCTTGATTATTATTGGCATCATTGCAATTGACCTCCAGGCCAATTGGTTGTGAGTATCAGCTATGTCTACACTGGGAGAACTTCTGTGCTGGAGACATCTTTATAAGATTTGCAAAATTGCAAAAGTTTCTGTGCTCAACTTGGATTGGGCGGTGTTTCAGGGCAGAGCAGATAGCCTTGGTTTCCTGTCAGCCCTGTCCTATGAGGCCCCTGGGTCTCAGTGTCTCTGGGTAATCACTGCTAGCACCTCTGAGAGAGCCGACCTCAAGTTTCGCCCACTGCCAGACAGTCTATTTTCTCCCCAAATGAGTCTGGGTTCCCAGAAACTCACCCAAAACTGGAATTTAGTGCAGTTGAGAACTTCCATCTCCCTCCTGCTTTAGAAAGCCAGCTGCACACTCAGCTGCCCATGCATTCAGCAGTCAGTCCTCTCTGTACCTACATACCTCCAGACCTCTGCCTTCTGCAGCTCCTGAGTCAGTGTGCTTTCTCTTTTCCTGACAATCCAGATACCCCCTGAATGAGTCTGGTTTCCCAGAGTCTCACTCAGCACTGGAGTTCAGTTAAGTCAGGCTCTTCCATCTCCCTCCAACTTAAAAAGTCAGCCATGCACTCAGCCACCCGTTCTTTCCACACGTGTGCACGTCTCTGTACCTCAGCCTTTTGCAGCTCCTCTGAGTCTCAATGTGCTTTCCTCTTTCCTTCTAGTTGTTGAATTTTCACTCAGCCACCTTTCCTGTGGTTCTGGATGGTGTCCATTTTGTCTTTTAGTTGTAGTTTTGATATTGTTTGCGGGACAGCAGTTTAGGTGTTTACCTATGCTACCATCTTGGTTTCTCCTGTATTTAACTTTTTTTAGATTCCACATATAAGTGAGATTATGTAGTGTTGATTTTTTGTTTATTTGTTTGGTTTTTTCCCTTTCTGTGTCTAGCTTATTTCACTTAGCATAATGTCCTTCAGGTTTACTCACGTTGGTGTAAATTGCAGAATCTCTTTTTTTTTAAGGCTGAATAATATGCCATTGTGGCATATCTAATCTCAAAACTTCTTTATCCATTTATCCTAAGTATCTATAGGTTTTTCTTCCCCCATATCTTGGCTATTGTGTACAATGCTGCAATGATCATTGGAGTGCAGATCTCTTTAAAGTAAGGTTTTCATTTCCTTCAGGTATACTAGTATACCCAGCAGAGGGCATGGTAGATCATATGATAGTTCTAGTTTTAGTTTTACTCTTTTTATCACAGCTGGAGCACAATATAAAGAAACATAAAAGAATTTGAAGAACAGAGGTGCACAATAAGCCATAGCATCTCATGATCAAGATGAAAAAATATATATTTCTGAAGCAATAATTTATAGATGGCATTTTGCAAAGCCCATTAGAGAGAAATAAATTTCCTTCCACCAAAGCGCTAATAAAAGTCTAAGAAAATGAATAGAGAATTACTACATGGTTGTTTTTTGAAAAAAAAAATGTAATTGATTTCAGAGAGTAAGGAAGAGGGAGAGAGAGAGAGAAACATCTATGACACAAAAAAGAATCATTGATCGGCTGTCTCCTGCAAGTCCCCCACTGGGATTTGAACCCACAATCTGGGCATGTGACCTTGACCAGAATCATACTTGGGACCCTTCAGTTCTCAGGCCAATGCTCTATCTGCTGAGCCAAACTGGCTAGGGTGGCTAGGGTAACTACATGGTTTTTGATACAAAAGAATGGCATTGCAGAAAAAAAAATCATGAGGTAAATACAGTTTGGGAATATGCAGGGGACTCAGCAGAAATTGAAGGAAAATAAAAGAATAAGGACCAGAACAGAACAGAGAAAATTAATCATATTGGCGAACTTCTTTTATATTGAGGAAAAATTGGGAACTTATACTCTGAACTCATTAAATAAACATTTGTTATTCATGTTTACAACCATGTTGCAATGACTAAATAGAAAACAATTGATAGCTATCACTTCATAGTTTGGACTCTTTTCAAAGAAATTCTTTGGTAAACTTCATGAAGATCCAGAGAAAAGATGAAACTTCTATTTGAAAAGATAGCAGGGTCAGGAAAAACAGATTCTAACATATAAGTTAAGATTATTGTGATCTGAGTAGACAAGTAAGTTAAGGATTCTTCCTAAATTAACATGGCCAAAAAAGCTTATATTTGTCAGAATTTTAACAATGCACATTTGGAAAGATGAAAAATATAGTGTAAGATCCTAGCCATTGAGGTTCTTTTATAACCCAGAAAAGAGTTGGTAAATGTCATGTAAGCATTTTTCCTGATCACTTATCTATATTTCATGTGAAAGCTCACAATTTATTTTTCTTTAGTCCTTTCTTATCTATCTTGACCTTTCCTCTCCATGTCACTCTTATGTTCTTCAAAATCTTCCTTTCATATTCATTGAAAGTAATGCAGTAAGACACTTGAACCACTGACATGTATGGACAAAAGACTAGCTGCCTACATTCTTATAATTCCACTTTTTTAAGAAGCATGTTTCACTTATACAGCACAATAAATTCATAGAAATAAATTCAATCCCTTCTAACATATTTGTTGTTAATCTTCACCCAATGATTTTTTTTTTCAGAGAGAGTGGAAGGGAGGGAGGGAAAGAAGAAAGGAAAGAGAGAAAAAAAGAGAAACATTAACCTACAACCCAGGTACTTAACCCTTTGGTGAGTGAACTGATTTTTACATAAGAAAGATATTATATATAGCTGATAAAATTTAGTAAGAAATAACTTTGTAGAGGAGGTAGTCCAGTGATTGCTCCTGGATAATGATACAAATTTAATAAGCTTATAAGACATTTTAAGGTATCGGGGAGGGGTGAATTGAGAAAGGGATATTAGGCAAACTGGTGCAAATGCTTAAAAACAGGAATATGCAGAAAGATGTTTCAAAATTCTTCAAAGAATATGATGAAAAGAATGAAAGAAAAAAGTGGCAGAAAATGTTGACCCTAATCAGCAAGTGTAAAGGAGGCAGTGGCTTGAACAAAGCTGTGCTTTGAGGACATGAGTCTGGCATAGGGCTTACTATCAATTGTAGGCAAGTGATCAGAAAGAAGTCTAGATAAGCACCTAAGCTACAGTGGACTTAATAGTAATGATAGAGAAGAGGTCAAATCCATACAACTGGAAACACGGGGCTTCAAGGAGAAGGATAAGTGAGGAATATGAAGTCAAAGAATATACTGTTCCAAAACTGGACACCTAAATGAATAGAAACCAAGGGACAGAAAAGAGCCACTTCATTTGATTTTAGTCATGTTGTACATGAGGACTATTATAGATATCCAATTTATAGTAAGACCTTTTAATAAGCAAATTTTTCCTCTATTTCAAAATTTATAATTATAAAACATCTGAGCTCCTATAACTTTCTAAAAATTTATTTCTTGAAGAAAACAGATTCCATTGTGATAGCAAGAATCACAAGATTTCAAGCAATCTAGAGAATGTTCAAAATCAAACTCACAGTAATACTTCTATCTTCCTCTGCAATTGCCATCATGGGTGATGGATACTGGAAAAGAAAGACTGAATAGACTTTTCTTCAGTCCCTACTAGTTGAGCAAAGTTGAGTCAACTATTTAACATTCTTGATTCTTAGATTTAATATCTGTAAAGTGAGATGTGCATGCAATGATTAGTGGCACATGTCCACCCCTTTACACAGAGTTATTATAAAATTCACATGAAATAAAATCAAATGTCTCCAAAGGTGTCTTTAAGCTATAAGACACTATAAATTGCTTTATTGAGGCATGGGTAGTAAATATGAATTGCTAGTAAATACTCTTAGTTAAAACTGATATAATGACTAAAACTATCTCTATTAAATCAACTATGGCTACTCTGACACTACTGCCACTATTGAGGCCGGTTTTTAATAAATAGGATCTTCACCATTCATTAAAAAGAGGTCAATTGGTCATCTGATTATCTCTATCTCTTCCAGAAACCATTATAAAGGAAAGGTAAAGAAATAAAATTGGCATAAATCAACAGAGATGGGACATAATATGGCAACTTTTTGCAAAAAAGGAAAAGAAAGATGGAAAGCAGATCAAATAGCAGTCACTGACTTTATAATGATGAAGAAGATACAGCATACATTCATGAGAAGAGGTTGTAAGTGATTTTCCCTGAAAAACTCCAGAGAGTTATAAGGCCTAGCAAAAAGTAAAAAGTGGGAATGAAAAAAGAGAGATCATTTAAAAACAATTACACTGAATATATGCTCACCCATTTCTCTTACTAATGTCAAGAATATCAGGAATTACATGTCTACTCTATAGGCAGAATTTTTAAGCATTCTCCTAGAGAAATTTATCTAGGAGTACACATTGAGGAAAGGTACAGGTGAGGCACATGGTTTAAAACAAGGAAATAAAATGAACATTTGTACACTAAGTGGTCAGGCATATGCCCCTGCTGGAAACCTAAACAATAGTGACTCTCATCCTTCCCTGGGAGGGCTATTGGAAACAGCATCCTCAGATAATCTGAAAATCCTCAGAGCAATGACATGGCCACATACATATTGTGGAAAAGTGCCATAGCATAAAAGCCAATTGCCCACCCAATTACCATATTAATTAGTGCCTTGTCCTTTGGTTTATTAGTATACAAAGGGCTTCTAAACTGATATTTTAAAGCCCCTATCCTATCTAATAAAAGAGCAATATGCAAACTAACCATCACTCCACTACACCCACAAGCCATGGCCACTAGTCTTGCCCATTAGCCAACTAGGAGTGAGTATGAAAATGAACCCCAAACAAGACAGCTGTGGCCATGAAGAGAGCGGGAGGGAGGCTTGGGTTTCCCCAGTAATGGGCAATGGAGGAAGCCAAGCTTCCCGCACATCCTGGCCAGCCCAGGCCTCCACATAAGGCTACAAAGTTTCAATTATAGAAGATAAATAAATGCCAACAGAAATGGCTGTCGCCATGGAGTGAGGAGAAGGCTTGGCTCCGCTCCACACTACAAAGTTTCAATTGCAGACATAAATTAATCGCAGGTCCCAGGGCCTCCACATGGGTTGTTGAGAGGGCGTGGCCAGCCTGAAAACCACCATAAGCCCCTCACCCATGCTGCCCATGCACCAAGGGAACCCCACTCTGATCTGAGACAGCCTTCAGGGCAAACCAGCTGCCCCCCACCCATGTACCAGGCCTCTATCCTATCTAATAAAAGAGTAATATGAGATTGACCATAACTCCAACACACAAGAGGGCTGCTGTCATGTGGTCAAAGATCCTGCCCCCATGTGGACACAAGATGGCCACCACAAGATGGCCAGCAGGGGAGGACAGTGGGAGATTCTAGCCCTGCAAGAGAGGGTAGTTAGGGGCGATCAAGCCTTCAAGGGAAGGCAGTTAGGGGTGACCAGGCTGGCAGTGGAGGGAAATTGGAGGCAAACAGGCTGGCAGGAGAGCAGTTAGACATCAATCAGGCTGGCAGGCAGGCGAGCAGTTGGGTGGCAGCAGTCCTGGATTGTGCCATCCCTCAAAGTGTCCCTATTGGAGAGGGTGCAGGTTGGGCTTAGAGACACTCCCTCTCCTATGCATGAATTTCATGCACCAGGCCTCTAGTTTTATATAAAAAGGAACAATTAAAGATCATCTGACACTTGAGAAAAGACTATAAAATGGAAGAAATGACATGTCAATCTTAACGAAAGAGAGATAACTCTAATAATATTTAAATATTTACTCTCCACAAAGAAGTTTTAATGCATGCAAAATTTTTAAATACTATTAAAAAGAAAATCATAAACAGAAAGGACTCTTGTAAGTTAAAGCATTGTAAGAAAATAGGTCAACTAGAAGTTATAAAGGTAAATTTAAGAAAGTCTTTTAGAAAAAACAAAAATATGTAAAGTTGGAAAATATGAAGTAAAAGTTACTTATAGAACCAATCTAAAAAAGAGTAATTTCTGAGTAAAAGGTTCCAAAAAGCACAGGTAGACAAAATAAGTGAAAAAAATTACCCAAGAAAAGTTCTAGAATAAAGTACACAAATCTACAGACTGCCTGATACAATCAATGAGAAAGTCTTACCTTAAGGCCAAATATCATGAAATTTCCAAGTATCAGTGCTAAACAGAAGATTGTAAAGTCTTCTAAACAGAAGAGACAGTGTTACATACATAAGATGCTTATAATAATTTCAGATTTCTTAATAGCAACCAAGGATTCTAGAAAATAATTGTCTCCAAAATTCTGAAGGCAAAAATCTCCATCTTTAAATATTATGCCAAACCAAAGTTTCCACTCAGTGTGTGGGTATAATACTTCTCTCTCTCTCTCTCTCTCTCTCTCTCTCTCTCTCTCTCTCTCTCTCTCTCTTTTAAATAGACATCAATCAGGCTGGCAGGCAAGTCTGAAATGACTTGTAGGTATACTTTTTTGCACTTTTTCTGAGGAAAGAATGATATGTCTCAGAAAGTGAAGGGTCAAACTACAAATGTAGATCGCCTCAGAAAAGAAGAAAAGTATTATGGAAAAGAGGTCCTTATTAAAAATGAATATTTATAGAATGATACAGCATTTGAAACAAATATAAGATTATGTGGATAGCAAATTATTCAAGTGAAAATAAAGGGAAATTATACCTCCAGCAAGACCAAATAGTTACATGAATCTTTCTGGTTTGCCTTTGCTACAAGGTTTCTGCCACAGACTTTTCAGTGTTAAAACCAGGTTAGTCACTAAGAGGGAGGGATATTATGAAAAGTGGTGAGAAAATTGAATTCTTTTATATTACTGCTAGAAGCCCAGTGCATGAAATTCCTGCATAGGTAGGATTCACTAGGCCTGGCTGGCAATTAGGGCCCGTCTGTGGAGCAACCGGTAGAGCAATGAGGGTGTGGGGGTTTGCTGGCACCAGCCTTGGTTGGCCTGGAGCCTGTGGGCTGGAGGCAGCTCCTGAGTTGAGCATCTGTCCCCTGGTGATAAGTGAGTGACATAGCACTAGTTGTTCCACCAGTCATTCCGCTGTTTAGTCAGTTTGCATATTAGGCTTTTATTATATAGGATTATTGTTATAATCATCATAATTAGTAGTAAGAATTACATATAAAACATTTATTACATTTACAAAAAACTAGGGGAATATTTAAAAATATTTTATTATTGATTTTAGAGAGGAATGAAGAAGGAGCGAGAGATAGAAACATCAAGGATTAGAGAGAACCATTGATCAGCTGCCTCCTGCATGCCCCTCACTGGGGATATAGCCCACAACCCGGGTAGGTGCCTTGACAGGGAATAGTACTGTGACTGCCTGCTTCATAGATCAATGCTCAACCACTGAAAAACACTGGCTAGGTAGAGGGTGGGGAGAGGCAATATATTTAAATTCTAATGCATATATCAAATATAAAATAAATAGTTTAAAAATTTTTCTATGATATTTGACCTTGTCATTGCTGTGTATAATTCTATGCCACTAAAATGTGAATATCAGGCTAAAACACTATTTGCTAGTGTGATGCCAAAAAGAAGATTCCTTCAACTTAATATTAAACAATTAAATTTTGTCAAAATTATGTATAAACTCATACATAACACACAATATTAAACAAATTAGTTCTCTCACCTGATGAAATGACAGGCTAATACACTTGCACAAACTGACATAGACCCTAAAAATCTCCCCATTTTTCTTTCTTTCTTTTTTTTTTTTTAAACATATTTTATTGATTTTTTACAGAGAGGAAGGGAGAGGGTTAGAAAGTCAGAAACATCGATGAGAGAGAAACATCGATCAGCTGCCTCTTGCACACCCCCTACTGGAGATGTGCCCGCAGCCAAGGTACATGCCCCTGACCGGAATCGAACCCGGGACCTTTCAGTCCAAAGGCCGATGCTCTACCACTGAGCCAAACCGGCTTCGGCTCCCCATTTTTCTAACTATCAATATTATATAAAACCCTAAAATGCAAATAGATCAAACAGCAAAACAACCAAACAGCTGAATAACTGGTCTCTATGACATGTGCTGACCACGAAGGGGTGCATGCAGAATACGATGGGCATTGGCAACAGGCAGCAGAGTGCTGTGGCAGGCATCGACTGTGCTGCGATGGTGGAGCAGATGAGCAGGGTGCTAAACCAAGGCAGGGTACTGGTGGCTATCATCAGGACGAGCCTCTGGTGGTGACTGAAAATTCTTTGCTCCCACCTGTCATGGCCCTGCCTATTCCTCGCTCCTGCTGCTGGTGCTGACGCCAATTGCTCCACACTGTCAGTGGGTCAAGTGGGGTTGGTGCTGTCAGCATGTGAAAGCAGTGGAAGCAGGAGTGGGGCTACCAGCAGACAGGGAACCAGGGGCTGTGGTGGAAGGATCTCAGCAGGGGCATGGAGGATGGGCTGAGACCTGCCCTTGTACCCACCACAGCCTCGCAGTCCACAGTTTCTTTCAAGGTGCACAAATTCATGCACTCGGCCCCTAGTATGTGCCATAAAATCATTTTATAGAATTGATATTGTGCTTTTGCCTAAAAGACAGAAAACTAGATGATGAACACCTTCTGCTAACAATAGAAGTAGTATCCTTGAAGTACGCATTACCAAAATGGAGCCACACCCAAGAAATGCTTTAACAATTGAGCAGTGCTCTAACTCAGCTAAGACCTTTAGAGGTTAAATGGTATCTCCCAAATCAGCCTTATTGCACATAGAAATTACCAATACGCTCTTATAAGCTACGTCTCGATCAAGTTTTATTGTGATCTTTAAATCCCACCATGACAGAAATGCTTGTGCAGTCTTTGCTCCAAAGTCACAGTCCACTTAGAGTCAAATGACAAGCTTATACTATTAAGACTGTTAACTGTTAAGACTGCAGTGGCTGTCAAACACTTCATTTCAATAGAGAGCAAAGGAAACACCAAAAGAGACCAATGTAAAGGTCTAATGAGAAACTGACATTTAAAGAGGAAAGATTTGTTTCATAAGACCAAGATCCATGCTCCATAGAACTCATTCAGATAGAGACTTGCAGCCAAGCAAAATGTGAGGTTAGATGCTGTGTCCTTGATCCCCCTGAATCAGCAGGACAGAAAGGCTGGTTGGCAAGGTTGAATTTGCATGCTTCAGCACATTTCTATTGCCACTTACAAAAGAGATGATTCTCTTGTCATCATGTGAACATTCAAGGCACTAATTCAGAGTTCAACCAAAAGGAGGAGAGTATGTGGCACTGACTGTAAGAAACTTCTACCTGTGGTCTTAATACAGGGCTTTGGGGAAATATTCGCTTAACTCCTTCCACACAGTTTTATACAGACATCCATGCTCTTTCTTGAGTTTCAGCATCTTTCACAATGTGAGCCTTTTCAGTTGAACACTGAACCAGAACACACACACATCTATTTTCTCACATTTCTGGGAGACTTTATAATGCAAGTTTTGTAAGTATCTTAGGCCCAGCTGTGGTGGCTCAGTGATAGAGCATTAACCTATGAACCAGGAGGTCACAGTTTGATTCCTGATCAGGGCAGATGGCCAAGTTATGGACTCAATCTCCAGTGTGGGGCATGCAGTAGGCACCTAATCAATGATTCTCTCTCATCATCGATGTTTATGTATACACACACACACACACACACACATATATATATACTAGAGGCCCGGTGCACAAAATTCGTGCGCAGGGGAGTGAGGGGGTGTCCCTCAGCCCAGGCTGCACCTTCTCCAATCTGGGACCCCTCAAGGGATGTCTGACTGCCTATTTAGGCCCGATTCCAGTAGGATTGAGCCTAAACAGGCAGTCAGACATCCTTTTCACAATCCAGGACTGCTGGCTCCAAACTGCTCACCTCCCTGCCTCCTTGATTGTCCCTAACAGCTTTTGCCTGCCAGCTGATCACCCCCTAACCACTACCCTGCCAGCTTAATTGATGTCTAACTGCTCTCCTACCAGCCTGTTTGCCCCCAATTTTCCTTCTCTGCTTGCCTGGTCCCCCCTAACTTCCCTCCCCTTCAGGCTTGATTGTCCCAAACTGCCCTCCTTTGCAGGCCTGGAACCTCCCAAAAGCCCTCCCCTGCTGGCTATCTTGTGATGGCCATCTTGTGTCCACATAGGGGCAGGACCTTTGACTACATGGGGGCAGCCCTCTTGTGTGTTGGAGTGATGGTCAATCTGCATATTACTCTTTTATTAGATAGAATGTATGTATATATGTATGTGTATATATATGTATATATATGCATATGTATGTGTGTATATATATATCCTATCTATTAAAAGAGTAATATACAAATTAACCATCACTCTGCTACATTCGCAAGCCACATCCACAAGCCATGCCCACTAGCCAATCAGGAATGACTATGCAAATTAATCCCAACTAAGATGGTTGCAGCTACAGAGAGAGCAGGAGGGAGGCTTGGGTTTCCCCAGTGATGGAGGAAGCCAAGTTTTCCACACACCCTGGGTGGCCCAGGTCTCTGCTTAAAGCCACAAAGTTTCAATATAGAAGATAAATAAGTCCTAACAGAAATGGCTGTTGCCAGGGAAGGAGTTTCAGACTCTCATTTACTCCAGGCTACAAAGTTTCAACTGTAGAACATAAATAAATCCCAGATACCAGGGTGTCTGCTTGGCCACTGGGGTGCATGGCCAGCCTGCAAATCACCACAGGCCCTTGCCCAGGCTACCCCACACTCCAAGGGAACCACCACCCTGATCCAGGACACTCTTCAGGGCAAACCAGCTGGCCCCACCCATGCACCAGGCCTCTATCCTTTATAATAAAGAGTAATATGCAAATTTATCATCCAACACACAAGATGGCTGCCCCCATGTGGTCAAAGATCCTGCCCACATGTGGACACAAGATGGCCACCACAAGATGGCCAGCAGGGGAAGGCAGTTGGGAGGGACCAGGGAGGTAGGGTAGGGAAGTTGACGGTGATAAAGCCTACAGGGGAGGGCAGTTAGAAGTCACCAGGCTGGCAGAGGAGGGAAGTTGGGGGCAAACAGGCTGGCAGGGGAGCAGTGAGTCATCAATCAGGCTGACAGAGGAGTGGTTAGGAGGTGATCAGGCTGGTAGGCAGAAGTGGTTAGGGGCAATCAGGAAGGCAAGCAGGTGAGCAGTTGGGAGCCAGCAGCCCTGGATTGTGAGAGGGATGTCCGACTGCTCATTTAGACCCGATCTCAGTGTCCCAGATTGGAGTGGGTGCAGGCTGGCCTGAAGGACACGCTCCCATGCATGAATTTCATTCACTGGGCCTCTAATATACTTATATATATATTAAACATGTATCTTAGGCTGATCATCTGTTTAAATTCTAAATAATTCACTGTCTACTGTTCTCAAATTTTAATTTGTAGGTGTCAATATTTTTATGTTATGAGTAAATCTATTAATACCCAGGAAATGCTCAATTATTTCATACACAGCTGAATCTTTTGAGAGCTCAAATAATAAAATGATGTGATTATTTCCAGTGATGATTTACATGAAAAATATTACGAATTAGAGTGTTAGAGTTTTTATATCATAAAAGAAAAACAAAAATATGCTCCAAGCTATAAAAATATAGAGGCTAATATAATAAAAATAAATAGATTTTTTTGGACATTTGCCCACAGAAATCAGCTACAAAAATTAAAACTGTCTGTCTATTTTTAAAGAGAGCTTGAGGATATTCTCAACATTCCTGTTATTAACGTACATGACTTGAATACAAAAATGAAAAAAATTACAATGGTAAGAAAATCATTCGTGGAATCCCATATGCCTTAAAACATGCACTCACTAACTTGATAATTAATGAAAACTACTCTTGTAAGTTACTGTAAGGGCATCCTTTTTTCAGTTCTGTAAATTATATACACATAACACTACATGTTTAAATATAAACTGAAGAATATAATCAATTATCAAACTATTAAACATTTTAGTAACAAAAATATCCAAATATTAGGCTGATCATTTATTACCATTTTCAAACAAATGTTTAGTATTAGTCTTTTAATATGAAAACTGAAATGGAATTGTCCTTACTTACTGATTTTTTAATAAGAAAATTATTTCAACATAATCATTACTCTTGGAAGAGCACAGCATTTTGTTGCTGCATTACTAGTAATATATTTCATTATTAAAATAACAATAACAGCCGAGACTGGTTTAGCTCAGTGGATAGAGCGTCGGACTGCGGACTGAAGAGTCCCAGGTTCGATTCCGGCAAGGGCATGTACCTTGGCTGCGGGCACAACCCCAGTGGGGATCGTGCAAGAGGCAGCTGATCGATATCTCTCTCTCATCGATGTTTCTGACTTTCTATCCCTCTCCCTTCCGCTATGTAAAAAATCAATAAATTATATTAAAAAATAAAAAATAAAAAATAAATAAAATAAAATAACAACAACATACAAACAAAAAACTTGTCCACCAAAAGGTCAGAACATCTGCAGGGGAAGTAAACCATTTACATATCCAATTGATTATCTACATATTACTTTACCCAGATATTTGTAAACCATATCTCACCATCAAACAACATCTGTGAATATGCCTCAGCAACAAAGCAATACAATGCTAAATAATCAATGTGCAATTTACAATCATTATATCCTTAGCTGAAGGGAGGGAAATTTTTGACAATATGTTGACAAAAAATAAAAGGCTATATAACTATCCTAATCAGTCAGGCTCTTTTATTTTACATCAACACTGAAAAATTAAACTTATAGTAACACTCATGAAGTATACAACTAAATAATTGGCCAAAGAGACAATAAAATGATAAATAAATATGATTATTTAAGGAAATCAGAAGAAAATATTCTTGATTATTCTTTATTTATTATGAAATAAAAATGAATAAAATGTTATTGAAGAATTTCTATCACTGGCTATATTGTGTATATTGAGTGAATAGGGATGAATTCATAATATTCCTAACTACAGTATTAATATGGTGATTAAATATATATAATGTTTTTAAACACATATGAGTTTTTTCCTTAATAGATTTCATACCGTGATATATCATTCCCTGATACATTCCCCAGTAGAAAGGAAATTTAGTTTGCTCCTCGGTTTAATATCAGAAGAAAAGCTTGATTTGTCAGTAATTCAGGATGGACCGATATTTGATCTCCCAGTATCTATTACACAGGTGGTGATCTTTTATTTGGTTATGATATATCCAAGAATTGAGTAGTACCATCCCACCCCTCTTCTATAATTCATTACATGTTTGAAATAGTTCTCTGTCTCTTCCACAACCAAGGTTATGTGAGCAATAATCTCTAATTTACCCATTTACAATGTTGTTGTGGTCCAGTCAGTAGCAACGCTCACCACAACTAAATGCTTGTTGACAGATGGATGAGTAATCACAATCCCTACTTGAATAAGCCTAAGTGTAGTAACTGTTTTCAAATATAATGATGGTGATCAATCAAACTGAAATACTGAAACTGTGCTTGAGTAAATTTTATTTGTATTTATCTACTCAGAGACTTATAATTGTAGCATACCTAATCAGTAGGTAGCCAATCTCTGATCCTGTCAAACTGGTTTTTCAAAAACTTAATTTTGGAATCATGCACAGGTAGACAACTGAAATAGTGGCATTCATTAATTTAACAGATACTTATTGGACACTCATTCTCTGTCTTAAGTGCTGGAACTGTAAAAATGAACAGGAAATTCATGAGCCCTCTTCTATGGAGTTTAAAATATAGTTGAGAGAAAGTTAAAACAACTAAAGAAAAATACTTATTTAAAAAGAGGGAGAATTTGAGATGGGTGATAAAACAGAACATAAGCTGAGACAGGCATTAATATGAGACAGGCATTAGAGAAAGCCTCTAAGAAAAAGAGGTGTTTGTTCTGAGACCTAAAAGTTGGGAATAGGGGAGTCTATAAAGAACAGGGAACAGCATTTTAGACAAAGGAGAGCCTAGTGACAGATGAGAAAATCACAGAATGGAACATTCTACAGCTGTACATATAAATGTCTATTTATTGAAATCTTTTATCCCAAATTACTTTCTTCTTTTAGAGCATTAAGTTTTGACTTACCATTTTTGAACTCAAAGTGAAACTTAGTTTATTCATTGTGGAAAAAAATTCTTGGAGATGGGATATAAATGAAAACATTGATGCAGGGAAAAAAGGGCCTTATACTGTTAAGATGCTAAATGACTCATATAATCATGTCATGAGCTCATGTTTAAACTTCACTGTAAGATGCAGCATGGGGTTTTGCATTTGTAATAAACTCTCAGGTAATGTTGATCCTTCTGGTCAATGAACACATTTTGAATGAATCACAAGGTTCTTGACTAACATAAGGCATGGCTAGAGTAGGATCATAATGTCAATGGTACTAGTCTTGTATGACTATTATAATTTGTTTAAATATACTGCTAATAGGAATAAGGACTTATTCTGCAAGTTTAATTCCTAGAGAAAACTCTATGTTCAAGCTACTTTTAAACTGTATGCAGATACGCAAACTTGCTATGACAGATGCACCCATGCATTTAAATGCCAGTAAAATAAATCAATCTCTTTTAATGGCTGATCAAAGTTCTCAATACACTATTCCTTTCTCAGCAAATTTAATCTTGTAATCTTCAATTGACTAGATCCATTATGGTTTATGTTTTGTCTGCCCCTGAAACAGCAGAAATGGGCCTCTGCCAGAGAAAGCTATTAGATTAAACGGACAGTGAATGTGATTCCCTGTGCCAACTCCTATAGAGTTTAGACAAAAGGCTAGAGTGATACAGACTAAACATTTACTGTTAAATGGAAGTGATGCAAAGACAAAGTCCTAGCAATTTTGTTATCTGGAAGAGAACTCTACTGCATTCAAGGAATAGCTCTTCCTTACAATCTTTGTAACTAAAAAAATGTATAAGCAGCTGGCAACGGAAATGCCTTCTAGGAGACCAAAGTGCTTTGATCTAAAGAAAAATCTTTGAATTTGAACCAGTGAGTACATTAGAATCTTATTCTCAAAGGATATTATTTTACATGCTATGCACCTGTTTTCCCAGAATCGTCCATAAGGAGGGAATTCCCTAGTCTTACTATAGCCTATCTCTGTCCCAGAAATGTTACAATTTCATAGGCGATTGAAATAATTAAATAAAATTAAATCACCAAAGATTTAGAAGTCACACACACACACACACACACACACACACACACACACACCCCTAAGTGAGCAACACTGAAAGTTTATACTCTATAGTCAAAATAAAGACAAATACAATTATCAACTCTAAGATATTAACAAATTCAGGAATGCCACCAATTCAGACTTAGAAGGTCTTTGACAAACTATTTTGAAAAACACTTCATAATATCCCTAATAGTTCAGTCAACAAACTTTTAAGATGTATATTATTCACAAGGAGACTAAAACAGACAACAAAATATGCCCAGAAAAAATTTTAAAAAGGTAAAAAGAACATGCAATAAAAACAGGATAAGAGCCATATGATTTAGCAAAACACAACTAGAGGTATGTTTCTTATCAAATAAATTAATAGTTCATGTTTGCTTTGCAAATCATTCTCCACTCTTGTAGTATTATTGTAGTTTTGCATTAATAACATCCTGTTTATTAGCGCTAAGTATATTTATTCTAAATATACCAGTAGACCAGGGAAAAAAGCACTATTTTGAGGATATGAAGCTCTTTGTATATCCAGAACAATTTACCTCTGAAGACCACAAAGATTTGTTTCTAAGATGTTCACTCATGCTTACTATATATAATTATTTCCGTTTATTTGTGTGTCAAAATATATAACATGGAATAATGAGGAGGTAGCAAGATAATATTTCTCAGAATGCAAATATTAAAGGGTCATAGAGTCCAGTGTGTAATTTCTTCGTGAGTAATTCCCTTCTCTACCAAGGTCCTCTGGCAGGAGCTTTGGACTCTGCAACACCTAGGAACCCTGATCTGGAATTAAGAAGCATTAGGCCATAGAGTTCTCAGATTTGCACACCATGAAATCAGTGGAGCTTTTACAGGCAAGGATTTAATTTGGAAAATCCCAAACTGAATATTTTCCTTTGTATTATCCCATGGGTACCTGGCACTCACAATGCATTTGTGATCTCAGTGAATGACACCATCATATTCTCGAGTACTCCCATCATAGAATGAGGGTTATCACACTCTCCTCTCTTTGCTTTACCTCTTATAGCAACTCATACACTGCTCTCAGCATTTTCCTAGCCCAAGGATGTGGTTCTAAATATTTAATAACAAGATCAATGAAAAAAGTACATATATGTGTGTGTATATATATTTATCAGCCATATAATTGATATAGAGAATGTATCAGACACAATTTTCAAATAATCCTAAGATATAGAATACTCTATTGATATTCCATATGGCCAATTAGATCCCACAGATGCTTTTGTTGATTTTTGCTGAAGTTTTGCACGCAGAGCCAATCTTTGGCTACAATTGAAGAAAATTGATAAGTAATAGTTACTACAGAAATGTTGGTTCATCTGTATTAATGATTAAGACAAAGGTGAAGCAGCTAAGATGTATGTGGTAAACCAGAAAATTATATGAGTGACATCTCTGCAAAATTAGATAATAGTCTTTAAATACTGTAGAATATTGCACTTTTTGCACTATTTAGAATGTAATAGTACAGATGACACTTTCATTTTTAACTTGTATGGTTCACTTTTTCTTCTCTTATTTTTTGGAGTGTAGAAAATAACAAAACAATGCACCAAGCCAAAGTTATACCATTTTCAGATTTCTGTGATATACGTACCTCCACCATGGCTAATTTCAAGCTAGCATTGTGCCCTTGTTTAATGCAGCATGGGAAAGAGATGAGCAGGGCATACAATTATTCAGCATTTAAGCCATACATGTAAGTAGTCTGAAGAGCATAGGAAATGTTAACGTGTAATAAAATAGGAAATCGGTGTTTTCAGTATTTATAACCTTTATTTGTAATATGCAAGCTTATATCATTTAGTTTAATATGCAAGCTTATATCATTTATGTATGCAAGCTTATATCATTTAGTTTCTATTAATGTTGATGTTTAACAACCAGTTTGCAGAATTCTTAAAAATTTAACAATGGGTTCTCATGAGCCAGTGGGAGTCTATTGCAGCATATGGTGGCATGCAACCTATCCCTCCACCATATCCTAAATACCACTACCATGCATAGTTTAGTCCTAACCATCACTTTCCTGGCCTGTTATAGCAACATATACACTGGCTTCATTGTGCCCTCATCTGAGTCTCTTTGAAGCCAGAGGAGCTTGCACAAATCTTTATATGACACTTGTTAATTAAAGTACTCTAAGACTTTCCTTTTATTTTGAAGATGAAGCCAAATATTTTGTTTTTATAAAAGCCTTCCAGTTGTGAAAAGTATATATGTTTCAACTTCACCTTTCAAAATGCAACTCAATGAACTACAATGCTCTAGGCAAAGCTTCCTGAATCGTTTATTCTTTTTCACACATTTCCACATTTGATTTCATTTTCTTTGGTTTTTCTCCCAACTTTATTCCCCTGGCTCAGCTTAACACACTTAGCTCAAACTAACCCTTGTCACTGAACCTCACTTGATCTACTTTGACTGAGTCCGGAGGACTTTCTGTGTGTGTTAACCATGCACAGCCCATTCATAGCTACAGTCTAAATTTTAACCGTTGGTTTACTTAAGCACATCCTTAAACAGTTTGACAGTTCCTTGTATAGGAACACATTAACATTAGTTTCCTTTAGGGTGCAGGACGCTGCACTAAGCCCATTCCATTTTTATGTTATTTGCTTAAAATGTTGTGATATTTTATACGTTAGCACTGCCCAAGTTTACATGGCTCACAAATGGCAGAGCACGGAATGAAACCCAGGTAGGCATAACCACAGAGCTTGCATTCTCTGCAACATGCGGTGCTCTTGATTCACTTCCAGATTACAAGAGCCCTACACAGTGCCTGGCTGAGTGATGCTTGGTAACAAATGGAGTTTCACTTAGAAATCTGGTGATTCTCACATGTGTTTCTCTATGGATCAAGTGGATCAGTGTTACTAGGAAAGCTGACTAAAGTGCAGATTCATGTGCTCCTCTCCAGCCCCACAGGTAAAAATCTTGTATGCACACAAAACATTGAGAAACTCTGGATTAATTTTGTGTGTGCAATTAACTTTGGAAATCATTTCATGGTCTTCCGTGCTCGTCTCCACTGCAGCCTGATATACAGAGGCACACAGCGACAAAATATTCCTGTCATAGAACCTCTCCGTCTCCTGTCTTCTATGAAGAGAGACAGAGAAACAAAGTCTAACACAAGGCCCAGCTTTGTGAGCAGCCCCTGCACTGGGCCTAATCCTGGAATCTAGATGGCCTCCCTGAGGCATTTCCTGTGATGGGGATGGCTTGAGCTTCTTGTGCACATTTCCCCCTAACTCCAGGTTCATTGACGGCCCATTGGTAATTTGAAATTGGGTTGAATGGGATTCTTTACTCTATAGAAATCAGCAAAGGCTACAAATTAGGCCTTTCTCTTTACCCCCAAGAACCAGTTTTCATATATTAACCAGCCATCTTGGTTGGGGCTTATTTGCATAATCTGCTCCTCACTGGCTGGTGGGTGTGGCTGTGGGTGTGGCTTGTGAGTGTGGTGAAGGTACAGTCAAATTTGCATATTACTCTTTTATTAGATAGGATTATTTGTATATTTTCATTGATTTCAGAGAGGAAGGGAGAGGGAGAGATAGAAACATCAATGATTAGAGAGAATCATTGATCAGCTGCCTCCTGCACACACCCTACAGGGAATGGAGCCCACAACCCAAGCATGTGCCCTTGACCAGAATCAAATGTGGGACCGTTTAGTCCACAGGCCAACATGCTATGCACTGAGCCAAACCAGCGAGGGCTGGGACAATCCTTTTTAAAAAGTGGATGAGTCTCTTAGATTTCCTCTGACTAATGTCATGAGGGTCATTTGTCAGGAAGATCTTATTTGAAAAATGTTGCCATATACAATTTCCTAGTTCAATCAGTACCCTTTTCCTCATGTTATGTGCTTTTCTCCTTACATCCTTCAACTAGCAGCAGTGGTTTGCTGTTGTTTTTTTTAATTCATGATGGTTGTTTATATTACCTTTTAATTTAGAATCATATGTGAAATCAATGTCATTTGTTCTTATCGGAAGTCGGCCTTTCTAATATCATCCTATAATATGAATATAATTTCATATGTCATTATTCACTGGTGTTATATCTTCACTGACAATTAATCTATGCGGTGCTACTTTTTGCCAATGTATTTTAGTCAAATTTAAAAGTAAGATCATGGGAGACAGACACCATTATTTTCATTTGGTATTTACTCTTTTTTCCTCATTTCCCAATTTTGCTTTAACTTTATTCCAAGTAGAAAATGTATTGGAGTAAATAGCTTGTTTTAAAGCCATAAAATACTTGTTTTAAGTATCCCCATTTGGATACTTAAATATTATAGCTCATTATGGGAATTGTGAATTTGAATTATTTATTCTGGAGAAGAGAAGTCTGTTTTTACAAAATAAACTAGACATAAGTTCAACCTATAGATCTAAAAAATAATTTAAAAAATATATATATCAGGAAGTAGTACTGCCAAATAGTGCCACTGGTTGCCAAGAGTGGTTAAAATTTCCTTTCTTAGTGTACTTTTTAAATTGTTTGGACACTTTGATTGCTTATAGCAGATACTAACTTAGATAACTTTACTCAAAAGAGGAAGACTTATAACCAGAATACAGAATTATAACATAATAACCAAGCAGGTGTTAAAATGCAGCTAGCCCACATTAGATGAATTAAAATCAGGAAATGACGTACTAAATGAGAACCAAAGAAGATTATTTTTCTACTCTTATTTCTCTTCTCTCCCTCTGCTACTTGATTGTCTCTCTGGGGAATAGCTTTTCTACTACTCACCCCATACTCTAAGAGATCCCTTCTTCACAGGTCTTGTTTGGCTAAATGTCCTCTTGGTCAAAACACAAGCCCAGACTGAAACTGAAACATCTTAGTCCAAATTCCAATTTCTCTGAGAAAGGACCCTGACCCTATTTAATCCTAGGATTTTACCACACAGGTACATAACATGCATCTTACTTCTTTTGCCATATAACATAATGTAACCAATGGAGAGACGTCCCATTTGCTTGCCATATACTGTTAGCTAGAAGCCAGGCACTGGCGCAACCATCACTCAAGGAACCCTAAAAGTGTGTGACTTATTGGAAATTATCTTGGAGTGTGTTTACCACAAGGGTCCAGCTCTATGCCCTATAGATGTGGGAGGGAAGAAAAATAATTCTCAGAGAAATTATTGCACACTAGATGAGCTGACAGACATAACAAAAGGTTAACTAGAACATGCGCTAAGACCAAATAATACTGAAGTTACGTGGTGCCATTCTGTTACAAGTTTAAGCAAAAATAGCAGGCAGTTGTCAATAATTCTGACTTTAATGAGAACAACTCTAACATTTCTTCTTTAAATAATATTTTAGGTTTGGGCAAAGTGTTATTTTTAATGTTACCATAGCATTTTTTTTAACTTTCTAGTTAACAAAGATCTTTTAATTCAGAAAAGATTTTAAATATCATCAAATGTCCTTTAGGCATCATTGAGTTGTCATTTACCTACTTTGATTATTAATATGACTACAGGCCCGGTGTATGAAATTCGTGCGTGTGTGTGGGGGGGGGGTCCCTCAGCTCAGCCTGCACCTCCTCCAATCTGGGACTCCTTGAGAGATGTCCGACTGCCCCTCACAATTGAGGACTGCTGGCTCCCAACTGCTCGCCTGCCTGATTGCCCCAAACTGCTTCTGCCTGCCAGCCTGATCACCCTCTAACCACTCCCCCGCCAGCCTGATCAATGTCAAACTGCTCTCCTGCTGGCCTGATTGCCCCTAACTGCCCTCCCCTGCCAGCCTGGTCACCCCTAACTGCTCTCCCCTGCTGGCCCAGTCACTCCTAAATTCCTTCCCTTGCCAGTCTGGTTGTCCCCAACTACCCTTCCCTGTAGGCCTGGTCTTCCCCAGTTGCCCTCCCTGCAGGCCTAGTTGGCCCTAACTGCTCTTCCCTATAGGACTGGGTCCCTCCTGACTGTTTTCCCCTTCAGGCCTGGTCCCTCCCAACTGCCCTCCCATGCTGGGCATCTTGTGGTGGCCATCTAGTGTCCACATGGGGTTGGCCATCTTTGACCACATGCAGGCAGCCATCTTATGTGTTGGACTGATGGTCAATTTACATATTAGCTCTTTATTATATAGGATTAGAGGCCTGGTCCATGAAATTCGTGCACGAGGGGAGGGGGATGTCCCATAGCCCAGCCTGCACCCTCTCCAATCTGGGATCCCTAGAGGGATGTCCCACTGCCCGTTTAGGCCCGATACTGGTAGGATCGGGCCTAAACAGGCAGTCGGACATCCTTCTCACAATCCAGAACAGCTGGCTCCAAACTGCTCACCTGCCTCCCTGATTTCCCCTCACCGCTTCTGCCTGCCAGCCTGATCACCACTAACCACTACCCTGCTAGCCTAATTGATGTCTAACTGCTCCCCTGCCAGCCTGTTTCTCCCCAACTTCCTTCCTCTGCCAGCCTGATCACCCCTAACTGCCCTCCCCTGCAGGCTTGATCACGCCCAACTGCCCTCTCTTGCAGGACCTGGAGCCCCTGCAACGGCCCTCCCAGCTGGCCATCTTGTGGTGGCCATCTTGTGTCCACAGGATCTTTGAAGGCAGGATCTTTGACCACATGAGGGCAGCCCTTTTGTGTGTTGGAGTGATGGTCAATCTGCAAATTATTCTTTATTAGATAGGATAGAGGCCTGGTGCATGGGTGGAGGCCAGCTGGTTTGCCCTGAAGAGTGTTCCAGATCAGGGTGGGGGTTCCCTTGGGGTGAGGGGCGGCCTTTGTGAGGGGCTGGTGGTAGTTTGCAGGATGGCCATGCACCTCCAGCAAACCAAGTGGAGGCCCTGGTATATGGGATTAATCTATGTCTACAATTGAAACTTTGTAGCCTGGAGCAGAGCCAAACCTTCTGCTCACTCTGGGGTGGCAGCCATTTCTGTTTGAAATTTTGTAGCCTAGGCCTCTGCAGGCTGAAAGCTTGGCTTCCTCCGTTACCAGGGAAACCCAAGCCTCTGTTCTCTCCAGCTCAGTAGCTCCCTCTATTTCTGTATCTTTTATAATTGAAACTTTGTAACATTGAGTGGAGGCTTAGGCCCACAACAGCAGGTGGAAAGCTTTGCTTTCTCTGTTGCCGGGAAACCCAAGTCTTCCTCTTGCTCTCAGTGGCAGCAGCCATCTGATAGGGGCTTATTTGCATAATTTGCTCCTGATTGGCTGTGGGTGTGGGCGTGGCTTGTGGTTTTGGAGAAGGTATGGTCAAATTTGCATATTACAGTTTTATCAGATAGGATAAGTTATAATGATATATTTCCTCACTTTGAAACATCTTTATATTTTTAGAATAAGTCCTACTTAGATTTGACATAATTATAAATATAACATGGAGTTGATTTGAGATTGTAATTCAACATTTATGGAGATCTTCAATATTCATTTTTGCATAAAGATTTAGTTAACTTATAGTGCCAGGTGATGTAGGTTTAATAATATTTTCATTATCTGTATGCTCTTGAATGATTGAAAATGCAAGGAAAGTGTGTTTCTTGAAGTTGTGGTAAAAATTACATGAAATATGAATTAATTAAAAAATTTAATGAAGATAGTCACTTCTAAAAGAGGGTTAAGTTACTTTCATGGATAAAGTTTTATCTTCCACAGGTCAATTCTAAAAAGCAAGTTGTTATTTATTTATTTATTTATTTGTTTACTTACTTACTAATTTTAATCTTCACCTGAGGATATGTTTATTGATTTTAAAGTGAGGAAGGGAAAGAGAGAACAAGAAACAGCTATGTGAAAGAGAAACAAAAAATGGTTGTCTTCTATATGCACCTTGTTAGGGAGTTGAATCCACAACCTTTTGTTGTATGGGATGACACTCCAACCAACTGAGACCCCAGCCAGGGCAGCAATTTTAAATTTATATTTCTATTGTCACAACTTAAGATAAACCTTCATCCACCATCTGACCATATACCTCACTTAGTGGCAACACTTTGCCTAGACCCTTGATCTATGTATCTGAAGTTAAGATACTTTTCCTGAAAGGAACATATAATACATATTTTATGCCTTGTGGACCAATAACAAAATCAAAGTTGTGTGTGTGTGTGTGTGTGTGTGTGTGTGTGTGTGTGCGTATACATATATATCCAATAAAAATTTTAAAGCAAAATAGATTATGGTCTATATTTTGCCAGCATGTTACAGTAAGCAAATTTCTGCCTAGATTTATTCATATTAGTTTATTGAAAATTCAGTATGGGCAAACAAGTTGAGTAAATCAATAAAAATAATATGAGGGGACTGATATTTAGTGAACAACTAGAAAAAGCTGTGTTTTTTTGGAAAGGGACCTAGAAGCTTAAGATAAAGCCTTTATCCCTGGTTCATTTTAATGTTTTAGACATACAGACATACATACATGTTTCCATAAATACATTCATATGATATTATATGTTTTAGTGTCAGTTCTTTTTGTTCCTTTATCATCTGTATCTTCCCTCTTTCATTTCTCCCACTTTCCAAAACCATGACAACAAAGTTTATACACTTTAATATTTTCCTCCAGGATAATGTTGTCATGCAAAAGTATACACACATACATAAGATGTTTTCTTATAATTATTTGTGATTTATTAAAATAAAATAATTGAAGCATGTACATATTTCTCCAATTTGTTTAAAAAATAATATCTCATGTAAACTTTTCCAAGTGAACTGGAAGAATTCTAATTCATTGTTCCTAAAGATTGTGTGATAGTCCATAGTATATTCCATAATTTAGTCAGTAATCAACCAGTTGAGAGATACTCATTATTCTTCTAGTGTTATTTTTTATAGGTATGTTTTCTGACATTTGATGCTATACATATTATTGTATTTAATAATTCCTACCAATACTTATTTTATGAGATTGACTCCCAAGAGACTTCATAGTGAAAGGATGTATGTATCTATAATTTTATTAGATATTCCAGTTTATTGTCTAATAAATCAAAGCAATTCACCTTTATGTAAGAAATACATGAGTACTATTTGCCCACATCCTACCTGTAGGTATTGAAATTCTAATTTTTGTCAGAATAAGTAGTATAAAGTTCTATTTTATTATAACCTTATAATAGATTTACAAGAAAAAATATTTGAAAGAAAGTCTACTTAAATGCAGTTAAGTTATAATATAAAAACCTCTTGAAAAGCAACAAGTAAATAATTAAAATCCAATTGTGAAAAGCCAATTTACAGAAGAACAAATCAAAATCTCAATAGTCATGAAAAAAATACACAAACTCAAAAAAGAAATGAAAATGAGCAATATGTGCTTGATATATTTCTATTGATTGGAAAATTTTCTTGACTACTTTTCAATAATTATTCTTTCATATAAATGTTCATACAACAATTGAAGCTGTAGTAAGTTTATATCCTATTTATTTAAAATTCATATATTTAACTTATGAAGTTTTTCTACCTAAGAAGGTAGTATATGTTCACATCAGTCTAATATATTGTGTATTTCCTTATTAGAATTTTACAGTTTCTTTTCATAAAATTCCTGATTTTTAATTTATTTATAAAATTGTTATAATGTTGTTTACTCTTGTTAATAGAACTTTTATACAAATATTTAACTCATATCTAGTTCCCTTACAGGCCTTTAATAATTCTACCAATGTACTACTAGAATATTTCATGGTTTTGTGGATGTACAAACATATTATTAACAAAAAATGAATACCATATACCTTTTCCAATGTTTATGTTTGACTCATTACATACACAGATATATTAAATATATAGGTACAGCAGGTATTTCTTTACAGTTTCATTATAATGTTAGTGTTTCACCACTATAACAATGCATGCCATGGAATTTGATAAATAGTAACTATAATACTGTGGTAATTGCTTATATTTATATTTTAATTATAGTGTTATTAAAAATGTCTGCTGAATTTTATCAAATTCCTTTTCAGCATTTATCATCAGATTATTCTTCCTTTAATTGCTGTTATCATTAATAATAAAGATAGGTTTCCTGATGTTAAATCATGTGTCCCTGCAATAAACCCATTATTGCCATTATATATTATACTTATTAAAATAAGTACTTTCTAATATTTTATTTAAACCTTTGATCTATGTAAATATGTAAGACTGATCTGTGGATTTCACTTTATGTGAGACATAGAGGGTGTTCCAAAAATGTACATACACTTTGAATAACTACAAATAAAGTGTTTATTACAATACATTTCCTTTTCAAAATGTAACAGAAACCAGCTATTAAAATATGTATACATTTGTAGGGGGACACTGTCTATATCAGATTGTATTATTAAAATATTCTGACTTTTTAAACTTATCATGGAAAATTTTCCACTTATTTCTATTTTTTTCCATTTATTGGAAAAATGAAAGAAAGGGAGAGAGAGAGAAAAAAAACACATGGATTTGTTGTTCCATTTACCTATGCATTCACTGGTTGAATTTTTGTGTGCTGACTAGAGGCTGAACTTGAAACCCTGGCTTATCTGAAGAACCTGGAGAACGCTCTAACCAACTGAGTAACCAGGCGAGGGCTTGTTTCTATTTGTTTTTTTTTTTAATATGTATGGCATCTGCTATTTAAAGGAGACCAAAACTTGTCAGCACACTCTTCTAATCCTATTGGATTTTAACAAAAGATTTCCAATCATTATGCAACCTCATTCATGAAAACGTTTGTATTTTAAATTTGTACTTCTTTGTGTTAACTTTTGTAATTTATATTTAGCTTGAAAGCTACTCATTTATTCCAAGTTTTTAAGTAAAATATTTTAAAGTTGTAGAACTATTCTCTTATAAATTTTTAACCCTTTCTTTTATCTGGATTTGGGTTAGGTTTCCCACATCTAATCTTATGTATTTTGCTCTTTCTTTCATTTTTAAAGACTATATTTTTATTGATTTCAGAAAGAAAGGGAGAGGAGAGAGAGAAACCTCAATGATGACAGATAATCATTGATCAGCTGCCTCCTGCATGCTCCACACTAGAGATGGAGCCCAAAACTGAGCATTTGCACTGACCAAGAATCAAACCCTGACCTTCTGTTCATAGGAAGACACTCATCCATTGAGCCACTCTAGCCTATTTTTAATTAGATTATAGTTTACATTTTCACTTAAATTATTTAATCTTGACACAATACCATGCAATAATTAATGCTATCTCTGGTTTACCGATGAGATGTTAGTTTTTCCCAATCAAAAGGACATATGTATATCCTATCTAATAAAAGAGCCATATGCAAATGGACTGTACCTTTGCTACACCCACAAGCCATGCCCACCAGCCAATCAGAAGCAATATGCAAATTAATAACCAACCAAGATGACTGCTGCCCAAGACCGGAAAAAGCCTCAGCCAGAGGGTTTTTATGGTCTTGGGTAGGCCAGGACTGAAGTGGAGCAAGCCAGAGATCAGCCCAATCACAGGGTGATGGCTGGCTGGGGTCCCCTGGCCAATGTTCCCTGCCCAAGGACAAAAGCCTCGGCCAGAGGCTTTCAGCCTTGGGCAGGCCGGGGGTGAGCCGTCGGTAGGACATCCCAGTATGTGAGAGGGGGCAGGTTGGGCTGAGAGACCACTCACCCCCAGTACACAAATTTTGTGCATCAGGCCCCTAGTTAAATTATAATAACCATTTTCTATGCCAGAATAGTGGTGGGAGTTTATATATATTGCTAGAGGCCCAATGCATAAAAATTCATGCACTGGAGGGCAGGGGCCAGGGTCCTTCAGCCCAACCTGCCCATTCTCACAGTCCTGGGAGCCCTCAGGGGTGAGAGGCTACCTGGTGATCAGGGGAAGGCGACGCCCCCCCCCCCCCCCATCACACCTCTGCTGCTGCCACTGCCAGCAGTGCAAGCTTCAGCCAGCCCTGGTTACCTGAGCCTCAGGTGGCCATGGATGACTGTGTAGCACCATCTGAGGTTTGCCTGTGCCTTGGGCTGGTCCTAGTGCTTGCCTGCCAGTCTGATCACCCCTAACCATTATGCCTGCCTGCCTGATCATCTATAATTGCTCGCCTGCCTGTTTGTCCCTAACCACTCTGCCTGCCTGCCTGATTGCCCCTAACCCCTCTGCCTTGGCCCCTGCCACCACAGCTTCAACCAGAAGGACATCTAGAATGACGTCTGGAAGGTTGTTCAGCTGTCCAGTCTAATTAGCATATTACACTTTTATTATTATAGATTTTAGAGAGAGAGAAGAAAAGAGAGGGAGAGAGAAACATAGATTGGTTACCTTACATAAGTAGGGGGGAGATCAAACCCATAAACTGGCTATGTGCCTAGACCTGAAATCAAACCAGCACTGGATGACACTATCAACTGAACCACACTGGCCAGGGCTAAATTAATTGGTTTGATCTCACTATAAGCAAAAATAGCACTTTTGAGTTCTTAACCTTTCTGACATAGTGAGTTATTTCAGTGAGGCAAAAAATTCATAGATATGTACGTTATCGACTTATTTATCTGTATGTTGACTCCACTGAGTGACATATTAACCTGAACTAAAAAACCCAAAACAAATGCCACCAACAATGTATTTGATTTCTGTGATCTCTTGGCTAAAATTGCTCCATTTGAACTCCAACTTTCATCTATATTTCCCTTTAAGGCATTTTTTGCTTTACAATTTTAATATAGATCCTTACAGAATCCACCACTATTAAACTGTAATCTCTATAAAGCCAGGGAATATATTTTAGTCACCTTTTGTATCTCTTACTATACGTATCACAGTGATTTAAATAACATAAGTAATGGGTTTTGTGATGGAATGATGAAATGAAGAAATGGATGAGTGAATGAGAATTAGTGAGAAAACTGCTACTATGATCATTCATTAAGAAAGAGGGCCATCATGCTTTGAGATTTCTAGGAACAAAACCTCAGGCAAGGGTGAAATACCAATGTTTTATTTGGGATGTATAATTTCAGAGCAACAAAAGAATAAGAGAATTGAGGCATCAGAAGCAGTGCCAGGTAATGTCTTAAGTATTGGCTATTTCTTCTTGACACACCACAAAAAAAAATCCAAATTACACCCACTCAAATTTAGGATGTCATGTGCAAGGAACCGCTCTTCAGAACAGTGTATCCGAAGGAAGAAAGAAAAGAAAGTGAATTTACCTGCCTATTCCGTCTCTCCTCTGGCTCAAAGTTTGCTTTCCAAGGAGGTAACCAGACCAGATCACGCACACTCACTTCCAGATTAGATAAGCTTTTGGCAGCATCTCAGGAAGTCAGATCCAATACCATGTGTCCTGTCACCCTTAGGTGTCTGGACGTTTTGCAAAGAGCAGAAATTCCATCCCTGGTGCTGGAGGGCCTCGGGAGACATACCTTATGGACTGCCTTGGCATCACTAGGCTTTGGCAGAGGCTGGGAGAGAGTAAGTGGCCAAGAATGTGAAAGGAAGAATAGACTAAGGGAATATGAGGATGTGCAGAAGACTTGGTCAATACAAGGCAATATCTAATTTCATTGAAATACAATTAAATCATTAATTATCTTCAAGATAGAAAAAAAGTACTGTTGTCATACTTGGGCTTTATTGTTAGAACTCCAAAACTTAGCAAACAAATAAGATTGCTCTCTGAGGGTAAAGCTAAAACAATGTATAATTTATTTGTGCAAAGATATATAAACAAGTAATAATGAATGCTTACTATGATCCAGCCATGTGATAAAGGCTGCGTTTTTTTTTTCAATTATTCCTTGGTACACTAAAAACTCTTCAAGGTAGACATCATATTTTCAAATTTAGAGAAGAGAAAAGTGAGGCTTGGAAATTTTAATTTGCCCCAAATCGCATAGCTGGTATGTGGTACAAGTGATTTTTAAACCCAGGGTGTCTGATTCTAGAGATGGTGAGTTTAACGTACAACACCCCCCCCCCCAATGCACCAGGACTAATTACTGCAAGATGAGTACTGTGTTTTCCCTAAATATAACAGAATGACTATCAAGAAGAATCAATCACCCATAACATCTAAGGACAACAGGATTAGAGTAAAAAAGCACTGTTCATAGATATCATGCCTAAGTCTGAGTTTGACATTCTAGCTGAATTTGATGAGAAATAAATGAGGAAGAGTGAGACTTTAGATGCTTAACCTGAAGTCTACAGGGACATATTATAAATGAACACAATTCCATTCTTTCTTTATACACCAGTCTCTGGGAGATTGAACAATGCATCAGCCCATAGTAGAAAGAAAAACTTCACATACTCTGGAAATCAAGTTTCAGAGTTTGCAAGGTAGGGTCAAAATCCGGACAAGAGTGAATTTACCAAAGCAGAAGGCCTTGCATGTGTGTTTGCTGATATGATGATTTTTATTTAATGCCTCTTACATTTGAACATTTATCTTATGCCTTTAGATTTTGGGTGCTATATTGCAACCAAAGTTACTATGTCTCAAAATTGATTGTTTTTTTTTTCTTTTCCAAAATGTCTTATTTAAAAAGAAGCAAAGATAAAAACAAACTTCTATATCTAAGCCTTTACACAGGTGTTAGACTTGGAAATAATTTGTACCTTGCATTGAATATAGTCAGATACCCAACTAATGACAATGATCACTGAGTGTGGAAGACTAGTCTGAACCCTGACCCTGCCCACCTAGGGCTTTTTGATTTTGACATAAGAGTTACAACTTCCTTCTTAATTCCGTGGCCAATTAGCATCTAAACTCATTTGATATGGGTCTGGCTCTATGTGAGTAATCACCCTTTTCAAGGTTAAAACTTGTTGCATTTATCCTTTTTCATAAAAAGTGCATTGAGAGAATCAAGAACACATAGGGTTGGTTTTGTTATCTGGCTTACTAGTACATCACCCACCTCCCTGATTTGATTTGTCACCCATCTCATAGATTTCTAAGAGACTTAATAACAAATGCATGTAAAACTTTTTCACATTGAAACTCTACAAACATGTGATAAAATAAAACCTTGTTTCTTTGATATTTTAAGGAATTAAAACATAGCAATCTTATTGGAGATATAAGAATTGGTTTCAAGCAGTTTTTTGATAGATTCTAGTGAGAGTGGAGCCAAAGCTATAACTGGAGGGAATGTGTTTTGTCATCCCAACTGGACAAATAAAAGTTGTGCAAATTCATAACTCACCCAAGTTTCAATTTCTTTCTCAAAGACTAATTGCTTTTATTAACTGAAATTCTATTGGAGATAGTTCTAATGAGATTCTATTATAGAACTTAAAAAAGTTTAAATCTGAAGGAAAACAAATTAAGTTCTTTCAAACACTAAAAATATGACATACTAGTGTTCAGTCTGGTGCCAAACTTCCAATGAAATTCAAATTTGCATATTCTAAATTTCATTCACAACATTATACTAATAGAGAAATCCTTTGCTTTGATATATTCAACTGTCCTAAGATGTCCTAGTTCAAAATTGCTCTGTTCCTTGACTAAATGGATGTTAAAATTTAAAAATATAAAATAAAAGAGAGCTATTAAAAATAGTATTTCTCAACTCTGCTTTAAGTTGTGAACAAATGCAAATCTTCTAACAGAAATCCAGAACAAAGTCAAGGAGAACACATAAAGGGGCAGGGAAAGAAAAGAATCTACTTGAAAATCGCCTTGCTGAGAAGGAAGCATGAGGGGGATCACGCCTGGGACTTGATCCTTAAACCAACAAGTCTAGGCTATCATCCTAGGGAGTTGCACTATTTTCTTTGCTACTAGCAGGCAATGCCTATTTTGAAAAAGTGGCAATATGCTATACAACCTAATTAAGTGAAATATATTCTCTATGTTTTTATATCATTAAATTAAATGCTGAAAAGCAAGAATATTAGGTTTCCTTTTTTTCTGTCAACAACCATTCCAAAAGGGAGGATTTTTCTCCTTATTTGTGGCTTACTTGTTTATAATTATCTTTTTATTGATTTTTGATAACCACATTAAATATTTAATATTATACTAGCATTAGTGCTTTATTATTCAACTAAATCATATAACTGTGGCAATTAAGTTGTCTGCTTTTTGAAAACTTGGCTCACTGACCTTTAATTACACTTGTAAGAACTGCACTGAATGGGAAAGTTGCTAAGTGACACAATTCCATTTTTTCGTTAACTAAAATTTGTGATCACTACATATAAGTTTGTGCAGTAGGAACAAAGTTTCCAGTGATATTGTATTATATAAAGGTTTTATTTCTCAAAATGACTTTTTTGTTTATTCTTTCCCAAATATTAAATGAATATCTACTATATTTCAGACACTATACTATTTACTTTGTTCTGAGTATAAAATGATGAATAAGCCCTATTTGGTTTTGCTCAATGGATAAAGCATCAGCTTGTGGACTGACTGAAGAGTTCCAGATTCAATTCTTGCCAAGGGCACATGCTTGGGTTGCAGGCTCGGTCCCCAGTAGGGGGCATGCAGGAGGTAGCCAATCAATGATTCTCTCTCATCATTGATGTTTCTATTTCTCTCTCCCTCTTCCTTCTTCTCTAAAATCAATAAAATATATTTTTAAATGATGAATAAGGTGAATAAGTTTCTTACCTATGCAGATTTCATAAATGAAAATAGGTATGAAATAGATAATAAGTAAATATAAACAAAATAGTTCAGATTGATATTAGGGGAATTCAGGGGGAAAATTTTTTTGATAGAAATAATAAATATGTAGGAGAAAAACTCTATACTGGAAAAAGTGCTTAAGAATTGCAAAGCCTTCTCTTAAATTGAGGTTTAAATGTTATAAAGGACAGAGCCACTGAAGAAACCAAAGCAAACAACCAACATCTTCCAGGTCACTTCTCTCTCTGAATCCTTTACCATAAACCAGAGAGGCTGGTTTACCTCTTACTAGTCATGTGACCTGTGTTGGTGGCTTAACTGTGTGCTTCAGTGTCTAAATCTGTCAAATGGAGATGATCTTAAGCTGACTGGTAGTTGTAAGCATGAATAGTGTTAATTTATACAAAGTAATTTGAACAGTGATGGTCAACTAGTGAGTGAGTGCTTTAGTAGTAGTAACTGTTGTTATAATCATTTTTTAAGAGGAGAAAGAGAGAGAGAGAGAGAGAGAGAGAGAGAGAGAGAGAGAGAGAGAGAGAGAGAGAGAGAGAGAGAAGACAAGCTCAGGGAAGGCCTGCATGGTAGCCTTGCAAACTCACAGACCTAAAATAACCACAAAGAATGGTCTGAAATTAAAAGCTTTTAACTAAAAGCAGTTTATGACAGATAGTCATGTCCTAGGCTAGAATTTTCCCTGACAAAAGTCAATCCTTACCCTAACTGAGCCTGTCTATTGTCCTTTGCACCTATGATAACATTCCTTTGGAATGTCAGGGTAACTCCCCTTTTTCCAGACCCCCAGGACACAACCAAAGCACCAAAGAGAGGCCATAAATCCTCATGGTTGTTGTTATCATGGTAATTGTTGACTGTTAACTATCCTGCACTCTCCTAGGTAATAGATGTGTGCCTAACATTTTACTTTTCATCCTCTGCTTTCCCCCACATCCCTGATCTATCACCAGTGAATTTCATGGAACCCACTGGCCTCTTCCCTTTTGATTGTAATGTATCAAATAAGGTGAAAAACTGCCATTATATGGGGTATAACCTTAATTCCTTGAGATTTTTGTCTTCAGGCAGTTGTTGACTTTTGATTCAAATAAACTCACAAAAATTCTCTATAGGTTTGAATGTTTCTTACTTACATTGACACATCTCTCATATTAGACCTTATGAATAAACAATAACAATCTCACTCATCTATATATTTTTCACACATATTTTAATCCTATATAATAAAAACGTAATATGCTAAGTAAGTATCTGTCCATTCAACCAATCAAAGCATAATCCTATCTAATAAAAGAGTAGTATGCAAATTGACCATCACTCCAACACACAAGATGGCTTCCACAAAATGGCCAGCAGAGGAGGGACCAGGTCTGCAAGGGAGGGAAGTTGTGGGTGATCAGGCCAGCAGGGGAGTACAGTTGGGAGGAACCAGGCCTGCAAGGGAGGGCAATTGGGGGCAATCAAGCATGCAGGGGAGGGCAGTTAGGGGTGACCAGGCCAGCAGAGGAGGGAAGTTGGGGGCAACTGGGCCTGCAGGGAAGGGCAATTGGGGGGGGGGAGAACCAGGCCTGCAGGAGAGAGCAGTTGTGGGGGGGAGGGGAGGAGACCAGGCCTGCAGGGAAAGGCAGTTAGGGTTGACTAGGCCTGGATGGGAGGGTATTTAGGGGGCAATCAGGCTGGCAGGAGAGTGGTTAGGGGGTGATCAGGCTGGCAGGCAGAAGTGGTTAGGTGCAGTCAGGAAGGCAGACGGACAAGCAGTTGGGAGCCAGCAGTCCTGGATTGTGAGAGGGATGTCCAACTGCCTGTTTAGGTCTGATCCCAGTAGGGATGCTCGCCTGCCTGCCTAAACAGGATCAGGCCTAAACAGGCAGTTGGATATCCCTTGAGGGGTCCCAGATTGAAGAGGGTGCAGGCTGGGCTGAGGGACACCTCCCCCCTTGTGCACAAATTTTGTGCACTGGGTCTCTAGTATGCTAATGATATGCTAAGGTCGTTCAACCACGCGCTATGATGACATGCCCAGACCATCAGGGGGCAGACTGGTAGGTTAGCTTGCTGCGGGGTCCAGCCAATTAGGACTGAGAAAGATGTGCCAGACATGCCCAGGAGCCTTCCTGTGGCCCCTTCCCCCAGGCAACCCCACTCCCATTGGACCCTCATTGGGGTCAGCTCCACCGGACCCCACCTGTGCATGAATTCATGCACCAGGCCTCTAGTAGATAATAAAATACTTGAACCCAGGTCACCTGGTCAAGCTTTTTAAGCATTTTTACTATACTCATACTCAAACCATTCCCATTTTTTTCTTCTACATATCAGGAGAGATTACTTCTTCCAAAATAAGTCATTTAATTTGAAAGCTGTCGCTGAATGGCCTTGTGATTGTAATCATGGGGAATGATTTCCTTGGGACTCAATCCCTTTATAGGAATTTCTTTATAAGTATCTCTAGGCAGAACATATTTCAGTTGAAAATATGTCACTTACCACAAGTAAAAAAATATCCAGGTTGTAAGCATGCCACATAAAGATTGCACAATCTTTAAGCTTCTCTCTATACATCTCTGGCCATGTCTCACACTACTTTTAATAAGACTTCCACAAGTTTCTGCACACACCAACTTATACCTTCATACCTCTGCTTATACAAGCAGTCCTCGGGTTACATTGGACTTGATGTATGTATATGTCATTTCATGGTTATGTCGCCATCTCCTATTTATTTTTTTTAAAAGTTCCATTGTTTCAATGTACATACATATGGGCTTTATGTTTTTTTTTTATTATTATTTACTGTATTTACCATAAGTAAAGGTCAGGAATTGTTATCTTGCTTTTAATTTTTTTTTACTGTTTCACTTCATTATTGCTATGTATGTGCTCTATGTGAGTGACATAGGTGCTTATGTAGGTGGGTTCCGACTTATGGTGAAAACCATGTTACTTCATGCTGTAGGAATGGATCTCTGATGTAATCCAAGGACCTAATGTACTCTCATTTTATCTGGAACGTCAGAGATGTTATCGTTATGTCAAGGACTTATTTCCTTAATCTGATGATGGTACTATGTACATAGATTTGCATTTCTTTACTTATAAATATGTGCACCTTACAATTTCATTATACTTAACTTTAAATGTATATATCTATACTTTTGTTATTACTTGTAAGTAATTTGAATTGAGGGAACACATCTAATGTGTCTATATGCAGGTACTGCATAGTAGATTTTTAAATATACAATGGCTAAATAAGTGCTTTTGAATTCAACCAAAATAACCAATATTCTATTAGCTCATGTGTTCTATTTGATTATATATATTCTCAAGCTTTATTATGGCCACTTCCCTGTAAAAGAGTGTAGCTAGTGACAGAACAGTGGTTTTTTTTTTTGGAAAATAGTAAGTCATATATAATAAAGAAATTATCTGTTTGAAGCTAGTAGAAAATGTTTACTATAACAGGAGAGCTAATATTTAAGTAGGGGTAAACTCAGAGAGGTGAGCTGAGATCTATAGCCACTTTTGTCCAGATTATGTTTGGAGCAGGTAAGAGGTTCTAAATATAAGGAAGTGGGCAAATTTTGGTCTTCAAACTAAAAATTTTGTCAGTACTGAAAATCCAAGGTTAAAACATAGGATCGCAACCCAGCAGAATTCCAGCTTAGACTGAGGTAACTAGTAATCATACTGTTAGCCTAATTAAGGAAATGTAAACCTTTTCTGGAGAACAACATCATCTGAAGCCTATGCAATTATTTTTATACTAGAGGCCTTGTGCATGAAATTCTGCACAGGTGCAGTCCCTAGGCCTGTCTGGTGATCAAAGCACAAGCGTCTGGCATGGAAGAGCTGGTCCCAGGTGACCTCTGGGCCCTGGGCAGCACCTGGGCCCCTGCGTGCCCCCCTTTGTCTTAGTCACAGCACCCAAGTCCCCATGTGGAGCTGTGGTGAGTGCAACCGGATGCCACAGTCTGGGTTGCAGTGTGGGCCTCTGGGCCGCCCAGTACACTGCACAGAAACCAGGCAGGCAGCACTATCTATCCCAGCGGATGCCCACTATGTTCCATGATGCCCCCTGGTGGTCGGCACACATCATAGAGAGCAGTCTAACTCCTGGTCTCCTAGTCTAACTCCTAGTCTAACAACAGCCCAAGGGGACAATTTGCATATTAGGCTTTTATTATATAGGATACAGTGTTTGCCATCAATTGAATCTTATCAGATATATAAAAACAAGTCATGGGATATTTTTTAAAATATAGAAAATACAAAACTATACAATCTGAATGATTTAAATATGGAAGTTAGCTGACAAAGACTTCAATTATAATTCAGATAATAAGAAGAAAACAGAAGAAGTGATAGAAGAGATGAGAAATTTATGAGAAGATATGTCACTAGATAAAATCTATACAAAATAATGGAATGGGCAGTCTGACATAAAAAAAACTATAATATATAAAATTGAAAAACCATTAAATGGAATTAAGAGAGATAGTAAGCAGTTAATTATAGAATCTATAGAATTGGAAGTCAAAGCAAATTTTCAAACTTAAATTCAGAGAGAAAAAATGTAAACTACAGAAAATAACATGAGAGATAAATTGGCAATAAGAGAAGGTCTAACGTAAATTTACTTGGAGTCACAAATGGAAAGAGGACAGATGATTGGGCAAGAAAATATTCCAAGTGATGAAAGCTGGGAATTTCACAAAATTGATGAAAAACATAACTTATAGTTCAAGAATCTCTGCAAACCCCAAACAAAATACATGCAAAGACTACCACACCTATGCACATCATAAATGGTTATAAACCAAAGACAAAAAGAATATTTAAAAGTAACCATAGTTATATTTACTTTTTAATATATGTTTTATTTTAAAGTATTTAAAATGTGTACAGAGAGAAAAAATACATTTTAATTTCAAAGCAGCAAAAGTGCTGATTAGCTCACTCCTCAACCAAATATAAGTCATACAATATCTAATGATAGCTTCAAACTTCTGAGAGAAAATAACTGCCCAGTTAGAATATTATGCCCTTTAAAACCATTCTGCCAGGTTTTAGGTGGAATTAAGAAGTTTTCTGACCCACAAAATGAGAGAATTGGTGACTAGTAAACATATACTAAAAGACACATTTAAGAAAATGTTTTAAAAAAATTATTACAAGAAAAATCACTAAATTAAAATAAGACATAAAGAAGAGAATAAATATAAGGGGGACTATAAATGAATACTCAAATACATTTTGAAATAATAAACAAAGGGACACAAGGAAACTTTGGGAGGTACTAAACATGTCTGTTGCCTGGATTATGGTGATGGTAACATAGATGTTTGCAAATGTCAGAACTAATTAAACTATATACATTAAATATGTGCAGATCTTTGTATAGTTCATTTAAAACTGTTTTAAAAATAAAATTTGACTGTACAAAACAATAATTGCAATGCTTTATGGAATAAAAATATATTAAAGTTAAAACTGCATGACAACGTTAACACCCAACATGGGATAGAAGGAAATGCAATGCAAGTGACTTATGATTTCTGCATTGTTGCGGAAGTTGTAAAGAAATAAGTTGTGAGAGAACTAAGATGACGGCAAAGGTAAAACACCTATCTTGCCGTCATAACCAGCAATTTTAATACTACAACTTAACGAAAGAACAAACACCTTCCAGAATCACCAGAACGCTCGCCGAGTGAAAATTCCACAAATAAAAGTGAAGATAAGACACTGTGACTCGGAGGTGCGGCGGCGAACAGCATTGAAACATTAGCGCGCAGAGAGAGGTTTGGAGTGCGCGCTGCGGAGAGGGTGGGTGGCTGGAAACCGGCTAGTTTTCTCGAACGGGGAGACAAAGGCGTCCCACTGACTGATTCTCCAGCTCTGGGCGAAGTCCAGGGAACCTACTATCACAAGGGGTGAAAACCGGATAGTGGGAGGGCACGCCGAAGCTCAGGTGCTGCCGGGTCTGCCGGCTTGTGGAGCAGCTTGTGTGAACAGCTCGGCGGCGTGACGGCGCAGGGAGCTCTCTGCGACTTGTCTCTCATTCGGAAAACCATCAGTCTGCTTTGTTTTACGACCCTGGGTGAGACATTGCGCATGCAAAGTCATTTGGGGACAGTCTGAATTCCCCGGCAGCCGATGGAGCTCGGCAGCGGCTCTCTCTCAGAGGTGCTGGCAGCTATTGCCCCCGGCACAGAGCCCCTGGGGCTGCGTAGGGCGGAGCTAACGCTGTCTGCTTGGCCCGGAGACTCCGCCCATCCAACCTGAGCACAGCTGAGCTTCACAGACAATTGGCCTGGAGGTCAAACCTTCCTAGGGCTAACAACAAAAAGCTGGGTTAAATTCAAAAACACTGAATACAACCCATAAAGGATTGCAGTAAGAGTACCCACCTCAGGTAACTGGGGA
Source organism: Antrozous pallidus (assembly GCA_027563665.1). Taxonomy (NCBI): domain Eukaryota; kingdom Metazoa; phylum Chordata; class Mammalia; order Chiroptera; family Vespertilionidae; genus Antrozous; species Antrozous pallidus. The sequence goes on from CM050520.1 coordinate 60,862,599, forward strand.
GACTGAGCCACTGTCCCTTTGAGGATAGCCACCACATAAAGCAGCCACCATGCAGAGACATGGAAAGAAATCAGGTGTGAAAGAAATGGAGGAGAAAAGACGACAAGACATAGAGTTCAAAACCACGGTTATAAGGCTTTTCAAGAGGCTCCTACAAAAGGCCGATCAACTTAATGAGAATTACCAGGAAATAAACAAGACCAACCAGCAAATGAATGAGAATTACAAGGAGATGAATGATACTTACAAGGAAATGAATGGGACCCTCAGGGAAATGAACAAGACCTCTGAGGATACGAACCAAACCCTCACAGATAAAAAAAAGGACCAACTAGAAATCAAGCATACACAGACTGAAATAAAAAATATTACACAAAGTTCTAAAAGCAGTCCAGAGTGCCACAAGAACCAAGTCAAAGATTTGAAATACAAAGAACCAAAATCCACTCAGCTGGAAAAGCAAGAAACAAAAAGAATTCAGATAATTGAAGATAGCATAAGGGGCTTCTGGGACAACCTCAAGCAAGCCAACATCCGAATTATTGGGGTGCCAGAAAAAGAGAGAGAGCAAGTTAATGAAAACCTACTTGAAGAAATAGTGACTGAAAACTTTCCCCACCTGGTGAAAGAAACTGACTTAAAAGCCCAAGAAGTACACAGAACCCCAAAATATAGGAATCTAAAGAGGACCACACCAAGACATATCATAATTAAAATGCCAAGAGCAAAAGATAAAGAGAGAATATGAAAAGCAGCAAGAGAAAAACAGTTGGTTACCTACAGGGGAGCACCCATACGATTGTCAGCGGATTTCTCAACAGAAACGATGCAGGCCAGACGCGAGTGGCAAGAAATATTCAAAATAATGAAGAGCAAGAATCTACAACCAAGATTACTCTATCCAGCAAAGCTATCATTCAGAATTGAGGATCAGATAAAGTGCTTCGCAGATAAGAAAAAGCTAAAGGAGTTCATCACCACCAAACCAGTATTATATGAAATGCTGAAAGATATTCTTTAAGAAGAGGAAGAAGAAAAAGGTAAAAATATAAATTATGAACAACAAATACACATCTATCAACAAATGAACATAAAAATCAAGTGAACTGATAGGCTGCTGAACAAAATAAACTGGTGACTATAACAGAAACATGGACATAGAGAGGGAATGGACTGACAATTCTTGGGGAGAAAAGTGTTGTTGGAAGTACAGCAAGAGATTGGACAAAAATCTGGCAACAATGGGAGAGGACATTGGGGAGGGGGAGGTGAGTGTGGAGGGTGGGATAGGTACAGGGTGGAGGGAAGATATAGGGGGATAAAAAAGGGGAAACAATGTAATTAATAAACTGAACAATAAAAAAAAAGAAAAAAAAAGAAAAAAAAAAGAAATAATTTGTGTTGGACTCCAGTAAGTTGAGGATACATGTTTAATCTCAAATATAACCATTAAGAATTTGTACAATGCATATGTAATAAATTAGTATTTAGGGAAAAAGTGAAATGGAGATATTTGAATAACCCAAAAGAAGCTAAGAAAGTAGAGAAAAAGAATTGTGAAACACATGGATCAGTCAATTCAAATAATAAAATAGTGAATATAAACCTAATGATGTCACTAGTTACATTAAATACAAATGGATTAAATATTCCAAGCTAAAAACTAATATTGTCAGGCTGAATGAACAAACAAACAAAAACATGAAAATTAAACAAAAATATATTGTGCTTAAAAGAGACACATTTTAAATGTAGAAAATAAAAAATAAAAAATACAGATATATTAATATCAGAAAAAGAGAGAGTAATGCGAGATAAATCACTGGAGATAAATTGTGTTATTGCATAATGATAAAGGAGTTACTCCAACAGAAATATCATAATTCTATGTCTATATACATAATCACATAGATTCAATATACATAAAAATTGACAATTAAATGAGAAATGACAAATCCACAATCACCATGGGAGTGTTCAAATCCTTCATTTTTTAATGAATAGAGTAAGTGGACCAAAAAAAAATCACCACGGCGAGAACATGTAAAAAAACATAATAAATGGTAATTACATATATGTCATTTAATGTACATATGCAGAAAACAAAATTGAACGATGACAGTATAAATTTAAAAACAGCATTTTTTTTCCAATCCTTAGTTTAAGATCTCTAAAATCAAGGGCCAAGGCATAAAAGTTTTTTTGGCTTACAGTAAAATTTTACCCAAGAACACACTTAGACATGAGGTCTATTAAATGTACTCAGAAAGCATAATTTGAAATCTCTCTTATCATAAGAATCATTTGCATTTGCATTTGGATCATTAACTTAAAATGTGAACCCTTGCCCCAAATCTAGCTTGCTTGATAACAAGCACTATGTTCTTTGCTAGCTCCATTACTGTCCTTTGCATTAGATATGACAATAATGCTAATGAAGAGAGTCTTCAGTTCACATGCCATCATCATTGTTTACTGTAAATAATGAAAGGCAAATCACAAGCAGGCTCCATGTCCACAAAGCATTAGATTAAAATCCTGAGCCTTGGAGTCTGACAAATCTAAATTTAAATGCAATTTTGATATTTAATAACTGTATTCTTGGGCAGTGAGCTAAACTAACCACAGAATCGAAAAAAAAAAAAATCATGCCTATATCCTAAGGCTGTGATGAAAATTAAATGAGGTAATTTATAAAAAATGCTTAGCAGAGTGCTTGGCATTTTATAGATCCAGACAAAATTGTAGCTATTATTCTCCTTTTCATCAGCTCAGGTATTCACTAAATTACATCTCAGGTAGCACAACAGGGTAAGGGGAATAGAGGAGAGGTCAAGGAGAGGGCCAAAGAACACTAGACATTATTTTGAAAAATAAAGCAAAGAAAATTATTCCCACAATTGAGAAATTAAGTGATAAAAGTTATAATCAAGCTTAATTCAATCAGCTCTAATTACAAAAGTAGAGCATTTTATGAAGTCACAGAATATGTTAAAACTTAATTCGTACTCTGTGGACTGAACATAGGATCTGTAGTTAATCTTTCAAAAACTTGCTATGTCCTATTTTTTTCCCCATGGAAAAGTGCTTTGATGGACATTGGCAACATTTGACTCTTATGCCCTCTTATCTCTATTCTGTCATTATTAATCAATCACCTTCTAATTAACAGTTGCTTTAATCTTTTGATGTTTCAATAACCAATTAGATGAAAATAAACATTTTTGGGATATTGTAGCCATTGTGTACCTTCGATAAGAAAACATATATAGCTGACCTTATTAATAACTAAAGGGCCGATGCACAAAATTCATGCAAGGAGCTTGGCCCTTGCAGTCTCAACTTCATCTGGAAGGTCAAACAGAAGGACATATGGAAGGTTGTTTGGCTGTCTGATCTAATTAGCATATTATACTTTTATTATTATAGATAACCTGAATCAATCATCTATACTAATAAAAGAGAAAATGCAAATTGATCATATCTCTGCAACACCCACTAGCCAATCAGGAGGAAATATGCAAATTAGAAAGACAAAGATGGCGGTGGCCCCACTGTCCAGCCACTCCAGGCACAGAATGGCTGGGTGGAGCAGGATGCCTGCTATGAGAGGGAGGGTGGGGTGAGAAGGGATCTACAGCTGCAGCACTCCGGCCTCAGCAAAGACGAAGATAACAGACTCCAGCTGGAATCTTCAGCAAAGGTAGTCTGCAGCAAAGATGGAAGACTCTGGCCCGAGTCTGCAGCAAAGATGAAGTTGGAAAACTCTGGCCAGAGTCAGCAGTGAAGATGAACACAGAAGACTCTGACCGGATTCAGCAGCAAAGACAGCAGACTCTGGCCAGAGTCTGCAGAGAAGATGAAGATGGAAGACTCTGGCCAGAGTCAGCAGCAAAGGCGCAAACGCCGGCCAGAGGAGGGTGGAAGGAAGCGGCCAGAGCAGAGGCCTTTGTCCTGGGTGCCAGAGGAAAACTGGTGCCGGAAGCCAGGGGAAGGAAGGCATATCGCATGAATCTTTATGCAATGGGCCTCTAGTTTAAATATAAAAAGCAACATCCTTGTCTTTATTTCCAAATTCTCTGATGTGGAATACTTTAGGTACCTATCTATATTTTCCTAAAATACCAAATGCAGTTTCTGATTTTACATTAATTTCAAGTGTACAAAGCTAATCAACAGCCTATCTATTCATTACAAAGCACACATATTGTGAAAAATATTCCATTTTTATCCTAATGTAGACCTGTTGTATCTCTGTGTGAATATTACTCTTTGGAATAATACAAGGAGTATTATAGTCAAACTAGTGGCCCGGTGCATGAAATTTGTGCACAGGGGGTAGGGCGGGTTTCTCCATCCAGCCTGCACACTCTCCAATCTGGGAACTGGTAGGATTGAGCCTAAACAGGCAATTGGATATCCTTCTCACAATCCAGGACTGCTGGCTCCCAACTGCTCACCTGCCTGACTTCCTGATTGCGCCTAACCGCTTCTGCCTGCCAGCCTGATCACCCCCTAAACATTGCCCTGCTAGCCTGATTGATGCCTACCTGTTTTCCTGCCAGCCTGTTTGCCCCTAACTGCCTTCCTCTGAAGCCATGATCACCCCTAACTGCCTTCCCCTGCAGGCCTGGCCCCCCACAGCTGTTCTCCCCTGCAGACCTGGGTCCCCTGCAACTGTTCTTTCCTGCAGGCCCTGTCAACCCCAACTTTCCTCCTCTGCCAGCCTGGTCACTCCTAACTGCCTTCCCCTGCAGGCTTGATCACCCCCAACTGCCTCCCTTAAAGATCTGGTCCCTCCCCACTGCCCTACCCTGCTGGCCTGATCACCCACAACTGCCCTCTATTGCAGGCCTGGTCCCTCCCAACTGCCCTCTTCTGCTGGCCATCTTATGGTAGCCATCTGTGCCCAGGCCGGCAGAAGAGGGCAATTAGAGGCAGGATCTTTGACCACATAGGGGCAGCCATCTTTGTGTTGGAGTGATGGTCAATTGGCATATTATTTTTTATTAGATAGGATAGAGGCCTGGTGCATAAATGGGGGTCAGCTGGTTTTTCCTGAAGGGTATCCCAGATCAGGGTGGGGGTTCCCTTGGGGTGTAGGGTGGCCTGAGCAAGGGGCCTGTGGTGGTTTTCAGGCTCACCACACCTCTGGCAACCCAAGTGGAGGCCCTGGTATCTGAAATTTATTTATCTTCTACAATTGAAACTTTGTAGCCTTGAGTGGAGGCCTGGGACTGCCAGGGTATGCGGAAATCTTGGTTCCTCCATCATCAGGGAAACCCAAACCTCCCTCCTGCTCTCTCCATGGCTGCAGCCATCTTGGTTGGGGTTAAATTGCATACTCACTCCTGATTGGCTGGTGGATATGGATGGTGGGTGTAGTGGAGGTACAGTTAATTTGCATATTACTCTTTTATTAGATAGGATACAATGCTCTACCACTCGACTATGAGTCAGTTGAGGATAGTGAGTAAATCCTATGTAAATATTGATTTCTCCAGCCTAAAATATTGATGAATGAATAAATTAATACCATTAAATCCCCTTAAATGGACAGAGTGTATTATTATAGTGGAGGCCTGGTACACAATATTCGTGCATGGGAGGGCAGGGGATGTCCCTCAGCCCAGCCTGCACCCTCTCCAATCTCAGACCCCTCGAGGAATGTCCAACTGAGACCCCTAGAGAGATGTCCCAGTAGGATTGGGCCTAAATGGGCAGTCAGATATCTGTCTCACAATCCAGGACTGCTGGCTCCAAACTGCTCACCTGCCTGCCTCCCTGATTGCCCTAAACACTTCTGCCTGCCAGTCTGGTCACCCACTAACCACTCCCCTGCCAGCTTGATTGATGTCTAACTGTTCCCCTGCCAGCCTATTTGCCCCCAACTTCCCTCCTCTGCTGGCCTGGTTATCCCTAACTGCCCTCCACTTCAGACTTGATCACCCCAACTGCTCTCCCTTGCAGGCCTGTTCCCTCTCAATGGCCCTCCCCTGCTGGCCATCTTGTGGTGGCCATCTTGTGTCCACATGGGGGCAGGATCTTTGACCACATGGGGGAAGCCCTCTTGTGTGTTGGAGTGATGGTCAATCTGCAAATTACTCTTTTATTAGATAGGATAGGGGCCTGATACATGGGTGGAAGCCAGCTGGTTTTCCCTGAAGAGTGTCCCAGATCAGGGTGGGGGTACTCTTGGGGGGTGGGGTGGCCAGGGTTAGGGGCCTGGTGTGGTTTTCAGGCTGGCCACACCTCTCTCCCCCTCTCCCCCAGTGACCCAAGCAGAGGCCCTGGGATCTGAGATTAATCTATGTCTACAATTGAAAGTTTATAGCCTGGAGCGGAGCCAAGCCTGCTTGCTCCATGGCAACAGCCATTTCTGTTTGGGTTCATTTAAATTTTATAATTGAAACTTTGTAGCCTAGAGTGGAGGCCTAGGTGCTAGGGCTGCAGAAGCTTGGCTTCCTTCATCACCCGGGGAACCCTAACCTCTGCTCTCTCCAGCTCCATGGCTGCCGCCATTTCTATTGGGATATATCTTTTATAATTAAACTTTGTAGCCTTAAGTGGAGGCCTAGGCCAGCAATGGCAGGCGGAAAGCTTGGCTTCCTCCATTGCCAGCGAAACCCAAGCCTCCCTCCTGCTCTCAGTTTCTGCAGCCATCTTTGTTGGGGTTTATTTGCATAATTTGCTCCTGATTGGCTGATGGGCATGGCTGTGAGTGTGGCTTGATTGGAGGTATGGTCAATTTGCATACTACTCTTTTATTAGATAGGATTGCCACCACCATCATATTTTGTTTTGCCTTTAAATAATGTGAACTATTTTATAACAGTATACAGAGGAAACTTTTTTTGATATCTCACATCTCTTTTGTCCCCCTCCTCTCACTCCCACATTGCCTTTGCACAGCTGAAGAAGCAATTAGGAACTAGGCCATTAAAAATTCAATGCTATTTCCTGAAGTTATTGGAGGAGGATGAGTGGGAGTCTGAAACTTTTTCAACCAGCTAGGCTTATTTCCTGTCATGGGGCAACTGCAACCTTACTGCATAATTCTTCCTCCAGCTTTAATAAAAAAAGAAGAAGAAGAAGAAGAAGAAGAAGAAGAAGAAGTATGCCTAGAAGTACTATACTATTTGCCTGCCAATGATCCATTTCTAAATTAGCCTTTTAAAATCTTCAGTATAAGAAATAGGGGCTAAATGCTGGTAATTTTAACCAGGTCATTCAGCATTCCTTACCTGTGACTGCAATGAAACAGGAGCAATGCTGCAATTTTAATTTGATGCATACTCATTTTCAAATAAATATAATTGTGAAGTGGAAGTAATGATAATGATACTTACCATACAAGGTATTTTTAAAAATCAAATAAAACAATAATGACAAATTTACTTTGTACCATATAAGTGTCAGAAAAATAGTGATTATCATTGGCAGTATCCATGTTGCTAGTAGTCTATATATATAAAAGCCTAAGTGACCATTGCAACTCAATGGCTGGTAAACATGCTGCTCAGAGTGAGCAGGACAGCAGGGGGTCAATGAGGGGTGATCAAATGACCAAGCAGCAGACTGCATGGGGCAACCAGGCCAGCAGGGGTGTTAGTGAGTGGTGACCAAACATCCCAGCAGCAGGCTGTGTGGGGCAACCAAACAACTGAGCAACAGGCTGCATGGGGCGACCAGGCTGGCAAGGTGGCCAGTAAGGGGCAACCAGGCTAGCAGGAGTGAGGGGCAGTTAGGGATGACCAGGTCAGCAGGGGGCTGGGGAGGGTGGAGGTAGTTGGAAGTGACTAGGCTGGCCAGGGAGCACTTGGGGTTGACCCAGCCAGCAGGAGGGGGCAGTTAGGGATGATCAGGCAGGCAGGCAGGTGAGCAGCAGTTAGGAGCCAGTGGTTCCAGATTATGAGAAGAATATCCCACTGCCAGTTTAGGCTTGATCTCCAGGATTGGGCTTAAACCTACAGTTGGGCATCCCCTAAGGAGTCCGAATTAGAGAGGGTGCAGGTTGGGCTGAGGAGATAGATCCATGTAAACACATTTCATGCACCAGGCCTCTAGTCCTATATAATAAAAGAGTAATATGCAAATTCACTACACCTTTGCTATGCCCAATAAGCCACGCCCACCAGCCACACCCACCAGCCAATCACAGGGTGATGGCCCTGGGTTAGGTGCCGTGGCAGGCACCAATCAATTGCAGGGCCATGTGATGGCCCAGTGCCCAGGTCCAGGCTGAGGGAGGCAGGACACAGAGAGGGTGAGCCAGGTGCCCTGTGAACATGAACACCCAGTGAGCCACAGAGCAGCCACTGTGATATGTGCCTGAAGTCGTGTGGCTGGAGAGCGGCTGGGTCACAAATTGAATCAGGTGTGTCTCTGCCCGCAGCTCATGACCTCTCCATTGTGCCCGACCGGGCTTGCCAAACGATGCCACCTGCGGATGGTGATGCTTGCCAAGTCTACGCTGGGTCCTGAGGCTGGGGAGGGCGGCGGAGGGGAGCGTCCCGGCTCCCGCCTCCCAGAGCTCTCTGTCTCCAGTGCGAGGCCCAGCCGTGGGGGCAGGAGAGGAGCCCAGACACAGCCCCTGAGACAGAGGAGACCGAGCCACACAGCCCAGAATGATATGTGCCCGAGGTAGCTGTGCAGAGCGGTGGCAGCGAGTGCGGGGAAAGGAAGTGAGAAAGGCGAGAGCTAACACACAAGCGGGGGAATGTCTCCATGGGCCAGAAAGGCACTGAACCCAGACCATCTGCAGACACGGGCCTGCCCGGCGTGCGTGGCCCCACTCCTGGGGTAACGGGACCAGAGTTCCCCTCAGAACAGGACCCCGGAGCTGGGCTCACTGCCCGCCCTTATGGGACGGTGATGGTCTGGGTCTGTGGGCACGCTGTGACCCGGGATCCAGAGCCGCACTCAGCCTGGGCACTGGACCCATGCATCAGGTGAAGGAGCCCTGGTCGCTGTCCCCAGCGCTGGTTCTGACCCTGGGCCTCCTACCCTGTAACATCCAGAAATCCGGGAGTCAGAGGGGTGAGCTCAGAGGCAAAAGCAAGCCCCAGGCCTCGGGCTGTCTGACTCAGGAAGAACTTGCAAGCCGACACCTGGGAAACCTGTGGGCCCAGGGTGCTAAGGAAGCCGGTAAACAAAAGCCCCCACTACGTGCAGGATGAATTCACCACAAGTAATGGGACCACGAGGCGTGGTCCGACAGAGACTTTAACACAAATCCACGGAGGAGGTGCCAAGAGCAAAACCAAGAAGCAGCTTCCACTCCCTCATCATTGATGCTTCTATCCCTCTCCCTGTCCTTTCCTCTCTGAAATAAAATTTAAAAAATCGATCGATCACAGGGCCCTGAGGTGGCCGGGTGCCGGGCCAGGCTGTAGTCAGAAGAAAAGAGACACACTATACACAGAAATAAACATAAAGATTACAAAATATTTCTCATCAGAAACAGTATAAGGGAGAAGATAGTAGAGCAACATCATTAAAGTACTTACAAGGGGGAAAATCCTCTCAATTTATAATTCTAGACTGAGTGAAAATATATTTAAAATAGTTTAAAATAGTCAAAATATATTTTAACTACTTTAAACTATTTTAGAAATAGTTAAGATATTTTTATGTATGAAAGATTGAATGTTTTAATCACCAGCAGATTTGTAGTGTAAGAAATGTTAAAAGAAGTTCTGCAAGCAGAAATAAAATTTTGCCAGATACAAATAATGATCTATACCAAGAAATGGAAAACACCAAAGACAGTATATGCATAGGAAAAAATATAATAGAAGTTTCTTATTATTAAAATATATTTAAAGGTAATTACCATAACTATTTAAACAAATAATAATATGATGTTAGTTTTATAACATCTGTGTAAGTAAAATACATGACAACAATAGCACAAAGATTGCCTGGGAAAAATGAAATTTTGTTACAGTGAAGTTTCTATACAAGATGTGAAGTGGTAAAATATCCACTTGAAGACAGACTGTGACAAGTTAAAATCCTATCTAATGAGGAGCTAATATGCAAATATTCATCACACCTTCATGCCATCATGCCATAATAGCTCAGACACTCAACACTGGGGAGAGAGGAATGGGGACCAGAGAAGCTACAGACTGGGAGAGGAACAAGCCACCCACTCCATGTCCCGGATGCCAACAGCTGTGCCTGCCTCTCTGGCCCAGGAGAGGGACAAGACTCATGTTCTGTGGTCCTGGTTGCCTGCAGCTGTGGCCGGCCTGAGTGAAGCTGGCCCAGGTCCTGGGTGCCTATAGCTGGCCAGAGGGAGGGAATCCTGGGTCCCAGGTGTGGGGCCAAGCAGAGGCAGTTAGGGGCAATCAGGTCAGCAGGGGAGCAATTAGGGGCAATCAGGCTGGTAGAGGAGCAGTTAGGGGTGATCAGGCAGGCAGGCCAGTGAGCAGTTAGGAGCCAGTGGTTGTAGATTGCGAGAGGGATGTTCGACTGCCAACAGTCAGACATCCCCGAAGTGTTCCTTAATTAGAGAGGGGAAGACTGGGCTGAGGGAACCCCCCTCTGTGCACGAATTTCGTACACCGGGCCACTAGTATAATAATAATGAGAAAGGTAACATATCATCTATGCTATGTATTTTAAAGATACCTTTAAGGTATCATGGCAAGACAAATTTACTATTAATGTGATATTTATTGGTTAGAAACAAATAAACATAGACTGTTTAGAAGATGAATTTGTTATATTCATTCACAATATAGTATGAATTAAATAAATCAGATTGCTTTAATGTTAACTACTTGTTGAGAATATCTTACTGAAGTGTATGAGGGAGAAGAGGTGATTTTATGGTATGGAGCAGTACAGAGAAAGCACAAGCCTGGCTAGTCAGCTGGAGGGGGCAGCATTCTGTTGAGAGAACATAAGAGAACCCTGTGCAAAAATAGAACCAAGAGAGCACCGACAACAGGGAGTAATGTAAGAAAAAAAATCAAGGTTAACAAAACTTGTGTGGCCTTTTAAAACTCTGACTGACCTGACCATCTGTACAAGTTGGCCTTATCAAAAAGAAAAATAAAAAAGGCAACTAAGAGAAAAATGTTAGCACTACTTTGGCAAGAAAGGACATATTTATAAATACTTTGCTCAAGTAAGGGAGGCCAAAGCTAAATCCCAAGGTCCCACTATCCCCAATGCAAACTCCGATGGGTAGATAGAAAATCCGCATTATTTTCTGATACTACTGTATAAGCGAAGGCTAGAGGAAGATATGGGAAAGAAGACTGCAGATGAAAGGAATGTGTTATTTTATTTTATTTATTTATTTATTTATTTTTAAATATATTTTATTGATTTTTTACAGAGCGGAAGGGAGAGGGATAGAAAGCCAGAAACATCGATGAGAGAGAGACATCGATCAGCTGCCTCTTGCATGCCCCATACTGGGGATGTGCCCGCAGCCAAGCCCTTGCCGGAATTGAACCCGGGACCCTTCAGTCCGCAGTCCGACGCTCTATCCATTGAGCCAAACCAGTCTCGGCAGGAATGTGTTATTTTAACTAACAATTCAGACTTTACATGTCAACTGTGAAAGAGGATGTCACAAGAAAAATGGTTTCTTACAGAAGATGTGGTGTTAGGATCACTTTCTGCCTTGCTTTGCAGACTATACTTGTGTCTAGAATATGTAAAAAAAACTCTTATAAAGATAGATACTCAGCGTCATTAGCCATTAATTAAAAGCAATTTTAAAATCAATGGGATATTTTATACCCACTAAAGTCACCAAATGAAAAAAAAAAAAAGACTGGCAAGAACATGTTGGCATAAGTGAGGAGAAATTGGAATCCTTTTACACTGCTTGGTGGGGAGCGGTGGGGGGGGGGGGGGCGGGCTAAGGGAGGGGAATGGTACTGCCACCGAGAAAAACAATTTGCTCAGTTCTCAAATTTTAAAGATATTGTTACCATATGAACCAGCAATTCCATTCCTATGAATATACCATAGATAAATGTAAATTTATGTTCACACCAAAATGTATACAAAAATGTCTATAGCAGCATTATTCTTTTTTACATGCTGTTATTAATTTGAGAGAGAGAAGGGAGAGGAAGGAAGAGAAAAAAACATGGATGTGAGCAAGACAGATCTATTAATTGCCTCCCACACACGCCCATGTTGGGGCATGGGATCTTCACTGCAACCCAGGTATGTGCGCTTGAATGGGAAACAAGCCCATGACCATTAAGCGAGCAGGCCAATGCTCTAACCACTGGGCAACCACACAGGACAGCAGCATTATTATTAATAGCCAAAATGTAAAACAATACAAATGTCCATCAACTGACCAATGGATAAAATGTGGTATAATCATACGACACAACATTACTCAGAAATAACAAGAATGAGTACTGACACAAGCTACACAATGGATACATCTTGAAAACATTATAAGTCAAAGAAACCAGTTCAGAAAAGAGTACATATTGTATGACTCCATTTACAAGAAATCTCCAGAATAAACAAATCTATTATAGAAAATAGATTATTGTTTGCCTTGAGCTTAGAAAAAAAAGATGGAGTGTGATTGCTAATGGGTACAGGTTTCTTTTTGGGATAATAAAAATGTTCTAAAAAGTAATAGCAGTTGTACAACTCTGTGAATGTACTAAAAACCATTCAGTTGTACACTTTAAATAGGTGAATTGGATGAGATACATTATATTTCAATAAAGCAGCTTAAAAATGAGTCAATGAATACGGTCATAAAGTATTAACCAAAAGAAAATCTAAAATAAGATTTTTTTTTACCTACAGTGATCAAAATGGATTCTCCTTTAGTGTACATCTGTTATTAAGAGTATTATAAATTCCAGTTATTTCTCTCAAGGATGCTATATTCATTTACACTTCCTTCACTAATTTAAAATAATCACTAAATTAAAATTGCTAAAAAAAAACAATAGAGTATCATAGGTTAACTCAGAAATTATAAATTAATAGGCAAATCAACTTGTCTATTACATGTATGCATTTCTATCAATATATAGTTATAATACTGCTTTTTGTTTAATATATTGGTGTGATATTGGTTAAAAAATTATATAGGTTTCATATGCACAATTTGATAATACATCATCTGTACACTGTATTGTCTGTTCACTGCTCCAAGTCAAATCTCCCTCCATCACAATTTTTTCCCGCCTATATGCTTCTCTACCTTCTCCAAGTCTCCTTCCTTCCAGCAATCACAATACTATTATCAGTGACTATCAGTTTTATAAAGTTTAAACATGGGAGGACACTCTTCTTATGGTTAAATTGTAAGACAAAATTAAAATTAAAATGTCCTTCTTCACTTACATGTGGAATCTAATGAACTAAACAACCTAATCAAAGATAAATATATATGCTTTAGTCTCTCTCTCTCTCTCTCTCTCTCTCTCTCTCTCTCTCTCTCTCTCTCTCTCTCTCTCACACACACACACACAAACTAGAGGCCCGATGAACAAAATTCTTACACGGTGGGTGGAGGATGTCCCTTAGCCCAGCCTGCACCCTCTCCAATCTGGGACCCCTTGAGGGATGTCTGACTGCCTGTGTAGGCCTGATCCTAGTAGGATCGGGCCTAAACGGGCAATCGGACATCCTTCTCACAATCCAGGACTGCTGGCTCCTAACTGCTCACCTGCCTGCCTCCCTGATTGCCTCTAACCACGTCTGCCTGCCAGCCTGATCACCCCCTAACCACTAACCCGCCAGACTAACTGATGTCTAACTGCTCCCCAGCTAGCATATTTGCCCCCAATTTCCCTCCTCTGCCAGTCTAGCCACCCCTAACTGCCCTCCATGCAGGTTTGATTGCCCCCAACTGTCCTCCCTTGCAGGCGTGGTGCCTCCCAACGGCCCTCCCCTGCTGGCCTGATCACCCACAACTGCCCTCCCTTGCAGGGCCTGGAACATCCAACGGCACTCCCCTGCTGACCATCTTGGGGTGGCCATCTTGTGTCCACATGGGGGCAGGATCTTTGACCACATGGAGGCAGCCCTCTTGTGTGTTGGAGTGATGGTCAATCTGCAAATTATTCTTTTATTAGATAGGGTAGAGGCCTGGTGCTTGGGTTGGGGCAAGCTGGTTTGCCCTGAGGAGTGTCCTGGATCAGGTGCGGGCTACCTTGGGGTGAGGGGAAGCCCGGGGGAGTGGACTGTGGAGGTTTGCAGGCCAGCCATGCCCCCCCAGCAACCCAAGCAGAGGTCCTGATATCTGGGATTAATCTATGTCTACAATTGAAACTTTGTAGCCTGCAGTGGAGCCAAGCCTCCTGCTCACTCCTGGGCGGCAGCCATTTCTGTTTGAAACTTTGTAGCCTAAGCCAGCAAAGGCAGGCTGAAAGTTTGGCTTCCTCCTTTGCCAGGGAAACCCAAGCCTCTGTTCTTTCCAGCTCAATGGCTGCCACCATTTCTGTATCTTTTATAATTGAAACTTTGTAACATTGAATGGAGGCCTAGGCAGGCGGAAAGCTTGGCTTCCTCTGTTGCTGGGGAAACCCAAGCCTTTCTCCTGCTCTCAGTGGTGGCAGCCATCTTGGTTGGGGTTTATTTGCATAATCCGCTCCTGATTGTGTGGTGGGCATGGCTGTGGGTGTGGCTTGTGGGTGTGATGAAGGTATGGTCAAATTTGCATATCACTCTTTTATTAGATAAGATAAGACATATATATATATATATATATATATATATATATATATATATTCAAGAGACACTGAAGCATATCAAAGACTGACAAATTTGAGAGGGAAAAGGGAGCAGGAAAGAGATTAAGCAAAGATTTTATATGCATACTATGGGCTCGGTGCACAAAATTATACACTGGGGGGAATGGGGAGGTGTCCCTCAGCCTGGACTGCACCCTGTTGCCATCAGTCAGACATCCATGGATGCTGGAGAGGGTCCCACTACCTCTGCTGCACTAGCCAGCCATAAGCCCAGCTTCTGGCTGAGCAGCAGTTCCCCTTGTGGGACACACTGACCACTAGGGGACAGTTCCTACTTTGAACTCTGTCCCCTGGTGGTCAATGCATGTAATAGCAACCAGTCGTTCTGCTGTTCAGTCTATTTGCATATTAGCCTTTTATTATATAGGAGATAATGTGTTATTATGGGCAAGGTCTCTAATTCAATCCTTTTTTTTTAGGTAGTTAAAGGGAGGGGCAGAATCTTCACTTGAGCCTGAAGTTAAAATTGCCCTTAACTCAAAAATCTGCATACCACTGAGACACATTTTGGTGAGGCTCATTCTGACCCCCTACACTGTTCCATTATGTGTATAAGAATTAGGAACCATCCTACCTCTTTAGTGAAAGAAACCTTTTGTTATGTTACAATGACTAACTTTATCTCATGAGTTGTGTTTTGGCTTCAAGCCAGTATTCACATAGCAACTTTAGCTCTTCTGTTCAATATTTACCTGGCATATCTTTTATTTTCTTTTTTCTAAATGTTTCTAGATTTTTATTTATTAGATAGGAATAGCCCATGGACACAAACAATAGTCTGGCAAAGGCCTGGAAGGGATCGGTGTAGGGTGGAAGAGATCAATGGGGAAAATAAAACACTAAAATAAAGGAACATTTGTAATACCTACAACAATAAAGATACATTTTAAACAAAGGAAAATATTTTAGTTGAAAAGAGTTTTATGTGAAATAATGTAAGTAATTGCTCTACACTGTACTTCATATTCTCAACTCCTCTCAAAGAGACATTAATTGAACCTATGTTCACTTAATGTTAATTGACCCTATTGTTCATTGACTTCAGGACTGACTTCTGCCACATGGGCCCAGCACTGACTGCTATAGGGGCTGTGATCAGACCCTGCTTTTTCTCTTCCGGCCTCTGTCTGGGCCTGACCACAGCCCCCTCAACAGTTAGGGCTGGGTTACCATGGCAACCCAAGGCTGACTGCAGGACTGACTTCTGGTTGGTTGAGGCTCTGGTCATTGTGGATGTGATGAACCCAAGGTTTTTTATATATTAGGATATTCATCACCCATGGACAGACAATAGTGTGATGAAGGCCTAGGGAGGGGACAGGAGAAGAGTGGAGGGGGTCAATGGGGAGAAAAAGGGTGACATCTGTAATACTTTCAACAATAAAGATAATTATTTTAAGTTGTTCTCCCCTAACCACTTCAAGTGTATTAAACTTGTTTAAAAGTTGTAGGGGGGTGGTATTTATCATAGGAAATAAATTTTCTGTATTTTGATGGGTTAAATGGATGCACTATTCTGAATGCTATGAATACTTTATCCAATGGTAAAAACTGATCTAATTACTGTAGACCAGTGGGTCATTCAAGGAAGAAGTTTGTTTTTTAAATCATAATCACAGGTGATAATATCATTTAAACACTATGTAATATCTCCTATAAATCAATGTTCTGCAAATTCAGTTTTAATATTGAATTCAGGAAAACTGTCTTCTATTTATATTAGCTTGTATGTACCCACTAATTGGACAATTGATTTCTAATATACCTTGGAAGAAATTATACAAGTTATAAATCAATAAATAACATTACCTTAGTATAATCATTTTCATACTAATAATTACAGAAAATTAATGTATTTGCTTGAGAAGTTAATATTTTTTTATCTAGCTTCTAAATTCCTGGAAAATAAGAACTATGTATTTCTTAATATATGTGTATCCTTGAGCTTACCATTTTGTCAGCTAAATAAATATTTTCTTAAAGACTTCTTATTGTTGTCGTTTTTTCCGGGGGCAGTTGTTTTTGTTTTTGTTTTTTTTTAGTTTTTTTTTTTTAGAGAGAGATGGAGGGAAGGAGAGAGGGAGAGAAAGAAACATCTATGAGAGAGCAAAGCATCTATCAGCCACCTCCCACATGCCTCGCCCACTACAGGGGATAGAGCCCTCAACCCTGGAAGATGCCCTGACCAGGAATGGAACCAGCCACCTTTTGATGCACTGGAAGACTCCCAATCAACTGTGCCACTGAGACCAGGGCTAAGTAAATATTTTTTTAGACTGAAAACAAAGTTTCAACAAAGAGAGGCACCCACAATGGAATGTGCTGTTAGATGGTAGTTACATCCTCCATTGTCAGAATTTTAAGGATAGATTGGTCAGCACTTTGGGAGTGTGTTGTAGGGGAGGAATCATTCACTTCAGGGGAGCTTAACTAATCTTGATTGTTGTGGATATGGGTGTATCACCTCTTATTTAGATATATGTTTGTTTTTTTTTATTTAAAAATAAATTTCCAATATTCTCCCCAGTGAAAATGTGCACTATTCCATTACTCAGTATCCTACATAGAAAGTTAGACTGAATGTACATGAAAATGCCATATAGTTTTTATGAAGAGCACTACCTGGTAAGAATCAAAAGTAAATTGATTTATTTAATACAAAGTTTCAGTAGAGAGAGATATTTGGGTCGATGAGTTTTTCTAATGAAGTTTTAACAGCTCTGCTTACAACCATATTTCACTACACAATGTCTAACTCTAAATGTAATGTGTAATTAATTTCATGAAAAGCATGTTTATTTTTAATTGAAATAATTTGCACTCTGTAATTTTGCCAGGAAACTCAACATGCATATATTTAAACATGTCAGAGGTAAATTGCTACACATTATATATTCATGAGTATTACATTTCTTTGTTGGCAACATTAGTATTATACATAATGTGCCCTGTAGCCCAGAAAGACATTTGCGTTGTAATGACTTACCTACTGGTTATCAAGAAATAATGTAGAAAATCTCCTGCCAATCAGTGTAAGAGAGAGGGGAACGATTATTTTCATAGAATCTTTGTTAAGAAAGCAAATTCCTTTTCATCAATTTTCTAAACTAAATGTATTAACTATGTTTGAATGGAAACTAAAGCTCCTCACATTTATCTGAATAATAGATACTTGGATAGTCATCATTATCATTCACAAAGTAATGTCAAATATATTACCTTGTTGGAAATTCACGACTCTAAAACTAATTGGATAACTATTCCTATATTCATTTTCCATATCAGAATGTTGTGGCTTAGGAGGTTGTGTTCTCCTCTAAGTCATAGTGCTAACTAGTTTTTGACAAAGCCAGTTCATGAACTCAGGGTCTTGTTTTATCCAGCCTGTGTCTGGTAAGTAAGTCCTTAGTAACTATATGTTGAATAAATTCATGAAAATTTGGCCTTACATTAGAGAAGGAACACTGTGTTACAGTGACTCTGTACTTGAAAGCTTTTCAGTGATGTGCTCTGAAACCATTCAGAAGAGCTCATTACTCCAGGTTTCGTGAATTATGAATCTGAAGTCTCTCACCACGAGTACAAACAACTGAGATTTTCAAATATGTTTGCTGCTTCGTAATCTGCTAGGTCCTCTTTGTTAAGTGAGATTGAGGAGGCCCCTGCAACAATGACTTTATGGTGTTTCATTAAAATTATGAGGCACCAATATTTCACTACATTGTACGACGTTTGTCTTCTTCTGTCCATAGCATGGACATTATGAGAAAGTCAGGGAAAGGTCAACAGATATTACCATGAAAGAGAAAGAATGATTACCCTTCTCCTTTATTGTTAGTGTAAAACCACAATAGCTCACTTTGATGTTTTTCGGAAAAAGGTCATTTGGGTCATCCATTTGCTGGCATATTAAGTTCATTTCTGCCAAATGAGAGAGTCCATACAAAGCTGTGATTTATGTGGGTAGATACAAATCAAAATACCTTTGCTGAAGAGATGCTGGTGTGTAATTCTGTCAAGTGCGATATGCTGAGGAGAGCATGGAGGTCAGGAGAGCCTTCTCTCAGAATCTTGCCCGGCTGCCCTGGAAGGCCTGCTGAAGTGGCCGCCATCCAGGCCCTTGGTTCAGGGACATGCTGACCATCTGAGCTGGCCCTGAGCCCTGACCTGCCGTTTTGTCTTTTGAATTCTTCCTGACCTGTTGTCATAATATTTTTCCCTCTGTGCTAGGGTCAGCTTAGGGCCAAAGTGACAGAACTTAAGGCACTGTTTGAGTTACAGATTCCAGGATTGGTGGAGATGACAAGAAATGGCTACATCAACTAGTGAGTTTCCAGAAACAGCTAGAAGGAGACACAAATCAAGAGATGAGAGAATGGGGAATTAAAGGTCAGCAATGGAGAACCTGTACCAGTACCTGCATCTAACACCTCTGTAAGGTTACTGCTGAGCTCTTCTCTTTAATACAGTGTCTCCAGTGTTTAATTTGTGCTTAATTCTCTGCTGATAGGGATAAAAAGGAATAAAAATGGACAGGTTCTAGAGTCAGCTTCAATCCAGCTCCACCACTAACCTTAATATTTTGAGCAAGTATTTAAGTTCTCTTGGCCTTATCATTTTAGTGAATTAAAAATAATAGTACTTTACTCACAGAATTGTTGAATGGATCAAAATATGCACATAATGTTTATTTAGCACATAGCAAGTGGGATAAAAGTAAGTTTACAGTTGTGAGTGCAAGAAACAATTTATTTTTATATTGTTGCTTATTAATTATTGTATTATTTTCCACACAAACAACTGTAAACCTACTTTGGCCCAATGCTTCATATGCTAATTTGATATATAATCATATATATTTTACATAGCCATATAACATATCCTACTAGAGGCCCGGTGCACGAAATCGTTCATGGGTAGGTTCCCTAAGCCTGGCCAGCAATCAGGGTTGATCAGGTTCCCAGCCTCCCCACCTCCCTAGCTCCTCCTTCCCTTGCTACCCAAATGCCACCACTGCACAGTTCCCTGCTTCTCCCCACCTCCTTCCCTCACCATCCATCTGCTGCTACCCACTCCTGGTTCCCTGTCCCAGCCTGGGGCCCGGTTCCAATCAGGCGATTGGGACCTGCCAGCTGCGGGGAGGGACTGGGAGGTTGGCCACTGGCTCAGAGGAGGGAGCTGACCCTTGGCCTCCCTGGGAAAAGGGGTCCCATCTGCTGCCACTCACCCCTGCCTCCCAGGCCCAGCTTGGGGGCTGGGTTTCAATGGGGCCTGGTGGCCAGCAGGGAGAGATCACTGGTGATCAGGGCCTATGGGCTGGGGGCAGCTCCTGCATTGAGCATCTGCCCTCTGGTGATCAGTGCATATCATAGCAACCAGTTGCCTGGTCTTTCCATCAGAACGGTTGCTTAAGCTTTTGAATATATAGATGGAAATATAAAGACTAAATACACTGTGCAATAGCTATTATTTTTATTATTAATATAAAAATTGGAAAACTTCACCAAACCAGTGTCCTTCTCTCCCAGGGCATGGAGCTAAAGTATTGTCCTCTTGTAATAGGCTGAATAACAAATGGCCCAGAGATCCCCATCCTGATCCCCAGAATCTGTGGATATGTTGCATCACATGATAAAGAGCACTTTGAAGATGCAAATAAGTTAAGGATTTAGAGAGGTTATTTTGGAAGACTCAATTGAGTTCAATGGACTCACAAGGATTTTTATAGAGGAGGACAGGAAATTAACATCAGTAATAGCAGATAAAACCAAGGAAGTAAGAGATTGGCGTGTTGTGAGGAAGGGCCAGGAGCCAAGGAGTATAGGTGATCTCTAGAACCCGAAAAAGGCTAGGAAACAGTTTCTCCTGTCAGTCTTCATTCTGCCCAGTGAAACCATAGCAAATACAGACTGGGAAGCAGAAATCAGAGTAGATGCAATTTTTCAAGACACAGGTTGAGAATAAAGTCAGATCTGGGGTTAAATAATACCGATTTGGGGCCAGTGCCCTGTGGTCTATAGACTCTGACAGGTTCAGAATGAGCCTCTTAAAAATGCACCACTTCAGCATGCAGACCATTTTTTGTTGAAGTTAATGCAAGACCCAGTAGATTTAATAAAAAATGTTTACTCCTCTTTTAATTACCTAAAGAATGCAAATAGGAACCCTGGCCCAGAACGAGAGATAGCTTATCATCTGAAGAACCTATCTGGGTGTCAGGACAAACAGCAAATTACTAAACAACTAATTACATGCTCTTCTTTTCATCCTATGGAGACCCCAGACTCCTAGCCTATTTCTTAGTTTAAATAGCACATAAGCCTCAATTGCTGGACTCATCCTTGGGTCTCATTGACTTTGTGGGGACCCCAGTAAGTACATAATGAGATTTGACTTTTTCCTGTTAATCTGCTTCATGTCAATTTAATTATCAGTCCTTCTAGAAGAAGTGAGAAGGACAAAGGAAAAGTCTTCCTTCCCCAACAGCTAATTTAAATGTAAGGAGCCAGATAGTCTTCTACTACACAGTGGGTGACCATAGTAAGTTGGATGAAAGCAGAGACTTCTAAATTTGGGACCTCTATTCAAAGGTTGTAAAGGGAATTTCTAGTTTGACTGTATCATCCCTATCCATCTCTTGATCAGAAACCAGTTAGCCTCTCCTAAGTTATTCGTTTTTTCACACATGGTAGTTCAGGACTAGAATAAATAAGACCATGAGCGGTTTTTCTGCCTGGGTTCACATGGGAAAGCAATATAAAAAGGTTCTCACTGGAATAAAACTGATTTTTCTTTCAATGATCAAATAAAATAAGACAAGTATGAGCTCAAAGAATTTTGTTGCCTCAAGTAGGGTCTGTGACTCAGAGAATGTTTGCTTTTCCTATTTTCAATCTACCTAAGTTTTGCATTATTTGAAAAGCAATCCAAATTTTTTAATAAACTAAATGCTTCTCTGATCTGGGACAAAGTTTTGCTTTTATCAGACTGTTCTCAGGCCTTCTGATAGGAAAGATCATTGTCATTGTGGTCCCACGATATAGTCTCTTTCTCAGAGCTGCATAAAAGGATTTTCCTCTCTTCAAATGATAATTAAATTAAAAGCAAAGTTGGGAAGAAGGCTTTGAACTGCTCTGGTGAGAAAGGTCAGTGACTGATCAGCAATCTGTTAGCACAGCTGTGTGGAGAAGAGACTTTCCAGTCATATCATCACAAGTAGGTTCTTCATATCAAGTGAGAAGGCAGTTGGATTTTGCTTCCTTTATACACTTTGCTAGTGACACTCAGAAGCCAGCAAACATACAGGTATTTGGAGAGCTCTGTACAGACTTAGGTGAAACACCAAATTAAATTGTCAAGAAAACCCACAAGAAGAAATGCTATAAAATCTACAATAAATAAATTGTAGTGGCACTGATTTATATCCTTCTAGTTAAAAGTGTCAGTATCACTTTTTTCATCTCCTACATCTTTACCACAGAAGGGAAGGGAGTTGTGTGCAGTGTTTGGGTTTCGTGACTATTACTCCTGGAAGTTGCATATATTTTGCCTATTCTATGATCTGATGTGGTCCAATCTAAAACAGATAACCAAGTGGTAATGGTCACAAGACTTTTAGCATTGCTAAAAGAAGAGGAAAATGTATGTACCACAGGTAGCAAGGTAAGGGATGCTGGTACCAGTTTTAGATCAATAACAATCTGAGTTTAGCTAGTGGTGAGAAATTTTGCCTTGGTGCTTCTCTCCTATAACTGGGGTATTGGAAGATAGAGGTCTTAGATAAAGTTTCTTTATAAGATGAGAATTTTCTCACTAGGTAATTCCATGTTCAAACATGTCTTTAGCAACTTCCTTTAAATTTCAATAAGAAAAAATAATAGACTGATCCTTGTGCAGCCTGGAAATTTATTGTAATATTATTTTTAAAATAGCAAGTCATGTTGTCGTGTGTGTGTGTGTGTGTGTGTGTGTATGTGTTTAATAAAGCAAAGAACTCAATAAGCCCACTGTAGACAAAATATAAATGAGGATTTTGTTTATCACAGAGTTCACTATACATTATAGAAATTTGATCAACAGTAAAAATAATAACAAATTAACATTCACTGAGTGAGATCTACAAGTACATGGCAATGACTGAATTCATTTATATTCCTTGAAGAAGAAAAGGCAGTGGGTTGTGCCTATCTCAGCAAATACAAGGGCTTTTAGGCGCTGTTCTAAACACATGCATTGTCTCACTCAATCCGCATAGTAACCCATAGAGTTAATTATTATCATCACAATTTTATGTGATTTTAAAGACTAAAGTATCAACTTCATAAATTTAAAAGGCTCTTCATCTTTCCTAACATTTTCCTAACTTCAAATCTGGAAAAGAGATCAGAGAGACTTAACCTCTTCCTTCCCAGAGCTTCTTACAGCAAATAATCCATGGCTTCTTATATGAATTAATAAAAACTTAACTTTCATCAAGTTACAAAAGGCAGATGTATTGCCCCTATCTGTCTGACAACAGGTGGCCAGTCACATTTTTTTGTAACCCAGAAGAGGGCCACTTAAGTGATTCTCAAATGAAAATATTAAACCTTAATAAAGATTCTCCTGATTAAAAAAATTGTATTACATCTTTTATTATTGTTAGTTTACAAAGTGTTCTTGCAATATAGTGAGAATGTTTTAATAAAATAAGAATCACATGGAGTTATACATTTATTGATTTATGTTTATTAATAAAATAAGATCCCATGCAATCGGATCCTTCAGGAAAAATCTGTATTTAAACCTATTGTTTAATAAAATTTTGTGGTAAGCAGAATCCCAATATTTGGATCTGCTTTCTCTAGTTACTGGCTGCCTCTAGAATAGGGATGGGGAATGTCCAGCCCAAATGCCATGTAAGGCCTATATGGAATCATTTGGTTTGGTCCTGCCAAGGCATTAGGGGTAAGTTAATTAAATTTGGAACAAATATAATAGGCTAATTTTTAAGTTGATAATTCTATATGGCCCTCAAATTATGTTATAAAAATCTGAATGTATCTTGGCAGAAAAAAGGTGCCCCACCCCTGCTCTAGAAGAATAGTCCAACAGTTTACTTTTCCAACTCCCATGCCCCATTAGAACACTAGTCATGAGACTTCCTAGGAAGAGTTCTGACCTTTACTAGATGAATTTCCAAATTTATATTGGGCACAGTCCTATTTGGTGATATAGATTACAGGGCAAGTGGGCATTATTTCTTTACTTTTGACTCATTCCAAAAATTAAAGACACCTATCTTTCTTTCCTTTATTTTTCTTTTTAAAACTATGTTTTTAAAGAGCAATTTTAGGTTTACAATGAAACTGATAGGAAGCTACAGAGATTTCCTATATACATTCTGCCCCCACACATGCATAGATTCTCCCTTTATCAACATTATTCCCCAGAATGGTACTTCCTTTTTCTTTTTCTTCTTTTTAATAAGAGAGACATTATACTGACACATTATAATCATCTAAAGTCCATAATTTTACCTTATGATTCACTCTTGGTGTTGTAATTCCTATGAGCTTGGGCAAATGTATAATAACATATATCCAATTATTAAAATATTAGAGGCTTGATGCAAAAAAAATTGTGCATGGGGGTTGTGTCCCTCAGGCCGACCTGCACCCTCTCTAATCTGGGACCCCTTGGGGGATGTCCAACTGCTGGTTTAGGCCTGATCCTACAGAGATCATGCATAAACAGGCAGTTTGACATCCTTCTCACAATCCTGAACTGCTGGCTCCTAACCACTCATCTGCCTGTCTGCCTGATTGGCCCTAACTGCTTCTGCCTGCCATCCTGATCACCCCCTAACTGGTCCCCTATTGGCCTGATTGATGCTTAACTGGTTACCTGCTGGCCTGATTATCCACAACTGTCCTTCCCTGTAGGCCAGGTCACCCCCAACTGACCTCCCCTGCTGGCCTGATCACACCCAACTTCCGTCCTCTGTAGACCCAATTGCCCTCCCCTGCAGGCCTGTTTGCCCCCAACTGCCTTCCCCAGCTGGCCTTATTGCCCGCAACTGCCTTCTCTTGCCGGCCATCTTGTGGTAGCCATCTTATAGCCACTATCTTGTGATTATGTTGTGCATGACACCAGCTAGGCTTTCATTGTATAGGATTCACTGATAAAGACTTCTGTGCTCAGCCTACTTATCTCTCCACCTCAATCCTGGCATCACTGATCTTTCCATTGTCTCTATAGTTCTGCCTTTTCAAGGCTGTCCTATTGTTGGAATCATATAATATGCAGCCTTTGGAAATTGACTTATTTAACTTAATAATATTCCTTTTAAGATTCTGCTGTCTTTTCACAGCTTGATTACACTTTTCTGTCTAGTGCTGCATGATATTCCATTATCTAGAAGTATCACGGTTTATTTATCCATTCACCTGCTTAAGAATATATTCATTGTTTCTAAGTTTTAAAAATTATTTATTTTTCTTTGAAACCTCTTATTTTCTAACTAGAGGTCCAGCGCATGATTGAAATCACACAAGGAGGCACCCAGCCTGCCACCATGCAAGGAGGCAACCCATGGGCCACCACAGGAGTCAGGCGGGCCAAGGAGGGCTGGGACCTGTGCCTGACTTCCGCCCCAGAACCCCCCTGCCACCCTGCCTATGTCCCTTCCAGAATTGCCGAGCCAGTGCCGCAGCTTGGCCAGCCCCAGGCAACCCCTGTGCCCCCTCCCGGGCCTTCCCTCCTGCCTGTGTCAGCTCTGGGCCACTGGAGCTGCTGCGTTGGCTCAGACAGGCCCCCTGTCTCTATCTGTCTCTTCTCCAAGCCTCACCTGCTCATGCAACCTCCTCCTGTCCAGTTGTCCTATTATGGCGTCCCAGCCTAATTTTCATATTACCTCTTTATATATTAAGATACTGCAGTCAGACTATGAACTACTCACTTTCTTACTAAACCTGGAAAGGTTACATACTAGGCCTGGAGGCATCAGGGCGAACTCTCTCTGCCAAGTAAGCTTTAGATCAGTGTTCATTCATGTCAAAGAATCAAGAACAGGGTTTGTGCTTGAGGTAGAGATATTTCAAACAGCACTCTGGGTAACTTGAAAATGAAAGAAAATCCTCAGTTTATCATATCTGCATCGAATTTGGCACCAACATGCCAAGTAATAATAGTTTCAATTGGCACAAAGTCATTGTTCTGTGCATATATATATTTTCAAATTCGAAAATACCAATGATTTTAAGATCCACCTTCAATTTGAGAATAACTTCTCAAGATGAACAAAATATCACAGTAAATGCATACAGTACATTTTGTTGGCGGTGGTTTGCCTGTTTTTGTAAACTAACCAAATGATAATGAGATATAAATGGGTGCTATTTTCTCCTCCTTTTAAAAATCAAGAGTAGGTTGGGGCTGAGGTGGATGTTTGAAGAAAACCCCCTTTTGGAACTACTTTTAGTTTGTACACAGGAAGTGAAGGGACTCACAACTCAGAGGAAAGATTGGAGTGGAACTTGGGGGCTTTAATGAAGGGTTCCCTGCTCCTCCCTCCTTGAAGGGCCTTGGCTCTCGTACTGCATGTCCATAGTCTAGCACTGGAAGTATTCTTGAGAGCAGCAAGTGGCCCAGACAAAGCCCTCCTCTGGAAAAGGTAAAGGAGAATGAATTGGGAGAGAGGAGGAGTACAAAGCAAGTAATTCCTGAGTTATTCAAGAAGAGCTGGCATGGAGCAGATGTGACTGAGCAAATGAGTGTGAACTGTTCAAATAAATAGAAGCCTGGAGCTCAGCAGCTTGCCCTCTGGTACCAGGGAAGGATTCAGGGCCACTGTGGACAAGCCTCCAATGGTCTCTGCTGTTTTCTCTTCTATAAACAATGACAACCATAGCCACTGCCAATCACAGCCATATCTCAGCCTGGGGATCACAGTATTTCTTTACACATCACAAATAATAATAACAATAATAATAATATAATAACATTAATACAAATAACTACAAATGCTGCATGTTTAGGATATGTTCAAAATTTTTAATATGTATATAAATCTATAATGAAATGCTTTTCCTTCAACAATATCATATGAGGGTGCAGAGTCTACATCAGGATGTAAGTTTTCAAAAATCCCCAGGCACCCCATTAAACTATTTAAATTCACTGTATTATATGCAATCTCAAAAAGTACTGCTTGCCATTGAGATCCATTTTTAATCATTTAGCTGGTTTAAATTTTAGTGGTAATAACAATCATTTATGAGAGTCTCATGCCAGACATGATTAATTGCCTTATATTTTAACTCTAATCCTTATAGATTTCCTGCAAAGGAGGGTTATCAGTGTCATTTTTAGAAAATAGTTTATTCATTCATTTATTAATTTATTCAATAACCCTATAATGCTTGCCTGTTATTTACAGACACGTCTCTGGATACTGAGGATTCAACACCAGACAAAAGAAACAATAATCCCTAGTCTCATCCTATATAATAAAAGCCTAATATGCAAAATAGACCAAACAGCAGAATAACCAGTCAATATGACACATTGACCACTAGGGGGCAGACACTCAATGCAGGAGCTGCCTCCAGACCATAGGCCCAAGTCAGCCAAGATGGGTGCCAGAGGGGGCCCCAATTGCCCTGCTGGTCACCCCACAGATTGGCTCTGATCTCCGGCCAGGCATTAGGATCCTACCCATGCACAAATTTCATGCACTAGGCCTCTAGTAAACAAATAAATATACAAAGTAAAGGCAGGTAGCAATTCTCAAATGAATCACATCAGAGTTATAGGACAGAGAGTCCGGTTGGGGTAAGTTTCGCTTTAAAAGTGGAGCTCCTAGGAGGGCTCATTGAGCCCCTGGTCATATGAAGGATCTAACATAAATATTCTGGGGGAAAGGAATGTTAGGTGGCAGAAACAGTAAGGGCAAATGTTCTGAAAAGGAATAGAATTCAGTATGTTCAAGAAGCACCAAAAATGCTAGGTTGGTTGGAACCCTGAGGTTATGGCAAAAAGTGTGTGTGTGGGGGGAAGAGGGGTGGAAAGAAAAGAAAGGCCAGGGTCAGATAACACAGTGTCTTGTAGACAACTGTAAGAAATATAGAATTTTAATGTGAACCAAGGGAGGCTTTCAACTAAGGAATTACATGACCTGATTTTAATTGTGAGGTTCAATCTGGCTATGGAGTGCTAATGGAGATCAATATTTCCTGTAAAGGGCACCTGACTTTTCAGGGAAACCAAGTAGGAGGCTGTGGCTCAGGTAAAAGCAGATGATGTCTTGGATTAGAATCTGGAATTATGGAGCTGATGAGAAAAGGTGAAATTCAGAAGATATTTTAAACATAGATTTGCAGAACTGGGATAAGGAAAGTCACTGATGAGTACTAATTTGGAAGCCTGAACAAGTGCATAAAACAAGGCAATAGGGAAGGAAGTAATAAGAGTACTAATGGTCACAACACTCAGGAACTTACTGAAGGTGAGCCAGTACTAGTAGAGTTTGAATTTGGACTCATTTCAACCAGGGTTCCCATGTTCCCTCTTGGCATTCCCTATAATATAGTAACTCCTGAAGATATGAAAATTGCACATGTCTTTCCTCTTCAAAATAAGGAGCTTAGTTGATTTCCAGGCCTTCATTAACTACTTCTGAATAGTATGAGAAAGAGGAGGCATTGACCCTTCTGAACAACTGACAATGGAATGCAGATTCCATAGAATTGCACTTACTTGCTAGGAAGGTATTGACACCAATAAATAGTGATTCTACTTATAGTTTGTATGCTGTAGGGAACCTGGGAAATAACGTGCAAAACATCTTCAATTACCTTACTTTTTTTGGATCTTCTTTTAAAACAGACTTGTAATAGTTCCTTCAGGCTATTATAATAAAAACTTACACATTCTCACTCAGAAGCAACGGGGAAGGTATCAAAAAGAACAAATTATCACAATCGGAGCAACAGCTAAAAAAAAGTGTGGCAGCTGCAACCTTTGGCTTCATGGTGTTACCTAAGTTTCTGTTTCAAGGAGCTCCTGCTAACCTAGCAGAGCTCCAATGTGCAGGAAGCATTTTCCCCTGCTGTTCCTGAGGGTGTTGCTGTTGACAGAACAGACCGAGGTCAGTTCGAAACCTCCTGGAATTGGCTCAGCATTCTTGGCATGAAGGCAATATTGATGTAACGGAAGTTACCTACTGGTATGGCAGCCTTTATCCATTATCCATGAAAGGTACTGTCAGATGCCCTGAGGCTTTAGAAAGAAGTAAAACCATATGTTCTCGGCCGCTAGGGTGACTGTACAAAGCCATAGCCCTTGAGCCATACTAATGATGTTAGGTGGATAAAGTGATGGCACCATAAGGTCTCTCTTTGTGAATTTTAATAAGTTAAATGTTCAGAAACATAAGGTTATGCACCCCCTAAGTTGCTGGCCCCAGTACTCTATTTGTTTCCCAGCATCTTGGAAAAGCACTGCCAGGGTGGAGTGAATGCCCCTCTTGAAGGCTAAGGTAACAGATGATTCTCATGGTCTTTACCCTGACATTTATTTGCTGGTAATAAGACAGTGTTCGGGCGAGGTGATACTCCAGCTTCTCAGCAGATGGTAGAAATTTACAGAAGCCTACGCAGGGCTTTTTCAGCTGCTGGGTTTTAAATAAAAGGCTGAGTCTGTACAGGATTCCACAGGCAATGGGATCTATCTTTAAATAGATCTATTTTTTTTTTAGCTATAAAGCCATGGGCAAGTTGTCTGTCTGCCATAAGAAGCATGGAACCTAAAATGCCTGAATCTTATCATTATGGTAAGGATTAAATAAAGTCATGTAGGTGTTGCCCATAGCACAGTGCTGGAAGTATAAGTACAGAGCATCTCTCCCCAGGTTGTGCCTCTGTGAGGGTTACTGACTTTACTGTGTACTTTACTCTGTTTAATACAAATTACATAAAGGCCACAAGGAATTGGGAAGTCACTGAAACTTGCACTGCATATTTTAAACATTTTTTCCTGATTCCATCTTGTTTAAACCATGCAAACATGATTTAAATCTCCTACAAATACTAGTCATGGGATTACAAAGACCTGGGGACACCCCAGTAGATAGTTTAATCTGTTGTGTAGCAAAAGGTCTGGGACTCTGACCTGGCCACCCGTCCAAGGGGCAGTGTTGCAAGCAACATGATAGATAGCTGCTCTAGCTCCAGCTCCAGCTCCAGGTGCCATTGGCCAGAAGATTGGGGGAGAATGCTGAGTGTGCAGACATCATAGGAGCGGTGTGGCAGGAGAGATGCACTGATATAGTCCCCTGAAATGAGCCAATGTTTGTGCATGCAAGCATCACTTAACTGACCACTCGCTAGGTACCAGGCTACATGGAGAAAACTCACTGTGAAAGGCAACACAGCTTAGTGTCAAGTCAGACACATCAGGGTAAGGACTTCAGCTCTGTCACTGAAACTTCATTCACAGGCGTTACATTGGTCTGGGCAGGGAGAGCTGAATGCTGAACTGGCCCCAGCTGTATTCATTGTGGATTGCTGACATTTAGATCAGGTGTATTTATACGTAACTAATCCCGTTTTGTTTCTTGCAGAATAACATGGCCTTAATATTTTATATGCATTTACTATTACTTTGAGACACCAAGCTCCTATCAGGAGGGACAGTGATTCCTGCTTTGAGACTTTCTTGCAGTGACACAACAGGGAAGACTGCCCTGTCAACTCTCTATACTATATGCTGAAAACAAAGACATACACCTAATCCTAACACTCCCATTGCTAGGGAAGGATCTGAACCCTTATCGTAGTATACAGGGTTCCTCCTCATTTGACAGTGGTTACCTTTGAAGTGTTTTCTAAACACAATACCATTCCTCATCCTAAACATAATACCCAAAGAGGATGCAAAGCACAGTGGCATGTGGTAGATGAGAAGTAAACATCAGGCCCTTTTTCATCCTTGCAGATGTCCTCCCTGAGTATGCACCCCAATGGCAGCACAGCCTTCTTCGGTCCTAGAGAACTACAACAAAAAAGCACAGAGACATATATGTTCACTGCAAGGTGTGTGTGCCCTGTGCTTGGAGAAGGGGATGTTTCCCAATACCATCAGCCTCACCTCCCCCTAATTATGAAAGTCCATATCCTTTAGGGAAGGAGAGTGTGTCAAACTTTTTTTATTAATCCCTTGGATACACAGCTAAGACCTACTCACCCTCCTTCTCAATGAGGGGCCTGATATGCCTTGGCAAAATCACACAGCCTTCTCAGCTGAGTGGAGCCGGCTCCTGAAAGAGTGCTTCTTATAAATTGTCCTGTCCATATGTTTCTGGAGGATGTGCCATCTGGGACTAGAGTGCTCATATTTTATGAAGCAGGAAGGCAGGAATATGTTCACAATTTAACAGCCCCATTTGATGGAAAAGTGCATTAAATTGACAACAAATTTATAGCATCTTGATATGTGAACCCACTGTGTGCCAGAAATCCTATCAAGTGCTCATTGGAGTTGACATGAATTAGGAGACATTGTGCTTGCCTTTCTGAAAGGAGAAAATCCAAAGAAAGGCAGATAGTGAACCATCCTTGGGTCCACCTGTCAGTAGTTTACAAATAAATAGAGTTATAAAGAAATTTCCTAAAACAGATTTCACCATCCCTGCCAGTTGCAGGAGATTGGTAGCAGTTGCCTGCATCAGTATCTAGAGGAAAACCCGAGGTTCAAAGAAACTGGGTGTCATTTATAATGTCTGCCAGGAGCAGGCAAGTGTGGTGGCGAATATGCTTGGTGCTTGTCATAATTATAGCTAAAGAATGCAATGTCCATATTAGAGGATTATGTGTAAGTGATGCTAACTTCACCGAGCTTCATTAATTTAAGAAGTGTTTATTAAAAACCAACTAAACATTAAATACTATAGAGCAAAAAAAACCATGATCCAGTTCTTATCCTCTGTGACTCATTAGACTCTACTCCTATATTGTTCCTTGGCATCTTTACATATTTCTATTGTGGCACATGCCACACTATGTAATTTATTAATTAGTTGTGTGTCCAAACAACAGCCTTCAGTCCATGATTATATCATTAAATTTAATTCAGTATGCTGTGACAAGAATACTTCTGGTTTCTTTTAACAGACTAGAATAAAACAGGAAATATTACAGTACTTCATACATTTATATATTATATGAGTGTATGTAGGTGCCTATAGAAAATATATGCATGTGCTGATATTGTATTAACTGTGTTTATTGTAGTGGATCACAGTTTAAAAACCTTAAAAGCCTACTACTTATTTATCTAAAATTATTCAAAAAAGGGGTATAAAATATATTTCAAAATATGGAAGGAATGTAGATTAAATAAATAGTAATAATAGTAAATGCATATAAAATATTAAGGCCATGTTATTCTTAATATATTTTTATTGATTTCAGAGATGAATGGAGAGAAAGAGAGAGAGAAAAACATCAATGATGAGAGAGAATGGAGCCTGTAATCCAGGCGTGTGCCCTGACGAGGAATTGAACTATGACTTCCTGGTTCACAGGTCGATGCTCAGCCACTGAGCCATGGCAGCCAGGCAGGATGTGTTCTTCTTTAGTCTGACTCAAGATACCACACTCTCTATAGAGAAAGAGAGATCCCTTCAGTTCCTTTGAGACAATGAATCTGCCTGCATTTCACCTGTATTTCCTCACTACTAATGCCCACCCTATCCTTCATGTTACTCATCATAGTGCATCCAGTTAACCAGTGTACCTCTGTGTTTCCCATTAGACCAGGACCTCTGGGGAGGGAGAGGGATGGGAGGAATGGGAGGAAACTTTTTATCTATTTTTGAGTGCCCTGAATTTAACTCAGAGTCATATGTCTGGTAAGTCCCTACCAAATATACATATATTTGGCACACACCGACCATGAGAGACACTGTAGGAAAAGGATTTTTGCTCTTCTGCCATGCCAAAATTGACTCGGGCAACCTATAAGATGATAAGAGTGTATGGCTAGATTAGACCAGAGCAATTAAGTGAACAATCGAGCTACTAGCAGGTTAATAGACGTAAGCATATAATTCTATATGAGAATATGAAGTGCTTTTGAAAGTTAACTTAAACTTGTAAGTTTCTGAGCATAATTTTGAAATGCTATGCCTAAGGAAGGATGTATTTATTGCTGAATGTTGAATATCTTGGTATCTTGGATTAGAATAAAAACTCAACCTAAAAATGTATTAAAGGAATGTAAAAGTGAAGGGTTGGGCTGAAATTAAATGGAGAAAAGTGGTGACAGTGATGGTATAGTCAGGGTTAGATTTGTTGTGATCAAAATCCTTCTGGCTTTCTATGGTCTCCTGATTTCGTAAAACTTATAGCTAACAGAGAGAAATGAAACTAAGATTCGGGAGACTGTGCACTCTGAATCTGGCTGAAATAACCACATGCATCTTAGGCCAGGATCCCATCTGAGCTGTATTCAAGTTCTAAGTCCAAGGCAGGCAAACATCAAAATACCCAGGAATACAATTATAGATGAAGTACAAGAAATCAGTTCCCAGACTTCACCGAACCTAGAGTTAAGTTTTGTCAATTCAAACAACTTACTACTTGTCTTATATTTTTGGTAAATACTTTTTTCTATAAATCATATTAAAATGTGAGAGTGATATGTCACTGCTTTGTATCAACTTATACTGGATATGTTCTTCCATTTAGTAGGTTGTTTTTTCATTATTTTGATGGTTTCCTTTGCTGTGCAAAAATGTTTCAGTTTAATGTAGTCCAATTAGTTTGTTTTTTCTTTTGTTTTCTTTGCCCAAAGACATCTATCAGAAAAAATATTGCTACAGGAAATGTCCCAGATTTTAATGCCTATGTTTTCTTTTAAAAGTTTTATGATTTTAAGTCTTTAATCAATTTAGACTTTATTCAGGTGTATGGAGTAATTTCATATTTTTGCATGTATCTATTCAATTTTCTCACCACCACTTATTGAATAGAATATCATTAGCCCATTATATGCTTTTCTCTCCTTTGTCAAATATAAATTGACTATAAAGGTGTGGGTTTATTTCTGGGCTCTGTATTCTATTCTATTGATCTATAGATCTATTTTTATGCCAGTACCATGCTGTTTGATTATTATAACCTTGTAGTATAATTTGATACCAGATCATATTCATCTGATAAGGGTGTTAATAATTAAAATGTAGGTGTTATTTTCAGAGAGAGTGGAAGGGAGAGAGGGAGAAAGATATGTGAGAGAAATATTGATGCACCCCTTCTCTACTTTTGTATATGCTTAAGACTTTCCACATAAAAGTTTAAAAATATTCATCATGTGATAGAATTCTTCACTTTTCTCTAAACTTCTCCATCAAAGCATACTTCTCTTTGCTCCTCTATAATGTATTCGGATAAAGGACTTGGGGAAAACAAGCTTGAATAAAGGACAGCAAAGCTTACACAGACACCAAAGTCAGCCTTTCATCACTCTGTGAACATCTGCTCCAAAAACAGCCCTCCTCACCACCCAGGAAGCTTGCTCATGTCCAGGCCTTAGATGGGGGCTAACCCTGCTTCTCCCGGAGCCTCACAAGCACTTTTTCCTTCTCTCGGGCACTGGCATGCCCACGCAGGGCCTGCCTGCCCCGGGTTTAGGAAACAACCAGAGCGCATGGCGCCGAAGGGCGGAGTAGTGTCCCCCTAGACCAGAACCTCTTTAACGGAGGAAAAGGAGCATTAATGAAATTCAACCAGAGGAGAGGGTGGAAGTGAAGGAAAAGAATACAGGGGAGCACTGGTCCTAACATACATTAAAAACAAGTATAATGAACTTATAAAACTGAACCCCAAAACAACAAACAATCCACTTAAAAATAAATGGGCAAAGGACCTGAATGGGCAAACAGAACTTCCCCTTCTGATTCATGCTCTTCCTCATTGAAAGAAAAGGACATACAGATGACCAATAGACATAAGAAAAGATAATCAACGTCATCAGATAAATTCAAATGATCACCTCACACCTGTCAGAATGACTATCATCAATAAATCAACAAGTGTTGTCTAGGATTTGGAGAAAAAAAAACCCTTCCTTATGCATTGTTGGTGGAGATGCAGACTGGTGCAGCCAAAAAAAAAAAAATTAAAAATGGAACTCCTTATGACCCAGTGATTCCACTTCTGGTAATTTATCTGAAGAAACCGGAAACACGAATTTGAAAGAATATATGCACTCCTATGTTCATAGCAGTATTATTTACAATTGCCATGATTTGGAAACAGCCCAAGTGCCCATCAGTAGATGAGTGAATAAAAATGCTGTGATACATTTACACATTGGAAAACTACTTGGTTGTAAAAAAAAAGAAGAAGAAGAAGAAGAAGAAGGAGGAGGAGGAGGAGGAGGAGGAGGAGGAGGAGGAGGAGGAGGAGGAGGAGGAGGAGGAGAAGAGAAGAGAGAAGGAGGAGGAGGAGGAGGAGGAGGAGGAGGAGGAGGAGGAAATCTTACCCTTTGCAAAAGAATGGATAAACCTGGAGAACATTATGCTAAGTGATACAAGCCATTCAGAGAAAGACAAGCACCATATGATTTACTCATATGTGGAATCTAATGAACAAAATTAATTAACAAGCAAAATAGAGTCAGACTCATAGATAGAGAGCAGACTGACAACTCTTAGGAGTGGGGAGAAGGCAGGAGATATGGAGGGATGAGCAAAGAAGAAAAAAGTGGGGGGAAGAACTCGTGGATGTGGACAACAGTCTAGTGACTAGGGAAGTGGAAAAGGGTATAGGAGTGATGAATTGTGATGGAAAAAATAAAACACGATAAAAGAAAAAAATAAAATGTTTAAAAAATGATAGGACCTCAGAGAAAACAACCCATATACTAGAATTTTATTCTCACAAACTGCAGGTGGTGATGCACATGCAACCTGGTTGGTCTAACAGAGACATCTGTTTATGTACGATCTGCCATATGTCAGGCTTCATATATCTCTTTCTATATAATATTTTTCCAACTAAATAAACATCTTGTACGTGAATTACAGAGAGGTGAATAAACTTGCCACAGCAATCAGCAAAGCTAGAATGGAAGTCTCTTCTCTCCAAATACAGAGTATACTGTATACCACTGCTCCTTCACAACGCAGCTCAAAAGCATCTACTATCAGGCTGCTATACACCAGGATGTTTCAAGCTATTTTATCAATATACCCAAACTTCATCACTATTTTATTAATCACTCCTTTTTGCAGAAGGAAAAGCAGAGGTGCAGAGAGAAGAAATGACTTTTCTAAGATTATATCACTAGTAAGAAGATGAACACGGACACAGGTAAATGGAGCAGACTGACAAAGGTCAGAGGAGAGGGGGTTGAAGGGGAAGGGTGAAAGGAGGTGAAGAGATGAGCCAAAGAACATATATGTATAAACTACAGAGATAGACAACATTGAGGTGATGAGCAGAGGGGGGGGGGTAGGCCCTGAGTGGAGGTGGGTAATGGGGGACATCTGTAATAGTGTCAACAATCAATCAATATATCTATCAATCAATAGATAGATAAATAAATAGATAAGATGAACAGGTTTAGAAACAGATCTGTCTTACTTCAACCTTTTTCATTTTATGCCACACATAAACCAATTACTAAAATTCTGCAGCACACACACAAAAACATTTTTTTTTTTGCTGATCTGATAAAAACATAGGTATAACTTTTATTCTTTCACACCAGATATCTGGTATTGTATTGGCTGTTGCCTTTTTTTATTTGATAATCTAAAGAAAAAGAGGTCAGTGCCCCTGACTAAATAATCAGGTATAGGTTAAAAATTCTTGTGGCATCTGACACACTGGTTGAAAATCACTGGTCCAGATGACTGCAATAAAGCAAGTATCACAACAAAGCAAGTTGCAGTCTCTTGCTGGTAGAGAATCTTGCCTTCAATTTGTTAAAAAAATACAACACCTGTGAGGAACAATAAACCAAGGTATGTGTCTGTACTGAATTAATTCCCTATCGTGGAAAGTAAAATTTACTTAGAGCCTCCTCCTTATCCAATATGAGGCTCTATGACTTGGGCAAGTCATTTGCCCTCTTTGAGCCTCTGTTCATTTCCCTCTCAACTCTCCCTAGAGTCAGGCTGTTGTTAAGACCATGTTTTTAAAAAGCATAAAATATTGGCTTATAAAGAGAAAAGCTGTGTATGAGACTTAAAAAACAGTTCCTCTACTGTTTGACATCATTCAATGGTTCAAGAGAATGACTGTCACTATTTAAGGATTATTCTTGTTTGGCATTACAGTCATGTGCCTCATAACGTTTTGGACTGCACATATGACGGTGGTCCCATAAGATTACAATGAACAATTCCCCTCACCTAGTGACATTATTCATGTGTCTGTGGGATGCTATAAATATGTTGGCTGCTCTGCCAGTCTCATAGGAGCATAGCACCATTATGTGCAGTCCTTAATGCTTGATAAGGAGGATGAATAGATATGTCACTGGCTTATGTATTTATTCTACTACGCTTTCTATCATTTAGAATGTACTCATTCTACTCACTAAGAAAAAGAAGTTTGCATGCCGTGTTATGCTGGCAGCAGCAGCCTCATACATCTCCTATTTACTGCATCTCTTGATTGCATCATTTGCTCTTGTGCTTCATTTAATCCTGTGTTGTTTTGTTCATCATGGTCTCTAAGCATTCTTACAAGGACACACTCACCTAAAGACACATTACTCAGAACATATCTCTGTCATTAAGTGATGCATGACTGCCTTTTGATAGGATGTTTTGATGCAATTATTCTCTGCTTATGTTAACCTCTTTTATAAAATCTTTTTATTCAAATTTTACTAATTCTGACTATTTGAAGAGGGAGCTCAGTCTAAAGAGTAAAAAAATTGAATCATAGAATTTCATTTAAAAACATAGGATTTTCATAGTATTTTAAATAATTGAAAACAAGCTGTTGATAAATTAATGTCTGGCCTGGACCATTTTATTTTTATAATATACTTTTTAATTCATTTCAGAAAGGAAGGGAGAGGGAGCAAGAGATGGAAACATCAATGATGAGAAAGAATCAATTGGCTGCCTCCTGCACACCCCACACTGGGGACTGAGCCCACAACACCTGCATGTGCCCTTGACCAGGATGGAACCTGCGACCCTTCAGTCCTCAAGTCAATGCTTTATCCACTAAGCCAAACTGGTTTGGGCAGCCTAGACCATTTTAATAAATAGGAAAATATTTAATCTGGAAATAAGCAGTTTATATAACCTTGTGCTTAAAACATACCACAAAATCCTATGTACAATTTGTTTTATTGTTGTACCATATAAAACACTGAAGTTTTTCTCTCTGAGAAAAACACTCCTATGCTTCTCCTTTACTTCTGACCCTAGGTATGTAGCCCCCAAAGTCCCAAATGAGTAATTCTTGGTGACATCCGCTGGTGTCCTACAATGCAATGCAATTCTGACATTAACTGGAGTTAGCACAGGCCCACAGCTCAAGGACTCATTTCCATCTGACTGTCCTCCACTTCAGATGCCAATTTCCAGTAGTAGGTCCCCAGGTGACCTAAAACTTCTGCCCAACTTGGCCACAAATCAGTGCCCATGATCCCTTCCTTGCACTTGATCATTTGCTGTAAAAGCTCTCAGAACTCAGAGAAACATGTTTACCAATGTATATATATAAAATGTGACTGTGCAAATAGACCAAATGGCAAAACAACCAAACAACCAGTCACTATGATGTGCAATGATTAGATGGCAGGTGTTGGCAATGGCGGGATGGTGGAGCAGGTGAGTGGGGGTGCTAGACCAAGGCAGGGTGCTGGTTGCTGTCATTGAGCTCTGGTGACTACTGAAAATTCTTTGCTCCCGTGTGCCATGGTCCCGCTGGGCACTTGTACCTGCAGGTGGCACCAGCTACAATTGCCCATCAGGGCTTCTCCACCTCCCCCTGCTCCTGAAGGAGGATTGAGAATGACAGCCACCTCTCCTACCTACTGCCAGTAATGGCCCTGCTCGCACCTACTGCTGGCACTGACCCCAGTTGCTCTGCAACTCAGCAGGTGTGAATGGGTCCAGCACCATCAGCACGTGGGAGCAGCGGTGATGGGATCAGGGCTGCCAGCAGACGGGACTACAGCAGTAGGTGCCAAGTAGGGGCACAGAGGATGTGCCAAAACCTGCCCCTGTGCCCACTGTAGTCTAGCAACCCACAGTTCAGTTTCAAGGTGCACAAATTTGTGCACTGGGCCCATAGGCTATAATAATAAAGGCATAATATGCTAATTAGACCGCATGTCTTTCGGGACAACCTTCTGGATGAAGCCAGGGCTGCAAGGGAAGCCTGAGTCCAGGTCCCAGGATCCTGCCATCGGCTAGAGGGAAGCCTGGGTCCCAGGTGCCTGCCAGCAGCCAAAGGGAAGCCCCGGTCCCAAGTGCTGGTGGGAACCTGGTGCTGGCAGCCAGGGCAAGGAAGGCCTACCCTTGCATGAATTTCATGCATCAGGCCTCTAGTATATTATAAAAATAAAGAAAATTATAAAGGATACAGAGGGAAGGTCTCGAGCGCATTTGGGGTGCACCAACCTACTGGCACATGGATATTTTTCCCAACCAGAAGATCTCTGAACCCCATACTTTGGGGAATTTTTATTGCTTTATCACATAGGCAAAATTGCCACTAATTCAGTTACCAGAGCATGGGGGATGGGGCTGAAGGTTCCAAGCTTCCACTCATGGCTTGGTTTCTCTGGTGACCAGCCCAGTCCTAAAGCTCTCCAGAAGTCACCCGAGTCACCCCATTTAGAAAAAAATCACACTTATCACCTAGGCTATCACAAGAGATTTAGGAACTATGTGTCGGGAAGCAGTGTGAAAGACCCAATATTAAAACAAAAGATGCTCATAGTGCTGGTGTCATTTAGGAAATTATAAGGCTTTTAGGAGCTCTCTGCCAGGAAGCAGGGGCAGAGAACAATATATATATTTTTCTGTTATTTCATAATACCTTTTCTTCATACTTAATGCAAAGGTAAGCTTCAGAATAATTCATACCAATAAGTGCTAATTATGTATTAATAGTCTGAATTAATGAAATGTGGGTGTCTCTATGTTATAAAAGTATTTAGAGGGGAGGTCATCAGATCATTCCTTCCCTTTTAACTAATAAATGCAATAAATTTCTTTCAAGGTTTTTGTGATTTTATGATCCAGATGCAAGTGTCAATTAAAAAACAGAACTCTCTTTGCATTCATAAATCCTTAAAATGCTTTCAGGGAGCTGCTGAGTGGTTACTCACCAATAAGCCCACTCTTCTCCCTCATGGGTGGGAAGTTGAAAAGCAGATCTCCACCAAGGGATCTGCCATGTACTCTCCACTCAAAATTGTGGCAGACTTGCTCCTTCCCCCATCAGGCAAATCTCTCCAGAAAGCACTGTGGTGGCTCATGGGATGGGATAACACTTGCTGGCAGTACTTTCCCAACTCTTAATATAGATGTTTTTCAAAAAATGTTTTTTTCAGGGGGCTACAGATATAGAGCTTATCTCTCCTGAACTACACAAGAACTAGCTTCAGAAATATATATGTTCATAAAGCAAAACTTCTTTGCCTATAATATAAAAAGCAAAACATATCCCAAATTACCACAAACAAATGGAAAACCTTTCCTTTTGCAGAATCCAAAACACATACGTTTAACCAACCTAACCCCTCTCCTACCACTGGGTGAGGTGTATTTTTCTTGTTGTTGTTTGGGAGAGAGGAAGACAGAAACATTGATGTGAGTGAGAAACATTAATTGGTGGCTTCCCATATGCCCTCAATTGTGGACTGAACTCACAACCTTCTGTTGTAGGGGAGAACACATCAAACAACTGGGCCACATGGCTAGGGCAGGGTGAGCTTTTCTGTATCAGCAGAGATACATGGAAATCCAAGTTTCCAAATAGTTCACACAGTCATTTCATTAATAAAAATCAATTGTCCATAATAGTTTACTCATGTAAAAAAAAACATACAACATTATAGTAAGCCAATTTTATAATATGCAGAATCACACATATTTTTAGAGATTTTTTTGCAGAGTTTTTACAGTCATCTCATTTGATCATCCTGATAACCATGTAGGAAAACAAGGCACAAATTGTGACCTTCCTTTTGCAACAGGATATAATAATGAGCCAAGGTCACAGAGCCAGGACGTGCTAGAGCCAGAACAAGGAAACCTATATTTAAAAAACACACGCATCTGGAATTGAGTGCAGGGAAAACAAGGAAAAAAAGAAAAAAAGAAAAATGACCATGAGAGGAGGCAGTACTTTCCTACTCTACAGAAGTCATGCCTTCACTCAATTCTCCCTTGTGTCTCTGTGTAGACAGGTAAGACCATCCCATAGCATCCAATAATCCCAGCATAGGAAAACATGGGTTAAGGCATAAAAGGCTATATAAAGAGCAAACAGTTTGACATCTACCATGAAATAGTGTAAGTCATGAGATTACCCGGTTCCCTGCATCAATTAATGTAAGTGCCAAGAGCTCAGGAGAAATGGACTGACAAATTTATTCAGGACGGCCTACAATATATAACAGGTAAGACTGCAATAGCATGCTTCTAATGCTTGGGCGCTGAGATTGTGTCCTTATGGAGATATAAGCCATAAACCTTCTTTTGAGAAAAATATACAAATGCACTTTAACAAAGACTATTTCCTACAATTCTGGAATGTCTATAGATTTCCTTATGCC
Organism: Antrozous pallidus; assembly: GCA_027563665.1. Taxonomy (NCBI): domain Eukaryota; kingdom Metazoa; phylum Chordata; class Mammalia; order Chiroptera; family Vespertilionidae; genus Antrozous; species Antrozous pallidus. Next base: position 60,904,166 of record CM050520.1, read on the forward strand.
AACTTAAGAATCTTCTTGGAATCTGCGAACTTGAAACTAAGATTCACTGACTTACAGTCTGATAATGCATTTACGATAGGAGTTCAGTCCTAGAAGACAGATATTTAGGCAGTCTGAGTCAAAAAACAATAAGCCAATTAATTTGAATGAATAAAAAATCAGTTAATTTAGTAAAGTAAAAATCAACAAGTCATTAAGCAAAATCAAAACAAAAGACAACTGAACACTATTTAAATTTATTCATATCTCTGGTAGCAATTTAATTCATTTTTTCTCATAGTTGGTCAGTTGCTCAGAAATGAAAAGAATACTTGCAGATTTAATCCAATTCTTTCCCATACCACCAATACACCACACAATTTGAACTACCTGGAATGTAGGAGATTCTGTGATGTCAAATGATTTCAAAAGTAGGTCATCCAGGTTAAAGGTCTATCAGATTCTGTCCAATTTAAACCTCTCCTGTATTTAACTTTTTGCATCTAAAACAATAGCTGCTGCCACAATGTATACCAATAAGTGTAAACCAGACACATCATGGCTCAATCCCCCAGAGGTGTGTACTTTTACAATCTTTCTTGTGCTGAATTCCACAACATGGCTCCAGGGTATAACATAACATGTCTTTGACATTTGCATTTCTCTAATTAGTAAATTTGCACATTAGCTACCTCCACAGCAACCAGCTGCCACTTGTGTTTCTGTATATAAGACACCTCCTGATACCTCATGATACCACAGAGCCTTTTCTCTGAATCCTTAATTGGAGAGCAAGAGTGCATCTTTGTTAGCCTGTAGGAAAAATGAATATCTTCCTTCATTTTGCTTCCATTTAAGATTGACCAAGATCCAAAGTGTGAAAAGAAGAAAATATTAGATGGGAGGAAGAAGGCAGTCCAAAGTAATCAGCTTATATATTTTTAATATTTTAATCTTTATTGTTCAGTTTATTAATTACATTGTTCCCCAATAGCTCCCCACCACCAGGTACCCAACCCACCCTCCGCCCTCACCTCCTCCCACTGTCTTCTCCCATAGGTGCATGATTTTTGTCCAGTCTCTTGCTGCACCTCCCACACCCATTTTCTCCCCAAGAATTGTCAGTCCATTCCCTCTCTATGCCCATGATTCTGTTATATTCACCAGTTTATCTTGTTCATCAGATTTTTAATTCATTTGATTTTTATATTCATTTGTTGATAGATGTGTATTTGTTGTTCATAATTTATATTTTCACCTTTTTCTTCTTCCTCTTCTTAAAGAATATCTTTCAGCATTTCATATAATATTGGTTTGGTGGTGATGAACTCCTTTAGCTTTTTCTTAGCTGCGAAGCACTTTATCTGACCTTCAATTATGAATGATAGTTTTGCTGGGTAGAGCAATCTTGGTTGTAGTTTCTTGCTATTCATCACTTTGAATATTTCTTGCCACTCCCGTCTGGCCTGCATCGTTTCTGTTGAGAAATCCACTGACAATCGTATGGGTGCTCCCTTATAGGTAACTAACTGTTTTTCTCTTGTTGCTTTTAATATTCTCTCTTTGTCTTTTGCTCTTGGCATTTTAATTATGACTTGCCTTGGTGTGGTCCTCTTAGGGTTCCTATATATTGGGGTTCTGTGCGCTTCTTGGACTCCTAAGTCAATTTCTTTCACCAGGTGTGGGAAGTTTTCGGTCACTATTTCTTCAAATAGGTTTTCATTGTCTTGCTCTCTCTCTTTTTCTGGCACCCCTATAATTCGGATGTTGGTATGCTTGAGGTTGTCCCAGAGGCCCCTTATACTATCTTCAATTTTTTGGATTCTTTTGGTTTCTTGCTATTTCGGCCGAGTGGATTTTACCTCCTTGTATTTCAAATCTTTAACTTGGTGCTTGTGGTCCTCTAAAGTACTTTTAGGTCTTTGTATAATATATATATTTTTTTATTTCAGTCAGTGCATGCTTACTTTCTAGTTGTTCCTTTTTCATTTCCTTATAGGTCTTGTTCATTTCCTCATAGGTCGTTCATTTCCTTGTAGGTCTCGGCCTTTTCGAGGAGCCTCTTGAAAAGCCTTATAACCTTGGTTTTGAACTCTATGTCTAGTCGTCTTTTTTCCTCCATTTCTTTCACATCTGATTTTGTTCCATGTCTCTGCATGGTAGTTGCTTTCCTGAGTTGGCCGATTAGCTTTTTGTGGTAGATGTCCTCTAAGGGACAGTGGCTCAGCCTCCCCAGTTACCTGAGGTGAATATGGGTTGCACAGTCTTGTTGGAGTTAAGCCTAGTTTATTGTTGTTAGCACTAAGAGGGTTTGACCTCCAGGCCAATTGGCTGTGAGGGTCAGCTGTGCTCAGGTTGGATGGGTGGAGTCTCCAGCCTGAGGAGGCAGCATCAGCTCTGCCCTATGCGGCCCCTGGGACTCTGTGTCAGGTGGCAATGGCTGCAAGCACCTCCAAGAGAGAGCTGCTACTGAGGTCCACCCGCTGCCAGATGATTCAGCCTCTCCCCAAATGAGTCTGCACACCCAACGTCTCACCCTGGGTCGTAAAACAATGCAGTCTGGTGGTTTTCCGAACGAGACAGTAAGTCACGAGTCCTCTTTGCGCGGTCACGCAGCTCCACTGTTCCTAAGTTCATGCTCAATCTGCACAAACTCGCCCTCTCCACAAGCTTGCAGACCCTTGCAGTGCCTGAGTTTTAGCGTGCCTCCCCACTGTCCAGCTTTACCCCATATGATTGTAGGTTCCCCAGACTTTTCCTGGAGCTGGGGAATCAGTGCAGTGGGACGTCTTTGTCTCCCCCGTTCGAGAACACCGGCTGGGTTTGCAGCCGCCCGCTCTATTGGCTCGCAAGCGCTTGGCTCCAAACCTCAATCTGCGCATATCTTCAATGCTGTCCTCTGCTGCTCCTCTGAGTCACAGTGTCCTATCTTAACTTTTATTTGTGGAATTTTCACTCAGCCAGCTTTCCGGTGATTCTGGATGGTGTTTGTTCTTTCATTAAGTTGTAGTTTTGAAATTGTTGTGTATGGCACCAAGATAGGTGTTTACCTATGCTGCCATCTTGGTTCCTCTCCTGGTTATGATATTGTAGATTAAGAGATAAATAACCAGGAATCATTTAAAAATGAATTGTTAGTAGAGACTATGTAGGTATTGCTGAAAACTTTGATAAATACAAAGCATACGTTTTGCCTAAAGCCAATACACTTTGACTCATTCTGATTTCCCCTGCAAAATGCAAGAATATGTGATTATTCTGCAAATAAGGTGAAAATATCAAGAGATAATATCTATATAGATGGTGACAAAGTGGTGAGTGATGATGATGTTCTCATTCTTGATGCACTCAGACTCCAGCAAGACATCCTATCTAATAAAAGAGAAAAACGCAAAAATTTGACTGTATCTTTGTGGTACCAGCCAATCAGGAGTGGGCGGGGCTGAGGGCAGGGCCAGGCAGCAATAGCTGGCCCCCTTGCAGCTTGGTGCCTGACCTACAGCCAGCTCCAGGAAAGGCCTCTCTGGCCAACAGCCATCAAGGGCAGGGCCAGGCAGCGATGATGGCCCCAGGTTGCCATCTCCAGGAAAGGCCTCCCAAAGAGGCTGTAGGCCCGGGCAGGCTGAGGGCGGGGCCAGGCGGTGATGGCGTGGCCCCCTGGTTGCATTCGCAATGGGGAGGCTGGGCTGTACCTGGGTCCGGAAAAGGTGATTGCTGTGGCCACCTTCCTGTTGCTGGCGGGGCTGATGGGCATCTGCATCTTCCTGATCCTAAGGTTCCGGAACCTGATCAAGTACTGGTTCCACTCCCTGCCCAGCATCCCCATGCAGATGAAGGAGGTACAGGAGCGCACACCAGTGGGAGGTGTGTGGGCGCCCACGGCCTCGGAGGGCGGGTGGGTACAACCAGGGACACAGGGATCAGAATTAGGAGAGGTGCGGGCTCTGTACCTGAGCCCGAGCCTTACTCACAACAGCCCCTGAGCCCAGAGGGTGAAGGTATAAACACGTGATACACACACCCCGCCTCCAAAGAGCTTCGGACCCGCTGCAGCACGGCCGGCCCTGGAGGGCACTGTGCCAGGCGGTCAAAAACACAAACACCACGTGACTCCATGCCAGGAGGCACTTCAGGTCCTGAGTTCATAGACAGTGGAGGAGGGTGGGTGCCAGGCTGGGAGGGGGCTGGGAGTTTGTGTTCAGTGGGCACAGTTTCTGTTTTGCAAAATGAAAGTTACTGAGATGGAGGGTAGCAGTGGGTGCACAGCAATGTCAGTGTACTCAACACTGCCAAGCTGTACGCTTAACAACGGTGCGTGATTGTTTTTATGTTATGTGTATATCAGCACAATTAAAAAAGTTTAATGGCACCAGGTTAGCCAAAACAGCAACCTGGCCAAGAGATTGGCAGCAGGAAGGCCTTCTCTTGGACAACGCAGCACCGTGTGCTTTCTGCGGGACGCTGGGTGAGCCTGGCCGGAATGCGAGCTGCAGAGACAGAGGCCAGGAGAGAGCATGCGCTCGGAGGCAGGGGGTGTGGACTGGGGGTCCCGGAGTGAACGCACCCAGAGGTGTGAGCACAAGGCTTTGTACACCGGGAGGGCCTTTTCCTTTTACATCATATTTTGTGTACTAACCCACCCGCCATCTTCAAGCAACCAAGAAGGAAGATTGAGCCCCCTTTCCTTAATTATTTCAGGAATAATCCTCCCAATACTCAACCCCATCACCAACCAAGCAGTTGAGTCCCCGACAGTATATGAATTAAAGTCGGACATTAAGTGTTATGCTATGACTTTTCTCCTTATACAGAGTGTCAGTTTGCTTGCAGAGTGGCTTCCTGGCTTGCTGCCAGCCTGTGCATGGTCCACGCTTATGAGTTCAGGATCTATGACAATGTGAATAATTCAGATGTTTACAATAAAAACACGTGAATACATGAATTCACTAATGTTAATGTTAAAATTCATGGAAAAATAGTCCTTTGAATCTTTGGTGGTTAGAAATTAAAGACCTCAAATCATGTGCAGTAAACAGTAAATAAAGTTACACTGAATGACAAATATATATATATATATATATATATATATATATATATACACACACACACACACACACACACACACACACACATTAGGGTCCAGGGAATGTTCAAAGACCTGGGGAACCATTCCCAGATCAGGAAGGGAAGTCTTAGGGTATATATTATTGCTACAAACACTGTATTTCCTACTAGTTACAACATATACAATGTAATGTATTACATGCCTTCCTATCTCGTGAGGTATGTATTCTCATAGGTAATACTGGTAGATATCTTATAGTTATGGCAGTATGTCATACCCTATCTACATTAATAAAAAGGTAATATGCTAATTAGTCCATGAGCCATTCAGATGTCCTTCTGGAGAAAGCCATGGTGTTGGGGCCGAGGCATGGGTGATCAGGCCAGGAGGGGAGGGCAGTTGGGGGTGATCAGGCTGGCAGGGGGGTGCAGTTGGGGGTAAGCAGGCCAGCAGGCAGAGTGGTTAGGGGATATCAAGCAGGCAGGCAGGTGAGCAGTTAGGAGCCGGTAGTCCTGGATTGCAAGGGGGCTGTCCGACTGCCAGTTTGGGCCCAATCCCACAAGGCGTCCCAGATTAGAGAGGATGAATGCCAGGCTAAGGGACATACCCCCTTCAACACCCCCTCACCCCTGAAAGAATTTAATGCACCAGGCCACTAGTTTCAAATAAAGATCTATTGTTCTTCTAAATGGTGTATGTACTGCTGGATTCCATTTTACTCAGCTGAGAACATGCCTATGGATACAAATGAGCAGCCATTGGAGAAAAAGTCCAATGCTGTGAAATTAAATTCAAATAAGACAACTCTTACAAGGAAAAATATCTTCCATCTTTTTGGAAGGTAAACAACCAATAAGAACATGAATATTAACACTGGCAAAGACCTAAAGCATTATTCTGTACATTATTTATTTTAGTTCTCATATCATGAAAACAGAGTCTGAGAGAAGTCAAATAGCTTGATTAAAAAAATAATTTAGTATTCATCCTTCATTCAGCAAGTGTGAAATGTTTAACATGTACCAAGTAATAGATATGGAAGATGTAGAAACAAATTATAGGACTTCTCCTCTAAGAGTTAAGTCTAAAGGAGGAGACGGGCTTGTACAGAAAACCAACAAAAGTTTATGATATTCATATTATTAATTTCCATTTCATAGATCAGAAAACTGAGGTTTTGAGAGGTCACACAGCTAGTGAGTGGAACACCCAGATCTCTCTGATTTCAGAGTCCCTGTTCTTTACCTGCTCTGTAAAAGTATAAGAGTTTTCCAATAGATATGTTTGAGTGAGTGTGAGAGGTGGGGAGTGGTAGAGGAAATTACAATAATGTTTATTCAAAATTTTTCATAGTCACACTCAAGTGAGCAATCTATACTAGAAAGTAAATACCAGAGGCAAGCATTCACCCACAAATGCTGGGCTGACCTCTGACCAGAAACATTTTGCAGAAGTACAAATAAAATTGTACTAGTCAGTGCTTATTACCTGATCATGGTTACATGTATGTGTGTGACAAGCTTCTATTGATCCTACCTAGGCTACAGACAGTCAAAGGATGCATGTGTCAAGAGCTTTCCAAAAGCCTTCTCTGTTTCATCTCAAACTCCTCACCATAAGAAATATGAACTTGACGAGAGAAAACAAGCGGTTGTTAGCAAGAGAGCCTGTCCAGTTAATGATGTTGGCTAGGCTCTATTCTAGGATGTCAGAACCACCCTGTAGTTTCAGCTGATGTAGAATGAACTCTCTTAGTGAGGAAAGAGATGTCATCTTTATGACCACAGGCATGTGGGGCAAAACAGGATGCAATCCATGAAGGGATGGATTTTGACTAAAAATAGTTCTTGTCCCTATAGAATAGTTTGTTATATTTTGTAGTCAGAAGAGTAGGGAACTATTCATAAAAGGAGAAGAATCTAAATTCAGTCAAAAGCACGTAGAGAAAGTAGTCAAACTGAATTGTTAATGTCTATGTTATTTTTGCTCAATTAAAAGACCTAATTTCTCAAGATTCTACTCTGGATAATAGCTTCTCTAGTGCATAGTTTCAGTGAGCTTCAACAATTACAATAATAATAATATTTTTAAATTAATTAATACAATTAAAAATACTATTTACAATAATTACCTATTTCAAACTTCACAGTATGTGCTTTTCCTTATTTCCATTTCAAATATTGAAAAAGGTACTGGGAAAATCTTAAATTATTTGCTCAGTGACTCAGAGCTAATTAGTGAAAGACGGCTGGAGTCCAGCTCAGGTCAATATGGCTCCAAAATTATATCTTTATCTCATACAGCAGTTTTCCAGATTGCACAACAAAGTCTCACAAACTGGATGGCTTAAAATAACAGAAATTGTTCCTTTCACAGTTACAGAGGCTAAAAGTCAGGAAGTTCACAAGGCCATGGTCTCTTTGAGGTTATAGAGAAGGATCCTTTCTTCTTCTTAGCTGCTGATACCTGCCTCTGTCTTCACACAGTCATATTCTTTAGCTTTATGTCTGTATCACTTTACATGGCTTTTTCATAAGAACATTAGAAGCTCAGTGCATAAAAAATCATGCACTCGGGGGATCCCTCAGCCTGGCCTGCACCCTCTCATAGTCCAGGACACCTTGGGGGATGTCCACCTGCCAGATTAGGCCCGCTCCCTGGGGAATCTGGGCCAAGCTGGCAGTCAAACATCCCCCTGGCACCCAGGAACCCTCAGGGGATGTCTGACTGCAGCTTAGGCTCTCTCCTTCCTTGGAGCGGGCCTAAGCCACCAGTCAGACATCGTTAGCTCTGCAGAGGAGGCAGGAGAGTCTTCCACCAACTGTTGATGTGCTCAGCCATCAGCCCGACTTGTGGGTAAGCGGAGCTCCCCATGTGGGAGCACACTGACCATCTGGGGGCAGAACATCTGCCCCCTGGTGGTCAGTGCATGTCATAGTGACCAGTTATTCCACCTTTAGGGTCAATTTGCATATTACCTTGTTATTATATAGGATGGCTTTGGGGTCCTCCCTCATGCAATATAATTTCATCTTACTTAATTAACTATATTTGCAAAGATCCTATTTTCAAATTAGATCACATTCTGAAATTCTGGTGGACATGAATTTTGAGGGAAAAACTATTCAACCTAATATACAGGGCAATTAGACTAAATAAATAAGTGAAAGGTATCCAGAGCTGAAAAGAAAACATAAAACTATATTTGCAGATGATAAAATTGTATATTTAGGAAAACTTAAGAATCTCACATAAAGATTTTTTTATCAGAAATGTCGCAGGATACTTACTTAATCAATATACAAATATCAATTAATAATCCAAAATTAATTTTTAAAATTTAACTGTTAAAGACATGTAAAAATAAAATATATAAGAATATATGACAAAATATGTATAAGACTTGTACAAAGAAACTTCAAAATATTGTTGAAAGTAAGTAAAGAATATCTAAATGTTTGGAAAACATGATATTTGATGAATTGGAGGACTTAATATTATTAAGATGGTAATCCCTCCCCATATATATCTGCAAATTAAACACAATCCCTATTAAAATCCCATCTGGCTTTATTTATTACTATTTTTTATTATTTTTGAAAAAATTGACAAGACGATTCTTGAATGCCTATCAAAATTCAAAGGACCCAGAATAGTCAAACAAATCTTGAAAATTAAAAGACTAAAGTTAGGTATTTTAATTACCTGATTTTAAAATTTACTAAGAAGCTATAATAACTGATACAGTATGGAACTGACATGAGGATACACATGTATATTTTCTATCCCATTTTTATCTGTTATTTCTGTTATCACTGTTATCTTGGTAATATGTTGTATCCCACTGATATAAATACTAGTATCAATATACCTATCTACTTACTTTTTATGTAAATAGATAGGCAGTTAGGTAAATGGGATAGAATTAAAAAGTCCAGACATAGCATGTTATATTTATGGTCCTTTGATTCTTGACAATAATGCCAAGACAATTCAATGAGGCAAGAATTGTCTTTTCAAGAAATAGTTCTTGAACAATCAGACATCATATGAAAAATAATAGATTGGACTCCCATATATTCTGTATATAAAATTTTACTCAGAATGAATCCAAAATATGTCTGATCTAAAACTATAAAATTCTATGAAAACAAGACAGGCATATATCCTTGTAAACTTGTGTTAGACAATATTTTCTTACATATGACCAAAAAAAAAAAAAAAAGAATAAGTTCAAAAGAAAAATAAACTGGACTTCAATATGTAAAACATTTGAAATTATATAATCAAGGAAGTGAATACAAGACCCACAAAGTGAGAGAAAATATTTTCAGATCACATATATTATAAGAGATTTCATCAAGAATATATAACAAGCTTTTACAGCTCAATGATATATACACAAATAATCTCCTTTTAAATTTAACAAAGGATATAAATATAAAGTTCACTAGAAATGTAAACAAGGTGCAAACAGGCACATGAAAACATCCCCAACACCATTACTCTTCATGGAAAAGCAAATCAAAACCACACTAAAATACCTATTCACAACTACCTGGATGGTTATAATAAAGAAGATAATAATGAACAGTGTTGGTGAGGCTTTAGATACATTAAAACTCTCATAAATACATTGCTGTTGGAGACATGATATTGTGCATCTGCCTTGGAAATTAGTTTAGCAATTCCACTCCTAAGGATAGACCTAAGAGAAATAAAAGTATGTGTTCACACAAAAACTATATATGAATATTTATAGCAGTGCATTTATAACAGTAAATTCATGCAAAAAAACCAATTGTTCATCAGCTGATAAACGGATGGTTACATAATATTGGTATAACCATCTAGGGAATGGAATGAAGTACTGATAACAGAGTATAACATGATGAACCATGAAAACACTGTCTATACTAATAAAAGGGTAATATGCTAATTAGACCAGACATCTTCTGGACATCCAAAGACTTTGTGTGGGTGTGGGTGTGTGAGTATGTGTTGTTCAGGTCCATGCTCATGCACACATCCACGTGGAAAAAGCCACAGTGGTGAGGGCCAAGGCAGAGGTGGTTAGGGACGAGCAGGTCAGCTGGGGAGGGCAGTGAGTGGCAACCAGGCTGGTAAGGGAGGGCAGTTAGGGGCAACCAGGAAGGCAGATAGGTGAACAGTTAGGAGCCAGCAGTCCCAGATTATGAGAGGGATGTCCTACTGCCAGTTCAGGGATCAGACCATCCCCTGAGGGGTCCCAGAATGAAGAAGGTGCAGGCTGGGGTAAGGGGACCTCCGACTTCCCCCCATGCACAAATTTTGTGCACTGGGCTTCTGGTGTATTATAAGATTTCATTTATTTATGATGTCCAAAATTGAAAAATCCATAGAATCAAAAAGTAAATCAAAGGTTTCCAGGGGATATTACAGGTTTTCTGGGGGGTTGTGGTGAAAATTAGGTATAAATAGATTGCAATAATAGCTTTATAATATTGTAAAGATTCTAAAAACTATCTACATTTTAAATTTAAATTGGTAAATTCTATGGAATATGAATTATATCTCAATTAAGTTGTTCCAAAAAAATCTATTAGAATAAGAAACCTCTAATTATGTATCCATATATATAAAAGCTCAGTGACCAAATGGCGGAAGGACAAGAATGACCAGAACAACCAGTCAACTAGTAGCTATGATGCACACTGACCACCAGGGGACAGACGCTCAATGCATGAGCTGCTCCCTTGTGGTCAGTGCACTCCCACAGTGGGAAGACTGCTCGGCTGACGGGATGAGCAACTGCTCCCACAGTGGGAGCACCTGCTAGCCAGCCCAGTGTGAGGCTGAATCTCTGCACCTATCAAATACCTGAAGCAATCCAGACTCTAGCCTGACCATGCCAGCTGATGCAGACCCTCTAAGGTGTATTCCAGAAAGAGTGTAGGGAGCTGTCATAGGCAGATAGCAAGAGGGGACCTGACTGTGGAACCCCAGGGAAGCTGTTCTGATGACTGAGGATCCTGGAGCATGGCTGCCCTGAACATTCCCGATAGTGTCACTGACCTGAAATCAAGGGCATTCACTGAGTGGCTTTGGGGTGCAAAGCTCTCCACCAGGTTCCTTCAGACACAGAACATACCTTTTCCCATGATATTATCCCGAAATATCAGCTCAGACTAATTTTCTCATTCAGCAGCCAACTCAGAGGGCAGTTCCACAACTGTTTGGCTGTCTGGGGTGAGCAGAACTCCCACAGTGGGCTGATCCCCACAGGTCATGCCCCCACCAGTGCACAAATCCATGCACCGGGCCTCTAGTAGTTTTATAAAAGTCCACAAACTAAAGACCATGCTTGTCATAGAGAGAACTCTTTAACAAACCTCCTTTACAGAATCTCTCCCAATCTGTTAAAATAATTGTTCTTACACTCAATGCTGCCCGATGAATATTTCCATTTAATTTATTTGTTCTACAGTGATTTCCCTATTTCTTTTTCTAATCAGTTTCTCTATTTATCTTAGGCTATGCTACATCTATGAAATCTACCTAATTTGCAAATTTCTTACACTATTTACACCATTCTGAGACAGAGCTGCTAATTAAGTTGGATCTAATACAAGTCTCATGACACCCACCCAGACACCTCTACAAGGTGCATTTGTATTTATCAATTCTTTTTGTTGTTAGCCTTTGATCAATTTGCTCTCTGGCATCACTCTATGAACATGACTTTATTTTTAGAACAGAGAAGTACATAAAATGCCTCTATTGATTACTACATAAAAAAAGATAAATAAGCATCTTTTAAACATTTAAAATTAATTTATTCCCTGTCTTAATTCCAATCAAATTATATAAGGTTTATTGCAGTCATTGGATAATTTGGATTTTAATATCAGTATTTTAGAACTATAGGGTTAGGCTGAAATTTAATATTCTATCTATCTGTGATATGTGAGCACCATAATCTCAAGTTGATTCTTATTGAGTGGGAAATGACAGCTATTCTACTTTCTCAATCCCCATCTCCCCCCCCCCACCCCCCCCGCCCCAGAATGACATATCCTTGCCAAGGAGAGAACAGCATGAGGAAGACTTTCAGTCCCACTCTCCACCCCCATTTTTGACGCATCTCAGACTGATTAAGTCAGTTGGTGGTGATAGTGGTGGAAGAGTTTGATTAATAAACAATCTAAAACCCAACATATGGTGCCATAGGAGAATAAACAGAAACCAGTACTAAATAGGGATTACAATGGAATATCAGTCTCATAATTCAAAGTGCAGGTTTCCTAAGAACACAGGTTTGGACAACTTTATAATATCTTGCTTATTGAATTAAAGAACTCAAAGGCCACTTCCCCACTAGTGTCTGTGACCTTGCAGGTGGACGGAGAAGATAAAGATGGCAACTATGGTGAGCAGGAATAGTGAAAATGAATTAATTTCTTCTGAATGCAAATAGGTCCAAGACAGAAGGAGCAAGATCCAAAAGGATTGGATAAACTTTACCTCTGCTCCAATTTTGTCAATCAGAAATATTATTCCTCCCGGTAGAGAGGAGGAAATCAATGCAGGTACAGATATTGGGGTGTCTTACAATACTTCTTGGGGATGAAACAGGAGCTTCCCATCTCCATCTGCTTCTTTGTAAGAAAAGCAGGTTAATCAGGAGGCCCTTCCTCTTCCCCAACAGCTAAAAGTTCTTTTGGACAGGCAATGAGCAATTGTGTTTGTTCAATGGTATACCTCATTTCAGTGCTTTAAAAGCATATACAGTTAAAAACCAGTAAACTAGGAAATGTATTTCTTCTGGCATGTTTCCTCTCCTCTCTTCTTCTACCATCCTTCAAAACCTTTACATACTTCAGTAATTTTGGAGCCTGTGTCCATCCGATATCAAGATACTATATCTCTTGATCTCTTTGTATTAACTGCCTTCCTTTAAATTTGTTTTCTCTCCTTTATCTTTTATCCAGAGGGTAAATTCCAGTTAATCCTCACCCTAGGCCAGACCTCTTGGACTTCAGGCCGAATAATTTCATTTCTAATTCAAATTGATCAAATTTTTATTTAGCACCTGCTATATCACAGACCTTACATTATGCCCACCTTATGCTGTTCAACAACCCTGTGAAAGAAGACTTTTATCACAAACTCATAGGTGTTAATAAATGATATTTATTGTGTTTCTCATGTATTAGACAGGTTCTAATCATTTTACATGTTAACATGATTCATTCTTACAATACATTTATGAAGTCAGTACTATTTTAAAATTCATTTTAATGAAGCACAAAAGGGTTAAGAACTCTCACCTACTAAGTGAGAGAGATAGTATTTAAATCCAGGAAAGTTTATTCAGATGGGGAGGTGAAAGCTATGAAAACGAAATAGCTTGACTAACTTCACAATTAACAAAGACTGGCACTAACAATCAAACCTAAGACTGTCTTTCACTAAGATCTCTTTTCTATGATATCTTACTGCATGCTAAGTCAAGAATAAAAAGGGTCATTAGATTATATACCTTTGCTTAGTGTGATAAATATCTGAATCATAGATTTAAAAAATAGTCTGAACTGAATATAAAGAATTCAGAGGTTATATTAATCATTCATTTATTATTCACCCAATTATCCAATAGAAGCCCACCTATTACTAAATTACAGTAGCCCCATCAACAACTTCCACAAACATCTAGCAACTTTAAATAAATTAAACCCAGACACTTGGTATTGAAGGCTTAAAGTTTGCATGAAATTTTAAAGACTTAATTTAGATGATGGAGGCACAACAATTTAAATGGGAGAGTTTTAGCATATAAAGTCACGAGAGGAAGAAATGAGAGGGTCTACTCAGAGGGCAGTTCAAGTCACTGGCTGACATAAAACACCACAGAGACCCATGACTTACCTGACACAAGGCTATGCACAGCTCACATAACTCCTGGGTTTCCTGGGATATGAAGAGAGATGTCCCTCATAGAAACAATGCTCAGATTTTCCTTCTGCAGCTAGACAAAAATCACGGTCACTAATAATAAGATGGCAGTCAGAGTTCTCCCAGGTGCTGACTCTTACAGCTCACGACACTTGGCTCCTCCCAGATACCCACTCAGGGCTACCAGAACATAGCAGAGGAAAAAATGGGGTAGGTTTACTTTGTGTTTTTCATTTGGTGCTTTCACACTAAGTCCAAATTCAAGAGTTAAGGTTCCTCAAAATATTAAAACTAGAACTTTCATATAAAACTGCAAGTCTACTTCTGGGTATATATCTGAAGGAAATGATATTATCTCAAAGAAATATCTACACTCTCCTGTTTGTCCCAACATTATTTCATTACTTACAATAGAGAAGACATAGAAACAATATAAGTAGCCATCAATGGGTGAATCAACAAAGAATCCTTCCTATATAATAAAAGAGAAACATGCAAATTTGACTGTACCTTGGCTCCTGATTGGCTATTAAACCAGCCAATCATGAGCGGGGCAGGGCCAAGTGGTTGGAGCTGGCCAGACAACCTCACACAGACCCACCCCTGCCGCTGACCCCTGATTGCCTCCTTCAACCCCATTCAGAGGCAGGGTAAGCAAGGCCACTGCCAAAAGGCCCTCTCCATATCCGGCCCCATCTCAACCACCCCCAACCCAGTCCCAATTGCCCATGGCCTCTCCCCCCAGCTAGTCTGGTCTTGATTGGGCTGACCAGGGCAGGCCAGCTGGCCAACCTTCTGCCATCTCCTCCTTCAAACGGGCCCAGCCGAACCCCACCTGTGCATGAATTGGTGCACTGGACCTCTAGTTTTATACAGCTATAAAAAAAGAAAATCCTGCCATTTCAACATTGTGCTAAGGGCATTATGCTAAGTGGAATTTCAGACAAAGACAAATGCTACATGATTTCATTATGTAAAATCTTAAAAAACAAAACAAAAAAACGCATAGATATGGAGAACCAACTTATGATTGCTAAAAGTAGGGGCTGGGGCAATTGGGTAAAAGTTGCCAAAAATTAAAAACTAGCTATAAGATAAATAAATTCTTGGGGATATAATGTACAGCACAATGACTATAGTTAACAAAATTATTTTGTATATTTGAAAGTTGCTTAGAGAGTAGATATTAAAAGTTCCCATCACAAGTAAAAAAATATTGTAACTAAGTTTGGTGACTATTACCTGAAATTATTATAGATGTCATTTCACAATATATACATATGTCAAATCATTACATTGTACACCAGAAATTAATATATATTTCATGTAAATTATATATCAATAAAATTGGAAAGAGAGAGGGAGAGGATGAATTTTACGCCCCCCCAACCTTCTATTTTTGATTGGATTTATTGGTGTATACACTTTTATTTTTTAATTGTACTTATTGGGGTGACCTTGGTTTGCAAAAACCATACAGATTTCAAGTGTACAACTCAGTAATAAATTATCTGTACACTGGATTGTGTGACCCTCACCCCAAGCAAAGTTTCTTTCCATTCCTATTTCTCCCCCCTTGGCCCACCACCACTTTGCCCCCACCCCACCCCTCATTCTCTCTGGATATCACTACACTAGTGTCTGTGTATATAGGTTATGCATATATGATTTTTGGCTAATCCTTTCACCTTCTTCAATCCAGTCTCCCCTTCCCCCTCTCCTCTGACAGCTGTCAGTCTATTCCATGTATCCATGCCTTTGTTTAAATTTTGTTAGTTTATTTTTTTCATTAGATTCCACACATAAGTGAAATCATATGGTATTTTATCTTACTCCACTGGCTTATTTCACTTAGCATAATAATCTCCAGGTCCATCCATGAGGTCATAAAAGGGTAAGATTTCCTCCTCCTCCTTCTTCTTCTTCTTCTTCTTCTTCTTCTTCTTCTTCTTCTTCTTCTTCTTCTTCTTCTTCTTCTTCTCCTTCTCCTTCTCCTTCTCCTTCTCCTTCTCCTTCTCCTTCTCCTTCTCCTTCTCCTTCTTCTCCTCCTCCTCCTCCTCCTCCTTCTTCTTTTGGCTGAGTAGTATTCCATTCTGTAAATGTACCACAGCGTTTTTATCCACTCATTTGCTGATGGGCAACTTGAGCCCTTTCCAGATCTTGGCTATTGTAAATCATGCTATAATAAACATGGGGGTGCACATATTCTTTTGAATTAGTATTTCAGGATTCTTACACCATAGCGAAGCTTTTAATTTCTAGTATTTTAGAATGTGACTATATATAGAGATAGGGTCTTTTAAAATTTAATTAGGGTAAAATGAGGTCATATATGTTCACTCTGATCCAATATGACTAGTACCTTTTAAGAAGAGGAGTAAAAAATGCAAACCTGTAGAGAATTTAATAAGAATTTATTTGAGTCAAAGTGAAAACATTGCTCATAAGCAACATTTCAAATGCTCCCAAGTATGACAGTTTTGTGATTTCTTTTCTTTATTTGAAATTTAAAAAGGACCATAAGGAAGATTACATGAATGTGGTAGACAGTGAGGGTGATGGGGGTTAGATTATAGGATGTTAACAGGATTATGTAGTTTCTTGAGGGTGTTCTCAAGGGTCTGAAAAAGAGGTCTTTTCAAAGGTGTGTTAACTAAGATACACAAAAACAAGGGACAGGACTTTCTTAAGGCAAAGAAAACATTTTACTAGGGAAGATGTGGGTCTGAGGCAAGACTACACACCATGACCTGCCTAGTCAGGAATTTATGATCAGATCACCGTGGAATTTACTTTTGGGTCGTTACTTTTTAGGTTACTTTATGACCTTTGAGAGACAATAATCCATTCTGAACATCATTTCTTTTTCAGTCATTAAATATGAATAGTGAGATAACACTATTAGTTTTCAGGATTGTTGAGTATATCAGATGTGGTACTTAATTAAAAATGACAATATTAACATTGTGATTAATAATGTCAGCAATATTTTATAAATGTATGCTTATGAATATTATTCATGAATTCATGAATGCTATTTTTATTATTGATTTAAGTGTCATTTAAATTAATTTCTATGGTAATGTTTGATTAAGAACAACACTGATGATTTAATAAATAATTTGTTTTATTTGGCAGTATCTAAATTAGTTGTATTCAGGTATTATCTCTAGCTCCTTACTCATTAATTAATAATAGGTCAATGATTTAAATGTTTTATATTTATTGATTTATAAATCTTGTAAATTAACTCACCTGTATATTGTAGCAATCTGAATTTTGGGGATAGAAAATCAACAGATGTATAAAATAGGTATACTTAGCCAGTTCAGTTCTAAATTGACAAAGGTCAATCAATTTGATGGCTGTGGGTTTAAAAATCTTTAATGGACTTAAACATACATTCTACCTGCTCCTAAGTTTTTATACAGGTGCCCCAGTTGTTATTATATTTATCTTACAGCTATAAAGAACATTTGTGTCCCATGGCCCCACAGTTAAAACCTAAATACCAGTTCTGTTTTCTCACCAAAGAATAATTCTACACATTATCTGCTTTGGAATTTCATTTCAAACTATATCTCTATTTTTCTATTGATATTTTATTATATAATTTTCTTTTTGTTTATCTCATCTATCTTGTATTATCCTAATGGATTTCAATATCTGCTCCTATAACTAAACTCATGCTACATGGATGAGAAGGGGAGAGCTTAAATAATGCACAAGGAAACAGAAGTGCGGAGTGTAGAAAGGAACAAAAATTAATAACCTATAATATGCCAGATACTAAGTTATGTACTTTACATGCATTTTGTCTTTTATACTTCCAGAAAAAAAGAATCTGAGTATCTGTCTCTTTATTCTCCTTTTTACCCCCATCTTCTAGAAATTAAGGTTCAGAGAAATTAAAAAGTAGTGAGAATTGGAACAAAGATTTCAATTAGGGTAGTTCCTAAGCCTCACTATGCTACATCTATCCTAGTTTCTCTTGTGTGCTCCCTTCAGCAGCATGCACCCCAGAGGACCTCCTTACCACACCTTTAAGTCTTTCCGACTCAACATCCTCCCGGAAGAGATTAGTTATCCTGAGCTCCTGGCTGCTTCCATCTCTTTGCTGAGGTCTTTGAATTTAACCTCACACATCTGCACATCTGTATGTTTCCACTGGTAAACCTCTTATCTCTGAAATCTGTGGCCTTGGATCCTCAGGGCAAGTTTACAGGATCCATTCAAGTATTCCCTGCACACTATAAAATAATTATTTAAACCAGTTTTTATTCTCTTCTTCTCTTTAATCAACACTTTGCATATATATATATATATATATATATATATATATATATATATATATGCGCGCAAAGAGTGTGTGTGTGTGTGTGTGTTAGCACCTCTGGTTACATAATGATCTCTACTATCACTATGTTCCAGTCAATTCTTGAAGCAAACGCATCAGTAAGCACCTGACCCCAAATGATTCACTAGTTTGTAAAATATGAGACTCTATTATTAACTTTCCCCCCCTCTCTTTTGCCTATGGGATTTCATCATTGCAAATATATTTTAAATTACTTTATTCCTCTTTACCCTAAGTAATCCCATTATCTCCTTCTCCACTCATCATATCCAACAGGTTAAAACAAAAGACTGGAAACTACAACCTTCTAAATAACGATGATGTTTGCTTCTAGAGAGATGTTCACTTAGTGCATTAACATTTTAAAGGTTTTGTTAGGAAACCTCTTGGCCTTAAGAAACTCAAAGTCTAGGGACAAAAATGATGACTGCAAACTACAGGCAGGAAAAATAATAGCAAAATAGACAATTTGCCACAGGAGCATACTGGGGGAATAAATAATTTCCCCAGATCACTCTTAAAAGACTTTATAGAAATGATGCTTTTCTACCATCATGAAACAAAATAAGAAGCAAATGGGGAGTCTGAGCTGTGCCGTAAAAAGCTAAAATTCGAGTTCATTTGGCCTATGTCACAATTTTTCTGTTAGATAAGGTAAAGCTCAAGGTCTGGATTCAGTAAATCTTAGAATTCCAGCTTCATTAATTGCTGTGTGAACTGTGGGAACTTTGACAGATGTTTAATCTCTAAACCATGAATTCCTCATTTTTAAAGGGGTAATCCTTTATACCTTATTGGGTTGGCTTGAGGATTACTTAGAGAAATATATGTGCTTAATAATCACATTCATTAAATGTTGGAGTCTTTCTCTGCAACCAAATACAATGAACTTTTGAAGTAAAAGGAAAGACACCAGAAGTAAAAATAATTCGGTGCTTGGAGGTCTAGAGACTTATAGGGCAGTGTCATAAGCAGAGCAAGAGTTGAGTAGTCAGTACATGAACAAAGATGAGAATATGGACTTTTCACTTATTAGCTGAGCAGTGCTGAGTAAGCTATTCATCCTGTTTAAATGCTCAGTTTTTCATCTCTAATTTGGAGCCCCAGTAGAATTGCTATTATTATTATTATTATTATTATTATTATTATTATTAATGTTATTGTTACTATAAAATACGTATATGTAAAATCAAGCTCAGAGAAATCCTCCCGCTCTATCTGCAAATAGTCTTTGGCCATCTTTTCTGCACTTTATTTTGGCTTCCCTTTTGGGTGGTTGTAGAAATCAGCTCCTGTTCCTGTCAGCATGTCACGCTGTGTTCCTTGATAGATTTAGATAAATTCCAAGTAAATGTGTGTTTGTTCTGCCACATTCTAGCTTCTCCTGCCTCCCACTTGTTTGATCCTCCTGTCCCTTTGAACTAACAACTTATTTATCACACATGCTTACCAGTAGGTTGAGATGAGAGCAGCAGGTCAAGGACTTTGTACACATTTGTTAGGTTCCACAAATCAATATGCTAGTTCAATACTCCACATAAAAAGGATATATATGCATGAGTTTTTCCTGACAGTATATGAATATAATCAGATATATTTTTCATTTGAATTGGCTCCTACACTTCATCTATTGTTGCTTGGTTCGATTTGTTCAAATCATAACTAAAGGGGAAAACTAATGCTCCAGTAATACATTATTTAGACAAGTGCAAGCCTTCCTTTGAGACAACTTCTCAAATTATAGGAACGACACTATGAGTTCCTCAAAGAATTGGACTATGTTTTATATATGTTTATGGCCATACCACAGGTGGCAGATGAAGGGATAAAATAACTTTTGGTAAATTAATTATATATATATAATCTTCATGTTGCACTGATAAATAATAAAGTTAATACTATCCAGCACTAATTTACAATATACAAAGTGCTAGACACTATGCTAAGAAATTTATATATATTATCTTAAATCAATAAATAACTTTTGAGGTTATTACTATTATCACCATCTTATAGATTAAAATAATATTTTAAGTAGCCTAGTGAAGGGGAGGAATAAGCAAAGAAAAAATCCTCTAAATATACCTTGTTATACAGATTCGACTTTAGGATAATATAAAGTTACTACAATTTTAAAAATAAAACTGAACTGGGAGATTTAAAAAAAGCTATTCCTAAAAGTGAGCACAAGCAGAAATGAATGAACCTAATTGTATATCAACAAGGTGACATAAGACTAAATAAGCTTTTTTTTTCTCAGGTGACTCAAAATACCATATTTTAACTATACATGTAAAATGAAATATATTCAAAAGACAAACAGAATTAGGGAAAAAAATCTTAACATTTACTCAGTAATCTGAGTAGTAATATTAGTACTATGAATTAAAAACCATTTCATACATTACAGCATAAGACAAATCACACCATTATTTAATACTAGAGGCCTGGTGCACAAAATTCATGCATGGTGGGGTCCCTAGGCCTGGCCAGCAATTAGGGTTCATCAGTTTCCCCGCCCCCCCCTCCTCTTTCCCTCACTGTACTCGTCCACTGCCACCTAGTCTCAGTTCCCCATCCCAGCCTGGGTCCAGGACCCAATTGGGTGATCAGGACCTGCTGGTTGAGTAGAGGGACTTGGAGGTTGGCTGCGGGGAGGGGCCAATTGCCACCGTGGCAGGCTGATTGGGGCCTGCTGGTGGGGGGAGGGAAAGGGAAGAGGGACCTTGAAAGTTGGCTGCCAGCCCTGAGGAGGGAGCTGGCCCTTAGCCCCCTTGGGAAAGGAGCCAAGTCAACTGTGACCCACCCCCAGTTCCCTGTCCAGTCCAGGGACTCAGCCCTGTTCAGGAGAGAGGGAGAGATAGAGATAGAGAGAAAACTTGTCAAGTGGCATCACAATTAGGCAAACAGACAAGTGCTTCCTATGAGACATTCTATAGCAAAAAATAAACACATACATTCAACAAGTCAATGGCATGTTGAAAATGTGGTGGTGACAGGAAGTAACAGTCACTGCTCCAAATGAAAGGAGTTTTAAAAGAAGTAATAATTAAATACAATGTGTGTAACGAGTTTGAAATCTTAGTCCCATATAGTAGTTATAGAAGACCATGATTAAAAGAGAAAGTTAAGTATAATCATTAGAGAGTAAACATACCAAGAAAATACAAATTTTGTTGAGTGGAAAAAATAGCTTTCAGAGTTATATATTCTGCAAGTAGAAGTGATATAATATCAGATCTGGAATATGCCTTTATTTCAGCAAAAATTAAATTTTTTAAAAAGTAGTACCAAAAATGAGATTCACAGATAGACTTGTGACCATGGTAATTTCTTAATAATTATTAAATATGAGTGATGAGTATAGGAGTGTTTGATGTACTCTTACTTCTCTCCACTTTTGTGTGTATTTGCATATCCTATATAATAAAAGCCTAACATGCAAATCGAATAAATAGAGGGACAACCAGTAGAATGACTGGTTGCTGTGATGCTCACTAACCACCAGGGGACAGATGCTCAATACAGGATCTGCCCCCAGTCCACAGGCGCCAGGCCAGCTAAGGCGGGTGCCGGCGGGATCCCCAATCACCCTGCCAGGTGCCACGGAGATTGGCAACTGATCACAGGCCAGGCCTAGGGACCCTACCCATGCATGAATTTTGTGCACCAGGCCTCTAGTTGTCATATAAAATAATAAAATTTTAGATTATTAAATATTATGTAATGTCATCCATTTGTTCAAGACCCTCCCCCAAAGACTTTGTGTTAACATAGAGAAAAAATCAAAAGTCCTTGCTTGGCCTTACATTAATTACCTGGCCCCTGGCTTTCTTCCAAGCTCATCTCCCACAAGCCTTTACTCACTCCTGCTCCAGGCACCCTGGTTTTGTTATTTTTCTTTAAACATAATTAAGTATGACCCCATCTTAGGTGTTCTTTACTCTTTTCTTTGTTAAATGCTCTTCCCCTGTTACATGTACTACACTAGGGGAAAAGTTGAATAACAAACATTTAAATACATTTAAGTTAAATTGAAAGCAGAAAAAAAAGATACACAATATTTGAAAGGAGATTCCAAAAAGACCACAGATCTACCTTTTTCCTTGTGCCTTTCTTTCTGTCTTTCATTGTCTCTCAGCTTCAAGGAATGATGCTTCTGCTCAGACTGTCAAACCTCAGGTGGAAGGTAGAGGGGAGGGGAAGAGATCCATCAGTAAAATCGCATGCACAACTCTGGAACACAGACAATAGGGTGGTGAAGGCTGGCTGGCAGAGGTCAATGGGGGGAAAGGTGGATATATGTAATACTTTCAACAATAAAGATTTTAAAAAGAATAATAATAAATAAAACAGGGGTGGGGAATGTCTGGCCATTGGGCCACATAAGGCCCATGAAATCATTTGGTCTGGCCCTGACAAGGCATTAGGGATGAGTTAATCAAATGCTTGACCAAAAAGCAAGCTAACTTTTAAGTTGATAATTTTGTATGGCCCTTGAATGTTGTTATAAATATCCAAATGGCCCTTGGCAAGAAAAAGTTCCCCACTCTCATTTTAAAAGCACAGAATCCCTAAGATTTTTTTTTTAAATAGAGACTTGGGTAAGATTAGAAAAGGCCATTTTTCTTTGCCCAGTGACATAATCATAACTCTTGTATAGAAAAAAAATATAGAGTGAAATCTTGGAAAATGGACATTGCCTCTTCTTGGATTTTTGGTATTCTAGTGAAAAATATTCTTACAATATACTTCCATACATATATTTTATTTTTATATTTAAATTATTTATGGTTGAAAATATTAAATATATGTCTCTTTTTTTCCTTTTGACCTCTCCTGGCCTGCTCCCAATCCCCAGCACAGGCCCTCACCCCTCTACTGTCTGTGTCCATTGGTTATGCTTACATGCATGCATCCAAGTCCTTTGGTTGATGTCTTATCCTCTTCCCCAAACATATATTTTAAACAAAGACAGTATCCAACATTTTCATCCCTTGACTCAGTACATGCCTGCAACTGCACACCCTTCTGAGGGCTACAGGTATCTATGCCAATGCAGCTGAGAAACTGAACTTATAGAGAGCTCTCCAAGAAATGAAAAAATATTGGAATTAAGATTGTGTGTGACATTTAGAAGTTGTACTTTAAGTGCCCTAATAATTCTTGAAATGGATAGATGAGGAAGCTCATGTAGCAATGCATGCACAAGCATGAGCTCCCAGATCCAAGTGCTTGTAAGGACTGATAGTGCATTCAGCATTATGATTGCTTTGCATTTCTTCTCATTTGCCCCACTCCCTGTAAATCAATAGAAGGGATTTGCTGTAACAGGGGTTAAGGAACTTGCTCTTACTGATTGAATTACTTTATGAGTATCTCCCCCATAAGCTATTATAAAACCAAGTTAATAACATTGACTAAATGACAACTGAATATGAGGCATCTTCATGATTCATAGTATAACACACTTTTCTTTTGGGAAAAAAATGCTTTTCAGCTCTTCTTTTATATTCTCTGCAAAGATAGTACATTTTCTCAAATTAAAATAAATAAAAGTTGTAGCTACGACATTTCTTTCTCATTTTAAAAAAATGCAATTGCCATATTGCTAAAATTCCAATTCCCTTTAATTAAGTGACCATTAAAAGGATTCAAGTTGAGTATTCAAAAAATTCTAACACATGTGAAGCTGATTTGTAATCTGGAGATTAGCACTAATGGCCATGCTATTACTGTCATTTGTACTCCTTTGCCATTTAAAATTAGAGGACTGTCCACTAAAGTGAAATTCTAAGTGCACAGACCTTACTTTATAGGCCACTGTGTAAGTGGCAGTTGGAACTTCAGAGACTGACCATTTTTCTCTCTCTTTGACAGCACATAGCACATGGTACCCAATGATTTGCACAGATGTTGGTTTCAACATCTAGAGTACCAGCAAAGCTACAAAAATACTTATTTTGTCACTATTAAGCATCTATAGTGGATTCAGACAGCTTCCCTGACTAATTATCAAAATCACTTTACAAGTAATCTGTGGACTATCATGGCCTATGCCTCCAGTCTTTCATGGTAGCCTCATTCTTTGTGAATGAAACCAAGGCGGACTTAGAGAAAGGTTTCAGCCTCTCTGGTAAGACTGACCTTTACCTCTGGCAACAGCTTAAACATGGAAAGGGAAAGATACTCAGAGTTTCCTCAAAAGCCTGGTTTCTGCTTTTTTTTTTTGTACCAGCTTAGCTAGAGTCAGACAGGTGAATTATTTAATTTGGGTTGCACGCAGGATAAAAAATACAGATTCTCAAATTTACTTTTATTTCTTGTTAGTAGGTCAGGAGGTTTGAAATGGATTTGAATGGGTGTTGGCCTCAATGGTCAGTTGGCCTCACTTCATGAGTTTATAATCATGAAGTGAAGTAGAGCTGCTGCCTGTACTGATCATGGGGATTTTCTTTCTCAAGTTCCAATATGTATTTTTATATAAAATCTAATCCTATATAATAAAAGGTTAATATGCAACTCCACTGAATGGTGGAGTGACTGGTAGCTATGATGTGCACTTACCACCAGGGGGAAGATGCTCAATGCAGGAGCTACCACTGGTGGTCAGTGCACTCCCACAGCGGGAGTCTTACTCAGCCAGAAGCCAGGCTCATGGCTGGCACACACAGCGGTGGTAGTGAGAACCTCTCCTGCCTCCCTGGCAGTGCTAAGGACCCCTTGGGGGCACTGCCAGAGGGCACAGGCTGGACTGAGGGACGACCCCCCTCAATGCACAAATGTTGTGTGCCAGGCCTCTAGTACAGTATATAAAAGCTAAACTTCAGAAGTTTAGGGTTTTTATTCTTGTATTATTTTCTAGTGGTATGTTTTGGGCTTCTCCTAGTTCTGTGTTTCCTCATTTGCAAAATGGGCATGGTAAAAGCAGAAATAACTCTAAATGGTTGTTGCAAAAATCAAATTAAAAATGCATATGAAACTGTTAGCACAGTGCTTGGTATATAATTGCTCAACAAAACTGAGCTTTAAAAAAAAATCATCCCTTACCCTTCTAACAGGAGGCAAGAAATCTCGTCTATCCACCAAAAGAAGTCCCATGCCTGCTCCTCCATAATGACTCACTAATACTCTCAGGAATACATAAATTCCTTTTTCAACTACAGGCATGTCCCAGTTAGCATGTATCTCCTTCCTTCATTGCTTTGGTAATACCTCAGTTTACATGAGCCATGCATTTCAGGGAACCAGACTCACTCCCAGTTTTAGATGTGGTCTGTTTAGTTTAGAATGACAGGATGCAATGCAGTTTGGAGATTGAGTATAGAGATTCAATTATTTCACTCGGTTGACTTGCACGCCCACTTCCTGACTTTGAGAAGTGCACCTTGAGGTTCCCTGTCAAGCCCTGCCGGGTTGAGAGTGTGGCCTGTAGTCCCCTGTGGAAGGCATGGCCTGAGGTCCCCCAGCCTGGAGCTGGGATGGGGGGAGCAACCTGAGGTAACCTAGCCCAGCACCAGGGCAGGAAGCACACCTTGAAGTTCCCTGTCAAGCCCTGCCAGGTGGGGGGCTTGGCCTGTGGTCCCCTATCAAGCCCCTTTGAATTGGGGGATGGTGTAGGCCTCCCTTCCCTAGTGCTGCAATCATGCCCCCCGCCGACCTCCCATCCAACTGCCACGACCACCTCACGCTCTCCGTGAGCAGGTATGCACAGGGAAGGCTGGGCCAGAATAATTGGGAGGGGGTGATTGGGGGCCAGCATCCTGGGTGAGCTGGGCCTCACAGCCTCTCTGCTTCAGCTCCAGCACCCCAGACCTAAGGAGTAGTGCTTTCACAGGGGCCTGGAAGGCACTGGATATGGTGATGTCTTAAAAACAGAAGCCCCCTTTAACTCTGGCTGGAAGTGTGTTGGGAACTTATGGTCGGGGGAAGCAGCCCAATATCAGGGCTGAAATAAGACCTTGGGTAGCCCCCAGAGAGGGCAAACCAACAGTAAAAGACATCTTTGAAACAGAGACATTTGAACGTACAGTGGATATTAGGTGATGTTAAGGAATTACCTTAACTTTTCAATGTGTGACAATGGCTGAATATTTACTTATTTTTTAAAGATACTTATCAGAGGATATTTAAGTGGGAAACAACTTTCTTTGAAAGTATGGTGTTGTCCTGGCCCAGCCCTTCCCTCACCATGGACGCTTCAAGGACCAAGCCTCTCCTGCTTGCTCACTAGGGCCTCAAAAACGCCTTGTGCAGAGGCGTGGTCCCTGCTTCGTTTCCCACCCCCACCAGTGTGAAGCACTTCATTCCCTGCCTGCGCCAGTATGAAGCAAAGTGTTCCCCCACAGGCGTCAAGCACTCGAGGCGCCTGCATGAAATGAAGCATTTGTGAAGGGAAGTGTTCATTGACTTCCAGGCAAGCTGTGGCCATGCCCTCCAGTCACGCCTCCCGCTCCTGATTGGCTGGTAGCATAGCCAATCAGGAGCCAAGGTATGGTCACATTTGCATGCTAATCTTTTATTAGATAGGATAATAACTGTCCTACATATAGAACTTGATTATGTATAAGCAATTACTCGATCTGTTACTGTGTGTTGTACACTGACCTATTCTTGTTGGAAAAAAGGCTAGTAGAATTATCACTAGTTAGTAAATGAGGAAACAGACATAAACATTATACCTGGGAACTTGGCTTGGGATGCTACATATACTTGGCTTCAGACATAGTATATGACACAGGATTACATTCTCAAGCACTCTTCATTCCCAAAGAAGCATGACAATGCAAATAAAGAGAATGATGTTGAATCCGTTCTAATTGCTTAAGTCAAAAATTCCCAAACTTCTCTACTGCATTAATAATAATTTTATTTATGATTTAGCTTGCAAGTAACTTCAACACATGATGTCTAACCACACCTGTTTAGAACTGGTCTAGAGTGCATGGGCAGAGCATGGTATTTCTGAATTGGAAGGAAAAGTTAATTTCTGGCATCTAGAAGGCCATGTTTTATTATTTTCTAAATTAGCCATTCTTAGCATTCCTTCCATTTGACTGATTTTTGAAAGCCAATTATTTGTGATAAGAATACTCTGAATATTCAGAATATTCCCTATGTCATATTACAGGGGAATAAAATGATAATCCAATGTGACCAGTGTCTGGTGATCAAAATGTTCTGTTGATATAATAAGCACCAACTTGTGCTGCAGTTCAAACAGGGTATTCTGCTCATCATTGTTACCCATGAGCTGAGCTGATGGAGGACACATTTAGACCTAGGCTTTCATGATTGCAGCAGCAAGGGAGAGGACATGGAGGATTGCACTCCTGCATCTACATGTGAGGGACACCCAAAGTCCTGCTCACACTGTATAGGCCAAAGCAAGTGATGAGGCCTGTCTTAGTTTCCAACATCTGGGGAAGTGCAATCCTATCCAGGACTGGGAGAAAAAACTCTAGTGTTAGAGAACAGCCCCAGTGAATATCACAAAGACATACTCACTTTCAAAATCATTACTGTTATGAGTTGTACAGAAGTCAAAAAGGCCAATATCCAAGGTTATAATGATAACTTGCTTAAAATAATAAATATTTGACAGTATGTTTATATATACATAAATACAATGTATACGTTTCTACATTACTTCTACACACACACACACACACACACACACACACAAAATGAATGTTTATTTGCTCTTCAGCTCCTTATAAATTGCATCCTTTTCTACCTCCTTGATTTTGCATCACTCTTACTTCTCTCAGTATTTATAACTACACATTTCCATCAGTTCCTTGACTATATAAAGCTACTTCATACTTGAGGCTGTATGTATAACACTGCCTCACCCAGCATGCTCTTTGCACATACCTTTACGTAGCTGATCATCAGCCATCTTCCAAGAACAAATTTTAGCTGTTCTCTATGAAAGATTTCTAGCTTCCAAAACTAGGTTATGTTAACCTGTTTAACATTTGTATTGAAACTTGTTATTTTATGTCACTTACTGTAAGTATAATTATGTATCTAACATTCTATCTCTTTCTGCATTTTAAAATTTTACCACAATAGTGTGTAGTATATTTATGCATTAAATATTTTCCTGACCAAACCACAGTTTCTTAGTCACCTATGAATGATACTTCTCTGAGAAAAAAATCCAATATAGCACTTGGTCTTTCTCTGCTTATGCCCTTGATCTCTGGTCTTTTTAAATAAATCTATTAAGCAATTAGAAACAGGTCTTTGAGGATACTGATGGCTAAGGTTCCCCCTGACTCCAGTGACAGAAATTTCAGGTGACTGGGGTTTTTATATTGTATTTCACGAGATAATTTTCAAATGATTTATATTCTCAAGCTCTCGGGATAGACACAACAGGATTACATTTCCCTGTTCTTTTTTCATTCTCTCAACATTTGGCAAAAGAGTTAGCATATCACCATAACTACCAACTCCCCTGTCTCTCTCTCAGCTTGGCGCTGAATTGTAACGTTCACTTGAAAATCTAATCCCAGGATTTATACAGTCCCTGACCTCATGGTACACATTTCATTTTGCTGATCTCACAAAATCCAGCTTGGGATGGGTTGCTGGGCTCCTTGATTCTCTTCTCTAGAGAATGTCATTGTTACATTGTAACTCCCAAACCAGAGTACGAATAGCTTGGAAATTTCTTGCCTCTAAATTCTAAATTTATTGCATAAATTGCTATTCTAAACAAATTCAAAAGTAGCAACATGGCAAGACTTTATTAAATAGCCCAGGACAGATAGTTCTATTGCTTTCCTACTTCTGATTTTAAAAAGGTACATGACTGAAAACTGAATTTAATATACTATATATATTTCTGCCATCAATGTTCCCATCTAGTCTACTTCCTTCTTCCTTTTTACGTGGTAGTTTTACTTAATATCACTAAATTAATTTTCTCTGGGTTGAATTTGTTAACCCAGTCACAAACAATGAATAGCAGGGATTTTGCCTTTGCATACAAATTAGGTAATGCAGATCTCACATTGTCCTCAAAGTGCAAAATCTAATCTAACACTGCTAGTCCCCAAATATAACGACTACTTTCTTTTGACCACAAAGAACTTGTTCAAAGTGTGTAGTTAATGACAGTTTCTTTCTGAAGACCATATTCATTTCTGTCACTGGCTTGGTTTTCCTTTCTGGTCTTTTCATTATGGCCATGTCTCAAGAAATGAAATCTTAAGATTGAAGCTTAGTCAATGTATCTTATAGAAAACATACATCTAGGAAGCCAGGACCTCTCCCCTGATCAGTCTTTGGAAAGGAGATGCCAGACTATGTAGCTCTCTTCTGTGTGAGCTCCGTGACTGCTAACCAACAGTGTTCTCTCCCATTACCTTCCTCTTCAGGTCACTTATTATCTTTAGTTTATTATAGGCAAGGGTCACTCTCCTCTGCATCCTTCTTTAAACTGAATCACAAAAATCTATTCATATTTGTTTTTATAGTTTACTTTCTTAGAACTACTTTAGCTTTTCACTTCTCAATTCTCATAGGGATATAGATAAAGGTTGAATTGAAGGTGAATGGAATAAAACTGGAGACCTCTGGAAACCTCTGAGTACCTTATTTAACCTTTTCCTTCACTGTTTCTTATTACAACCCAATCAACTACTTCCTGTACTATTGTAATGGCCTCCTAAGCAAGAGTAACTTTTCTTTAAAATTTTTATTTTTTGTGGTAAGAGCATTTAATGATATCTAACTTCATTTTTTAAAAATATATTTCTGTTGATTTCAGAGAGGAAGGGAGAGGGAGAAAGAGATAGAAACATCAATGATGAGAGAGAATCATTTATCGGCTATCTCCTGCACACCCCTTCCTGGGGATCAAGCCCACAACCCACGCAAGAGCCCTTGACTGGAATTGAACTCGGGATGCTTAAGTCCACAGGCCAATATTCTATCCACTGAGACAAACCAGCTATAGCTAACTTTTTTTTAATTGATTTCTTTTTTTTTTTGAGAGAGAGAGAGAGGTGAAAAGATGTTGCCTCCCACACACACCATGACTGGGAATCAAATCCGCCACATTTGGTATATGGGACAATACTCCCAAGCAACTGGCAGAGTGAGATCAAACTTCTTAATCAAATTTTAAGTGTAAAGCACCATAGAGACAATATACAGAATATCTCTGGAATTTATTCATGTTGCATAATCCAAACTGTATGTCAATTGACTACAATATTGACTTTGTAAAATATCACCCTGACCCAGTTATCTCTTTGCTCACAAGCCTTCTCTGCATTAGTTTTGCTTCCTGCAGTGGCTCTCAAACTGTTGATCCTGGACCAGCAGCAGCAGCATCTCCTGGGAACATGACAGAAATGGCAAATTCTCAGGGCCCACACTACATCCACTCAACCATGATATCCAAAGTGGGGCCCAGAACCCTAGGTTTCAACAAGCTCTGGGGAGGATTCCAATGATCACTTAAATGTAATGAATAATGTGCATTGCTAAAAATGCCACTTAAGATCCTATGTAACATCATGTCTACTGTGTGCCAGCTTGGTTCCACAAACCATTCTCCATATTTTCTAAGCATTAATAAAACTACAAAACTTTCTACTTTTAAATTCTATGGTATCCTCTTTGTCCTACATTTTGTTTAAACTAGAGGGTATCTCACAAATATGTATGCACACTTTAACAGCTGATAGCTCAATTTAGAAAATGAAATTTATTTGAACAAATACTGCCTTTATAATTGTTCAAAGTGTGTGTAAACTTTTGGAGGGCACCCAACATTTCCTTTCCAGGAGATTCCCACATCACACCTTCTCTCCCAACAACTAGTAACAACAGCTTTGCTACAACAGCTTTACTCTTCATGCAAAGTGCCCTCTTCTGTAAGACTTTCCTGATATCTCCCTTGATCAAACATGATTCCTTCCTCTTTTTAATCATCAAAATAATTTGCTTTCATTCTTCTATGGCACACATTGCAATCTGGTTTCCAAAATACTTTACTTATGAACATGCCCTCTTCTTTCTCACCATGTCTGGAAGTCTTTGCCAGGCATGACTGCATCCTAGTCACCTTGATTCTGCTGCAACATCCTACATACAGGGTATATGTGTTAAACAAAGCAGCTATCTTTTCTTTCTGTGTTAGACCCAGTGCTTCCCCAGCATCCCTGAGTATCACATTATAGAACGCTCCATTGAACTGTAATAGAATTTAATGTATCCTGACTTTAGATTAGAGGACTTACGTTTAAATCCCAGACCCAACCCCCTTACTGGTGACTTCAGGCAAGCCCCTTACTTCTGTGATTCTAATTTATTAAATGGAACTAATCTACCTCATAGAATTATTAAGACGATGCTACTCCATGCAATGATAATATATATACAGCAAGTAAGCAAGAGAAAATTACTATTATAAAATGTGTTTCTAAAGCCACAAGAACTTACAAATTATCCAAGTCCACATAACCAATAAATGGCCAAGACAAAATTAGAAATTAAAAATTATTTTTGTATGCTACTTCCACCTTCTGTGTAAAAGAAGAAAGGAAAGGGATAAAATACAGGCTAAATAATACCTTAGACTAATGTGCATTTGAGTTAGAGCACAGGCTACTTCAAATATGGTTCTTCAAAACATGACTAAGCGTTGTTAACCATCTTAATAAGTTTCTTAAGTAAACATCATCATAGGACACTCTTCCTCTTCTACAAAACCATGATAATATATATCTACCCAAGATGCCTTCCTAATGACCCAAAGGCTGGCTCTTACCTCCTAGGTGCTCACCTAGAAGGTAGTTAGAATCCCTCTCCAGTGCTACATTCTTACCTTTCTCTTAGCCCAAGATAATTTATCTCCTCTCCCTTTAAATCAGCATATGATTTTTATGGCTTCCGCCACACTTTGATGAAATAAGCTTTCCAAATAATAGAACAAATAAAACAGAAGTTGGAACATGTTGGTGGATCAACTGTTTTTGTAACTTACCTGACAATGAACATTAACATTTATTTAAATAAACCATCAGGGGAAAATATATCACTCTCCTGGCTGTGTGTGCATGTGTGTTTATATGAAATGCTTTATCGGAATCTGCAGTGTCTAGCTCTCACTTTAATGTCCCACACACTATCCTGTGGCCTTTGAAAGTCACCAGCAGAAATTGAGGAGGATTCTCTTCCAATTACATCATGTTATTTGTTTTACATTTTGTTCTTCATAATAAAATCAGACATTCTGATTTGAGATGGTAATTAAGTTCTGCCTTCCATCAATTTTCCTTCAGGATTTTTTTGTCAATAGAATTCTGAACTATAGATTTAGAAGTTACTTAAATTTTTTTCTAACTCTTTTTATTCACAGCTGGTTATGTCTGTGTGCAATGATTATAATTATATATATTTGATCCATCATGTATATAATCAGTTCACTGCTATAGAAATATACTAAACAAAGACTATTTTTGAAACTTGAGCTCTCTTATATATCAGCTCTCATAAAAGGATGGTAGAAGCCTAGATTAAAGGATTTCAGGCTTTGAGAGGTAGGTGTGTTTGTGTGTGTGTGTGTGTGTGTGTGTGTGTGTGTGTGTGATCACTATGGTTTCTCCAATTTTGTGATACTGGAGAAAAAAAAGAGAAATATCAACTTAGGCTTTGTATCAGTAGTTAGAAACTAGACACAAGAGATTTTACCTCTGCTGTTGAGGGGAAATATAAAATAAAAAATTAGAATCCAATGTAGTCAGTGTTAGAGTAAAGTAATAAACAAGGAGTTATAGGCCTTTTATTCATTCCATTGAGAAATGCCGACACTAATTTTTTCACAAGTTCTTACATGTACAATATAAGTATTATTTAGCTTCTTTATAAAATTAAAAAGTTCAGCTAAGTCCTAGACACAATTAATAACAACTTATATTTATAATATACCAAATCATTTACAAAGTCTTTCAGATATATTGCCTTATGTGGGATGAAAAAACCAATATGCAGAAAATCTTATCAAAAGTCATTTTTAAAGTACTGAATATTCCACAAAATGTGTTGTCCAAATCACTAAGACATTAAAAATATATTTGATATTATGCAAATATATATATATATACTTCAGAGAGAAAGGAAGAGGGAGAGAGAGACAGAAGCATCAATGATGAGAGATAATCATCCATATAGGCTGCCTCCTGCACCGCCCCTTACTGGGGGATCAAGCCCACAACCCAGGCATGTGCTATTACTAGAAATAA
Source organism: Antrozous pallidus (assembly GCA_027563665.1). NCBI lineage: Eukaryota > Metazoa > Chordata > Mammalia > Chiroptera > Vespertilionidae > Antrozous > Antrozous pallidus. Next base: position 60,937,767 of record CM050520.1, read on the forward strand.
AATCATGACCTCCTGGTTTATGGGCAGATGCTCAACCACTGAGCAACACCAGCTCTGCTCAATTCTCCTTATTTAAAAAAATTAATTATACTTTAACTATTGCTTCAGCATTTAAATGTCATATATATATAGTGTATATATATATAGTGTGTGTATGTGTATGTGTGTGTGTGTATATACACACACACTATATATATAGTAGCTTTAAATAGTTAAATTTCTGACCAGTTCTATGGCTAGAATGATGTGATCAAAAGAGCTTTCATATATTTTTACCAAATGCTCTAGAGTAAAAGGTATTATACTATTTTTATTGGGGTAATTCCCTTTTTCAAAGCTCTTGTCCTCAAATGAATGTTATATACATCTCTGGAAATCTCACACACCTGAAGCATTGATCTCTTTTCTTTGATAAGTGCATGAATCTTTTCTTTCATCTGGTGTGGCCTGTATTTATCCCTGATACAATCATGAAGAGAGTCTTTAAATGTATTATAATCTTTCTTTGAATAGCCTGTGCCAATACCCATTCCAGTATCTCGTCCTACTTAATTGAACTTAAGCAATCTGACAGTCTTTTAACTTTAATATTATCAAAATTCAGAGCTTTATGCATACCAAGCTTTCTGCAGTATTGTTGGAGTGGCAGGTGGTAGAGGGAAGATGAGTGGTAAGTATCGGTGCCTTCTTCAAAGACCCACCCAGTGTTACTTAATGCACATTTTGTATACCACTGGAATTTATAGGAACAGGAGATAACACTGGGAATGACTATTTGAATCTTAGGCAAACTTCAGAAAAGTGAAAGTGAAAAGAAAAGAATAGAGATTCTTTTACATGCCTTTACTAAGTTTATATTTTTTCACTTTTTATTTTTCTTCAATTTGAAGGCAGCATTTAGTTTTTCAAAGAAGATCTGGGCATCCTTTGAGTTTAATGTTGAATTGTGACCTTCAGAAAGATGCTCAGACACAAAGACTGCTATTTCAAAAAGTAATCTTATCTATATGCTAGAGGTCCAGTGCATGAAATTCATTGACAGGGGGTGGGGGGTGTCCCTCAGCCCAGCTTGTGCCCTCTCCAATCTGGGACATCTCTCTCACAATCCAGGATTGCTGGCTCTAAACTGCTCGCCTGCCTGTCTTCCTGATCGCCCCTAACCACTTCTGCCTGCCAGCTTGATCACACCTAACCACTCCCTTGCCAGCCTGATTGATGTCTAACTGCTCCCCTGCCAGCCTGTTTGCCCCTAACTATGCTCCCCTGCAGGCCTGGGTCCTTCCCAACTGCCCTTCCTTGCCAGCCTGTTTGCCCCCCAACTTCTCTCCTCTGCTGGCCTGTTCACCCATAACAGCTCTCCCCTGCAAGCTTGATCACCCTCAACTGCTATTCATCGCAGGCCTGGTCCTTCCCAACTGTCCTCCCCTGTAGGCCTAGTCCCCCGCCCCCCAACAGCTCTCCCCTGCAGGCCTTGTAACCCTTAACTGCCCATCTCTATAGGCCTGGGTCATCCCAATTGCTCTCCCTACAGGCCTGGGTCCCCCCAAACTGTGCTTCCTTCAGGCCCCATCACCCCCAACTTCCGTCATCTTCCAACCTGGTACCCCTAACTGCCCTCCCCTGAATGCTTGATTGCCCCCAAACTGCCCTTCTTTGCAAGCCTTGTCCCTCCCAACTTCCCTCCTCTGCTGGCCTGATGGCCCACAACTGACCTCACTTGCAGGCCTGGAACCTCCCCAACTGCCCTGCTCTGCTGGCCATCTTGTGGTGGCCATCTTGTGTCCACCTGGGGGCAGGATCTTTGACCACATGGGGGCAGCCCTCTTGTGTGTGTCAATCTGCATATTACTCTTTTCTAAGTTAGGATAGAGGCCTGGTGCATGGATGGGGGCCAGCTAGTTTTCCCTGAAGGGTATCCTAGATCAGGGGGGTTTCCTTGGGGCATTGGTGGCCTGGAAAAGGGGCTTCTGGTGGTTTCCAGGGAGGCCAAGCCCCCTGGCAATCCAAGCAGAGGCCTTGGTACCAGCAATTCATTTATCTCCTATAATTGAAACTTTGTAGCCTTGAGCTGAGGACAAGGCAGGGCAAGACTGCAGAAAGCTTGGCTTCCTCTATCACTGGCGGTATCCCTAGTCTCCTGCTCTCTCCAGCTCAATGGCTGCCACCATTTCTGTTGGGATTTATTTATCTTCTATAATTGAAGTTTTGTAGTATTGAGTGGATGCCTGGGCCTGCCAGGGTGTGCAGAAAGTTTGGCTTCCTCCATCATCAGGGAAACCCAAGCCTCCCTCCTTCTTTCTCCATGGCCAACCATCTTGGTTGGAGTTAATTTGAATACTCACTCCTGTTTGGCTTCTGGCTGTGGCTTTGTGGGTGTAGCAGAGGTAAGGCCAATTTGCATATTAGTCTTTTATCAGATCCTATCTAATAAAGGAGTAATATGCAAATTGATGATCACTCCAAGACACAAGATGGAACCCCATGTGGTAAAAGATGGCTGCCCCCAAGTTGACACAAGATGGCTGGCAGGGGAAGGCAGTTGTGTGCAGTTGGAAGTAGAGTTGGGGGGGACCCAGGCCTGTAGTGGAGGGCAATTGGGTGCAACCGGGCCGGCAGTGGAGACCAGATCTGCAGGGGAGAGCAGTTGTGATCAGGCTAGCAGGGAGGGAAGCTACCAGTGCCCAGGCCTGGAGAGGAGGGCAGTCAGGGGTGACCAGGCCAGCAGAGGAGGGCAGTTGGGGGAAACCAGATCTTCAGAAAAGGGCAGTTGTGGGCAATCAGGCCATTAGGGAAGGCAATTAGAGGTGACCAGGCCTGCAGGTAAGGGTAGTTGGGGGCAAACAGGACGGCAGGGAAGGATAGTTAGGGGTGACTAGACTGGCAGGGGAGGGCAGTTAGGGGTGACAAGGCCTGTAGCAGAGGGCAGTTACGAGCAAATAGGCTGGCAGGGGAGCAGTTAGATATCTATCAGGCTGGCAGGTGAGAGGTTAGGTAGTGATTAGGCTGGCAGGCAGAAGTGGTTAGGGGCAATCAGGCAGGCAGGCAGGCAAGCACATGGGAATCAGAAGTCCAGGATTGTGAGAGGGATGTTTGACCGCCCATTTAGGCCCCATCCAGTATGGGGCCTAAATGGGAGGTTGGACATCCCTGAAGGGGCCCCAGATTGGAGAGGGTGCAGGCTGGGCTGAGGGATACCAACCCACCCCCATGCACAGATTTCATACACTGGGCCTTTAGTTCTATCTAATAAAAAAGTAATATGCAAACTGACCATACCGCTGATAAAGCCACACCCATGAGCCATGTCCATCAGCCAATCAGGAGCAAACTATGCAAATAAACGCCAACCAAGATGGCTGGGGCCACTGAGAGCAGGAAGGAGGATTGGGTTTCCCTGGCAATGGAGGAACCAAGCTTTCCACCTGCCCTTGCAAGTCTCAACCTCCACTCAATGCTACAAAGTTTCAATTATAAAAGATACATAATCACAACAGAAATAGCAGCAGCCATTGAGCTGGAGAGAGCAGAGGTTAAGATTGCCAGGTGATGGATGAAGCCAAGCTTCTGCAGCCCTAGCGCCTAGGCCTCCACTCTAGGCTACAAAGTTTCAATTGTAGACATAAATTAATCTCAGATACCGGGGCCTCCACTTGGATCACTGTGGGGCATGGACAGCCTGCAAACCACCACAGGCCCCTCGCCCAGGCCACCACATGCCCCAAGGGAACCCCCACCCTGATCCAGGACACCCTTCACAGAAAACCAGCTGGTCCCCACCCATGCACCAGGCCTCTCTCCTATCTAATAAAAGAGTAATATGCAGATTGACCATCACTCCAACACACATGAAGGCTGCCCCCATGTGGACACAAGATGGCTACCACAAGAGGGACAGCAGGGAAGAACAGTTGGGAGGTTTCAGGCCTGCAAGGGAGGGCAGTTGGGGGCAATCAAGTCTGCAGGGGAAGGCATTTAGGGGTGACCAGGCCAGCAGAGAAGGGAAGTTGGCTGGCAGGGGAGCAGTTAGACATCAATTAGGCTGGCAGGGTAGTGGTAGAGGGTGATCAGGCTAGCAGGCAGAAGCAGTTAGGGGCAATCAGGGAGGCAGGTAAGTGAGCAGTTTGGAGCCAGAAGTCCTAGATTGTGAGAAGGATTTCTGACTGCCTTTTTAGGCCCGATCAGGCCTAAATGGGCAGTCAGATATCCCTCAAAGAGTCCCAGATTGGAGAGGGTGCAGGCAGGGCTGAGGGACAACCCCTCCATGCATGAATATCATGCATCAGGCCTCTAGTCCTATCTATTAAAAGAGTAACATGCAAATTTGACCATACCTTCGCTACGCTACCAGCCAATCAGGAGTGGGGGCGGGGCCGAGTGGTGCAAGGCAGGGGGTGGGGCCGAGTACAGGAGGTGGGTGGCCGGGGCCATGGTGTGAGGGAGCCCGGCATCGGGTGGGGCCGTGGTGTGTGGGAGGCCATAGGTGGGCAGGGCTGTGGCATGTGCAAAGCCATGGAGGGGTGGGACTACAGTGCAAGTGAGGCCAATGGAGGGCGGGGCCACTACGCAAGCGAGGCCAATTGGGAGTGGGACCACGGCGTGTGGGAGGCCAGTGCGGGGGAGGGTCACGGTGTGTAGCATGGAAGTCCATGGGAGGAGAGGCTGTCCTGGTGCAGCATGTGGTGTGTGGAACAGGAGGCCAGCATGTGTGGCTGCTGAGTGTGGGGTGCCCTCGGGGCTGGGCAGTCACCACTGGGGCTAATACCTGGGCTGGGGGGAGCCGAGGCATCTGGCGAGCATGGGGCCCCCGGGGCTGGGCAATCACTGGGCGGTGGCTGGTAGTAGCCAGTGGCTAGTGCTAAGACCAGGGTTGGGTGGGCGGGGCCGAGGCAGCTAAGGCAGAGCTAGCCATCAACCCAATTGCAGGGGGAGGGTGAGCGCTGAGTGCCCAAGGCCTAAAGCTTCAGCCAGGGGGTGAGGGGTCAGTAGGACATCCCCTGAGGGCTCCCAATATGTGTGAGGGGGCAGGTTGGGCTAAGCGATCACTCACCCCCAGTGCATGAATTTCGTGCACTGGACCCCTAGTATGAATATAAAAGCATAATTGATCGAATGACTGAACAGCCGAACAACCAGTTGCTATGACATGCACTGACAACCTGAGGGCAGAAACTTAGGAGCTTCCCCCTGGTAGTCAGTTGCTCCCATAATGGGAGCACTGCTCTGTTGACTGATGGGTGCCAGAGGCAGGGTTAATAGCTGACAAGCACCCCTGTGGATCACAAGCCTCTCTCAATTGGGACTGACTGGATGCAAGCATGCAGCAGGCACAGAGGTACTGGGATGAACCTGAGCAGCAGGTTGGCTGGTTGGTTTCAGTCCGATTCCTGCAGGCTATGCCAAGGGTCCCCACCATGCACAAATTCGTGCATCAGGCCTCTAGTTCAATAATAATATCAGGTGATTTTAGAGTAATCATAATAACAAAGGCAATAATAATAGCCTTCTCTATGCCAACATTATGTTAGGTTTGTTATAGTAATTATCTATTATATTTTACAGCAACCAAATGAGATAGATAGTATTAATAAATGCTTTCATGCTTGAACCTCTCCAAGTTCAGGTTTTCTGATGTACATAACCAAATCTAATCACAACTGATAATTTTACAGAAAGCTAAGTAGAGCTAATACTATTACTATCTATTTATAAATTCCAGTCATTGCACTATATATATATATATATATATATATATTATCATAAATATTATCCATATATTTTTTATCATCACTGTGATGTGTAAGATATCTATCATTTAAATGTTTAGCCATTCTTCATCCTGAATTTAAAAATGTAAAAAAAGGATATTGGTACAAATGATGTTTATGATATGAGAGAACATTCATACTGGGTATATAACATAACCATCCTAGAACTAATGGGGTAGTAGGGAGTTTACTTAATTTTATTTGCATTTTTAATTTTGATATTATAAACCTAGATTATTAGTAGAAATTTATATATTCATTTATTTATTTTAAGAAACATCTTCTACGTAAGAAGAATCTAGGATATATAAAGTAAGTATAATGCAGTAACTACAAGTTCTGAACCAGACTGCCTGAATTTGAACCCCACCTTTTCCATGTGACTTTGCTACTTGCTTCACCTCTGTGTCTCAGTTGCTTCTTCAGGGGGGTTCATAAAACTACCTAGTATAGGATTATTATGAAGTATAAAGGAGATAAATTAGGTGTGCACAATATGTAGTACATAATAATTATATTATAAAATCAACTGTCATTATAGGCTAAAATAGTGCATATGGTGGGGCTAAAGCTACATATTGCATTCTAATATATATATATTAGAGAAGGAAGAGAGAGAAATATCAATGATGAGGGAAAATCGCCGAGATTGGCTGCCTCCTACTGTGGATCAAGCCTACAACCTGGGCATATGCTCTGATCAGGTTCATGGGTTGATGCTCAACCACTGAGCAACACCATCTGGGGACCATCCCCACTTCCTTCTTTTCCATATATCTCAAAGTAACATTTGCAAGATTATCAAAACATCTGAGATATTCACTATTAATTCTGCATTATATTGGTATAAGATGCTAAATCTCCAAGAATGGCTGATCTAAAATGCAAGTATTTCTAAGGAGAATATATTTTAAATTTTCAATGATTTTATGCAGTGAAAATATACCTGAGAATATAATCAGAAGCTACAGACTTCTATCCCAAGGCTGCCTTTGTTTGGCTCCAAAGCAAGATACTTCCTCATGAAACTTCAGCATTCTTATCACTCAGGAAAATAATTCCCATGTCACAGGGCTATTCTAATATTATTTTATAGACTTTTACAAAGAAAAACCTTAGAATTTTTAAGAGATATGATAAAATACGTGCACGATCTCAGAATAGGAAAATATTTATTTAATAACTACAAAAAGAACAAAGCATAGTAGAAAAGATTGATATATCTGGCCATTTGAAAATGAAATTTCCTATTTTATAAAAGATACCAGAAGTGAAATAAAATGTTAAGCTACATATATAAGAAACTGCATAGCCAACAAAACACCTACTTACAACATATTTGAATATTTTCTTCAATTAAATAATAAATAGTTGAATAGATCAGTTTTTTAAAAAAGAGAAAATTTGTGAATAAATAGTGTGATAGGAACCCACTGGTCAATACAATACAATTTTATTAGCAATCATAATAAAAGAAAATTTAAACTTGAATAGAGAACAGTCTCATTTGCAGTTAGTTTCTATTTAATTAATACAACTGATAAGCACTGAATTTTAGTGATAAAGACATGGAGAAAACTGATGCTTAGTCATTGCTAGCCGGGATATCCATTTCTCTGCCTTGCAGAGCAAATTGGAAGCATATAACGAATTTTAATGCTGTTCTACTTTCATGAAAACTGGGCATTAAGAAGATACATCCAAGGATGCTCACTGAATCTCCCCATGACAACAAAAGCCTCCCTACCTCTAACTCAATAGAATTAATAAATGTCCTATGTCTAATTCATACAAAGGAATATTATACGAGTTACAAAAAATGAACTATATTATAGATACCAACATGGGTAAATCCATAATATTAAATAAAATTGAAATCCATAATATTGAATGAGAAAAAAAGGCAAATTGCAAACAAGTAAAATATTGCCTTTTACGTAAAAATCTAACATAAACAACAATATGCCCTGTATAAGACACCAATTAATAAAGTAGAAGGACAAAAATAGACCTATGATTGAAACACATCAACTTTGTGATTGTAAATACTTCTGTAGAAGCTATGCCAAATTATTTCTGACTTGATAATTTTTGGTTTTGTTTGCTTTATTCTTCATTGATGTCAAATTTTATCAAGTGCTTTTTAGACACTAATCATGATAATGATGCAGCATATTTTCATTCTCTCTACAAATGTGCCTCATTGCACTGATATTATCTCCCACGATTAAACTCACATTCCTACGTCAAATTCCATCTGCTACTGATGGTTATTGTGCATGTGTGCTTCATTTCTTGGAATTGTTAGCTTGTGTTTTGTGGGTGTTTTTGTTTTGTTATTTATTTATTTATTTATTTATTTATTTATTTATTTATTTATTTGCTGTTCTAGTCTATTGGCTTAGATGTGTTAATATTTTAAGAGATATTTTTACATCAATATTAATAAGTGAGACTGGCTATGATTTGCCTTTCTCAAATTGCTCTTGTCTAGTTTTGGTAACATATTTCTGTTTTATTTCTTTATTCTGTGAAATATTTACATGATATAAAGGCTATTTGTCTCAGATGTTTATTGTAGCAGGATTTATTATAGTAAAAAAGTAAAAACAGATCAACTGTCCTCAGCAGAAGGGGTGTAAAAATAAAAAACTGAAAACACTCTCATTTTCTCTCGGCAAGGGAATGAGTATACTAATTTATTCATAAACAGGATTCTCTCTAGCAACTAAAGTAAGATCTACATGCATCTCAAAAACATAATGACAAATTTAAAAATGCATATTGTACACATAAAGAATTATGTCATTTATATAAAATATTCAATACACAACCTCAAAGATAGTTTGTGACTAGGTAATATACAGAATTAGCAAAGCATGTTTGGAAACTCTGTATACTAACGTCACTTCTTCTAAGGAAGAAGGCAGAGGAGGAGGGATGGAAAAATATTTCAATTGAAGTTTATTTGTATAGGGGGGATATGAAGCAAATATGGAAAGATCAGCAACTCAAACACAAGTAGTGGGGTAATTGAAGCCTTATATTATATTTACATAAGCTGGAAATATTTTATACTTATTTTTACTTGAAAGAAATAAAGGGAAAAGTAAGAAAAAGAGACAAAACTCTTTCATCACATTCTACTAATCCCAAGGCCCAGATTCTTTAACCTCCACACATTGGTTTCTTCATCTTTAAAATGTGGGTGATGCTAGGTGTACCTCCCTCAAAGACGTTTTGAGAAAGGGCAGTCTGCAGACAACTTCATTGCCAAGTACACCGCTAGTGGGTATGGGCCCTATATCATACACCCATTGTATCTTCAGGGCTGGGCATCCATCCTTTTTAGTCAGTTTCACAGATAATAGTACAAGATTTTGAACAGAGTTATACCACCATTACCACCCCCAAAAAGCCATAAAACAAATCTAAGGAGTTTAAATGATACAATACATTAATTAATTAAAGCACCTCAATAAATAGAAATTTAAAAATCCCAACAGCCAAGGATGGGGATTCCTCTCCCAAATCATATTTTATAAGCACTAGTTACTAATTATAAGAACTAAATAAATTTCCTCACATAAAATTTCTTACAAGCCCAACAGAAAAAGATATAACACTTGTTAGGCATGAGAAACCATAAAAAAATGAAAAGGGAACCCACTGTATGGGCAAACATATATGCCAATGATACATCTAATCAGGAGTTGATTTCCAAAACATACAAAGAACTTATACAACTCAACATTGGGAAAACAAATAATCCAAATAAAAAATGCACAAACGCCCTAGCTGATTTGGTTCAGTGGATAGATTCAGCCTGTGGACCAAATGGTTTGATTCTAGTCCAGATCACTTACTTAGGCTGCAGGCTCCTCCCTTATCTGGGCCCTGGTCAGGGCTCATGCAGGAGGCAACCAATCAATGTGTTTCTCCCACATCAATGTTTCTATTTGTCTTTCTCACTCTTCCACTCTCTCTAAAACGCAATAGAAAAATAACCGAGGGTGAGGATTTAAAAAAAAAATGGACAAAAGACCTAAATATATATTTTTCCAAAGAGAATATAGAGATGGCCAATAGACATATTAAAAGATATTCAATGTCATTAATTATCAGAGAAATGCAAATTAAAACCACAATGAGATATCACCTCATACCTATCAGAATGGCTATCATCAATAAGTCAACAAACAAGTGCTGGCAAGGATGTGGAGAAAAGAAAATCCTAGTGTATTGTTGGTAGGAATGCAGACTGGTGCTGTCATTGTGGGAAACAGTATGGAGGATCCTCAAAAATTAAAAATGGAACTGCCATTTGACACAGAGATTCCACTTCTGGGAATATATTCTAAAAATGCCATAACACCAATTAGAAAAAAATATATGCATCCCTATGTTCATAGCAGCATTATTTATTCTAGAGGTCTAGTGCAAAAAATTCGTACACTCAGAGGGGAAAAGTCCCTCAGCCTGGACTGCATCCACTCACAATCTGGGAGACCTCAGGAGATGTCCAACTGTCCCTATGGGGAGCGGGCCTAAACCATCAGTCAGACATCCTAGTGCTGCTGCAGAGGCGGGAGAGGCTCCCACCACCACTGCTGCGCTAGCCAGCCATGAGTCCAGCTTGTGGCAGAGCAGCGCTCCCCCTGTGGGAGCACACTGATTCCCAAGGGACAGCTCCAGCACTGAGCATCTGCCCCCTGATGGTGAGTGCATGTCATAGCGACCAGTCATTCTGTTGCTTGGTCAATTTGCATATTAGCCTTTTATTATATAGAATAATGTGTTATTATGGACAAGGCCTCTAATTCAATTTTTTTTAGGTAGCTAAAGGAAGGGGCAGAATTTTCATTTGAGCCTGAAGCTAAAATTCCCCTTAGCTCAAAATTCTGCATGCCACTGAGACACATTTTGGTGAGGCTCATTTTGAACCCCTACACTGTTCTATTATTTGTAAAGTATTGGGAACCATCTTATCTCTTTAGGGAAAGAAACCTTTGTTACGTTACAATGACTAACTTTATCTCATGAGTTGTGTTTCAGCTTCAAGTCTGTATCCAGTATTCATGCAGCAACTTCAGCTCTTCTGTTCAATATTTACCTGGCATATCTTTTATTTTATTTTCTCTAAATCTTTCTAGATTTTTATGTATTATACAGGAATAGCCCATGGACACAGACAATAGTATGGCAAAGGTCTCGAAGGGGTATGTGCAGGGTGTGGGGAAAAAAGTAACACTAAAACAAAGGGACATCTGTAATACTTTCAACAATAAAGATACATCCTATTTAATAAAAGAGTAATATGCAGATTGACCATACTCCAACACACAAGATGGCTGCCCCCATGTGATCAAAGATCCTGGCCCCCTGTGGACACAAGATGGTCACCACAAGATGGCCTGGAGGGAAGGGCATTTGGGAGCAATCAAGCCTGCAGGGGAGGGCAGTTAGAGGTGACCAGGCCGGCAGAGGAGGGAAGTTGGGGGCAAACAGGCTGGCAGGGGAGCAGTTAGACATCAATTAGGCTGGCAGGGTAGTGGTTAGGGGGTGATCTGGCTGGCAGGCAGAAGCAGGGGCAATCAGGAAGGCAGGCAAGTGAGCAGTTGGAAGCCAGCAGTCCTGAATTGTGAGAAAGATGTCCGACTGCCTGTTTAGGCCCAATACCACTGGGATCGGGCCTAAACAGGCAGTCGGACATCCCTCCAGAGCTCCCAGATTGAAGAGGGTACAGGCTTGGCTGAGGGACAACTCCCTGCCCCCTGTGCACGAATTTTGTGCACGGGGCCTCTAGTTTTAAATAAAGGAAAATATCTTAGTTGAAAAGAGTTTTATGTGAAATAATATAAGTAATTGTTCTACACTGTACTTCATATTCTCAACTTCTCTCAAAGAGATATTAATTGACCCTATGTTCACTTAATGTTAATTGACCCTATGTTCATTGACTGCAGGACTGATTTCCACCATGCTGACCCAGTACTGACTTCCACAGGGGCTGTGATCAGACTCTGCTTTTCTCTCCCAGCCTCTGTCTGGGCCTGATCGCAACCCCCTCAGCAGTCAGTGCTGGGTTGCTGAGGCGTCCGCAATGTGGCAATCAGTGCTGGGACACCATGGCAACCCAGCACTCCTGACATCCGGTGTTTGGTTGAGTTTTTGGTCATTGTGGACATTATGGACCCTGGCTTTTTATATATATACAGATACCCAAGATTTGGTCAGAGTGGGGGTAAAAGGCAGTGGACGTCCCTGTCCCTCTTGCAGCTCCATATCTGGCTATTCATACTGTCATTTTTGATAGCACTGGAATTTTGAAACTCTTTGATTAAAAGAAAATGTATAGACAAATTATACTTTGAACAATGAAATACTTCTCAGGACAAAATGAAATGCATAGGCACATGTAATAATATGGACGAATCTCAAATCTATTTATAATAGTAGAGGAATTTTTGCCAAATAGAGTGCATACAGTGAGATTTAATGTATATAAAAGAGAAAATCAAGACAGTAATTAAGAACATTGTTTCCTCTAAGGAAGTAGTAGGAGTACATTTTGGGAAGAGTTATGAGGGAACTTACTAGGATAATGGTAATATGATAATATTCTGTATCCTGAATGTGGATTTCACAGTTATATTTATTTTCATTTGTCAAAACAGTCTAAAATTTATTTTATTGCATATAAATTTTATATTACAATAAAACTATAAAAATGAATTCTAGTTAATGATATGTATCCCAAAAATATTTAGGCTGAAGTAAACTGATGTCTGCAATTTACTTTGGCTGCATCAAAAAGTAAGATGGATTGATGGACAGACAGATGGATGGATATAAGAATGAATACATGGAAAAACAAGTGTTATGAATATTAATGGAAGAAACTAGATTGTCTCCTATTAAGTTTTTGTTCATTTTTTTCAATATGTTTGACATTTTCATAATGAGAGTGTCAAGACAAAACAAACAAACAAACAAAAAAACATCCTGCTATTTAAAAATGCCCTTGCACAGAGTTTCAGTGCTAGCGTACCTCTGGTTACAATGATCTTGTTCTGTGTTTGTTGCTGAAAATTCTCCTTTCTTTTTCCAAAAATGGCTATATATACAAAATATCTTTTGAGTTTCTCAAGAGTGAACAAGTTCTCTAGTTGGAAGAATTTTCAGTGTATATAGTCCTTTATACTTTTACAGAAGAAATAATATTCAGTCTTTTTAATATATTTCAATCTCTATTGGATAAATCCACTATAAGATATTGTATTCTTGGAAGTTAAAACAACCATCCCCCCTCTTTAAAATCACTGCTACTGATTAGTAGGAATTTATCTTTGCACACCCCCCACAAAACAATTTTCTTGCATGCTCGATATCTACTCTTTCTTTTAATATTTGATATATCTAAAAAAAAAGTGAGGTATCTCTAGTTTGAAATACCTGCTCTTGATTTGGATTTCTCTGGGAAGGTTCCCTCCCCCCTACCCCCAACATACACACATACACACACACACACACACACACACACACACACACACACAAAAGCAGAGATAAATGGATTACTTTGTCATTGTGTATGCTGGTGGATCTATTTTTTTTTCTATGCAACCTTTTCCTGATGCACAGCCCTTCATAGGTGCTGGTTTTATGCATGTATTTCATATTATCTCACCAACTTGAAAACCCAAATCCTTCTGCCTGTCTTTTCAATTCACACTCCTAAGTAACTAGCAATTACGTCACATAAGGCAATGTCAGTATCAGTTCTTACTCTAACCATTCTGTGATTCACTTCGCACTGAGTGCATCAGTGACACTTGCTGACTTCTGCTCTTTTTGGGAAGTCAACTATGCTTTTAAAATGATGTCATAAAAATATCTTTCAGGAAGTCAAAAATTTTGGAGGAATTCAAGAAAGAGTATCACATTACTGTAATCTACCATCTTTTCAGATATAAAATTCCCAGCTCCATTGTGGCCACTATTCAAATCATTTCTCAGAAAATTCAGTTGTTAAGAATACATATTGACGATCTGATGTTAATTTTTTGTATTCAACTTAATTAACCACTAAGTAACCTTCAATAGAACTGACCATATCTTTTATCAATTTCTTTATTGTTTATAGTACTACATGTGTGTCCTTATTTTCCCATTACCTCCCAACCCTGCCATGCATGCCATTACCCCCTCTATTGTCTGTGTCCATTGATTAGGCTTATATGGATGCATATGAGTCCTTCCATTGATCTCTCTTTCTTACCCCCACTCTCCCTGACCTTCCCTGAGGTGTAATGTTCTCATTGATGTTTCTCTGTCTCTGGATCTGTTTTTGTTCATCAGCTTATGCTGTTCATTATCCTATCTAATAAAAGAGTAAAGTGCAAATTGACCGCCCCTCCGATCAAGCCACACCCACAGCCAATCAGGAACAAATTATGCAAATAAACTCCAACCAAGATGGCTGCCATCACAGGGAGCAGGAGGGAGGCTTGGGTTTCCCCAGCAATGGAGGAAGCCAAGCTTTTTGACTGCCAGTTGCTGGCCTAGGTCTCCACCCAATGCTACAAAGTTTCAATTATAGAAGATACATAATCCCAACAGAAATGGCAGCAGCCATGGAGCTGGAAACAGAAGAGGCTAGGGTTACCAGGGAGATAGAGGAAGCCAAACTTCTGCAACCCTATCCTAGGCCTCGGCACTAAGCTACAAAGTTTCAAACAGAAATAGCTCTTGCCACAAAATAAACAGAAGGCTTGGCTCTGCTCCAGGCTACAAAGTTTCAATTATAGAACATAAATTAATCCCAGATCCCAGAGCCTCCATTTGGGTCACTGGGAAGCCTGCAAACCACCACAGGCCCCTCATCCAGGCCAACCCACATTCCAAGAGAACCCCCACCCTGATCCAGGACACCCTTTAGGGAAAACTAGCCAGTCTCCACCCATGCAACAGATCTCTATCCTATATAATAAAAGAATAATACACAGATTGACCATCACTTCCACACACAAGAGGGGTGCCCCCATGTGGTCAAAGATCCTGCCCCCATGTGGACACAAGATGGCCACCACAAGATGGCCAACAGGGGAGGAAAGTTGGGAGGTTCCAGGCTTGCAAAGGAGGGCAGTTGTGGGCCATCAGGCCAGCAGGGGAGGGAAGTTGGTAGCAAACAGGCTGGCAGAGGATCAGTTAGACATCAATTAGGCTGACAGGCTAGTGGTTAGTGGATGATCAGGCTGGCAGGCAGAAGTGGTTAGTGGCAATCAGGGAGGCAGGCAGGTGAGGAGTTTGGAGCTAGCAGTCCCAGATTACGAGAAGGATGTCCGACTGCCGGTTTAGGCCCGATCATACTTGGATTGGGCCTAAACATAAAGTCAAACATCTCTCAAGGGGTCACAGAATGGAGAGGGTGCAGGCTGGGTTAAGGGACTCCCCCCGACTCCCCCCAACTCCCCTCAGGTGCATGAATTTCGTGCACCAGGCCTCTAGTATTCTATAAATGAGTGAGATCATGTGATATTTATCTTTCTCTGCCTGGCTTATTTAATTTAGCATAATGCTCTCCAAGTCCATCCATGCCATTGCGAATTGTAAAAACTCCCTTTTTCCTGCAGCATAGAATTCCATTGTGTAGATGTACCATGGTTTTGTAACCTATTCATCTGCTGATGGGCACTTAGACTGTTTCCATATCTTAGCTATGGTGAATTGTGTTGCTATGAACATAGGGGAACATATATCCTTCTGATTCGTGTTTCTAAATTCTTGGGATGTATTCTTAAAAGTGGGATCACTGGGTCAAATGGGAGTGCCAATTTTAGTTTTTTTGAGGAAACTCCATACTGTTTTCCACAGTGGCACCAGTTTGCATTCCCACCAGCAGTATATGATGGTTCCTTTTTCTTTGAATCCTCACCAGCACTTGTCATTTGTTGATTTGTTGATGATAGCCATTCTGGCAGGTGTGAGATGATACCGCATTGTCGTTTTGATTTGCACCTCTCGCATGATTAGTGACTTTGAGCAGGTTTTCATATGTCTCTTGGCCTTCCTTCTATTTTTTTTGATGTTGTTGAAAAGTATCTAGTTAGGTCAGTTGTCCATTTTTTGATTGGGTTGTTTAACTTCCTTTTATTAAGTTGTATGAGTTCCCTGTAAATGTTGGAGATTAAATACTTATCATTGATATCATTGGCAAATATGTTCTCCCATGTAGTGGACTTTCTTTTTGTTTTGTTGATGGTTTCCTTTGTGGTGCAAAAGGTTTTTATTTTGATGAAGTCCCATTTGTTTATTTTTGCTTTAGTTTCCATTGCCTTTGGAACAGTATCAGTGAAGAAATTGATTTGGCATATGTTTAAGATTTTGCTGCCTGTGGATTACTCTATATTTTTATGGTTTCCCATCTTATGTTTAAGTCCTTTATCCATTTTGAGTTTATTTTTGTGTATGGTGTAAATTGTTGGTCTAGTTTCATTTTTTGTATGCACTGTCCAGTTTTCCCAACACCATTTATTGAAGAGACTGTCTTGACTCCATTGTATGTTCATACCTCCTTTGTCAAATATTAATTGAGCATAGTGGTTTGAATCGATTTCTGGGTTCTCTATTCTATTTCTTTGATCCATATGTCTGTTCTTCATATATTTCTTCTTGAAACACTTTCATTTCTAGTTCTTTGGGATATCCCCTGGCTGCTTTTCTTTCACGTCACTCTTACTGGTCTAAATATTCTTTTTAAATATTCTTTGCTGCCCTAGCTTGTTTGGCTCAGTGAGTAGAGTGTTGGCCCACCGAATGAATTTTGGGTTCAATTCTGGTCAAGGGAATGCACCTCCATTGCAGGCTTGAGCCTTGTAGGGGTGAGTGCAGAAGGTAAACAATCAATGTCTCTCTCTCATATCAATGTTAGTCTCTGTGTGTCTCTCCCTCTCCCTTCCACTCTCTCCAAAAATCAATGGAGAGATTTTCATGGTGGACATTTTGTCATATGAGAGGATTGCCTTTTTGTGCAACCAAAAATGATATTGCTAGGCTCTCCCTGGAATATGAAATAAAATAAAGATAATAATTATTAAGCTTCAATTGTATCCCATGCATTTTGCTTAATCATCTTCTTGTTCCTCATGTAATACTCAAGTACTCCAATGAAATTCAATGTGAGTAATTAACTTATAACATTTAGATTATGAATACTAGAAATAATAATGACTTCATTTGTTCCTAGTTCTGTGCTAATTGTTTCGGGAGACCATGAGGCTGTAGAGCTTTATTTCAAGCACAAATCTGTTTAATTTTAATAGACACCAACTCTCCATTCTTTTTTAACTGGAATTTCACTTATTCTTTATTTTAAAGTGGATATTTGAAGAATATATAAAAAATAATATGAACAAAGAATCTATTAAGCCTGAATTGTATTACATGATCAATAAATGATTACTTTCTTAATTTTGCAAACCGCCAAATAATATAAAAATTTTAAGATACCAATAATTACTCCTTTATCTCAAAAACTTTCGCTACCTAGTAACAATCAAGGGCTAAGCCACTATTTACAGATTAGGTATGTACCAGCTACTTGGCCCTTTTCTAAATTCTTCAAGATAAGTGTTATTACCTTTATTCAGATAAGAAACTGATTTGCACGGAATAAAATGCCATGCCTTACCCAGCACAACTAGGACTTGTCACCAGGTCTGTCTAGCTGCAAAGTTGAATTCCATTTATTATACTTGCTGCCTCTCCATATCTTCTTGACTTTGCTTCTTTTACAACCAGTGTCTAACTTGATAAGCTTATTCAATGATTCTTTGTATTGGGCAAGGTAAGGTTTGGCACAGCTTTCCTTTCCCTGTTTTGAAATCTACTTTCCTGACTTACATCAAAATGCCCAAGTTCTTCATTGAGGATCTTCTTAACAAATATAAGGAGAACTAGTAAAATAGAACACGAATAACTCAATGAGATTCATAAATTAGAGCAGGAAATATTTTCATATTACTATATTAGAAATGGCAGATGATGGTAGGAAATATCCTTAGGTAATATCTTATATCTTTCCAATGCTATATATCCTCATATTTTGGATGGCCATTGTGGCCACTGGATATTGAGATTAATACTCCTTCCTATGTGCACCCGTAAAACCTTATATACCTGTCATCTTAGTACTTATCACACACTTAAACTGCTCTCTATATCTTGCCCGAAAGAACCTAGATATTTAAGCTCTCAAAGAGCAGTGCCCATGTTTGTCTTATGCATATTATATTCCTAGAAACTCATGTGTTCTAACTTTTCTCTGTGTTGGCAAAATGGTGTTTCCTGAATCAAACGTACTAAATCCAGGTCATCAATGTTTGTGTTTCTCACATGCTGATCTGACAAATTGTAGCTATAGCCAAGGTGATGCCTAAAAGAGGATTCTTAATCCCATTAATCACATATGATGTTGCTCCTCTCCTTCCCTGTACACCTGTTAGTGAGAATAATAATAATTCCTAAGGCAGTAGACTTCAGAAAATTCCAGTCAGTTGTAACTCAAGAGACTTGAATTTACACCAGAGAAAGCCTATATCCTTTCAGATTTTCTATTAATACAAAGCCCCAGGATTCATTCTTTTTCTGTCATGATGTAATAGGAACATAGTCTAAAAAAACAACAACAATAGAATCAAGATATGGAGAGACAGGGAGAGAGAACTGATAACTTTCTTGGACCTATAGATCAGCCATGCCTGGATGGATACAGAAAGTCCCATGAACAACTTTTTAAAACTATTTATGGAGACACCTTATTTTTTTTCTGCTTAAGTTAAATTGAATTTCTACCACTTGCAAGGGAAACATTTAAATTAAATCCCTGCATCCTTTCCTTTTTCCCATACCTACATTTAAATATTGACTAGCTATTCAAACTATGTCTGTCTTCCCTGAAATCAGTTAAATATGAGAACCTGTAAAACACAGAATGCATTTATTAAACCCATTCCAGGACTTGGGGCCAAGGAGGATAAACAGATCAGTGAGAATGAACCCTCTTCTCAAAGAGCTTCAAACTAGAGAAGAAAACCAGACTTGCATATATATAAACTAACCAAGGAAACACAAGAGAAATTCATGGGAATATATTATAGAGTCTACTGAATCTACCAACAGGAGTAGTGTCCATTCTTCAAAGTTCAGAAAGAGTGATTAGCTCCAGGTCTTACAAATGTGTCTCTGCCATCTCCTTATCACAGGAATAATCATCTAAAAGGGATGCAGGCTTATTTCTCAATAAAAATCCAAAATACCTCTGGAAAAAAGATGTCATCTTGCTTTGGAATTTATTTGTATTTTAGTGCAAGATTAGGAAATAGGTTATCTCCTCAGCACCAACTATGAGCAATTGATACATTTTGTCTGATGCATTCAGTTGAAATGGATATTGAGGACATAGCCAGCATGAATGATAAAGATGACCAAGATAGGTTATATTTTCTGAAAATGGGTAACAATAGTTAGGATAGTATTTATTATTCTTGCCTTAGTATAAATTTATTTGTCAATTCCTTTCCTGAGAGCAAGTTTTGATTAATGAAGTGGAAAAGAGTAAGAGGTCACTCAGGACAAAGAAGCCTAATAAAGGTGGAGACAGCATAAAGTTAAAGAGTTCGAGTAAAGAACTAATTTATTTATACTTTTTTTTAATCTTTATTGTTCAGTTTATTAATTACATTGTTTCCCCTTTTTATCCCCCTATAGCTCCCCTCCACCCTGTACTTATCCCACCCTGCACCCTCACCTCCCCCTCCCCACTGTCCTCTCCCATTGTTGCTAGATTTTTGTCCAGTCTCTTGCTGCACTTCCCACAACCCTTTTCTCCCCAAGAATTGTCAGTCCATTCCGTCTCTATGTCCATGTCTCTGTTATATTCACCAGTCTATCCTGTTCAACAGCCTATCAATTCACTTGATTTTTATGTTCATTTGTTGGTAGATGTGTATTTGTTGTTCATAATTTTCATCTTTACCTTTTTCTTCTTCCTCTTCTTAAAGAATATCTTTCATCATTTCATATAATGTTGGTTTGGTGGTGATGAACTCCTTTAGCTTTTTCTTATCTGCGAAGCACTTCATCTGACCTTCAATTCTGAATGATATCTTTGCTGGATAGAGTAATCTTGGTTGTAGATTCTTGCTGTTCATCACTTTGAATATTTCTTGCCACTCCCGTCTGGCCTGCATCGTTTCTGTTGAGAAATCTGCTGACAGTCGTATGGGTGCTCCCTTATAGGTAACCAACTGTTTCTCTCTTGCTGCTTTTAATATTCTCTGTCTTTTGCTCTTGGCATTTTAATTATGATGTGCCTCGGTGTGGTCCTCTTAGGGTTCCTATATATTGGGGTTCGGTGCACTTCTTGGACTCCTAAGTCAACTTCTTTCACCAGGTGTGGGAAGTTCTCAGTCACTATTTCTTCAAATAGGTTTTCATTGTCTTGGCCTCTCACTTTTTCTGGCACACCTATAATTCGGATGTTGGTATGCTTGAGGTTGTCCCAGAGGCCCCTTACACTATCTTCAATTTTTTGGATTCTTTTGGTTTCTTGCTTTTTCAGCTGAGTGGATTTTCCCTCTTTGTATTTCAAATCTTTAACTTGGTTCTTGGGGTGTTCCAGGGCACTTTTAGGTCTTTGTATAATATTTTTTGTTTCAGTCAGTGTATGCTTAATTTCTGGTTGGTCCTTTTTCATATCCTTGGGAGTCTGCTTTATATCCTTGAGGGTTTCTTTCATTTCCTTGTAGGACTGATTCATTTCCACATTGGTCTTGATCATTTCCACGTTGATCTCGATCATTTCTTTGCAGCTCTCGTTTATATCCTTGAGGGTGTTGTTCATTTTCTTGTAGGACTCATTCATTTCCTTGTGGTCTTGCTTATTTCCTAATAGGCCTTGATCTTTTGTTGGAGCCTCTTAAAAAACCCTATAACCGTTGTTTCTGAATTCCATGTCCAGTCGTTTTTTTTCCTCCATTTCTTTCACATCTGATTTCTTTCCATGTTGCTGCATGGTGGCTGCTTCCCTGAGTTGTTCAATTAGCTTTGTGTGGTAGACTTCCTACTAGGGATAGTGGCTCAGCCTCCCCGGTTACCTGAGGTGGATATGGTCTGCACAGTCTTGCTGAAGTTAAGCTCAGTTAATCGTTGTCAGCACTTGGAGGGTTGACCTCCAGGCCAATTGTCTGTGCAGCTCAGCTGTGCTCATGTTGGGTGGGCGGAGTCTCCGGGCCAAGCAGACAGCGTTAGCTCCACCCTATGTGGCCCCAGGGACTCTGTGCCGGGGGCAATGGCCGCCAGCACCTCTGAGAGAGAGCCGCTGTGGAGCTCCACCGGCTGCCGGTTGCCGGGGAATTCAGACTTTCCCAAAATGAGTCTGCATGCGCAATGTCTCACTCAGGGTCGTAAAACAAAGCAGTCTGACGGTTTTCCGAATGAGAGGCAAGTCGCGGTGCGCTCTCTGCGCCGTCACGCAGCCGAGCTGTTCGCACAAGCTGCCTTCTCCACAAGCCGGGAGACCCCTGCAGCACCCGAGCTTCGGCGTGCCCTCCCACTGTCCAGTTTTCACCCCGTGTGATAGTGGGTTCTCTGGACTTCGCCCAGAGCTGGAGAATCAGTCCAGTGGGACACCTT
Source organism: Antrozous pallidus (assembly GCA_027563665.1). NCBI lineage: Eukaryota > Metazoa > Chordata > Mammalia > Chiroptera > Vespertilionidae > Antrozous > Antrozous pallidus. The sequence goes on from CM050520.1 coordinate 60,959,225, forward strand.
TGTCTCCCCGTTCGAGAAAACTGGCTGGTTTTCAGCCGCCCGCCCTCTCCGCTGCGCGCACTCCAAACCTCTCTCTGCGCTAATCTTTCAACGCTCTTCGCCGCCGCTCCTCCGAGTCACAGTGTCTTATCTTCACTTTTATTTGTGGAATTTTCACTCGGCGAGCTTTCTGGTGATTCTGGAAGGTGTTTGTTCTTTCGTTAAGTTGTAGTATTAAAATTGCTGATTATGACGGCAAGATAGGTGTTTTACCTTTGCCGCCATCTTAGTTCTCTATTTATACTTTTTCCTTAGACAAAATATTTGTCTAAATTTCACAATTCATACAAATACCTTTAAATAAGAAAACTTGCAGAAAGGTATATTTATATTTATTTCTGTTTCTAAGTAGAAGAGGTCAACTTTGCTATACCATGTTTTCTCCCTATGTTCTATTTCCTCCATTCTAATTAATTGGCAAGATTATACCTTTCTCCTCTGTTTCAATTTCTTTTTTTACTGATGAGAGAGAAAGAGAAAAAGAGAGAGAGAGAAGAAGAGAGAGAGAGAGAAGAGAGAAGAGAAGAGGAGAGGAGAGGAGAAGAGAGGAGAGGAGAAGAGAGGGGAGGGGAGGGGAGGGGAGGAGAGGGGAGGGGAGGGGAGTGAGGGGAGAGAGGGGAGGAGAGGGGAGTGGAAGAGAGGGGAGGGGAGGTGAGGGGAGGCGAGGGGAGAGAAGAGAGAGAGAGAGAAGAGAGAGAAACATCAATCGGCTGCACCCACATCAACTGGGAATCGAGCCTGAACTCAGGTATGTGCTCTGACTGCGAAATGAACTAGCGACCTTTTGGGTGCCCGGGACAATGCTCAACCAACTGAGCCACACCAGCCAGGTAATTTCTTGTGAGACTTCTGAAAAAAGCTTAAGTGTACAGTGCTTCTGGCTCAAAACAAATTTATCCCAACCAACATAGTTTCCAAAGCAGAACACTGGGAATTAGCAAGCTTTAGACAGCATGTATAAGGATAAAGCCACACTGACCAGGACACCTACTTAAATTTACTTATTTCATTGTAATGCTTCAACTTTTTTTTTGAGGGGGGGCTAATAATTCAACTTTTATAAGATTAGTCATGTTGCTTTCATCTTTCAAAGGCAATTCCTTGTGAAGAAAGTAAAAATGTTACAAAAAATATCTGATGAATTCATCAGAGGAAGTGTTGTAATTAATTTGTAAAGGTAAAATAATTATTCTCAATCAGTTTTTCAAGTAAACACTAAATCACCTTATACTTTTGCTTTCTTGTTTGCTAAGAGGTGGTGGGGTAAATATTCAACACAGAGCAATAGTTATATAACTATACAGGACTGTATAAAATGTTTTTAACACAGAAAGCATCTTTATATATTCTATAAGAATGCTCTGGGAAATAAATGTAATGAAAAATTAGGTCAAATAGCATAAGAAATAACAAGTTCTGAATTCTCTTAATCAGGTGTAGTTTGTTTATACCTTTACAGTCAAAGTCAAGCCAAGGTATCCCATTAAGCCATTCCTCTACAGCTCTCTCTGCTTAAAAATAAATATTTAAAAAGATAACAATGTGATTAATGATAGTAAAGATAGGAAGAAATATGTTCAGTACCAAATTAAGTTATTTTACTTATCCATAACTGAAATAAAAAGATATAAATCTAAGAAAGAAATTAGCAATGCAAAATTTTTCTAGATAAAAATGTATTGCTTATTTAACTTATTGTGATTCTTTTCAACTCCTCAATTTATTTTATTTATTTTTTAATAATTTATTCATATCTTCATTAACTAAAAATTGATTACCTACTCTTCATACTAGATATATTTTAGGTGCAGGAAATAAACTAGTGAACAAAATAGAGCTGTATTCTACAGGGAGCTTACTTTAAAAGGAGAAATAACAACAAAAACACGTAAAATTATGATGAGTTTTATTAAGAAATATTAAAAACTGATGATATTGACCTGGTTTAGGGATTATAGTGAGATCAAGGGAGGGTTCTTCAAAGATAATAGGATGAAGCTACCCAGTTTCCCCAAAAATAAGACAGTGTTTTATATTAATTTTTGCTCCCCAAAATGCACTAGGTCTTATTTTCAGGGGATGTCTTATTTTTCCATGAAGAAGAATATGGTACACATCTATTGTTGAACAACAAAAAAGGAAATTTTTTACCTGTATACAGTACGGTAGTAGTTGTCATCACAAACCAGCATAACCAGACAAACTGTGAATCCTATGGTATCAAGAATTTCTTGTTACTACCATTATTTCCATGTACAACAATCTATGGTACATTTACTGATACCAATATTTACTGTTATGAACACAAAGTAAGATTTATTCAATGACAGTCATGTCATCATCTTCTGGAACATCATCATAACAATCCAAACCCTGAATTTCCTGGTGAATTTCTTGTGACTCCATTTATTTCAGAATCATTGGACCAAATCTCTCATGTTTAGCAATAGCACTGTCCTTAAATGAGTACTTCTTGTCAAGGTAGCCTGCTTGTAGTGCATTTGCAATGCAACTGTCAGTGATTTTTTCCCATGAATTCTTCACCCAAGTCACAACCTCTTCCAGTTTAGGTTTCACAAAGTTTCCACACTGATTTCTCTCCATTCTATTTTCAATGTAGTCATTAATTTCCATACGCAAATTATCCTTGAATGGCTTCTTTATTGCAATATCACGAGTATGGAGATAGGCCGTCATTCCTGTGGGAATCATTATTTGATCTATATTTTCTTTGTGAAGAAATTTCTTCGTGTCTTTAGCATGGTGAGTGCTGGCTGCATCCCAGACTAGCAAACCTCTTTGGCTCCCTTGCATAATAAGTGGCAGCATTAAATCAACCCACTTCCTTATAACTGCTTGTGTGGCCCAGGCTTTTTCAGTTTCAAGAATAAAAATATTATCGGGGAGGTCTAATTTTCAGGGGGATGCCTTATATTACAGCAAGAGGCAAAACTAGAGGTAGGTCTTATTTTCAGGGGATGTCTTACTTTTGGAGAAACGGATGGAGGTAAGCCATGGAAAGTTCTAGTATTCTCCAGAGGGAAAGGGGGATGCAGGGAGGTCAGAGAGGGTAAAGGTGGATACATGATAATGGAAGGAGCCATTACCAGAGGTAGTGGTCATATATATAGGCTACACCTGGAGCCTATATAATTTTATTAATCAATGTTATCCTAATACATTTTTTTAAAATAAAGTCAAATAGTAAAAATAATTAAAAGAAAAACTCACTAATACCCTATTTACTGGTGAAAGTCTGGATGTTTTTCTCCAAGATCAGGAACAACACAAGCATGTCCACTCTTGCCTCTTCTACTCAACATTGTACTGGCAGTTCTAGCCAAGGCAATTAAGCAGGAAAAAATAAATGACAGCCAGATCAGAAAGGAAGAAGTCTCTATTTGCAGGTGACATGCTCTTCTAGATAGAAAATCTAAGGCAATCTACTAAAAATCTCCTAGAACTTATTCACAAAGGATGCAGGATACAAGGTCAATATGTAAAACTCAACTGTATTTCTAAACACTTGCATTGAACAATCTGAAAATGAAATTAAGAAAACAATTCTATAACAACAGCATAAAAAATGGAGTAACATATTTCGGGCATGATTTTCCTATTTAAAGGAACAAACAAAGACCATGATGAGTAACATGGAGTAGGTAAGAAATTATATAAGGCAGACCTACACAGACATGTAGGGCTAGGAATTATAGAAAAGGGTTTTAATTTTCTTCTGCACATAATAGAAATATATGAAGATTTAAAATATATAACTTTGGCTACTTGGATGACCAATTAAAAAGCTGTTGCCGTATTAAGAGAAATAATAATTAAGAGATGGTAGTGGCATGGATCAGAGAAGTATTGCAAAAAGTTATGAGAAGCAGTCAAATATGAAGTATATAGAATTCATAAGTGGAAAAATATAACTGAAATGTATCTGTAATATGTTAACTTTAATATGAAGAATAAGAACAAACTTATATATCTGCTTATTAATACAAAAAAGACAAAATGAGAGATATAAATTCAACCATATGAATATTATATGTGAATAGATTAATCAAAAGGAAGTGATTGTTATACTAAATAAAACAAACAATAATAATATCCAATTCTGTGCACGCTATTGGAGACAAGTTGTATATTCAGAAAGATAAAACAAATTGAAAGGAAAACATGAAAAAAAAGATACTTGGACAAGTAGCAACCATAAGAGATCTGAGTGGCTATGGTCATATCAGAAGAAATAGACTTTAATGAAAATGAAAAAAAAGATGTGACTAGAAATACATACATTTTATAATAAATAAGACATAATAATTATAAACATTTATGTACCTAATAACAGAGTACCAACATGACTGGGAGAAATGAGAAGAACAATAGACAAATCCCAATACTTAGGAATTTTAATATCACACTTTCAATAATGGATAAAAGAACTAGGCAGGACATGAATATTGCTATAGAGGACTTGCAGAACACTCCCCCCAAACAGTAGAATCAAGATTCTTCTCAAGTGTGCAAAGGATCTTCCTAAAGATAGATCACTAGGCCATAAAAAAGCTCTTCAATACACGTAAAAGACTTGACATTGTAAAAATAATATTCTTGGAATGTATTGAAATTAAATTAAAAATAAAAATTTTAAGAAATTCTTAAGTATATGGAAATTATAAAACACAGTATAAAAGAACTATCAAAAATTACAATAGAAACTAGAAAATATTTTGAGATGAATGTACATAAAACTTGCCATACCGATACTTATCACATGTACTGAAAAATATTCTCAGAGAAGCAGGGAAATCAGAGTTTATGGGAATAGGTATAGGTAGATTCATATATTTGATGGCGAGAAGATGGGTTCATTATCTTCTGATCACATTTATTTTCTCCACGAAATATAAAGCTACATGCTCACCTGAAAATTAAGACATGAAAAAGGATAAAGTTTGAGAAGACAGAAGAAAATATGAACTAGCCTTTTTAGAACGAAGATGATGAATCACCAACAAAGTAGTATTACTAAATAGTGCCCAGGGCATCCTTCATTTTTATGGCCATAAATGTAAAGTGGCATAAGTTAGTAAGTATCCACATTCAGCTTCTCTGTGCCCATGTGGAACCAAATTGGACTTAATCAGGTCGGGCTTTACAGAGAGAGAACAAATGGAGAGAGGAGCAAGTGAATGAAAATTATACTAGGTAATATACACACACACACACACACACACACACACACACACACACACACACAGTGACAGACAAATGGAATTTAAGCAACATAAAATGAACAAGAAAACATAAGGTAACAGAGTGAAACAAGAAGGGACCAATTGATAGGAGGTGAAATTGGGAGTCAAACTGAAACAGCAATGGGAAGCAGTATGAATCCCCATTTTACCTCCAGGCCCTGTGTTGAAATGAGACAGCAAAAAACATAAAAACAATTCTCTCCCTTAAGAGAATGTCAGGGAAAGCGATGTTTTCTGGGCATGCCAGGGTAGAAAAAGAAGATGAAGATAATATATGTGTTATTCTCAATCTATGTGCTTTAGCTAAGTTCTTAAAACATTTTTCAAGGCTTGGCAATTGTCCCATTTTTTAAATTTGCACTCAATGCAAATGAAAAAAAGGACATTCTATCTGATGCATTTTTTGCTATGATATATCCTTTTTTTCCTAGCCTAGCCGAATACAGAGGGCAACCCTCCTATCAGCCCATTTGTCTTGCTGTGTGATGGAGATTTCCCCCTCTAAAATTTAATTTGTGGGAATTGCTTATAAATGTATTCTCGGAACAATTTTGATTAAATTCAAATAAATGATAAATAGCACGCTTAAGTCCATTTATATTTATTTCTCCTTTGTTAACCATGTTGGCAACACCTCAAAATTTAGTGCTTTCTGCAAATTTCATTAGCAGGCAATTTATTCCCCCCCTGGAGATGATTAATAAAGATGAAAAATAAAACCTGACCCAGTGCCAAGCTCCTGCAGCCCCCCTACTAGCCACTTCCTTACAACTGGACATATTCCCATTTATCACCACCTTCCTCTGCAATGGCTCAGCAAGCATGCCAAATGATGTGATGATGTTCATATCCTAGCCAATGTGAAACAGGTTCGTATACTAACTTTTCTGGGACACTCCACTAAGTGCTGCAACTATTGCCCCAATAAAATACAGATTATATTTCACAGTGCTACCAGCATAGTCCTTCCGAACACAGAAACAATGTTGGATATCACTTATATTTTATAACCCTCTAACACTATATTAGTGAGTCTATTGTTTTCTGGGTGTTTATAGATTTACTTTCAATATCTAAGGCTTAAAAAAAAAGTACTGACATCACACATATCATATCACTCTGATTACTTTCTTTTGTTTGAAGTTGTGCACCCTACCTGCTTTCCCTCACTTGCCTGGCATTGGTCCAGTTGTTAATGATATATCAAATATTCTTCTAGTAGTTTAACAAATGTCAGCCCACTTTCTCTGCCTCCAAGTGATTGTGAGTTAAACTATTTTGATGTTAATATTCTCCGAGTTTTTTTAATGTAGCCATGGATTCAAATGGTTTTGGGTTGCCTTTTTTTTTTTTTTCTGCCTACCCTTCATATCTTTTGTTGAGGGTTTTTGCCTAATTGGAATCAGTTGAGAAATTAGTCTGATTTGGCTATTAAGGCTTAGAATATTAGATTGACCTTTACTTTCTCAAGTTTATTTTATTGTTAAATGGTATGATCTGTAATTTTATGCAAGCCAAAAATTAACTTGAACTACTACCTTGCAAAACCTGATTCATAAATCAGTTCACTATCAAAAGCACTTTAACTTCAATAGTTGGGATTTTGTGTGTGTATTTTTTGTCGTGATTTTTCTTTTTTCTTTTATACATTCAACTTAAAAGTGAAACTTCATTATATATAAATGTCATAGAAATTTTTCTGATATCCAAAGTAATCTAGCTTATAAAATATTTTTTAATTTTATTATTTAATATAAGCACTGATACCAACTAATAATTCCTTCAATTTCTTGTCAGTTATTATTAATGAAGTAATAATTCCTTCAAATTTTTTTGTAAAACTTTCAAAACTAAACTTTGCTTTAAGGAAAACAAAATTATTGGTAACTTTTCAAACTCTTAATGGGAGCATATATTTAATAATTTTGATAGAAAAGTTGAATATCACATTACCTCTGAAAATTAATGTAAACTTTAAAATAAATTAAATAATATCTGGATGAATACTTTATATTTCCCAATAGCAACAGAGAGTCAGTTTGTGTATTGAACCTCCCACAACTGATTTGAAGGTAGTAACAGGATTTTTCTAAGTACTTGAGAACTTTTGGAGAAATACCATATTACTTAACCTACTAGTATTCATTTTACATTTTTGTATATAAGTGTTTTAATATTTTCAATTCATTTTTCTCAGTTATAACATGTTGGTGGGAGTAGAGGCATTTATCTGGTGATTCAGCATTCAGGGCCTAGGGCTTGCAAAATTACAAAGAGGAACAAATGCCATCATGACCTGAAAAAATTACTAATTAACCAATTTCTTATGAAACTAGTTTCCAATAAATATATCCTTATACTTGGAGGAACACTGATAGTGAGCTGATGTAAATGTTTTTTTGTTTGTTTGTTTGTTTTTAATGCAACTACTTCTCACATAGGCCCCATCAAAGTACAAATAACATTTCCATGTTCAGGTTTAGGTGAGGGATGTATGGTGGGGGATGTAAAAGAACAAAATAAAATGCCAGGAAGTAGGAATATTGGGGTTTGTGTCAGGCATTCTAGGCAAATTATAGAAACTGAGCCTGAAAAGAAAGCTTGGGAGGGTTTTGTATAGTGTGCCAAGAAATTGGACTTGTAATGAGATACTTGTAACTCTGGAAAAATTTAAGCAAAATTATATGAATAGATTTGAGCTAGAAGACTATTAATTTACCATGGAGTGGCAACTGGATGAGGAAAAAAGAGCTGTAAAGCAGGGAACTAGTTAAATGTGGCAAACAGGGAGAACTAAGATGGCGGCAAACGTGAAACACCTATCTTGCCGTCATAATCAGCAATTTTAATACTACAACTTAACGAAGGAACAAACACCTTCCAGAATCACCAGAAAGCTCGCCGAGTGAAAATTCCACAAATAAAAGTGAAGATAAGACACTGTGCCCCGGAGGAGCGGCAGCGGACAGCGTTGAAAGATTCGCACGGAGAGAGGTTTGGAGTGCGCGCCGCTGAGAGGGCGGGCGGCTGAAAACCGGCCAGTTTTCTCGAACGGGGAGACAGGGGCGTCCCACTGGACAGATTCTCCAGCTCTGGGCGAAGTCCAGAGAACCCACTATCACACGGGGTGAAAACTGGACAGTGGGAGGGCACGCCGAAGCTCGGGTGCTGCCGGGTCTGCCGGCTTGTGGAGAAGGCAGCTCTCGCGTGAACAGCTCGGCTGCGTGACGGCGCAGACAGCGCTCTGCGACTTGTCTCTCATTCGGAAAACCATCAGTCTGCTTTGTTTTACGACCCTGGGTGAGACATTGTACATGCAAAGTCATTTGGGGACAGTCTGAATTCCCTGGCAGCCGGTGGAGCTCCACAGCAGCTCTCTCTCAGAGGTGCTGGCAGCCATTGCCCCTGGCACAGAGTCCCTGGGGCCGCATAGGGCGGAGCTAACGCTGTCTGCTTGGCCCGGAGACTCCGCCCATCCAACCTGAGCACAGCTGAGCTTCACAGACAATTGGCCTGGAGGTCAAACCCTCCTAGGGCTAACAACAAAAAGCTGGGTTTAAATTAAAAAACACTGAATACAACCCATAAAGGATTGCAGTAAGAGTACCCACCTCAGGTAACTGGGGAGACTGAGCCACTGTCCCTTTGAGGATAGCCATCACATAAAGCAGCCACCATGCAGAGACATGGAAAGAAATCAGGTGTGAAAGAAATGGAGGAGAAAAGACGACAAGACATAGAGTTCAAAACCACGGTTATAAGGCTTTTCAAGAGGCTCCTACAAAAGGCTGATCAACTTAATGAGAATTACCAGGAAATAAACAAGACCAACCAGCAAATGAATGAGACTTACAAGGAGATGAATGCTACTTACAAAGAAATGAATGAGACCCTCAGGGAAATGTACAAGACCTCTGAGGATACGAACCAGACCCTCACAGATAAAAAAAAGGACCAACTAGAAATCAAGCATACACAGACTGAAATAAAAAATATTACACAAAGTCCTAAAAGCAGTCCAGAGGGCCACAAGAACCAAGTCAAAGATTTGAAATACAAAGAACCAAAATCCACTAAGCTGGAAAAGCAAGAAACAAAAAGAATTCAAATAATTGAAGATAGCGTAAGGGGCCTCTGGGACAACCTCAAGCAAGCCAACATCCGAATTATTGGGGTGCCAGAAAAAGAGAGAGAGCAAGTTAATGAAAACCTACTTGAAGAAATAGTGACTGAAAACTTTCCCCACCTGGTGAAAGAAACTGACTTAAAAGCCCAAGAAATACACAGAACCCCAAAATATAGGAATCTAAAGAGGACCACACCAAGACATATCATAATTAAAATGCCAAGAGCAAAAGATAAAGAGAGAATATTAAAAGCAGCAAGAGAATAACAGTTGGTTACCTACAGGGGAGCACCCATACGATTGTCAGCGGATTTCTCAACAGAAACGATGCAGGCCAGATGCGAGTGGCAAGAAATATTCAAAATAATGAAGAGCAAGAATCTACAACCAAGATTACTCTATCCAGCAAAGCTATCATTCAGAATTGAGGATCAGATAAAGTGCTTCGCAGATAAGAAAAAGCTAAAGGAGTTCATCACCACCAAACCAGTATTATATGAAATGCTGAAAGATATTCTTTAAGAAGAGGAAGAAGAAAAAGGTAAAAATATAAATTATGAACAACAAATACACATCTATCAACAAATGAACATAAAAATCAAGTGAACTGATAGGCTGATGAACAAGATAAACTGGTGACTATAACAGAAACATGGACATAGAGAGGGAATGGACTGACAATTCTTGGGGAGAAGGGTGTTGTTGGAAGTACAGCAAGAGATTGGACAAAAATTTTGCAACAATGGGAGAGGACATTGGGGGTGGGGGAGGTGTGGGCGGAGGGTGGGATAGGTACAGGGTGGAGGGAAGATATAGGGGGATAAAAAAGGGGAAACCATTTAATTAATAAACTGAACAATTAAAAAATATATATAAATAAAATAAAGATTATCATAAAAAAAAATAAATGTTGCAAACAATTAATTTATTGAACAGGCATTTGAGGTTCTACTTTGTCAGACACTCCCCGAGGAGATTAGAACACCGAAGAAAACAGAGCAAAATCTCCAGCCTCACTGAGCTAACCTTCTAGCAGTAGGAGACAGACAAACCGAAAAATAAATACACAGCGTGTGAGCAGGTGTTAAGTGATTTGGAGAAAAATAAACAGCAAGAGGAAAGCAAGCATGAGATAGAAAACGGCTAGAAGAATTACAATTTTAAACAACTCACAGTAAGCTACATCAAGAAGGGCACTTTGCTTAACCTGGAGTAAGTAAGTGATATGAGTATCTTGGAGAAACATGTTCATGGCAGAGGAAGGATTCAGTGGAAAGACCTTAAGGCCAAAGAGTACCAGAAAGTTCAAGGGAGAAACGAGAAACTAGCACAGCTGGAATAAGAGGATTTAAGAGAAGTAGAAAGTGAGATATTGGAGGGGAATTGGGAAGATTAAACAGGGTTTTAAAAGATACTTTAAAGACTGCTTTTTGCTCAGAGGAAGATGAGAGCAATTATTTCCGCTGTAAATAAATATTTTAAAAAATAATTTTATTTTAAGCAAATAATTATATTTTAAAGAAATAAGTATGTTAACTTATATCATACACAAAAATAAACTCAAAATGGATAAAGGACTTAAACATAGATGGGGAACCATAAAAATACTAGAGGAACTTACAGGCAGCAAAATCTCAGACATATGCTAAAGCAATTTCTTCACTGATGCTGCTCCTACGGCAATGGAAACTAAAGCAAAAATAAACAAATGCGACTATATCAAAATAAAAAGCTTTTGCACAGCAAAGGAAACCATCAACAAAACAAGAAGAAAGCCCACTGCATGGGTGAACATATTTGCCAATGTTATCATCAATAAGGCTTTAATCTCCAACATATATAGGAAACTCATTCAACTTAACAAAAGGAGGATAAACAACTCAATCAAAAATGGGCAACAGACTTAAATAGATACTTTTCAAAAGAAGACGGAAGGCTAAGAGACATATGAAAACATGCTCACAGTCACTAGTCATCCAAGAGATCCAAATCAAAATGACAATGCAGCCCTAATTGGTTTGGCTCAGTGGATAGAGCATTGGCCTGTGGACTCAAGGGTCTCAGGATTGATTCCGGTCAAGGGCATGTATCTTGGTTATGGGCACATACCCAGTAGGGAGTGTGCAGGAGGCAGCTTATCGATGTTTCTAACTCTCTATCCTTCTCCATTCCTCTCTGTACAAAATCAATAACATATATTTTTTTTAAAAATGACAATGCAGTACCATCTCAAACCTGTCAGAATGGCTATCATAAAGAAATAAACAAATGACAAGTGCTGGCAAGGATGCAGAGAAAAAGTGTCCATCAACAGATGAGTGGATTAAAAAACTGTGGTATATCTACACAACGGAATACTACACTGCAGTAAAAAAAGAAGGAATTCTTACCATTTGCAACAGCATGGATGGATTTGGAGAGCATTATGCTAAGCAAAATAAGTTAGTCAGAGAAAGATAAATATTACATCATCTCACTCATTTGCAGAATATAATGAACAACATAAACTGATGAACAGGAACAGATCCAGAGACAGAGAAGCATCGATCAGACTGTCAAACCTCAGAGGAAAGATTAGGGATGGAGAGGTAAGGGAGAGAGATTAACCAAAGGACTTGTATGCATGCATATAAGCCTAACCAATATACATAGACAAAAGGGAGGTGAGGGCATGAGCAGCAGAAGGGGGTGGGTGATGGGGTTGGGGGGATGGTGGGGAGATAAGGAAACATATGTAATACCTTAATCAATAAGTAAATTTTAAAAAGAAATAAGTGGAATAAAAGAAATAAGTATGTTAATATAAGTATGTTTACAGGAAAAACTGTGACTGAAGTGAAAATAGCAGGAATAGGGCACAGGTAGAAGCCAGACTTATCTTACCTAATAAAAGAGAAACATGGAAATTAACCACTACTCTACTATGCCTACAGCCAATCAGAATGAGTATGGAAATTAACCCAACAAAGATGGAGGTTAATTTGCATATGCAGGCCCAGAGTGGTATGAAGCCTGCTATGAGGGGAAGGGGGCGGCAGAGGGAGCTATTGAAGTGGTGCTCTACACAGAAGGAGAACTTGCTGGTTCCAAGCAGCCTGGGAGCTGGGACTGCCGGCTCGGAGTCTCTGGGGTATGGAGTAGAGACTTGCTGGCTCCTGGGTGGCTTGGAGTGAAGCCAGATGCCTATTCTTACCTGAATGTCATGCAATGGGCCTCTGGTTGCAATATAAGAGATTAAAATACAGAGGTGACAAGGATGTTAGTAGTGGAGGAAGATCTGGTACCAAGGATCTGGTTTGGGATTGTATCAATAGAAATAGGAAGGTCTGAGCTAAATGAAGATTGATAGGGAACATGGACTGTAAGTATGAAATGAGGATAAAGAGTACTAAATTGCTATTCTCAGTTTTTTTTCACTTAGTATAACTGAGAATACTGCATACCCCTTAAAAGAAACGGGTAAGTTGTGGACACGAGGCAGGTGTGTTAGTTTAAAGAAAGAACAGCTGGTCTTAATCATACTAAATATGAAAATGAGTAAACACTAGCAAAGCATAAAACATAGAGAAATGAAGTTAGGGAAAAAACTGTACATATATGTAAAATTTTGGACAGATCCATGTGTTGTGACACCTGAAACACACATCAACTTAGGGGAGAAAAGGGCATCTTTAAGAAAAATAAAACAATATTGCAAAAGCAAAATTCTGTTTGATTTTGAAAGTGACCCATGAAAGCTGAAGAACAGAAGCTTAAAAATCGCAATGAATTAACTGCTGGTAATACCAAAGACAGGCTAAAATCTCCAAAAAATTGAGCTAGAAATGAACATTGTTTTGGGGAACAATGAGAGAAGACACTCTTGAAAAACAGAGAAGGTGGAAGGACCAAGGTAAAGCAATAAACTCTAGGTCAATGAGGAACTAAGAATGGCTCGAATGGCCAAACATTTATAAATATCTGTATGACAAGCACCATCAAGATGTTGGGAAACTATCATCATATGATGTGGTGGTTAGGAACCTACTGTACTTCAGAAATCTCTGAGAGAAGCCAGGTAACAAAGGAGACCAATGATCAAGAAGCCAAAATATATAAAGGAATCATTTAAGAAATATAGCAACATGATTGCCTGCATGATTGCTTGATTTTCATAAACTAACGTCTGCTTTGATGGCTGTGTTTGGAAATATATTGACTCTGTAAATACATTATTATTATTATTATTTTACTCAGGAGAGGCAACTTAACATATCTGAGACTAAGAACTGTAATTTCCTCAGAGACTTTCATGTGTAACAGAATCCATGTGCTTTCATTTAAATTTACTCAAAGAGTTAACCTCTTTTTTTTGTTAGGGGGATAAGGGGTCAGGGCAGTGTTCCGGGCCAGCATGTTACTGCTCACTCAGAGCTCAAGAAAGTAAGAAAAATATCTTTCATTGTGACTTATTTATACATAATACAATTTTCATTAAAAGTAAGCTCCATTAATTTTAAAAATTCTCTCATTACCGAAAGTGTTTGGCATAGAAAAGATCAAATATACTAAAATTATACTACATTTCATTGTTTTTCATATATTTAGTGATTTAATTATTTTATAGACACTTTGTGCTGTGCCTTAAGGTAGGGTAAATTAATAGTTATTTTTCCATTTATGAGTCAATCAAAATTTTTCTGAGTAATAAGAAAAGTGTTATGTTTTTCATATGGAATATAGATTTTAAGAATAGTTTCTAACACACACACACACACACACACACACACACACACACACATACACACAAGTCAATGAGTACTGTGTTTTTGTCTTACCTGAATTACTCTAGAGGGAAAAAAGCCCAAACCTTATTGAACAAGAAAACTTACATATACACACACTAGAGCCCAGTGCACAAAATTCATGCACATGTGGGGGAGGGAGGAATCTCTCAGCCCGACTTGCACCCTCTCCAATCTGAGAGTCCTTGGGGGATGTTCAACTGCCAGTTTAGGCCCAATCCCTCAGGAATTGGGCCTAAACTAGAGTTGGACATCCCTCTCGAAATTTGGGACTCCTGTCTCCTAACTGCTCACCTGCTTGCCTACCCTAACCACTCTGCCTGCCTGCATGAGCCCCCTATCTGCCCTCCCCTGCCAGCCTGATCCCCCTAACTGCCCTCTGCTGCTGGCCTGCTCACCCCTAACTGCCCTCCCCTGCCTGCCTGGTTGCCCTTATTGACTTTTTTAAAAAAATCTTATCCCCTTCACACACAATTGTATTTGACTTTCTTATTGGCTTCTCCCTCTCACACAGTTTTTCTCTCTCCTTTATGTAACACTTCTTTTCTACTGGCTTATAATTTATAAATTTTTATTTTTTCTTATTTCCTACTTCTGTTCGATCATCCTTCTTCCCATCTTTCTCCTACTCTCCCTCCCTCTTTCACATTCCTTCTTTCCTTTAACTTTACCCCTTCTTTCCCTCCCCTTTTCCTTCCTTCCCACCTTAATTTTTTTTTCTTCACTTCCTTTCTAGGACCTGATTTGCTCCTTCCCCCATTTGGTCCTTCTTCCCATTCTCCTTTTAAGCTCTAGTGGCTCCCTTTTAAAACTTTCTTCCCATTCTCTTTCTCTCTCATTCTACCTTTCTCATACATTCTTCTCTACTTACTTCCACTGTTTTAATATTTATATATCTACCTGCCTAATCATTCACTATCATTTGCCTTTTTTCATTTCTGGCTCATACTTTTAAAATATGTCCTTAGTACACAATTATACTTGATTTTCATTATTATAGATTTTTCCTCTCTTTCCCACATCCATTGTGGAGAGAGACAGGGTGCAGTTTTCTGAGTGGAGGAGCTGGGGATGAAGAAAAATAAAATATAGAAGAGAGGACACAGAAATAGGGATAAAAAGCTGGGGCTATGTGGGCATCTGTTCTCCCTCTCATGGAGACACAGCCACACCTGAGTCCAAGAAGCTGCATTTATTTATATTCCCCAATACAAAGGGGTTTCTCCAACATTAGGATCAAAGGAATTTGGTGAACCAGGCCCTATTCATCCCCCCATTCCCTGGACAAGCCTGCGTTTCCATATCAAGGCCCTCTCCCTGATACCAGAGGCAAATTTAAGCCAAGCCGATAACATATCCAGCCTCATTGGTGAATAGTTTTTCCAAGACCTGGTTTTTCCAGGTGACTTGAATTCAGCCAGCACAAAGATTTAAAGAATGCTCTAGGTGTCTTGCCTGGGGCACCCCCCCCCACACACATTATAGCTCCTACAGTTCACTCATACATCCCCTTTCCTTCTTTAACTCTGCTCTCTACTGACTCCTTTATAAAGTTCTTCCCTCCCTCCTTCCTTCTTAAAGCTTCTGTTCAGGGCGGCATTAACCCCCAGCACAGAGCTCAGCCCTGGCCAGGTGTTTGCCACCTCCCCTTCCCCAGCCTTCCTGCCACCATCCTGCTCCCATTCCTTGCCTGGGATGCCCAACCCAGCAAGGGTGGCCGAGGCCTCCAGGGCCTAGGTGCTGCTGCTACAGCAAAGCAGGAGCAACTCTCCCCAGAAGGCCTTTGACCATCCTCCACTCGGTTCTGGACCTGTGTGGGTGTCTCCCCACAAATGGCCCATACCAGGAGCCAGTGACCTCCTCCTGCATCTGGGCAGGGCTGCCGCCCTGCCCCTCACTGGTTGCATCTGGTCCCCATCCCCACAGTAGCCACCCCTTCTTACATGCAACCCCATGTTTTCTTCCCTTTTCCATTCCTGAGTCTTTTTCTTGTTCCCTTTCTGTATTTCTGTTTTTCTTTCCCATCTGTCTGCATGCAGGCCTGCCTTCCTCTCCCTCTCCTGTCTTATCCCCTCCTATTGTATCCTATCCTAACCGAGGCCTTGCAGCTGCCTGAGCATAGGGCAGGGAAGTAGCCTGCTGATCCAGTCATGACATGATGCTATAACAGATAATTTGCATATTTCTCTATTATTAGTATAGATATTTCAAAGAGGAAGGAAGACAGAGAGAGAAATAGAAACATTTATAATAATAAATGCACCTATGTTAATTAGATTGGACAGTTGGACAACCTTCTGGACATCATTCCAAACATCCCTCCAAACAACGTTCCAGATGAAGCTGTGGTGGCAGGCATTCAGGCAGTCAGGTGAGCAGTTAGGAGTGATCATGCAGGTAGGCAGACTGGTTAGGGGTGATTAGGCAGGCAGGCAGAGTGGTTAGGGGCAATCAGGTAGGCAGGCAACCAGTTAGGGGCAATCAGGCAGGCAAGCAGTTAGGGTGATTAGGAAGGCAGGTGAGTGGTTAGGGGCAATCAAGCAGCCAGGCAGAGTGGTTAGGGGGATCAGGCAGGCAGGCAGTTTTTAGGGGCAATGTGGCAGGCAGACAGAGTGGTTAGGGATGATAAGGCAAGTAGGTGAGTGATTAGGGGTGATTAGGTAAGCAGGTGAGCAGTTAGGGGTGGTCAGGAAAGCGGGCAAGTCATTAGAGGCAGGCAGGCAAGAGTGTTTAGGGGTGATCAGGCAGGTAGGCAGAATGGTTAGGTGGATCAAGCAGGCAGGCAGAGTGGTTAGAGGCGATCAGGCAGGCAGGCAGGCAAGTGGTTAGGAGCCAGTGGTCCTGGATTATGAAAGGGATGTCTGACTGCCAGTTTAGGCCTGATCCTGTCAGTTTGATATCCCCCGAGGGGTCCCGGATTGCAAGAGGGTGTGAATATCATGCACCAGGCCTCTAGTCAATGATAGAGAAAATAATTGATCAGCTGCTTCCTGCAGGCCCCTCACTGGGGATTGAACCTGCAACCTGGGCATACGTTCTGACCAGGAATGGAACCATGACCTCCTGATTCATAGGTTAATGCTCAACCACTGAACCACACTGGTTGGTTAAGAAAATTCCTTTAGAAAATGCATTTTACTTTCCCCAGTGAATTATAAAGAATCTACACAAGCTTTTGTATTTTTCAAATTTTATTCTAAGGTTCAGAACTAACTCAACTAACTACTTTTATGTAATTACTAGAGGTCTTGTGCATGAAAATTCATGCCCTAGAGTAGGTCCCTCACCCTGGCCCGCCCCCTCTCACAGTCTGGGAGTCCTTAGGGGTGAGAGGCAACCTGGTGATCAGGGGAAGGCAACACCCCATCACACCTCTGCTGCTGCCACTACCAGCAGTGCAAGCCTCAGCCAGCTCTGGTTACCTGCAGCTTGGGCAGCCCTGGGTGGCTAGAGGCTGAGGGGACTGGGGGACTCAGGAGGCAGCATGCAGAATGGCCGGGCCTACCAGGGGGCAGGCCGTGGCGAAGCTAAGGGGACTGAGTGTCACCATCTGGTGGCTGTGGGCACCACCATCTTTGAGGGCATGGCAGTTAATTAGCATATTCCCTCTTTATTAGATAGGAAGGATTGTCAGAGTTTACAACTTCTCTAGAAAGCAATGTTTTGAGAAGTAATTAATGTACCCTCATTTTCCTGAGACTAGGAACTGTATCAATTATGTCTCGGGTATCACCAATAGTAACTACCTATTTTTGACACTCTAATATAGAAAGCAAATGTGATAATGGAAGAAAAGAAGACTCTGCCTTTTGGAGGCCTGAATTTAAATAAAGAGCTCTCTACTAAATACTGGGGTGACTTCAGTCATAGCACCTTACCTTGAAGAGTCCTATTAATCCTCATATAAAAATAATTATGCTTACTTCAGAGGAATATGAGTTCATATATGCCCAATGTTGGCACATAACCAAAGAACATATATGCCTAGATGCATAACCCTTGGACACAGACAATACTATGGTGAAGGCTTGGGGTAGGGGATGAGGGAAGGCTACAAGGGGACAATGGGAAGGACATCTGTAATATTTTCAACAATAAACATAAACTAAAAGGGAAAACAAGTAGATTTTTTATTCACATTTTAAAACCATAGGAATTAAATATTAAAGGAATTTAGAATTTATTTTCCAAATTGTCCTCTCCTAGCTTGCTTTATCGTAAGAATATAGTAGTATAATATATATATATATATATATATATATATACACACACACACACACACATATATATACACACACACATATATACATAAAACATACAAAATACATGTTCATTAACTGTTTAGATTATTTGTTTAGGTTATTGGTAATGTTTATGAGTTAGCCTTTGGCAGAGTCAAAAGTTATATGGGGATTTCGATAGCAGGGGGAGGGTGGTTTGGTACCATTAACCGGTGTATTTCCCTAAATACTCAGATTCTGGTAACAGAATGAGTCTATTTAGAATACCTTATTATAGGTATTTCTGTTTTTCTAACCCAGTTTTTCTAGCAGAAAGTTCAGGAAGGCTGAAGTTATTGATGTAAGTTGGCAAGAGAAGCAGGTAAAAGTTTTTAGAGAAAAGAAAGCAAAGATGGATTAGGGCAAAGAAATAGGTCAAGAGGAATTTTAAAAGTTTAAATGCATGACAGGATTTATATATGCCCTATTCAATGGGCCACAGGAGATATTCTATAAAGATGTCAAACATTTTTCAAGATGTTTTAGGATGATATTAGGCTGCTTTTATTATCATTTTACATGGTAAGTTGTCTTAGTTTCATTCAGGATATATTTAACAATCAGCTCAATTTGACTCTACTGACTATGAACTTCCCTTTCACCTTCATGTCATCTTCCCTTTCACATTCAGGCTTTTAAAATGCTATTTGCATTGCCTGGACCACTCTTCTCCTGCCTACATCTGGAATAACTATTTATTGTTTTTTCCTCAAGCTCTAATGTAGTCTTTGAAAACCCACCCTAGCACCACTAGTCTCAATAACAAGCCACACACACACCTTAGCTATCTTCCCTTGTTCTCAGAGTATTCTGTACCTATTGCCTGGGATTCTCTCTGTAATACCTCAATTTTACCCTCCTCCCACCAAATTCTAAGATCTGTGAGAACAAGGATTATGGTTTCTCTTCCATTATTTTCACCAGAGGATAGTTCCTGACATGCATTAAAATTTGGTAAACATTGGCTGAACGAATCAATGATGGAGAGATTAACTTAATAAGTGGCTGATTGAATGAACTATTAATCTCAGGAAGCTCTGAAAAACTGTTCACAAGGAAATGGGTGATATGTATCAAATACGCCCAAGACCACTCTCTGGATACAAAAACTTGAGCACACGCCTTTTCCACCAAGTTCCCTATCCTCTGGAGTATAATTAATTTCCAGGGAGTCAGAGATCTTGACAAATTTTGAAAAGGATGACCAAGTGAGCTCCCCGGTCCATTGCCGTATATAACATCTCTGCTACAGAAGGAGCATGGGGAATGCCTGGTGATTCGAAAGATAGTACTGATGAACATCCAGGTATAAGTGGGCCACTGTGGCCACTCGCAGACTCATGGCATGAGCAAACCCAAATGGTTATCCAAAAATCAAGTCATATTTGACTAGCCATGGCTCTTTGTTGTAGATGAGTTCTATAATTTTAGGTTGCATTGGCAACTCTACACATGGGCTTCCTTTTGTCAAGGTTTCTGCTTTCCTACACATTTTACAGTCTACAGGGCTCCTGTTGAAAAAATTCATTCCACAACTATGATATGCATTCGTACAGTGGCTGGATGTTATTTTTTGCATTTGAGAAGCTAATTAAGTATTCTGCTTCTCTGAATGTTGAGTAATTAACGAAGTGTGCAGGAATTAACAGCTGGAGGTGGCACATTGTGATTGTTTTCCTCCATCACTGTCCACAGTAAGTGTATAAAATAAGCAAGAGTCATTTATTATTTGCTCCACTTTAGAGCTCTAATTTTAATAAATGCAAGAGAAACAGGAAGATGAAGTGGGCCAGTTATGTTTCTTATTGTTTATGTTTTGTTTTATTTTTATGTTTCAAATCCCATTTCAATAAATATAAGCATTATCAAGAGTGAGGAATTCCATGTTGGTGGGCAGGTGACTAACTGCCATCTCCAGACTGTGCTGAGTTGATAGAATCTACCCTATGATAAACGTTTGTCTTCATTTGCTTATGTCTTTGTCATCAGAAATTGACACTTTCTATATCTAAGTGCCATTTCTATATCTTCTCTGTATTTACCATAAATAGTCACAAAGTAAAATGAGAAAGTAATACCCTAAAACAGATGTTGATGGATCTCTCTACCATACCGGGGCCCCAAATTTCCACTGTGTCAAGAGAAATCAGGGTTTGCATCATAAAAGAGTGTAATTACATCTCCTTCCCACAAACCTGTGCAATCCCTATATTTTTTTAAAGTTGAATTGCTCTCCCAGTCCTCCCCATCCATGAGATAAGTGACAAAACTTCTTTCAGAAGTAATTTTGATCTGGCTTCTTGTGGTGGACTAACCATTGATATCATTCCAAAGACATTTTTTTTTTCTCAAGAATATTCTCAGTAGAAAATTCCCCACTAGCACACAATGGTAACAGAAACCATGAAAAGGCAATTTTTTACTGACCTCTCCAAAGCAGAATGAGACTACGGAGTTATGCTTTCCTCTTACTCAAATCACTGCCCAAAGTGTGTACTAGCTCTTTGAGAGTTTTAAGTGTTCCGAATTATTTCCATAGGAAAGAATACTAAAGCATGAAATCTCTCTTTATTCTAAATGACAGCTGCCTAATTTACCTTCTAATAGATGAGAGAAACAATGTAGAAAAATACATTGATTTGATAAGTGCAGTGACCAAAGATAGGATAAGTCCAGTGAGACTGGGAAAGTGTCCTAATGATACCCTTATGTTAACATTAACCTCTTAGAATAAACCCTCAACTCTGCAAATGTCACTGCTTTCTAAGGTTCAGGAAAGTTCAATACAAAAAAAAAGTAAATTCTCTTCAGAAATAAAAGGAATTATAAATTAATTGTGACTGAAGAACCTTTTCCCCTGCCTTGAAAATTGCTGAAGCTCCTCCCTTCAAGGAACTAGAGTGGGCTTCCTGTCCTTCACTTGATGTGATGTTAATTATATACCTGTCAGCATACCTACTCTATTTAGAAGGCGAGTTGCACATTTTCCAACAACCCACTACTTAGTTCTCTTCCAATTTCTAAATAGTGCTGACTGGTACTTTTTAATTAAGATTTGACAGTTGAAATTTGCATTCCAAAAGCTCACGGAGTTCTATGGAAGTAGATTGCCTATTTTGTTCTACACACACACACACACATACACACACATACACACACCACTCTGGTTATTGCTAAACCACTTTGTTGAATATACATATTAGCTTTCCTCTGCCTGGGTCTTCACTAGCATAGGCAATTTGGTCTTTAAACCATTGTAAAACAGCATTTGCAATCTAATGTTCAGTTATTGTACTGTAATCTGGCATGCTAGGAAAACTGTGCAACTGTTACAATACTTGCCCTTGTCATATTTATTATTAATTTAAATTATCTACAAGCAAAAGGATTTGTTGCAGTTTACTGGATTTTGTTCTTATAACTATATGGCTAATGCTAAGATTTTGATATGTAGTAATAGATACCACATAAGTAGAAAACTAAATTTTTAGTTCACAGAAAACAAAACCTATACCCATGGAAAAGTATGTTATTGCCAGTGATTAGTTGCAATAATCATGTCTTGAAACTATAATTCTTATAGAGCAAAGTTTGTTTTGTTAATATAATTATTTTTTAATAGTTTAATGACATAAAATAAATATAAAATTTAAATATATTTTACCAGCTATTCTGTTAGCAGAATTAACTTTTTAAATGCCTAAACGTTTTTAAAATATTTCCTATTTATAATAATAAAAGTATAATATGCTAATTAGACCAGACAGTCAAACAACCTTCTGGATATCATTCCAGATGTCCTTCCAGATGAAGCTATAATGTCAGGACGGAGGCAGAGGCAACCTAGAGGTGATCAGGCAGGCAGGTAAGTAGTTAGGGGTGATCCGGCAGACAGGCAGAGTGGTTAGAGGTGTTAAGGCAGGTAGGCAAGAGGTTAGGGGCGATCATGCAGGCAGGAAGGTGAGCAGTTAGGAGCCAGTGGTCCTGGATTTTACGAAGGATATCCCAGATTGGAGAGGGTGCAAGCTGGGCTGAAGGACCTCTCCACCTGCCCCTCACCCCAGTGCACTAATTTCATGCATTGGGCCTCTAGTTATATACATAAAAGAATATCATATTCATATCATAAACATTGTTCTGCTACTAATAACAGAATTAAACATATTTTAAGTCTTTTGAGAAGCATATTTATGTTATTTATAAAAAAGGGAGTTATTTCTAAAATGCATAGGAATTGTACATATGCCTCACTGAACACATATAGAAAGTGCTAAGTAGTCAAAACAACTGATTTTGTAAAATCATTATAGAGTGGATTTATCTCAAATCACTGATACTTCCTTTTACCCCAATGTACCAAATTCCAGTAATGGAAGGCAAGATAGACTTGACAAGAGGAGGAGTCTTCAGGGGAGAGTGATTGATATAGAGGCAGGGTGGCCTCGAACAGACTGTCAAGCTACAGGGGGAAGGTTAGAGTGGAGGGGAGGCAGATGCTGGGGGAGATCAACCGAAAGACTTGTATGCATGCATATGAGCATAACCAATGAATGAAAGACTCTGGGGTGGGGAGGGAGGCAGGTGGGGACATGTGCGGGGGGCTAGGGGAGGCTGGGGGGAGGATATTGGGGGGGGAGGAAAACATATGTACTACTATTAAATATAAGTTATATTGTAAATAAAATTTTAAAAAAATGAAAAAAAAAGGAGGAGTCTTTGCTTCCTAAAATATTAGTCAACTTCACTTCCCTATTTCAAGTAAAATTATACAATATGGGTCAAAGTTTTGCCCTTATTGTGCAATCTTAATATTAAGGCAAGTTTCTTATGTGCCTTTCTTTCCACATAATCACCAATCCTAAGTATATTCAACCTTGAAATTCTTAAGATGCTATTGAATGATGAAATTTTTAGAGCATATTTAAGTTTCAGAGGCTACACATCATAATATTCAAAAATCTTCAGAATGCATCATAAAGCTTTTTGACACAGAAAGAACCAGAGACATTTGATCAGTTTTCAGGAGGAATGTTGTTTACAGAGGCTAACCCTTTGATAATGCAAATATGGAATTACCAGTATATCAGTCTGCTAGGGCTATAGAGCGGGAAATTCATACAACTCTACCTGGCCACCCTTGATATGTCAGGATGGTCACTTATTGTCCAGCAGGATGTCTGCAGGATGGTATGTCCTTGGGGGCCGCTATTGTTTAATTCATCGGATGGGATAGGGGAAGTCCCTATCTTCCCAGCCCCAGACCTTAAATCCTCAGTGGATGGAATGGCGGGAGTCCCTATTTTCCCAGCCCCAGACCTTACACTTTCTTCTGTGTGCAGTGAAAGAGATAGCTGATGTTTTTTCCTGTTATCTGGACAGCAGTTATATCAGATTTGGACCCTTACCTTATGACCTCATATAATCTCTATAACATCCCAAAGGCCCTCGCTCCATACTAAGTTACTTTGGGGGTTAATATTTCAACATATGAATTTAGAGGAACACCATTCAGCCCACGACAATTA
Source organism: Antrozous pallidus (assembly GCA_027563665.1). Lineage (NCBI taxonomy): Eukaryota > Metazoa > Chordata > Mammalia > Chiroptera > Vespertilionidae > Antrozous > Antrozous pallidus. The sequence continues at coordinate 60,983,243 of CM050520.1, forward strand.
GACAGTAACTTTAATGCAGTTATAAAATCTATGCTTCATGAAGTAAAGTTAAGGCATTGTAAATAAATAAATAAATAAATAAATAAATAAATAAATAAACAAACAAATAAAATTGAAAAGTAGAAGTTCTTAGTAGATAAGTAAAAATGAAGCAAATAGAAAATTTTGTCCTGAAAAATACAATTTCTTAATCAATAATAACAATAACAGGAAGAGTCGAAATAACAGAATGAAAATGACAGAGGAAACAGTCTGTAGGAATAATACAATAGGAATAATACAATCCTATGTCAATAGGAATAATACAATCCCAAAAAGAGAGGAAAAAACATAGTAAATAAAAAAATCTAAGGAACTCTGATATTGTATCATTAATTTCACAGAATGTAGGAGAAAAATATTGATGTGCAAAAAAAATATTTGAATAATAAATGATTGAAAACACCTCAAACTTGATGAGGGATCTAAATTTAAAGATTCAGTAAGCTCAACACATACAAATGAAACTAAACTAAAATTTTGCTTAGGTACTTTAAATTGAAATACCAAAAAACAAAAGATAAAGAAAAAATCTTGTTACCACTTAGATAAAAGTGACACATTACCTGTAACAGAAAACAAAAACTAAAAACTATGTCTTTCTCACCAGAAATTCAGAAGTAAAGTCATGACATTTTAAAAGTGCTTAATAAAGTATGTTCTGACCCAGAATTCTATACCCAAAGAAAATATATTTTAGGAATTAAGAAGGAAAAAAAAAAAGACATCTTTAGGTTAAAAAAGAGAGAGAGAGATAAATTTGACTCAGCAGACCAGCTTTAAAATAAATGTTAAAGAAAGTTATTCAGGCTAAACCTTAATGGTACAAGAGGGCAACTTGGAGTATCACAAATGAAAGAAGAACAACATAAATGATAAATATCTGAATAAATATATAAAAGTCTATTTTCAACTCTTAAATTGTTTAAACTATGTGTGAGTTCAGAATGCATAAATTATAACCATTTCTGATAATGTTTTTAAAGTGTAGATGAAATTAATATAATAAGTATGATATAAGGAGGTAGAAGACATAAAAAGGCCTAAGGATTTTTATAGGGCATCTACATTTTTTTAAATAAAATGTTAACTGTAAATAGATTGTGGAGATTTAAATATGTATATTGTAATTCATCAATTTATTTTTAAAAAGTAAAAATAAAAATAGATTGTAGAAAACCAATCATTGCCTCACTAGTAGAGATGTAAATAGAATAATCAGGACAGCTGGTCAACCTTAATCTCTCTGAAATGTCAGAGCTAATCACTGATTGTTTAGGTGAGACATTGATAGTTGAAGCAGCTTCCGCTTGTTAGTCTTATGTTAATTCTTGCTGATTGACTCATTGTTGGAATTTCCTGACCTAAAAAATATGGGTGTATCACTTAGTCCTAACAAAAGGGGATAGCAAAGTCAGACCTGGTAGGTATCCTTCCCCTAGAGGTAGACTCATGCCTGGCCCCCATTATTCCCAAAGTAATGCTTTTCTAGTTTCTCTTCATATGTGTACAGCCTTCTCCAGACCTTGAACCCTGAACCTGGAACTCTAGACCACGCAGGATGTGAAAGAGGTTACAGCAATAGATATAGCCCAAAATCATGGGTAAATTTAAATGTATACAAATGCTCACATTATATAAAAGATGGCAGAAAAGAAAAATAGAACTAAAATCACAGAGAACAATAAAAAAATACTATTGTAAATCATACAAATAATAAAATTAAGTGTAAAATATTCTAAAAACAACAATTAGAGTTTATAAGATTGGGTTGAAATATATATATATATATATATATATATATATATATATATATGTGTGTGTGTGTGTGTGTGTGTGTATTAAAGCTGTAAGATGATGATACAATGTATATAATTTCCTAAAATAACTTTGAAAATGAAGAATTATTTTGGAGCACTTAACTACCAAATTTAAAGATTTAATATAAAGGATTGGAAATTTTCATCTATATATTTTTTTCTCTCATAATGAAGGTAATATGTACAGGGTACCCTTCCTCTCCTGGGCTGTCTGCTCTCACCCTGTAATTAAGACAGGGCAGTATTTCCAGAAGGCTATATAAATACTTAAATGGACTAGATAGAATCCAGTCACAAACCCATACACTGATGGTTAACTGATTTGTAATAAAGGTACATTATTATTATAGAGAACGGATAATTTTTTTCAACAAACTACAGTTTGACAGATATATGAAGAAGAAAGAAAGACAGGAAAGAAGGCAGGAGGGGAAAAAGGAAGGAAGGAAAGAGGAAGGAAAGGAATGGAGAAGGAGGGAAAGAGGAGAAGAAAGGAGAAGGGGAGAAAGGAAGAACAAAAAGTCAACCATTTATGTCTCATCTTATATAAAAATTAGCTCATTATTGTTTATTTCAGAAGCATAAAATCTAAGAACCTAAAATGTCTGTAGTAAAACATAAGATAATGTATTTGTAACTTTGGATTTAGCAAATATTTCTTAGATATGACATTAAAATCATAATCGATGAAAGTAGCAAATATATAAATTAACTTCATCAAAATTAAGAAGTACCTGTGAAAGAATGGTTAAGAAAATAAAAATGAAAGACCACAAAATAAAGTGAAAATATTTGCAAAACATGTATCTAATAAATGACTTTTACCCAGAATATACAAAACACTTGAAATTCAATAATCCTATCTAATAAAAGAGTAACATGTAAATGTGACCGTACCTTGGCTCCTGATTGGCTATGCTATCAGCCAATCAGGAGCGGGGGGGTGGGGCCACGCAGTGCACAATCCTGCCTCTCCTGTTGCCTCCACACAGCCTGGGGAACAAGCACCATGGGCCTGTGGAGCAGACGCTGTGCTGGTGGTCCCGGCAAGCCCGCGGTGCCAGTTCCCCAGGCCATGCTGAGGCATGGCAGGAAGGCCGGCCACCACTGGGCTTTACCTTGGGTGCCTAGGGTCTGAGATCATGAAGGGCGCGAGCACGGGGGTGCCAGATCACTGGTGCACGCGCAAAGGGTGGGGCCATGGGAGGCCAGGGGAAAGACTGGCTACCGCCACGCTTCGCTGCAGGTGCCAGGGGTCCCAGATGGTGAAGGGTGGGTGCGCATGGGGGTCCCAGATCATCATGGTGGAGGGGCCAAGGCAGAGGCCATTAGGGGTGATCAGGCCAGGAAGGGAAGACAGTTGGGGGTGATCAGGCTGATGGTGGGGGGCAATTGGGGCCAAGCAGGCCGGCAGAGGGGACCAGTTGCAGAGTGGTTAGCAAGCAGAGTGGTCAGGGGTGATCAAGCAGTCAGGCAGGTGAGTGGTTAGGAGCATTTTACAAGGGGGTTGTCCAAGTGCCAGTTTAGGCTTGATCCCACAAGGATCTCAGATTGGAGAGGATGCAGGCCGGACTGAGAGACAACCCCCACCTCCACCCCTCGCGTACACGAATTTCGTGCACTGGGCCACTAGTAAGATAATAAAAGCCAAATTAGAAACAGACAAAGATTTGGGCAGACATTTAATCAAAGAAAATAAATGAATGGCAAATAAACACATGAAAACTTGCTCAACATCATTAGGCATTAAGGAAAAGCAAATTATATCTACAAAGATTTGCCACTATGAACTGTTAGAATGAATAACATTCTTTAAAAATACAAAAGGCTGGGGAAGAATATCTCATTATACAGGTGTAAATGCAAAATGCTGCAGACAGTTTTGGAAACAATTTGTCATTGTCTTACAATGCTAACCCTTTACTTTTCACATTATCCAGCAATCCCACTCTACGTATTTACCTAAGAGATATGACTTGTATACAAATGCTTATAATGGCTTTATTTGTAATCACTCAAAACTGAAAAAAATCCAAATAGACTTCAACTATTAGTAAATAAACAAATGTGGTACAGTCACTCATACATATTCAGAAAGCAAAAGGAAAATACTGGTACACACAACAGTATGTTTACATTTTGTAAGTAAGAACCCAGATTCAAAAGGCTAAAAACTACATGCTCCCATTTATATAACATCTGTAAAAGGTAAATTTGTAATAACAGAAATCAGATCCCTGGATGCCAGAGGCTGAGATTTGGGGACATCATGAAGGTTTGTGGTAGTGTTTACATGATTGGATCAACTTGTCAAAACCATGGGACTCTACACCAAAAATATAAATTTTATTCTTTTAGAATAAAGCAATGAATTAAATATATTAAAATAAAATTTAGATCAGTGATGAAATCTCTCTTTTGGAGATTTAATTTTCATTCATTGGGGTATTTTCGCGGCCAAGCATTAAGTTTTGTTTCGTTTTTAACTCTGATTGCTGTAGATTTTCACAAGCATTCAAGGGAAAAGTCATTATATAAGTCTCCTTCATGGATAGTGGATTGGAAACTCCAGAGCCCATTTTTAGAATCCAAGAGCACCAATATCACAAGTTTCAGAAGGAGACTTCTTGGAGCACAAGAAAGATACCTGAGATGAAACAGAAGACCTGTTTTTATAGTTCTGGCTCCGTCACCTTCTTGCTGTCTGTTCCTGGGCAAGTGACATGCAGTGTGGTGGTGCAGTTGTTCCGTTTGAAAGGACAGGTTTGACCTACTGACCTCTACACTCTCTTCTCCCACATCCTAAACTACAAAACCTCAAGATGCTAGCCATCACTTTGATTCTTCTGAGCCTCAACTTGGTTAATAGTCAAACTGTACATAAGATGGAATGAAAACAAGTGCTTCCTCTATCTGTGATCTTACCAACCAGTAATACAGAAACTTCCATTTCTTAAAAATAATCAGTGGAAACCTCTTAACCATGCTCTCTCCACTTTTCAGTGGCTGTTCCATACATGAGTCTGAACAATGTATCTACTTGCTCAAGTGAAAAAAAAAGGGGGGGGGGACTGGAAATAGTCGTCTACACTTTTTCTATTGTAATGAAGGTAATACGCTGAAGGTCACTTGTACCCCTCCTCTGGTGGGTTGTCTGCTCTCACCTACACAGACCTCTTTTCCGCTGGCTGTTGACCCCATCCTTCCCACAGGTAGGTTCCGAGTCACAGGCTGGTGGTGGTTTTCAAGAGTGCGAGGAAATCCATTCTGGCCACAAAGGATCTTAGAAAAATAACTGCTTAATAACAGAATTTCTGGGGATGAAGGGAGCTGCGGGTTGTAACATTTCCTGATTTCTAGAGGGTAGGTTTTCTCACTGTGACTGATTTCAAAGTACCAAAACGATGTTGCTGAAAGTGGAGTTGTGAAGAGATGCACAAGTGGCTCTCAGGAACCAGTACTAGCGGCCCTAGCACAGCACTAGCTACATATCTAAGTCTGGTAGGTAGTTCAGTCAATTTTACAAGCAACGAGGTGGATTCTTGGAAACAAATTACACTCTTTCCACTTCTCACCAATCAGATTCACAAATATGCAAAAGCTTGGCACTATAGTCTGTGGATGAGGCTGTGCTACTAATTGCTGTCAGGGGTGAAAAACAAACAGTATTATCACATATTGAGGTAACCTGAACCATATCATGATGAATATGTAAGTATTTAAGCTTAAGTAATCAAAATCTTTTTACATCAGATGTAAGATTGTTGGTGAATAGGATATTCATTTACCATACAGTATCACAGATCACTTTTGAAACTGTAAACAGAGAAAGTTACCTTTAAAAAAATATATATATATGTATGGATAATCTGTATGATGCTTTGAATTTGCTTTGTGAATATGATATTGGTAGAGTGGTCATACAGAATAATTTTTTTGTTTGTTTTAGGAGAAACTCACTGAAATAGGTGTGAGGAGTTATGATGTATGCAACTTGCTTGTAAGTGACCCAGAAAAACACAGTATGAATATATATGAGTGAAATTAAAATGAATGAGATATAGCAATCTATACTAATAAAAGGGTAATATGCTAATTAGGGCAGATATCTTCCAGACCTCCTTCTGATGTCCTTCCAGACAAAGCCACAGTGGCTACAAGGGCCAAGGGCCAGCAGCCATGGCAAATGTGAGGGCCAAGAGCTGGTCCAGTACCACGGTCCCTTTTGCAGAGATTGTGGGAGAAGGCAGAAGGGAGAAGGTGGCAGTTAGGCAGTTAGGGGGATCAGGCAGGCAGGCAGGTGAGTGATTAAGAGCCAGTGGCTCCAGATTTCGAGAAAGATCCCAGATTAGAGAGGGTGTAGGCCAAGCTGAGCACACCGCCCCGTGCACGAATTTTGTGCAATAGGCCTCTAGTTTGTTAATAATTAACAAAGCAAAGCAAACTGGTGAACATTGAATTACTCTTTTAAATATTTTGTAATTTTGATGCATTTCAGTATATATATTATTTCAAAAATAAAAGTTGAAAAATATAATTGGATATAAGATCAAATATAAGTATATACAGCAGTACCTGAGTATCTATAGGGGATTGGTTCTAGGAACCTACCCCTGCTTTCCCTCATGATATCCAGATCCTTGGATGTTCAAGTCCATTATGTAAAATGGCACAGAACAATGCATATAGTTAGCCCTCCACATCTTTGGATTTTCAACCTTGGACTAAAAATACTGTTTTCAATCTGCAGTTGGTTGAACCCACATATGTAAAATCTGTGGATATGGATGGCTAACTATAGATACAAGTATGTTTTTGCTATAGTACTTATGCAACAAAATGCTATAAATAAACTCAATTTCAATATTAGAAATGTAATTGAATAATTGATGATTTTTATATGATGAATACAGTAGTGAAAGTGATGATACAGTTATTTTTTATTTACTATAATGGCCATTAGGACTTGGTATATCAACTAATTTGAATCTTTTTTTCTTATATCTCCTTTTTTAGTGTTTTCTAAAATGCTTATGTTTTGTTGCAAATTTTAAGAAATTAAATTATAAAATATGGCAAATCTGAAAAATTATTTTAAAACATAAAACATAGGATCTTAATATCTACTAGATATATGAAAATATACTCTTGGCTATGTGTCCTTGTCTCTTGAAGAAATTTACTATGATACCCAGATACTTGAATGCTGCTCAGTGTATATTTTTCTAGTAGTCCTTTTAGAGAAAGTTTCCTTTCCAAAGCCAAAATATTTACATGCTTAATATATAAGTATTTTCTTAATTTTAAATATCTGCTTGGTATTTGTTATGTGCATCTATGACCCTGATTTTAAAAAATTGGTTTTCAGAGACATTGTGGTATTTTATTAGTGAAAATAAGATCTAGGTTTTGGTAAAATAAAATTATTTTTTAATAAATGTGTAAGTGAATTTTTTGAAAAATCAGAATGTTTTATCACTATTTCATTTTATATCTACATACAAATTATACTTTCTTCTTTACCATAATCTATACATTGCATCCCAAATGCCATCAAGAGTTAAATATAAATTTCAAACAGTGCTACATTGAGAGAAAATATGGTGATGAATATAAACTGCATAAAAATTACATTGACAACCTAATAAGAAAAATTGCCTATTACAATTATTGTTATTGCAAAATATTATGAATTTGCAAATTAACGTACACAAAACATTAAACCATCATTCACTTCCCCTTGGCCTCCCCACCAAGAGAAGAGAATGTCATTTTGAAAGTTCCCCCCCTTACTCTCTCTCTCGTTTTTTTTTTTTATTGTAATGAGTTTGTGACACTAGACCAGTGGTTGGCAAACTACGGCTCGGGAGCCACATGCAGTTCCTTGGCCCCTTGGGTGTGACTCTTCCACAAAATTGCCACGGCCTGTGCGAGTCTATTTTGACATGGTATTTAATTGTTTAAGTTTTAAAAATTTGCCTCTCAAAAGAAATTTCAATCTTTGTACTGTTAATATTTGGATCTGTTGAGTAAGGAGTAGGCCGACCATTGCACTAGAACACTTCAGAACTCCAGCCATAAACTACCTTTGGTAGAGCCTACTCTATACTTTGGGAGTAAGAATATGCCCTGATCTCTTGCTGTCTCTTGAGATAAACTTAAGACTTTGTGTACCAATACTGTTATCTTGAGCACAACTCTGTGTTCATACTCTCTAAATCCCTGGATTATTTTTTAAAAATAATCAAAACCTTTGAAATGGTCTTCTGAGGGATAAGTCCCACACACCCTTAGTGCCTCATACAATAATCTTCTGAGGGATAAGTCCCACACACCTTTAGTGCCTCATACAATAATCTCCCCATGTTCTTTGGGCTCACTGGAAATATAAACATCATCATAATAAAACCTGATGCCTGTAAGATCAGGGTGCTCAGTGTGGGAAGCACGGTCATTAATGCAGAGCTTGGGGGGCTCAAACTGACAGCTCTTATAACTCTGTCTCACTGCTCCAAGCTGCAGACTTTGCAACAGTTGCTTTGCTTCCTCGGAAATCCAGCCCGGCTCCCAGTGGCATCTTTTTAGAGCACAATGTACATGTTCGTGCTCCCTAGTCTGATCAGAAGGCTTAGCTATGTCCTACTGGAGGCAAAAACAAATTTCCCAGCAGACCAAACTGTCTCCATTGCATTTAAAGAAGTGAAACATCTTCATATGCAATGGAGAACAAGAATTTGCAAAAACTCTGCCAATCTAATTTGTACTATTCAAGGCTCTTTTGAATGGCCAATATTTTCTTAGAGTCATTAGGTCATAGAGCAAAGAAAAAGAACTTTGGACTTGGATTAAAAAGAGCAAGGGTAAATTTGATTCAGATTCCAGTGACCCAATGAGAAATATTTAACATATTTGTAGAGGTAACTACAATCACTAACTGACAAGTTTATTGTGGGAATTATAAAAGATAAAGAAGTTGGCTAAAACAACCTTTTTTTTTTTTTTTAAGCAGACATCTCGCCACAGAAGATCTACAGGTGCCAAACGAGCATATGAATAGATGCATCACATCATTTGTTATCAGAAAAATGCAAATCAAAGCAACCATGAGATACTACTACACACCCATTAGAATGGCCAAATTCCAGAATACCGACATCAAATGCTGGCAAAGCTATGAAGCAGCAAGAACTCGAATATAACTGTAGGTGATTGGCTGAGTGGATAGAGTATAAGCCTAGGGACTGAAGGGTCCCAGGTTCCATTCTGGTTGCAGCTCATTCTCCAGTAGAGGGCATGCAGGAGGCACCAAATCAGTGATTCTCTGTTATCAGTGATGTTTCTATCTCTCTCTCCTCCCTTTCTCTCTGAAATCAATAAAAAAAATATATTTATTTGAGCATGTTTCCATATGTCTCTTAGCCTTCTGAATGTCCTCTTTCATAAAGTGTCTATTCAGGTCCTTTGCCCATTTTGTGATTGGATTGTTTACTTCTTTTTGTTCAGTTGTATGAGTTCCCTGTAGATGTTGGAGAGTAAGCCCTTATCTGTGATATCATTGGCAAATATGTTTTCCCAAGCAGTGGACTTCCTTGTTGTTTTGTTGATGGTTTCTTTTGCTGTGCAGAAACTTTTAATTTTGATGCATTACCATTTGTTTATTTTTTCTTAGATTCCATTGCCCTAGGAGCTGTATCAGGAAACATATTGCTATGACAAATGTCTGCTACTTTGTTGCCTATGGCTTCTTTTAAGATTTTTATGGTTTATCATCTTACGTTTCAGTCCTTTATCCAACATGCTCAAAGTCACTAATCATAGGAAGATGCAAATCAAAACAACAATGAGATACCATCTTATACCTGTCAGAATGCCTATCATCAACAAATCAACAAATTACAAGTGTTGGAGAAGATGCAGAGAAAAAGAAACCCTCATGCAAAGTTGGTGGGAATGCAGAGTAGTGCAGCCACTGTGGAAGACAGTATGGAGTTTCCTCAAAAAATTAAAATGGAACTCCCATTTGACCCAGTGGTCCCACTTCTAAGAATATATCCCAAGAATTTAGAAACACCAATCAGAAAGGATATATGCACCCCTATATTCATAGCAGCACAATTTACCATAGCTAAGATTTGGAAACAGCCTAACTGCCCATCAGCAGATGAGTGGATTAAAAAACTGTAGTACATCTACACAGTGGAATACTATGCTGCTATAAAAAGAAAGGAATTCTTACAATTGGCAACAGCTGGATGGAATTGGACAGCATTATGCTAAGTGAAATAAACCAGTCAGAGAAAGATAAATATGATATTACTCATTACTCATATTACTCAGTTTATGTAATGAACAACATAAACTGATCAACAAAAATAGAACCAGAGTCATAGAAGCATCGAACAGGTTGTCCAACCTATGAGGGAAGGCGAGGGGTGGGGGGGGGTGTGAGAGATCAATCAAAAGACTTGTATGCATGCATGTGAGCATAACCAATGGACACAGACAGGGTGTGGAGGTGATGATGGCATGTGCTGGGGTAGGGGCGGCCAGGGAGAGGTCAATATGAGGAGAAAGGAGACTTCTGTAATACTTTAAAAAAAGAACTGGCATGTATTGCCGGTAGGGAAAAAAAAAAGATATAGTCACTTCGGAAGAGAATTTGGTAGTTTCTTGTAAAACCAAGCATATTCACACCATCAAGTCAAGCAATTATACTCCTTGATATTTACCTGAAAGAACTAGAAACTTATATCCACACAAAAACCTGCACACAGATGTATTTAGCAGCTTTATTTTTACCTTCCAAAACATGGAAGCAATGAGGATGTCCCTCGATGGGTGAATAGATGAATAAAATGTGGTAAATCAGACAACAGTATATTATTAAACTTTAAAATAAAAAGAGCTATTAAGCCATGAAAATAAAAGGAGGAAACTTAAAGGCATCTTACTAAGTGAAAAAAGACAATATGGAAAAACTACATACTATATAATTCCAATGATATGACATTCTGGAAAAGGCAAATCTATAGAGACAATACAAAGTTCAGTGGTTGCCAGGGTTTGAGGAGATGGGATAGGATGAGTAGATGGAGCACAAATAATTTTTAGGAGAGTGAAAAAAACTCTGTATGATATTTAATGATGGATACATGCCTGAAATAAGATAAAAAATCATAAAATATTTTCTATTCATTGGTCTTTAATGTGTACGTGGTCCTACACTAGGTAATTCCAGTATTTTCTCATTCTCACCATAACTCTCAAGGACAGGTATCGTAAAAACCTGCAGTGGGAGAAGAGTTTGATGTCTGGAGAAAATAACTTTCCCAAGTTCTCATTTCATTAAGTGGCATATCTGAAGCAAATCTCTGAGTCTACATTTCAAACTGTTATCTAGTAGATGAAAGACACTGACACATGATATCAGAGGCTTTTTTGTACAGTTCTGAAGGAGACCTTTAAATGGTTCAGGAGCCCTAATCAGTTTGGCTCAGTGGATAGAGTGTTGGCTTGCAGACTGAAAGGTCCCAGGTTCGATTCCGGTCATGGGCATGTACCTTGGTTGTGGGCACATCCCCAGCGGGCAGTGGGGGGTGCAGGAGGCAGCTGATTCATGTTTTTTCTCCTTTCATCTCTGTAAAAATCAATAAAAATATATTTTAAAAATGATTCAGGAAATGATACTCAATTCAATGGATAAAGTAAAGTATTTATTTTAACCAAACTAAACATTCTGATAATAATAGTTTGAATTTTGAATGTTAACTATAGTAGCCTATGGTAGGTACTTTATATAAACTTCTTCCTTTAACTCTCAAAATCCCTTTTTTCTTTGGGGCTAAAGTTAACTGGGCAAACATGAAAATGAGCTACCACTATTCAAAGTTCCTTTTGAGAAAGGGCTTTCTTCTATCCAGCTGTAAGGTAGATTAGTAACCTCCAATTATCAGCTGCTTTGATTCAGCCCCAGCTACAGACAATTGCTGAGGCTAAGATCACACCCTTGCAAGGGCAGCTATCATGGAGTGAGAAAGACATGGATATTGAATATGTGTGCCCTGCAAGAGATACTAATGCACAGTTATCTCCCCAGAGCCTGGGTGATACTTGGCTAAGACTCTGTTGAGCCTGTTTCTCTGTTTGACTTCTTAGTCTGACATCAAGTAGAAGATAGATCACAATAAAAGATATGAAATGCCTTACTTTCCATGACATATCATCCTATCTAATAAAAGAGTAATATATAAATTGATCATATCTACGCTACACTCTCAAGCCATGCTCACCAGCCAATCAGGAGTGAGTATGCAAATTAACCCAACCAAGATGGCTGCAGCCACGGAGCGAGCAGGAGGCTTGGGTTTCCCTGGCAATGGAGGAAGCCAAGCTTCCCGCACACCTTGGCCGACCTTCAAGACTACAGAGTTTCAATTATGGAAGATAAATAAATCCTAACAAAAACAGCAGCAGCCACGGAGCTGGAGAGAGCATGAGACTTGAGTTGCCCCTGGCAATGGAGGAAGCCAAGCTTTCCCCTTCTCCCTGCCCTGGCCTGCCTTGGCTTCCACACAAGGTTACAAATTTTCAATTATAGAAGATAAATAAATCCCAGATACCAGGGCCTCAGCTTGGGTTGCCGGGGATCGTGGCCAGCCTGCAAACCACCACAGGCCCCTTGCCTAGGCCACCCCATGCCTGATCTGGGACACCCTTCAGGGCAAACCATCTGGCCCCCACCCATGCACCAGGCCTCAATCCTATCTAATAAAATAGTAATATGCTAATTGACCATCACTCCAACACACAAGAGGGCTGCCCCATGTGGTCAAAGATCTTGCCCCCATGTGAACACAAGATGGCTGCCGCAAGATGACCAGCAGGGGAGGGAAGTTGGAAGGGACCAGACCTGCAAGGGAGGGTAATTGGGGGTGATCAAGTCTGCAGGGGAGGGCAGTTAGAGGTGACCAGGCCAGCAGGGGAGGGAAGTTTTGGGGGGGCAGGTTTGCAGGGGAGGGCAGTTAGGGGTGACCAAGCCAAAGGGGAGGGAAGTTAGAAGCAAACAAGCTGGCAGGGGAGCAGTTAAGCATCAACCAGGCTGACAAGGGAGTGGTTAAGGGGTGATCAGGATGGCAGGCAGAAGCAGTGAGGGGCATTCAGGAAGGCAGTTGGCAAGCAGTTTGGAGCCAGCAGTCTTGGATTGGGCGAGGGATGTCTGACTACTGGGATTGGGCCTAAATGGGCAGTTGGACATCCCTGGAAGGGTCCCAGATTGGAGAGGGTACAGGCTGGGCTGAGAGACACCCACCCTCATGCATGAATTTTGGGCCTCTAGTTGATAGTATAAATAGGAAGATGGAAAAGCTAAATAATGGGGTAAAAGCATTTGCTAAAAATCATTCACCAGAAACAGTAATTTGAAATATTAAATGCACTCCTATGTTAATTGCAACGTTACTTTCAATAGCTAAGATTTGGAAGTAGCCAAATATCCATAAGTTAGATGAGTGGATTTTAAAAAGCTGTGGTACATTTACACAATTGAATACTACTTTGCCTTAAAACAGAAGAAAATTTTACTCTTTGCAACAGCATGTATGCACCTGGAGAACATAATACTAAGTGAAATAAGCCAGTCAGAGAAATACAAAGACTATATCATTTCACTCAGATGTGGAATTTAATGAACAAACTGAACTAACAAGCAAAATAGAGACAGACTCATAGATAAAGTGCAGGCAGGCAGCTCTTATGGGAAGAGGGGTGATAGGTGTGTGAGGAAGGAATGAACGAAAATGAAGAAAAAAGAGAAAGAACTCATGGACATGGACAACAGTGTGGTATATGTAGTAGGGAAGGAATAGGGATGATAAATGGTGATGAAAAAAAAAATAAATTTAATGAGCGAATTCTGCAGGAGAGGTTGGAAAGGAATTTTCCAATACTGATTAATGTGGGTTTCAAAGGATTAGTAGGAGTAAAAATCTATCCATACATACACCCATACAAAAAATTTAAAACATTTTATCTTAAGTTCTGAATATACTTTCATATTTAACTTTTTAAAATATGTTCCAAATAATGGTAGCATCATTGGAATAAGGACATTACCCCTTAAAGTGACTGTTTTTAAGATAAAGTACATTTTGCATATATACATATTTACATACTTGGGCTCCCTTAGCACTTCCATTAAAGTATGTGTTCCATACTCCAGATTGTGAACTAGGATATAATTGTATTAAGATACTATCCTCTAAGTTGTTATGCTATATACAGGGTGCCCCCCCCCCAATCCAAATACAATTGAGCAATCAGCTGTTAAAATGTACACACACTTTTGAGGGCACCCTGTACTTTGTCTTCCCAACTAAATAATGAAGTTCCATATCTTCCCTATGGAGGGCTGTATGTAGAAGCAAGAGAATTGTATTAAAGGAGAGAGGGCATGAGCTGACCCTAAGTAGCTTTCACCACATGCCCCTGTGCTAATTAAGGGTTGAAGAATGACATCATGATTTATTCAACCCATTAAAGTTCCATTTCAAAAACAAGTTATTCAATTTCTGTGAACAATGACAACCCTTGGCCTCTGATCGTTCCCTCATGCATCTTTGCTGTTTTTTTTTTTTTCCATTCTCTTTCCACTTCCTCAATAAATGATTTTCCTAGTGAAAGTAGCCTGCTTACAGAATGATTCTTCTTTCAAGTCTCAGGAAAACAGATGGGAATCTCACCTTTGCCGCCCCATCTCTTCCACCCCAAAGCCCCTCTTCTCATTTTATTCACAGCCTCTGTTCTTGGAAGACTATATGACAGTAGTTTTTGACCCCTGATTTTCCAACTTATTATCTAAAGCCAACCTCATCTCAAGTTCCAAAATTTATGGGCACAGGAGATGACATATGGAATTAAACTCTTGATGGATTTTTAACAGTGACCTGCCTTTGTCAGTAGCCAGGCTTTCTGTTGGAAGGGAATGTGGGGAAAACATGCTCTTCCTTGGGTTAGTGGATATCTGGCTTTCTCTCTACAAAGTTCTCTTTGACTATCCTGTCCCTCATCCCCCATCACCCTCCACCCAAACTACCACCAATCACAGCAAAGAAGATTCATTCATTGTTTTGAATAGCTTCACATGCTGGAAGTTAAGAAACCATGAAGCTCTCATTTAAACATTATCAGTGAACAACAAAAAATGAAACTTATTGAAATGCTGAACATGAATGAATGCCCATCTGTTGTTCGCATTGCTTTTGGGATTTGTTGTTGTTGCCCTAGCTACTGTATTGTTCAAAGGGCAATCTGTACCCACCTGTGCTCTCTAGCATCCTCTCTCAACTTGTCTCCTTAAAGAGACTAATTGCGTTGTTTTTCTTCATTTTGCTTCTCTAGGTTTTATTTTGGAGATGCCAATAACCTCTCTCCTTTCCATCGTAAATAATCCTCATTTGGTCCATTTTCTCATTATCTGTGAAGCATAGCTTCTCTAAACATGTTACTCTTTCCTGGACTTCATCCAAATTTCCTGACTGGCTACAGGAGAACTTTTCTCTTGAGAGAGTGTCAGGAATAGCAAAATCATGTCAGCAAAGTGAGTTGAAACAACTGTATTTTCTACCACTTAGGAGATCATTTTATAATTAACTATTCTCTTAAGTAAAAAGGAACCTTTTAAGTGTTTATAAATATTACCTCAGGGCATATATTCAAATTCAGAGATCTTTTGGAATCTGCTAATTCAGAATCACAAGGACTAATTTATTATTATGGGGTTCAGAGGCACCTAAAATGTTCACCCGGTTTTTCAAATACACTTTTCCCTTGCACTGATAAATATGGGGTATTTTTGAAACAGGTATCAGCTTCTATTTCATTTTAAGAGTAGAGCTACAGTATTAATTTATTCTAAGATTTGAAGAATTTCTTTTTAAACTAGACACTATTTTTTCCTGCAACTACACTGAGTGGCCAGATTATTATGATCTCTGAACATATAATAATCTGGCCACTCAGTGTATATCTTATATAATATCCTATATAATAAAAGGCTAATATGCAAACTGTCCCCTCGACCAGGAGTTTGACCAGCAGACAGGCCGACTAACTGCCCATGTCCCCTCCCCCTGGCCAGGCTGGCTAGACCCCACCCATGCACAAATTCATGCACTGGGCTTCTATTATGTTATATAATAATATATAATTTTATTTTCAGATATCATAATAATCTGGCCACTCAGTGTATATCACAACATATAACATACATATATATGTTTCAATATTGTCAGCCTAGGATAATTAAAACACTAGAATTAAATTTGAATGCAAAATTAAATCCATATATATTGGACAGTGTGTCTTGGGAGCTGGTTCACATTCAGCTTGGCTAGACATAGAGATTTCAGATCATACCTCCTACCTGAAAACATTTTTTCTTCTGAAACTTAACACTACAGAGACAAAGCTCTTCCCTTTTGGTAGGTAAGGAGGTTTTATTTTTGTCAAATTGTTTTTTAGTTGCTGTTTTCTTTTCACTAAATGAGTTCAGGGTCTCCCTTAAAAACAACTCACTCGGAAAATTCAGCAATTTCATCTTTGTACACCTATTCTGTTGTAGTACAATTTCTTCATTTTTTTCTTAATTTGATAATTTCATGCAATTTATTATATTATCCTGTTATTTTCATTAAATTTCCTTTTTAAATTTATTTTTAATTGTGGTAAAAACAGATAATACAAAATTTACTATCTTAACGATTCCTAAGTGTTTAGTATATTCACATTTTGTGCAAACAATCACCAGATCTTTTCCCTCTTCCCAAACTGAACATTAAATAACTCCCCACTTTCCTCTAACTCCAGTGCCTGGCAATCACCACTCAACTTTCTGTTTCTATGACTTTGAATACTATCCATTAATTCATTCAGTTTTTGGCTTTTTGTGACTAGCTTATTTCTCTATGTCCTCAAGGTTAATCCATGTTGTAGCCTGGATCAGAACTTCATTCCTTTTAAAATATTAGTAATATTCCACTGTGTGTATAAAGCACATTTTTTATCCATTTACTCATGATGGATATTTGAGTTGCTTGTACCTCTTTGCTATTGTGAATAGTGCTGCTGTGAACATGAATATGCTATTTTTCTTAATTTTATTGAAAACAACAAGTTCCTCATTGTGTAGTTTAAATAAATAAAGGGGAAGAGTTCACAAGACAAAAGTCTTTGCTTCCCTACCAACTACCTCAGGCTTTTGAGTCACCAAACTGGTATACAGACCTGTCACTTCTTAAAAGAAAGTGACAAATGCTGTTCATGTAGGGTAGACCATCCTTATTCAAAGGCAACTAAAAATGTATAAATAAATGCAATGTTACCAAAATAAATATAAGTAAAAATATTGTTATATTGAAATATATATATATATATATATATATATATATATATATATATATATTCAGAGCACGTGAAACCATATTTTGTAACAATGTTACCAAAATAAATATAAGTAAAAATATTGTTATATTGAAATATATATATATATATATATATATATATATATATATTCAGAGCACGTGAAACCATATTTTGTAACATTGTACTTATTTATACATTTTTATTTGCCTTTGAATAAGGATGGTCTACCCTACATGAACAGCATTTGTCACTTTCTTTTAAAAAGTGACAGGTCTGTATACCAGTTTGGTGACTCAAAAGCCTGAGGTAGTTGGTAGGGAAGCAAAGACTTTTGTCTTGTGAACTCTTCCCCTTTATTTATTTAAACCACACAATGAGGAACTTGTTGTTTTCAATATCCTTGTCCCATTTTGTATCCCTTCAGGCATGTGATATAGCTATGTGTAGTCTTTTTCCCTAGAATTACTTCAACCACCTTTGAGGGGTTGACCTGAAGCAACTGTGCAGATTTTCTGCAGTTTCAGAAAAGGCTCCTTGTATTGCAGTTAAGTAGAAATCACAACATATTCACACTGTATTTAACTGTGTTCATTTCCCGCCGGAACAACACAGTGGATGTCAGTACAAAGTCCATGTTTGAAAAAGAGTACCTAAATATGGGAGCTAAATTATTTTCAGTCCTCACCTGAGGATATATTTTTATTGATTTTTAAAGAGAAAGGAAAGGAAACAGAGAAGGAAAAACATCATGTAAGGGAGAAACATTGATCAGTTGCTTCCTGTACCACACCCACCCTTACCAGATATGGAACCTGAAACCTATGTATGTGTCCTGACCGGGATGATGTTCCAACCAACTGAGCCACCAGCCAGGGCAATATGAAATGACCTTTACTAGTAACCGCTTACTTAGGATGAACATGAAGTTCCTTAGCAGGAATAAGCTTATGATAGGTAACCTTGAACTTCCAAGTAATTAAGACCTTGTCATAAATAGTTGAAAATCTTGGAAATTGGTAAGAACTGCTTTATGGCTTTAAGGTGCAATTACTTTGTAATTCCTAATATTCATCGAATTAAAGTGCCGAATTGAGAGAAGACCAATTGCCACAGGGTGTCACGATTGAATGTTATTCCTCTACCATTTGACCTGCTGGTTGATGCAATCTGTGGCCAGGCTCCCTGGACACATGCATTGTACATGACAGAAGGTTCTTCTACCGACTCTGCTCCCTGAGTCTTTGCTCACCCAGCCCTCCCTGCTCTACTCCCCAGGAACTTTAGTGCCCACCCCCAGTTAAGCCACAGCCATTCTCTTCATCGGAACTGGATCAGATTAGCTTGAGTGTCTGCCCTTAAAGAATGTTTCCCTGCTTTTCTTTTCTTTAAATATATTTCAATAATCTTTTTAAGAGAAGAAGGGAGAGGGATACAGAGAAATATAGATGAGAAACATCAATCAGCTGTCTCCTGCACACCTCCTATTGGGGATGTGCCTGCAACCAAGGTGTATGCCCTTTACCAAATTGAACCTGGGACCTTTCAGTCCACAGGCTGATGCTCCTCTATTCATTGAGAAAACTGGTTAGGGCCATGTTTCTCTACTTTTCCAGACTCTGAAAAGGCAACCAGGATACAGTTGACTTATTTTCTTTTTAGCCCCAGTAAATTAAGAGGGTAATTCTATTTAATCCAAGCAACAGGGAGTCTAAGAAGATTGTTTTTTCAAGTTCAGCAATTCCTTTCTTATAAACCTCAATCACAAAATGTAATGTGGTCCCTTGCTGAATGGGGTTAGATTGCCTCCATAAAGGGTCATTCCCTGGGGGTAGAGGGGGAGTGACTCTTTCTTCTTTCATTTTGTTTTCAGGGGTGGGGATGGGGGTGGAAGGATCAAGAGAAAGTGTTCATGCCTTAACAGTGACTTTATTTTTTTTTTAAATAGCTTTATTGTTCAGTTTATTACTTACATTTTTCCCCAATAGCTCCCCTCCACCCAGTACCCATCACACTCTACGCCCTCACCTCCCCCCACCCTCTGTCCTCTCCCATAGTTGCATGACCTTTGTCCAGTCTCTTGCTGTACTTCCCGCACCCTTTTTCTCACCGAGCATTATCAGTCCATTCCCTCTCCATGTCCATGATTCAGTTCTGTTCCTCATTTTATCCTGATCATCTGGTTGTTAATTCACTTGATTTTTAGATTCATTTGTTGATAGATGTGTACCTGTTGTTCATAATGTACATTTTTACCTGTTTCTTCTTCCTCTTCTCAAATAATACCTTTCAGCATTACATAAAGTGTTGGTTTGGCGGTGATGAACTCCTTTAGCTTTTTCTTATCTGTGAAGCACTTTATCTGACCTTCAATTCTGAATGACAGCTTTGCTGGATAGAGCAATCTTGGTTTTAGATTCTTGCTGTTCATCACTTTGAATATTTCTTGCCACTCCTGTCTGGCCTGCATCGTTTCTGTTGAGAAATCCGCTGACAGTCGTATGGGTGCTCCCTTATAGGTAACCAACTGTTTCTCTCTTGCTGCTTTTAATATTCTCTCTTTATCTTTTGCTCTTGGCATCTTAATTATGATGTGCCTTGGTGTGGTCCTCTTTAGATTCCTATATTTTGGGGTTCTGTGCACTTCTTGGGTTTTCAAGTCAATTTCTTTCACCAGGTGGGGGAAGTTTTCAGTCACTATTTCTTCTAGTAGGTTTTCATTATCTTGCTCTCTCTCTTTTTCTGGCACCACTATAATTCTGATGTTGGTATGCTTGAGGTTGTCCCAGAGGCCCCTTATACTGTCTTCAATTTTTTGGACTCTTTTGGCTTTCTGCTTTTCCAGCTGAGTGGATTTTGCTTCTTTGTATTTCAAATCTTTGACTTGGTTTTTGCGGTCGTCTGGACTGCTTTTAGGTCTTTGTATAATATTTTTTGTTTCAGTCAGTGTATGCTTAATTTCTAGTTGGTCTTTTTTCATATCCTTGTAGGCGTTGTTCATTTCTTTGTAGGTGTTATTTATTTTGGCATAGTTCTCATTAATTTTATCCGCCTTATCTAGTAGTCACTTCATAAACCTAATTACTGTGGTTTTAAACTCTATGTCTAATCGTCTTTTTTCCTCCATTTCTTTCACAGCTGAATTCTTTCCTTTTCTCTGCATTGTTGTTGCTTTCCTGAGTTGGTTCCTTAGCGGTATGTGATAGGTATCCTCTAAGGAACCAGTGGCTCAGCTTCCTTTGCAGTGCGCACCGTCAGCCCTAGGTCTGCCCTACTTGGCGCACAGCTTGTGTCTAATGGGCGCGCAGCGTCAGCCTTAGGTCCGCCCTGCTTGGCGCGCAGTTTGCGTCAATGGGCGCGCTCTGTCGGGCTTAGGTCCGCCCTTCCTGGTCCCCCCCCCCCCCCCCAGTTTCAGGTCTATGGAGCTCGCGGAGTCAGCTTATCTGTGCGGCTCACGGGTCTCAGTGTTGGGTGGCTATGTAAATCCACCGCTGGTCTCCCTGTTGCCAGACAACTCTGCCTCTCCCTAAATGAGTCTGCACAGTCAAAGACTCACTCAGGGGTGTAAAACAAGCAGTATGGTGGTCTCCAAGCAAGTGAGTTGCGCGCTCTCTGCCCGCGTTCTCTGCCCGGTTGCGCACTCCAATTTACTCGTGCACTCTCCCCAAACACACAGACCTCAGCCTCGCCAGGGATCCTCCTTTCCCCGACCTGGGAGCTCGCCTGGAACTGGGGGGTCGGTGCTGTGGGAGACCTCCGCCCTCCTTGCTGGAGAAAACCAGCCGGGCCCGCTGTCTGCCGCCCGTCCCTCACCGCTCTCTCGCGCTCCGAACCTCAAAGCTGCACACCGCTGCTCCCGAGTCACCGCCTTTACTCTCATGTGCGGAATTTCCCCTCAGCCAGCTCTCCGGCGATTTCTGGATGCTGTTTGTTTCATTGCTAAGTTGTAGTTTCAGAATTGTTGCGTGGACAGCTAGATAGGTGCTCACCTATGCCGCCATCTTAGTTCTCTCCTTAACAGTGACTTTAGCCAAAGAGACTCATTACTTTTCCAGCTATAGCAGATAAGAAAACGAAAAAAAAAAAGACTAATGCATACACTTTATTTAAGATGATTATTTTTATATGTAATTAAAGTATTATACATGTTATTTGAGTGGCATCGCAAAATTATCCTTCTAATTCAGTGGTTCTCAACCTTTCTAATGCCATGACCCTTTAATATAGATCTTCATGTTGTGGTGACCTCCAATCATAAAATTATTTTCGTTAGTATTTTGTAATTGTAATTTTGCTACTGTTATGAATTAAAATGTAAATATCTGTGTTTTCAGATGGTTTTAGGTGACCCTGCTAGCAGTTCTCAACCTGTGGGTCACGATTCACAGGTTGAGAACCATTGCTGTAGAGCCTAAGATCATCAGAAAATAGAGATATTTACATTACAATTCAACTGCCCTCCCCTGTTGGACTGATTGCCCCCAACTGCCTTCCCCTGCCAGCCCAGTCCACCCAACAGCCCTCCCCCATCAGCTGAATCACCCACAACTGACCTCCCCTGCTGGCCATCTAGTGGTGGCCATCTTGTGATGACATGTGGGGAGGTCATCTGGTGACCACAGGGGCAGCCATTTTGTGATGATGTGAGGCATCACATGAGGGCACAAGGGCCACTTAGGCTTTTATTAGAATAGATTATTCAAGCAGGCTAGAAGGCAAAGTTATTTTTGCAGAATAAGGGCCTGTCTAAAATGAGCAGATTTGACTTTACAGAATAAGGGAATATTTAAATAGCAGAGAATTTCAAATAGTAGTTTTACAAAAGAGGGGTTAGCTTTCTCACTTTAACATGAGAAGTCTCTCATTTAATTATATAACTGAAAATTCTTATTTCTTTATGGTTTATAAGTGGCTTACAAATAATTAAATTTTCACAATAATTTTATGAGGTATCTAGGACTATTATTAGCCCCATTTCACAGATAAATAATAAAAGTTCTGAGAAATTCAGTAACTTGACTGAGACCCCTCAGCTAATCAAGAGGGGAAGACCAAGTCTATATGCTTCAAAAATTTCTCTATTAGCACCTGACAAACCTGGTACCACATGGAACTTCCTGAAAGAGAGGACACAGTGACAGAGAATTGGGTGCCTGAGGCTAGGACCCCAGAAGAAGTCAAAGGGAATTGCATGAAATGAAAGAGATGGAAAATCATTTAAATGTCAAGTGTAACTTAGCCTTAAAACTAGACACATGACATGACTAAACCATCAAAGCAGCTAAAAGACATATTTGGAGACATGAAACAATCATAGTAATTCTGCCAAACAGGAAAGAATAAAATAAAACCTGAAACTGTCTCCTTAGATCACTAAAAACATTAAAGAATCATAACTATACAGTCTATCTTAGGTTTTTCACAATTTCAGTTACAATTCTGGACCATTGTTTTCATCCATCACTATGTTTTAGGACAGAGATACTGGGACAAGATGATGTTATTCCTGACCTCAGTTTTGTGCATTAAGTAAAGGGTTCTACAGACTTATTTTAACTTTATTTTTTTCATTTTATATAGCTATTTTTATGTGTATGTCACTCTGCCATGCCTTCAAAGAAATGACAAGATATTCAGCTACAAGCAATCAGTATCTGCTTCCCAGATTAAAGGGCAGGGCAATTGATCGTTTTTCTTTTAAGTCACATAATGTGTTTCATTAACTTGGATAATGGTAGTCACTACAATGCTCCCACTCATCCTTCTGAGCAAATAAAAGGAGGCAATGAGGCATTTCTGTTTCTCTATAGTTGATAAGTTGTTGGACAAATAGAATTTCATGGTTATCAGACCTAGAAAAAATCAGTTTACCTTTTATCGGGATTGAGTAGACATTCAATAAGTCTTGCCACCTTTCCATCTCATCACTAACATCATACACACACACACACACAGGAAAAAAAACCACAAAACACACACACACACACACACACACACACACAAATCAGCAAGTGTGTTTTGACAAATACATGTGTATTTAAAAGGCAAACAGAAAATACAAAATGGAGCCAGTTCTTAATCTGTCAGGATCTATTACCCTAGTCAGTGATTTCATTCTGTAACATTTATGAAGAGTCTGCATTTCCCTTCTGATACACACTCTTCCTCATTGAAAGAGAAGGAAGTTGCCCTGGCCTTGGCACTGCAATGTCCAAATCCCCAACTATTAAGACTATTGGCTTCCTCCTACAGCATTTATCCAATCAGCTCTCCATAGGCCACTCCCTACCTCCAGCTTGTCAAGTCCAATGAACACCCTTTTGTTCTCTGGTGCACTCTCTAAAAAATATATATAAATATATATATAATTGGTTTTTACAGATAGGAAGGGAGAGGGAGAGTTAGAAACATTGATGAGAGAGAAACATCGATCAGCTGCCTCCTGCACACCCCCTACTGGGGATGTGCCCCCAACCAATTTACATGCCCTTGACCAGAATGGAACTTGGAACTCTTCAGTCCGCAGACCAATGCTCTATCCACTGAGCCAAACCAGTTTTGTCCTCTGGTGCACTCTTAGTGCCGAACTATTATCCCGGTTTTCCTCCATTAATTCTACTGCTTCATTCTTCGCTGCCTTTGCCAGCTCTTCTCAAAGCAATTAATTAATACTAGAATTACCTGGGATGTATTCATGGGCTCAAATTCTCACTTACAACCCTGAATCTTTTACACTCTAGACTTGTAAAACCATCAGTTGCATGATTCACAGCTCATTCAAACCTAGTTCTTGATCTCCTACTAGCCTCCTCTTATTTTGATCATCTCAGCAAGTGGCAATTTCATCTATATATTGCTGACTTCTAAAACCTGGGTGTTATTTCTAACATAGTCCTCTTTACACCCCACATCCATTCCATCG
Source organism: Antrozous pallidus (assembly GCA_027563665.1). Classification (NCBI taxonomy): domain Eukaryota; kingdom Metazoa; phylum Chordata; class Mammalia; order Chiroptera; family Vespertilionidae; genus Antrozous; species Antrozous pallidus. The sequence continues at coordinate 61,007,438 of CM050520.1, forward strand.
CATGTGTCTTTAATTCTACAAGCATGATATTTCTTAAATCTAACCAGTTGTCTTCACTCCCGCTGTACCTACACCATTACACCTCTAGTCTAGACAACAGGGAAAGCTGCTTATTTGAATATACTGTTTCAATTCTCTCTCCATTTAGCAGCTTAAGTTGTTTTTGTTGGGGAAAAAAAAACACCACAATTCATATCACTCCCTCTTTCCTCTCACATTAAACTTCACTGTTCAAATGTCTCCTCTGCCCTTCTCCTCCTGGGTAACTTCAAATCCCCTTTCATTTCTGAGATCAAATCTTACTTCTTCAGAAAGACCTTCACTGGTTTCACAATATAAATTAAATCTTTCTCATTAGCATATTTCATAAAACCTTTGTGACACTGAAGTATAGTATAAAATGATACTTACCTTGAAATTTCAGCTGAAGACTAAAATTGAGAATAGTAGAGCTGTAATCCCACATTCTCAGGAGAGTTGTAGGACTTACTAAAAGGCATTCATGTTAATTCTTCGACCATCAACCCCCACCAAACTCTAGAGGAAAAAAGAAGAGGAATAAAGATTTTAAGAATCATTGAGCAGAGATTCCCTTTTTTCTAAAAAAAAAAAAAAAAGTAAAGTTTCTTCTACAATGCCAAGTTGAATGGAGGGTAAAAACTCCATTTGATCACTTCCAAGATTAATGAGAATTGAGCTTTTGAAGGCACTGAATACTGCAATGCAACTGAATAATAAACAAAATATATTTATAGGCATTAATAGAAATAAGATATTTCTAAAGATGACCAACTAAAACAAACAAAAGGAATGTGAGTTGAAATAAGACCTTTTAGGGTAGTGATTAAAAAGGCAAAGTGAACCCTGGCTGGTTGGCTCCATGAATAGAGCATCACCAGAGGACTGAAGGGCCCAGGCTTTGATTTCCACTAAGGACTCTTATCTCAATTGCATTCCTGCCCTGGTCAGGGCACATTTGGGAGGTAACCAATCAATGTGTCTCTCTCACATCCAGGTTTCTCTCTGTGTGTGTCTCTCCCCCTCCCTTCCACTCTCTCTAAAAGTCAATGGAAAATATCCTTGGGTGACGATTAACTAAAAAGGAAAGAAAAAGTCCTAACTGGCTTTGCTCAGTGGATAGAGTGTTGGCCTGTGGGTCTCAAGTTCAATCCCAGTCAAGGGCATATATCCTGGTTGCAGGATACCCAACCCTGGTTGGTGTAGATGCAGGAGGCAACCAATAGATTTGTCTCTCTCACATCTATGTTTCTCTGTTTCTCTCTCCCCTCCACTTTCTCTAAAAATCAATGGCAAAATATCCTCTGGTGAGGATTAACCAAAAAAAAAAAAAAAAAAAAAAAAAAAAAAAAAAAAAAAAAAAAAAAAAAAGAGGAAAGAAAAGAAACGAAACTATTGTTTCTTATGAATATTCCATCATGTACTTAAAGGAAAAAGCTAAAGTGAAAGTCTGTGTTTCCATATGAATTCTGGGTCTTGGGAAATAAGACAGATGTGGGGCATTCACAAACCAATGAAACTAAATATGACACTTTTCACATGTACAGGGCAGGATGCTTAAGAGGTGCTATATTGGTTGTACTTTTTTGGAAGAGGACAACAAAATATTCTTTGGAGAAAAGTATCCCTTTCACAGAGGGAACTAGTCGCTCAATTAGAGCAGCAGAGTCATAGAAGCCATTAAGCCTTCCTTCAAATTCTCTCTCCCATAGTCCAGACCCCAGAAGATTCAAAAACAACAGACTAAACTGAAAAAAGTTGGGTGAGCGAGTAAAAAGGGATAAATACTATATTGCATATGAGATTGGATGTGAAACTTTGACTTGGATTTGTGATTTTTTAGTGGATGAGGCTTCCTAAATATCTGAAATGAGGCTATTCTAGCATAAAGCGACCTCAAATTATCTCTGCCTGAGATACTGTCGATGACTAGGGAAGAATGATTCAACAAAATGTATTTAATGTCAGTCATGGGAGAAGAATAAAGCTTTCTTTACTTCTGTCAAATCAAGATCTCCACATTCAATAAACTATTACATATGTTATAATTTTTCTTATTTATTTTTATTGCATTTATTGGGGCAACACTGGTTCACAAAACTACATGGTTTTCAAGTGTACTATGAAATAAAACACCATCTTCATAATGCATCATATGCCCACTGTCCCAAGCAAAATCTCTTTTTGTCCCATTCCCCCTCACCTTGGCCCACCTCCACCTACCTTCTGCCCTCTTTTCCTCTGGCTAATACCACACTGTTGTCACCATCTGTGTGTGTGTGTGTGTGTGTGTGTGTGTGTGTGTGTGTGTATGTGTGTGTGTGTGTATTTTTTTCTTAACTAAGTATTTTCCTTTAATATACAACTTTCTTGTTAGATTACAAGTTCCATAAGGGTAATAAGCATGTTTGATGCTTTCATCAACAAATGTTGACTTGCTAAATATTTTTTGAGTAATGCTTTTAACTCCTATTTCAAAATGTAGTTAAAGATGTCTCAGGAACACCACCAGAAAACAAACAAACAAACAAACAACACGTGGCCTCCAGCCAAGTCCTTATGAAAGTGGTCTTTCACATTTCTACTTCTTCAATCAGTTAAAGAACAGACATAACAAAACAGTGAAATAATTTAAAATCAAAGTTACTGAGGCCCAGATTTGTTTTGGACCTCACCTGTTAAATGTAAAGCTAAAATCTTAGCTTATTCATTGACATCATCATTTGATCAAGGTTGCCATTTTAGTTGTATTTTGCTGCTTATCAATGAAGCTCCAAATGCTGTGGCTTAAAGCACCAATTATTTATTAATGGATAGAGCAAACTCCGGGCCCTTCAGTCCTATGGTGATGCTTCTGTATATTGGAAAGGCTCAGCTGTGTAGTGTTTCTGCAATTCTTATTTAGGGTCTCATGTGGGTGCAGTCAGATAGCAGCTGGGGCTGAACATCTACATGGTTCCCCATATAACAAAGTTTGGGCTTCTTTTGGGGACCAGCACCAGTGTTCAAATGCTTCTGAAGACTCTGCTTATATCATACTTGCTAATATTTCATTTTATATGTCACATGGACAGGCCCAGAAGTAATATATTAGGAACTACAGAAAGATTTGAATATGAGAGCGCATGTTCATTGGGGACCTCGAAAATAACATTACACCACAGTTACCCAGAGCCATGGACAGAGTTCCAACTGAATTCAGGTTTGTCTGACTCCAAGGTTATCACAATACCACGTATTGCAATGGCCTCTCAGTCATTATGCAGTGCTTTTCACATTATAACTTGAAAGTCAAATAATAATAAGAGATAAGAGAAGAATGAGGGGAAAAATTTTCCCAACTACAACCGTTTCCTTGTTTCCTACATTTCTGCTATCTTGACTAGTGGCTTAAATATTCTACTCATATCAGGTCTAGCCAGAGTGGACTCCAGGGTCATCTTTCCTTAAAATTCTAGTGATTTTGCTCTCTTCCCTGTGTTTTTCTTGCCTCTATTTCTATTACCCTTAACTATGGCGATAGAAGAGATGAGTAGTGATATCTCCCTTGATGTGGGCCCCTTCTCATTCACATCCTCTGCATAACAGAAACGCGGGAACACGCGTACGCACAAACACACACACTGAAGTGTTAGGTATTCAAACAGCTGTTTTATTAGATTTATACATTTGCTGACTACGTGGCTGTAATATTTTCATTCTACAGAGACCTTAGAAATGTTAAACTTCATACTTATAATACTATTGCATATAACACTACTTCTAAAACTAGATTTAATTAAAGTAGTTTTATGGAAATGACCTAAAGGTACTGTTTAAAATTGTGTAAGGGATAGAAAATGTTCCCAAAAAGGAGCAGGGGAGTTTGAAGCCACTCACAAAGGCCCATCTACATGTGAAATAATGAATAAAGGAAACAGTATGGGATGCATTTCAGCAAAAGCTAGACAATGACGTGATATATTCTGGCAAACTCAAAGTTTAGAAAATGAGAAAATGAGGCAGAATTCTGGCAAGATTGGGTAGCATTTGATATTTATTAAAGTGTGAAAGACATTAATGGAAGCAAAGTATGGATCAATTTCTAAACTTAAGATAAAACTTTGAGCTTTATGGACATGACACATTAGAAATCATATCAACTTTGTTCTCATTTCCATGCACTTAGCCTTAGTAGCCCCTTGAAATTACAACAATTTAAAGTGTTTTCTCTATTCATTTTCTTTTTTCTAACATTGCTATTTCCACAGTGACACTAATTATATAAAAATTACACAGATTCATATTTGAACCTAAAACCCTTGTATATCAAAGATTACGCAATATGCTTCTTAAAATAATAATTACATAGCACTGAAGTCTGGTACAGCACATTTACACTATATGACAGGTGGTTGCTTAATTAACATTATAGATTCTTTCTCACTACATACTATTGAGTTAAAACAGTTTGCCCAGTCGCCAGTGTTTCAAATATAAATTTTACATTTGTAAACAGAGTGTGTTCTAGGCAAGAATATGTATTAATTTCTGCATAAACCCAGCTCTGAGCATGCTTCTGGCACTTTGTAGGAAGTTAGCAAAATTAGATGATCTATTTTGTTGTTGCTGTTAAAGGGTTTGTTTAATATCCCTGGAAATAATCATATCAATGCTGGGGGGAAAAAAGCATCTACACACTCCACACTAGTCTAGTTATGTTCTACATGACACAGAAAATCCCAGTACTTAACCAGAAAATGAATCACATGGCCTTTGTTTATTATACACAACATGGTTTTGGAAAAGCCAGAAAGAAGGTTGTATTCATCCTTGAAGTCATTTTGTGGATATCAGGTAGACAGCTCCTTCAGTGTAATAGTAATGCTTATAAATGGTACTGCCTCGGTTGTATTTGTACTAGTTGGTCTTGTCGCCTTACTTCTACTAGTAAGGCAACTACATATGCTACCAAATTCCAAACAGAAAGAATGAACTGAGGAACTAATTATAGGCAGAAGGCTATGACTGCATAGCCTCACAGATCTTAACTGTATTTTTAGTTAAGATCTAAAAATACTTCACCATTCACTTGGAAATTACAGAAGTTAATGACAAACGAAAAGGGTCATACATCATCCAGCTCAGTGGTTGAGCATCAGCTTATGAACCAGGAGGTCAAGATTTGAAGCCACAGTTTGATTCCTGGTCAGGACACATGCCCAAGATTGTGGACTGGCTCTCCAGTGTGGGATTACAGGAGGCAGTCTATCAATGATTCTCGTTCATCACTGATGTTTCTATCTCTTTCTTCCTCTCCCTGTCTGAAATCAATAAAAATATATATATATTTTAAAAAGTGCCATACATATGGGTCAGTTGAACCTTTCCCAATCAAAGTTTACTTATAAATATGAGAAACTCATTAAAATATCACTTATTTGCAACATACAACTTTGAAAAGCTAAAAATTTTCCTGGATTATTTAATTTAATGTCAGTTTATAAAAATATTCAGATTTCTGCTTTTGCCCCTTTGTCTCTAGATTCTAAAATGACATTCTGATCTAAATAAAAATATTGTATTTCTGTGCATTTGAATTTTCTCCTAAGAAAATTGGTGATTAATGGATTGATTTTATAAAAATATATCTAGTAATACATCTTCCACTTTAAATATGGTTATTTAAATAAGTATCCCTGAATGACTCCTTAAAAAAAGTCCTAACATCTTAAACCTATCACAATAGATTTGATTTTTACATAGTTTTAAAATCTTGAACTTTTCCCCCAATTTAATCTTCTTTATTTTTCATTTACGTAAAGTTTGGTGAATTTTTTGTATTATCTTCTATTTTTATTCTGTTCTGCTACTGTCATTAAAGACAGGTTAGTATCAGAAGCTGCTATCATGTCTCATTTAAAGTGTGTTAGCATGGCTTTGGGACATTTTGAGTTCAAAAGTAAACATTAGCGGTAAGTGCATTGCTGTTATACAAACACATGCTCAAGCTTAATAAAGAATCCTCTTCTTTTGCCCCCTCCTCTGGCCACATCCCCATTTCTTTCTCCTGAGATGACATCTCTAGTTTTCCTTACATTCCAACATGCTCCTTTAGCTTTCTATGTTTCTCCTTTTTAGATTTCTTCATACCCAATTAAAGTCCGCACTTCTTGGTAGATTATAACTTCCCAGGAGCAGGGAAAGTTCCGTATCTCCCAATTGCCTGGGGGAGCAGCTTTTAAAAAATGAGTTTGCTATCTGTGAACAGCAGTGAAGAGGATGCTCTCCTTGCATTGCATCTCTCTTCACTGGAATGCAAATTAATATGGCAGATGTGACATCATTCTGTTGTTTCTCTCTTCATCTAAAAATCAAGTTCTCCAGCAGGAAGATGGCTGATTAATGAATTTGGCCACCTGACAGGTTAAGATTAATTACACAAAATGTAAATCTGTTTGTTACTAGGCAAACAGGCTTCCTTTGACAACAATTAATTTTGTATTGAATGAGAAAAAAACACATACTGTTTAGACTTTTTAAAATAGTGAACAAAGGGAAAATGATTTACTACATTAAATCATGGGGGGTGGGGAGTCCTTGAAAATATATTCCTAATAGTCTGTTTTCTATAAAATAGTCTTTTTCTAATTTATATGGTATTGTTTTAAAATTCTATGGCTATTATTTATTTTTTAATAATCAGTTATCATTTCCTGCCTAAATGGAAATATGATTATAACGCTTTGAGGAAACCTCTTTATACTTCATCAGTATTGCTATTTTGAAAATCTCAGTCTTCTTAAAAGATAGTGGTTTAAATAACTTTGAACTCTCATTTTTGGGGAGAATAAGAAATCTAAAAATATGGGTACTTCTCTGAACACAAAAACAAGATTATCTTCATATGCATTTTTATATGACTTTTCTAACGAATATATTGTTCTCTGATCATGTTACTTATTGTATTTCAATCTTAGGAGACTTGTTCACTTTATTAAGCTAACTACTGAGTTATTGAATTTAGATAAGGAAAAAACTATGTTTCTGATTTGCCATCTGCATATTTTAGAGATTGTATTCAAGTAAATACTAGGAAGAATATCAGCTTTCCAATCTCTTTCCCTTCGGATCATCTCTGGGAGAAGAGCTTCCGGACTTAAGCCAGTGGACTTATGATCTTAGTCGTTTGCTTTTGGAGCTCTCCAAAGACCTGCAGGTTATTTCTTTGTCCAGTGGGAGGAACATCAGATATCCATCATTTCATTCTGTCACTTGCAAAATAAAACAAATATATCTATGTCAAAATAACTGACCAGCGCTTTTCAAAAGTGTCAAGGTTATGAAGGACATGAAAAGCCTACAGAACTAACTGCACAGATTGGAGGAGATTAATGCAAGATAGAATTCTGAACAGAGAATAAAGTTCTCAAAGACTCTCACTAGAAAAACTTGTGAAATTTGAGTAAATTATAAAGATATTATTTCCTGATTTTGTTAATTATATGATGTATGTATCAGATCTTCATTTTAGGAAAAATTGGATGAGGGAATTCAAGAACGCTTTACAACTTTGCCACTTTTATTTAAAGTCTGTACTTCTTGGTATATTATAGCCTTCCCACAAGCACGTTAAAAATATTTTTTAACCTTTAATTTTAAAATTCATTTAAAATGAATTCATTTTAAATGAATTTTAAAATTAAAGGTTAAAAAATATTTTAAATATAAAGGGCATAATCTTCCTTTGCCCAAAATGGGAATTTCTTGGTCATATAATGACATATAAAAATTTTACAGTCAGCTGAAACCGGTCTGGCTCAGTGGACAGAGTGTCGGCCTGTGGACTGAAAGGTCCCAGGTTTGATTCCGGTCAAGGGCATGTATGATGGCTGTGGGCACATCCCCAGTAGGGGGTGTGCAGGAGGCAGCTGATCAACGTTTCTCTCTCATCGACTTTTCTGACTTTCTATTAATCTCCCTTCCTCTCTATAAAAAATCAATAAAATATATTTAAAAAATTTACAGTCAGTCTCTATTATTTTCTAATATGCCAAACATCACATTATAAAATTTTATTTTACTCTACATACAAGTGCTTTAATTATACAAATGTGTTAATTACAGGTCTGCATTCAACAATGCAACATAAAGTAATTAGTGACTCTATTATTTGCTTTTATTTTAGTTATTATTAAATATCTACTTCCAAACATGTTGACAAACATGGAATTGTCATTGTTAAAGTTAGTTTATTTCATACAGAATATACTAGAAACTGTGAAAAGAACAGTAATAAGGACTCCCAGGCCTCTGACTACCTCTTCATCTTTTCTCAGTAAGACAGAGCAGAGTGGGTAGTAATTGCCAGTTGGCTGAGCAGCACTTCCTCAAGGAGAAGAAGCTGGAGGGCATTTCCTGCTAAAGGAAACTCTCACCGGGGCTCAGTTGCTCAAGATGTCAGAAAATTACCTAATTAATCCCCCAGACTCCAGAATCGGCACAGATCTAAAGCCTGCATTTGAGAATCACTAAGACTTTACAGAAGTAAGATCCTCCATTAGGAAGTTGGAGATGTGTACTGTAAAAGGGAAAGACAGTAAATACCTTAGGTTTACAAGCTGTTGGGTATCTGCCACAATTACTGATCTTTCCATTGTATGTGAAAAGCAGTCCAAGACAATAAGAAAACAAACAGACATGGTTGTGTTCCAATAAAATTTTATTTACAAAAGCATTTGGTGACTGGATTTGGCCCAATGACTACAGTTAGCTAACCCATCTCATATTCTCTTTAATAAAAAGAATGACTCATCACCTAACACTTCTAAATTATAAATCAACAAAATTCTTGGAGATGCTTAGGCGTCACCTACAGAACCCTCTGAAACACACTTAGATGAAAGGTTATGGGAACATCATTTGAGCACTTTGTACATCCTGTATCACATTGTACAGTGTTTGTACATCATGCATTATAAATAAGTTCAAAATAGTTTTCTGTAAAAGCATTGAGTCTGCCTCCTAAACTTCATTTTAGGATATATTTTCATTGATTTTAGAGAGAGGAAGGGAGAAAGAGAGAGAGAAACACCAATCGGGTGCCTTCCATAGATGCCACAACCAGGTGTCAAACCCGCAACCTAAGTCTAAGCCCAGCCCAAAATGAACCTGTGACCCTTCAGTGGATGGGATGATGCTCCAACCCACTGAGCCACACTGGCTAGGCAAAGTGCTGACTTTTGAAACAGGCCAACTTGGACTCCAGTTCTAACTAACTTACCACTTGGAAAAGTTCATAAAATTCTTGGCTTTTAGTTCCCTCATTTATAACACAAAAAATAAAATATATACCTTACAGGGTAAAAATGATAGCATTGTATAAGTAGCTTATATGTGATATAAGGCCCTGCGTTTTTCTGGAATCAACATGAGATAACATTTCAAACGTCATGCAATAACTGCAATCGCTATTTGAATCCCTCAGAGAATATTTAAGCCAATCCAGTTCATAGCATTTAGCAACTCCTCTTAATACTGTCTTTTTTCTTTACAGATTGTTTTTATTCCTTAATGGCTGAAGAGCCTCCCTCATAATAAAGTCTCTTCCAGACTATTCCTTCTTTTCCTTGTTTCTCCCCCAACACTTTACTAAGGACATTGATTTTATTTCTGTAGCTTTTATTTTCTCTCTAATATACACACTTTCTTCTATCCTGAGATACAATTTACTTATTTTCTACGTTAATTAATTGTGTTGGTTCCTCTTTTTTGAATAAAAACCCCATGATAGTAGAAATGTTTTCTCTTTTGTTCACTTGATGTGTCTCACATGCCTAGAACAGTGGGCAGAATAGAATAGACACCTGATAAATGACTGTTAAATTAATAAATAAATGCATTTATTTATTCTAATTTTATATCACAGAGGCCCTAATAACCAATCTGGCAAAGAATAGGAAAGGGCATTAATATAGTTATTTTAACTGTATTCTATTTGTTCCAGAAGTTAGAGGAGAGAGAGAGAGAAAGACACGAAAGATACTTTTAAAAAATATCCAAATTAAATCTCAAGCAAATCAAACTAAAACTGCTGAGAGAAAAATACGCTAAATGGAATTAACAACAGATAAGACATTGCAAATAAGATATTTGTAAATGAAAGGATATAACATTGAAAATTATCTAAAAGGCAACACAGAGGTAAAAAAATAATTTAAAATATAGACACAAAATTAATAAAGCAGCAGTTATCTGTGGGCCAACTTCAAGAATCCTTTTATATGTATAATTAGAGTTGCTGAATGAGAGGAGAAAGAGGAGAATAGAAAACAAAAAGAAATAATAACTAAAAAAATTTTTTTAACTTGATGAAACTTATAAATCTGTGGGTTTATAACTACAACTCAACACCAAGAAAACAAATAATCCAATTAAAAATGGGCAAAGAACCTGAACAGACACTTCTCCAAAGAGGACATACAGATGGCCAATAGGCATATGAAAAGATGTTCAAGGTCACTAGTCATCAGATAAATGAAAATTAAAACCACAAGGAGATATCTCACACCTGTCAGAATGACTATCATCAATAAAACAACAAACATGTGTTGGTGATGATGTGGAGAAAGGGGAACCTTTGTGCACTGTTGGTAAGAATGCAGATTGCTGCTGACACTGTGGAAAACAGTATTGAATTTACTCAAAAAATTAAAAATACAACTGCCTTAAGACCCAGTGATCCCACTTCTGAGAATATATCCAAAGAAACACAAAACAATAATTTGAATGAATATATTCACCTCTAAGTTCATTGCATCGCTACATACAATAGCCAAGATCTGGAAACAGCCCAAGTTCCCATCATTAGATGAGTGGATAAAAATGTAGTGGTACATTTACACAATGGAATGGCACGAGGCTATACGAATAAAAAGGAAGGAACTCTTACCTTTGCAACAGAGTGGATGGAACTGAATATTATAATGCTAAGCAAAATAAGTCATTCAGAGACAGACAAATGCTGGGTTATTATCTCATATGTGAAACAAAAAAACTGAAGGACAAAATAGACCCAGAGACACAGATACATTGAACAGACAGACAAATGTTAAAGAGGAGGTGAGAGAAGCAACCAGGATGAAACAAGGCAAAGAGATCAGCCAAAGAACATGTATGCATAACCTGCTGACACAGATAACAACGTGGTGAGGGCAGAGAGAGGGGAGGGTGGGATCTGGGTGGAGGGGTACAAAAGAGAGGAAATGGAAGACATCTATAATAATAAAAGAGTAATATGCAAATTGACCATACATCCAATCAAGCAATGATCACAGACATGCCGACCAGCCAATCAGGAACAAATTATGTAAATAAACCCCAACCAAGATGGCTGCGGCCACTGAGAGGAGGAGGAAAGTTTGGGTTTCCCCGGCAATGAGGAAGCCAAGCTTTCCACCTGCTGTTGCTGGCCTAGGCTGCCACTCAATGCTACAAAGTTTCAATTACAGAAGATATATAATCCCAACAGAAATGGTGGCAGCCAAGGAGCTGGAGAGAGCAGAGGCTAGGGTTGCCGGGGAGATGGAGGAAGCCAAGCTTCTGCATCCCTGGCTGGCCTAGGCCTCCACTCCAGGCTACAATGTTTCAATTATAGAATTTAAACAGAAATTGCTGTCCCCAGGAAGCAAGCAGAAGGCTTGGCTCCAGTCCAGACTACAAAGTTTCACTTGTAGAACATAAATTAATCCCAAATCCCAGGGCCTTTGCTTGGGTCACTGGGGGGCTTGGCTGGTCTGCAAACCACCACAGGCCCCTTGCCCACACCCCAAGGGAAATCCCACCCTGATCCAGGACATCCTTCAGGGCAAACCAGCTGGCCCCCACCCATGCACCAGGCCTCTATCCTATCTAATAAAAGAGTAATACGCAGATTGACCATCACTCCAACACACAAGAGGGCTGCCCCATGTGGCAAAAGATCCTGCCTCCAAGTGGACACAAGCTGGCCACCACAAGATGGCCAGCAAGGGAGGGCTGTTGGGAGGGACCAGGCCTGCAAGGGAGGGCAGTTGTGGGTGATCAGGCCAGCAGGGGAGGGCAGTTGGGAGAAAGCATGCCTGAAAGAAAGGGCAGTTGGGGACTATCAAGCCTGCAGGGGAAGGTAGTTAGGGATGACCAGGCCAGCAGAGGAGGGAAGTTGGGGGCAAACAGGCTGGCAGGGGAACAGTTAGATATCAATTAGGCTTGCAGGGTAGTGGTTAGGGGGTGATCAGCTTGTAGACAGAAGCAGTTAGGGGCAATGAGGGAGGTAAGCAAGTGAGTAGTTTGGAGCCAGCAGTCCTGGATTGAGAGGATGTCCCACTGTCCATTTAGGCCCGATCATACCGGGATCAGGTCTAAATGGGCAGTCGGACATCCCTCGAGGGGTCCCAGATTGGAGAGGGTGCAGGCTGGGCTGAGGGAGATCCGCAGCCCCCCACGCCCCCGTGCACGAATTTTGTGCACCAGGCCTCTAGTCTATAATAATGTCCACAATAAAAGTTTTTTTTAAAATGCAATCTGGATTCAAACAAAGAATCAAGAGTGACAGCGTGGTAACTACTGTATAAATAGAAAAAAAATTATAATTTAAATATCTTCAAACAAAACTTCATGAATTCATTTATAATTTGGATTTTGCTTTCTAATATTTGTGTACTTTTCTATCTACCTTTACAACTCTGTGTTACTCAGAAAAGCACTCAGTCATAAGACTGTCTCAATCTCTCAATCCATATAACTCAGAAATGTCTGAAAAAATGCTTTATAGAAGCAGTATAAATGAAATTTGTTAGCTTGAGATAGGAATGTGGGCACGGCCCTTCCCATCCATTAGGTCACCCTGGTTGTTACTCAGGCTGGCTGTGTTCTTTCCAAGAAATATAATTAGCCATGTTCATCTTATTAGATTATTTTAGGTTCATAAATTTCTTCAAAGAGCAGTTTTGTCTCTACTTGTTTTATTACTACTGGTGCTGATCACACATTCTAAATCAGAGATATTGTGAAACTAATTAACATTCTACTCACCTACCTCATTCTGATGATAACTGAGCTGGTTCAGCTCAACCAGATCAACACTGGCATCTGAAGTTCTTCCTCTGAGCCCCATCCCCACACCCAGGCTCCCATTTTTCATTATCTTTCTATTTACATCTTGCAGACACTTTTTTTTTTATCTCTCTGACAGGTTCCACTGACAATCAGTTTACATTATATTTTTAACATTGTGCTTTGATAAATCAAAAAAATTAAAAACTGTGATATGGAAATAAGACACAAAAGCATAAATGATTGCTGATTTCTAAGAAGGCATTAAGATAGTAAGGTCACGGAAATATTTAGACTTCCAGCTTCTGAATGACACACAGTTATCTTTTCCAAATTGCCTAAGGCACTGAAAGCTTGGGGACTATACAATCTATAGCAATAATTGAACACAGCATTAGATAAGACCCATACAAAAATTCTTCCAGAAGTATTTTTGCAGAAAATATTTTTGCATCATTGGTCATTTATCACTCACTTAATAAAGCATTTTTATCACTAACTGTGTATTGGTCTTTGTTATTAGCATTACAGATTTAAACATGAATGAGATATGGATTTTATTCTAAAGGAGCTCACAGTCTTTTGTGGAACACATATAATTTTGACAACGAAAGCAAATTTAGTAAGTTTTGTAAGAGCTATTCTTTCATGTTCTCACTGATTTGACACATATCTATTACTGTGTTATGGGTTTAGTGTCATCCCACCAAACTTTATATGCTGAAGTTCTAATTGGCAGTACTTCAGAATGTGACCTAATTGAGAATGAGGATCTCTACAGAAATAATAAGTTACAGTGAGATCATTAGGGTTGACCCTAATCCAGCATGACGGACATCTTTATATAAAGATGGACATCTTTGTACACAGAGAGATGTACAGAGGGGAGATGTAAAGATACAGGAAGAATACCACATGAAGATAATGATCATTTACTTTTTAAAATATATATATATTTTACTGATTTTTTTTACAGAGAGAAAGGGAGAGGGATAGAGAGTTAGAAACATCGATGAGAGAGAAATATCTATCAGTTGCCTCTTGCACACTCTCTATTGGGGATGTGTCTGCAACCCAGGTACATGTCCTTGACCGGAATTGAACCTAGGACACTTCAATCCACAGACCAACACTCTATCTATTGAGCTGAACCAATTAAGGTGGCTGATGGTCATTTACAATCTAATTAGATTGGTCTGGAGGAAATCCCTCTATCAAAGTCCTTGAAAGGACCAAACCTGCCAAGGGTTTGATTTTAGACTTCTAGCCTCCAGAACTGTGAGTCAATAAATTTTTGTGGCTTAAGCCACCCAGTTTGTGCAACTTTGTTATGGCCACCCTAGCCAACCAAAGCATATGGGTTAGGTACTGTACGATGTACTGGAGACACCTTGTTTGAGGATATAAGGAAAAGACAATGTGCCTTTAGGAATTTTAGACCTAATAGATGACACAGTAAGTAATCACAATACAGAATAATACAGGTGTTACAATAAATCAGCAGAGAGTGCTACTGGAACACAGGAAACTAAATCATGCTAACACCTGAAGTAAGATTTCAAGAATCAATTAGAGTCAACTAGAAAATGACAGGGCAGCATTTGGAGTGCTTGCTGTGTGGGCCAGTGCACTTGACTCTAGAAATACTGAAGGCAGTCAGCATCCTCCTAGACTCATAGAGTTAACTGTCTTGTAGGGAAACAAACAAGCTACCATAAAACTGTAATTATTGGTTTGTGAGTTAACAGTGCTTTATTTCACCTGCTTTCTAGCACTTACTTTTGCTAGTGAGTATAAGAAAGGCAAAAAACAAAATTGAATGTAAGAAAACAAAGTAAGCATATGTCAGAATGTCCTTCTTTCTCATGACTGAATAATAATCATATACATATACTAGGGGCCCAGTGCACAAAATTTGTGCACTGGGGGTGGGTGATCCCTCAAGTCAACCTGCCTCCTCTCACATACTGGGAGCCCTCAGGGGATGTCCAACTGATGGCTCACCCCAAGCCTGCCCAAGGCCCACAGCCTCTGGCGAGCCTTGCTCAGCTCAGCCTGGCTGCCTGTGAACACCCGGCCCTGGAGGCTGGGCCCTCGCCACCACTTTTGCTCACAGCACCCAGGGGCTGTGCACTCTCCACCACCACCGTTTCATCTCCACCCCTGGGGCCCGGGCACTTGCGCCACTTGGCCCCGCCTCTGCTTCTGATTGGCTAGTAGCATAGTCAATCAGGAGCGAAGGTATGGTCAAATTTGCATGTTTCTCTTTTATTAGATAGGGTGATATGCTGTGATATATATCTATATCTATATCTATATCTATATCTATATCTATATATCTCACATCGGGGCATAGGCTGGGAAGAAGCCTACAACCAAGGTTATGTGGCCTTGGCCAGAATGAAACCTGGGACCCCTTGGCCTGCATGGCCAAATCTCTATCCACTAAGCCAAACTGACTAGGGCCATTTTTTTCTTAAATATATTTTTTATTAATTTCAGAGAGAGTGAGGGCGAGAGAGAGCTAGAAATATCTATGATGAGAGAGAGCCATTGATTGGCTGCCTCATTAATGGCCAACCTTGGGGATTGAGCCACACCTGAGAATATACCTCAACCAGGAAGCAAACCATGACCTACTGGTTCATAGATCCATGCTCAACCACTGACCACCTTCCAGATCAGCTCCAATTTTTAAAATAAGATTATTTGGGGTGATTTAGGTATTATTTCTACTTTTTCTTACTGTATAAGTACTTTTTAAAAAATTTTAGATATTAGCCTCTTATCAGATAGTTTTGCAAAAATTTTCTCTTATAGCATAAGTTGCCTTTTCAGTTTATCAATGGTTTCCTTTGCTGTGCAGAAGTTTTTAGTTTTATGTACTTCCACTTCTTTATTCTTGCTATGATTCTTCACTTCGGAGTCAAATCCTATATAGTAAAAACCTAATATGCTAAGTGTCTGGTTGTCTGGTTGGCCATTCAACCAATCAAAGCATAAAATGCTAATTATATGCTAAGGCTGCTCAACTGCTCATTATGATGTGCTCTGACCACCAGGAGGCAGGCAGTCAACTGGTCAACCAGTTGCTATGTGCATTGACTACCAGAGGGCAGATGCTCCAACTGGTAGGTTAGCTTGCTGCTGTGATCTGGCCAACCAGGAATGAGAGAGACAGGATGGACACATTCTGGAGCCCTCCCACTGTCCCTCCCTGGCTGGCCAACCTTCTTTGTCCCTCCCCAGCCCTGACTGTGCATCAGTAGGGTCCCTCAGCCTGACCCGTTCCCTCTCCCAATCCAGGACTTCTCAGGGGATATCAGAGAGCCAGTTTTGACCCAACAATGAAACAACCAGCCACTGTGATGTGTACTGACAACCAGGGGGTATATGCTCAATGCAGGAGCTGCCCCCTGGTGGTCCGTGTGCTCCCTGGGGAGCGGCTCTAAGCCATCAATCAGATATCCCCTGAGGGCTCCCAACTGCAAGAGGGCACAAGCCAGGCTGAGGGACCCCCTCCCCCACCATGAACAAATTTTGTGTACTAGGCCTCTAGTGAAAAAAGAAATTCCAAGACCAATGGCAAATTTTACCCACTATGTTTTCTTCTAGCTGGTTTATGGTTTCAGGTTTTATGTTCAATTTTTTAATACATTTTGGGTTGAATTCTGTATATTGTTTAAGAGAGGGGTCCAACTTTATCCTTTTTTGTAAAAGTGCTTAAATCTATAATATATGTAGACAATATTGAAAAACATGATAATCAGATTTTAATTGGATATTTTTCATTTATAGTTATATAGTCCAGTATATTTCAGTAAATACTTGTTTTCAAATATATGTCAAAAATAAACTATCAGAAATTGATCCAAACCACTATGCTCAATTAATATTTGACAAAGGAGACAAGAATATACAATGGAGTCAAATAGTCTCTTCAATAAATGGTGTTGGAAAATTGGACAGATGCATGCAAAAAAATGAAACTTGACCACCAACTTACACTACACACACACAGTAAATTCAAGATGGATAAAGGAATTAAACATAAGATGAGAAACCATAAAATATTAGAGGAATCTACAGGCAACAAAATCTCAGACTTATGCTGAAGCAATTTCTTCTGCATGGGAGAACATATTTGCCAATGTTATCACTGATAAGGGTTTAATATCCAACATTTATAGGAAACTCATACAACTTATAAAGAAGATAAACAACCCAATCAAAAAATGGGCAATGGACTTAAATAGATGCTTTTCAAAAGAGAAAATAAGGAAGGCCAAGAGACATCTGAAAATATCTCAAATTCATAATAATCTAAGATATGCAAATCAAAATGACAATGTGGTACCATCTCACACCTGTCAGAATGGCAATCATTAACAAACACCAAGTGCTGGAGAGGATGTGGAGAAAAAGGAACCCTGGTGCACTGCTGATGGGAATGCAGACTGGTGCAGCCACTGTGGAGAACAGTATGCAGTTTCCTAAAATAACTGAAAATGGAACTCCCATTTGACCCAGTGATCCCACTTCTAGGAATATATACCAAGAAACTAGAAATACCAATCAGAAAGGATATATGCATCCCTATGTTCATAGCAGCACAATTCACCACAGCTAAGATTTGGAAACAGCCTAAGTGCCCATCAGCAGATGAGTGAAATAAAAAACAATGGTACATCTACACAATGGAAAACTATGCTGCGGTAAAAAAGAAGGAATTCTTACCATTTGCAACAGCATGGATGAAACTAGAGAGCATTATGCTAAGCGAAATAAGCCAGGCAGAGAAAGATAAATATCACATAATCTCACTCATTTATGGAATATAATGAACAAGATAAACTGATGAACAAAAACAGATCCAGAGATGGAGAAGCATTGATCAGAGGGTCAAATCTCAGGGGGAAGGTACGGGAGGGTGGGGGCAAAGGAAGAGATCAACCAAAGGACTTGTATGCATGAATATAAGCCTAATCAATGGACACAGACAATAGGGGGGTAAGGGCATGAGTGGGGAGGTGAGCGGGAGGCAAAGGAGGGATAAAGACAGATATGTAATACCTTAATCTATAAGGAAAAAAATAAACTATCAGAATGATTAAAAAGCAGGTACCTGAGTGGCAGAAATGTTTTGAATTCTGATTCACTCTTTACTATCTGTATATATTTGGAAAGTCTAATATATTTTTAAGTATCATCTATAAAATGGAGAAAATAATGGTTCTTGCTTAATAGGGTTTTTATGAGAATTAGAGGAGACAGCTCATAAAATATGCTTAGGGCAGCAAGTGTTTGTAAGACTTTAGAAAGTGCTGGTGGTTATCCCTGCCTCTGCACATCAGATGTAATCTCAACCAAGTAAATGAAGCATTATAATTTAAAATATTTTTTCAATTATATTGTATCATATATTATATATTTAACACAATATGGACTATTCTATGTGACTAATTTTTAAATTTAATTTCAGAATATGAACTTTTTATATAAATCATTATTCTTAAAAAGCATTATTATGTCTTCTTTAAATTTAGATTTATTGGAAAGACTTTGGTTATTAGGGTCATATAAATTTCAAATGTACATTTCTATGATACAAGACCTATATATTGCACTGTATGCCCACCACCCAAGGTCAAACCATCTTCTGTCACGATATATTATTCCTTCTTTCCCCTCCTTGTCCCCCTTCTTCCGGTAACCATCACATTACTGTCTGTGTTCATGAATTTCACTTTTATAACCCACACTAGAGGCCTGATGCATGAAAATTCATCCCACTGGAGGGGTTCCTCAGATTGGCCTTCCCCCTCTCACAGTCCAGGAACCTTCAGGGGTGTGAGGCAACCTGGCAATCAGGGGAAGGTGATGCTCCATCATACCTCTGCTGCTGCCACTGCCAGCAGCACAACCCTTGGCGGGCCCTGGTTACCTGAGCCTCGGCCAGCCCTGGACTGATGGGCAGCCAGCATCTGAAGCTTGCCTGCACCTAGGGCTGGCCCTGGAAGGCTGGGGAGATGAGAGGATTGGGGGACTCCAGAGACAGGCAGGCAGAGCGGCCAGGCCTGCTTAGGGGCATGCCTGGCCTTACAGTAGCATGTCTTACCCCCCAGCAGGGCTAAGGGGACTGGGCACTGCCATCTTGTGGCTGTGGGCACCACCATTTTTGAGGGTGGGCAGTCAATTAGCATATTCCCTCTTTATTAGATAGGATACCAGCAAAATCATATGGTTCTTAGCTTTTTCTGACTGACTTATTTCACTAATGTAATATTCCTAAGGTCCACCATGTTGTCATAATGGCAATATTTCATCTTTTCTTCTGGCTGAACAGTATTCCATTGTATATATGTTCTACATCTTTATCCAATCCTCTATAAAAGGACATTTTAGTTAACTCGATCTCTTGGCCACCATGAATAATGCTGCAATGGTTTCTCATTGATGTTTTAATTTGAATAATTCCAGTGAGTATAAACATTTTTATATACATACTAGAGGCCCAGTGCATGAAATTCGTGTACTGGGGGTAGGGGAGGGTGTCCCTCAGCCAACCTGCACCCTCTTCAATCTATGACCCTTGGGAAATATCTGACTGTGGGATTGGGCCTAAACAGGTAGTAAGACATCCCTTTCACAATCCAGGACTGCTGGCTCCCAACTGCTCGCCTGCCTCCTTGCCCCTAACCGCTTCTTCCTGCCAGCCTGATCATCCCTAATCACTCCCCTGCCAGCCTGATCAACGTCTAAATGCACTCCTCCCAGCCTGATTGTCCTCAACTGCCCTCCCCTGACAACCCACTCACCCCTAAATGCCCTCCCCTGCATATTCCCCCATTATTATATGGGACTTTTTAACATAATGGACAGCCCTAACTGGTTTGGCTAGGTGGATGGAGCATCGGCTTGCAGATTCAAGGGTTCCAGGTTCAATTCCAGTCAAGGGCATGTACCTTGGTTGGAGGCACATACCCAGTGGGGAGTGTATAGGAGGCAGCTGATCAATGTTTCCCTCTCATAGATGTTTCTAGCTCTCTATCCTTTTCCCTTCCTCTCTGTAAAAAATCAATAAAAATATATATTTTAAAAAGAAACATTTAATATGCCTCCATATTTGCCTGGCTGGTGTGACTCAGTAATTGAGACCCCAGGCTGCTACTGCTAAGAGGGGATCGCGCTGAGACCCCACCCCAGGTTGCCAACACTCGAAGGGGAATCGTGCTGTGGAGGTGAGCACCTCTCCCAGGCTGAGACCCCAGACTGTCACTGCTGGGAGGGGATCAGCCCATGGGGAATTTGTTTTTTTTAATATAGGGTCAGGAGGGTCTCTGGGCAGCATTCCCCCACACTGCTTACCCAGCAGGCTCTCAGCCACAGCCCTCCCTGTGACTGGGGGACTCATGGGGCTGAGGGAACTAGGCACCATCATCTTGTGGCTATTGGCTCCGCCATTTTTATTGCAGAGTGATGGTTAATATTCATATTACTCTTTTGTTAGATAGGATTAGCCTTTTGTGTTTTCTCTTTTGTAAAGAGTTCCTATAGGCAACTAGGAGACCTTTGCTTATTTTCCATGCAAAGATTTATGTTTTCCTTATCTTATCTAATAAAAGAGTAGTATGAAAATTGACCATACCTTCGCTACACCCAATAAGCCATGCCCACCAGCCACACCCACACGCCAATCACAGGGATGGATTGCAGGGCCCCGCCATGGCACCCACGATGCCCAAGGCCAGGAAGGGCCTTTACCCGAGGGGCCCTTCCAGGCCCTGGGGTTAGGCCAGGCAGGGCTTTGGGCAGGGCAGCCAGCCATGATGGGACCCCATTGGATGGATCGCAGGACCCTGCCATGGTGCCTGGAAGGAGAGGCCCTTCTGGGCCCTGAGGTTAGGCCAGGCCTGGCTGAGGGAGGTGAGGACACAGAAGGGGTGAGCCAGGCGCCGTGTGAACATGAACACCCCCTGAATGGTGGAGCAGCAGGTGAGATATGTGCCTGAGGTCCCATGGCTGCAGAGTGGCGGGGTCAGGAGTTGAATCCAGGTGTGTCTCTGCCCGCAGCTCATCACCTCTCCACTGTGCCTGGCCGAGCTTGCCAAACGATGCCACCTGCGGATGGTGATGCTTGCCAAGTCTACACTGGGTCCTGAGGCTGGGGAGGATGGCAGAGGGGAGTGTCCCAGCTCCTGCCTCCCAGAGCTCCAGGACACCAGTGCGAGGCCCAGCTATGGAGGCAGGAGAGGAGCCATGAAACAGTCCCTGAGACAAAGAAGACCGAGCCACACACCCATCCTGGCTTGTGTGCAGAGCAGCGGAAGAGAGTTCGGGAAAGGAAGTGAGAAGGTGAGAGCTAACACAAAAGTGGCGGGGATGTCTCGGTGGGCCACAAAGGCACTGGACCCAGACCATCTCCAGACCAGGCCTGGACTTCACCAGGCATGCAAGGCCCCACTCCTGGGGAAAAGGGACCAGAGTTCCCCTCAGAACAGGACCCTGGACTTGGGCTCACTGCCTACCCTTACAGGACGGTGATGGTCTGGGTCCGTGGGCACGCTGTGACCCAAGATCCAGAGCTGCACTCAGCCTGGGCACCAGACCCAAGCACTGGGCGAAGGAGCCCTGTTCGCTGTCCCCAGCGCTGGTTCTGACCCTGGGCCTTCAGCTCTGTAACATCCAGAAATCCAGGAGTCAGAGGATGAGCTCAGAGGCAAAAGCAAGCCCCAAGCCTCCGGCTGTCTGACTCAGGAAGAACTCACAAGCCGACACCTGGGAAACCTGTGGGCCCAAGGCGCTAAGGAAGCTGGTAAATAAAAGCCCCCACCTACGTGTAGGAAACACCAAAGACATTATATGCATAGAAAAAAATATAATAGAAGTTTCTTATTATTGAAATATATGTAAAGGTAATTACTACAACTATTTAAATAAATAATAATGTAATGTTAGTTTTATAACATATGTATAAGTAAAATACATGACAATAATAGCACAAAGATTGCCTGGGAAAAATGAAATTTTGTTACAGTGAAGTTTCTATACAAGATGTTAAGTGGTAAAATATTCACTTGAAGACAGACTGTGACAAGTTCAAATCCTATATAGTGAAGACCTATTATGCAAATATTCATCACACCTTCATGCCATCATGTCATAACGGCTCAGACACTCAACACTGGGAGAGAGGAATGGGGACCAGACAAGCTACGGACTGGGAGAGGAACAAGCTACCCACTCCACGGTCCCAGATGCCAATAGCTGTGCCTGCCTCTCTGGCCCAGGAGAGGGACAAGCCACATGCTCTATGGTCCTGGGTGCCTGTGGCTGCCTGTGGCTGCAGCTGGTCTGAATGAAGTTGGCCCCGGTCCTGGGTGCCTATAGCTGGCCAAAAGGAGGGAAGCCTGGGTCCCAGGTGTGGGGCAATGCAGAGGCAGTTTAGGGGCAATCAGGCCAGCAGGGGAGCGCTTAGGGGCGATCAGCCTGGTAGGGGAGCAGTTAGGGGGAGATCAGGCAGGTAAGCAGTGGTGGTTAGGGGTGATCAGGCAGGCAGGCCAGTGAGCAGTTAGGAGCCAGTGGTGCTAGAATGCGAGAGGGATATCCGACTGCCAACAGTCAGAGTGCCAACAGTCAGACATCCCCGAAGGGGTTCCTGATTGGAAAGGGTACAGGCTAGGCTGAGGGAACCCCCCCCCCCATGCAAGAATTTCATGTACCGAGCCACTAGTCCTGTCTAATAAAAAGAGCAATATTCAAATTGACCATACCTCTGCTACACCCACAAGCCATTTCCACCAGCCAATCAGGAGTGATATGCAAATTAATCCCCAACCAAGATACCTGTGGCCACAGAGAATAGAAGGGAGGCTTGGGTTTCACCTGCAATGAAGGAAGACAAGCTTTCCCCACACCTTGGCGGCCTAGGCCTCCACTCAATGCTACAAAGTTTCAATTATAGAAGATACACAATCCCAACAGAAATGGCAGCAGCCATGGAGCTGGACAGAGGAGGAGGCTAGGGTTGCCCCTCGCAATGAAGGAAGCCAACCTTTCTGCCTGCCCTTGGCCTGTGCTTAAGGCTACAAAGTTTGAATTACAAAATGTAAATATCCCAAGAGAAATAACTGCATCCATGGAGTGAGCAGGAGGCTGGCTCCACTCCAGGCTACAAAGTTTCAATTGTAGAACATATAAATTAATCCCAGATACCAGGGCCTCTGCTTGGGTAGCTAGGGTGAGAGGAGGGCGTGGAAGGCCTGTAAAACACCATAGGCCCCTCACCCAGGTGGCCCCACGCCCAAAGGGAATCCCAACCCTGAGCTGGGGCACCCCACAGGGCAAACCAGCTGGCCCCCCATCCATGCATCAGGCCTCTATCCTATCTAATAAAAGAGTAATATACAGATTGACCATCACTCCAACACACAATAGGGCTTCCCCCATGTAGTCAAAGTTCCTGACCTCATGTGGTCAAAGATGGCCACCACAAGATGGCCAGCAGGGGAGGGCAGTTGGCAGGAACCAGGCCTGCAAGGAAGGGTAGTTGGGGGCAATCAAACCTGCAGGGAGGGCAGTTAGGGGCGACAAGGCCTGCAGAGGAGAGAACTTGGGGGCAACTGGGCCTGCAGGAAAGGGCATTTTGGGGGGACCCAAGCCTGCAGGTGAGAGCAGTTGGTTGGAACCAGGCCTACAGGGGAGGCAATTAGGGGTGACCAGGCCTGCATGGGAGGGTAGTTAGAGGCAAACAGGCAGGCAGGGGAGCAATTAGGCATCAATCAGGCTGGCAGGGGAGTGTTTAGGGGGTGATCAGCCTGGCAGGCAGAAGCAGTTAGGGGCAATTAGGAAGGCAGGCAGGCGAGCAGTTGGGAGCCAGCAGTCCTGGATTGTGAGAGGGATGTGTGACTGCCCATTTAGGCATACCAGGATCGGGCCTAAACAGGTAGTCAGACATCCCTCAAGGGGTCCCAGATTGGAGAGGGTGCAGGCTGGGTGGAGGGACACCCCTTATCCCCCATGTATGAATTTTGTGCACCAGGCCTCTAGTTTTTTCATAATAGTTATTAAATATAAAAATGATCTAGAGTTTACATTTAATTTTATGCTGTTTATTAACATATTTTATTTTTAATATTCCCAACCTATCAACATACTCTTAGGGTTTTTCATCAATTAGTTTATAATTTTAATGTTCTATATCCAAAAGCCTTTCAATTGAGTCTTCAACTGATTGCCACATTAAATTATCTACATTTAAGATTATTTTAAGAAGGCAATTTATTTTTTGTGTTTTATTTAATAGGGGATCAACTTCCAGTGTTCCTTTAGCCAACAAATTGTTCCACCCATTATTGGCTGAATGCTCATTTTTCTACTCTCTTATTTATGATAATACTTTTATAAATTAGAAATTAATTTTAAAATTATTTTCTCTTAGTAAAAAGGAATTAATCATAAAAACTTGGCAAATACAATTAGTAACAAAAAAATTAAAATAAGATTACTAGTCAAAATCCAGAGATAGTCTTTCTAACAATGCTGGTACATATTTTTCTGAATATGTAGATGTAACGATTTTTTGTTCAGAAATACCATATAATATAGTAGATATTTAAGGCTTTATTTTTTATTAGACAAATATTTGTTTTTCTCCTTTTCCTTGAATTAGGCAGCTATAAATTGAAAATTCAAGGCTTACCTCTATATGTAAAACCTAAGTCACCTTTGGTAAATTTAATTGTTATTGACAACTATGTATACTTCCTAAGCTCTACTCCAGTAGAAAGGAGACTGTGGAGACAATTGCTCACAATAGGAATTTTCCCTATGGTTCAGAATTATGGAAACACCTGCTCCCTCCTACCCCCCTCCCCCCAAAAAAAACACTTTCTGTTGATTCACTATGATAATTCATGAGACTCAAGGGCTCTCCACATATTTTAATCCTTGCCAGAAAATAGGGTAATGGCTTTCAAGTGACTGCAAAGTAAAGCAAGAATGAACTCACTCAAAAAATACCTCTTAACAATTATTGTTTAGAAAGAAACACTGCTTGTGGTGAACACCTGTGCCACTTGACTTTACAACAATGTTGTGTCCTACTGAAACACTGTCTTCAGGAGTTGCAAAGTGGAATTGTGAGCCTGCTAGGAGATTGAGAGCAGCTTCTGTAGATTGAAATGGTTTTCTATGGTTCTAGGAAACTATTTTCTCTATAAGGGTACATACTGTTTTCTTATCACAAATCACAATGAAAAGTCCATGCTCAGATTATTTACTCTGACAACACAAGAAAATAAAATATCACACATTTATCAAAATCCCAAATATGTTAAACCCCATGAAAAATGCATTATAAGTTTTTGCTTATGTATATTAGGTTTCTGGACCATGAGAATTCTAATCTCAGGGATAAATAATCTTCAGAATTTAATAAAATATGTTTGTATGTTTTTCATAGAAGGGTTTTATCTCTATGAATAAGTTCTCTACTATTATTCCTAGTTTACTGAGAGGTTTCTTGTGCACAGATGTGAAATTTTGTTAAATGATTTTTCTGCATATATTGAAATAATCATGTGAATTTTCTCCTTTTTGTTAGTAGGTGAATTACGCTTTTTCATTATCTAATGTTCAACCAACCTTGAATTTCTTCAGTACACCCTCTTACACACACACACACGCACACACATTTGATCCAAAATGCAGTTTTTTAAATAAAAATGTTTATCTCAGTCTGTCTGTAATTAAACTGAAAATATTTGTATCTCTAATCATGAGTAGTATTGATCTATAATTTATTTTTAATGTACCTTTGTAATAGCTTTGTCAGGTTTTGGTGTTATTTCTATGTTGGCCTTTTAATGCAATTGGTCAATAAGCTCTCATTTATTTATAAAAACAGCTCTACAGGATTGAATGCTATATTCTATATATGACTTATAGAATTCATCATGAAAAATACTTCAGCCTCGGATTTTATTTTGGGGACTGTTTTACTTAATAAATACAATGTGATTAATTGATAAAGGGTATTATGATATTTATTTCCCCCCTTTTAAAACTTTATTTTTATTGTTGACACTATTTCAGATGCCCCCATGTCCCCCAACTTTGCCCACCTCCACCGAGCCCTCAACCCCCCTTCCTCCTGACATCACTTCTTATTTTCTGTGTATATATGGGTTATGCATATATGTTCTTTGGTTAGTATCATGTCAGTTTTTGATAAGCTGTATTTTCATATGTCTGTTTTACCTAATTTACCAAATTTATTAGTATATATTTGCTAATAGTGATTGCTAATTATTCTTTTAATGTTGATATGATCTGGAGTTAGAATGCCATTTTCTCTCTGGAATCAAAGTGATCTTTGTTTTTTTCTTTCTCTCTTTCTTTCCCTTGGTATGCCAGTCTAAAGAACTGTCATTTTTAGATTTTGCACAGACCAACTTTTTTCTTTACTAATTTTATGTTTGCTTTTTTTTGTACTTCACTGCTCTGCTCTCATTTTTATATTCCACTCCCCCCCCCCCAATTCTACTACTTTGGGTATCCTTTTCTTTTCTTTAGTCCAGCTTCTTCAGATCACTGATTTAGACATTCTTATTTTTTAATATTATTATGTAAAGAGATATACTTGCTTGTAAGTGTTGTTTTATAGCAGGGGTGTTGTAGGCCTTGTCATTTAATCTGGCCCTCCCAAGGCATTAGGGGTGAGTTTATTAAATATTTGACCCACTATAGCAGGCTAATTTTAAGTTGATAGTTTTGTATGTAATCCTATAAATAAAGAGGTAATATGCAAATTAACCCCCACACCCTAACAACATGGTTGCCTACAACTGATGTTGATCATTCTTTCCCCACTTCCTTCCCCCAGGCTAGCAGTGGATTTAGTGAGAAACAACCAAATGACTGAACAAGCAGGCTGCATGGGGCAACCAGGCCAGTGGAGGGGCTGTGAGGGGCAACCAGACCTGTGTTGGGGGAGAGAGGCAGTTGGGAGCAACAAGGCCAGCAGAGGGGAGTAGTTGGGGGTGACCTGGCCTGCTACAGGGGGGCAGTTAGGGGCAACCAGACCAGCAGGGAGGCATTAGGGCTATCAGGCAGGCAGGCTGGTGAGTGATTAGGATCCGGCATCCCAGGGTTGTGAGAGGGATGTCTGACTGCTGGTTTAGGCCCAATACCCGTGATCTGGCAGTCAGATATCCTCTGAGAGGTCCCAGAATGAAGAGGGTACAGGCTGGGCTGAGGGGACCCCCCCTCCCATACATGAATTTCATGCACCGGGTCTCTAGTGATGTTATAAATATCCAAATGGCCATTGGCAGAAAAAATGTTTCCTATCCCTGTTTTTCAACAATGTACAATATTCTGATGAGTTTAATTTATTCTGATTCAGATTAACAAATTGTCTATTTTCTTTTGTGATATTTATCTTTGACACATTATTTATTTCTACATATTTGGCATTTCCCCACCTATCTCACAAATTATTGGATTCTAATTTTATTAAATTTTGTTATGAAAATACATGCTTTATGACTTGGATTCTTTAGAATTTACTAGGACTTGACTTATGATTATAATATGGTCTACCTTGGTGAATGTACTATATATATATATATATATATATATATATATAGTATTCATTAGTTGTAGTAAATTTCAATAAATATCAATTAGTTCATGAGATTGTGCTGTTTAGATTTTTTATAATTTTTTGTCTAATAATATCAATCAATTGCTATAAGGGTATTAAAATCTTCAACTATGTTATGATTGTGGAATTGTCTATTTCTGCCTTACTTTTGCTTCATGTACTTTTAGTATCTATTAATTAGTTAATACACATTGATAATTGTGATATATTCCTGATGAACTCTCCCTTTTGTTATTATGGAATGTCCATATTTGTCTATAGTAATACTCTGATATGAAGTTAGTTTAACTGTTATTAAAATAGAAACATCACCCTTCTCTTGCTTACTGTTTTCAGGTTGTAACTTTTCCCCCACTAATAGGCTGAATTGTGTACCCCAAAAAATCCATATGTTGAAGTTCTAGCCTCCAATACTTAAAATATGACCTTATTTTGAAAAAGGACTATTGAGGATATAATACGTAGAGAGGAGGTCATACTGGAGTAGTGTCCTTATAAGGGGAGAATTTGGACACAAGCAAGCATGTAGAGAGAATACAATGTGAACTTTAAGGTGGTTATTTATAAGCCAAGGTAAGAGGAGGTAAACAGACATTTCCCTCATATCACAGCCACTAGAATTGTGAGACAATAAATTTTTGTTGTTTTCCTACCCAGTACATGGGACTTTGTTACAACAGGCCTAGTAAACTAATACATAGTCTTTGCCATCCAAAGTATCTATATTTTATATTTAAAGCAAAGATCTCTCTTTTTAAAATCTATTCTTTCAGTCTCCTGCTTTAATGTAACGATTACAATACTTGGATTTGGTCTAACATACTTTTTTTCTATTGGTCCTCTCTGTGATTGGCTTTTTTATTATGATTTTGTTTTCTGTTTGTTTTTCTATTATTTGGATATTTTTAATATCCCATTTTAATTTATTTTTTTAGCTTTTGTGTTATATTTATTTGTATTATTCAATTAGCCGTTGCTCTATGGATTTTAATATGCCCATTAATTAAATATTCTAATTACCCACATTCTGGTCAGAGCTAATATTACACCTCTTCATATAAAATTTAAAAAACTTGAAAAATATAAGTCCCTCTATATCCTCTGTAATCTTTATGTTACTATTGTCACATCTCTTAATGACAAGTCCACCATAATAAAGTTTTCATTTGTGCTTAAATAATCACACATATTTTGAAGATTAGAAAACAAACAGATTTCTGTATTAACCCAGCTATTTAAAATTTCTGTTGTTCTTCCTGAACTGAAAAAGATTCCAGTCTCCTGGTGGCACTTCCCTTCAGCCTGAACAATTTTCTTTAGTATTGCCTTTGGAACAGGTATTGTAGCAACAATTTCTCTTGATTTTCCTCCATCTGAAAATGTCTTTATTTTTATTTTAAGCCTAAAGAATATCATCTATTGTTTAAATTTTCTGATTAAAGTACTTTCTTTCAGAATTTTAAAGATATCCTCTATATTTCTAGGTTGTTTTTTAATAGGTATTTTCAATATTTTCTTTTTGTACCTTGTTTTTATTGTTGACACTATTACAGATGTCCACATTTCCTCCCAATTTTCCCACATCCACCCAGCCATCACTCCTCTTCTCATCCTGGCCATCACCTCACTGTTGTCTGTGTCTGTGAGTTGTATTTTCAATAATTCATTTTTAATTTTGATTTTCAGTAGTTTCATTATAATGTATCTAGGCAATCTTCTTTAAATTTATCCTGTCTAGTGTTTTTTGAGATTTCCGAGCAGTAAAGCTTTGTTTTTCCCTGAAATTGAGATTTTTTTGTCCATTATTTCCTGAAATACTTCTTTGACCCAATCTTCTTCCCCACTCCTCTGATAATTCCCATTATTTATATCTAAAACATTTGCTAATATTTAAAATTTTGGTAATTTTCCTCTGTGTGAACTTTTCAAAATGAATATTTCTCCTTTTCCTTTCTTCAAGTTCACCGATTTCTTCCCTTTGTCATCTCCATCTTTTTACTTTTTTATTAAGGGAGTTTTTAACCTCATATGTAATGTATTTTTTGTGTTCTAAAACTTTTACTTGGTTCTTTATGTAAATGATATGCACCACAGATGTCAAGTACTGTCAAAAGTTTTGAAAAGTGTTGATATTATTGTTTTTATATGAAATCAACTCAATTCAGCTCAGACCATAAACTTTATCTCAGTTCATAAATTAGTCTGCTCAAGATGACATACTGAACACCACGGACTGGGCAAATCAAACAACAGAAATTTCTTTCCTAGTTGCCTGGGAAGTCTAAAGTCAAGGTGCCAACCAATTTGGTGTCCAGCACCCTCGCTCTTTCTGGCTTGCAGATAGCTGCTTTCTCCCTATGTTTTCATATGGCCTTTCCTAGGTCTAAACATAAGGAGTGAGGGTGAGAGAAAACTCTTTGATGTCTGTTATTATTAGGGCATGGATGCCATCTTAAAAGTTTCTACTTCTGTGACCTCATGTAATCCTAATTATTTCCCAAAGGTGTTGTCTCCAAATACCCCATTGGAGGTTTGTGGGGTATAACAAACAGTCCATCCCATTCTATTCCTTTCACAAAAACTCATATACTTATCATGTAAAATAAATATTCATCTTATCCCAGTAACCCCAAATTTTCTAATGCCTTCCAATATTATCTCTAAAGTGTCAAGTCCAAAGTTTCATTTAAATTCCATCTAATTCAGATATGGGGAACCTTGAAGTATGATTCAGCCTGAGGCTCAAAGTAAACAAGTGGAATGCTTTTTTCATTAATTCTCAAGAATTTAATTTGTGAACAAAATAAAACAAAAGTAAATGTGCTAGGTAAAACAATGTCCTGATGATGTCTTCATTATTTAAAAATTATAATTAAACCTGCTATTTAAATGAGATAATGTGGACATTTTTAATTTGACCATAAGAGTGTAAATCAAAATAAATTTTTGTGAAACTTTTATAAATCTTTAAGTATATATTTATGACATAATATATATAATATATGCAAATGATGCATAAATAATAGCTATGAAAATATATTAAATAGTAGAAATTATATAAATATATACAAATAATAAGAAGTAAAAAGATCAGTGCAGCCCTAGCGAACAGTTTGATTGCAATTCTGGGTGCAAGTACTTAACCGAGAACCACTCAGTTAAGCTACTTCCAGATTTCTAACTCAGAGACACGTAAGATTTTAAATATTTGTTGTTTTAAGCCATGAAATATGCTGTAATTTGTTATACAAGACAAAATAACCAGGATTTTCTCTATGTAATAAAGGACATTTATGAGAAGCATACCAGTATTAGCATGCCTACTGGAGAAAATTGAATGTTTCCCCCTACCTGAGGAAAAAAGTAAGCCTGACTAACTCTCACCATTTCTATTCAACTAGAGTTTACAATTAGTGCAATAAGGTATGGAAAAGAAGGAAGAAGTCACACTATATTGGCAGTTTTAATTTTCTATGTAGAAAATGCTATAGAACCTTTAAAGACACCAGTAGATTTAGTGAGTTTAATAAGGTTGAAGGATATAAGCTCAATCTATAAAGGTAAGTTATATTTATATTACTAGCAATGAACAAGTTTCAGTTGACATTTAAAAAATATTCAGGGATGAATATGACACAAAATATGCATACTGGTACAGTGAAAACTACAAAACATTGCTGAGAGAAATTAAGTAGAGAGACATACAGTGTTCAAGACTTGAAAAACTTAATATTGTTAAGATATTGATAAGATGTTAATTCTCCCCAAATTTATCTATAAATGCAATGGTTTCCCAGTCAAATTCTCAGCAGATTTGTTTTGTAGCTATTAAAATGCTGATTCTAAAAAAAGTCATATGTAAATGCAAAGAACCTAGACTATACAAAACAGCTTGGTAAAAG
Organism: Antrozous pallidus; assembly: GCA_027563665.1. NCBI lineage: Eukaryota > Metazoa > Chordata > Mammalia > Chiroptera > Vespertilionidae > Antrozous > Antrozous pallidus. The sequence goes on from CM050520.1 coordinate 61,039,097, forward strand.
ACGAAAAATGCTGCAAGATTTCACTACGCAGGTCCAGAGTTACCAACGAGTGTGTAATGAAAGTTCTCCCCCATTGGCCCCTGTCCAAATTCCTAACACATAGAGTACTGAGATAGAATAAAACAATTCCTGCTTTAAGAGACTAACTTTTGATGTAGGTTATTCAAATAGGTAATTGGGGGAAAATGCTTTCATTGAATTTGGCAAGAGAAAAAGAAGAACAAAGCATTGATTTTTAATTTAGCAGGACACTGGAATTACTTGTGGTGTGTTTTTGTTTTAGTTTCTCATGTGTTTCTTATGTGTTCCACCCCCTACTTTCTGATTTAATTGTTAAGCATAGCCTGGGCATCAAGAAGTTTAAAAGTATTTGCAATGATTCTACTAATTAGGCTAAATTTATAACCACTACTGTAGAGCATATTAATCCTCAACTTTAAAGCAAAAGGAAAAAGTAAATTTTATTATTTTATTTTGATAAACAGAGATTACAGATTATATGATATCTTGGAAAAAACTTAAACTAATTGGAGATATATTTGAAAATCACTAAAAAACTTACTTTTTATAAAAAAAAGTTGAATAGTAAGAAAGGAAAAAGCATAAATATGTAACTAAACTAAAATCAAATCAGTTAAAACAAAAAACGTGTTCTCTCAAAATGATTTTAACAATAAGAATTCTTGCAACAATGATTAAAAAGAAAATATATCAAAGAAATATGAGCATATATTTTTCTCAGGTAAATGAAGATAAACAGAAAAAAAAGTCAACATTAATTTTTAACAATCTAGAAAACTGACTAAACACCAAAAGATTTATTTATAACAAGTTTATAAAAAAAAACACAATGAAATATTCCTCTCTAAATTATAAAGAAGAAATATACACTTGTATATATCTCTTTGATTTTGCCCTGAGATGTAGATGAAAATTAAATAAGAATAAATAATTTGAATATTAGGGCTATCAAGTTTAAATGCATAGATTAAATTCTAGATCCTGATTAATTCAATTTGCTCTCATAAATCTCATTCCAGAGATAACTGAAGTCATTTTTGAAACTTTAATTATATTCCACATCCTATCAACTATCAAGTACAGTGAATTCTACAACCCATGCATCTCTCCAAATCTCTCTTCACATTACAATTATTTGGCGCTGTGTGCCCCCACCACAGCCAGCTCTCCAATGAACCACTTACTGTCTTTGTCTCTCTGGGCCCTCCACACTTTGACTTGCTCCTAAATGAAATAGTCTCCTCAATGAAGCCAAACTATTTTAAGAATGCAAGTCCTATGCTATCATTTCACTGCCATCTTTCTGTTATGTAGTAAAAGACAGAAACATGCTTACAAGTATAATTTTTATAAATGTGGTTTTTAGTCTTGAAAAAATGGTTAAATTTTCATGCAATTTAAAAAAATAGGCACCAGGAGATGATATAAAATCACAATGGGAAGCCCCTGAGGGTACCTCAAAGAAATAACAGTCATTCTCTAAAACAGCTTGTAGCATTGATTTGATATCAAGCTGATGCTGCACATTGTCTTGTGAATACACAACGCTAGGGTAGGAAGCAGCAAGTTTATGGTTCTGCCCAACACATTGCATGTCTGTAAAAATGTAAGATGTGAATGAGTGAAAATGTCTTCTACAAAAAAAGTGAATAAACACTGATGTTTGAACTTGAGTCTTTATCCATTTAACTTACACACACATACACACACACACACACACACACACACACACACACACAATAAATGCATCAAATATTCTGAAAACCATTCTGTGGTGAATAAGACATTTATTCTTGCCCTTTATGGGATGAAAGGCTAGGGTTGAAGGTTGTATATAAATAATTATACTTAGGCTTTATTCTTGGCTATACTCTCTTCTAATGAAACTGCTACATAATAAAACTTACTATTACTGTACTAGAGGCCCTGTGCATGAAATTCTGTGCACTGTATATGGGGGCAGGGGGATTCCCTCAGTCCAGCCTGTGCCCTTTCGCAGTCCAGGAGCCCTGTGGGAATGTCCAACTGACAGTTTAGGCCTGCTCCTGGAGCATCTGCCGACTGCCTTGTGGCTGAATGAGCTTCCCCTGTGGGAGTGCACTGACCACCTGCGGGCAGCTCCTCAGTTGAGCATCTGCCCCCCGGTGGTCAGTGCGTGTGATAGAGACCGGTCATTCCAGGTCTTTCCACCTTTAGGTCAATTTGCATATTACTCTTTTATTATATAGCATTTGTTGATGATGGCTAGGTGGGGCTGAAGTATCCTGGACTTTTACAGAAAGAAGATATAATCACCCCTTCTCCAGACTTAGTGTCAGGTTTTAATCTGAGAAGTAAGATTGAATCTGACTGAAGCCAATAATTGACCAAGACAAGCAGCGTACAAGAGAAAGTTCATGTTTATTAAATGCTCTCGGGTGAGGTCCCAAGGTCCGAAAACACGGGCCAGAGGAGTCACACCCATCTGTGCCCGGCAGGGTTTCTTTTATGCTGCTGTTGGCATGTTCCGAGGTAGTTTGTGGCAGGTGATTTATGAGTGGGAAATTCATACAACTCCAACCTGGCCACCCTTGATACGTTTGGGTGGTCATTTATTGTCCAGAATGATGTCTGCACAGCTCTGGTATGTCCCAGGGGGCGCTATTGTTCAACTCAGCAGATGGGATAGGGGAAGTCCCTATCTTCCCAGCCCCAAACCTTACATCCTCAGTGAGTGGGATGGGGGAAGTCCCTATTTTCCCAGCCCCAGACCTTACGCTTTGTATAACTGTTATGTCTCTACATTTGATCCTGCGGTGATGTGTCTCATGGGATCATTATAATGTGAAATATATTTAAATGCAAAATTACAAAAAAGCAAGCCTTATTTCAATTATTTCCAAAAGAAATTATACAGAAGTTTAGAATTAGGAGGGGTATCCACAAATTATGTTTTCCTATTTTCATAAAGAGAAGCAAAGAAGTAAAATCGTTTGTCCAAGGTCACTCAGTATTTACTGAGCATCTACCAAGCAAAGTTCTCTATAGGATGGTTACAAGCTCAATGAGACCTGTTCTGTGACTTTAAGGAGATTAAAATGCAGTTTAAAGGATAAATCAAGTAAACAAATCATTTTATCAAACTGGGGGTTGAATAATAAACACATAGCTTATTACCACTCTAAACATAGGACCTTTGTTATTCAGTGGGACTATGAGAATTAAATAAGATAAACTACATAAGAGTGCCTGAAATAGTAGGTAATTATGAAATGTTTTCCATTAAAGTTATTAATTGCTATGTAATCATTAAAAGATAAAAAACAACAACAATAAAGTCTTAGTAAAAGAGAGTACATCAAAGGAGCAGGTGCCTATACATTTTAAGTGAAATGCAGACTTGAGTTTATTCTTCAGATAATTAAGTAGGGAAACATATAAATCTAAGTGACCTGGTCCATTTCCCTGCCTTTGAGGCAGTGGTTTCCTTCATAATGGAGCCTCAAAGCCCCAGCCTTCACTGTTTACTGATTCAGTGGATGGACAGCACCTGAGCTTCCACAGTAATGCGCTGATTGCTATTTGCTTCTAGAAATAAATGTGGCTTAACTGGGCTTTATTTATTGATTAGTTTGGAATGGGCCCAGACTGCCAATGAAATATGTAGGAGAAAACCACAGAGGCCTGATTTCAGGAATAGGATTTTTTAACAATGCCTCTCTCAGTGTATTAATGCTGAAGTAAATTGTCCAATGCTAGGAGTACCTTGTGATGATCCTTTCACTTTTGTTCAAACCACACAAGAAGAGAGCAAATTGTACTTGATGCTAAACAAATGCATGCAGTAAACCTTCCCACAACTTTGGAGGCATAGGAAATGATGCCGCCAACAGTAAATTGCCTGAGATGTACACAAGCTGACAAGGTTCCCAACATCAGTGATGATACTGAATCATTTTATCTCTAATGCAGGATCTCCACCCAAGATCCTTACTTTGTATGACTATTTGCTATAGGACCACTGTCAGTTTTAGAGCAGGACTGCTTATGAAACTGCTGTGAGCCACTCAGCCACAGCTGCTTCCAAAACTGGAAAATAAAATTGAGGAATTTTGTTGAGAGGAAGAGCTATAGCTTTGCTCAAAGAAAGAACCATCCAATGTCAGGAAACATGACAGCTCTCTCTCCATTTTAAACTCTCTTGAATGGACCACAGACAAAACAATATTGATAATGATGTTTAATATCTACTATATAATGAGAATTTTCTAAGTCTGAAAAGCTTTATATCACTTATTTCTCATACTTACTCAATGCTATGAAATAAGTACAATTATTCCAATTTTATACATGAGAAAACTAAGACATGTATGGAAGACAACCAATGGATATTCTCTCTCACATCAATGTTTCATCTCTTGCTCCCTTCTGCTCTCTCTAAAACAATCAATAAGCATATCCTTGAGAATTAAAAATTTAAGAATATGCAACATGTATACATGTACATTTTTATGGATATATGAATATGTAAAACTTATATGTGCTCAGAAACATAGTCTCTCCCAGTTCATGATGAAGAAAGTGAATTTAAGATATTAAATTTCTCTACCATAAGCATATTCTTTAAAATATTAAGTTTGTCATGTACACCATTCCATTTTTTTCTTCCTGCAAAATTTCACCATGATTAGGAAGTCTGAAATTGAAGCTAAAAAGCAAAATTTGCTTTTTTTTTTTTTTTTGAGGCAATTAAGTTTACACCTGGCTGTTAATCATAGCCTGGGCTCACTTATTCTACTGAAAGATATTTCGTCTTCTTCAAATTTCCCATGTCACAAAGCAGTAATCAGGTTTGCTAAAATCCACAACTAATTCCAGAGCATAACAGAACTATTCTATCTAATAAAAGAGTAATATGCAAATTAACCATGACTCCACGATAAAATGGCGGCACCCATAGCAGACGCTGGCGACAGTGCCCTGGCAACGTGAACCCAGCATCTGCTCCTTGGCTGTGGAGGGAGGGAAGGGGCCTCTGACCAGAGGACTGGGTGCAGGACACTGAGCTTGTTATCACCAGGGGCAATGTGAGCTCAGCATTCGAGTCCTGGCTGTGTGGAGGGAGGAAAGGAGCCTCTAGGGATGTGAACCCAGCACCCCCACTCTGGCTGAGTAGAGGAAGGGGAGGACCCAGAAAAGTGGATCTTTACAGGTCCTGATGTTGATAGAGTCCTATGGGTGCCAGGGTCCTTCACATGCAGCCCCAGCACAGCCCAGCAGCCCCAGTCGTAGACTGGAAGACCCCTGGCCACAGTGTGGATGCAACTAGCATAGTGCCATGGTGGGGGGATGTCAGGCGGGCACGCTACAGACATCAAATCACTGCCATCACAGCCACCCCCTCCCCTCGCATTCGTAAGTATTATTGTCTCAGGAGGCAACTCCTGAGACACAGCTCCCACAGCAGCTGATGTTCACCATGCCAGGCAGGGAAGCTAGACCTGAGAGCCCAAGCCCCTGAGTACCTGAACTACTGGGCATCGTGGGCCAGGGCCCTGAGGAGGCCCCAGGACAAACATCTCCCCAGAGTCTGCAGGGAAGGAGGGGAAGAGCCTCTGGCTAGAGTCCGGGGTGACGGATGCTGGTATAATTGCAGGCCAGGCTGAGGGACATTCCTCCCCGTAACCCCTGTGCAAGAATTTCATGCACTGGGCCTCTAGTTTTATCATAAAAGATATATAACATTGCCTAATACATGACAACAACAACAACAACAACAACAAAAAACCTAACATTTGTCTCCCAAACCTCACCCAAGAATATGTTTTTAATTGATTTTAGAGAGAAAGGAAGGGTGGAGGGCAACAGAAAAAGAGAGACACATCAGTGTGAGAGAGAGACATTAATCAGTTGCCTCGACCTAGGATTGAAGAAGGACCATTTGGTGCACAGAACACCACTCCTAACTAACTGAGCCACACCAGCCAAGACAATAAACTAACTTTTTACTTCAACTTTAATGCAAAGATACATATCAGTGTGAAAAGCCCACCGTTCCAAACAGCTAAGAGGAATTTCTGTTTTGCCTTGCTCTTCTCCTGTATATTGGTAGCAGCTGCCTCTCTCTGACCACATGCCCCCCTCCCATTCCCACGGGGGCTGCCATCTTGGCATAGCAAGTCCCACCACCACAGGCCCTGCCCACACCGTGCTTCTTCACCCCGCCTCCCCTTCTCTTCTCCTTATTCCTCAAACCCAGGTCTGAGATCCGAATATGGCATTTAACTCTTTAATTCCCCTTGGGAAGCAGGCAGAGTAAGCCCACCTTAGAAGGTGACCCTGCAAACTTGAGCCTTGGGAAGCAGATCTGAGGCCCACAGACTGTGTGTGGTGGGGATGCAATGAGAAGATAAGCACTGCCTGGAGGATACTTCACGTGCAGAAACATGGCCACTGGACAAAGCTGAGCCTCCGGCTCCGGCATCCAACCAAGCCCTGTGGTCAAATTGGTCACTGGGAAAGTGATTGCCCCTGGATGGACTCTCCACATCTCAGCACAGAGGGGGCATCCTTCCAGGTCCTGACCAGCCTATGGCCATGTGAGAACTGGCTGAAGACTGCAGATGCCCAGACTCAACAACCCCCATCACGCTTGCTGAGCCCAGGTTAATGCTCTAGGTAGTGGGTGAGCAAGTCTCCTTTCTTGTCGACACGGGTGCTACCTTCTCTGTCCTGCCTTCCTTTGCCAGGCACTTTTCCTTCCGTGATCTCAGTCATGGGTACTGATGGCAAATCACCCTTTAGCTCTGAAAACTGCTCTGGCTTCAGCGCCACCTCACCCTGCCCTTTTCCCTGCTCCACCCTTTCTAGAGAACAACTTTCTTTCTAGCAAAAGCTTATCACATATTTAATGGAAGGGAAAAAGACAAAAGTCCTAAAGTTAACTGTTGACAATAATTGTAAAAGGACCCACTATCCTAGGCCACTAAAAAACACCAGTCGGCCTCCTCTCCTTACCCTCCCTCATTTGCCAGGCTCTTTCTAACTCCAGGATACCATTCTGACATCTCCCCCCGCTAAACATCTCTAAGGCTTTCCAACTATTTTACTAATGATCAACAGGGAATAGCTATGGGGGTCCTCACTCAGCCCCTAGGGCCAGCCTTCACCTCCATAGTCCATCTGTCCAGACAGCTTGATCCCAAGGTTCGAGAATAACAACCCTGCCTCCAGACTCTGACTATAGCTGCTGTTCTCACCAAGGAGGCCCAGAAGCTCCCTCCAGCAACCCTTACAGGTCTTTTCCACCCATAGACTACGGGACCTTCTGTGCCACCAATCTTTAACTCTTCTCCCCCACCCCCTTTACATGTAGGAGGTCCATCTCCTGTTCCTTGAGAATCCTGACATCTCCTTAACTCAGTCCACAGCCCAGAATCCAGCCACTATCCTCCACCCAACCTGTGGCAACGCACTCCTGCCCCGACCTGCCCTGAGGTCATCAGAGACCCTCATTCTGGTACCCAGATCTTCCTCTCTCTAATCCTGACTTAACTAAACTGAACATACCCTACTGCCCACAATAATCAGGTAAAATCAAGAGGATCAACGTCTTCCTTAAAGACCATCTAACTAAACTCTCTCTAGGAATTCACAGCTCCTGCCCGGACCTCCTGGCCATGGCCCTGACCGGAATCCGGGCTACACCAAGGAGCCCCACCTCCTGCAAGCCCTTTTCAGGAGCCTCACCTGCTTAAGTCCTTTTCAGACAACTGCTCTGGGACATGCTGACAGGTTTCTGTCCAGGTCAGGATCAGCCGACCACAGCTACCAGGTCCAGCCTTCCAGCCAGGAGGACTCAGACCTCCTCAAGAACCTTACCCTCCCTCAAGTTGTATTTTAGCTCCAGGCCCAGAAAAGCAACAAAACCAGACAAGTAATGCTGTGGCAGCCTCAGAACCAGCTTTTACCTCCCAAGTGATTTAACAGGATCACTCTCGAGAGACTTCACCAACCAGTCCCTTGGGGAAACCATGCTGCTGCACCCTTGTTAAGCACGGAAAACACCCCCACTGGTACCTATACCCTTAATTTTGCTCTTTGACCCATGTTTCATGTGTTTCACTAGTTTCTTGCAGAAGAGAATGCAGACATTCGCCAACCAGAAGATAGATTTGGCACTGAATTCAGAACCTAACACCAGAATCCTTGAGACTCCAGGTTGATGCCCCTAACAATGCCCCCTCTCAGCTGGAAGTAGCTACGGAAAATGGAACCTTCACCCCCTGACCTTTCACGGACTCTTAATTTTTTTTTTTTAATATTACAAAAAGCCTGGAATGGTAGACACTCCCTCCCCACAACTGGTGGGCAGAGTTATGATGTAATTAACATCTGCCACAAAGACATTGAGCCACCAATCAAGCATATGCCAAGTGCCCTGTGTACCAACCCTTCCCATTCTGCCCTGGGCCCAACCCCTTACTGTTCCTGCCCTTAAAAGGTGTCTCAGTGGGCCACATGGCACCTTTTCTCCTGGACTGTTCTCCGAGGCAGTACGGTAGGCGGTCTGGCTGGGTCCCTTCTTCTCCCCCTCTCCTTGTTTTTCTGCCTCCTTTGCTGGGCCCCATCCCCTCCCCTCAAAGGTGCCTTCACCCCGCATGTGAGCTCTTTTTCACTTGGAAAGGGTCTTCTCCTCAATAAAGTCTGTATCCTAGTACCCTGGTCTCTCCGCCACATCTGTTTCATCTTTCAAATATTTATATATGAAAGCTGTGATAAACAATTACCTTACTTAAGCAAACTAAACTTGGATCTCAACTCTAGGCTTATGATTTTAGCATTACAAATCATGGTTATTGTAAACAAAACTGCAATGAACATAAGAGGTGCATGTTTTCTTTTTTTTATTCGTTTCATAGTTCTTCAATTATATTTTCAAAAATGGAATCACTGGGTTATAAGGCAGTTTCATTTTTAATTTTTTGAAGTAAAGCCATTCTGCTTTCCACAGTGGCTATATCAATCTGCATTCCCACCAACAGTGCTTTGAGGGTGCCCTTTTCTTCATATCTTAGTCAGCACTTGATTCCTGATTTATTGCTGACAGCCATTCTGACAGGTCTTAGGCAATATCTCATTGTGGTTTTAATTTGCATTTCTCTGATAATTAGTGACATGAGCATCTCTTCATATGTCTATTGACCATCTGTTTGCCTTCTTTGGGAAAGTGAAAAGGGGATAAATGGTGTCAGAAGGAGATAATTTTAGGTGGTAAACACACAATATGCAGATAACCTATAGTATTATAGAATTGTATGCCTGAAGCCCATATAATTTTATTAATCAATGTCACCCCAATAAATTAAATAAAAATTTTAAAAAATTTAGCATTTCACTCACCCTACCACAGCACATGGTGCTTTTTTAAAATATAAAATTGTTGGATTTCTAAATTTATAAAACTAGACTAAAAATATTGCTGCTCATTTCAGATTTTTCTCTCTCCTTTATTCTTCTATTCTTCTGTCACAAAATTCAATAGTAAGGATTTCAGTGACATACTAATAATATATGACTTCTTTACCTCAGAGCTAAAAGGAAATTTTATAATACAGACATCCTGGTTCAAAAATTTGGGAGATTCCTGGGTGAAATCTAAAACCAGATCTAGGACACAGAGGGCATGGAAACATTGAATACAGAGGCAGGCCACTCTAGATTGGGAGGTGGTAGTCCTCAGCATGAACCAAGACGGGCTCTTTGTACAGAAAAGCTACTGGAAACGGCTTGGGTGGTCCCAAAAGTTGGGTGGGGTGGGGCCTCAGGGAATCACCAGGGTGGGACAAGAAATGTAAGCCTGCAGGTTGATGGACACTCAGATATGGAACCCACATGTGCCGCAGGGGAAGGCTCAGCAAAAGAACAATGGCTTCTTCTAGAACTTCTGTCTGGAAAGGCTGCCTTTCCAGTTCTTACTGGATAATTCAGGTCCTCCTTATGTCTCTGGCACCTTTCGAGCTGCCACCCAGCAGTGGATTTCAAAGTGAATGAGTCCTAGTCTGTGTGAGAACCCTTTAAAAGGAATCCCTGGGACTCCAACAGCCCTCTGTCACACTCAGCCACAATCCCTGCCAACTTTTACAACCAGAAGTTATGGGGGATTCTTTCACCAGCACTGGAACACTGGGCTGGGGGCCTGGTATGGAGCTGGGACTCCTTCATTCCTCAGAGGGACCTCCACAGCCCAGATATCATTCCCAATTTTAATGGCCACCCATGGGTGTTGAACTAGCCCATTTTCTGAATTTCTATTTCTCCTACCAGTATCTTCTTTATATCCTTAGTTATAGAACTTCGGTTTAGCAGAATTTTAGGTAGCTATGCATGATGGTTGTTCTGTAGTTTAATTGTAATTTTAATGTAGTTGTGAGAGGAAGGGAGTACATCATTTACCTACTACTCTATCTTGACTGGAAGCCCTAAAATCTATCAAACAAGCAGCATTTGCCCTTTATATACCCCATACTTCCTGCTAAGTGGCCTCAGGCCAGGCAATAGTGCAGCCAACCTTGGCCTATCCTGGGCATCTCCAAGCCTAGCACAAGTAGCAGAAATCTGAAAACTGCTCAGTAGCTCATGCTGGTTGGCCCCTGGAAGAATACAGGTGGTGGCTGACCTTGACCTGAACCTCCTGAGAGAAAATATTCAGACCACATCAGAAGCATATGCTCAAGAGGCAGATTCAGCATGCATCAGAGACCCTCTGAAGTGAGTCCTACTCTCTGGGGTCAGCTCCTGCACAGCAGGTCCTCCTAGGTGGCCTTGGCTAGTCTTTGCAGCTGATTGGCCAGGGGGAAAAATACCTCCCTTTGATGTGCCAAAAGCAATCAAGGCTCAACTACAATAGGAGAGTACACATAGCTGGCATGGGGAGGAGTGGCTAGAGAATCTAAATCTAAATAAAGTGACTAAGTGGGCTGCTCTACTGGGCCCCAGAATACACCTACTACAAAAGGCCACTCTATCAAGACTGGGAGGCATAGCAGCTCTACCTAATGCACAAAAATAAACAGATAGAGGAGGGAGGGAGAGAGAGAGAGAGAGAGAGAGAGAGAGAGAGAGGGAGAGAGAGGAAGAGAGAGGAAGAGAGAGAGAGAGAGAGAGAGAGAGAGAGAGAGAGAGAGAGAGAGAGAGATCCCAAATGAAAGAATAGGAACAAAACTCCAATAAAAAAATAACGACATAATTGAGACAAGCAATCTATAAGATGCAGAGTTCAAACACTGGTTATAAGAATGCTCAATGAGTTCAGTAAGAACTTTAACAAAGAGATAGAAATGATAAAAATAGATTTAGAAAACATAAAAAAGAACCCGTCAGAAATAAATACAATAACTGAAATGAAGAATGAGAATCAACAGTAAGAGAGATGAGGAGAATCAAAGCAGTGATTTGGAAGATAAGGAAGCAGAAAACACCCAATCAGAACAGCAAAAAGTAAAAAAGAATTTTTAAAAATGAGGATTTTAAATAAAGAGTCTCTGGGACAATTTCAAGCATACCAACATACAAATCATGGGGTTGCTGGATGGAACAGAGAGAGAGAGAGCAAGGAATTAAAAACCTCTTTGGAAAAAAAAATTATGATGGAAAACTTCTCAGCATAGTAGGTGGTAGGTTTAATAAGCAAGGGAACTTAGATACAAAAAAGGGTTTCCTTAACTGGCTGCAAGACAAGTAGATCTCTGCACCTGCTTGCCAGAATTTTAAGTTTATACAGAGTCATTAATGAGGTTCGGTCATGTGCACAATCCAGGTGGTCTCAGCACACATTACTCTCTCAAGGCTGTGTCCTTGAAAATAGCTCCAACTATGAGAATGGTAGCTGGAAAGTTCATTCCAAGGACAGGGGAGGAGATGAGAACCTTCTGATTATCTAGGTTCAGCTTATTACTCACCCAATGGTCAAATTCTCTTAATGACAAGACATAGTTTTGAAAATGAGCTAAATCTCCAAGAAAAAAAAAATGGCTTCCTTGAGAACACATTACCATATCAGCATAGAGTCAGAGCTATAAACCAAAAAATCTTCTGCTCCCAACTTATTCATATCATGATTTCTCATACAGTCATGTTTTTTATATACTTACACCCATTATCTTAAACTAAAATATTTTAACCTCACTTTTAAATATCCAGATCGTCTGCCTAACTGCACACGATTCTTCCCTATTATATTCCCCCTATTATTCTTCCCTATTATTTTCCCCCTATTATATTACTTCATTACTATACAGTCCTCTATAATCTTGCCCCAAACTTATTTCCCTCTATTCTCTTGTTTCCTGATCTTGTACTAAATATTCTCTTAAGAAAGAACTATATCATGTATGATTTCACATTGTATTGATACCTTTTCTCACCAATTCTGGAATTACTAGCCATTATTATAACATACTAGAGGCATGGTGCATGAAATTTGTGCATGGGGGGAGGGGTGTCCCTCAGCCCAGCCTACACCCTCTCCAATCTGGGACCCCTCGAGGGATGTCCAATGGGCAGTTGGACAACCCTCTCACAATCCAGGACTGTAGGCTCTCAACTGATCACCGGCCTGTCTTCCTGATTGCCCCTAACTGCTTCTGCCTGCCAGCCTAATCACCTCCTAACAACTCCCCTGCCAACTTGATTGATGTGTAACTGCTCCCCTGCCAGCCTGTTTGCCCCCAACTACCCTCCTCTGGCCTGATCACCCCTAATTGTCCTCCCCTACAGGTTTGATCACCCCCAACTGCCCTATTTTATAGGCCTGGTCCCTTCCAACAGCCCTCCCCTGCAGGCCTGGTCACCCCTAACTGCCCTTCTCTGCAGGCCTGGTTCCCCCCAACTTCTCTCCCCTGCAGGCCTGGGTCCCTCCCAACTGCCCTTGCCTGCAGGTCTGGTCACCCCCAACTTCCCTCCTCTGCCAGCCTGGTCACCCCTAACTGCCCTCTCCTGCAGGCCTGGTCCCATCCCTGCTGGCCATCTTGTGGTGACTATCTTGTGTCCACATAGGAGCAGGATCTTTGACCACATGGGGGCAGCCATCTTGTGTGTTGGAATGATAGTCAATCTACATATTAGTCTTTTATTAGATAGGAGAGAGGCCTGGTGCATGGGTGGGGCCACCTGGTTTGCCCTAAAGGATGTCCCGGCTCAGGGTGGGGGTTCCTTTGGGGCATAAAGCAGCCTGAGGGAGAGGCTTGTGGTGGTTTGTAGGCCAGCCATGCCTCCCAGTGACCCATGCAGAGGCCCTGGTATCTGGAATTTATTTATCTTCTACAATTGAAACTTTGTAGCCTGGAGGGAGCCAAGCCTTTTGTTTGCTCAGTAGTGGAAGCCATTTCTGTTAGAATTTATGTATCTTCTATAATTGAAATTTTGTAGCATTGAGTGGAGCCCTAAGCTGGCAAGGGCAGGTGGAAAGCTTGGCTTCCTAGGAAACCCAAGCCTCCCTCCTGCTCTCAGTGGCCACAGCCATCTTGGTTGGGGTTTATTTGCATATTTGCTCCTGATTGACTGGTGAGTGTATGCTAGTGGTATATAGCAGAGGTATGGTCAATTTACATATTACTCTTTTATTAGGTAGGATATTAATTCCTATTCCTTCTATATCTTCTATATTCAAGCTATATTTATGTGGAAACTAACAGACAAAGCAGAAAAAAGGAGTTTCCAGAATATATAATGCAACCAACAAACCTAAAGAGGAAGGAAGGAAAAAATGAAGAGGGAAAGAAGAGAAGAAGGTAGAGAGGTGAGGAGGAGGGCAGGAAGGAAGAATGGAAGACCATGGTGAGTGAGAGAGAGTGTGTGTGTGTGTGTGTGTGTGTGTGTGTGTGTGTGTAAGAAAGAGAAAGAGAGACTTAGTCCCAACCAACAGAATTCTAGTCCCAGGTGGCTCAACTATACTCTGTTCCTTGTTAATGTCAATGAAATTGTCTTGTTGATATAATAACCCAAATCTCCCTTAATCCATATTTAAGCAAGTTGCTTTGGTTTATTTCCTTGCAACCCCAAATTGCTCATCTATATGTCTTTCTGTGCAATAAAAACTATATCTGAGGAGTATGATTTTCTGTCTTATAGTCCTAGCTAATTCTGCTATTTAGATGGATGTCCAGAACAAAGGCTCCTAACATTTCTTGAAAATATACTTGTTTACAGCTAGTCTACTACTCCATCCATCCTTTTTATCACACCTTACCTCTCTGTAGTTAATAAAAAGAAAATAAATAGAAAGGCAAGAAAAATATTACATGGCTTGGTATCCATTTTAATTTCTAAGAAAAATATTTTATGTTATCCAAAATAATTAAATTATAATCACTGGAATAATTTTTAAAACAATAGAGGAGGATTATTTCATATCCTTTGTTAAAGCATTTAAAATAGAAAGTTTAATTGCTATGAACTCATGGATATAGAAGCAGTATCCATTACATTAGATATTAGTCATTTTGGATGTTTCTTTATAAATACTATGTCAGGAGTATAATAACACTAGTTTCCAGAATACTGTTATTAAAACTTGGCTCCAATAAATATGCCAGTGTCATTTGAAAAGAAAAAAAATTATTCATGGAATGGAAGATTATATGAGAGACACTTGCAGATAACACATTGGATATCAGTCTGTGTGAAGGAGTGATGTTGATAGATGTACACACACCTGTGTGAGTACGCATGTATAAAGTGTGAGCATACACTTTGTGCTCACACTCACAAACATACACACAATTTCATCGGCATTATGATTTCTTACTCCTATTATTTAAAAAAGGTTAGGCTCAATTCAGAACTAAGAACAAATGCAAACCTCTAACTATGCCATCTTTTAATTAAAATTTGTTGCATGAGGAAATGAACTTATTAGTGAAACTGTCAGTCCCTCTTCACCCAGCTCTCAGATATCCGAGGAAGTTACCTATCTGCTTTTCAGTTAAGGCTGATCTATCAAGACAGTATAAAGTCATGTTCTATTGACAGCAGCCCTTCAGGGGATTTTAGCTAACAGATAAACAGCCTTTATTTCCCAATAAATTGATCATATGTAAGAGAATTCTTTTCTGCCATGAATCAAAGCAGATATGATTTGTTTTCATCATCATAATCACCACCATTATCATCCTTGTCATCAGTCACATATATAGATATAGCTCTCTATTCTTTAGAAAGTGTTTTCAGTTATTTTTTTTCAGAAGAGTGATATAACAATGCATTTACATGAAGCAAAAAGAACTAGAGCATTTTCGTACAAATCCCTAGACAAAACTCTCATTTTGATTATAGACAGACTTACAACTGCACTTGTAATTACCCTGGAGATTTAAGACCCATCATATTTCTAAGAAATTGAATATACACAGAGTAAGCATAAAACAAACATTGATAGTAAACAATTTAATCCTCTTAAAAAGGAATTTAAACACATCTCGCTTTCTTGGTGCCCCTGCCATGGCATCTGCTATTCCCAGCACCTTGTTAGTCTGGAACATTTATTTAGTCACAGGCATCATATACTCTATAAAGCCTTTACTGAGCTTAATTCTAGACACATCCATGACTATCCCCAGGGAAATAAAGCCTCCATTCATGTTCACAGTTCATGGTGAAGATGCAATTCCTATAGCACATTTGACATTGTTTCCCAATAATTTATTTGCTTAACTGTCTCCCTTGCTAGTCAACTAGGCTTCTTGAGGCAAGGGACTAAAAATATATATATAAATATATTTTATTGATTTTTTACAGAGCGGAAGGGAGAGGGATAGAAAGTCAGAAACATCGATGAGAGAGAAACATCAATCAGCTGCCTCTTGCACGCCCCCTACTGGGGATGTGCCCGCAGCTAAGGTACATGCCCATGACCGGAATCGAACCCCAGGACCTTTCAGTCCGCAGTCCATCGCTCTATCCACTGAGCCAAACCGGTTTTGGCGGGACTAAATGTTTTTAATCCTTGAGTCTTCAGGTATGAAACACAGAACATGGACTATGGTAAGATACTCTTAATGTTAATTTCCTTTCTTCTTAATTACTTAACAATTGAGTTCTTAAAGGATATATTAATGATCCTAAAAGCAATTTCATCCCCTAGAAGCCTCCAGGAATATTCACCCAGAAGAACAGAGCAAGAATTGTGACATCATAATACTGTCAACTGGCATACAACATTCAGGCTATCTTAACAGTGCTCCTCAACACCTGTCTCAGACATCCTAAATCTCAGACAGCGAAATCTCAGAGGCTAGAAACAGCGGTCAAGTGGAGGCTTTGTTTCCACATCTGTATCCTGAGTCCTCAAGGTTTATGAAAGGTGCACTGACTACTTCTCCTGCCTGTTGAAGTATTACCTTGTTAGATAAAGTGAACACAAGATCAGCCCTTTAAAACAAGGTGTGGATGGCAAATATAGCTCTAAACTGGGAGGCAGTAAATCTGGTAACTAGTCCTGGTTTCATAATTAACCAGCTCATGACTGAAAGAAACTCATCAAGTTCCTTCTTAGAATTAAAAAGTTTGTGAGCAGATCAGCTCTGAAAATCCTTCCAGCTCTAACCATTATCAGGGACTGTAAAGCCAGTGAGGTCAGTTAGACCAAAAGAGGCCTGAGCAAGTGGTTCCACCAGTTTAGATAATAGGGAAGCAGGAGTCCATGGGCAGTCACATGGCAGCTGATGTTTCAGACTCCACCTCAGCTGTGCAAACATCTGCAGTGTTAACCCTCCTACTAGCGCTAGAGGCTTCATTGAAGATTTTTTGGCTTTTGGGTTAATATCTGTTCTATGATAAGCCTAGTCTTTCTAACCAAAATATTGCCTCTTGATTTTAGTGTTTAATTCTTCTTTACTCAGACATTAAGACTTTTTAAGATTGCTGCCAAAGTACAAATACATAGTATGAAATATACCATTTTTTTTTCTTACATACCTAGTGTCATGATTATTCACAGACTAAGAGGAATTGCTTAACCTTATGTTTTTCATTTTTGTTCATATATATAATATAAGCTTATGGTTTAAAACATAAAACTAAGTGAGTCTACTTCCTATGAAGCCTTTTAAGCCTCCATCACATTCTCCTTCCCAAAACAACGTTGTTGTCTATTTCTTGTATATCATTCCAAAGACCTTTGACACAAATAGCTGGGTTTTGTTTTTCACTAGTTATACCATACAATGTACATTATTATGCATTTGGTGTAGTTTTACTAAGCATTTCATTTTAGATATCAGTACATATAAATATATCTTTGTAACAGCTATATAGTGTTCCACTGAGTAGCACTCTAGATGTAAAATTAGGATGTTTCTCATCTTTGTCACTTGAAACATGTCATGATGATTAAGCTTTCTCTTATATCAGTTCTTACATGAGCCAGTATATCTATTAAATGTTACTAGAATAAGACTTGCAGAATGAAAATATATGTGGCTTTTAAATTTTGATAAATTTAATATAGCTCTCTCCATCAAGCCATATCCATCAACACTCCAACAAGAAGTATATGAATGGGGCTGTTTCTCCATCCCATATCAAAATTTGATGCTAGCAAACTTTCCAATCAATGTGCTTTCACTTGCAATTTCCTTACCAGTGAAGTTCAACATTTTTCACATGTTCCAGAAATCTATTTATAAATCCATTTTTGTAAGTTATTTTCGTGCATACTGTCTTATTTTTAATTGGGCAATTCATTTTATTCCTTACTCACATGCAGTTCTCTATAAATAAAAAAATAATGTGATAAAAATGTAGTGCTGCATTTTCTATATTGTTTTCTTGATTCATGTGCTAGTAACACACTGTTTTTATTATTATGGTTTTATAATTAGTTTAAGTATATAGAAAGATCAATCTCTAACAAACTATTTTATATAATTTTAACTATACTTATTTAATTACTTATTATTATGAATTATAGAAGCAGTTTGCTTTGACCTAAAATATATTCCTGTTTGTATTATTAATAGAATCATACTAAATCTGTGTTCCATCACTAAGTGGTACTGACTCATGTTGCCAGGAAAATAAAATTTAGTTCGAATCCATCTAAAACTGTCAAAAGGAATGCAACAAATCATCCACTTAGTTCAAAGACACATGAGCCTTTTAATCAAAGAAAAGGATTGATTTGTGACAGAATTTCAATACCCACAAACCATGTACCTGTCATTATCTGGTTCAGAAATTCATCTGAACATGAGCTGCTATGTTGATGTGCAGGCAGTAGTGTTCTTCTAATTATTATTTCTTACATGGAATCAAATTCTTTCTTTTTTATAATGACTTGATTTTGAGGAAGCATACATGAGGTCCACTCCTATGTGTTTTTTTAAAATATATTTTATAGCCGAAACCGGTTTGGCTCAGTGGATAGAGCATTGGACTGCGGACTGAAAGGTCCCGGGTTCGATTCCAATCAAGGGCATGTACCTTGGCTGTGGGCACATCCCCAGTAGAGGGCATGCAAGAGGCAGCTGATCGATGTTTCTCTCTCATCGATGTTTGTGACTTTCTATCCCTCTCCCTTCTGCTCTGTAAAAAATCAATAAAATATAATATATATATATATATAATAGATTTTTTTTACAGAGAGGAAGGGAGAGGGATAGAGAGTTAGAAACATCAATACGAGAGAAACATTGATCAGCTGCCTCCTGCACACCTCCTACTGGTGATGTGCCCACAACCAAGGTACATGCCCTTGACCAGAATCAAATCTGGGGCCTTTCAGTCTGCAGGCCGACACTCTATCCACTGAGCCAAACTGGTTTCAGCCTTTTTTTTTATAGCAGAAATGGGTCTTCAGCAAAGCCAGGATAAACAAAGATCTATTACTACCTCAACTCTAGGAAGTCACTCCCAAGTCACAAAAAGCTGCCCCAAAGCATTACTAGTAAATATTCAAGGCAAGGCTGAGTTCCCAGTGCTGACAAAGCCCTCAGTTAGGATGCTGCCTGATTCAGCTTACAGAATCCAGGTCAGTATTGCTGTTCTCCAGCCTTCTCCAGCAGTGAGACTTTAAATATAGTACTTAAAACAGGTCTGTCTTTTCACTTAGACTTAAAGAGACTAAGTATAATGGTAGAAAATCAGGATCTGAGAAAAAACCTAATGCACTGTCATTTTCCTTAGGAAAATTGTACAAATTATTTAAATTAGTATGGTTGAATTGTACTCTCCATGAGCTGCGATTAGGGAAGTGGGTAGATGTGAAGGGCAATATTTAAAGATTTCTTAAAATGATAACAACTACTACTTTTTATTGGCTATCTACCCTGTAAAGAATCTGGGCTTTAAGTCAGTCAAATCTGCCTCGAAGATGAACTATTTCTGCAGCTGGGTGGCTAAGGGCCATTTTTGAATTTATTTGAGTTTTATTCTTTCTTAACAGGGCACAGTAATGCATTTCTTGGCTGGTTATTGGAAGATCAAAGACATAATGTATGCAGATCATGTATGTCGAGAGTACAAGGCATATACTCACTTTGTGATCATTACTGACCCTCCCCCCTCTGGTCCCATACTTATTCTATAAAGGCTGTGTTCTTTTTGTATTCCTGGTAGACTTCAAGTTTTCTGAGGCAAAGACTACATTTTTAAAAATATTTCTTCCTCAACAGTATGTAAAGTGAACTTGGCAGCAAAAGTAGATTTACAGTTGTTCATATGGCAAATAATACAATTCTATATAATAAAAGGCTAACATGCAGAGAGACTGAACAGTGGAACAACCGAACTGGTCGCTCTGACATGTGCTGGCCACCACAGAGCTTGCATGGAACATGACAGGTGTCAGCCACAGCAGGATGGTGTAGTAGGTGAGCGGGAGCACAGACCAAGGCAGGGCACTGGTCACTGTCCTTGGGGATAACCTCTGGTGGTTACTGAAAGTTTTTTGCTCCCATGCACTGTGGTCCCACCCCACACTCACACCCACTGCTAGTGACCGGCACTGGTGCTGGCCCTCAGTGCCCTCAGCAGGTCCCTCAGGGCTTCTCTACTTCCCCCTGCTGCTGAGGGAAGATTGAGGCTGGCAGCCGCCACCTGTACCTGCCACTTGCACCCACTGGAAGCTGCTGGTCGTACCCATTGCCAGTGTCAGCCCTGCTCTCACCTGCAGCCAGTGCCAGAGCTGAATACAAGTTCTTGTCTCTCCAGTAAGTGAAGCAAGTATCAATCTCCTATGCTTCAACTGAGGCAGAATGGTAGTTTCAGGTGGTCTATTTATAACTATTCCATTCGACAAAGATTTATCAAGTGTCTACAACAGATAACATGGTGAAGAAAAAAGACATAGCCTTGCTCTCAGAGAGAGTATAGTCCAGTAGAAGAAATGAACACAAAACATAATCACACAAACAAATGTATAAATGCAAACAAGATAAATTTTCATGAAAGGAAGTTAATTCCATGACAACTAATGTGTGTATGTTGGGGAAGGATTCAGAAAAGACTTTTAGAGGAAAACACTCCTAAGTGAAGCTCCTGAATTAGTGCCCAGGAGGAAAGGAGCAGTGCTACTGCTGCAGGAGGAATATACAAGTGGGGGCCTCCATTGTTTGTGGAGTTTTTGGGGTGCAGCTGAAATAAGACTATTAAGAAGGATAGAGGTGGGAGAAGATTTTATAATGTAGAGTTACATTCTTCAGGAAAGACATGTCCCATTTCCCTGATGCCAATTACATTCTTCAAGAAAGAAATGTCCCATTTCCCTGATGCCAGTCCTGAGAGAGCTGATAGTTCAGGAAAGCCAGAAATGAAGCCAGTTACCAGAGTTTCCATTTCAAGTGGCTGCCAGGCCTGGTTCAGCACTCAGGCCACATTAAAGTCCGCTGGAGCCAAGAGAGAGGGGCTGCTTTGTCTATCATTTTACATATTTAGATTTCACTCTAACAGTGACTAGGCCCATCCTGGCCAGTTACCTGCTTCTAGGTGTGACTAATGGCAAACCATTTTCCCATCTCACTCAGACCTTACTAGGCATGTGTCTAAACTGCCTTTGTCCAGCCGCTTTCTTCATAAATGAGCGAGGAACAGACTTGGACAGTGTTGAATGTAGCTTTTTGGCAAAGCTGTATAAGTGGCATGTCTATATCCATTCTATTCCGTTCCTGTTAAATAATAAGCAGGTTATTAAAATGGCATCACTAGTACAAATATTAGTGGCCAATCTTACATAAAGTCATTACAGATATTCCTGTGTAGGAAGCCTTTTTTATTTTACCTAAGCACTTATTATGCACTGTGATTCTACCTCTGCCGTGTAGGTGCATTGGCAAAAGTAGCACAAATTTCTTTTTCCCTCTTCATAATATCACAGTAGAAGATTCATTCTTGCCTTAAATCTTAACCACCTCGGCATGATTTTTTTTTCTTATTAAATCAACTTTAACTTTTCACTTTAAGGAAGCATTTTATGGCTCTTCTTTGGCATATCCAAATGGCCAGGATCACTACTCTTGCACTTTGGGGTCATTATTAAGTAAAAAAGGGTTCTTGGCATAAGCACTGTGATACCAAAACAGTCAGTCTAATAACCATGATGACTGCTAATTGACTAATAGACAGGTAGTGTAAACAGCTTGGATACCCTGGATATGGGAATGATTCATGTCCAGGGTGGGACAGAGCAGGATGTTGAAGGATTTTATCATTATAGTCAGAACAAATATGCAATTTAAAACTTTGAATTATTTATTTCTTAAACTCTTCGTTTAATATTTTCAGATGAGTTTGACTCTGGTAACTGAAACAGACAGTGAATATGAGGATAAGTGGGAATGGTGTATTTGGTCTCCATCTCCGTTTCTGGAACAGGGTTAAAACCCCCTGAAATTTCCTAAGTGATTTGAGTAATAAAGGTGTCTTCTTTTAAAATACTCACATGAGGAATATTTTTTTTATTGCTTTTCAGAGATAATAGAAGGAAGGAGGGAAAGAGGGAGAGAGAAACATGGATGTGAGAGAGACAGATGGACTGGTTGCCTCTCACATGCTCCTTAACATAATACTCTCCAGGTTCCTCCATGCTATCTCAAAGGGTAAGAGTTCCTTTTTTTACTGTAGCATATTTCATGGTATAAATGTACCACAGATTTTCTTATCCATTCATATACTGATGGGCACTTGGGCTGTTTCCAGAGATTGGATATTGTAAATTGTGCTGCTCTGAACATAGTGGTGTATATATTCTTTCTGTTTAGTGTTTGTGTTTCTAAGAATATATGCTAGAAGTGGGATCACTGGGTCAAATGGAAATTCCAATATTAAGGGTTTTAATCTTATTTTAGAACTGTTTTTATCTAAATATATATACCTACATTTCTAAGTTTAAAAATTTCATATGTGATATTTAGGCTCTTTGTACATCTGGGATTTGCCTTTGCAAATAAATGAGTCTATTTATAATAATGGGGTAACTGAGATCTAATTTAACTTTTTTCCATTTTTATAATCATTTTTAGTTGAAAAAATATTTCCTTTCTATACTGATCTTCCAAGCCATCTCTTTCTTACATCAAATTGAATGATATGTGAGTATGATTTTAGACTTAATTTTTCTTTGGTCACTTTTTTCTATCCTACTTATCTTCAGAAATATCCCAGGTAGTCTTAACCTTTAATCTCTTTATAAATTTTATCATCTCATTAAGGTCCATGAAACACCCAGTTAGGGCAAAATCAATTTTGGAAAAACAGGAATCTTTATGATACTAAATATTTTATTAAATGAACCTGTATATTTCCTCATTTATTTGGGTATATGTTAATATCTCAATAAAACTTTATATGTTTTCCTGTAGAAATCTTGAATATCTTGTTAAATTTGTTCCCATATATTTGATATTCAAAGAAGTCTTGGTATATGTTTAATGCTGCAATTAACATGGAGTGTAGATATCTCTTTGACACAGCAGATTTCATTTCCTTCAGGTATATGGAATTGCTGGATCATATAGTTCTATTTTTAATTTTTTGAGGAAACTTCCTAATAGCTGTGCTAATTTACAATTCCATCAACATTAAATAAAAATTCCCTTTTCTCCACATCCTAACCAACACTTGGTTTCTGTCTTTTTATGATAACTTCTAGAGGCTCAGTGCACAAAAATTCATGCACTGGGAGGGAGGGAATCCCTCAGCCCAGTCTGCTCCTCACAGTCCTGGAGCCCTCAGGAAATGTCCTACTGAGGGCTTAGGCCTGCTCCACTCTGTGGGAGGCAAGCAGACAGATCAGGGGAAGGTGCCACCCCCATCACCCTGCTGCTGCTGCCATTGTCAGTCCCTGCAGCTGCTGGCCCTCCTCAGCTCTTGCAGCCATGGCAGCTTTGTCCCGAAGGACATGGGGAAGACTTCCAGTCTATCCAGTCTAATTAGCGTATTACCCTTTTATTAGAATAGATTCTAAGAGGCAGGAGGTGATACCTCAGTGTGGTTTTGATTTGCATTTCCCTAAATATTACTGATGTTAAGTGCCTTTACATGAACTTGTTGGCCATTAGTATGTCTTTTTTGGAAAAATGTCAATGCAGATCCTTTGTCCATTTTCAAATTTTATTATTTAATTATTTTTGCTCTTAAGTTGTATGAATTCTTTATATGTTTTGGATATCAGCCTCTTATGGGATATAAGATTTTTCCCCATCCTATAGAGTGTCTTTTTATTTTATTGGTGGATTTTTACATTTGAATATCCATTTTTCCCAGTATCATTTATTGAAGAGACAGCCTTTTCTGCATTTAGTATTCTTATATCCCTTGGCAAATATTTTTCATTTATTTACTTACTTTTCCTGTTATTTTGAGAATAATAGTTACTCTTTAAGAATAAGGTTCTCAATGTGATTTTCACTTTTGTGGTCTCAGCATCAATGTAGAAAGAGCTTAATCATATTGTTGAATGAATGAATGAATGATATATGCAACCACTAGAAGTCTTCCCAGGTAACTCAAATCAAACCAGCCCTGCTCTCATAACATTCTTTCTTTTTAATTATCTAACATCATATTAACTAAATTACATTGATATTATCTGATGCTGTAAATATATATCTTACTAGACTGTACATATATTGAATATAAGGCCAAGTCGTAGTCACCCATATCTCCAAAGCACCTATTCATTCATTGATTTATTTAACAAACACTTCTTGGGTTCCTAACAATTCTCATAGCAAAAGAATACAACCATGAAGAAGTCTAATTATAATTGCTCTCTTGCAACTTATATTTTCTACTGGAGAAAAACAAGAGATCTAAGCAAGAAATTTAAAAACCACAATAAGCGTATTTTTTACCTCAATCATGCCACTTAGAGAACACTGAAAGAAAGTTTGTCCAACTTCTTAAACCCTAAAGAACTAGGGAAGTAAGGAATTGGCCAGAGCTATGGAGGCTATATAATGAATCTCACTTAAGTATTAACAGTGGTAATCAATTGACAAGTTAAAGAAGAAGGGAAGTGAGATTGTCAAGGAGTAGGAATGAGATTGTCTAAAAATTAAGGATAAAATAAAAGATAAAGTAAAAGCTCAGTCAAAATGTACAATAAAATGCAATCCTTTCAGGGGATTCAGCAAAGGTCGAAGTATAAAGAGATGAGGAATATAACCTGGCTTTTAAGTAGTGACTCTGCCTTTAAAGATAGACAAAGGAGGAAGTCAAATAATAAAGTGCAGATAGAAGATAAGGTTGGGTTCCCTGAACCTGGGGAAGATAACTCTAGAAGACATGGAAAATAAATACATAGAACATAAAAGCAATTAGAAGAAAATATACAGGAGGCCAGGAGGTTAGTAGGCAATATAAATCTGCCATTTTGAGAATTCTGGTGGGGACTCAAGTGAAGAATTAATGTGGTTTCTGTGGCTTTTCTGAGATGGCATCTT
Source organism: Antrozous pallidus (assembly GCA_027563665.1). Taxonomy (NCBI): domain Eukaryota; kingdom Metazoa; phylum Chordata; class Mammalia; order Chiroptera; family Vespertilionidae; genus Antrozous; species Antrozous pallidus. The sequence continues at coordinate 61,064,035 of CM050520.1, forward strand.
GAAAATATTGCCAAAAAACAAAGAAAAAGCTAGTAAAACATGGTTCATTGGCATAAAAAAACACTGCAGAGTAAATTTTCAGTCTGTTACTGATTTTTCACAGGACTCTTAACAACCAAAATCTTCTTTAATCAGAAGTCAGTTACCACCAAAATCCAATGACCAATGTTATCACTAGGCAACTGGAAAAGTTAAGTTAGTCTGTCAAAGATCATTTATCAGCTCAGTATTTCCCAGAAAATTTGTTCATTTATTGGTGACTTTTTCTGTATCCTCTTTCCACTTGAAAAACACAATCTGGTTTTACATTAAATATAATTTATAACAAAATCAACTAATTTAATTAAGAGGGAAATATAAAAATAAGCAATTATAAAAAAGAAAAGAAATATATTAGATAAAAAAATTCTAGGCTAAGGTAGCTACTGAAAATTACAGTTGGTTGGGTTAGGAGGGATAAAACGCACCATCAAAAAAAAAAATTACCACGTCAAAATTAACCTTGAAAATCTCTTCAATTATTCCCAGATGACTACAACCTGGATTCTTAGAGGCTCAAGTGCAATATTTATTTTTGTCTTCTTTAGCCTCTGATTTCATGACCATCTTAGCCCAAAATCCTTTTCTTGTAACCCACTTATGTCATCTACTCCCATCAATAATTATACAAATGCCAATAGCTCTTTTGCATTCAGCCCCTTTCTCACCTCCTCCTTTACTCTGATCCTGCCATTCATGTCCTCACTTCCATTCTTCCACAATTAAATTATGCAATCATTTTATAATCACTCCCTGAGAAAATAAAATACAGCACTTATTCTCTGCACATATGTTCTACTATCACATCAATGTGTATATGTGTATGTTTGCTATGGAATATACAATTTGGGACATACATGTTATTGTTATCACTATGACCAAGCACATAAAATGACCATTGGCCTCCCTATCTGGGTCCTCTTCTTCAATTCTAAGTAATTTTAATTGTTTTGAACTTCCAATTATTATATTTTTCAGAACTAGATATCTTTAAAGCTCTTAGATTATTTTTCTCCTTTTATCATACCTCAAAATGAAGAGGTAAAATAGGGCATGATTTTAAAATAAGCATTTCAATTTGAGGAAATAATTTGGAAAGTTCACAGAAGCAGGACTAAGGTATATTGAGGAAATTAATGGCACAGTGATATATGTGGCCACATCAATTTCTTTATGTAGGGATCCACCTCCTCTGGTTCTATTCAGAGTTTAGCATTAAGTCATACAGATTCTTTTTATCTCATAAAATAGACTTAAGGACTAACTGATTATTATTATAAATGAACTTAAATTTCACTCAATAATAGGAAAAAAATTAAAGTACTTGCTAACCAAATAATGTATTCTATTATGTGACAAAAGTGTCTGCCTCACATACTCCCTTAATATATCCTTAATAATTTAAGGAGAAACATATCAAGAAAATAGAAACAAAAAGGAAATGAGTTGGAGGATAAAATGAGTAATAAGAATTGTTATTCCTTAATTAGAATTGTGAATTCTGTAACTATCATTCACCTTCAGTGATATTTAATTATTTTCAGATCAAATAATAAATTGGTAAAATCAGTTCTTTTTAATTAGTTTTCCCTCTGGTTTTAATTTCAGTTAAAATTGAATAGCATTTAATTGCTTATTCTACTTAATCATTGACATTTCAGTGAATCACCAAAGCTAATGCAGAAGTATGAAGACAGTCTAAGGAGCAATGAATAGCTCTCTCAGTAGGTGAGTTGTAAATCTAAAAAACAGAGATTGACTCACAAATCAATTATATTTTTACATATATGCAACTCGTGCTATTTAAGAAAGACTATAACTCCTTCAGTAATTACTTAAACCATCATGTAGCAAAAAAAAAAAAAAAAAAAAAAGCCAAGTTATTCATTCTATAAAAATACTTCTGGTAAACACAAAACAGTAAAACTACGAGCTGTTCATTCCCTCATTAAATCATGACATATTCTGGCATTTTTGTTTTTCAAGTTGCAAACTTGGTTTCACTTGCCAATACCGCTGTCAGTGAGACATTCCTACCAGCTCTCACCTTTATTTCAGAAATCCGTCTTTCTGATTTATATCATAAAACTACTCTCTTCAGTATATACCCCCTACTACCTGATTTTCTAACTGCCCTTTTTAGTATATAACTCCAACATCCATATATTTTCATTGATCATATTTTTAAACCCTGTGCTTTGAAATCCTTTGGTCTATATTTTAACTAATAAAATTAATAATAAAAATAAATTAGAACAATTGAAACAATAAATTCTTGCAGTGCTCCTTCCCTCAATACTACATCTAACACAGAGGATTTTTATGGTCTTTAGAGAAATGTTTCTAAATTTAAAAATCAGCAGCAATAATAAGAAATTTTCAAGTGTTTTTAAAATTCTTTAAGATTGGGGCACACAATATATTGTAAGAGTATAGTTTTTCTTGAAATAGATAACCAAAAATGTAGTAAATTGACACAGATTATTTTGGAGTTATGTTGAACTTTTCTTGGAAGGAAAACAGAAATATACATAAAGAATGTACTAAAGTGAATTAAAATTAAAAATTATTTATGTTAAAGCCAACATATTTTGGAAAACCCTAACATAGTCTATTGATCTTAAGAGGTTCATATATTTCTCCTTGCTCTCAGTGTATATATTATCTAAAGTTGTATTTCAATATACCAACTTAGTGTTCTGTTTTAATAAGTTACAAACAATTCTCTATCAAGAAATTTTGCATAAAATCTGGATTTTTAAATATCTTTTTAAAATATAATAAATTTGAACACATGGGTTCTGCATTCTTATGTGATAACAACTGAAGAATCTGAGGGGCAGCTGTTGCCTTTAGAAAAGCCAAGTACTGTCCTGAACCCACTCTGCCACAGACCTGACACTTTCACTTACTTGACTTGCCATCCCAGGCATTCACACTGTGACCCCATATTAAGGCTTTTAGTCCAGATAGGAATGCTCTCTGCTTTCTTTCTCTCTTCAGGTTGTGAGGTGGCTTTAAAGCATTTCTGTCTGCCTTAGAAAAAACTGGCATGGGCAAATTAGGGATAACTTTTCAGTAGATTCTAGCGATACAACTCTCTCTCTCTCTCTCTCACTCTCCCCCGCCCCCCATCTTCCATACATTTCAAAATATTTGCCTTTAGTTGACATTGAAACCATTGAAATCAGATATAGGTGTAGACTCAGGGAAAAATTCTAAGCATGATCTGGTTCAATATAACTCATTCAAGGTTTTGAAGGTGAAATCTTCATTACAGGGAGTGTGTGTGTGTGTGTGTGTGTGTGTGTGTGTATGTTTTTTTAGCCTTGACCTCTATATATGTATGGTATATCTTTTCCAGGATGACATATAGATAATGCTAAAACAAGATTCAGATTCTATGTCCAAGCCAAACAACACCATTCCAATGCAATTTAAAGTCATTAAAGTCAGGCAAGTTATGTAGATGTATGAAAATAATAATTATACAGGTGACTTATGGTGATAATTAAAATTGTCCATTATTAATATCTACTCCTTTATCAGAATACTTAAAAAGAGACTTTGTTCTTTCAACCTTTTTTAAGAGAACAGTAAGTTGGTATGCAAATACCGTAAGTGCTGAGTGGAATAGAACATCATTTTCATCTTAGAAAATGAGTAAGTAACCAAGATGTATACTAAAACAAAAAAGAATACAAAAGTTCTACGGCAGAGCATTTGGGAAATTAATGCTGAGAAAAGGTTAATTTAAAGAGGGAAAAGAACTTTCATATGATGTGCTACACAGTTCCATGGTTCACATCTCATTTAATCACCACACTACAACTAAGAGGGAACATATGGTCTCTGTTGTAGAGATGCACAGAAATATTTGGTGATTAATCTATGGTCATACAGCCAGTAAGTTTGTAAAATGAAATGCAAACATGATTATGTGACTCAACTGCACTCTTTTTCCCATTACTATCCCACAATGGAGTAATTAAGTGGCATAAACACAAGATGTTTTTCTTAAAATTGAGTGAACATAGGAAAGTTGCACATGAATTACTTTATTTATTCGTGTTTTCTCTCATTTATATGACAACAGACATTATTTTTAATTACTAAAATGCACTGAATAAACTTGATAAAATGCATATGTACTCTAATACCCTTGAAAAATTGGTCTATTTCTGCTTAAATGACAGCCAGAAAAGAAGAATGACATACTGCTATCAGAACAAAAGTGGGAATTTAAGTTCTCAGAATTGCTTTGAAAAGTACTTTCCATTAAATTATCTTTGAAATCATGAGCACATTTTATATCTTGATTAGAAGCTATCAGACTAGGTATAGTTAGAATGAAAAGATTGTCCAGGATGAGATGAGTTTTTACAAAGACAAAATTGTTTTCTGTAATTAAATATATAAGTATTGGAACAATTTGTTATTTTGATTGTTTCATATTATAATTCTGAACAATGTAACTTCTTAAGAGGAACTTATTTGAAATCTGAGAGCTTTTGCTGGTGAAAAAAAAAGATTATTAATTGAAGCCTTGATTACTAACCTAACTTATAGATATAATTCACTAGTTTTAGAATCTAACAAAAGATTTTAGGCAGGGAGATACACCCCACATTTTAATATATTGCCTGGAGAATACTGATCTAATGCTCTCATATTAGAAGTCTCTCCAACTTCCTTCTAGTACTGTCCTTTTCATGGACCCTTATGTAAAATTCTGCAAAACCACATCTTATTTAGGAAAAAAACCAATTTATTTTTATTATTAAGAAACCCAATTTCCAAATTTTAGAGTAAGCAGGTATTGCTTCTTGCAGATCTTGGACTTTTTACAGTATGATAGGATTATGAGCTGAGCTGAGTTTTCAGACTTTAAGGAAGAACCCAATTGAAAAATCAAATAAAAACTATAGACACAACTATACAAAAAGACTGTGTGGCAAGCACAGAAAAGGGCATATATCAATGAAGCCTGACTATTCCAAAAGTGGTGATATCTTGTCTGCTAAAAAAGGAGTAGAATTTAGCCAAGCACTGAGAATTCTAGGCTGTGGAAAGATTATGAAGAAAATAGTACCAGAACTACTTACTTGTCCAGAGAATGAAACAAATAAAGGATGCCTTGGAAATGCCTGTAGAAGCTGAGATCAGAAAGACAGTAAAGCACCAAATTCTAAAGAGCTGCACGTCCGGTAAAGACATGGAACTGTGAAGCTCACAGGGGATCTCACGCAGCCACCTGTAGTGAACACGTCTTGATTTCAGAACTTGCACTCTGAAAGCCCAGATACGAGGATAAAGTATTATAGGAAAGTGAGACTAGCGGTCAGGAGACCAATGAGGAGACGACCACAGCATTTCAAGAGAAATGAAGGAGCCTGACCAGCAAGATTGTGGACAGTTGCTTCAAAGATATTTATGAGTTAAAAACAAGAGTTCCACTGCCAGTTGAATAGAGAAATTAAAGGGAAGTACTAGCTGACTTGTATGCTTCTGTAGATAGATGCACTTATCAAGTTGAAAAGTATACAAAGTGAAGAATGCTTGGTGTGCTGATTTTCCATTGCTGTGCAAAAAAATAAAAATAAAAAAATAGTACCATTTAGGACCTGAACACAGCCCAAATGCATTAGCTCACAGTTTCCGTGGGGCAGGAATCTGGCCTATGTCTCTGGGCCTCTGCTCAGGACATCACAAGGCTAACCATAAAGTGCCTGCAAGCTGTATCCTCATCCTGAAGCTTGACTAGGAAAGAATCCACTTACAGGTTGTCAGAATTCATTCTCTCTGGACCCCATGACAGAGGTCTCAGTGTCCTTGCTAGCCCACAGCGGAAGGGTGCTCTGAGCAGGTGGAGCAGTTTACTCCTTCAAAGTTAGCAAGAGGGCATCTGCTGCTGCTGAGGCCTTGAGCCCCTCACTCCTTCTAACATTCAATGAAGTCAGGCTCACCCAGAATAGTCTCTCCAGGATTAACTCAATCGATTATGGGACTAAATTATATCTGCAAAATGCCTTCTACAATACAAGGTAGCAAAATTACAGGACTGATATTTCATAATATTCACATACTCCTCTCATCCTGAAAAGGAGGGGATCCTGCAGGATATAAACACCAAAATGCAGGAATCTTGGAAGGCATCTCAGAATTCTGCCTTTTCCATTGGGGAGGAAGACTGAGTTGGAATTAAAGCCTTATCAGAAGATGCAATTGTCTGGGAAGAAAGAAAATGAGAAATGTGGCACAGACAGATTTGAACATAGGAAGAGAAGAATTCATGTTAGGGAGAGACATAATTTAATCAATCCAAAGGCACTTAAAGTTTTGAGCATTCATCATATAAAATTTTCATCCATAGAAGCTTCCTATTCTATCCATCTTTGTAAAAAAGAAAATGTAACCAGCAAGAAATATGTCTAACAAAGACAATATAAAAAGAAAATAAAGTGCTTTCCTCGTTTCAAATTGCATGGGCCCCTACACTTTTCACTTTAAAGGAGGCTCTTTGCTAACACTCTCATCATTGTTTTTACATTCTGCTGGAGCTGCTCCAAGCTTCCCACACTGAGCTTAAGTCACGAGACCCACAACTGTCATAACAGTACAATTCGTGCCTGATGGCTGGTAAGTATAGAGAATTGTCTCACAGTTTCCACGGACAATTCTATTTATACAGCCTGGCATCTCAATCTCATTTTAAACCACAGTAACAAATTGCATTTATTAACCTGCCCTAACTGCTTTTCTAAATGTCTCTTCAGCATTATTTTTATAATAATCCCATTGCTTCCATCAGCATTTCCATTACTGAAAATATTTACTGAAGCAGTGGCTCTGAAATTACACTTCACAGGGGTCAATTCCTTATGGGACCATTGGATTAAGAAAGACCTCAGAGGTCAAATCCAGCATCCTCTTGTGTCCAAGCAATCCCCGATACAAATATAACTATCCCACTCCAGAAATCTCGCCCAGAAAGGAAATCCCACAGTCCTTCTTTCAGCAACTTATTTCTGTGTCTAATTACCCCTGCAATTAGGGGCTTCTTGTTCTAGTCTCTCTGGACATGTAGAACAGCTGGTAACCACACTCCTTATAATGGCTGTTCATAAATCTGCCCACTTTTCTTAAGTCACCTTCATTATCTCTCTTCCAGAACAAATGCATTCTATATTTAGTAGTCAATTTCATATACCTTCAACATTCAAGGAGCAGGCTTTTAGCACATTTAGAAATGATGCCAACTTTTCTAACTTCCTGTACACTAAAAGGAAAGGAACACATTTGTAAGATAAATTAAGACAATACAAAGATTGTGCAAACCAATAGTTCGCCTAATTGTGTCTTTCTAGAGCTCAAGTACACAAGGTCATATTCATAAACCATGCAAGGAAAGCAATAAAGATATAATTACTGGTTCCCATCAGCTCCTCATCTCAGATGCTAACTATGTTCACTTCCTTTTAAGAGTCCTCTACCTTCAAAAGATCTGGATTGCAGACATATATGGTCAATGTGACACTGGAACTTAGTAATTCTCTTCTGCTTCATTTAGTCCTCTGATTAAATAAGTTGAAATATTACTATCTCAAGCTGGTCTTCAAAATATATTTAAGAATCACTATACTTTCATAAAACTCCTCTGTCTACTGTCAATTTCCATCATTTTTATGCTCTCAATTTCTATCAGTATTGCAACTTTTCCCACACAATACATATTATAGCCTACGACACTAGGTCTCCATACAAGCTGTTAAATTGATAGCAACATCTGAGTATGAACTTCTTACTATTTTTTGGTTTGTCATCAACACTGTCCAATCCATATTTTTTCTTTCATCTAATTCTAAACAAGGTAGTGAACTACTAAAGTTCAGTCCCTCATAGTTCTAATTATCAAATCAGAGACTACTTTCATCAATATTGAGACAGAGAACAAAACTCAGTATAAATAATATTGTGTTTAGATACAGGCACTGGAATAGGATCAGGATTCTAAGTCTCAAATTCTTCTTTAAAAATAGAAAGTTACATATTTTTGGAGAAGTCCATATATTTAGAGATAAGTTATTTTAGTTGTCCTTTTCTTTTTTTCATTATTTTGCACATCTCTGAATAGTAATGTGTGTAAGCAGTGAATTCCACTAATCTTACTCTCCTTTAAATTGTTTATTAAAATATTAGCCTCTTTTCTTGAGTTATTGATTATCTGATTAATTTATAAGAGTTTTTCATGTGTGCATCTCTGTGGCAATTATGTTACCAAACTCAATTGTCCATAATTTTGTTTATGGCATCTTGTCCCATATAAACGTTAAATCGTATACTACCAAATATGTGTATTTTTCTTATAGATTTTGAAAGCTTATTTGCTTAAGAAATGTCACTTCATTAGTAGGTGGTGCATGCAGTTCTTTAGATTTTCTTCTAACTTAGTCATTATATTAGGAGAAAATATATATCTCTTCAGAATTTGGTTTGAACATGGAGTGAAATAGGGACATCATTTTATTTTTCCAATGTATAATCAGTTCTTAAATAAGCCATCATTGACCCATTTATTTGAAATATTATTTACATCATACACAAAATATTCAAAGATATCAAACTTATTTCTGAAGTCTCTATTGTGCTGCATTATTTTGGGTCTTATTGTTTGTTTTTGTTGTTATTGCTGATTCCCATGCCAATATGTCATTAATATGTCTATAGTGCCTTTATCAAATTTTCCTGTATTAGGCAAAGCAAATCCCCGCCCATTTCTTCTTTTTGATTTGTATAAGTTTCTTGGTTGTTCCTGAGCGTTCTTCCATGTGAATTTTGAAATCATTCTATATATGTCAAAGATGACACATATCTCCCAGAGAATCTTATGTTTATTAATTGGCAGGTAACTAAATTTATATGTTATTTTTAAGAGAATTGAGATTTAAAAATCCCCATTAAAAACATAAAACATTGTTTTATTGTTTATCAATAAAATTATTTCTTTTCCTTCTTGTATCATTTTAATTTCATTTATCCTTAAATTTATGTAGTCTTTGTTACTATTTTAAATAGATTTTTTTCTCATCTTTTTTTTCTTGTTTTTTTACTTAATTGATGAAATAGCCTTAATTTTTTATATTCTTGTTGTGCCTCATCATACCAGAAGTTTATTTCTTTCTTTTTTTGTTAATCCTCACATGAGGTTATTTTTGGTACCTGTTCTGGACTGGAATCAAACCACAACCCTTCGATGTGCAGGCTGGCACTCTAACCACGTAGCAATACCAGTCAGGGCTGGAAAGATCTTCATTAACTCAAAATTATTTTAAACTAGACTCTCTTGGATTTTCTAGATATAAAATATATCAGGAAAAAGATCATTTTACTTTGACTCAGTTTTTCTTCCTTAAAATGGGGATAAAGAGGAATAAAGAACATAAAACATTTGGAAAATGGCCTTGTATACTAGTCCTTAGTAACTTTTAACTATTAATGATAATACTAGGCATTCCCTACTTATTTTAGTTAAAATAGCTTAAGTGTATTCCTGTATACAGAATATTTCTATTGCCATTTGCTTTTCTCCTTTTTAGCTAGATGCAGAAAGTCTGTACTCTTTTCTTTTAAACTTGTTTTGTATATCAATGTCCTAAAGAAGAAGAAAAGCAATTGTCTAGAGTTGAGATATAGTTTCAAATAATAATTTAATATTCCTGCAATTTTGTGCAACTTAAGCTCTAAATCATAAGCTTTTATTTCATGAATACAAAATGGGGCTAATTGTACCTCCTAATCCTGAATCATGTGTAGGTTAAATTAGATCATGACCACACAGTACTAAGTACCATTTATGGTCTAAAGTAGTTGTTCAGTTCATGCTAAGCCTTCCTTTCCCCCCCTCATTTACACATTTTCACCATCTCAAGAAAGTCTTTTATACATGACCTTCATATGGTCAAATAGAAATACTGTGTTGTCTTTTATTACCAGCACTTAACTGTCACTATCAACTTTTATTAGACTGATTTTTAAAAATATATTTTTATTGATTTCAGAGAGGAAAGGAAAGGAAGAGAGATATATAAACATCAATGATGAGAGAGAATCACTGATAGGGGGCCTCCTGCACACCCTCTACTATGGATCAAGCCTGCAATCTGGGCATGTACACTTGACTGGATTCAAACCTGAGACCCCTTAGTCCACAGGGCAACACTCTATCCACTGAGCAAACTGGATATGGCTATCTGTCTGATTGAAAACAAACAAGACCCTTGTTCTATTACCTAAATGTGTCCCTATATGTAGTTCCTATAACAGGTCACAAAAATAAGAACAGGACTTTTTTCAGATCATTTAGAATGAAAATATCTATCCAAAAATATAATAATTAAGATTTGGAACAGCTTAAGTGCCCATCGGCAGATGAGTGGATTAAAAAACTGTGGTACATCTACACAAAGAAATAGTTCTGCTGTAAAAAAGAAAGAACTCTTACCATTCACGACAGCATGGATGGACCTGGAGATCATTAGGCTAAGCAAAATAAGCCAGTTAGAGAATGATAAATATCACATGATCTCACTCATTTGTGGAATATAATGAGCAACATAAAGTAATGAACAAAAATAGATCCAGAGACAGAGAAACATTGAACAGACCGTCAAACCTCAGAGGGAAGGCATGAGGGTGGGCGGGGTAAATGATCAACTAAAGGACTTGTATGCATGCATATAAGCCTAACCAATGGACACAGACACTAGGGGGGTGAAGGCATGTGCTTGGTGGTGGTGGTGGTCAGGGAGAAGTTAATGGGGGGAAAGGAGACATATGTAATACTATATATGATACTTTAAACAATAAATAATTTCAAAAGACTTTTAACAATGGTTTTGAATACAAAATCAAATACACACAGATACATACACACACATACACACACACACACTAGGTGCCTGGTGCATGAAATTTGTGCACTGGGGGTTGGGGTCCCTCAGCCCAGCCTGCCCCTTCTCACATACTAGGAGCCCTCAGGGGAAGTCCACTGAGGCAAACCAGCTGATCAGGGGAAGGCACCAGCCCCATCACCCTGCTTCTGCAGTCACTGCCAGTCACCGGAAGCCACCAAGGTATTTTCATCAACACAGACTCCAGTCCATTCACCATGAAAAAATATCAACTTTCTTTAGGCATTTTCAAGATGGGTCTGTCATAAGATATGACAATTCTTTCTTTTATTTTTTTCCATCTTCACCTGAGGATATGTTTTCATTGATTTTTAGAGAATGTGGAAGAGAAAGGGAAAGACAGAAACATCAAAGTGAGAGGATCACTTTGATTGGTTGCCTCCTGCAGGAGCTCTGACCTGGCCCCCAGCCAGGGAGAAGCCTGGCCTTGATCAGGTCGAACCGGACCCTGCAGTTGTCAAGCCTAGGCATTATCCACTGAGCCAAAGTGGCTAGGGCAGGATATGACATTTCTTAGCCCTCTAGCAGTGGACCTTCATTTTCTTCTCCAGGAGTGTGGTGGAAAAACCCTAGATCACCTTTTTGGATTCTGATACCCAAGTTACTAAGAATATTACTAGTGGCAAACAGGAAGCTTAGCCAATGAGAGGTCAGAAAATTATTTCCTCTGTAGTTCACACCGATCACCTTCAATCTCTGGCTTTTCCCCTATCAAGGCCTGAAGCCTCCCAGCCTGGGCAGGGGCCCTCCAGCTCCCTCCCATTGCCAGCTACACCTCTGCCAGGCCTATAGCCTTTGGGGCATAGGCAGCAGTCCCCCAGGTCCCTCCAATTGCCCAGCTCTGCTCCTGCCCAGGCCCCAAGCCTCTGGTCTGGACAGGGGACCCCAGCTCCCTCTGTTCACCCTATTTCCCAGCTCTACCCTTGCCCAGGCCTCAAGCCTCTGGCCCAGACAGGGGACCCCCAGCTCCCTCTGATTGTCTGATTCTCTGGCTCCGCCCCTGCCCTGGACCCAAGCTTCTGTTCAGGGCTTGGGGCCTGGACAGGAGACACCCAGCTCCCTCCAATCACCCATCACTCAGCGCTGCCCCTGCCCAGACTCCAAGCCTCTGGCTGGAGCTTGGGATCTGGGCAGTGGATCCCCAGCTCCCTCAGATTGCCTGATCACCTGGCTCTGCCCCTGCCCAGGAGCCCTCTATCTCAGACCCTTCCCAGGTTGCTCAGGACCCACATGGGCCTACCTCAGGTTGACATGGGTGCTGAAAAATTTACTGGGACCCAGGCTGCTGGGCACCTACATATGCAAATAAACCTCCATCTTTGTTGGGTCAATTTGCATACTCACTCTGATTGGCTGAGGATATAGTGGAGGTACGGTCAATTTACATGTTTGTCTATTATTAGGATAATATATATATATATATATATATATATATATATATATATATAGCATTGATAGTGGTATCAATATTTTTATAATAAAATGATTTCAGCATTTAATATACAAGTTTCCAAGATCTCATATTTGCCCATTTAGGATGAATGCTTACATAATTTATTATTTGAAAATTATGTATATTATGTAAAATTCTTCATTCCTCAAAAGCTCAAAGGGAACTGGAAAGCAGAGTGTCAGAGTTAGCATTTTTTAAGTAAGTGTCTCTACTCCATACATAGAGTAGGATTTACTATCACTAAATCATCCTGACTCTGGAACATGTATGAACTGCAAACTAAGGAGGTAAGCAACTTTGCTTAATTAGAATCAATAGTATCATCCTTTAAGCAAACAATATTGATTTGCATTATACAGAGGCAGCCTTTTGAAATATTACGTTCTTTAAGGTTTTCCCATGAAAAAAGTAAGGCAGGGCAAGTATACCTTGACAAGGGAGATGCCCTTTCTACTCCTCCTAATATAGTAGCATTTTACAGTTCTAAAGTCAGAAATGAAAAGCTTTCCAAATACTTGCTCTGTCACTTCTAATAACATAATATATGTAGTTAAAGTTTCTTTTAAACTGACACAGAAACCTCTTTATAGAGAAGAGAAAAATAGCATTGGCTAGCCATGAAAAGTTTTAATTACTTTAGCTAAAGCTGAAAAATACAATGAAGATAATCAATTAATCAACTGAATATTTTAATAAAATTTTTCTTTGATTATCTAAAAATTTTATTTAAAACTATTATTTCCATCAGAATGTCCCACTATATTATAAGTACCATGAAGGCAAAAACTGAGTCCTACTTCCTCACTATGGTTTATCTTTTGCTGAACACCTGCTTGAGACAAAGTAGGCATGCAACAAATATTAGTTGGATATCAAGTGTTCCATCTGACTTATGTGGACAGCCTAGGAGTCAAGAACAATGTATCAACAAAAATGTTTAATGTCCTGCAGCCTATGCCCACATTTTGCTTGACTACATCAATTTATAAGAATTACACCTATTGCTTTATCACCCTCATTCTACCAGTCTACCTTTTCAGCATTCTCATCTTCAGAAAATCTTTTCTTAGATATAATCCCAATGTCTTTTGGTATAGTTTTAAGTTTACCTCCTGCTGTTGTGTAAGCAATGGAACTGGAAAACAGCTTCTATTTGAAGACCATTAATATAAAACTACCTTAGAGAAGTTACTAAGAGGTCTTCAATATGTTACATTTCTTTGACATACTAGGTGTACCAGTTAATAATAGCAGATTTTGTAATCAAGAAAACACAATAATTTCAAGAGAAACATCAAAAGTGCTTTATTCAAAGTAACGCCCATTGCTAGCTACAAATTTCCCCATCTTTCAGGTAATTTGTGGATACCGTCCCAATAGAACTTTTCTTTTTTTGAGGCAAACCATTCAGAGACCAAATTTTCCACTTCATGTGATTTCAAGTGCTGCTCAGAAAGTGCATATGCCATTGATCGGAACAAGTGGTAATCTGAAGGAGCAAGATCTGATGAACACAGTGGATGGGTTAGTACTTCCCAGGCAATATCTTTTAATGTGTGTTTAACTGGTTTTGAAGTGTGTGATGGTGTGTCATCATGAAACAAAATTACTTTGCCATGTCTGCTGGAATATTCTGGTGATTTCACAATCAAAGCATGATTAAAATTGATTATTTGTTGTCGGTAGTGATCAGTATTAACGGTTTCACCTGGTTTTAGAAACTCATAATACACTACACCTTCCTGATTTCACCAACTGCAGAGCATTGTCTTCTTTTTCAAGCAATTTGGCCTTGCAGTCGATGTTGATGGTTGACCTGGATCAACCCATGATTTCGTGCATTTGGGATTTTCAAAATAAATCCACTTTTCATCACTAGTCACAATTCAATGCAAAAAGACTTTCTTTTGTGACATTGAAACAACATTTTACTGATGACTTTTCAATTTTCCATTTGTCTTTTGCTCAGTTGATGTGGCACCCATTATCCTTCCTTTAAAATCTTTTCCATTGCTTGTAAACTATCGGAAATGGTTTACTGAGCAAAGTTTAACCTTTGTGCAAGTTGTTTTTGGTTTGACACGCATCTTTATCCAACAATGCTTGTAATTGTCCTGGACATCTTTGTCTTACACATCAAAATAATCACTTTTAAAGCATTCATACCACATTCACAAGTACCTTGAGGTGGAGCATGTTCACCATAAGCTTCCCAAAGTATTCTGGAGCACTTTTCTTCAAAATAAAGAAATAAATTAAAACTTCTTGCAAATACTCTTTTTTTTGCATGAAATTCGACATTTTTAAGCACAAAAATATTTATGAGGTTAACACCTTCAGCAAATTTGAAGTTTTAGAGCTTGTTGTCAATGAAGTTTTGAAGCTTGTTGTTAATACAACAAAATAGTGAACATATCAAATTGCATACATATCAACAAATGTGTGACTCCATATGTTGAAAAAAATTTGCATTATTAACTGATATACCTAATAAATGAGAAATTGTAAGTGTATATAAAATACAAGAACATTTTAAGAGCAAATGCTCTTCTTAGTGGATACAAATATTCCAGATCCTTTATCATCATTTCCATGGCAATTGTTTGACATTAGTCTTTTGATTGATTGTAATTGAATGCCAGTTTTGAATTAACTCTGGACCATGAACTTTGAAAAAATAGAAAGAAGCCATATGTAATAAAGAGCTAATATGCAAATGGTCATCATGCCCTTACCGCATCACATCAGCATGCCCTTACACCGTGATGTCATAACTGCTCAGACACTCAACACTAGGGAGAGAGAATGGGGACCAGCCAGACACAAATGAGCTCTCAAGAGAGGAATGGGGACTAGCCAGACTGCAGCCAAGGAGAGGGCAGCCAAGGAGAGGGCCAAACCACCTGCCCCAATGTCCCAGGTACCAGTGGCTGCACCTATGCTTGTAGCCTGGGAGAGGGACAAGTCACCTGCCCCACAGTCCTGGTTGCCAGTGTATGTGGCTGCGGCATGGGTGCAGCCCATGGTCCCATGCAGCTGCGGCTAGTGCAGGCAAAGCTGGCCAGGGACCTCGTGCCTGCAACTGGCCAGAGGAGGGAATTCTGGGTCCTAGGAGGGAATTCTGGGGCAAGGAAGAAGTGGTTAGGGCTGATCAGGCAGGCAGACAGAGGGTTTAGAGGTGATAAGGCCAGCAGAGGAGAAGTAGGGGCAATCAGGCCTGTAAGAGAGCAGTTAGGGGTAATCATGTAGGCAGACAGAGTGATTAGGGTGATCAGGCAAGCAGAGATGGTTAGGGGAGATTAGGCAGGCAGCCAGACAGAGGGATTAGAATAGGGGTGATCAGGCAGGCAGGCAGGCAGGCGAGCGGTTAGGAGCCAGTGGTCCCGGATTGTGAGAAGCAGTAGGACATATTCCAAGGGGTCCCGGATTGGAGAGGATGCAAGCTGGGCTGAGGGACTCGCCCATCCATGCATGAATTTTGTGCACCAAGCCTCTTTCTAGTAGATGATAAGTAGCAAAGTATAGCAGTTACAGGCATGTGGATTTCAGGATCAAACAAACCAAGACAACCTAATAAGCTTTGATACTTGCAAAGTATATGACTTTGGGTAAGACATCTGACTTCACCAAGGTTTGTATTTCTCATTTATAAAATGAAGATGCTGAGAGCATATACCTCACTGGTCTGTTGTAAGGGTTAATTGGGATAGTGTATTAATAGTGGTTAGCACAATGCTGGTGTATTATAAATCTTAGCTACTTTTTATTCAGTTTGCTACTTCTCCTCAAAAAGCTTGAGACAGAACCCTGGTATATTGCTCCTCAGATCACTGATGTTTCAATTACACCTCTCGGGTTATTACGCAACCACTCATTCTATTCTATTCCATAAAACTACTACTAACAACTCTTTTTAATTGTAGCTTATCATATATTAGCAGGGAAACTTTTGTGAGAGCTACTTGTGGCACTTTAGGTAAAAGTGATCAGTTCAGTACCAAAGTGAGTAGATGTAGCTGGGAAGCTGTGCCAGGCTTCCAGTTCTGATATTATAGGTAGGTAGCTGGTTAGTGGATACAGCATACACAAAACTGCACACCTAGGTTGTTTGGCCCCCAGCTGGCTTCAGAGTGCAAGAGGTATAGGTAGCAGTATCATGAGATCTTCTTTACCCTCCAATTTGACAAATGAGAAAACAATGCTTATACATCACCTCTTAAGACTAAGGGAATTGGGTAAGAAACCATAGCATAGTATGGTAAGTGCAGGAGTTTACAAGGCACTGTGCTAAGGTCTTTGCTTGAATTAGACCTCCAGACCAACTTATTGCATTTTAACTATTGAATCAAGATCCCAGATTCCAAGATCTAATAGACCCATTAATTCCACGTTGATTTAAGGTGAAGGACATTGTCTTTGGTTACTCTTCGAATAGAGGCATCATCAGGAGCTGAGCAGAGATAAGCAATGATGTCAGAAGGCAGAGTACCATACCCCTGCCGCAAACAAGACAAGGGAAGTGGCAGGACTTGACATGGCATTTGTAGCAGAAATCCAGGCTCCATTGAAATTACTCCTGTAAAAGTGTATATTTTTAATCAAAGAGAAATATACCTGCGATTTTGTGGGGAAGAAAGAATGCAGCAGAAAAATCACACTCCAGCACTATTTCATGTTTACTCATGAAAAAAAAATGCTTTTCTTGGCCATAAAACAAGATTCATATCGAACAATGCAATACACAAAAGCCAAGTCATATCTCACCTCAATAAATTGAGACTTTGGGATCCTAGATTTTGTTTCTGAGATCTTCCCCGTAGGTAATTTTCTATGCCTTTTCTCAAGTGTCCATACTAATAATAGTTATAGTAAGCGGGATTTTATGATTGCAAAACCAGAGGTTGAAATGCTAGTGACAAAAGTATTCTGATTTTCACTGATGTGTGTCGATATATGCTTTGAAACCATATTCAGAAAGTTTTATGATTTGTGGCATCTGATTTTTATTGGGATTCCTAGGACAGGCAACTCTCAGAGAGGGAGAGTTTCAGCTCATATAACATTGAGCTTATAACACATCAATTGCAAACTCTACGTATTATACAACCCATGAAAAAAGCCAGACTATGCCCTCAGAAAAAGCGTCCTTCCCCACCACCATGGCAGGCCCGGTTTCAGATCTGTCAATGGCAGGTTCTCAAGATTACAGTGAACACAGCATGGTGTTCCAAGTTTCAGACCACTCTCATCACTGATAGATTTATACCATATTAAATGCCATAAAAGGAAAAGCTTTGAACTCTTGTTATTGCAGAAGACAACAAAAGAGCCACTGAAGACTATTCAAAGATAAAGTGTTTTCTGAATTCTCTCTCAAGGACCACAAATCTTCCTAAGAAGCAGATCTATATATAGCGAGCATCACAGGAACAATAAAGGAAAAACATGATCAGCAGTAATCTCTACTAATGTCCCAATCTGCATCTGGTTGAAGGCCTGTTAACCTGGAGATCAAGGTTTTTGCCTTTATTTTCATCAGTGAAATATTGTTCAAGAATTGCTTCCTGTTTACTTTGTACAAGGCATCATTCAAGGTGTGATGGAGGTACAGAGAAGACCTACCAAATAGAAACTGAAAGTAATTAGATTGAGGCTGTTACAATCTGGAGGTCAATTTATTTAGGAAGTATTTCTTTATTTGGGCTCAGTATATTTACATATGCCATCATCAGGTACATACAAAAATAACATTTTAGAGCCAGGTAAGTTGATAGAGATCCCGAGAATGTTTTCACTTCATAGAGTCAAGGATCTCCAAACAAATGCCTCCTTTTAAAAGTAGTTTATTTCCATGGCCAATAGTTATCTAAAATTTCTTAATATGTTACATTTCTTTGAAAGTAAATAGGAAGCTATGGATATATACAGAGGACAAAACATTATGAAATATTTTAAGAGCAGGTCTTCTCTAAATACACAAAATTATATTACAGCCTTTATTACTTTATCATAGGCTTCATTTTGCAATGATATGAAATGAGTCTTCTACAGACACAATTCAATTGATAGTGCCTGGATGCCAGCTTTGAATTGGTTCCAAGTCATGTACTGTGAGGAAATCCAAAGTAATTTAAAGGAAGCAGTAAAGTCTAGCAGATATTGGCATAGATTAGCCCCCAAAGTAGATGATGCCTGATGCACCTTTACTAATAACTAAAGTGAAGTTGTTCGAATATAGACACAACCACTATGTTTTAATTTTTAGAACTTAATTGGCACATAGAAATTACTTTTAAAAAGATTTACAGACTACATTGGCATGGGAAAGAGGGGCCATCCATAATTGCTGACAGCTCCCAAAAGAGTTATCACTATATTTAAACTTCTTCCCATAGTCCCTGGGATATTTTGAAGATATCAGGCATGTGCTTTGGTTTATGCTAAAAACTACAAAAAGAAATGTCTATCTTTTCCTTGAATGGACAAGGTGGCAGATCTTACCATGAGGACAATGGCAAACCCCTTCTCCATGCACTGCACTTCACCAGGAACAATAACATCTACATATAACCCAAACTCTGCCTGGGTATAGATGCCCCCCTTCCTCCCATCTGGGTGGGAGGTAATTTTTTTAGTTTTACTTATATCTACTCATATGAGTAGAGAAGGGGATGTTTTCTTCAAGATCTAACTCTAGAACTTTAGATAATCTGCAATTTGGATAAATTAAATGATCAACTAAATTGTAAACTCAATATAAAATTAAAACATATTAGTTATTTTATAATGCTATATTATGGCTACCAATGACAAAACAGAAACTACTGTTAGGTGTGTTTCCGTAAATGAGATACATGGTCTTTTCATGGTTTTCACTGAAACATATGCAGTGTTTTAATGGATTAAGGAAACAATGAAATAAGTACATTATTTTAATGACTGAATTATGCTTTTCATACAGAGAATAGAAAACATACACTGTGGAGCTATATGAAGCACAAGTAATTATATCATTTTTTTTAATCTGGGAATAAAAAACACCATTTAAAATCTGGAAATAAAACACACCATCTTCTTGGAGCTTTAATTTATTTTCCCTTTATAAGCTCACAAGGAAATTCTGCCAAAATGTTATTTATCTCTCTAACTTTAATTTGTCTCCCTTTGCAAACTGATCTTAATAGGACATTGAGTTTCAGTATCAGCCACCATTTCTTGAGCATCAATAGCATAGGCAAAATGTAGGTTAAATACAATATGCAGATCATTCCGTCTTTAACATTTTGAAAATTACAGGATAAGATTGAAAACACATACCAAATAAAAGCTGGAGATTTAATTCGAATTTTCACTGATTACATTTGTGATGACTATACTTTAATTTTCACATTGTTGTTGCTGTTGAATCCATATTACAAGCTACCATGTGCGGCTTTTCAAAGCAGGAATTACTTCGGGTGCATTCATGTGAAAGCCCAACACCCAGGACAGAAGGTCACCTGCAGAAGGTGCTGGGAAATAGGCTCTCTGATGAGCGCTGTGTATAAGTGAGGGCTGTTAAGTTAGTTTCAGATAATAAGAACATAGATATCAGCCTCATTAATATTAAAATAAATACTATAAAGACAGATGTGAACACTATACATTATGTGTACATTTAAATTATGAGTTAACACTACAGTCCAATATTTCAGACAAATAAGAACCATTAACATCTCTGTTTCCATTAATTGCATGGATAACCTTATTTTCATTAAGAGTGCACACATTGATTAAATCTGCTCATGGCTAGCAGCAAATTAAACTGTTTGGCTTTTTACAAGTTTATTTGAATTTCATTTGGCACAAACCCAACCATGCAGCCTATCCTTTTTTTTCTGTATGGAACATATAGCTGAAGGACAAGACTCTTCATAAGAAATGTATAGTTAGAATCATGCTTACACTATTAATTATTCTTTCATGAAACAAACAACTAGAATTCAGTATTCATCTGGACTAGACTCAGTTATATGTACAATTATTAAGAGCCGGCAATGGGAAAATCAGTGACCATATTTGAGAAAAATATGATTCCCAACTGCTCAGAGTTTACCACCTAATGAATTAAACTTCTACACACACACACACACACACACACACACACACACACACACACAACATGAATGCATGTTGATATTTAGTCACATGTGAAACTTAGGATTTGCCCTGGCTGGTGAGGTTCAGTTGGATGAGCATCATCCCATCCACCCAAAGGTTGCTGGTTCAATTTCTGTCTGCGGCACATGCCCAGATTGCTTGCTCAATTCCTAGTAGGGGGGCATATAGGAGGCAGCCTATTGATGTTTCCTTCTCACATGAATCTCTCTCTCTCTTTCTCTCTCTCTCGCCCTCCCCTGCCCCCCTTTCTTCTCTCTCTGAAAAATCAATTATAAAATCTTAAAACACACACATACAACTTAGGGTTTGACCATTATTCTTAAAGAAGGGAACTCATCAGCTTATATTTAACATTCAATTGGTGAAATTTTTATGTCATAGAAGAACTGCTTAAAATGTGCTATTTACTATGAAATTTAAATCCCAGTTTTCTTCACTTTTGTGCTCTCTTGCTCTTATTCTCAATGTCACTCCTTCTTTTTCAAACTCAACTGTCATTCACACAATGGCAAGACTAAGAAGACACTCGTGAGTATGAATATTAATATAGAAAGACAGAGCCACCGGTTAAGAAGCCTCAGGGGGAAAGTGACTGAAGCCTGAGGTAAAACAATAGAGATGCATGTGACACGAAGTGTTTGGTCTAACTCTTCACTTTCTGTTACTTTCTTTGTTTCCCAGCTATCTCTTACTGAACATGTTTTTGTTTTTTTTTACTACTCATTGTGCTAACCTGGATGAAATTTTTTGTGCAAGTTAAGTTAATGCAAGTGTGTACCTTGCATTAAAATTTTTAGAATACTTCTTAATTCAGAAAATGTGTAGGATTTACAGTTTTAAGAAATAATTTGCTAAATGAATTGACATGCACTCAGTTTTATAATTATGTTCATGGAAAAAAATGCTTGTAAATTAGATGACTTTCCATTGGGTTCATTTTGTGATTGGTCTCTTGAAAACATAGTACTTTCTGTTATTACTCTCTATCTTCATTATACATTTCTCTGCATCATTTCCCACAATCTCCATCATAAAAGTAATTGTGGAACTTTTAGCATTAGAGGCCCTATAGAGATCATCCCCAAACTGATAGTCTTTTCACCAGCAAAAACTCCTCTCAGTAACTGCATCTATGACAATCACTTCTCAAAGAATTCTTCCCAACCAGCAATGCATTAATAATAATTTTCAGATTTTTATTAAAGACATTTGAAATAAAGAATGAATACAGTACATGTAAACTGACTAATATCATTTCACACAGTAATAAATGTATGCTTTGGGGTAGCCTGTGTAGCATCAAAAGTGTTTAAATATGCCCCACCAGTGTGGGTCAGTGGTTGACCATTGACCTATGAACCAGGAGGTCATGATTCAATTCCCAGTCAGGGCACATGTCTGGGTTATGGGCTTAATCCTGAGTGGGGGTGTGTACAAAAGGCACCCAATCAATGATTCTCTCTCATCATTGATGTTTGTCATTCTCTCCCTCTACCTTCCTCTCTGAAATAAATAAAAATATTTATTTTTATAAGTGTTTATATGTAATTTTTATTAGGTTTTCCAAAGTGTTAATATTTTGCATTCCTTCATTAATTTTCCAAAGGGAATTCTTGGTATATCTGAAATCTTAGCTACTTAGGTACTTCTGATTGAGCTAGCCAGCTCATCTGTCTATGAATTTGAAATTAAATGTGTCTGGCAATTCAAATAAATGGCACAATATAGAGAATGCCCTTGCAAGACAAAGTTTTGTTATATTTTAAAAATATTTAAGTATAACACATTTGTACAATTATACAAAATGCACAAATATAAGTCAATGAATTAAGAAAGAATTGAAGATCTTTGTAAAGAATAGCTATAATCAAGAAACAGAACATTTCCAGTACTCCAATTGTGGCCCATCTAATCCCTCCCACAATCAGGAACAAAAGGCATATATAATTTTTAGTAGATAATGAAAACCTCCCAAAATTACAGCATCCATTTAAACTTCCATAGAATATTACAATTACATTTGCACAAAATCTTCTCTGATACCTCCTACTATGGATCTTTTTAATTTTAATATTGAGTAAGAGCTCATTATAATTTAATTTATCTCACATTACAAATAAATTTTGTAACTTTTCATATGTTCAGTGGGCATTTTTGAAATCCCACTACTAGATATATATCCCATAGTTATGTGTATACCTGCATAAGAAAAAAGATGTAGAAGAATGTTAATATAAATATTATTAGCCAACACTGGAAATTACTCAAATATTTATCAGCATTAGGATGAACAAATTATGGGGAATCCATACAACAGAAAAGCATAGAGAAAAAAGAAGACCTTTCTGGCTCCATTTGTAATGGATTGTCTTTTTTACTTATTGATTTCTGAATATTCTTTAAGTATTGTGAATGTGAACTCTTCTTCATCAGTTTACATGTTATAAATATACTAGGGGCCAGTGCATGAAATTCGTGCATGGGAGGTGGGTGATCCCTCAGACCAACCTGCCCCCTCACACATACTGGGAGCCTTCAGGGGATGTCCTATTGACCGCTCACCCCATGCTGCCCAAGGCCTAACACCTCTGGCCTAGGCTTTACGTCTTGGGCACCCAGCCATCACCCTGCAATGGGCCCGATGGCTGGATCCACTCCAGCTTCGCGCCCCCCTCCCCACCTTGACCTTCGCCCCTGCCAGTTGCACCAGACCCTGGGGCTGCACTCATTCTAGCCACCTTGGCCCTGCCCTCCGGCCTGGGAAGCCAGTGTACGCCCGGCCCTGGGGGCCTCATGCTCGCTGGCTGGCTCTGCCCCAGCTCCTGATTGGCTGGTGGGTGTGGCTTTATCAGATGTATGGTCAATTTGCATATTACTCTTTTATTAGATAGGACTAGAGGCCTGTTACATGAAGAGATTCATGCAATAGGCCTTCATTCCCTTGGCTTCTAGCACCGGTTTTCCTCTGGCACCCGGGACCCAGGCTTTAGCTCTGGCTAGAGTTTGTCTTCATTGTCTTTGCTGCAGATTCCAGCCAGAGTCTGCTTCCTTCGTCTTTGCTGCAGACTCAGGCTGGACTCTATCATCTTTGTCTTCACTGCAGACTCTAGCTAGAGCTTGCCATCTTCCTTGCAGACTCTGGCTGGAGTCTGCCATCTTCCTCTTCTCTGCAGACTCTGGAGTCTGCAGTCTTCTTCTTCTCTGTGGCACTCTGCTCCTGTAGATCCCTTTGCCTGCCTCCCCATATCTTTCCTTCTAATTTGCATATTCCTCCTGATTGGCTGGTGGGCATAGCAGAGTGATGATTAATTTACATGTTTCGAATTTATTAGTGTAGATTTTCCCACTGTGTGGCTTCATTGTACTTTCATCAATGACATTTTCTGATGGACATAAATTCCTAATTTTAATATAGTCCAATTAATCAATTTCTCTTTGGGCCATGGCACCGTCAGTCTATTTTTAAAACCCCTCTATACACAGATCTCCCATGTTGTCACAAAGTCTTATTATCTTGCCGGCTCTGCCAACCTGTTTTCCTTAGTTACCTACCACAAAGTTACCGACAGCTTCCACCTCTGAGGCCAAGACTCCACACTGCCACTATAGTGCTGACAAATGTATGCAATACATTACCAGCCTCTGCCTTACCATTCAGTTGACCTCAGAACTGTACTCTGCCACGCCCGAAACAGGTACATCTGTCATACACCTTCCTTTCACACTGCATCCACTCCTTGAAAGCAGCGCTGAACTGATGTCATTTCTTCTTATACCTTTGCACATGCTATTTCATCTATTTAGAATTCTTTGTTCTCTATTATTCAATTGGAAATGTTAATATCATTAGCTCCCTTTATGTCCTCAGTCCAATATTCCTAAATAAATAGATTTTTTTCACTAGCCCTCAAATATATGAACAGCATATAATACATTTTTACAGATGAAATAGTATTTTAAAAATCATGTTATGCCTCTGCCCAAAACCTCTCTATGAGTTCCCATTACAATTTTAAAAATCTAAAACATCACACAGTTTATAATGCTCTCCTGATCTGGGCCATAGCTACTTCATCAACTTAAAGTATTGCTACTTCATTATTCTACTGTAGCTAGACTGGGCTTCTTTCTGTTCTCCAAACATATTAAATGCCCTCTCACATTCTGTCTGTTAAACATGGGTTTTCATCTGTCTGGTATGTTCCCTCAACCAAACCTGACTCAATTTGCTTAACTAGAAGTCATCTTCAGGTTATTCCTTCTGGAGTCTTTCCATGACCAGGCCAGCCTCATTCTACCAAGACTACAGACTACAAATCCCCTATTCTATCTTCTTACAAGACACTGTGCTTCCATTTTTATTGTACTCTTTACTTCCATCATTAGTTATTAAATATCCATGGCCCCTGATTATCTGAGCCTTATTAATCCTTGATAGCAATAGTAATATTAATAGGGTTATGTCATGAATTTAATGAAATAACGTATACTGAAAGTCGATCTGTAATCTCTAAAAATTGTCCTGCAAATGTTATGAGAATATTCTCTATTGTTAGCTGCATCAAGTCCTCAAGAATAGAACTATCTTATGCTTTTGTTTTATTACTCTCAGTGATTAACATAATAGATATTCAGTAACAAATTTTTAATGGCCTGATTTTTCACATGGCAATATTAAATAGTTAACTGTCTGGAGAGTCTCCATTCTCTCCCATACTACCCATTAAAAGAAAGGAGGGGAAGAAAGTAGGGAAGGGAGAGGATACTGCGACTATAGATTGCTAGGCTTTTATAGTCACTTGTTACAGACATCAAAAGAGCCGGGCAAAAACAGAAAACAGCGTGCTGATTGAGTGTGTTGCCTATTTTCTAGTTCACAAGCATTAAAACAGATGGCCTGGTCATCATGTTCCTGTGCCTCCATTTACATTCAGGAAACCCAAGTCTTTTAGTGCTCCATTAGAGAGAAGTGGGTCTCACAAGATATAGGAAGTAGAGTCTCCAGGTCAGACCTTACGTAGGCAGGAATGTGGCTCATTTTGTAGACTGGAAAGCAGACTCTGTGACCAAGCAACTACCTTTCCCCTCAGCTTTATCTTAATCTGAATAAGAAACAACCTTCTCACTGCAATAAGATAGTCAGAACCTGAATGATGGTCTCTGAGCACTACAATAACTAGGGAGAAGGGGAAGTGTTATTATCTTCAACATACAAATCTGAGGCTCAAAGAAGTTTTTTACATAGCCAAGAACACATAGCTGGTTAATGCTAAGAACATCTTGGTTGACTTTAAATTCACTATTTGCTCCAGAAAATCATAACAATGATTTGGGGTTTCTATGTCTTTAGTATCCATTGATTCATCTGTAACATTATTTATTTTTACAAAAGCATGAAAACTAGACTTCCTAAATTCAACAGATATTACCAAAGCTTAGAAAATAAGTTTTAAAATAATTCTTTTCCAAACAGCCAGAAAAACTCAAAGATTGGCAATAATAGAGTCAATGTTCATTGAGTGCCTGGTTATTGTTCTAAGTAACTGAGAAGCACTGTCTCCTTGAATCCTCTTAATCCTGTGATAGATATTATTACAACACCCTCTTTGCATATGAGCCCCATTTTGTGCAAATGTGTTTGAATCTGCACAAAAACTCAACCACTTCACCTAAGTCCCGCAATGAATAAGTGATGGAACCAGAATATAAACCCCAGCCAAATGACTTATCTCTTCCCCTGGGAGACTCTACCACAACCCAAATAGAGCTTGCATCTGGCTCCAGACACATAATCAGAACAGAGCTCACAGTCATATGAAGAATTACTTCTCAAGTACCTTAGTAAATTGTGACATTCCCAAAGCTTGCAAGACTATGCCCGACAGATTTTCAACATGAGGGCAACTCCTTGTCACTTCAATTTTATTAGATTTATTAACCCTGGTTCTTTTCTCTCCCAAACTCACAATTTCTCCTAACAACGAAGACAAGAAAAATCAAATTGTGGGCCACATATCAGGAAAAATTTGTTTTGGAATAAATGAGTTTAAAGAAGTTGCTCTGGTTTACTTTAGCCTCT
The DNA here is from genome assembly GCA_027563665.1 of Antrozous pallidus. Taxonomy (NCBI): domain Eukaryota; kingdom Metazoa; phylum Chordata; class Mammalia; order Chiroptera; family Vespertilionidae; genus Antrozous; species Antrozous pallidus. The sequence continues at coordinate 61,090,736 of CM050520.1, forward strand.
ATCATACTTACATCATGGGGTTATGAGGATTTATTCTCAGCCCTTAAAGCAAAGTGGCCACGTGAACAATAGTCATGTAGACAACTGAGAGCAGACAACAGCAGAGAGGAGTGAAACAAGCATTGGGCACTGGGTAAATGGCACCAATTAAAGTTATCTCAATTTCCCATCATGAATGGAGACAAGATCTACTCTATTTGCCTGACACAGTTGCTGTGAGAATCAAGTAAATTAAAGCACTATATAAACAATGGGTGTAGTTGTATTTGAAGGGTCAAAACTGCAGTCATATGAAAAGAGGACTCAGATTCATTATGAAATAATCATGGACCAAAACATAATATATTCAGATTGTTAATATAACTAACCTGACAACCGGACTCAGCTATCATAGGTATTTCACACAGCTGTGCTGAGTGGAAGGAACACATGAACCTCTCCCTCTCCTTTCTTCCCTGCACATACATCATTGGCAGTCATAGACAAACAGACCTGAACTGCCAGTGGAAGACAGACATCACCACTCCAGAATTCTACTCATATTACAGTGTTAGTCTGAGTGTAAGGCTTCACCCTTCCCACAAAGTCTCAAAGTCTAGTTCTCTGGTATCTACTCTTCTAGTTTGAGACTCTCTGGAAAGACAAGCTGCATCTGCAGCTGAGACAGGGCTGGTATAGTGGCAGTCATGGAAGCAAAAGCCAAAGAATATAATTCATGCTTGATAAGAAAGGGGAAGTAATATGCCTATGTTTTAATTTCCCCAGTGTCTGCTGACTGCCAATTTATTTCCCTGCCTAAGAGAACATTACACAGAGAGCTTGCAATTATTCTCACCATCCCAGGAATGCAAATGCTACCACATGTTTCCATGCCATTATCATGAGCTCCCAAAGTTCCAAAGCTCACCCAAGATCATTCACACATTCTTTTTAGAACCTAGGCTGGTGACTCTCTACAGGAAAAATATCATTTCCAAAAGATTAGCTTCTCCTGGCCAAGAAAATCTTATTATAAAGGAAAAAATATATTTTTCTTCACAATTACTGTTTTCCTCACGTCTATAAAACTGATTTGCTTTGGGTCTTTATTATTATTATTATTATCATCATCATCATCATCATTATTATTATTATTTTGCTTTCACCTGCCTTTCTAACCTTAAAGAGGACCAACTCTTGGTTATTTGGGAAGATAACATCTTACTGAATATTACATGTGCATGGAGGCTGAGGTGGTGGCCTATCCCTGCAGAATGGAGCAATGCCATTATACATATCTCATTTGTTCAACATCAAACTGTGGTGTCTACTGCCGTTCTAACCCTAGTTATAATAATACTTACCACTGGGTATGAATATCTAGAGCAGGGATGGGGAAAGTCTAGCCCTCGAAATTATTTGTTCTGGCTCTGCCAAGATATTCGATGTGACTCAGTTAAATGTTGACCAAATATAGCAGGCTAACTTTTAAGTTGATAATTTTATATGTTGATAATTTTTTATATGTTAATTCATGTTTTAAATATCCAAATAGCCCTTGGCAGAAAAAAATGGCCCTTCCCACCCCTGATTTAGAGAGATACAGAAATTCAAGGATAGGTCATCAAAGAAATCCATGTACCATCAGAGGAAAACTAAGAAGAAAATAAAATCAGAAGTTGGGTAGAAAGAAAATTATCAGTCTTGAATTAAACCACTATTTCTTATTATGGTCATTCTAACAGGCATGTTGTGATAGCTCATTGTGGTTGTAATTTGCATTTTATTAATGGTTAATGATGTTGAACACATTTCCATGTGCTTACTTGTCATTGTATATGCTCTTCAATAAAATGCCATTTCATGCTCTTTCCACTTTCTAAATGGATATTTTGGGGTATTTTTATTGTTAAGTTTGAAATATTTCGTATATTCTAGATATGAATTATTTGTTAAATATATGTTTTTAATTTCATTGGTTTCTACTCTTACCTTTATTTTTTCCTTCCTTCTGCTTACTATGGACATTTTGTTCCTTTTCTAGATTACTGAGATGGGAGTATATATTACTGGTTTTAGATTTTCTTCTTTTCTAATATATGAATTTAGTGCCATAAATTTCTCCCTTATTACTTTTTTAGCAGTTTCCCACAAATCACGATATGTTATATTTGCATTTTATTCTTTTTTAATGTATACTTTTTTATTTCCCTTGAAACTTCCTATTTGACTCATGGATTATTTGGATGTTAGCTACTTAGTTTACAAACATGTTAGATTTACTCATCTGTCTGTTATTGAATTCTACTTAGACTCTGTTGTAGACAAAGAACACCATTCATTCATTTTAGGCATTTAGTTTTTATTTTTAATTGTGGTCTGATTTCCAAAGAGCAGAGTGAACATATCCTATTTGTGCAGCTCAATAAATTCCCACAAATTGAAACATTTGTGTTATAAGAACCCATATTGAAAAATCAGCTTTTCCTATGCTATTCCTTACTCTTTTCTCTTCACTGCTTTCAAAGGGCAACTACATTTCTTACTTTAAATGCTGTATGTATTTTGTAGATACTTTTTATCAGCCTAATGCAGTGAGTACCATTTTATTACTAGTTTTTAGTTTACCTTTTAACTGATAAAATATAAATAGTATAAAATTATAATTTTAACAACTATTTATAATTGAATTGAAATTTGTTGTATTTGAAGTCCAGATAATATATGCTGTCAATCTTGATACATGATCCATATGTATGTATTATGTTATTAGGTAACATAGGTGACATGTTCTATATACATTTACTAAATTATTTTAATGTCCTTTAGTCCTTCTATATCATTGATGACTGTTTAGTAGTTCTATCAGTCCTTGAGGAAGGGTTTTGTAGGTTCTACCTATAGTTTTGTCTATTTCCCCTTCTAGCACTATCAGTTTTCATTTTATTAATATTTCAGTTCTGTTACTTATTTCATATATGGATTGCTATGTCTTTTTGGTGGCTCGATCTGCTTATCATATAAATAATATCACACTCTGTCTCTGATTTGTCACCACTCTGAAGTCTACTTTATCTAATACAAATGTAGGCATTCCTGCTTTTCTTTGATTAAAATGTGTATGATATATCTTCATACATTCTTTTATTTTTAACCCACCTAACCTTTATATTTGAAGTGAATTTTTTATAGACTGCATATAGTTTTGTCACATCTTTCAATCCACTCTGATAATCTCTGTCTTACAAGTAGCTTATTTCAAAAATTTATATGTAATATGATTATTTCAATATTTGGACTTAAGTCTGATATTTTATGGTTTGGTTTTTGTTTGTTCTCTCTGCTTTTGTTTTCCTGTGTATTATTTTACCAGCCTATGTCTGGGATATTTGAAGAATTTTTACAATTTAATCCTGATTTATTAATTGTTTTTTGAGTCTAAACCATTGAATAGTGTTTTAGTGGCTGCTCTAGGTATACATTATATATACATAACTGGTCAAGTGAAATATCTTCTACCTTACTTCCTTTTATTTTCCTTTACTGTCCCCCATTTATATTGCAGTTGTGTTAGATTCTGCATTCATTTAAATCACTCACACTTGTAATAGTTTTTACTTCAACTGTCACGCAGAATTCAGAAAATGCAACAGGAGAAGGAAAGCCTATTGTATTTTCCCATACTTTGGTATCATATTCTTCCTTCTTTCCTGACGTTCCAAAGCCCACACTTCTTCCATTTCCTTTCTGATTACAGAACTTCCTGGAGCCATTCTTTTATAACAGGACTGTCAGCAACAAGTCTCTTAGCGTTTCTTCATCTGAAAACATCTCCATATCCCTTTCATTTCCGAGGTTATTTTCAGTCTGTATAAGAACTGGGTTGGCAGTTCTTTCCCTTTAGCTTTTGAAAAATATTGTGCCTCTTCCTCCGGCTTCCAGTTTCTGATGAAAAATTCACTGTCACTCAAATTGCTTTCCCCTATAAATAAGATGTTCTTTGCCTTTGGCTGATCTTAAGACTTTTCTTCTCTATTTTCAGTTTTTACAAGTTTAAATTTGACAGGTCTTGGCATGGCTATCTTTGAGTTTATATTGTTTAGGTTCACTCAAGTTTCTGTTCTTTAAATGTAATTATTTTAAGGTATACACTATGATGTTTTCATATGCATATACATTGGGAAATGATTACCAAAATCCAGTTAATTAAGTATTTATCATCTCAGATAGTTACAACTTCCTGTGGTGAGAACATTTATGCAGTTTTACTAACTAGAATCACCATGCTGTACAGTAGATTCCCAGAATGTATTCATCTCATACCTATAAGTTTGTACCCTTTGACCAACTTCTCTCCATTTCTCATACCACTACTCCCCACCTACCTGCTGGCAAGCACCATTGTCTTTCCAGCATTAGTTTGACTGTTTTTAGATTCCACATACAAATGAGAGTATAGCGTATGCGTCCTTCTAGGGCTTATTCACTGAAGTTCTTGTACCATTAGGTTTCTATGTCTTGCTAAATTTGGGAGTTTTGTCAGTCAGTTTCTTTTCCAACCTCTCATGGGATTCAAATTACACAGATATTAGATTTTTGCTACAGTCTCACAGGTCCCGGTAGCTTTGTTCATTTTTTCTTCTTCTACTTTCTCTGTTGTCCAGATTGTACTATCTCCCAGTTCATTTACTCTCTCCTCTGCTCCCATCATCACATAGTGAGCCCATCCACTGGGCTTTATGATTCTGGTTATTATAGTTTCTGATTCCAAAATGTTTACTTGTTCTTCTTTACATCTTTTATTCCTCTGCTGAGACTTTTCTGATTTTTTCTCAGAGACTTTCACTTGTGTCAAGCTTTTTCATACTTGCTCACTGAAGCACTTTTATCACAGATCCCTAATGTTATTTTCCATATAATTATAATATTTCTGTCTTTTCAGTGTTGGAAATCTATTGTCTTTCATCATTCAGTTTGAGGTTTTCCTGTTCTTGATATAACAATTGATTTGCAATGAAAACCTGGGCATTTTCACATTATGGTTTGAAACTGGATCGTATTTAAATTTTTTTATTTAACTGGCTTTCTCTGATGCTGCTCAGTCAGGAGAAGGAAGAGCCCATTCTTATTATAACCAGGTGAACATAAAAGGCAGGATTCCCCTTGAGCATTCATTGACACTTGAGAAGTCTCCTTGTTATGGCTGGGTGGGGGTTCTGGTTCCCCTTGTGGCCTTCCCTACCTTTGCACTGGCAGTGGCCTCATTACCTCTGGGTCTACTCTGACACCATCCCAGCAGGGAGGAGGAGAAATGCCTCGTTATTGCAAAGTGGGGGGAGAAATTTAGGCTCTTCATGTGAACTCCACAGCCACAGGGGTGGGGGAAGTGACGGGGTGGGGAGGGGGAGCTTGTTACTGGCTAGCAGAGATGTAAGTCCCCTCTCCCTACATGGAGTTCTCTGACAACATCCAGTAAGGCTGAGTAGCACCTTGTTACACCTCACTGGAGTCAAGTCTAGGCTCCCCACTGCCTTTGCAGACATGCATGAGTGTGGCTGCAGCTTTTCTGTGGTGTTTGGCTAAAGAGGAGCAGCTATCCAGATGTTTTCTGTCTTGCTAGGTTGTCCCTTTCCCAGTCTTTTGACTAAAAAGAGCAGGCTTTTTTGGGCTTTTATGGGTGTTGTTGGCTTCCTCAGCTCCAGATCAGGGGTATATATGGCAGAGAGAAAGCTCAGGGGCACCACGTGTCAGTGCCTTAGGCCCAATATTCCTAGTCAATCTGATTCTTTACTAACCTCTTCAGACTCTTATGTTTGTTTTATGTATAACCTCCAACATTTTTAGCTGTACTTAGCAGAAGAAATAGGAAAAAGTACTACTTCCCAGAAGTGAAGTTCTTCTGTTTTGCTTAAAATGGCATTTTATAAATAGATATACTTTATTGGTATTTGAATTTCCTTATTCATCTTTATTTTCATTTGTACTTTAATAGGATTCCTTAATAGCATAGTTAATGTAGTTTAGGAATATTGTTTTGTCATTATACTTTCCTATTTTTCTCTAAATGGTACCATCTCAGAAAAAAAAACACACTGGTTTTTAATTAATGAGAGTATTGTAATGGGAGTTATTAATTTAAAGGTAATAAGAATATTTTTAGGATTCACACTTGATGTGTAATTCCTACATGAGAACATAGCAAAAATCATGAAGCTCTAACTCGAATTACAGACTTAAAAAACAGTGAACTCCTTGAAGATCCTTTCCTCTGCCTGTGGTTTAATTGTCTGCGCGTCAGTAGGTTTATTGAACAATTGAACTTGCTCCCCTATCATAGGCCTTGGTGTATTTAATCTTAGTTCGGCTATTTCGGCCTCAACATGCAGAGGCCTCATATGCCAGAATATCCCACAATCAATGGAGAAATGCTTTTCATTTTATTGCCAACAATGCCAGTACATGATGTGTCCCTTGATAATATGTTTGTGCACAATTTTTGACTTTCACTCTCTGGGGGTGTCTACAGTTCTGAAACAATTTAGTTCAATCTGGCACATAAACTGAAACATGTCTTGCGAACATGAGGTACATGTGGTGATCACAAAAAAATTACACATTGATTTCTGACCTAAGGCCCTCCAATGAGTGTCCCTAATCTCCCAAGGGTGATGTTTTGTGAGGGAATCTTTGATTAAACTGTAAGATTAAAGAAAATGTAAGTGGCTGGACAGCTCCGCATTCACTGCATGTTTGAGACGTCTTGAGAACATGTGTTGTTCTTTTCCAAGTTGGTTGTAAATCAGACTCTCTAAATTGCTTCCAGATCAGTCTTTTCAGGCAAAGCATTAAAATGATGGTTCTATCAGCCAAAACGCCAATTTCTGCTCCGATTGCACACACTATTTTAAATTCCCCTTACCTGACATAGAAGAAGGAGATGCCAATCCAACCAGTCATTCCTTCTCTAGGTCAGCAGATGTACTGTCTGGATGAGAAGCTCCTGTCAGCAATTTGGTCTCAGATATTTTAAGAGATCACTAGTGTTTCTCTGTGAAAAGATTTTGGCTTAAATTCCAAGAATATTTCCTCAGAGCACTGAATATAGTATCACACGAGAGTATTCAATTTGAACAGAAGTAGCCTTTCTGACAGAAAAATATTGTATAGTTCTTCAGATTTGGGAAAATTAAGTGTTTAGTTATCCTCCTTCAAATATATGCTTTTCCTAGTCAAAAGTTCCATTTTAATTGGACTTTCATGACTATTAAAAGTAATGTAGATCATAAGAGAGATTATTAACTGATTTCTACATGTGAACTCCAGTGCATCTGAGAGGTCCCTATATTTCTGTGCTTTTTTTTTTTTTTCTGGCAAAGGAGTCTATAGCTTACATTATATTTTCAAAGAAGTGCATTAATTAAAACTTCACAACTATTTTATCTTAGTAGTAGGCCCAATGCTTTAAAATATTTAAAGAAAGATAAAAATAAAATGTGGACCAACATTTATCAAATGTATACATACTAGAGGCCTAGTGCATGAAATTCATGTGGGTGGAAGGGAATGGGCGGGGGGAAGCACTCAGGAGTTATCCAACTGCTGATTTCTGACCCAGGGATCAGGACTAAACTGGCAGTCAGACATCCCTCTCACAAACCATGACCATTGGCTCCTAACCACTCACTTGCCTACCTGCCCTAACCATCTTCCTAACTGCCTAATCCTCCTAATTGCCCTCCCCTGCCAGCCTGGTCACCCCTATTACCTTTTTTTTTTAAATCTTATCCCCTTCACACGCAATTGTATTTGACTTTCTTATTGTTTTCTCCCTCTCACACAATTTTTCTCTCTCCTTTATGTAATACTTTTTCCTACTGACTCATCATTTGTAAACTTTTCTTTCCTCCTTATTTCCTATTTCTGTTCCATCATCCTTCTTCCCATCTTTCTCCTACCCTCCCTCCCTCCCCATATTCCTCCTTTCCTTTAACTTTACCCCTTCTCTCCCTCCCCTTTTCCTTCCTTCCCACCTTCATTTTCTCTTCACTTCCTCCCTCAGACCTGCTTTGCTCCCTCAATTTCTTCCTTCTTCTCACTCTCCTTTAAGCTCTACCTTCTCCCCTTTTAAACTTTTCTTCCATCCCTCTTTCTCTCTCATCCTACCTTTCCCATACATTCTTCTCTACTTTCACTGCTTTAATGTCTATCTACCTACCTGCCTAATTATTCAGTATCATTTATCTTTTTTCTTTTCTGACTCCTACTTTTAAATCTGTCCCCAGTACACAACTATACTTGATTTTCAGTATAGCTCCTACAGTTTGTGCATACATCCCCTTTCCTTCTTTAACTCTTTTTCTCTACCTACTCCTTTATAAAGTTCCTCCCTTCCTCCTCCCTTCTTAAAGCTTCCGTTCAAGGGCGGCATTAACCCCCAGCACAGGGCTCAGTCCCAGCCAGGTGTTTGCCACATTTACTTACCTTTTCCATTCCTGCATCTTTTTCTTGTTCCCTTTCTGTATTTCTGTTTCTCCTCTGGGCCTGTCTGCATGCAGGCCTTCCTTCCTCTCCCTTTCCTTTCTTATCCTTTCTTATCATATCCTATCCTACTCCAGGCCTTGCAGCTGCCTGAGCAGGCCAAGCTCAAGTATACAGTTTTGTAACATTACTTGTGCTATTCAGAAACAATTTAAGACAGTATCAAAGAAACGTATACGTTCCAAAATATCAACAGGTAACTTACAATTTGCTGAGACCAGACCTTGCTTAAGGCCCTTTGAAACTCTTCTACTGACATATGGCACCAGTGATTCCACATAACTACGCCTGTAGACATGAAAGTTGTCCACAACTCCCCCAAGGAGAAGTGTAAACCTGGTGAATGACAACAGATATTTAAAAACAGCATGTAAGGCCGAGACCGGTTTGGCTCAGTGGATAGAGCGTCGGACTGCGGACTGAAGGGTCCCGGGTTCGATTCCGGCAAGGGCATGTACCTTGGCTGCGGGCACATCCCCAATAGGGGGCTTGCAAGAGGCAGCTGATCGATGTTTCTCTCTCATCGATGTTTCTGACTTTCTATCCCTCCCCCTTCTGCTCTGTAAAAAATCAATAAAATATATTTTTAAAATAAATAAATAAATAAATAAATAATAAAAATAAAAAAAAAATAAAAACAGCATGTGAGGTTCCAGTGTTGGGTAAGATGGAACAGCACACTTCACTATGTCTTTGCCCCTGAATGCAGCTATGAAACTTAGATGTAATACAGGAAGTAGACCTTTGAATTCACTGGAAAGAAGGGAATACCAGGCAGGCTGGGGATAAAAACGGGAATTGAGAACACCACCAATCCCTTTTCTACCGAGATGTCCTTCCAGTAACTTGGATCTGCTGCCATGCCACCTGAAACCTGAGAATGGGCACAGAGAGCATTCAAGGAGATCCCTGGAGTTCTGACTTAGGGGACAGGAAAAGAAACAACTGATGTTCAGATTCACTGAAGAAACCCCCTTTCTGTATTTTTCTCTCTTTTTCTCCATTCTTTTACACTCAAGCCCCCAAACAATACTTCAGAAAGGGCAACTGGAGTTGCACCAGGAACATGCAGGAGCCAGAACTCTGAAGGCAGTAAACCTTCAACCCTGTCAGTGGAGCTCTGGTCATCAAGAGGGTGGGGCGGCCCTCTGCTGCTTTTCTCCCTCATTTTGTCCTGTCTCTGACTAGTATGGGAGTATTTGTGAAGGGGCACAGGAGAAAGGAGTAACGAAAGCCCTAGCTTTGTGGCCATATAACCCAAAAGGGGAGCTCTGAGGCCCAGAAACTTCCAGAGAGACTGCAGAAAGGAAGGAGGTTGGGAAAGCAGTAATTTACAATAATTTATGAACTTCTCAGCTCATTCTTCTTCATATGTGTGAATCTAATAGTAATAAAAAAAATCAAAGAATTTTAGTTTAATAACTAAACAGACAGGACACCTCTAGGTGGGAGACAGAGCCAAATAAAATAAATATTCCGGGGGGTTTAAACAAAACTCATACACTCATTATGTACACTTAATATAATATTTTAAATGTCCAGGAAAGAATTTAAAATTACTCGACGTGCAGAGAATCTTAGTTCTCATGATAAAAGCCAATCAATGAACATCAATACCAAGGTGACACGGTGTTAAAATGACCTGAGAAAGACTTTGGAGTGGCTAGGAGAAAATTCCTGTAACAAGTACTTATAAACATGATTGAAATGAACAGAAAAATAAAAGTCACAGCCAATGAAGGATGGCAGAATTAATAAAAAAATCATTGATGTAGAAAACAGAGGAAGCAGTAAACTTGAAAATAGATCAATAGAAGTTATCCAACATATACTTACCATATGTCTTACCAATCTTTAAACTGTTACCTTAGAGAAGTAAAAATGTATGTTTACCAAAAAAGAAAAAAAGAAACCTGTACATGAATATTTATATCACCATCCCCCAAAACTGAAAACAACCCAAGTATCTTTCAACAGGTGAGTGGCTGAAGAAACTGATAGATTCAAACAAAAGACTCCTACTCAGGAATAAGAAAGGAGCAGACTGTTGATAAGCACAAGAGCTTGAATGACTCTCAAATGCAAAATACTGAATAAAGGAGCCAAGAGTCTCAGAATTTTGCATACTTGGTGATTCAGCCTAGATGGCATTTTCAAAGCCAGAAAACCATGGTGATGCAGAACAGATCTGTGGTTCCCAGGGGTGAGGAGGCAGGGACAATGAGGTGATATCATGAAGCAGAGTTTTGAGAGTGATGGAATTGTTCTATTTAATCACTAAGCTGGTGGTTACACGGATCTAGACATGCTAGTATTTCCTGAACTCTACACCAAAACAGTCTATCTTTTATTTATTTATGATAAAATAAAAATAATAATCTAAAATTGTACAAGAAGGATGGTGTAGCCATTATGAAAAACAGTATGGGGTTTCCTCAAAAAATTAAATATAGAACTGCCATTTGACCTAGTGATCTCACTTCGAGGAACTTATCTAAGATACCCAAAACACCGATAAGAAACAGTTCATGCACCCCTATATTCATAGCAGCACAATTTATAATAGCTACTAGTAAGATCTGGAAACAACCCAGTATCCCATCCTATATAATAAAAGAGAAACATACAAATTTGACCATACCTTTGCTCCTGATTAGCTATGCTACCAGCCAATCAGGAGTGGGGGCAGGGCCAAGTGGTGTGAGCACTGGGCCCCCGGGGGTGGAGATGAAATGGCAGTGGTGGCGGAGCTCCCAGCCCCCAGGTGCTGTGAGGGCAAGCAGCAGCAGCAGCGGGAGGGGGGGGCAGCAGGGAGTGTCCGGCCTCCCAGGCGCTGTGAGCAGAAGTGGCGGTGAGAACCCAGCCCCGGCCCAGGGCTGGGTGGTCGCAGGCAGCTGGGGCTGAGCTGAGAAGGGCGATGGCTGGGTGAGCCATCAGTTGGACATCCCCTGAGGGCTCCCAGTATGTGAGAGGGGGCAGGTTGGGTTGAGGGACCACCCACCTCCAGTGCACAAATTTCATGCACTGGGCCCCTAGTCAGTAAATAAGTAGATAAAAAGGCTGTGGTACATTAATAACAAGGAATACTATGCAAAAAAGAATATGTTACCCTTTGAGACAGCAGGAGGGACCTGGAGAGTAGCATGTTAAGTGAAATAAATCAGTCAAAAAAAGATAAGCATCATATGGTCTCACTCATATGTGGAATCTAAATAACAAAATAAACTGATGAACAGAATGGATCCAGAGACCTGGAAGCACGGAACAAAGTGTGGGATCTCGGAGGGAAGGTGGGAGTGGGTGAGTAGGATGTAATCAACCTAGGACCTTATTTGCATACTAGGGGCCCAGTGCATGAAATCTGTGCACTTGGGGGTGGGGGGGGCAGTGGTTCCCCTCAACCCAGCCTGTCCCCTCTCACATACTGGAAGCCCTCAGGGGATGTCCTACTGACAGCCTTTGTGGGAGGAAACCTGGCTGATCAAGGAAAGGCACCAGCCCCAGCACTCCACTGCTGCAGCCACTGCCAGTCACCACAGCCACCAAGGTGTTTTCATCAACCCAGACTCCGGTCCCTTCACCATGAAAAAATGACAACTTTCCTTAGGCATTTTCAAGATGAGTCTTTCATAGGATATGACATTTCTTCTTTATTTTTTTATCCTCACCTGAGGATGTTTCCATTGATTTTTAGAGACTGTCAAAGAGAAAGGGAAAACAAAGAGAAACATCAAAGTAACAGGAACACTTTGATTGGTTGCCTCCTGCATAAGCCCTGACCTGGGCTCTAGCCAGGGAGGAGCCTGCAACCTAGATACATGCCCTTGATCAGAATCTAACCCAGACCCTGTGGTTGGCAAACCTAGGCATTAGCCACTGAACCAAACCACCTAGGGCAGGATATGGCATTTCTTAGGTCTCCAGCAACGGACTTTTGTTTTTTTCTCCAGGAGTGTGATGGAAAAACCCTAGATTACTTTTTTGGATTTTTATACCCAAGTTATTAAAAATATTACCAGTGGCATACAGGGAGCTTGGCCAATGAGCAATCAGAAAAGGTGTTTCCTCTATAGTTCACACCTCTCTCCTCTGATCTCTGGCTCCACCCCTGCCAAGTCTTAAAGCCTCCGGTCCTGGGCAGTGCTCCCCAGCTCTCTGCAATCACTCTGCTCCACCCCCTGCCAAAGCCTCAAGCTCCAGGCTGAAGCTCCAAGGCTCAGGCCCTGGTTGGGGGACCCCCAGCTCAGTCTTATCACCGGGCTCTGCCCTGGCCAAGGCTGGCAAGGGCAGGCAGAAAGCTTGGCTTCCTCCATTGCCAGAAAAACCTAAGCCCCTCTCCTGCTCTCAGTGGCCATGGCCATTATGGTTGGGTTTATTTGCATATCACTCCTGATTGGGTTGTGGATTGTGGGCATGGCTTGTGGGTATAGTGGAGGTACAGTCAATTTGCATATTACTTTTATTAGATAGGATATGCATGGCCCATGGACACAGAAAATGGAGTGGTGAGGGCCTGGAGTGGAGGTTGGAGGTAGGTTGGGAGGGGCCAATGGGGGTGAAAGGGGGACATATGTAACAATTTCAACAATAAAGAATTATTAAAAATAAATGAAAAATAAATGAAAAAAATTAATTAAAATAAATAAAATTGTGCATGATAATTTGACAAATAATAAAATGAACAAAGTATTTGTTCAATGTAAAATATATTCTCCTTCATGGATAGTTTGTTTTATTGGGAACTTAATTAAGATTGATTTTCATCCCATAGAGGTTATGCCAATATCTATTCAATGACCTACTAAGCTGTTAAGACTCAGTGAATACAATGGTTCCACCCTGAAGCTTCTCCTAAATCTTGGATAAATTTGACCAACTTCCTTTTTAGGTCACCGCTTTGCCCTATACATTCTTTTATTATAATACTAGAGACCCGATGCACAAAGATTTGTGCAAGAATAGGCCTTCTTTTCTTTCCTTCCTCCCTCCCTCCTCCTTCCTTCCTTCCTTCCTTCCTTCCTTCCTTCCTTCCTTCCTTCCTTCCTTCCTTCTTTCCGGGACCTGGGCCTTTGCTCTGGCCACCACCTTCCATCTTCAAGCACTGCTCAGAGGCCCAGAGGTGATAAAACAAATGCCTTGACATGGCTGCTGCTATCTTTCTCATATCAATTTGCATATTCCCTCTTTATTATATAGGATTCATATCAATATTTATCTATTAACCTATAAATTTCATACAAAAAGGGATAATTCACTTTTCAACCTCATTTCCTAGCGTTTGGCATACAATAGACACAGAATAAAAGTTTCTTAAATGAAGTGTCTATGCTACATATTATTTAAGTTGCAACCTAAAATATAGTATTTCATGCCTTCTATGTTAAGATTGCAATCTATATTTATTTTAAGAGCAAAAAATATCACCTTAATGAAATCAACCACTGGTCCTGGTTTATTGCCTGTTACTCTAAATACAAATCTCTACATTTGTTATGCATGTGTGAAATTCATGTATGTTCCATTCACAAATACTACACTAATGGAAACATTCTTCCTTTAATTTTCTTACATACCAATTAGCATGCAAGAGGTATGTAAGATAGCTATGCAGATAGGTTCCCATGTTATCAGAACTACTGTATCTCATTGTTCTGAGATGAAGGCCATGGAAACATTCACTCTGCTGGCGTGTAGAATACGGTATTCTCTCAACAATGAAGCCATTATGCTTGAAGTTTGCAATATTATTCCTGTGTAACATTTAAGGGGAAGTGCAGTCTTTCCATGAGCTGACACTAGGGTAATCACAATGTTTCTAGGATCATACACTGATATGTAGCCTATATCAATTGCCAATAAAAAACAGAAAGATATAGAAAAAGTAAGTAGTACTAAGATTTGGAATCAATAGTCCATGATTTAATAATAGAAGTTCATCACTAGAACAAGAGCTCATCAGCCATCCAGACAAGCCCATCAACTCTATGGAGGTGGGAGGGTGTGTATAGACACTCTACATATGACTGACAGACCCTTCTGACCTTGAACATTATCACATTCATACAAGCGGAAATTCGTGTTCATGGTATGATTCATTGACCTACTTTGGACAAGTAACTATAAGAACCTTATCTCTCACAGAATCAGGGAAAACGCTGTCTGCTTTCCAAACTACAAAAAGCACAATCTCATCTGTGTAGAGGAAATGATAATAGATAAGGAGAGAGAGAAGCAATTGAAAGATAATTTATAGTAAAACTAAAAAACAGGATCCCTGGTACTTTAAGAAGATTATTAAAATAAGTTTCTGGGCAAGTAAATTGAAATGCATCAAGAGAATCAATAAGATAGTTATGGGGCATTGCAACCAAGCAGAGCCTGGGCTGTCCCTGGAACTAAGATTATAAGCAGGGCAGGATGCCTGAGCTGTGACTATGTGAGAGTATCTGGAAGCGAAGATTGCTCTGTCCCCAATCACGACCTGGTGAGAAAGACAAGGTGTGATAACATTTATTGACAGCTTTCTTCTGCTCCCTCAGAAAGTGGCAAACAGAGATGAATGATTAATGAAGCCATTTCTAATGATGTTCCCTATATAAATATTTTAGGGAACCAAATGTGATTGTGTATTCCTTGTTACTGAACTGCAAGTATTTTCTTAAAGGTATAATAAGGCAATGCATTGTACATAATAAGTGCTCAAATATTTGTTTGAATAAGTAAATGAATGAATGAATGTTCTCCTTATGTCATGTGCCACGGAAGACAGACTACAAAGAGAGCCAGGTCAGAGAGAACACACAAAACCACGAAACGCCCAGGAAGGCTATTCCTTTGGGTTCATTTACTATAATGCTATCATTATACAGCTGTTGAATGAAAGCTCAGACAGGATCAGTTTTCTGTCCAGTATCCCAGAACTAGTACATGATACTGTAAACCAAGACTTGAACATATGTTCCTACTCTTTCCAAACCTACAGTTACACTCTCATAGTTTGAAGACATTGGACAAGGTTTTGCAGATTGCTTCTTTTATGGCAGGAGAAAAACTCCAAGAATTCAAACTAAAGGTCTTTCTTTCCAAGTCAGCCCAAATGCCAGAAGATGACTGCCTAAACTTAAGCGAATTCTGCTCTCTAGGAAGGAGTTGGTGAAGTTGCCCCAAGTATAGACTTTCTAAGGGACGAAAAACAGACAGGAAAGAAAATAAAAAGGCAAAATTTCCTGCACTTGTCTTTCTGCACTGAGTGATCCCTGAAATACTCCCTAGACATACCTAAGGATGCAAGGGGAGCTACTAACACTGGAATGCCAACACCCTCTGGTAATTGAGTGCATCTTAACCTCCACTCCTCTTCCCTATGTTGTCCATGTAGCTCATCCTTCTACTATCCCAAGTCCTGGGCTCTGCACAAACTCTATCCTACCTTGCAACTTATTGAAGTCACTGTTAAAATAATTGTAGGAACTCTAAAGTTCTATGACACTAGCCTTACTTTTTCCAGCTGTTAAAACAAAAACAAGAAAATAGTTTTGCTTTGCTTAAGATTACCTCTTAAATGTTCATCTCAGAAAGAAGTGACACCCTTCGCAGATGTCCCCTGCATTGACACCCTAGAAACTTCATTGCAGGCTGAAAAAAAATTGGAGAAATAAAAATCTGGAACTAAAAGTCAATTTTCAATTTGAAAGGAGTATGATTTGTGGCCAAGTCTGATGAGGAAGATCCAATAATGTCAGAGAGAGGAGAATGAAACACACGTGACCATATAGCAATTCTGTACCTGGAAAGGAATGGAACACAGAGGAGGAGGAAGCATAGCACAAATAAGCAAATAAAATATCCTGTGGAGGAGCAGAAGCCTTCTGGGACAGACATGCTACTTTACACTCACAGGAACTTTAAGGATGAAAACAGTACATACACTATGAAATATAGCTCAGGTATAACTTCAAACTGGAATCCCACTCCGACAATTCGATTAGAGTTTACATATGTTACCATAAAAAAAAAGACAAATGTGGTCATTAAACACTGAACCCCAGGTATCTGCATTGCTTAGAATATCTTCAAACCAAGCACTCTCCATATCTTACATTAAAGCAGGCTTGAAAATAAAACAGAATTTATTTTATTGAAGAATATGTCAATTCATCAGCAGATATTAATTGAGTATCTACTAAATATAGCACACTTACTCACTGGTACTTAACATTTGAGTGTTTTATAAGGATGTCAGTAGAATCCATTATGGATTAATGAAATGTAATTCAGAGTTTGTTTTTCCAGTAGACTATAATATAGCGTGTACCCACAGCTAATATTCCAGCAGTGTGGGTTCAGCTACTCTTGGTAAGAACTGAGTAGGGTATAACTGACAGGCTAAGTGGTGGAGCAGGGGAGCACCAAGTGACATGGTTTGCCCCTGAATGATTATCATAAAATCATAAATAATTTATATAATCTTGAGGAAGAGCTGATCTCTTTAACTTCAGTTTTAGGAAATAGTAATTTTAACATGTAATGCAACTTAAGTTACTTGACTGCCTACTATGTGCTATTCATTTGATGTTTTTTAAAGGCACAACATAATTTATTGAACAGTTTAAAAGACTATGTAATGATTTATTTCCATGCATGCAACCAAATAACACATGCTGAGATCTAGGCCCTGTAATAAATGTAGGTGATGTCTTCAGTAGAGATGAAGTTGGTGCTCCAGCATGTTGGGTTTGTCTGTCTGAGTGCCAGGTTGGGTTCTCCAAGAACTGGCTTCTAGACATGCTTGTCAAAGGCCTGATCAGAGAAGAAGAGGTTTTGCACACAGCACCACCGTGATCTCAGATGTGGGAAAGGAGCATCTTCAGCTGCCCACTGTTAGTAACCCTTGGGAATGGAGCTACAGACAGAAAAGGGCAGTTCTGGAGTAGCAATTTCTATGGAGAATCTTTTGCTTATAAATTATGAATGAAGTATATCACTTATCTTACTAGTAAAACTTCACCTCCAGAAATGAAAAATACAAATAGGTATAGAAATGTTTACCAGAGATCAAGAACTTGAGCCCTATAAGCTGAATTTACTTATAAATATTTGCTCAACTCTCTAGTGCAGAACCTTACAAATAAAAACAATCACAATGCTTCCAAAAGAATTTACATGCCTTTTCTGGTTTGTCAGAGCCACCACCTCCTCTGACTGCTTTACACCTACCTGTTACCCTTGTTTATGTTACCTGGTGGTCCCTGAATAATCATCTCAACCTTTCAGAACTTTGTGACTTCTGATTTAGACAAATTAATGAAGAACATAGTTTTAATGGCTAAAACCAGCAATCAAAAAAGAATTTGCAATCACAACTCTCCCAACCCTTCCTTCTCCACTTCTCATGTTTATCTGCATTAACTCTACTAATACTGCCACTGCCCACTGCCACCCAACATGCACCCATTTCTCTAGCTGTGGCCACACAGTCATCCATTCAGGTGCCACCACCATTTCACCAACCAACCTGTGGCTCTCCTGAGTGAGGAATGAACACATCTATTTTTCCCAGAGACCAGCTTGGAACAGACAGTAACTTTTCAATAAGATTTACTAAGAAGTTAACTTATCAAACAAAGAGAAAGATAGAGGCCAGAAGAAATAGTAGCAACAAAGAACAAATTCCCTCTCTTAAAATATCTCCTTATTAAATAACTGGGTCATTCTATATCCTTTATTAAACAATAAGTCTTGGCACTATGTGTTATCCTGGGAGTTGTTTAAATAGTTGAGGAAGAAAATAGATAATCTTGCACAGAGTGATATGCTAGAGGAGTTCACCAGGGTCTGGACATAGTTTGTCTTGACTGGCCCAGATTTAACTCTTGCAGTCACAGTTGCTACCTCAGCATCAACTCTGTGCAGAGAATTCATTCCAAAGTCCTTTGACCTCCATATGTCCTATTTCTGGGAGAGGCTAGGTCTGTTATAATCAGGGTACTATAAGATGAACTATAGGTAGTGGATGGGAAAAGTAAAGAATTATACTTCTCATGGGTTTAAGAGTATCAACATAAACACAGCGAAGGTATCTGGTCTCCCACCCTGTCAACCACACCAATGTCTATCCAAGGACAAAGTATTTCATCTCGTGGACATTTCTAAAAAATGTTGTGGGCAACCAAAATGCATTCTAAGTTTCTTTATATTCTTATATTGGGTTGGTAGTGTGCCACCTACTATACACTTAGCACTTTGCCAGGTGCTGTAGATGCAACATAAAAGACAATATTTAGTTCTTGATAGTCTTACAAGTAATTATCCAAGACCAATAAGCAAGAGCTGTTCTAAAGATAATCATTATTTGCTACAGAATTCAAAGGAAGGGTGCTTGAGCAAAACTGGAGGAAAATAAATGGGTTGCTAGAAGAGTGGCCCATGATCTGGGTGTTAGAGAATGAGCTGGATTAACAAGGTAGAGACATAAGTGTGTTCTGGAAAACTTTCCCATAGAATATTTCATGATAACAGTGCAGAAACAGAACTCTAGGAGATGGTCAGGGTTATAGGGTGGCATCTGTGACCTTTTTGGTATGCCAAGTTAAGCAATCAATGACAAAGCAGTTTGATGTATCATTAAATATGTGGATATCCAACAATCAGCTCCCACATGCCAACCTTCTTAAGATAAATGGCATATCTGAATCCTGAATTTTGGTTGCTCTAAGTTGGCTAAGAATCATAAGAAATTGTAAGTTCTTTAGAAAAAATAAAGACAAGATTGGTTTCCTCCCACACGTACCTGAAAGGGATAGGGATCAAACCTGCAACCCAAGTATATGCCCTTGAATGTGGAGCAAACCTGAGACTCCTCAGTCTGTGAGCCTAACCTCTGACCATTGAGAAACACCAATCAGAGCTATTTTTGCTTTTAAAATTCCCAATACATCTTAAAAATATAGACTGAAAC
Source organism: Antrozous pallidus (assembly GCA_027563665.1). Lineage (NCBI taxonomy): Eukaryota > Metazoa > Chordata > Mammalia > Chiroptera > Vespertilionidae > Antrozous > Antrozous pallidus. The sequence goes on from CM050520.1 coordinate 61,110,210, forward strand.
TGTTTGCGTAGCCTAATGGTAAATTTTAATTAAAATTCTATTTAATGTTTCATGAAAAATAACAAGATAGATAAAACTATTTTAAAAATCTTAGTTCACATTTCTATACAAAGATATAGTTAAAATGGCCTTTAAAATATTCTAACAGTATCTTGGATTCATATACTTGCATATGTAATCTGATAAAAGAAACAAAAAGCTAGCATTTTTATTTGGAGAAATCTGTAGTTTTTGTAGGTTTTTATTTGTTTTGTTTATTGTTTGCCTTTTATTTTTTTTTTTTAAATATATTTTATTGATTTTTTACAGAGAGGAAGAAAGAGTGATAGAAAGTTAGAAACATTGGAGAGAAACATTGATCAGCTGCCTCCTGAACACCCCCTACTGGGGATGTGCCCGCAACCAAGGTACATGGCCCTTGACTGGAATCAAACCTGGGACCTTTCGGTCTGCAGGCCAATGCTCTATCCACTAAGCCGAACCAGTTTCGGCTGTTGTTTGTCTGTGAGATGAGTCAGATACTATGCTATATTTTGTATATAGAATTGTGTCTTCAAAATCTAAGGTGGAGGTTCAAAAGTTAGGAATTCTTTTTTAAACTAGCCAATTTTATACTTAGCTATTTAGTCAGGCAGTGGTGCAATGTGGAACTTATCCAGGAGGGTGCATCTACTACCAAACTTGGACTTGGCCTAGAAGAGCTGCAGTCTTAATCAGTTTGCATATTGAGACTATGCAAACTATTACATGTCTAGAAAAATTTCACTGCAAAAAAGATGCTTGAAATATCAGTGGTAAAAAAAAAAAATCAGTTTTGCCTGTTTCTTTTTCTTTTCTCAATGGTTCAAGACAGGAGAAAGGATATCTTCAATTGAGCATATATATAATAGGAAACCATTTTTAACACATGTTACTCATAGAACCATTAAAAATACAGTTAGATAATGTAATGTATTGGTCTCTCAAGATAATAAGTTATCTACCTTTTTCCCCCATGTTATCTTTTTTTTTTTTAATCTTTAATGTTGAAAGTATTACATATGTCTCTTCTTTTTCCTCATTGATCCTTTCTAGCCAGCATCTGCCCCCCATCCCTGGCCTTCACCACACTATTGTCTGTGTCCATGGGTTATGCATATATGCATACAAGTTCTTTGGTTTGTCTCCTCCCAGTCATCCATTTCCACCTTCTCTCTGAGATTCAACAGTCTGTTCCATGCTTCTATGTCTCTGGATCTATTTTGTTCCTTATTTTGTTCATTAGATTCCACATATGAATGAGATCATATGATACTTGTCTTTCTCTGACTGGCTTATTTCACTTAGCATAGTACTCTCCAGGTCCCTCCATGCTCTCTCAAAGTGTGAGAGATCCTTCTTTTTATTGCTGCATAGTATTCCATGGTATAAATGTACCACAGCTCTTTTATTGACTCATCTACTGAGGGGCACTTGAGTTTTTTCCAGATATTGGCTATTGTAAATTGTGCTTTCTCTGAACATAGGGGTGCATATATTCTTTCTGATTGGTGCTTTGGGTTTCTTAGGATGTATTCATAAAGGTAGCTCCATATTTAATATGGTAATTAAATATGGCAGCTCCATATTTAATATTTTGAGGAAACTCCATACTGTCTTCCATAATGGCTAGTCCAGTCTACATTTCCACCAGCAGTGTACTACAGTTCCCTTTTCTCTACATTCTCACCAGCACTAGTCATTTGTGGATTTGTTGTTTATCTACCCCTTTTAAATGCAGCTTTTCTTAAAAATACCCCAGCAAAACTAACAATAAATTAGGAATTAAAGAAAGGAAGGATGCCCTGGCTTGTGTTCCTCAGTGGTTACAGCATCAGCCTGTACACCAAAGGGTCAAGAGTGGATTCCCAGTCAAGGGTATGTACTTGGATTGTGGGTTCCCTTCCAGCCCTTGGTTGGAGAGCATGAGGGAGGCAATCAAATGATGTGTTTATCTCACATAAATGTTCCCACCCTCTTTCTCTCCCTTTCTCCCCCAGTCCTTTCCACTCTTTCTGAAAAAGCAATGGGAAATATATCCTCAGGTGAAGATTGACAACAACAAAAGAAAAGAGAAAAGGAGAAACAAAGAGAAAAGAAAAGGAAGGGAAAGAAAAGAAGCATTGTATCTGAGAAATAGTGAAACCACCTCAGGAGAGACTAAAAGAGAAGTCGCTGGAAGGAGCTCACAAATAAGGGCACTTTTGAACCCTTGCATTTCCATCACCTCTAGAGTAGAGAAGACTGCAAATTGCCCTTATCTTATAGATACTTACTAGCCTTTCAAATGACTTTCCGGGCTGTGATCAGAAAATAGAGCTTTCCCCAAGAGACCATTTGTCTTCCAATAAATATCTACACTAAATTGCAAAGATGTTTTTTCCATTTACCTACTTTCTTATCTAATGCAACTTGTCAGTAGAAACTCAGAAATGTTGACATATTTTATGGTTAAGTTTTGGATATACTAATGTTGTGGTTGCTGAAATGGATGTTGTTGCCTTTTTAAACTTTACCACTTTTATTCTTGTCAAAATAATATTTTTGCATTTATCCAATCAAGTTGTCTTTAGAGGTTCATAATGAAAAGCAGCAGTCCTGTGATCTGCCCACTGCTCCCTTTGGGAAGGAGTCCAGCTCACCAGCAAAAATTGCTTAGGCTCTTCTGGTCTTTCCTTCTCTTTTCTAAGAAATGTACTCATTTCTTGACTTTTTTTTAATTATAGAAATTACTAGAGGCCTGATGCATGAAATTCATGCAAGGGGCTTGGCCCTCACTGCCGGCTACCTCATGGACTCCGCTGCCTTGCAGCCCCATAGCCCTGCCCACTGGACATTCCAGATCATTCTGGAAGGTTGTTCCAGAAAGTCGTTCAGCTGCCTAGTCTAATTTGCATATTAGCTCTTTATCATATAGGATTAATAATCTATTTTTATCAAGTATAAATTTTTCTTTTATATTCCATATAACCAATGCAGTTAACTTGGTATTTTTAGAGATATTCATAGTCGATATCTATATGAAAATTTTTATAAAGTATTTACAGCAATGCCATATGATAATAAATGTCTATATCAATAACTTCTATGCTCATCAGATAGCATTAGCCTCTGTACTGACCTCTTTTTGTAACAAAATTCTCGATATCAAGTTATCTATTGTGTCCCCTTTTTCCTCTTGTACACTTTTCCCCAGAACTTTATATCAACCCACTCCCTAAACTCTTTCCACTGATTTCTCTTTAAATTTCTCCTGAGATATTGTACTGTTTTTCAGATACCATGCTTCCTTTCTTTGCTCCCTAGTTTACTTGCTGGTTTGGTTTTGCTGAGGCATTTCTAATAAAAGGTGCATAAAAAAGAAAGTTTTTGTCATCTTACATGAATATGACATCATTTGTGCTTATACCTAGCTGATGGCTTTTTTGTGTATGAAATTCTGTTAAAGATAGCTTTCTTTCAAAATGTTAAAGATATATTGTCTTCATCTTCTGTTTTCTTTTTTTATATTTCATATTAATAAACTTTTTAGCTTTCCAGGCAGCTCTTCTAGATCTAACATTGTTTTCTGGGTTTATAGTCTATTAACCCAGACTTATGCATTAACCCTTTCATTAATGCATAAGTTATTAAGTTATTTCCTTTATTTCATCTTTCAAACTTTCCATTGTTTTTTTTTACAATTTTATTTTTTTAATTTCCAGAAGCTATTCTATTTATTTATCCTTTTCTTGTTCTTTTCTGCCTGTTTTTGTTTGTTTCTTCTCTTTTTTTTTTTTTGAGGGGTGGTGTGGGGGGGAGATTGCAATAATTTCTCTCTCTCTCTCTCTCTCTCTCTCTCTCTCTCTCTCTCTCTCGCTACTCATTGCAGCAGGGATTTTTAACTGAGGAGCTTGAGGGTGTCCTGAAGAGGGGCAGGCCATTTTCCAAAGAATCCTAAATAGCTGTACATGGAGATACTTTCCCTAGCACTGTTTAGTTCTTCCAGAGAAAAAAGTCCCGTCTTTGCCTGATAATTTGTTGCATGGCTGCCTGTGTTTTACACACAGACTGGGGAGAGCAGACTTCCCAACAAACATATCCCTGTGCTGGGTGCTTCCACCTGATGGGGCAAAATGAAATATATCACCTTAAATGGAGAAAGGCTTCTAGCAATTCACAAAGATAAACCAGATATCATCTATCTTGGTGGGCATTCCTGGAACAATCTCAATTGGGGACTTGAGGACTCCATTTTTCATGAGACTTTCTTTGGACACCAACATGTTTCCTCAATTAGGAAAGCTTACAATCTGGCTGGTGCAATGAAGTCACAGGACAGCAACTTGTTTTTAGAATATATCACTCTGTGTGAAATGAGCAAGAGGGATAGGATTTAAACTACTACCTGCATGGGTAGCCCAGCCATTGCCTGCACCAAGTAGTCTCTATTAATAGAAAGCTTCTAATAAGCATCTTTTGGGGACAATCTGAGGCAACAGGGCACACACACAGCCCATGCTGCTTGTATTATCCCCGCAAAAGCCCTGTGGGAAGGGTTGATCCTTTCCTGGAGTAGAGCAGCCATCTTATAATGGTGAAGTGATCATGAAGAAGGGAATGGCACCGAAAGAATTAAAAAGCAGACAGAGCATTACTGCCATGGAGTGACTATCACAGATGCCTGATGGTGAGAAAAAATTAGTCTCTATACTTCTTTTACAGGAAACTTAATCTTTCATTAGTGCATAACTGATCACCACTTAATATACATAATTATAATATTGCAAAAATATTATTCCAATTGAATTCAATCATGTTCAATGGAACTATAATAGTGTTTATTCCCCAGTTTGGGGAATAAAATATAAAAAAAAACTGACAGAGTATGCTGACTTCAAGGACCATATGGTGGGGGGGGGGGGGGAGAGACAGATGTAAAATCTCGGTTATGATAAAAGGTCTTTTAGAAGCATTTAGGACCAAACACTCACATACTTTTCGTAGGTTTTGGCAGCTAGAAATTCTGAGTGATCACAGACTATTCTGAGGTTTTAATGATGCCATGTGCCTGCCACTCCTGGAGAGGGACACGGATTTCTCTTGTGACCAACACTAATCCAACAGCACATCACAGAGGAAACACTTAAAATGTCATTTCAACTTACAGAAGTTGACATAGCACAGAACCACTAAGCAATATATCTTGGTTTCAGCAGAGGCCCTCTGCCTCCAAAGCTGGAACTATACTATATTTCTTCTCACATGAATATCACAAGAAAGGAAACTTCCTCTAATTTGATAGTTAAGGTGTCATCTTATTTTTCATACAAACTCTTGCTGGAAGCTATCTATTATCTGTACTATCATGAAAGTGCAAACAGGGAACCCAGAAGGCTGATGGACCTTGAGCTTTGGCAAGGGCTAAAAGCTATGCACCAATTGTTCTGTTGAGACAATGGTGGCTCATGCAATTTCCTGACCTAATAGTCTCAAAGTGAATCTTTACTAATATTTACTGACCTTTAAAATAGCCTGCTACCAGAATTGCCTGCCTGACTAAGGACAAGATGTGTATTCTAAAACTGAATAAAAGCTCCAGTGAAGCCTTTCCACTAAAGAAAGATTCTCTGCCTACCCCCGCCATGCTTTCCAAATTCATATTTCTTATCTAGTGTATTCATTTTTGCATGGACCTTCTCCAGATCCTGGACCCTAGCTATGCAGATTGCGGCTTTCACAAATTCTCAGTATTCTATGTCCATCTGTTCAAGAGCAGGGCACAGTTTGTTAATGGATACACTTACTTTCTCTGTTTTCACTCCTAAGACGTTACTGAGGTTCTCTCCCATGTCCAACATAAGCAGATCAAATGAACAGCCAACTTACAAAAACTCTGATGTATTGATGGGGAAAGATAAAAGTAACATAGTTTATGATAAAAGTGAGCACAGATGATCACCCTGATAAATAGATGATGAAATGCAAGAATATAGGGAGCTGATATGAGGCCTAATGCTAGAGACTAAAATATTCAATAAACCCAATTTGACTTCAAACACTTGCTAGTTCATCATAATTTCCAGAGTAATTTCCTAAATTCTGATTGAGGCCCCCTTAACACAAAATGGAAATTAAAAGTGTGCTGTAACCAGGATATAAGTTGTAGAGCATGGAAAAGGAAGTAACTGATCCCTAATGGGGAGTCAGCTTCTAGGAGAAAAGGGCATTTGAGTCTAGCCTTTAATAACTAATAAGATTTAAACAGAACGATATGCCTCGGAAAGCAGTCAAAAGACACAATGGCCTTGAAGTACTCAGTAAGACATTTACACTATGTGCCCTTCACCGTGCTAGGAATAAGATTAGTATTGCAGAAAAGGCAAAACCAGTTCACCAAACAAATGACACTTTCATATATCCAGAATGTGGAGAGGGTAGTGTGAAATATAAGCAGATGAGTTTGGAAAGGCAGAATGACAACAGATTATGGTTAATGGAATTTCTATTCAAAGTAAACATTTTCCATTTTGTAGATGGAATTCAAAAGACGCAATGTATAAACATTTTTGAAAGTTCACTATAAACAGAATAACACTGCATAAAAGAAGAAAATTGCCACAGTCCTTTCTCTCTTTAGAAATGTACCTGAATGCATTTATAATATAAACTATTTCTATTCCCTTTGAGAAGATGAGAGAAGAGCCACCTTTTATAAAATGTATGGAGTTTAAAATTCAATCAGTATAATGTTTACAATGTTACATGTTCTTTGTTAGCCAAAAATCAATGTCATTCGAAGGGCTTTCTGAAAGATTAACTTACATTTTATTTATTGGAAAACACATAGACTTCCCCCATTCACAAACTTCTATGGTGCTCAAATACTATTCACTTCATTGTTTAATCTTTTGGGAGACTTTTCTGTTTTCTTTTCCTACATATTTCAGTGGAATTTTAGTTTTATAAAATTACAGTAAGAATTTCCTGTGGACTGCATTCTGAACTTCCATGGCTACATTTCATGGGTCCCTATGTCATAGTTCATACAGCCTATGGTTTATTGTTGCCTTAAGAACTGTGTTCTGTGTGCCTTGGACTGAGGTATGGCTGATAGAAGGAATCAATCAACAGTGATGGTAACCAAAGCAGTTGGGAGTCATACTTAGCAATGTCAATTACTACCTTGAGTTGCCTATCTCATTGATACAGAGAGAAAAACAGTGTTTCTGAAATAAATACTGGCTAACAGAGTTACTTTATTTCAATCTTGAAGCCTCTTGGCCCAAAAAGAGAAAGATGGAGAAATCGTACAGGGGCAGAAAAGGGGAGTCAGAAATGCTATTTGCTTCTCATACATGCCATAACAAACATGGTTCTATAAATTAATACAATTAAGTTTCATATTTAGAGCTATTCTTTTGAACAAAAACAATATGCATAGTATGCAATTATGTTATACTAGAGGCCCAGTGCACGAATTCATCACAGGTGGGGTCAGGCCACCCTGCCCCCATGGGCCAGTAGGAGAGATGGGATGTGAGAAGTCAGCCAGCCAGCTCACCCCTAATCATGGTGGAGAGGACCGATTTGGAGCAGGGCCAGCTGGGGGGAGGTGCCACGAGAGATTGAAGGGAGTGACAGGGTCCTGATCAGGCAAGTTTACCACCATCATGTGCATCATAGTAACTGGTCATTTTGGTCATTCTGTCATTCCAATCACTGGGCTTCTATATGATATATATGTATTTATTAGAACACTATGCCGGAAGGTAACTTCAGCCTGGCCTGTACCCTTTTTCAATTTGGATCCCACAGGGAAGGATAGAGCCTAAACCGGCAGTAGGACATCCCTCTAGCAATCTGGGACCACTGGCTCTTAACCTCTGGCCTGCCTGCCTTTCTGCCTGATCACCTCTAACTGCTTGCCTGCCTTCCTGACCACCCCTAACCACTCATCTGTATGCCAGATCGCCCCTAACTGCCTCTGCCTTGGTCCTTGCTGCCATAGCTTCATACAGAAGAATGTCTGGAATGATGTCCAGAAGGTCATTAGGCTGTCCAATATAATTAGCATATTATGCTTTTATTATTATATCTCCCTTTATTCAACTAAGAGCATAAGGACATAAGAGGAAAATATTAGAGAGAAGTTTTGATTGGGGCATGGGAGATGGTAAGGAAAGGTATATACCAGGGGATCTGAATAAAAAGGAGTCAAACTTAATATCCTCCATAAAAAGGATTTGTAAGAATTTTTGAAAAATTACCAAGATTAGAATTCAGAAAAATAACTGTGGAGTTGATGTTTTCTCTCTTCTAAGTCTGAGAGTATAATGGTTCTACAGACAGTCCTCAGGTTACTTTGGGCTCAATGTGATGTGCATTGTTTCATGGTTATGTCACCATCTCCCATTTATTTATAAAAAAAAAGTTTCATCATTTCAATATATGTATGTATGTACTTTAAGTTTTTTTATTATTTATTTGCCACAAGTAAAGATCAGGAATTGCTATCTTTCTTTCTTTTTCTTTCTTTCTTTTTCTTTCTTTCTTTCTTTCTTTCTTTCTTTCTTTCTTTCTTCTTTCTTTCTTTCTTCTTTCTTTCTTTGTTTCATTCATTCATTTATTTATTTATTACTGTTTCACTTCATTACTGCTGTGTATGTGCTCCATGTGAGTGACGTAGGTGCTTATGCAGGTGGGTATTGACTTATGGCAAAAATCGCTTACATCACACCGTAGGAAAAGATCTCCAAGGTAACCCGGGGACCTACAGTATTAAATGACATATTTTTGGAGTGATATTTGGTTCAGTGTCTAGTTTCTGGAATCCACCAATATCTGTGTGGCTGGTGGACAGACCTCATAATCTCCACTGCCTGGTATCCATGTCTTATGCAATCTCATCCCCTTTTGTATAGGAAGGCTGTGGTTTGCTTCCAATCAGTATAACATAGCTATGGTGATAGCATTTCATAGCATTGTAACCCATCTTGCTAGGAGAATACCTCTTCCCACTTTTGAAGAAGTGTTCAGAAGTGACAAGGAACTAAGGGTGGCCTCTGGCTGACAACCAGCAAGAACATGATCTCTTGAAAAACCTACCCACAAAGAACTGAATGGTCACAACACAAACTTGGAAGGGGATACTCCCTAAGATGTAGCTCTCAGGAGACTGCAGCTCCTGCTGACACCTTGATTTCAGACGAGTGCAAAGGGAAGCAGAGGATCTACTAAGCCAGTGGTTGGCAAACTCATTAGTCAACAGAGCCAAATATCAACAGTACACCGATTGAAATTTCGAGAGCCAATTTTTTTAAACTTAAACTTCTTTAAATGCCACTTTTTCAAAATAGATTTGCCTATGTCGTAGTATTTTGTGGAAGAGCTACACTCAATGGGCCAAAGAGCCGCATGTGGCTTGTTAGCCACAGTTTGCTGACCAGTGTACTAAGCCATATCCTATATTTTGACCCACAGAAATCACATGTTTGTTTCAGCCACTAAGTACATGTTAATTTTTAAGTGCAGCAATAGAAAACTAATATACCAAGCTTTGGACTTCTTATCTAACTTCTCTAGACTTAAACTTAGTAAAAAATATCTTTCTTGTATTGTCCCTTATTATAGGCTAACTGTATAACATTAAAGTAAGACCCATTAAAAAGAATTCTAGTCCTAGTCAGTTTGGCTCAGTGGAAAGAACATCAGCTTGCGGACCAAAGGGTCCTGGGTTTGATTCAGGTCAAGGGCAGGTAAATCTGTTACAGGCTCCTCCCTGGGTCCTTGTTAGGGAGCATGTAGAAGGCAAACAATGGGTGTGATCCTCTCTCATGGATATTTCTGTCTTTCCCTCTATCTTCCATTCTCTCTAAAAATAAATGGAAAAATACCCTCAGAGGAAGATTTTTTTTAAAAAAAGGAATTCTACAGAGCACGGATGCCACGTGATTTCAGGATGCAGATCTCTGAAAGTTTTACAAAGAAAATGTGCATCCTGTTCAGATAGTATTTCTCCAAGTGTTCCTCAGAATAATGATTTTACTGGATGTTACTGTAAAATGTGTGACCAGTGAAAAAATAAATCTGAGAAAAGCAAGTGAACTAAAGTCATTAGATTGCCCTACTTCAAATTTCCAGATGCTCAGTTACTCTGTGAATCTCTAAATAGGGCTGAACACTAAGAAGCTTGACCACAAGTAGCCCGAGAAAGTACTTGAGAAAAAGATAAGAATTCCTAGGAAAACCACTTGGAATCTGTTTCAAAAGGAAGACAAATGGGTGACCTAGGTCCTCTAAGGCCTACAACATTGAATGCACCTATGCAAAGTTCAGCCAGGATTTATTTTCATAATTGTTACCAAACTAGAGGCCCTGTGCATGGAATTTGTGCATGGGGGCAGAGGTGTCCCTCAGCCCAGCCTACACCCTCTCCAATCTGGGACCTCTCAAGGGATGTCCAACTCCTCATTTAGGCCCAGTCCTACCCGGATCTGGTCTAAACAGGCAGTCGGACATCCCTCTCACAATCCAAGACTGCTGGCTCCAAACTGCTCGCCTGCCTGCCTTCCTGATTGCCCCTAACTGCTTCTGCCTAATCACCCCTAACCACTCCCCTGACAGCTTAATTGATGCCTAACTGGTCCCCTACTGGTCTGATTGCCCCTAACTGCCCTCCTGTGCAGGCCTGGGTTCCCTCCCACTGCAACTGCCCTTCCCTGCAGGCCCAGTCATCCCCAACTGCCTTCCCTTGCAGGCCTGGTCCCTCCCAACTGCCCTCCTCTGCTGGCCTTATTGCCCCACACTGCCCTTCAACCCCAACTTCCTTCCTCTGCTGGCCTGGTCACCCCCAACTTCCTTCCTCTGCTGGCCTGGTCACCCCTAACTGCCCTCCCCTGCAGGTTTGATCACCCCCAACTGCCCTTCCTTGCAGGCCTGGTCCCTCCCAACTACCCTCCCCTGCTGGCCATCTTGTGGCAGCCAACTTGTGTCCACATGGGGGCAGCCATCTTTGACCACATGGGGGCAGCCATCTTGAGTGTTGAAGTGATAGTCAATTTACATATTACTATTTTATTATATAGGATATCTGTATCAGCAATTAAATGTATAAACTGCCAGCCTTCATCAGAATGTAAGCTCCCCTGGGTCATGCAGATATTGTCTGCCATAATTTGGGACATTTGAGTGGGAAATTTTCAGAAGTGTAATGTTAGGATGCTTTTAAGCTAATGCCTTAGCTGAACTTGGCAATGATGGGTGTTCTAACTCCTCAGGGAGCTGGGAGTTCAGGACAGAAGGCTGTGGTGTGACAGTGGAGCTTAGGAGGTCATTAAGGCAGAAGGGAAGAGGCCAGCAGATTTCAATATTTCCAAATCTTCCAGCTTGCAGATCCCACTTAGTTCCCACTGTATCCAAAAAAGTGCTAAAGGCCACTTTCTGGAAATGATAACCTACAGAAGACACTGCTTTTTGTTTTTATATTTTAAATATGTTTTTTATTGATTTTAAAGGGAAAGGAGAAGAGAATGAGAGAAAGAAAAACATCAAAAGGCTGACTCATGCACGCCCCCTACTGGGGATTGAGATAGCAACCCAGGCATGTGCCCTGACTGGGAATCAAACCAAGGAACTTTTGGTCCACAGGACTCTCTTATTGCATCAGATGAAGCTCAATCAACTGAGCCAGACCAGTCAGGGAAGGAATTGCTATTTTTAAAGAAAATCTGTAAAGGAGAACTCCAGCTTCCAGGCACAACAGTCCACTTCCCAGTGGAGAAAGAGCAGCTGCCAGGGGCATGCTGCCTATCATGAGGACCTAAAGTGGAATGTAGACTTGTAAACAAAACAAAACAAAATTTCCCTAAAAGCCTTTTCATCCCCCAAAAGACATATTCTGGACAATTAAATGCTCTTTTAATTTATTTTTATCTTTTGGCTGCATACACACAAGGGGTAAAGAAATTTGAAGAAGTTTCCTGGCTAACAAAATTCCCCTTTTTGGGGGGTAAAATTAGGTAATTGGACACAAAACCGTATTTTTTTGTTTTATTTCACTTTAGTGATCAGCATAACTAAAATTATTATAGGAAAGATTTATTTGACGAAATAGAACCACTAAGTTTAAATTTCTTTGTAAATCTGACAACACATATTTAAGGACATTTTTTAGAAAGGGTATTAACCTTTCCCGTGTTTGATGTTTAAAAGGAGGTTAATAATGATGATTTCGCAAACATGACACAGAAGACCCCATTTCTCCTCTACACATGGTCAGCACGGACCTGGCGAGCTGATTTGTACCCAGCTAATAGCTGTGACGTTTATTATGTGTCTGTTCACTTCACATGTACACCGGCCGTTGAAGATGGGGCACAGGGCTTCTGAACTATAAAGTTTCTGAATGAAAGCTAACAGGATGTCAAAGTGGGTAAATTATTTTTTACTATTTTATTCTTATTTTTAATAACTTTTGTTTCTAAATAGAGAACTTAATATTTTATAGTGTCCCTCATTTTTTTTCTATTTAACCAAGTTAATGTAGTAAAGATACTATAGATATGGGCGTGTGTGAGTGTATGTGTGTATATATATATATATATATATTTCTCCTTTTATTAGACACACAGGATTTCAATGAAATTTTATTATTCTTACTTATATCTGTACCTATCTCTGAATATCCTCCTAAAATCACTTTCTACACATAACATTAACAGATAAATACAAAAAAGCATTATTAAAATGCTTGGTACAGTTTACAAATTAATGACCAGAAAAGTTGTCTTAATGTAGATTCTCATCAGTTATAGACTAATAATTTATATCAGTGCAATCTTGGCATCGTCCATTTTCTTTTATAAATTAGAGTTGGCTTGTAAATTTTTTTATTTTCAAATTCAGAATGGTTAATTGAGATATAGTAATGAAAACTTATGAATATTAAATATGATAATCCTAAACTAAAATATATACTAAGTAGAATTACTATGTATATAAACTTTAAATATGTATAAATATAGCAATGTAAAAAGATAGGTACAATATATGAATCATTTTAATGTCTTTTCAAGGTTTAAAATTCTATGCCACATGATCTCCTAAGGATGAAGGATAAACTATTTATATGTGGTAAACATCTATGCAACATTAATTCTTGACAAAGCCCAAGATTTAAGTGAAGCCAGGCACAGTCAGATCATTCATTTTAAAGAAAGATGAACTCTCCATGAAGAAAGGTGATTTTGCAGCAGACCTTAATGGATTTAGTTTTATTTATCTTCCTCAGAGGAAAACACAGCACTTCAACTATTGGCAGAAACCAGATAAAGAGAGGAAGTAGCCACCCACATTCAGGAAGGAACAGAGGTAGCTAAAGGATCTGGAATTTTATCCACCTGGATTAGGAAAATAAGGGCTTTGGAGAGAGAATATATTTTGAAGGTGAATTCATTTTAACAATGCCAACAGTATATTCCTGTTGTTATCACTATTATTATAGTCCTCAAAACCTTACCAATTCTCATCCTTTCTAGTCTTCAGAGCCATTATCAAAGCAATGATTATTATGACTACGGTAAGCTGTCATTCACTGCTGATTCGAGGAATCTTATCTTGCCCTGCTTACAGATGATTCACACAGAAATATCAACATGCATCACATTATTGTGCCAAAGCTCACAAATTCCCCTATCTTTCACAGCTTCTTTTAATAAACACTTGTTTTTAAAAGGCTCTAACTTAATATGAGCTTATTACGTAACTAGAGGCCTGGTGCAGAAATTTGTGCACCAGTGGGATCAGGCAGAAACCAACTCTTTGACATCCCCCAAGGTCCCAGCTTGTGAGAGGGTGCAGGACAGGCTGAGGGTCCCCACAGGTGCATGATTTGGGCCTGAGGAGGAAGGCAGAAGGTTGACCAGCCAAGGAGGGATTGTGGGAGGGCTCCAGGGCATGTCCAGCCCTTCTTGCTCAGTCCCGATGGGCTAGACCCCAGCAGCAAGCTAACCTAGCAGTCAGAGTGTCTGCCTCTTGGTGGTCAGTGCACATCATAGCAACTGGTCGATCATTCGACTATCTGCCCCCTGATAGTCAGTGCACATCATAGGGAGCAGTTGAGTGACCTTAGCATATCATTAGCATATTATGCTTTGATTGGGACAACTGGACACTTAGCATGCTAGGCTTTTATTTTACAGGATGGACATATAAAAAGGCCTCAATTAAGTGCATAAATAGTTTGTGGTTATTATTATCCCCATTTTATACATGTTTTCTGATAATTGAATAAGGACATTATGTCTGAGTTTTAATAAATTGAGAAGGTAGGGTGGGGTCATAACATATAAGTAAAATTACATGATCTTGGTTACATAGCTAGTATAATTATATATGCGATTCCAGAGATGTCTGATTTTCCAATAGTTATTATTTATCTTCACATGAAAGCCAAAGCTCTCAGAAGCAGTGATGGCCCAATAGAACTTTCTTCTTCCACTCTGCCCACCACTACTGCATAATACAGTGATGAGCAACCTTTTGAGCTTGGTGTGTCAAAATTCGCTAAAAAACTGAGCATAACTCGGGTGATGTGTCACTTCGAGAAAAAAAAAACCCACACATTTCTCTGTATGCGACCGCATGTGGCCACGTGTCATTGAAAATGGGTAACGTGTCAGTGCTGACATGCGTGTCATAAGTTCGCTATCATGGGCATAGTAGGATACAATGCATATCTCTTTCTGGGCTAAAGGCATAACTCCAGGTTGCAAATGAGCTCCCACTCACTTATCCACTTTGTGAGTTCTGATGCTAATGGAATTTCAAATTTGGCATTTCAAATAAGGAAATTTAGAAGTTATTTTAGGGTAAAAAGCAGAATTACAACTTTTAGGAGGAAAGCTGTACCTAACTTAACTAAATTAAAAGAACAAAACACCTCAATTTAATTTTGTCACTGTCAAGTTTTATATATGTTTGTATTTTGTGTTTTGAATTTGAACAAGGTACTTGATTATCTGAAAATTATGTAAATTCATGAGTCATTAAATCAGGCACATCATTTATTCACAGGTATATCCAAGAATATTAAGCCATGTGGAAATGCAATACAATATCCCAGGTTCTCTGGAAATCACAAAGTTACCCCAAGGAATCTAAAATCTATTGGTAGAGATAATCTCCAGTTGTCCAATGTGTAGTTGACTGAAACACACACTTGCATTTAAGGATTACTTGCTGTTCCCTGTACAGTGTTCCCTGTGCCTCCCAAACAAAGTATTTGCACCTGGAAATACTTCCTAAAATGTTGGGTGCTGGCCAATGTACATAATATATAGAATTACCCTTGTCCTTGGGATTTTATAATTTTAATAAGGCAACAATTCACAGAAATATACTAGGATAAAAGATAAAAATAATAAAGAATTCAGTACATATGATTGTGAGTGCTGAGATGTAGTTCTGATTTTATTACAATGCCTTACTCTGCTCTACCAAATGATTCTTGCTCTCTATGGGGAAGAAATGCCAGATAAACACAAGCACTGGTGCAACGGAAAGCAGAATAGCACCCCTAGACTAGACTAGAAGTGCCGAACATTTTCTTGCAACCCCAAATCTAAACTTGACTCTTATATTCTCAGATTAGCACATGGAAGAAAATATATCAAAGAGAGGAGTGCCCAGAAAGATTACCAGGAAGGAGCAGCCCCATCCCAACTCTGGCCAGGAGCTCAGTGCATGTGACCACGGGATGCCAGCTGTGATCCAATCAGGACTTTGGGATAATGACCACTCCACCCATTCTTATCTCCACTGAGTGCAGGGAAATGAATGGTATGGCAGGGCATGAGGAGAGGGAGGAAACTTGAAGGCTTCACCAGTAAATCCTGCCAGTGATTTGTATGTAGCAATTCTGTCTGAAAATGTGAAAGACATTTGCATAGAAAAAGATGTCCTGAGATTCACCTTGCAGGATGAATAGAATATAGATTAAATCAAGCAAACAAAAAGATAACAGATAGGAGAATACACACAGTGTATCTGAGTTCACACTCAGGTTGCTGTAACAAAATAAGATACACTGGGTAGCTTAAGGCAACAGAAATTCATTTCTCATAGTTCTGGAGGCAAGGAGGTACTGGCTCAATGTGCCAACAGATTCAATTCCTGGTGTCAGTTCTCTTCTCAGCTTGTAGATGGCCAACTTCTCTTGTTCTTTTAATATATTTTTATTGATTTCAGGGAGGAAGGGTATACGGGGGAGAAAGAGAGAGAGAAGGGAAACATCAATAATGAGAGAGAATCATGGATTGGCTGCATACTGGGGATCAAGCCTACAAGTACCCTGACCTGGAATCTAACCCTGGCCCCTTGGTTCATAGGTCAGTGTTCAACCACTGAGCCACCAAGTCTGTTTGGATAGAAACAAAATTAAGTTGTCCCATGAAAAACAATTGCTAACAGACTTCATTATATTTGTACAGATAATGTCACAGTGAAATATCATTTTCAAAATTTACAACTACCTTGGCAGGGAAAGCCAACAAAAATAAGATCCAAACTGAAAAAGAAAAGAACAGAATTCAAACTCAAATATTGAAAATATATAAAATATACTTCAATATTGGCAATAGTGGATATAAAATAAATAGTTCAATATATTCCTAGATTCAAAGAAAGAACTAAAATTAACCAAACAATATAAAATTATCCATGTTTATCTGATAAAGTAACAAATGCATGTAGAACTGAAAAATACAATTCTTGAAATTAAAAGCTAAATTATTCTCCATCCTTAGGTGTGTATTTTTTTCTTTTTAAAATGTATTTTTATTTATTTCAGAGAGATAGAAATATCAATAATCCAGCCACAACCCAGCCATGTGCCCTAACTGGAAATCAAGCCTTCTGGTTCATAGTTCAATATTCAACCACGGAGCAACACTGGTCAGAGCATTCTTAGGTATTTACATGAGAGAAATGGAAAGTGTGCCCCCAAAGACTAGTACTTAAATGTCCATTTCTGAGAACTGCAGAATCACTAGCCAAATTATGGTGGTAGAGGAAAAAGTTGAATACAACTCAAGAAAAAATATTAAACCACTGATACATGAAATAATATGGTCAAAATAAAAAAGCATTGTGTTGAGACAAAACCAGACACAAAAGTATACATATTGTATAATTCCATTCATAGGAAGACCAAAAACAGGCAAAATATTCTGTCATAATGGAAATCAGATCAGTGGTCAACAAATTTGGGGAGGCATGATTTAAAAACAGTAAGATGAGAGAACTTTCTGGGGACTATCCTTTCTATATTTAAACTATGGATGAATGTAATTGTCAATACTCCTCTACATATTTTATTTTATTTTATGTAAATTATACCTAAAAAACATTTGAAGGTTATTTAATATATATATTTGAGAGAGGAAGGGAGGGGGCGAGAGAGAGAAACATCCAAGATGAAGGGAAAGGGCCAGAGATAGAAATATCAATGATGAGAGATAATCATTGATCAGCTGCCTTCTGCATGTCCTACTGGGGATTGAGCTGCAACCTGGGCATGTGCACTGACCTGAAATTGAACTGTGACCTCCTGGTTCATAGGTTGATGCTCAAACACTGAGCCATGATGGGGGTCATTTTTGTATAACTAAAGACAGAAACAGTGAATTTATAATAACTGATATTTATAGAATGTTGAGTGTACATGAACTGCTAATCTTATGAAGTAGGGGACATTTTCATTCTCAATTTTTCCTATGAGGAAACTGAAGCACATAAAAGTTAAGTAGTGATGTGTGCAAAGTTTTATAGTTAGCAAGTAAATGAGTGTGGATTCTAACCTAAGAAAGTAGACCTCCTGCCTCACACTTGGAGATGCAGCAGATACTGATTCCCAGCCATTTGCAAACGTAATCAATAAAAAACTCTGAGGTGAGGTCTGAGTCAGGCATGAAAACAACTGCCCTAGGGAAACTTGCAGATTTCCACCTTGGAATATTTACAAAACTGTAGCATTTACTTTTTGGGTGTTAGCACATAAATGAAAGTGACTGGAAACAAGAGAGATAAATAATATTGGGTTCTATTTATGCAATGTAAGACTATTTAGTAGTGAAAATAAATGTCCTTCAGCTACTCTCACAAAAAATAATGTACAATGAAAATAGCATGTCAGAGATTATGTGCAATATGAGATCATTAATATTCATTTCGTAAACATTTAATCTAATCCATATATTGATTAGGCAGAATAAAACCACAAAGAAGAGCCGCTTTCTTTCAAATGGTGGCTGCTTCAGGGAGTAGGAGTAAAGAAATAAAAAATAAGTACACAAGGAATTTCAACTATAATAAGAATATTTTATTGCCTAAATTTGGTCCTAATTATAGTGGGTACTTTACATTATTATTTATACACACATTATTTTGTTGTTATTAAATATTTACATAAAAAGTAAAAAATAAAACTATTTTACTAACACCCAGACAAGACTAGTTATTTTTTATAAAACCAAACTTATGCTACATATGCAAATTATAAGAAATAGATAACATATTAAATGTCATATGTTCTAGACCAAGTTTTATAACAGTTAAAGATTGATCATGCAACTCATTCATTATCTGTAGTTTAAAATGATGAACATTTAAAAATTGTTTTGAGGAATTAACATTTTTACTCAAGTTCTTAGAAATCCGAAGTGCCACAATGTTGCCCAATTCAACATCAGTTTGCGGGAGGTTTAAAACATAACTTAAAAAAAAATTATTTACTGTTTGAAGTATTACATATAGTATTACATATGTCTCCCTTTCCCCCCACTGACCTCTCCTCAACCACTCCCAACTCCCAACACTCTCCTAGTGTCTATGTCTACTAATTATGCTTATATACATGCATATAAATCCTTTGGTTAATCTTTTGCCACACCCCCACCCCTGCCCATCCTCCCTGAATGCAATTGCTACTACACAGATGGAGAAAGCAGACAATAGGAGAGGAACAAAAGGACGTACTATGTTCTTTTAAGCAGGTAGACGCATGTTTATAAATTATACTTCTTAATAAAGTGATATAAAACTTATGAATAGAAATTACTTTCAGATCTGACAATGAGTTAATTGTTTAGGTAACAATTAAGTTTTAAGTTTTCATCTACCTGAATCCATGGATATATTCTAGTGTAAAATTTAGAGATATTGTACAAAAATCTCTTATCCAAATAGCATTGATTTCCTGCTGACCCCATTATTATGAGATTTATGTAACAGTATTTCTTGTGCCTAGCCACTTCATATCCATAGTGTTCAACTGTATGATAGGTTACATCTTGTCTATTCTTTCAGATCTGGCAATAACTGAAGAAAGATGATGTTGTTGTTGTTGTCATGGATGTGCTGTTTTTGTGTTGTTATAGAATTAAGATTGGAATACATTAATCAGGACAATTTTTATAAATAGACATAGGGGCATTGAAGGGTCATTTAGTCTACTTTATGTCCAATTGATTTCATTTTCAGAGAAAAAATCTTAACTAAGAGTAGAATAAATAAAAGTATCTCATCACATGTTCTAAGCAAATATCAGTTTCCTTTTCTTTCATCTGTTAGGTGCTTGTCTAAACTAATGGGCCTTGCAGTACATTTTAAAGACTCTTTGTTGCCATTTTTATAACCTGGACATTTCATGAATAGAAATTCATATTACTGAGTTCACTCCTGTGTTCCTTTATAAAATAAAAGCCTACTTGGACTAAATTATTTTATTATGTCATTATCAATGACTACAACTCATCTCAATGGATGTATTCTATAGATAGCTTAGAGCAGAGAACCAAAGGTAGTCATTTTCCATTCCCCTGAGGGTGGGAGAAGGGTTAGGGACAAAGAAGCACAAAATCCCAGAAGAGAATGTTACTAACAGCTTCCAAGGAAGGAAACCTAGAGGTAATGAAAGGATAACAACGCCATCAACAAAACCACCAGTTTTCAAGGGCTGCTCATGTGTCACCAGAGTTTCAGAACAACAGCTCGTTCCAGGACCCCATCACATCTCACCCTCACAACATTCTCTTTGCCTTTTAATATACATCTACTATGTTAAAAGCTACATCTCTACCCCTTCTTTTATGACCTGGAGTTGAGACAAAAAGCAAGTTTCCAACATCCATAAAAAGAAATATCGCATTCTACTAGGTAGGATGCAGAAGATTGTCTCACGTCTACAGAGTAGGGAAAACCATCTCTGGCCAAGAGAGAGGAGGCAGCAGTTCTCAGGGTGGCCATGCCAGAGCCGTCAGTGACACGTGGAGTAATGGTGGGGATGTTGCTGTCCCTGAAAAGAGTGGACCTGTACTCACCATCCTGAAGAACTGTTAATTGGATCTCTAAACAGGACATCTTGAAAAACGGCTAATTGGATCACTGCTCTGTCTTGACTTCTTACTTTGATTTGTATTGTGTTTTATACTCTCTAAAGCAAAGCTTTTAGAAAGTTTTTTTAATGACCTTGCTAATGTTATTAGCTACTTAAATGTGTTCCTGTATAGGAACAATGTGTTCGCCTCTGAAGTGAAGATGTTCCTAAGATGTTGCACTGAGCACACTCAGCTTTAAAGAAAATTGGATGATTCTGAAGAGTTCCACATTTCTTCTGAATCTGAAAGCAGCTTTTAGTTAACTAATAAAAGAGCCAACTTGCTTCAGGGTACAAAGTTGCAACCTTGTTTGTTAACTAAGATAACTAAGTCCTGGAGACCTAATACACTACGCTGTGATTATACTGCATTATAAACTCCAAAGTTGCCAAAGACTGGATCTTAATTGTTCTTACCAAAAAAGAAAACAAGTAACAATTATGTGACATGAGAGAGATGTTACCTAACACTAAAATGATAATCATATTACAATATATAAATGTATTAAATCCACACATTATATACTTTCAACCTATGAAATGTTATATGTCAAATTATATCTAATAAAAAATAAAAAACACATACACACAAGCTTTCACAATAAATGTCAAGGTTTATAATAACTGATTTGCCATTACAACTAATTAACCTATTTCAGGATTTACTAAGATACATATTTAGCCAAAAGCTTCATAGGGAAACAACAATGACAAAAATTCACAGGGAGAAAAGCATAATTCAAAATTAAAATTTCTATAAGAAAAAAAAACTTGCGCCTCTCATTTACAGGAAAAAGGCCTGGAAGGTATCTGACAGGAAAGTACTGTGTTTGGCCCTTGAAATCCATACTTGGGACTTCAAGAAACATTCAAGAGTTTACATGAAAAATCATACCCCCATTTTTCTTTGGAGAATTCCACATACAAAGTATACTGTAAATATGATAAACAAGAACTTATACTGTGCAGTAATATTCTATTTTCCAAAATAAGAAACGTATCATTTAAGACATCAAAAAATAATGTTTATCTAAATGTAGAGATGGACCGATCTCTGCTTTGTTTTTCTTCCATGAGAATTTGTAGTTAGAATTGAACTAGAGTTATTAAATACTAGAGGTGCAGTGCACAAAATGTGTGCATGGAGGGGGGTGTCCCTCAGTCCGGTCTGTACCCTCTCACAATCCTGGACCACTGGCTCAAAACTGCTCACCTGCCTGCCTGCCTAATCAACCCTAACCACTCTGCCTGTGTGCCTGGTCATCCCTAATCACCTCTGCCTCAGCCCCACTACTGTGGCTTCATCCAGAATAATGTCTGGAACGTCATTGGGCTGTCTGGTCTAATTAGTATATTATACTTTTATTATTATAAAAAATTAGCTGACTGTGTCATAGCCACATAGGTCATCAAAAATACAGCAGTGAGCCTAGCTGGCATGGCTCAGTGGTTGAGTGTCAACCTATGAACCAGGAAGTCATGGTTTGAGTCCCTGTTGGGACAAATGTCTGGTTTGAGGGCTGTGGCATGAAGAAGGCAGCAACCAATGATTCTCTCTCATTATTGATGTTTTCCTCTCTCTCTCTCTCTCTCCCCTCTCTCTTCCTTCCTCTTGAAATCACTAAAATATATTTTTTAAAAATACAGCTGAGAGCAAGAGAGATAAAGATCCTGGTTTCATCGCTTCTCAGACTTTTGGCTAGGTGGGATCAGGTGTAAGACCCTGTTCTCATAGTTTACAGCCAATGGACAAGAGTAGCTGAGAAAGTTTAGATCCTAAAGTACTGTAAATATTTAGGTGGTAAAGTACTATAAATAAATAGAAATGGGCAACATGACAGAGAGTGACTGGGACTATCTTATTTTGATGGTCTAGGAAGGCCTCTTAGAGGGCGTGGTATTTCTCTGGGATCTGAATGAGAAGGAACAAGCCATGTACAGATAGATGCAAAAGATCATTCCAGAAAGAAACAAGTTAAAAGGACTTATGGCAAAAACTAGTTCAACATTCTTAGGATCCGAAAGACCTATTTCTGTGACTCAGTGAGAAGGGTGAGACTGATATTCACAGCGGTCAGAAGGCTTCCATGGAGGTGTTCTGAAATATGTTTCACAAGCAGCTTAACTGATTTGCAGCACTCACCAATTTCCCATTTCTGTGATGCACATACTCTTCTCCTTGAATGATTTCATCATGTCAGAAAATTCAAAGGTAGCTCACAAAATCCCTGAAAATTTAGCAATCCAGCATGAGCCAGTCCAGAAGAGAAAGGACACTGGGATGCATTGGTTCAGGGGAAAACCCAAACAGGATATTCCTTTGGTTTTACCCTCTGGCTTCCATTGAAGAGAGAGAAGGGAGAGCATCCAGCCCAGTTCTCAGCAAATACAAATATGCAGGAACAATGCCATCTTTCCTCTACCCCCAGCAGAGGGAGGAGGCATGACTTAACCTGATTAGTTAATTCAGGAACAGAAACTTAGCATAACCAGGTTCTGACCCTTGCAGGCACTCTCTTGCTCCGATCTGCTCAACCACAGGCAGGAGCCGGCTAACCTGTTCACACATGCAGGAACACATGGGAGGCAGCTTTACCTGGGCAGGGGGAAACCTGTAATTCTGGAGAGTGAATATAATTCAGGGAGAAATCGCCAGTTCCATGTGGCCCTCACAACTAAGCAGGTTCCCCAATATCATTACTACCAGGGGGGACACTGGGATCTCCTATTCACTTGGCTCTCGTGTGGACGTCTCAGTTCTACACTCAGTGGGGAAACTAACGGGTAGCATATTTTTGTTACCCTTACAGCCCAATATTATTATGACAGAAAAATAGATGTTAGCAAGAGAATGATCTGATCTGAGTAATGTTTTATATAAACAGAATACTGTGTCAGAGAACAACAGAGAGAAGGTGATAGGAAATGCCCTCTCTAAGAAGTTAGAAGTTAGAGAATGTAGGATACAAAGAAGCCAGAATCAAAAATATCAGGTAATATTGTTTCTGGCAGAGAACAAAGATCATCCACTGGGAAAGAGCTCGGTAACTTCTAGGAACTGACAGGGGCCAACGTGACTGGAGTAAAATGAGTGAGGGAGAGATTAGTGTCTAATGAGGTAAGAGGGAGGCAGGGCCAGGCCTTGCTGGGCCTTGTCACAGCTGTTAGCACATTTGGCACCTCGGTGCAAATTGGAAAAACATACCTCCTCAGAGCAGATAAATTAGAAAAAGTCTGTAAGGGCAAGGAAATTAGAACAAGGTGCTCTGTCCCCTCTGTTGATGTAACCCTAAGCCTGGGACAGAGTGTGGGCAGCAGCAAGCTGGCAGAAGAAATCCAAGCTGCACAACAAACCACATGGGAAGGAATGGGATTTAATTATAGGGCTGGAGAGAGTGACCCAAGAGTAAGAGTTTGAGCAAGGGATTTGAAACAGTGGAGCATACAATAAGGGCACCACGCTGCTAGAACTTCACCTTTTGCTCCTTTACATGGGCTAGGTACGGACATTCTATGGGGCATATGCCTGGGTTGTGGGCTCAATCCCCAGTGTGGGGCATGAAAGAGTCAGCCAATCAATGATTCCCTCTCATCATTGATGTTTCTCTCCCTCCCTCCCTCTCCCTCCCTCTCTGAAATCACTAAAAATATATTTTAAAAACATACAGCAGTGAGCAAGAGAGATAAAGATCCTAGTCAGACTTTTGCCTCCATTTCCCTATCTTCAAAACAGGGCTATGCTGGCTAATGTGGCTCAGTTGATTGGGTGTGCCCCATGCACCTAAAAGTTGCTAGTTCAATTCCGGGTTAGAGCACATGCCCAGGTAGCGGACTTGATACCCAGTAGGGGATGTGCAATAGGTAGTAGATAGATGTTTCATTGTCACATTGATGTTTCTCTCTCTCTCTTTATCTCCCTCTTTCCCTATCCTCCCTCTTCCTTCCTCATTCTCTAAAAATCTATAAAAATAAAAGTGTAATATGCTAATTAGACCAGACAGCCAAAGGACCTTCCAGATGAAGCTGGGGCTACAAGGGCCAAGACAAGCCGCCACGGCTGTGAGGGCTGAGCCCCTTGCACGAATTTCATGCATCAGGCCTCTGGTCATAAAAAATCTTAAAAATATATAGGACCAACTTTATGGGATTGCTCTGAATCACAGAGGAGTAATATATGAAATTCACTTAAAAGAGTACCTGACATAGAGTGTGTGCTTCATAAATGTTTGCTAAGATTATTATCTGAATTATATGTTTAAAAGGTCATCTGGATGATAAGTTGAAGATAAACTCTAAGAGACAAAGAGAAGGAGTGGGGAGACCAAGGAGAAATCCATTGTATTATTGCAAGTAATAGATGAGAGTGATATTAATGAAAATATAATTATGTTCTATATGATAATCAAATATAGTAGCTGACATAATCTATAAGTTATCCATGACTATTTCATATTTATCTCAATAAGGAATATTTTTAAATATAGACATAATACCACTATTACATCTTGAAATATTAATTTCTTACTGTTATCAAGGCAGCAGTCCAATATTCTAAATTATTTCATCATTTTTACAGTTGGCTCAATTAAAGATGAAAATAAAACAACTCCTTCATTTTGGCTTATTCTCAAAGCACAGAAAAAATAATGTGTGGTTTTCTCATGTATGGCTTGTGTGACTGTCCTTAGATAAGTTTGAGATCCAAAAGGACATTTATTTTTGCCTTAGAAGTCATTCAGCACATTGTCTATCTCTCCCTAACCTGGACCCCAACTCAACCAAAACTCAATGGACTTGATTGCCAGAAGTAATGAATACTACAGTTATTTGTTGTCCCCCAAACCTTTTTATAGATATCCTCCAACCAATTTATCTCTCTTTTCTCCTCTTTCTCTTTCTCCCTCCCTTTCTCAATCTCACTGTTATCCTCTAACTTTCAATAGAACTTCATATACATAATTCTACGACTTTCCTTTCTGGTTCTGATGGTTCTGGGAGCTGAGTTTTCTTCTACTGTCATTCGGAGCTGTGGGCCTCATTATCTTTCTTAGTTTCATAGCCCTGAAGCACCCTCTCCTATTATGTCTATTGCCCTTCCTAAAATTTGTGTCTGCTGCTCTCATCTTGACTTTTATCTTCTCTTTAATGCTTCCCACTTATCCTTGTTCAGCTTAATTTGGATTCTGCTCCAGCAGTTTCTCCTCAGTTTGCAATGTTGTCCTGGAAAGTTGCTTTGGATTTTGGGTGTAGGTTGCTCCAAGGCTTTCTGACGCTCACTCTCACCAATAAGTTTGAACCAGCTACCTTTCTTCCAGGTTTGCTGTTGTTTTCACATTGGTTCACACACATTCCAGTAAGAATCTGTAGGAAATTTAGGGGTTCTCTGACTTTCAGATATTGTCAGACTTCCTTTGCATTTCATCTGTCACTATACACATGATTACTGGTAAGTTGTTGGTTTTCACTACTGTGAGTGGGTCCCTAGTTCTTCCACTGCTTATCTGCTTATATTTGGGGCTTTCAGAGGTACACTATATGTGGGAAATTTGGGAAAACTTTGATAATTATGCCACAATCATATAACCTCTCCTGCAGTCATTTCCAATCCTCATAACCATTCAGAAAAGCTAGAAGAAAGCTTTATTAAACTCATTGTATATATGGAGAAAATAAAGCCATCTAAGAAATATAAAGAAAATTTCAAAAACACAAAGAGACAAATATTTGAATCCAGGTCCATCTGATACCCAAACGCATGTACTTTCCACCACAAAAATAATTCTCCTCTTTCAGCAAGAGCAGGCTAGTGCTTGAGTTCTCCATTTATTGTGAGGAACAGAAACAAAGATGGCCAAAAAGAGATATGCTGAGAAATGGGCAGGGGGGGTGACAGACAAGGTCTTAAATGCTGTGACTCTTCCCTAAGTCACGATGGCTGACCTCAATTTTCTTGGATGCAAAGGGGCTTTAGACACAAGTGCTTTACTCCCCAGCTGAAAAAACAAACACTGAAAAATGTTTAAAAATTTGTTTAAATTATTCCATTTATCTTATTAAAATAGATTGCCATCTGGGATGGTTCACACATGGTCTTGAGGAGAGCTGGGGGTGCAATGCGTGGTTTCTTCATGTTTCCTTTAGGATTGGTATTCTGTAATTAAGCAAACTCACTACTTCTAGTAATCAAGTCCATTGAGTTTTGGCTGAGTGGGGTCCAGGTTAGGGAGAGATGGGCAATGCGTTGAATTAATTCTAAGGCAAAAATAAATGTCTTATGGGATCCCAAACTTATCTAAGGAAAGTCACACAAGCCATACATGAGAGAACCACACATTATTTTTCCTGTGCTTTGAGAATAAGCCAAAATGAAGCAGTTGTTCAGAATATCAGTTACTCTGGTAAGACAGAAACAGGTGAACAACTAGGTGACGGGACTGATTGCTGAGTCAGGAGAAAATTCACTATGCACAAAGGCACCAAACAGCAGTCACGGGTTTTATCTGAAAAATGAATTAAATATAGGAAGTCCACCAAGTCACACATTGTAAGCATGGATCCATATTATATTGCTCAATTTCCTCCTTTTTGAAAATATGGTTTAATTGTTTTCAGAGAGAGGAAGGGGGAAAAAGAGATAGATCAATGATGAGAGAGAATCATTGATTGGCTGCCTCCTATATGACTCCTCCTGGGGACTGAGTCCATAAACTGGGCAAGTGCCCTGACCAGGAATCGAAATGTGATCTCCGGGTTCATAGGTCTATACTCAACCCCTGAGCCACACAAGTCGGGCTCCATTTCTTTTTATTTCAAACCAAAAAGATCCTGGAATGTATGTTGACCACTTTAATCCAGTCCCATTAATATTGGTTAATTATTTATATTTAATTCGTTACAAGTTCAATGTTTAATTTTTTAAAATGAAAACCCAATGTATTGGTAACATTTTAATAAATATATGTAACAACTATTAAATTTCACTCAAAATGTACACATGATTAATTTCACAGTACAACTCTTTTGTGAGTTCACAAACAGAAAAAAATGTAAGAAAACTCAAAACTCTGACACATTCAAAACATAATAGTGTCCTCAGCTCTTCCTGCAGAGTTAGTGTTAAAAGCATAACCAAAGAACTTGTATGCATGCATATAAGCACAACCAATAGTCACAAGACCCTGGGAGGGGGGCAGTGAGGGCAAGTGTGGTGGTGGGGGGGGGGGGCTGGTAGGGGAGGCCAGAAGGAGGTCAATGGGGAAAAAAGGAGATATACATACTGCTATTTATAATACCTTAAACAATAAAATAAATGTTTTTATAAAAGCACATTGGCACCTCCTTAGAATCTGTGACTCAAAAGAAACATCTGAAGGAAGGTCAGCCCAATTTCGAAGGGAGGAAACAGTATTCCACTTCCACAAACACATCTCAGTCCCAAGACAAGTTTGGGGCAACTATAAGGAATAATAATTAGTTATAAGTATCACAAATTAGTAAGCACTGCATCTTCCACAACTTTTCTAGTTATTCCTTTCTCATATTTCCCCATAGGATCAACTATGCAACAAGCTGACCTTGCATCAGACTTAGAAGTAGGAAAAAAAATCAATATTAACAGTAGCTTATATTAAAAAATGCAACTTTTTATTAGATAAGGAAGAACTAGGATACATATAGAAATACATTATTATTCTAACATATAAAGTGAAGCTGAACAAAACTTAAAATTTAGAGAGTGGCTTACATAGAGCCCCACAACACTTCACCCAAAATAGCCCCCACCTACCTTCCGAGCACTATGTCCTGTCTCTTCCAGCACCACTAAGTTTCTATTATTCACCTATTCTGTGTTATTCCTGCACTTCTGCCTCTTTAGCCATGTTTTTTTTCCCTTTCTTTTCTTTTCTACCATTCTTTTCCCATACTACTTTATGAACAAATCCTCCCCCTAAAGACCCAACCCAAATATAACCTTTTACTAAGCAAAAATAATTCCCTCTCTGCTTCCACATCCACTGAGTGCCTGGCAAATACCTCTTTCATAGAAATTATTTACATGCTAGAGACCTATTGCACTAAGAGATTCATGCAATAGGCCTTCCATCACCTGTTTTCCTCCAGTACCTGGGACCCAGGCCTTCACTCTGGCCTGTAAAGCTGGAGTTTACTGTCTTCATCTTCATCTTCGAAGCAGACTCTGGAGTCTGCAGACTTTGTCTTCACTGTGGCCAAAGTGCCACTCCTATAGATCCCTTCAAATACCCCCACCTCATAGCAGGCATGCTGTCCCGCCCAGCCACTCCACACCTGGAGCAGCTGGGTGCCCACCATCTTTGACCTTCTAATTTGCATATTCCCTCCTGATTGGCTGGTGGGCATAATAAAGTGATGGTCAATTTGCATATTTCTCTTTTATTAGTGTTGATACCTCCCTCTAATAAGCACTTCTCCAAAAGTAACCTGTTCTAATCACTGCTGTGTCCCTGGTACCCTATGTAAGTCATGGCACAAGAAAGGCATTCACTTCTATTTGCCATCCTTTCTATTTATCTCATTAAGTGAAAAAAGGTTTGGAGTACTTTTATTCATTGATCAAGCTGTCCATTTGACATCTTTACTTGAATGTCCTGTTAGATGCCTCACAAAAGCATAATCCTCTCTTTCCTCTCCTGTCCAACCTGGTAATTTGAAATTTAATAAGTGGCATCACACTCCATAGAAA
The DNA here is from genome assembly GCA_027563665.1 of Antrozous pallidus. NCBI lineage: Eukaryota > Metazoa > Chordata > Mammalia > Chiroptera > Vespertilionidae > Antrozous > Antrozous pallidus. Next base: position 61,139,363 of record CM050520.1, read on the forward strand.
TCTGGGGATTATGCTTAGTCCTTTTCTTTCTTCAACCCAGAACCTAATCTTTCAGCAAATTCAATAGGTTCTGACATCAAAATAAACTTTGAACTCATAGCTACCAATAGCACGCTAGTCTAAGCTATTTTCATCTTTCCCATTGATTACTGCCATAGCCTCTTAAGTGATCCCTTTACATCTTTCATCTCCTTCTTGTCTGTCCTCCTCAAGCCAACAGAAAAATCTTTTTAAAATGCAAATAAGATAATATCCTCTTTCGTAAGATTCTTTCTTAAAATAGTAGCTTTCCATATCACTTATGTTAAAATCTACCAAGTATCATGAATTATAAATAGAGCTGTCAAGTGTAGCAAATAATAATACAGAATACCCAGTTAAATTTAAATTTCAGGCAAACAATGAATTTATTTAGCATAGTATGTCTCATGCAATATTTGAGATTATACAAAAAAAAGCTTTAGTTGTTTATCTAAAATTCAAATTTAACTGAGCACCCAGTATTTCATCTAGCAGTACTAGTTTTAAAGGCAGTAAAATCTGGCCTCTGACTTTCTCACTTTATTTGGCATGACTCTTCCCTTTTTCACTATGCACAATTCACAGTAACATTCTGACAGTTCCTAGAATATGCTAAATTCCTTTCCATCACAGTGTTTCTGTGCTTTTCGTTTTCTCATTTCAACAATTTCCTGATCTGTTTGATCCCTGGCTCCTTCTGATCTCTCAAAGATCAACTTAAAAGTCATCCTCACAGAATCCTCCCTCTGACCACCTTATAGAATATTGAACTACTCTGTTTATTTTGATAATAATACTTACTACAAAAGTCTTTTTATTTGCTTATTTATCTGTGTTTTTACTATTTTTATTAATGTTTTTTTAACCATAACTTACATTCATGAAAGCAGGAAACTTGTCTATTTCATTTAAGATAAGCTGAATATTTCTTGAATGAATGAAAAAAGGGGGGGAAGGGCATGATTCAACACCAACAGATTTTAATTTGAATACTAGCATGAGTACGTGGATAGAGCTTAAAGCAAAGACTGATTCTGACTGTCAGGGTTTGAAATACCAGCTCTTGTAGTTTGAGTAACTATGAGCAAGTTATATAATTTTAAAACAATTATTTATTCACGAGAGGCCCGATGCGTGACATTCATGCAAGAGTAGGCCTTCCTTCCCCCAGCTGCCGGTACCAGATTCCCTCTGGCACCCAGGACGGGGCTTCCCTCACAGCCCCGGCCTCGTCTGGTCTAAGTAACATATTATGCTTTTATTATTATAGATGATTAAATTTAAGATAATAGCAGTATCTACTCTATAAGGCTCAAGAGTTAATTTTTCATACCCAGCGTACAGAACATATCCAATAAATGTTTGTGATTGATATCTCTATTGTTGTTGCTATTGTATAATCAATCTAATTAACCATTCAGTTTTTTAGACATTATCCAGACCCACATCACTATCAGCAAAGATTCCATTTGAGAAGAATAATGAAAAATAAACATCTTTAATAAGGGATAGTTTGAAAAGGAGGCTAATATGGAGGAAGGCTATAACCATTTTCCTCACTAAGCTTCTGGGTAGGCAAGGAACAAGTTAAGAATAAATAAGATAGGACTACTTGCCTGAGGCCTTAACTTTTATATTCTCAGGGGGTTGCAAAAAAAAAAAAAAGATTATCCTATTTTACACCTCTTTTAGCTTTATGCTCTAATTCATTTCTGAGACTTTTGTTGGTAGGGCTGAATAAAAATAAAAAACAAGCAAAAAAAGGAGGGAAGAGTTATTAATAGGATGACTTAGTGTATGAACAGCCAAACATTCCAGGGCCACCAATATCTGGACACCTGACTACTACTAACTCATGCAAAGATGTCAGGATAACCTTTGTGATGTAGAGCATCTGAGATTTAGCAAATATCTGTGTAAAAGAAACCGGAACTACTTTAGAATAAAATCAAAGGAAAGGCCCTACATTAAGTAAATCCAAGGGAATTTAAAAGAGGGTCTACTTTCTCAACTCTGTTCAAAAAGGATAAATCCCAGAATCCAGATGCTTTCATATGGTTTCAAAGTTAAATAAATTGCCTTTGCAGATACACAGTTACTGATTTTAAGAGTCATCTTCTATAGTAAAGAGTATGTAGGAAAAAAGAATAAACTGTGCCATTATATATTGGTTATTGTTAGAGGAATTTAGATTTTGAAAATCAATCTATCTTTCCCAGACTGGAGAGAGAAGAAAAACTTTAACATTCCAAACAATTGTGTCCTCTCAAACCAAAATACGAAGAGGCTTGTTCATCTTTAATTGAATTAAAAATAAAGTTGTAGGAATTAGGAACAATATATCAACTTTCTATTCAAAATGCATATTTTTAGCATTAGATGGAGTATAATAAATGTGATGCCATTGTAATTAGAATCAAGCTTTGGATACTCTGCCAAATGTATGTTTTTCAGTCATGCAAATAGTGTCCTTTTTAAAAACATGTATTTATAACTTAGGCAAAAAATTGTTCAAAAGGATTATTTTGTTCTTTTTTAGGTCCACTGTTTACATAATAAGGTCATTTAAGGAATATTACTGAGTTAAACATAAATGTGGCTTTCATTTGACTAGCCACTGTCAATTACACTACAAATCCCAAAGGTTGATCTCTACCAAACTACCAAACAAATTTACCTGGAAGAGAAGCGGGACAACATCAAAGGCAAGATTTGGCATGAATTATTCAAACATCATTTACTTGTTTCCAAATCTCTTATCAGACATTTAAGTGCAGTTATACAATGGAAGGAGAAAGATAGTACAGAGTGAACTTCAAAGCAGCAGTTAGAAAGACAGACACCCTGTCCTTTGTTAACTTAATATCTGAGAATACAATACTCCCCACACACTCTTTTCAAATTATAGCCCTAGTGTTTATGGAAGATAGTCATGGTTGCTAGGAAAGTCAATCAAGACTATCCAGTTAGATAATACCAGTAATCATATGGCTTGGAAATATTTTTAGTGGTGTAGGTTTATAATCAAATTATAGCTATTAGCCTGTATTATAGGAATAATTCATATATCAATATATCTATTAATTATTTATTCATAACTAAAGGAGCTATTTTAAGGCAACCATTAAACAATGAACATAACAAATTTGGTAACTATTAGAATATAATTAGAAAATGCTAAAATATCTATATTTTTTCTCTTAAAGTTATTATATATATACATATATATATACACACATACTTGTAGGCATATTCATATGCACTTAACCATGCATTACAGTAGCAGCACAGCAAATGTCTTAATTTGCAATTATAAACATCATCTATTAGTATATCATTAAAACTGCTTATTTTACATAAATAATGGGTTCACAGTTTAAGTTATTTTAATGGCCTAAAACATACACTAGTGACTTGAATAAATTGGAATATCCAATCATATCTAATACGCAAAAGCAAAGTATGTAGTCATCATATAAATACCTTTAACCATATTATAAAGTAAAACAGTGTCAACTATGCTTTACCTTGGAATGAAATAATGACTGACAAACCTCTTCCCAGTAGCCATATAAAATGAGCTTTAATTAGTATATATCATACTAAATTGAGGCTTTCCTGGCTTCACATCCAGGCTCCTCTATTCATGGGCACTGTGAGCCTAGGAACCTGAGTCCATGATTCAGCTTTCCTGTGCCTCAAGGAACTCCTGTGTAAAGAACAACTTGCCTCCAGGAATTTTCTTGAGGAAGAAATGTGGTAGCAAGTAAATACTTCTGGCATTTAGTTTATGCTCAATAGATGTCTGCTTCCTTTTACCTCTTTAGAATGAACCAAGGATGTTAACCCTCACAAAATGAATTAGGTGTTACTCTGTGGGACTCTGCAAGCTTGAGTCTCGATGTGATGTGGCTCTGACTGCCATCCCAGACACTTCCAAGGAAAGCAACTATCTTTGCTTCCTAATTAGAATGGGCCTGGGGCCGAAGTAAAGGCTACAAATCTGAACTGAGACTGAGCAGATAAGAGACTTAAACTTGTCTTGGGCATGACTTTTGAGGTACAGAAAAGCCACATACCAATTGCTTTTCTTCACAAGCTACCTCCTTACATTATGATTGCTCTGTTCTGTAGCATCAGCTGACCAGCACCTGTTCAGGGCACAGTGATAGGTGTGAGAGATCTCTCTGTTTCAAATCAGTGTAGAATGCTGAAGTTACCATTTCTTAGCAAGTAAGATGCATAAAATACCCAAAACACTTAATGTCATAAACTATTGCACCATGTCCCAATCCATGGAGCACACTGCACACCCCCAGCCCCTTGGAGACCTTGTGAGGGACACAGATCCTGCCTCACTGATGCCAGTTTTTGGTGGTCTCTGTGGATCTGTCGTTCATTCTGAAGAGACAGGTAGCTGCTAATTTGTTTCTGTTACACCATATTTAATAGCACAGACCAACAAATATCAATGTAAGGGCATGTTCAAAAGATTTTTAACTACTGTGCCACAAGAATTTTAAAAACATGAAATACCTGCCAAAACTGGTTTGGCTCAGGGGATAGAGCATCGGCCTGCGGACTGGAAGGTCCCAGGTTCGATTCCGGTTGTGGGCATGTACCTTGGCTGCGGGCACAATCCCGGTGGGGAGTGTGCACGAGGCAGCTGATCGATGTTTCTCTCTCATCGATGTTTCTGACTTTCTATCCCTCTTCCTTCCTCTCTGTAAAAAAAAATCAATAAAAACATGAAATACCTGTCTATTCAGTTGGGAGCACTGACTTCTTTTTCCTTACATTATCAAATTTAAAAATGACAACAGCCAACATAAATAGCCATTTGGTGTCAATGAATAAAAATTATACCCTTTTTGGTGTGTATATTGGCAAAAAAATATATTTTTAGTGTGCTGCAGCATTTTAGTAGTTTATGTGTCATTAAGTGAGAAATGTTTAAAATCCCTGACATAGTCAGTTACATGCTCTGATGTGAGAGCATTTACTGGAGAATTCCTTAGCTTGGAAGGTTATATTCTACTTCCCCTGGGATAACTCTGCTGTCATCTCTCACTCAGAATTGAATTTCCCTGGGATCTCCCCGTTATAAATGATTTAAATTGTTGGTTTAATTGTTGGTCTTCACTATCAGACATGGGTTTTATCTGTGCTGGTCCCGTGGTATGCTCGGGAACTGGCATTGGGCTTGGTTCATAATCTATACTCAAGCATTAATATAGAATACCTTAAATTAGCAATATAATGCTTCTTCCTTCTCAAGTTAAGTGCAATGTCATTTCTTCATATTTGAGGAGAATATTTTAATCTAATAAGTATTTTACACACCCTCACTTATAACTTGAATGTTTCCTTTCTTCCTATCTGTGCACACCTATACTGGCCCTGACAGACGGAAAGCAATTAATACTTTTTAACGAATGGATTAGTCAATAAATTAAGCCTTAACGCTTATTTATTTATTTATTTGAGAAAGAGTTCACTTTATTGGGAACAGAGCGCTGCACATGAGGCTCCTACATGTGGTGCTCGCAGGTACCCAGCGTCCAGAGTGGGTTGCTAATGAAGAGCAACTGGAAGGGCTCCTCCGGGCAACTTCCCACCACCTCCCTTCCCAGGGTGGCATTCCGGCCACTTCCTGGGAGGCAACTGAGGCTCCCTAGAGAAAGAGCCCCTCAGGAGGGCCTTCTTGTTTTTTATACAGAACATTTTCCTTCGATTTTTTGAAGTCTTCATTTGTTACTTTCATCCTGCATTCTCTCTAGGCCATGCAACCAGGTTCTGTACAGATTGCCTTGATGTCAGCACCAGAGAGGTCATCCTTAGCCATGATCAAGTCGTCCAGAGTCATGTCATCAGCCAGCGTCACTCTGCTCGTGTGGATCTGAAAGATGCGCTTCTTGGTCTTTTCATCAGGCAGGGGGAACTCGATCTTCCTGTCGATGCGGCCTGGTCTGATTAGTGCTGGATCCAGAGTTTCTATTCGGTTTGTGGCCATGATGATTTTACGTCTCCCCTTGAATCAAACCCATCCAACTGGTTCAACAGTTCCAACATTGTTTGCTGAATTTCTCTCTCACCACCGGAGTTTGAGTCATATCTTTTTGTCCCAATGGCATCAAAACACGATTGATGGTGCATGTTCTTCAGCAACTCGAAACAATTCCCAAACGAGCTTGGGCCCATCGCCTAGGTACTTCTGAATAAGTTCAGAGCCAACCACTCTCAGGAAAGTGGCTGAGGTTTGGTTTGCTACTGCTTTAGCCAATAAGGTTTTACCTGTGCCCAGTGGCCCATAATGACCCCTTTAGGGGGCTTTATGCCCATCTCTTCATAATATTCAGGATGAGTGAGAGGAAATTCCACAGATTCCTTAATTTCCTGGATTTGGTTGTCCAACCCCTCTATGTCGGCATAGGTCTCCTGTGGGGCCTTTTCCACCTTCATCACCATGACCCAGGGGTCCGTGTCATCCATCAGCACCCCTATCACAGCATGCACCTTGTGGTTGAGCAGGACGGAGCAGCCTGGCTCCAGCAGGTCTTTGTCCATAAAGGAAAGGATGCTGATGTAGGGTTCTGAGCCTACATATGTAGATACGATGGCGTAATTGTCATCAATGATCTCTTTCAAGGTCCCCACTGACATTGGGGTCCCCCTCAGGTTATCCAGCTTTGATCTTTCCTCCTCTTGCTTTTCTTCTAAAGGCTTCATTTGTTCCTGATTTCTAATGAATTCTTCCTCCATGAGAAGAAAGTCTTTAATTCTTTCTAACTTCAATAATTTTAACCGGCACTGAATGTGAGGTGTCACCATTGGCAGTTTGCTGGCAGCATCTGGTCCCTTTGTTTTCTTCCTCTTTTCCCCACTCTAGTCGGTACAGGAGGTTCATATTTCTTCTTTTTGTCCTTGTCATCCTTCTTGCCATCGCCAGGATCATGACCACCGCTCTGACTCTGACCCATCTTGCCTCGGCTGCAGAAAACTTAACATTTTTATTTTTATTGTCTATGGGCCCTAATCTACAATTAAAAGTCTCTATGCTATAAAACAGATTTATCTTCTTAAAGATAAATCTATTTATCTAGACTCCTCCAGTGGTCAAAGTCACCTTTTCAGATTTTCCATTCCATAGCCCAGAAACCCTGAAGCCACAAGATAGGAGAAGATTATGCTGCTGTCAATGTATTTTAAATGTTTATATAATAATAGCTTCATGCTTAACATTTTTCTCTTAAAGTTAATATGGTACTTGATTCAAAGTAAACAGTTTTAGTTAAATGCTCATGTATTAATGGTTTTGTTCTTAACACTCTATTAAAATGCAAACATTCTAAGACATTTTCTATCTGCTCAAGAGTTATCCCACAGTTTTGTTATTTTTAGTTTTAAACCAATTCTATCTTCTCACACGGTCCATGTTAAAAGGAAGTTAGGAATTCATAGCAGGTATTATAATTCAGAGTCACATTAAGAAAGCATGGAAAGGACTGCTCTCTCAGGTTCAAGAGGCCATTTATGTGTAAGTTTTTATCTGCTGAAATGGCCAAGTTATCTTGCAATTTAGTTGACCTGAGGCAGCATGAGGAGAATTTGTGTTTTGCACTGTGAGGCCCAGATCTTTACAGCCAGTTTTACATATTCCATCTGATTCTGAACCAAAACAACCTTCTATATTCAAACACAGGAACCTTGCATTGAAACCATTCCCATTTAAGACCATGTGGGGATAAAGACTAAAGTCTATCATGCCCACTTACTAGTAGCATGGAGGAAGTGGGGGCAACAACCTTGACACAAAAATGGTGGAGGAGTCAAGGGAAGGTGACTCAACTCAGCCCTAAAATAATTCAGAAAACTTATCAAAGTAAATTAAAACTTAGGGATTTTAATGTTTGCTTTCTTTGGTTTTAACGGAGTACAACACTACCATAGGAGTCTATAATTTCACAGAATTTAAAAACATCACCTTGGGTTGTAAGTAATAAAATGCCTTCTGTTAAGCAAGTGAGGGATATTCATCTGAAACCAACAAGATTAGTCTGTCTGACTCAAGCGGGTATGAAATTTAAAAAGAGAAAAAAACAACCTCTGAAAAAATTCCTGAAGTCCCTTGAGAAAACATTCTTTGGGTGTGTGGTTATGTGTAGATATCCATGGAGATCTTCTTACTAGTTGTGTTAAATATAATCTAGCAGTGACCCTACAAACTCCTTCTTTCCCGCTCCCAGATATGTGGTTTGTATTGTAAAAGAGATTATACAGTTGACCAGTGAGTGGAAACTCCATCCACAGGGCCGCATACTTCAACTTGAAATGCAGTGTCATTCATCTACCTCTAGGGGGCAATAGTAAACTCATTAGAAAATCCTTACCACTCTGCGGCCATTGTTACTTCCTGGGCCCATAGCTCCTGGTACATTCTTTAAAGCATCCTTCTGTTATTTTCTTTTATACCTTTACCCTCCCTACCTCCTTCTCTTAATTGCATTATTATATCTTTTTTTTTTTTTTTAGCACGTCTTAGATTTCAAAACCAAACCTCTCACCTATCCTTACCATTAATATGACACACAAAAATGCTTGAGCCCCATAGGTCTTAGTTTATAAAAACAGCTTCTTCATTAGCTATGGTAAAGTGCCTACCGGCTTTTGTTAGCTGTTGAGTCTAATTATGTGGTAGTTTATGGGCTTTTATTGAGTGCACTTAGTTAACCTTCTTTTAGCTTTATTAGGTAGTAAATTTGTTTATTTGGCACAACCTTTTGCTTTCTTGGCTTGGCATCTTGGGTTAAGAATTACTTCCCTATAATCAATGAATTTACTCATTTACTAATAAATACTCCTTTACCTACCTAATCGTAGATCTTCATCTTTATTTAAAAGCCAATTTAAGAAAAATGGCTTCTTGGCCTGCTTACATTTGGACACTTAGTAGGAAATTGCATTTTCTTCATCTAATAAGCATTATTAAGTGTTTAGCTTGGTTTTAGCATTTTGCTAAGTACTATGGAGGAAACAAGGTAGCCTCAGACTCAATCTGTCTTCAAGGAAAACCTGAAGCTCCCATTTCAATTACTTTCTTTGTATTGTGCCCTGACTGTGAGGTGAGCTGCGTTCTCCATAGTGCCTACTTGCTCAACCTGGCAGACACATCAATTTATGTCCCGTGGCTTCAAGATGCAATTTCATACCCTGTTGCTGGTGTTCTCTACCCTGCAACCCAGGAAAGGCCAAATTAATTTTCTCTCAAGTGTGTTCCCAAACCATTCTATGTATATCCCTGGCCATATTGAATAAAAGCTATGAATTATGAATAGGTCTTTATATTTTTATAAATTTCAGCTTTCCCAAGGCTTAGCTCAGAGTAGATACAGTACAACGTTAGTTTCACAAAATCTACAGTAAAGCTTTTACTACATGAGGTACAAAAAGCATAATCATTGGGCTTCTTAACAGTCCCTGGTAGCACCAAGACTACTCTGAATAATGTTGCTTCGATTTTTAAATACCAACCAAAGACAAATGGGCTAGGAGCTAACAGAGGTCTGGGTCTGCCACTCTCGGACAATGTGACCATGGCAGGTTATTTAACTTCCCTGGGTGTTAGTTTCCTTATTAATATCGCAAAGGTGACAGAATTATTTAAGGGGAGTTTGCAATGAGAAGTTCTTATGATTCCATCACATGAGTCTGGTAAAGTATATAAACATTTATGTAACAAGTCTTAGCAAATACCAAAATTTTCTGGTTTAGATCTCATGCATTAGATAAATTTAAAGGAGAAAGACTTTGGTACACTTGGGCCAAAAAGTCAATTACAGTTATTATAAAATGATTTAGATGATCCAAAGTGACATACCATGAGCATAAACTGCATGCAACATGAACAGGGAAAAGTCATTAGCCTTTGCCTAGCAGACAGGTCCCCTAGTGTATTAACACTAACACATGTGAGCCTGAAATGAGTGCTTACATCAGCTGTTATTCCTAGAACATTCCTAAATAGATATTGCCAGGTGTGTTGATTTCAGAGTAACTGGATATTACTTTTCATCAGACTGAGCAGGAGTAAAATCAGGTTCATGGTAAGGATATTGAGTATGATCCTCTTTTCTCCATAAGGTTTTTCTAGAAAAGAAAAATAAACACTACAGGCAGATCACTTATAAAGGTTGTTCTAATATAAAATTACAGTTGGTGAGAAAAGTAGTGAGAAGTGAGTCATGGTGTTCAAGGAAATAGCAAGCCACTTTTAGATGAACTAGGAGGCCAGCTCATCCGTGAGTAATTAGTTACACAGGCAAATGCACAAATCAATGTTCTCCTTTTAGAATGTCAGATATTGAGATTTAGAAGCCAGCATCAGAGTAAAACCAGACTAATACTCTGGGAAGGCAAACAGCTTTACAAATGTGATTTAGAAGACATCCTGAAAGAAATGGTAATAACATTTTGGTCTCTATAGTTCAGGTTGGTCTCCATAAAATAGCTATATGGGAGAAAAATTCATCCTTTAAATAAATAGTAGTCTAAACTGACTCTCTACCTTCTTCTCTACTGGGTGCTGGGTATAAACCAGTAGTTCTCATCCAGAGCCATTTTGCATTTCAGGAGATATTCAGCAATGTCTAGAGATATGTTTGCTTGGGACAACAGGGAAACAGACCAGATTACAGAAGTAAGTGGAATACTGCTGGCATCTAGTAGGTAAGGCCAGAGATCCTGCTAAACACCCTACCATGTGCAGCACAAGTGTATACAGCAAGACTAATCTGGCCAAAAATATTACTGATGTCCAGGTTGAGAAATCTCAGTATAGACTGAGGAACAAGCCCTTATGCTCTTTTCCCTTATAGAGTTTATTTAAGGTAGATTTTAAGTAAGCATACATATAAATGCATAACCAAATATTGCCAAAAGTGATTTGAAGAAAAGAACAAGAATTAGTAGAACATGTTGGTAACACTGGAACTAGTTGCTCATTTGATCAACAAAAAAAAGAACAGGGTCCAAACAGATGACAGGTACTCAAATTATTAAATCAATAAAATTCCTTCTTTCACCTACTAACTTTAACAGCCTATAATATAAAGGTCTTTTCTTTCAACTCTTTTTAACCCCCTCGCTCTTTGAATAATATCAGCTTAAATGAAAGTGGCACAACCAAAATGTTTTCTAACTGTATGCCAACGGCTATGGCAGCCATTCCTCCAGAGCCTTCCTAGCCTTGCCATATATGTCTTCTCTTCTGTACAAATGGGGCTTCAGCTACTTAACCTGGTCTTTTCAGAGTCAAGCTCAGTGGCTGGGAGGGGTTGAGTGAGATTTCCTCTGAAGACATTAAGAAGCTCTAGCAGGAGAGACAGTCAATCCTCTGATAGGCCTTCCTCCTCAAATGGATGCCTTCAGCACCCGCAGATGCCCCTTTAGCATCCTCTCACACTTTTTCTGGTTGGAGCCCCACCATTTTCCTAGAGAGGAAACACATTTTCACTGTGGTTCGACACTTTCCTGCTAAGGGAACGGCCTCAACAACCAGTGCCAATGTTACCCAAGTATAGACATTGGTTGAAAATAGTTGAAAAAGAGGCATTTTATTTTCATTGTGATTGCTGACAGAAAAATATAGATTTGTTGACAATTGTCTTATCAAAAGAAAAAAAAGTGCTTCCTGAAACAGAGCCAATCCTGATGGGAAAAAAAGCATGGCAATATACTCATGATACCATTTGAGTTCCAGAGTCCAACAATGCCTGATGCCAGACAACCTGGGAGAATGTGTCAGTTTGATCTAAATCATACTACAAAACTAAGTGAAATTGAACAAATGTGTGATCCTATGCTAACCTCCAATAGATCTCACAGATAAATAAGACATGGTCCTGCCATTAAGAATTTCACATGTATTAGAGGAAGTAATTTTACTTGTGAGCATCTACCATGTTTTAGTTGATAAGCCTAGACACTGCAAAGGTAAAATTGAGGTAAGATCTAAATTAGCTTCATTTTACTAGACATATGCATAGTATATTCCCCAAAGGCAGAGAATAAATGATCATCCAGATTTTTAACCCAACTCTTGCTGATTCTCCAGCTCCTATATTTGTTCCATATTATGTTGCCTCTCTGCATTACCATACAAAAATAATTTGATTGTAATAAGATTCATAGAAAAAGTAACTGCGAAAATGTTTCACAGGCCAAGTTTTGAAAGTATAGAATATGGAAAGGAGAAAAAAGAAAAAGGATCTTAAAAGGAGACTAATTTTTACTGGCACTTTGGGTCAAGAATTATTCTCAGTATATTGCTATATTATCATTTATCTTCACAGTAACCCTATCAAAGGATTGCTAGAATTATCACCATTTTTAAAGATAACATAGAGATTGAAAAGTGAATTAATTTGCCCATATAACCCTTTTGTAGATGAGGATTTGAAAACAGGTAGTCTGCTCTAGAGCACACAACTTATTTATTCCCCACATTGCCTTCCACGTGAGTATGCACAAACCCATACTGCCTCCTATGTGACTTTACAAAAGTGATAGAAAGTAATAGGAAGTTTAATGGCAAGAATTGAATAAACATTGTGAATAGATATCAGTCCAATATTTTTGTATAAACAAATCAAACTCATTTTAAAAGTGCTTACAGTTGGTATATAGAAATTTGTTTTTCAAAGTACTTCATTTGGAATTTCCAATTCTGCACACTATAGGTGAGAATTTTTTTTTGATAGAACAAGGGCAATTATAAGAGTTAATATATTTTAGCTAAAGCTTGAACTTAGGTAAATAGAGAAGACAACTCTTTGACAATTCATTTATTAGCCATGCAGTGCAGTTAAATGCAACATATTTATTCAGTAACTATTTTATATTCCTACCCTTATCAAACATAGAAGCTAGAAAGCTAGTTAAATTTTATCAAATAAAATATAAAGTCAGGTTATTTTCTTAAATGATATCATTTCTTTATGTCTATGGGTGTGAGTGTGTGTATATGTACAAACATACTTTTTCATATATACACATACACATAAAATGCATACATACACACAGTGGTAATTTTCTTTACTCTTACATACAGTGAGGTGCATCTGAAAAAGAAAATGTATTAGTGATTTCAGTTGAATCTACTTTCTCCTCAAAACATCGACATAGCCCTAGCTGATTTGGCTCAGTGCATAGAGCGTCAGCCTGTGGACTGAAGTGTCCCCGGTTTTATTCTGGTCAAGGGCACATGCCTGGGTTGTAGGCTTGGTCCCCAGTAGGGGGCATGCAAGAGGCAGCAAATCAGTGATTTCCTGACATCATTGATGCTTCTATCTCTCTCTTTTTCTCCCTTCCTTTCTGAAATAAATAAAAATATATTAAAAAACAAACACTGGCATAAACATTTCATATCAAATCCCTATAGCCAAATTTTAAATATAGAATACTACAAATATCACATTTAAAAAACTCTGCTATTCCTATAACATACAGCTTTTATACATAGGTAAATATAAAATAATAATGAATAGAATCAAACAACTTAATGTAATTTTATTACATGGAATTTATTGAGAGAGTATTGTGTGCTGTGACAAAAATGGCTGTACCCCTTATTATGAGATTAGCCAAGTTACTTGAACTTTTTTGAGCCTCATTTTTTTTCTTCTGAAAAAACAGAATAAAAATTAAAACTTGTTTTAGGATACTTGAAAAAAATTAATTACACTGCTGCCACATAATAAAGGCTAATTAAATATCAGCTTTTATTATTTAATATGTATTACATACATATTTAGTCTAGCATAGGATATAAACTAGATATTATTCATAATCCTTGACACTGTTTCCTGAAATAAATTAGAATGTTAAGAATTACCTTCATAAAAATATTCATATTTAAAATGAATTCCCTATATTTTTTCAGATTGTCTTTGAAAATGATGGGAGGTATTGAGGAAAACCTGGAAATATTTTGAGAAGGTTTTAGTGGGTTATCTTTTTTGTTGTCCTCTTCTTCTTTTTCTTTTTACTATCTGTATTGTGGTCTCTTCTAACATAGACCCTATGTCCTTTGGCTGCCATGGAAAACACTCTCTGTGAAGTTATCTTAGCACAATAGCACCTTCCATTCTCTACCACAGGCTACCAACACTGAGTATAGGATACCTCAGTCCTTTAATTCCTCCTCAAGCCTGCAAACTCCTTGCCAAGGCATAAAAAATGTACTCTATATAATAAAAGGGTAATATGCAAATTGACCCTAATGGCAGAACGACCAGTCACTATGTTGCACACTGACCACCAGAGGGAAGACAGTCACAGTAGGAGATGCCCCTGGGTGGTCAGTGTGCTTCCACGGGTGGGGGGGAGGGGGGGAGGAGGGGGGTGTGCATCACTCAACAGAAACTGGCTCATGGCTGGCCAGCACAGTGGTGGTGACTACCACTACTGCAGCAGTGCTAAAGATGTCCAACTGATGGCTTAGGGTGCTTTCTCCAGAGAGCGAGCTTAAGCCATCTCCCAGGGACTTTCAGTCTGCCAAAAGGATGTCTGACTGCCAGCTTAGGTCTGATCCTTCAGGGAGCATACATACGCTGGCAGGTGTACATCCCCTGAGGGGTCCCAGACTACAAGAGGGCACAGGCCAGGCTGAGGGACCCCCATCAACCCCAAGTACATGAATTTTCATGCACCAGGCCTCTAGTACATATATATATAAAATATTATGTTTGATCTCACTAATCCCTTAAGAAATATAAGTGAGAATCTTAAATGGAATCCTATGCAATCATTGAAACCAACGTTGTATGTGTTGAACCAAAAAGATATCTAATAATAGAGAAACATGTAAATTGACTATACCTCTGCTACACCCACAGGCAATCAGAGTGAGTATGCAAATTAAGCCAACAAATATGGTGGTTAATTTGCATACATACCTGGATCCTGGGAACCTCCTTTGCACCCAGGTCACTCCCAGCCTGCCATTGGAGGGACTGGGGGGGGGGGGGCGCCCTTCCCAAGCCTAAACTCTCAAGAGACTTTAGGCTTGAGAAGGGGCTGAGGCTGCGATCAGAGGGGCAGGGTTCTTGTCCAAGTCTAAAGCCTGGAAGGCCCAAGTGGGTGATCAGAACAGGTGGCAGGGGGGAGCTCTGCCTAACTCTAAAGCCTCAGGCAGAGGCTTTAGGCTTGGGCAGGGGCCGAGCCTGCAATTGGAGGAAAGGGGGAAAAAATCAATGAAAACATATCCTTAGGTGAGGATAAAAAGAAAAATAAAGAAATGCCATATCCTATGACAGACACATTATGGTGAAGGGATTAGAGTCTATGCTGATGAAAATACATGGCGGCTATGGTGACTAGCAGTGGGTGCAGCAGAGGGTTGATAGGGCTGGTGTCTTCCCCTGATCAGGCCAGCTGCCTCCTACAAAGGGAGGCCAGACTGCAGCTTAGGTCCACTCCCAATGGAGAGCAGGCCTAAGCCATCAGTACGACATCAACTGAGGGTTCTCAGTTATGTGAGAGGGGGCAGGATGGGCTGAGGAACCCTTTCCCAGTGCATGAATTTCATCCATTGGGCCCTTATTCTTATTTAATAAAAGGGTAATATGCAAATTTGATCATACCTTCACTACATCCACAAGCCACACCCACCAGCCAATCAGGAGCAGATTATGCAAATAAACCCCAACCAAGATGGCTGCCACCACTGAGAGCAGGAGGGAGGCTTGGATTTCCCCAGCAATGGAGGAAACCAAGCTTTCTGCTTGCTGTTGCCGGCCTAGGCCTCCACTCAATGCTACAGTTTCAATTATAAAAGATAAAGACATGGCAGCAGCCACTGAGCTGGAGAGAACAGAGGCTTGGGTTTCCCTGGCAACAGAGGAAGCCAAGCTTTCTTCTTGCTGTTGCCAGCCTAGGCCTCCACTCTAGGCTACAAAGTTTCAAACAAAAATGGCTGCCACCATGAAGTGAGCAAAAGCCTTGTCTCTGTTCCAGGCTACAAAGTTTCAATTGTAGATATAAATTAATCCCAGATCCCAGGGCCTCCACTTGGGTCGCTTGGGGGCATGGCTGGCCTGAAAACCACCACAGGTCCCTTGCCCAGGCCGCCCCACACCCCAAGGGAACCCCCACCCTGATCTGGGACACTATTCAGGGCAAACCAGCTGGCCCCACCCATGCAACAGGCCTCTATCATGTCTAATAAAAAAAGTAATACACAGATTGTCCATCACTCCAACACACAAGAGGGCTTCCCCATGTGGTCAAAGATCCTTCCCCCATGTGGATACAGGATGGCCACTACAAGATGGCCAGCAGGGGAGGACAGTTGGAAGGGACCAGGTCTGCAAGTGAGGGCAGTTGGGGGTGAGCAAGCCTGCCGGAAAGGGCAGTTAGGGGTGACCAGGCTGGCAGACAAGGGAAGGTAGGGGCAAACAGGCTGGCAGGGGAGCAGTAAGACATCAATTAGGCTGGCAGGGTAGTGGTTAGTAGGTGATCAGGCTGGCAGGCAGAAGCGCTTAGGGGCAATTAGGGAGGCAAGCAGGTGAGCAGTTTGAAGCTAGCAGTCCTGGATTGTGACAGGGATGTCTGACTGCCTGTTTAGGCCCGATCCTACAGGGCCTAAACAGGCAGTCAGACATCCTTCAAGGGGTCCCAGACTGGAGAGGATGCAGGCTGGCCTAAGAGACATCCCCTCTCCCTCCATGCATGAATTTCATGCACCAGGCCTCTAGTCTATAATATAATCATGAGGGAGAAAAATTACGGAATAGAACATATATTGTATAAATCCATTTATATTAAAGTCTATACATAAATATTAATAGGTTACAGCAATATCTGGAAAAATACTATTTCCAAAATGTCAGAAATGAGTGAATATTTTTGAATATTATGATTTTTAAATATATTTTTCATTGGTTTCAGAGAGCAAGGGGGAAAGAAAGAGAGAGATAGAAATATCAAAGTTGAGAGAGACTCATCAGTTGGCTTCCTCCAACACATACAATACTGGGGATTGAACTGCAATCTGGGCATCCTAACCAGGAATTGAACCTGTGACCTTGTGGTTCATAGGTTGACACTCAACAACTGAGCCATGCCAGCTGGGTATGAATATTATAATTTGAGGTAATTCCTACATCATTATACTTTTCTTAAATTTCTTTTCTTACAGTGAGCAAATACATTGAGCATTTTTATTTGGAAAATATAAAACTCCCTTTTTATGGTACAGAACTTTACTCTCCTATCTAATAAAAGAGTAATATACAAATTGACTGCACCTCCGAGAAAGCCACACCCACAAGCCATGTCCACCAGCCAATCAGGAGCAAATAAAACCCAACCAAGATGGCTGTGGCCACTGAGAGCAGGAGGGAGGCTTGGGTTTCCCTGGCAATGGAGGAAGCCAAGCTTTTCACCTGCCCTTGCTGGCCTAAGCCTCCACTCAATGCTACAAAGTTTCAATAATAGAAGATATATCCCAACAGAACTGACAGCAGCCACGAAGTTGGAGAGAGCAGAGGCTATGGTTTCCAGGGTGATGGAGGAAGCCAAGCTTCTGCAGCCCTAGAGCCTATGCCTCCACTCTAGGCTACAAAGTTTCAATTATAGAATTTAAATAAACCCCTACTGGGATCGGGCCTAAATGGGCAGCTGGACATCCCTCTAGGGGCCCCAGATTGGAGAGGGTGCAGGCCGGGCTGAGGGACATCCCTGCCCCCTGTGCATGAATTTCATGCACTGGGCTTCTAGTTTATCATATCAAACTAAAGTTATACTATATTTATTCTGATTCAGAGAGAAAATAAAACTATCTGTTAACTTGTTCCATCTTTAAACTTTTAATGTGTTATCTCAAATGTCCTCCACCTCAGTATTCTGTGAAAAATAGGACCATAATTATAGTTAAACTGAGAAAAATGATTCTAAGAGACATTAAGAAATTTAGTCAAGTTTACATAGCTAGTACATAGGTAAAGAATCACAATTCAAACCTAAGCCTCATTTCTCCTTTTCATTTCAGTGAAGCACACAGAGAAGAAAATATAAATCAAACCTTATCATAACTTTTTGTTGCTTCCATTTCCAGATGTATGTTTGTTTAATTCAATTTACTGATTATTTTAAAAGAATATTTTTAAAATTATATGGTTACTTTCAGTAATGATATTTCATATCATGTGCAATAATAACAACCAGCATTTATTGAACCAGATTCATTTCACAGGACTGCCATGCATTACCTCATCTAATTTCTACAACCAGTCTATGGATTAGGTACAATTATTAGGAGAGTCACATAATGAAGAACTGTGACACAGAGGGATTAAGTAACTTCCCCCAAGTAACGCAGAAAGTAATTGGTGGAGCCAAGGATTCCATCTAAGTAGTCCAACCGCAAAGCCTGCATTTACAACCAGCACTCAATGCTCAGTTTATACAACTAGGTAAGTTCTGACCCTCTAAAGATGGTTATCCCTGGAAGCTAGTTGTTTATCTCATTAAGCCGCCATTGTTCAATATATTTAAAATGTCTCTTTGGACAATGCTCAGGGGCATTTTACTGGCTTCACAATGTCTCCTGGTCATATACAAGCACTTTTTTTTTTTAATTGGTGGTTTGGGATACCTTTTTCTCTTCTTCCTCTTTATTTTTATACAGCTCATTCTATACAGCTCACACAGGCCTCTTGCCTCTGACCTAATAGATAAAAGGGAAAGGAGTTTTACAGGTAAAATAGACAGTTTTAGGGAGTTTTAGGAAGTATCAGGGTTCTTAGGGGAAGAAGGCTTGGTGCCCAAAGGTGAGGGCATAGAGCTGCCAAAAGGCATGTATTCACAGAGAAAACAAGAGGTGCTGCAGGATAAAGGGAGAGTAAGGCATCCATTCACAGAAGATAGGGAAAAGCCACAGGGTATGGGGAGAAAAAGGAAACAAACTTTCATAGAGGATAGAGAAATAACTGACAAATGGGAGAAAGAAGAAAACAGATTTTCACAGAAGATGCAGAATTCTACCACTGAAGGAGGAGGAAAAATTGGGGAGCACCACATGGGTTTTGGGCTTTGACGTTGATATTCAACAAAACAGTGACCAATAAGAAAGGAGCGTGAAGAAACAAAGAACTGCAGCCTTTATAAACCTTAGGAAAAAGGCGCTTGATGGGTTACCCCTTTTGGAACCTCCTCCCTATGTGGGAGTCTGCACTTGCTTCCAATAAATTTCCACTTTTTCAAATATGTACCACTTTTTATCCATGTTCCATCTGGACAAGGACCGGAGAAAGAATCCACCCTTGCACTCTGCTCAGGAAAAACCACCCAATTCAAAAGTGAAAGAACCATTACAGAGATAATCTACTGTTGCCCTTGGCTCTCAGCTGATACTCCTGAACACAATAGGGGGAGGACCCTCACATGGACAGTCAAGAAATAACAGCCTGAAAGTCAGCTTATCTGCACACAGCCTGCTGGCCAACTAAGTTCTAAGGTGATGACCTATAAAGACAGAACTGCAGAATGTCAAAAACTGAAACTACCTGTGTCCTGTCTGAAAGTGCCAATTTACACACCAGAGGATAATCTTCTGTTTACATTTCAAAATAAGGCAGCCATTGTTCTTCCAAAGACAGGAAGTTGGGGCTATTAACAGCCATTATTAAACTAGAAGCCCAATACATGAAATTCGTGCACAGGTAAGGGTCCCTAGGCCTGGCCAGCAATCAGGGCCAATCAGGTTCCCACCTCCCTGCCTCCCCACCTCCTCCTTCCCTCATTCCCTCAGTGCTCTGCCATTACTGCTGGTTGCCCACCATGTTCTGTGGCACCCCCTGGTGGTCAGCACACGTCACAGTGAGCGATTGAACTCCCATTGTCCTAGTCAAACTCCTGAGGGAACACTTTGCATATTAGCCTTTTATATATATACTAGGGACCTGGTGCATGAAATTCGCACACTGGGGGTGGTTGGTCCCTCAGCCCAACCTGCCCCCTCTCACATACTAAAAACCCTCAGGGGATGTCCTACTGACAGCTCAACCCCAGCCTGCCCAAGGCAGAAAGCCTCTGGCCAAGGCTTTCTGGCCTTGGGCAGGGGACCTCTGCCAGGGCAACCCCAGCACCCTGTGATTGGGCGATTGCTGGCTCTGCCCGTACCCCCTGGGCTCTGATGGCTTACCTCACAGTGACCTGGGTGCCAGGATGTTCCCGGGACACTGGTGCTGGGCACCTATGTATGCAAATCAACCACCAAATTTGTTGGGTTAAATTTGTATACTCACTCTGATTGGCTATGGGCATAGTGCAGTATGGTCAATTTACATGCTTGTCTATAATTACATAAGACTAGAGAGTCCAGTGCACAAAATTCATGCATGGTGAGTGGTGTTCCTCAGTCTGGCCTGCACCCAGTCCAATCCGGGACTCCTTGGGAGAATGTACAAACTGATGGTTTAGGCCCAAATCAACAGTCAGATATCCTTCTCACAATCCAAGATCACTGGCTCCTAACTGCTCACTTGCCTGGGTGCCTGATCATAACCCTTCTGCCTGCCTGCCTGATGTCCCTAACTGCTCCCCTGCCTGCCTGGTAACCCCTAACCACTCTGTCTGCCTACCTGATAACACCTAACCACTTACTGTGAGGTGGGGCCAACCCTGTGAGAGGCAATCTGCCTATATGATTACCCCTAACCACTGGCCTGCCTACCTGATTGTCCCTAACTATTCAACCTGCCTGCCTGGTCACCCCTAACCACTTGTTTCGGGGAGGGACCAGCCTGGTGAGGATCCGTGGTGGTTCTTATCTAACATTCATTATGGTCATGGCACCATTACAGTCTCTGGCCTTTTATTATATAGGATAGATAACAATTTCTTATATTTTTCCTAAACATTGAAATTTCATCCCAGGAAGCACCCTTCAAATGAATTCACATCTGACCCAGAATTTAAACTAATAAATATTAAGATTGTGGATCTTTGGATAAATGTAAAAAAGATGTTAGTACATGTGCTATTTGAATTCTGTGTAAATACGCTCCATATGTCAAAGTTATGAAAAGTTAAAAAAATACACATTTTAAATTTATGAATAAGAAAATGTGTACATATCTCAAAAGAACTGTCAAATAATTTTTGATGTTTTTCTATAATAGGAACACTGAACTCTGTAATAGAAATTATCTAGGTATTGTCATAGCCACAAGACACATACCCAGAAAGTATGTCTATCAGAGAAGTGCATTCTCATGTACATTTCATATTCCTATTATTAATCAAGTGAGTACTCATGGTTCCCTGTTGTGCCTACTGGCCTTGATTACTGGGCTTGTTTCTCTAGGGGAACCCCCAAAACTATGAGCAATTCCCAACACACAGTAGGAAGCCATGGGATTCAAACTGCCAGAAGCTTACCTAAGGATGCAAAAATTAAAATGAATGAAGCAATTATAGAGATACAGAAAAGTGTATAATTAATCTCAGTACTCCTTCTCTCAGTTTCAGCTATTCCCAAATGGTTAGTCAGATTGAGCTAATGTTACCCTTAGACAGAAACACTGAATATAGCAATCCTATAGCATGATCAAAAACTTAATTTAATTTTTTCTTAAAGGCATCACAAGTCATTTTTAATGGTTCTTTAAAGGGAGGATGCAAAGGCATTTGCCAAACTCACTACCTTATAATGAACTGACCAGTATAAGGCTTACTTAGATAATGATAGATGGTAGATAGGATAAATAGATCATATATATATTTATCCACACACACACATACACACACACCACTAGTGACCAGATTATTATGATCTCTGAATGCATAATAATCTGGCAACTCACTCTGTGTGTGTGTGTATACATGTACATATGTATGTGTGTGTGTGTGTGTGTATATATATATATATATATATGTGTGTGTGTGTGTGTATATATATATATATATATATATATATATATATATATATATATATTAGAGGGGTCCGGTGCATGAATTCATGCATGGGTGGGGTCCGTCCAGCCTGGCCAGGGGGAGGGGACATGGGCGGTTGGTCGGCCTGCCTGCTGGTTGAACTCCTGGTCGAGGAGACAATTTGCATATTAGCCTTTTATTATTTAGGGTGTACAATGAGTGACCAGATTATTATGTATTCAGAGATCATATTAATCCGGCCACTCAATGTATGTATGGAATGGTGTCTTATTTACTTTTGTGATAACATATGCTAGATTTAATTCATTGAATTGAACTGACTTTACATGGACTATGCTTATTTTTCACACACTCAATTGAGGTTCACTTAAGTCCCACAAGTCATAGTCAGATGGCCTCTGTGTTTCTGATTCTGTTCAGAACCATGCTCTGAGGGGAAAAACAAGCATTAGGAGAGGGCAGAGGAATGGTCTCTAAGAAGCACAGGATATGATGGATGTGGTCCAGGCAAACACAGGCCAGTCAGAGAAGCACATGGAGCAATGCACAGGACTGAGGAAAGTACAGAGAGAATTGTCAGCCATTAAGAGAAAAGGGGTCCATGCCTGTCTCTGCCATCACATGGCTGCAGGCTAGCTTGGGTCACTAGCTGGTTTCCACCAGGCCTCACTTGCTATTTCTGGACAGCAGGTCTGAGCAAGCCATGCTTAACTGCAAGCAATAAAAACCAACACTACTGATAAAAATTTTAAAACGAAAAATAAGTAAGTAAAGGCTATTTGGTACCTTACAGGATGACCCAGAGGAACCAGATGAGAAAAAGAACAAAAGAGAAAATACCTCGACACTGAAAATACAGCCCAAACAAAGCCCCAGAATCTGGTCCACCACTGCTCCTGGGAGTCCACACCTTGTGCTACTGCAGGACCTTCAGTGGACCAGGCAGTGCTGCTAGGCCTGGAGGCACCAGGGCGCCACAGATGTTCCCGCAGCCAAAAGCGCTTCTCCACTAGCCCACTCTCTGAGACGGGGTCCAGGGGGGCCAAGCCTGGGCCAGAAGCCACAGCCCATAGAGAGGTTATGCAATGGGAAGTGTACAGCTCCTTCCACACCTAGCCACAAACTTAAAAACTGGGGATTCTCCAAACACAAAAGAAGGTTTTTACGCTGGGTAGAAAAAAATTCAATTTTATTCAAACATGAAGAGCCCACCTTTAAAATCTCACACTTGCCTGTACGGAGGACAGCATTCAGCTCTGGTGAAGTTTCAGAGCCAAATACAAGTGAATGTTGAGGACAAGAGCATATTTCAACATAGTGCAGTCTGATCCTTCCTTTGCTCCCTGAGAACACTGAGCACAGAACATTATTTTCATAATTTCCTCATGAACACATGTTACATTTTAATGTGGTTAGTGATGGGGTCTGCCCTCCCCAACAAAACAGCATAATGTATGGGCCTTTTTCTGTCTTTGTACTCTTGGCACATTTCAGGGATGAAATAAATATTTCATTTTGTGTGGTTTTATTTGTGGGAGCTCATAGAAAATAAAAACACAGGTAATGATTACAGGTTAATTTTGTTAATGAGTATTCATTAAATCCATAAGAAAATTACTAATACTTCAATAGATGGTGTTGCAGAGAACAGACAACTTATCAGAAAAGAAATGCTGCTACACACACAAAAAAATGTGCAAATTCCAATAATATAAAAATAGAAAATAATATGAAATGCATTTTTATTTATCTAATTTGAAAGAATTTTTCCCAAACATAATTGGTAGTATATGCAATACTCTATAATAGGTTAGTCAAGGGTTCCGTGAAATGGGCAGATTCATATATTTTTAGAGGGGCACAAATCAATTACATTTAAGATGAACAATTTATAATGTGTATCGTGAGTTTCAAAATTTTGATTCCCATTGATTCAGCAAAAACTATTCTAATTATCTACATAAGGAAAAATGCAGGGGGGGTGGAAAACACAAATCTTCAGTGGATTATAAATGTCGATTTATAATAGCAAAACATTAGTTAAAAGCATAGATTTCACCAAGTTTTAAAATGGCCAGGTATATGATGAAATACTTAAGAGTATTACGCCACCATTGAAAATGATGTTTCTGAAATATTGACACTGACATAGAAAAATGTTGCCATATGTATCTTGTACAGACAGGCATTACACTAATCACATCCCAGGGCAACTGCTCCCTCACATGTCTGGTCTCTTATGAAACCAGGATATCTTCAAAGTCTAGTATCTTGTCTTAGTCATCTTTTTATCAGTAGTCACTAACACATTATATAATTTGAGCTCAATATATTGTTGAAGGATGAAATTAGTGAATGAATAAGTAAGCAAATAAATACACATACATTTTTAGAATGTCGTTTCCAGGAATGCTATGTCAGTTACTTCATGTATTTTGCTACATAGCATGGTGCAACGGAAGACAATCAATACTATGCAAAACATGAGCTCAAAATCCCCTTTGGAAATTCAATGCCTCATCTGGGTCAAAAACATTTTTCTATCCCTTTTATTTTGTTCAGTAGGTATAAAGCTAGACATGATGAGTTTCTGATAATCCACAAGATTGACTGGATTTTCAAAAAGCATCCATAATATAAGTGAGCAGATAATTTCCAAAGACCTTGAACAATATGATAAAAGTTACACACACACACATGCACAGAAACGCGCATGTGTGACTTGTCAGGCTATCAGTGCCTGCCCTCCCATGCCCTCCTGGCTCATTCTACAAGCCCTGAATATTGCCTGCCAGAATGAAGAACTGTCAAGCTCATGACTGAGCACTGACAATCTCATGACTTTCAGATTTAATGGAATGTTGAATGGTACCCACCGGAATTACATTCACATGTGCTGTACCAGTTTTTTAATCCTCAGATCAGGCAGAGTATAACCGTCCCACCAAACTAGGTCAATTGCCAGACATAGGTATGTGCCTCTAAGACTGCATAATGACTAGGATACACGTGCCTGGATCAAGGAATTTTCATTGAAAAATTAATCTTAGACTCTCAAAAAATAACTAAAATATGCTGACCCCATAGGTAGCATTGGGATTTACCTACATATCAATTATTCATGAAATGTTTTATGTATAAAGAGCTTCTTCCAAGGTTATTTATAGATGCAAATAGAAAAACGGCATAGAAATGAAAAACATAATGTTCACATATCTACTCAATTCTACAACAGGGTTCTTATGTCCCATACATGGGCCCTAAAAGGTGACTAACTCGTAATTTTAATGTCACCTAAGCTCACAAAAGAAATGGAGGCAGAGTTAGAGAGCTGAGCCCTGTTAATAAAGCACAGGCTTTTTAATTAGACATTGAGGCTCAGCAGCTCGCTTGGCACTTCTTAGCTAGGTGTCTGCAGTTCCCGCACCACTCGCCCTAGTGTTTCCTCACCTATAAATAGAAATAATAACAATAATAACAACACCACCTACTCAGAGATTCATTATGAGAATTAAATAAGCTCACAAAGCACTTAGCACAGTTCATGGTTCACACCAGATAGAAATAATAATATTTAGTTGGCCAAAAGTATAAGACCCCATGTGACTCAACTGATTAAGTAAATAATTCCTGACCATAACCAAAAAATCTTGCCCATCGAAAAAGTGGCATGGATTTTTTCTTCTGAAGCCTTATAAGAGATTAGGCAGCTTTAACACAAATGACCAGCAGGTTGAAGTTAAGGATAGAAGACTAAAATCCTCATGATTGTCTTTAAAAACACTTATAAGCATGAAAACATCTCAATTTAAGTAAAAGAGTGGTATCTTTCTAGGGGCCACTCTCAGGTCTGGTTTCATGCTTGGCACTGGGCAGGAAGGGAAGGAGGGGGGAAGGGCAGCAATTTAGGTGCAGAAGTTCAAGTGGCCCTGCTGTTTAGTGATTTGCAGTCACTTCACTACAGTCCTGGGAAGGACACTGCCCAGGACAGGAAAGGAGAAGCAGGGCCTAGCTGTAGAAGGCCTATAAAAGAGAAAACAGGATCCTTAATAACATGACCCAGCAAGGAAATGGTGAATTTATTCCCTACAAAGTTTGTTTTACCTACTAGCTAACCAAGCATTCTAACTAGAATTGCAAATATTGCTATAATAAATCTCAGAAAATATAAATGTTAAAATCATCACTTACTTTTTATGCTAACGAAAGACATCTCAAAAGTTTTTAGGAACTTTAAAAACATTAAAACAAGCCTTTCTGATATTCAGGTCCAATTTCTCCAAGCATTGCACTTTAAAAGGGGCTTTAACTCTAAACATTATTTTCTTCAAGTATTTTGGTTCCCCCTTTCTTTTTTTCTTTATACCTTTTTAAAAAGCATTTTTAATTTACTTTAGAGAAGAGAAAGAGATAAAAGGACAAAACAGAGCTATCCTCCATCTGGTAGGGCTGGCCAGCCTAATTCCCCTTCCCCCCTGCTGGGAGTGGCCACAAAGGTGCCAGGAATGTCCTAGCTCCCCCAACCACTGCCTGAGTGGACCAATGCAGCCCAAGGACATGGCTTAGGTCCTAATAAGGCATAACCAAAATACTGGTCACTTCCTGATTCTTATGCTGTGAGACCCCCACTGAAAAACCTTGACCTAATAAGGCTATCTCTGTAACCCACTTCACTTCCATGGGACCACCCAAATGACCAACCCTTTATAACCTATTGTTCTTGCTGGGCTCGCTCTCTCGTCTCGCTGCTGTGCCAGTTAGAGGCTGAGGGCCAAACCCGGGTTTGAATAAAGAAAAGGTTCTATGCTATTGCATCTATTTCGGCTCCCTGGTGGTCCTTGGGGATCATGAAATCTGAGCATAACAGAGAGAGAGAGAGAGAGAGAGAGAGAGAGAGAGAGAGAGAGAGAGAGAGAGAGAGAGAGAGAGAGAAAGATCCATGTGGATTGGTTGCCTCCAGCACCTGCCCCAACTGGGGATCAAACCCTCAATCTGGATATGTTCCATTACCAGCAATCAACCCCCACCCCTTCAGTGTATTGGGCAATGCTCCAACTAACTGAACCACACCAGCCAGGGCTTCTTTATCCCTTTTTACAGGACACCTGGAAGGGAGGCAATGAATAAGTTAGTACTCAATATTGTGGTGGTGTTTTGTCACATCTTCTGTGAAAATTGCTAAGGTAGATGTGTACTCTTCCTGAAAGACCACTTTTTAAAAAATAATACAATCAGTTGAAAGAAGAAAGAAAATTTTATTAACATTATAGTTTCTACCTATGCATAGGTGGATGAGAGGGACTAAATAGCACACAGATTATTAGTTTCTTAACTTTTCTGTATGTCAGCTTCCTCGTCTGCACAATAGGAATAAAGCAGAGCATATTTACACATTAGAGGATGTTCTGGGCCCTAAAAATAAATTACTTTATTTGCATAACTGCCCTATAAGGAAAATAATATTATCATCCCCATTTTACAGATGAGGTATAAAAATACAAAGAGAAGATATCATGCTTGGTAAGGAGCAGAGCCCAAATTCAAATCCAGGATCCCTAACCTTGCTTTCTTAGCCACCATGCCATATTTTGGAGGATAAAGAAAGAAGTCATCAAAAGACCATGGTGCCTTCAGAGGAACATAAACCTTTCCTGAAGATCAAAACAATTTAAAATGACTCTAGAATTAGGCCTTTCAAATTCCTTCATTCCCTCATCCTAGAAAGACTCCCAATAGAAATCATCATTGTGTTTCATAACTCTGCAATATTCTCCCGGGCTTTGAAAGAATCTGAGATGGAAATGAGTACTGACATAAGGATTTGTGACCAGATCAATATGTAATTATGTTTTGGGTATCAAATTCTCCTGGGGAAAACTGCATTTAAATCCTCTTAAGAGACTCAGCTCACGGTTAAAGATGATTAGTAATAAGTCACATTAAGAAAGAGAGAAGAATTAGTGACGAGAGACAGCAGCCCATAGAAGCATCTCTCTGAAGAATACCGACCTCAACCAACATGGCGGGAAGCCTAGGTCAAGCACTGTTTTCTCCTTTGTTGGTGACTGAACCACTTGAATGTATGTTTATAAGAAGCTGTTCTGAAGAATGACCCTGTGTTTTATTTTGTTCAAGATAAGAGTAGATGGCTTAATGAAAATGATGCTTCAACATTTATTCAATCTCTACCTTCTACCTTAGAGGACACCTGTTTTAAAGTACAGATAAGAACAGGCAGGTTTTGTTTTCAATGAGAAATATGAATAACAAAGGAATTCAGAGAAGGCATAATCATTTAACAGTAGTGATCATAGCTGCCTCAGGGGCCCTCACTACACTGCACAACCCCAAGCTCACCAATCACCGTGACCAGCTACACTGTAAATGGTGACTCTTAAGACTGTGCCACACTTGGCCCTAGTATCAGATACTGTTCTGAGCATTTTTTATGTTAACTTGACCCTCACACAACTCTATGAAAGAGTGATGACTGCGTCCGCATTTCATAAATTGAAAGGTGAATTCTTACTTTACATAGTAAGTGATGGAACCAATATAAGTAGCTGGCTTATGGTGGTGTGCACAGCAGATTTTTGTGGATGATCTGCTGCTGTCTCATACTGTCGGCAGTCTTGGAATAAATGCTCAGATATGATTCAACCCTGTCTCTGCTTAATTGGCACAAGTAGTGACAGGCAGCATGGACCCATTGATTGCCCAGTTACAGGTATAGATTCTGCAAAGCATAAAGCTGGAAGAAGATCCCTTGATTCTGTGTATGAACCGATACAATTCCCAGAATCATCCTGAACTGTGTATATGCATGGAGGAGACACAAAGAAGCATAACAAAGACTATGGAAACTAAACAATGATATAAATTACCACCCCAATTCCTAATCTAAGGCCTGAGAGTCATAGGAAGAGACCAAACCTAAGACAGAATAGCAAAGGATTTGAAAACTAACGTTGAAGGTTTGAGCTTGCTGTTTGAATCTAATTTTAATGATTGACTGCTACAACACACACACACACACACACACACACACACACACACACACACACATTTTTTAGAGGATTTTAACAGGGCTCAGAACTTGACAGGAAGTGTTAAAATGTCTCAGATACAATTAAAAATGAATTTATATACAAAGAATCAGGAATATGTGACCAATTAAAAAAAGTTAATTAAGAGTTGCCAACCCTGAGCTTATCTAAATGGGACTTTAAATCAGCTAATAAAAGCATACTGTGTGAGATAAAAATAAATATTCTAGAAATTAATTTGAAATACAGAAATTCTCACCAGAGAAATGAAAACCATAAAAAGTTAACAAAAAGAAAATTTAGAACTTGAGAAAAACAGGAATGAGATCAACAGGATAAAGAAGAGGTGAAAAAAGGAGAATAAAAGATAAAGTAATGGAAATAATCCAATCTAAAAGTTAATAAAAAAATCTATTTTTATTTTAAAAAAAAGAGAACAGAACCTCAGGAACCTGTGGGAAGAGAGAACTTTGATACATTAAAATATATCTACCTGTAATCCTATTTAATAAGATTAATATGCAAATTGACCATTACTCCAACACACAAGACAGTTCCCCCCATGTGGTCAAAGATGTGGACATAAGATGGACATCAGGGGTTGGCAGTTGGGAGGGACCAGGCCTGCAAGGGAGGGCAGTTGAGGGGGGCGATCAAGCCTGCAGGGGAAGGCAGTTAGGGGTGACCAGGCCAGCAGAGGAGGAAAGTTGGGGGAAACCAGGCCTGCAAGGGAAGGCAGTTGGGGAAGGGCAGTTAGGGTGACCAGGCCAGCAGAGGAAGGAAGTTGGGGACAATTGGGCCTGCAGGGAAGGGCAGTTAGGGGTGATCAGGCCTGAAGGAGAGGGCATTTAGGGGCAAATAGGTTGGCAGGGGAGCAGTTGGGCATAAATCAGGCTGGCAGGGGAGTGGTTAGGGGGTGATCAGATGGCAGACATAAGTGGTTAGGGGTAGTCAGGAAGGCAGGTAGGCGAGCAGTTGGGAGCTGGCAGTCCTGGATTGTGAGAGGGATGTCCGACTGCCCATTTAGGCCCAATCCTACCCTCAAGGCATACCAGATTAGAGAGAGTACAGGCTGTGCTGAGGAACACAACCCCCATGCACAAATTTCACGCACAAGGACTCTCTAGTATTATACACACACACACACACACACACACGCACACACACACACACATACATATACATATATACATATATTATATATATATATAACATATATATATGTTATATATATATATATATAATATATATATGCAATGTATATTCGCACATGCACACACACACACCTCAGAGGACAACTGTTTTAAAGTATAGGTAAGAACAACTTTAGTTTTCAATGAGAAATATAACCAATATATTTCTTTATAACTTTAGTAATACAATATATTTCATTATAAAAACAATGTTTCAAATGTATGTGTATTTCTCAACAAAAATTACAGAGACCTGGAGAGAGTGAAACAATACCTTTAAAGTGCAAGTAAAGAACTCTCAACCTAGAATTTTATGTTTGGTAAAAGTGTCTTCCATGGAATAAAGGCAAAAACAACATTCTAAATGAGAAAAAATTAAGATGATGTGTTGCTGTAAGATTTCTTCCAAATGAAATGCTAAAGAAAGGTTTTAAGGCAGAGGTGACATGACATCAGAAGGAAATTTAAAATTTTAGGAAGGAAGGGAGAGCAACCAACAAATGTGAACAAATGTAAGATGACTGTTTTTCCCTTCTGGTTTCTTTAAAATATAAATGACTACAGAAAGCACACATAATACTATTGTCTGGTTACTAGTTCAGAGATCATAGGTGCATTACATATGACAATTACAAAATAAAGAGATTAAAGGAATATGGTTATAAGTTTTCTATATTTTTTCTTAGGTGATAAAATCAAAATAGATAGCAAAAACTAAGATATGTATATTTTAATTCCTAGAATAATTGCTAAAAAATAAAACAGTGAAACATAATAAAAAAGACAATAGATAAGTTTAAAAGGGATATAAAAATATTAAAATAATTCAAAAGAAAATAGAAAAAAAAGCAGATAGAAGAATAATATCATAGCTACAGAAGGAATAAAATATCTGACCAAACTCCAATAACATTGGATCATTTATTAATTCAACTAGAAGCCAGATGCACAAAGATTTCTGCAAGAATGAGCCTTCCTTTTCATGGCTATCAGCACTGCCTTTGCTTCAGCTGGAACTGTCTTTCCACCTTCCCATGCTGCCGAGAGGCCCAGAGCAGCTGGAGTGGTGCAGAATGCCTACATCATCACCATGGTGATGCTGAAAGCATCCTGCCCCACCCCGGCCACTCAGTGCCTGTGTATGCAAATTAACCTGCCATCTTTGTTGGGTTGTAATTTGCATACTCACTCCTGATTGGCTGATGGGCATCATGGTGATAGACAATTTGCATGTTTCTCTTTTATCAGTGTAGATTCTGGGAAAAACAAAACTAGCATAGCAGAGAGCAGATCAGTGGTTGCCAGGGTGCTGAAGCTTGGCATGTCTTCATTACAAAAGGGCAGCCAGTGGACACTGGGGAAGTGATGGTACTGTTCTATACCTTGACTATGGGTATAGCTATATGACTGTGTACACTTCTCAAAATTCATATAACTGTATGACAAAAGAGTAAATTTTACTCTATGTAAAGTTGTAATTTTTTGATAGTAGGAACCAAGTTAACATTTCCAGTAGATGTGTTCTAGTTTTACCACAGATCTTCACTGTTATTTTAAACAAATTTCTTTATTTTTGTGGTCAAAAATGTTTTTTCTGTACTGTGGGTTTGTAATTTATCACATAATACTATGAATATCATTATTAGAAAAAAAGAGTTATCAATTAGGTAAATATATTTTTAAAATACTGTCTTTTAAGCTATGCCCCAGTTCTTTGACTAATCAGGTAAATAGATGAGGCATAGCTTATTTCACTTTGAGCCCTGCCTTGTTTTAAGTTAATCTTTTTAATATATATATATATATATATATATATATATATATATATATATATTGTGTTGTTGTTTTTTTACAGAGAGGAAAGGAGATGGATAGAGATTTAGAAACATTGATAAGAGAGAAACATCAATCAATTGCTTCCTGCACATTCCCTATTAGGGATGTGCCTGCAAGCAAGATACTTGTCCTTGAGCAGAATCCACCTGGGACCCTTCAGTCCACAGGCCAATGCTCTATCCACTGAGCCAAACTGGTTAGGCCTTAAATCAGTATTAAAGCAAGGTTCACTACAGTGTCTTCTGTCCAGAAAGGGCCCATACCCTAAAAACAATGAGTTATTTAGATTTCATTGAAGAGAGAGCTCATAAGGGAGAGGAGACTTTTAGCATACAAAATCTTAAATATTCATTCCATTTGTCTACTCTCCTAATTTCTCTAAACACAAACTTGAATCATTCCTTCTTTATCTATCCCAATTAGAGACCCAAAGTAACCTAAACTAGTCTTCTGAGCTATAGAATCTTCTGCGAGGATTTCTTAATCTCTCACTATATTTTTCACCCATAGCCTTTTAGACTTTCTTATTATTGCATTTGTGTATAAATGTGTGTAAGAAATTCCAAAGGAGAGGCAAATCCAGCCACCAGATTTGAACCCTCTTGGCAATGGAAACATCCAGAATTAGAGGCAACAACTAAAAACTCTTTTAAAAAACAATATTGGATAAACAAAATTATGCACTTAGAACAACCACAGAACTTAAATCAGAGAGCCTATAAAATATTAAATTGTACAAGTTAAGTGATGAGAGATTTCAAATAATAAAGAATCTGAGTGTTTTTGTTTTTTAACTATACGGTAATCAAACTATCTATTGATTAAATGTCTACTGGGAACCCAGCATAGTCTTTTATTATGAACAATTACTACCACCTCCTACTTTAACCTACACTCACACACATCAATATATCAGTGCATGAATCAGTCACATGATAATCCAAAAAGTGTGATTAACTTACTACTAGTTTATGGCAGAACAATAGAACTTTCAAAGACAGGATAGTAGTGTTCTTTCTTAGGCAGATGACAAAATTATTGGGAATTTACATCAGGGACTCAGTTCTTAGTAGAAACAAATTAAATGGCAATAATAAGATAATTTCAGATAGTGAATAATAACTTCATAATAAACATAAGAATCTTGCTGATCTTAACTATCAGTGGGAGATCATTAGATTCATAGCTGATAAAAATAAGATCATTTTCTTCAAGATGGAAGAGATAAGCCCCCAAAAGTTGGTTCTGTCCCTTTATATTTTCCACAATCTTGAAAATACCCACACATACAATTTATCTATGATAGAGATTAGAAGGCACAACAGTTTCAATTCACTCCAAGTAAAGAATACCAAAGTTTTGTGCTTTCCAAGTTATAAATTATTTATCACAATGAAAACAAAATTTGAAAAAGACATTGAAACCCAATGAAAGTTAGCCTGAAATAATAGTTGTCTCCTCCATACATAACAGGTATGTTGATTGATATTAATGTATTACAATAAGTTAATTGAGCATTAATTATGTACAGGGTAACATGCACAGGTAAACTGTGTATTGTAGATAATATGGCACGTAACATTATTAAAATATTGAAATCAGCAAACTGCTAAATAAAGTTTTATTGAAATACAGCCACACCCATTTGTAGATGTATTATCTATGGGTTGTTTTTGTATCCCAAAGGCAAAAGTCAGTCATTGTGATAGAGACCTTAGGATCACAAAGCCAAAACTATTTACTATCTTGTTCTTTACAGAGAATGTTGCTACTCCTGGAATAAAAGATTCAAGTTATATTTTCTGTGTGCTTCTTTAGAATATACATTGAAATTCAATGGAAAATTGGATGAAGTAAATGAAGAAAAATAAAAACTAAGGATGGCTCAAAATTTTTACCTGAATAATTAGGTGGATTGTGATACCATTTACTGAGAAGGGGAAATCTGGGAGAAAGGTAAATTGTGTGAGAGGGTGGGGTGAGGATAAAGTGGGACAATAGAAACCAATAGTTCTATTTTGAAATGGTATTGTCTATTCACAGCAATACTCCATTTGTAGGCTCCTGATGTTTATTTCTTTATGTATTTTTACCTTGGATGTCTCTTTAACCCAAATAGTTACACACAGTAGGGGCACCACAGTGTTGTTCTGACAAGTCCCAATCTTGAGTTAGAAGACCCAGATTTGAAATTTGTCTTCAGCAATACTAGTGATGTCATATAGGGCAGTGGTCGGCAAACTGCAGCTCGCACACCATACATGGCTCTTTGGCCCCTTGAGTGTGGCTCTTCCACAAAATACTATGGCCTAGGCAAGTCTATTATGAAGAAGTGGCATTAGAAGAAGTGTGAGTTTAAAAAATGTGGCCGTCAAAAGAAATTTCAATCATTGTACTATTGATATTTGGCTCTGTTAACTAATGAGTTTGCCGACCACTGATATAGGGCAACTTTCTTAACTTCTTTTTCACTTAGTTTTTTTTTTAATCAATTAAAAGGTCAAATAGCCCTACCTGGTTTGGCTCAGTGGATAGAGCATCGGCCTGGGGACTGAAGGGTCCCGTGTTCGATTATGGAAAAGGGCACATAACCAGGTTGTGTGCTCGATCCCTAATGAGAGCATGCAGGAAGTAGCCAATCAATGATTCTCTCTCACCATTGATGTTTCTATTTCTCTCTCTCTCTTTCATCTCTGAAATCAATAAAAATATATATTTTCTAAAAGTGAAATAATAATTTCTGACCCAAAATGTTATGATGAGGTAATATTTGTGAAGCAGTAAAAGGATTAAGCATTTACTATGTGTTAAATGGATAAGAAAATTTGGATATATTATAGGTTTTGTTTTAATGCCAAATAAAAGTTTTCATCAGTAAAAGTGAAACTTACTCTGTATTGAGGAGCAGAGGAGAAAATACATTGGCTTTAGTTTTAGGTGCCCTAGCCAAGAATAGACTGACCATCAGCAGGGGAAAAGCACAACCACAAACTGAGAGATTTTCCACTGATAGTTAGGATCAGCAAGATTTTTGTTTTATTATGAAATTATTATTCACTATCTGAAAATTGCTTTTAATGCTGCCATTTAATTTGTTTCTTTAAAGAACTGGGGTCCTGACAGAGAACCAAGATGGCAGCATAGGTAAACACCTATCTTGCTGCCATACACAGCAATTTCAAAACTACAAATTAACCAAAGAACAAACACCATCCAGAATCACCGGAAAGCTGGCTGAGTGAAAATTCCACAAATAAATGTGAAGATAAGACACTGTGACTCAGAGTAGCAGCGAAGGACAGCGTTGAAGATATGCACGAAGTCAGAGGTTTGGAGGAGTACATGCATCAGTGGATAGAGCAGGTGGCTGAAAACCGGCCAGTTTTCTTGAACGGGGGAGACAAAGACATCACACTGGACTGATTCTCCAGCTCTGGGCAAAGTCCAGGGAACCCACTATCATATGGGGTAAAAATTGGACAGTGGGAGGGCACACCAAAGCTCGGGTGCTGCAGGGGTAGGCGGGCTTGTGATGAAGGGGAGATTGTGCAGAGTGCGCATGAGCTTGGGAACAGTGCAGCTGCATGACCACGCAGAGAGCACTTGTGACTTGCTCTTTCATTTGAGAAACCAACAGACTGCATTGTTTTGGGACCCTGGGTGAGACGTTGGGTGTGCAGACTCATTTGGGGAGAATCTGAATTCTCCAGCAGCTGGTGGATCTCGGCAGTGGCTCTCTCGCAGAGACCCTGGGGCTGCATAGGGCAGAGCTGACACAGTCTGCTTGGCCTGGAGACTCCGCCTATCCAACCCGCGTACTGCTGAACATCACAGATAATTGGCCTGGAGGTCAACCCCTCCAAGTGCTAACAACAATTAACCTGGTCTTCAACAAGACTGTGCAACCCATATCCACCTCAGGTAACTGGGGAGGCTGAGCCACTGTCCCTTGTAGGACATCTACCACAAAAAGCTAATTGACCAACTCAGGGAAGCAGCCACCATGCAGAGACATGGAAAGAAATCAGATGTGAAAGAAATGGAGGAAAAAAAAACACGCCTGGACATGGAATTCAAAACCATGGTTATAGAGCTTTTCAAGAGGCTCCTAGAAAAGGTCGAGACCTATAAGGAAATAAACAAGACCTATGAGGAAATGAACAAGACCTACCAGGAATTGAACAAAACCTGCGAGGAAATGAACAAGACCTACCAGGAATTGAACAAGACCTGCGAGGAAATGAACAAGACCAACGTGGAAATGAATGAGACCTACAAGGATATGAACGAGACTCGCAAGGATATGAAAAAGGACCAACTAGAAATCAAGCATACACTGACTGAAGTAAAAAAATATTATACAAAGACCTAAAAGTACTCTAGAGCACCCCAAGAACCAAGTTAAAGATTTGAAATACAAAGAGGTAAAATCCACTCAGCTGGAAATGCAAGTAACCAAAAGAATCCAAAAAATTGAAGATAGTATAAGGGGCCTCTGGGACAACCTCAAGCATACCAACATCCGAATTATAGGGATGCCAGAAAAAGAGAGAGCAAGACAATGAAAACCTATTTGAAGAAATAGTGACTGAAAACTTCCCACACCTGGTGAAAGAAATTGACTTAGGAGTCCAAGAAGCGCACCAAACCCCAATATATAGGAACCCTAAGAGGACCACACCAAGGCACATCATAATTAAAATGCCAAAAGCAAAAGACAAGGAGAGAATATTAAAAGCAGCAAGAGAAAAACAGTTAGTTACCTATAGGGGAGCACCCATACAATTGTCAGTGGATTTCTCAACAGAAACAATGCAGGCCAGATGGGAGTGGCAAGAAATATTCAAAGTGATGAATAGCAAGAATCTACACCCAAGATTACTCTATCCAGCAAAGCTATCATTCAGAATTGAAGGTCAGCTAAAGTGCTTTGCAGATAAGAAAAAGCTAAAGGAGTTCATCACCACCAAACCAATATTATATGAAATGCTGAAAGATATTCTTTAAGAAGAGGAAGAAGAAAAAGATAAAAGTGTAAATTAGGAACAACAAATACACATCTATCAACAAATGAATCTAAAAATCAAGTGAATTAATAATCTGATGAACAGGATAAACTGGTGAATGTAACAGAATCAAGGACATAGAGAGGGAATGGACTGACAATTCTTGGAGAGAAAAGGGATGTGGGAAGTGCAGTAAGAGACTGGACAAAAATCATGCAACTATGGGAGAGAACAGTGCGGGGGGTGAGGGCGGAGGGTGGGATGGGTACAGGGTGGAGGGGAGCTATAGGGGGGAAAAGGGAACAATGTAATTAATAAACTGAACAATAAAGATTTAAAAATTTTTTTTAATAATAAAAATAAAGAACTGGGGTCCTAGTGCCAATTCCCAATAATTTTCTAATCTAACAAAGAAAACTACTATCCTGACTTTTATGAAATCACACTTCTTTGTTATATTTGTATGCTTTGTAGTTTCATCTCTAAATCAAGCATACCTAAAGGGAACAGTTGAGGTTTGTTTTCCAAACTATATTGAAGCATCCATTTTATATAAAAACTGCTGTTTGAAATTTTAACCCTGCTATTTGGCTCCTGTAAATGCTTGTTTACTTAAATAATAAGGAAAATAAAACTACTCCCACTTCAGAGAAGCCATTAAACCTTCCCCAGACAAAATTATCAGTGCTAGCACCAGGCCAAGACTTTGGTTAGGTCTCACGGCCCCACCACATAGGGGCTCTTTAAGAACTTGCAAAGGGGGCCAAAAACACCCCATATTTGGGAGACAAAGAAGATAAAAACACATAAATAGGGAAATTTCCTCCATGTTGGGGCCCAGAATTTGAGAGACATTTTCCTCTGGACCTGCGCATAATAAATGTAACTTCATGCCTCTAAGTATTGCTTGGTTCTTCTCTGGCTTTCTGTAACAATATTAATGGAGTTATTCCACCTTTCTTTTTAGTCTTGCTTTCTTGTTTGTGAGAATACAAATGCTGTGGGTACTGTATGTAATACTCCATTACATAAATGTATCACAATTTGATTATTTTATATTGATGATAATTTTAATTTTTTCCATTTTTACTATTATAAATAACTAGTGGCCCAGTGCACTAAATTCATTCACATTGAAAGGGTATTAGAGGAAATATTTTAATAATGCTATTTGCCCTTTCTCCATAATAAAAGTGTGACAGATAAAAGGTAATGAATACAATGTATATGAAAATAATAAATAATTTCATTAATAAATCATAAAATGATATAACCACAACAAACTCATGATATAAAAACAACATTGATGCAAATAATGACTGATAAAGTGATTAAACTTATTCTAATATCTCCCTGGATACCACATTAACAGTTAAAACTCTTTCAGAGTGCTTGACTAATTTCCCTTGGAATAAAGTATTTACAACTTTAACTTTAACATCACATGCTCTTCAAACTCAAAAGAAAGCAACATAATAACTGACCAAGTGTGAAAACAGTCTCAGGTAGGAATATTCCTACTCTGTCTAGAGTTTGCCCTTGTGATTTATTAATAGTCATTGCAAATGCTGGCATCACGGGAAACTGTTGTCAAATTAATTTAAATGGGAGGCCAGTGTCAGATGGGGACAAATTAATTCTTGGACAAATTAATCCTCTCCCTCTGCAGATCCTCTTAATACTTCAGCTTCGATAATGTTAGGTAGTAATCTTTTGAGAATAAATCTGGTATCATTACAAAGTCCCCATTTACTATTAAGATTTCTCAATAGCATGATTATTGCTCCTACTTTCAATTTTAATTTATGACACGGCATTCCTGAAGGAGTAATACTATTAAGAAATTTAATGGGAAATTTTTCCTTTTCAGCATCATCTGTTGAGTCAATGGAATCATTGTGTCGAGGGCTGACTTTCAATAGGTCGCAGCGAGGGACTTGCTCTGCTACATAGGAAAAACCAACCCTGAAGCAGAATGGTTTAGCGCCCAGTTCCCACAACCATGTGTTGCATGAAGGGTGTGGGGGCGGCTGCCTTTCTGGCCACATCCTGTTTCCCAGGACGAAGGGCTCTCTGCACAGGACCCTGGTCCCAATGTGTGTGCTGAAGCCACCGCAACAAAGCGGTTGGGCTTGGCAGTGGCGGCCCCGGCCCGGCGGCGGGGGATGATGGGGGACAGCTATTCGAGCCCAACTGAGGCTTCTGCAGGGCGCTGCTGGTCCTTCTACCTGGGCGGGATTCTGAGTGCTCATTACCCAAGGTGCCCCTGGCACTCATTTGCATGTCCCATGCTACAGGTAAACCCCACACCTCAGTCACAGCCTATCAGAGCAACCTTCATGTGAGCTTCGTGAGGGGATATCATGGCATCAAATTTCCCTAACCACCCAAGGTCACCGTGGAAGGTCCCGACTCAGTCAACAGTATGTGTAAGGAGAGAGGGATCTCACCGGCCCTTAAGTACCAAGTGGGCAGAGCTTATAGTGTGATGCTTGCTTACTCAGCACTGTGGCCACACCCCTATCTCCTGGCGATGCCCCCTGTTTGCTGGCCATGCCCCCTGTCTGCTGGCCATATCTGCTGGCCATGCCCCCTACTCCTGATTGGCTGGTAGTATAGCTGAGATATGGTCAATTTGCATGTTACTCTTTTATTAGATAGGATGCTTTCATAACATCATTTCCTATGAATAAATACACACACTTCTGTGAGAATATTCATTCTGAGGCATAGAATTATTCCTATACTGTCATAGAGAATGTACCACCAACAGTATCAATGGGTCCCTTTTGCTCCACATAAAATCAGAACTTAGTATTAATCACCTTTATAATATTGATGGCTGTGTATTAAATTTAATTGTGGATTCATCTGAGTGTCCTTATGCTTTCGAGAAGCTGTGGTAAATATAGAAATAAACTGAGAGGGAAATTGGTTTTCTTGAGCTGAGACCATGAAACATTGCCTATGGCAGAAAGCTAATGGGTAGAGATGGGCTGAAACTGAGAGAAAAAGGAAACATTTGATAGAGCAGGACTGTGGAGATGTGAAGAGAAGTGTGAAACAAGAGTAAACAGGTTGGCCTGAAGCAAGATCTCATTTTGCACTGCACTGCCAGAGTGAAGAAAAGTAAAGACAGATGAGGCAGGGGATGGGAGTAAGGAGAGGGAGAGATGGTATGAACTTGTGGGATTTCCTTACCTGAGTGTCCTACTTTACCTTTAAGAAGGAGTAAGTTATCTGCTAATATTCAGTATGAAGGGAAGAGATAGAGATTGGTGAAATGAAACAGTTACTGCAGGGGAACTGGACATAAAAGAAGCACCTAAGTGCGGGAAGCCACTGCTTGCCTATATTGTCAGGAGAGTGCACCAAGGATCGCCTAAGGCTTATAGACCTTTGGCATTAGCAGAGCTGACAATAAGCAGGTAATGTTTGTGTTGAGGAAATGGTGCCTCAAGGCAATTTCCTAACCCCTTGGTCAGCAAACTATGGCTTAGGAGCCACATGTGGCTCTTTGGCCCCTTAAATGTGGCTTGTCCACAAAATACCATGGCCTGGGCGAGTCTATTTTGAAGAAGTGGCATTAGAAGAAGTTTAAGTTTTAAAAATTTGGTGCTCAAAATAAATTTCAATCCTTACACTGTTGATATTTGGCTCTGTTGACTAATGAGTTTGCTGATCACAGCCCTAACCTGATCATCCTTTTACAGATTACCAAACTATACCTTTGATATGCCTGTATGCATTGCTAAAGGGCAAATGTGTATCCTATCTAATAAAAGAGTAATGTTAAAATTAACCATCACTCCACCACACCCACAAGCCACGCCCACTAGCCAATAAGTAGCAAGTATGCAAATTAACCTCAACCTAGATGGCTGTGACCATGGAGCAAGCAGGAGGGAGGTTTGGGTTTCTCCAGCAATGAAGGAAGCCAAGCTTTCCACACACCCTGGCTGGGCCCAGGCCTCCACTCAAGGCTACAAAGTTTCAATTATAGAAGATAAATAAATCCTAAAAGAAATGGCAGCAGCCAAGGAGCTGGAGAGAGCAGGAGGCTAGGGTTGCCCCTGATGATGGAGGAAGCCTAGCTTTCTGCAGCCCTGGCTTGCCTTGGCCTCCACTACAAAGTTTCAATTATAGAAGATAAATAAGTCCCAACAGAAATGGCTTCCACCACGGAGAGAGCAGGAGACTCTGCTCCAATCCAGGCTACAAAGTTTCAATTGTAGAACATAAATAAATCCCAGATACCAGGGCCTCTGCTTGCATAACTGGGGAGCATAGCCAGCCAGAAAACTACTATAGACGCCTCGCTCAGGCTGCCCCACACCCCAAAGGAACCCCCACCCTGATCAGGGACAGCCTTCAGGGCAAGCCAGCTGGTCCGCACCTATGCACCAGGCCTCTATCCTATCCAATAAAAGAGTAATATGCAACACACAAGATGGCTGCCCCCATTTGGTCAGAGATCCTGCCCCTATATAGACACAAGATGGCTGCCACAAGATAATCAGCAGCAGAGAGCAGTTGTGAGGGACCAGGCCTGCAAGGGAGGGTAGTTGGGGGCAATCAAGCCTGCAGGGGATGGCAGTTAGGGGTGACCAGGTCAGCAAGGAGGGAAGTTGGCAGTGACAGGGCCTTCAGGGAATGGCAGTTGGGGTGAACCCAGGCCTGCAGGGGAGAGCATTTGGGGAGTACCAGGCCTGCAGGGGAGGGCAGTTAGGGGTAACCAGGCCTTCATGGGAGCAGTTAGGCATCCATCAGGCTGGCAGGGGAGTTGTTAGGGAGTAATCAGGCTGGCAGGCTGAAGTGGTTAGGGGCAATTGGGAAGGCAGGCAGGCGAGCAGTTGGGAGCCAGCAGTTCTGGATTGTGAGACAGATGTCCGACTGCTGTTTAGACCCGGTAGGATTGGGCCTAAACAGGCAGTCAGAGATCCCTCAAGAGGTCTCAGATTGGAGAGGGTGCAGGCTGGGCTGAGGGACACCCCCCCACCCCATGCACAAATTTTGTGTACCGGGACTCTATTTCAAGTAAATAAAAGGCCAGACCATGCCACAAATCAGTGTGTCTCTTCAAGAAAGAGGCTCCACCTAACCCCAATGACTTCTAAATTCACATTTCTTGTACAGCATTTTCATTTCTGCACCAGTCCCTCCTTCATATCTTGAACCCTGTCACAAAGGTCACATCACTTAAGCAATGTGAATACATTAAGAATAGGACTTAGAAAACAAAATTTAAGTTATTAGTATGTCTATTTGTCTCTCCCACTGTACTGTAAATTCTTTTAAGGTTGGAATCATATAATATTTCCTCTTGTATACAGAAGGTTTATTATAATTTCTGTTCTCTAATAGGTATCTAATACATTGTTTTAAAAAAATTAATAAAAGGGGCAGTTCCATATTAAACCACTTCTATAATTACCCTTAGACATACAGGGACATTTCCCAAGAAGAAATAGGGAAATGCTACAAGAAGTTATTTGTTTAAGGTACTAAAGAACTTTCTGA
Organism: Antrozous pallidus; assembly: GCA_027563665.1. NCBI lineage: Eukaryota > Metazoa > Chordata > Mammalia > Chiroptera > Vespertilionidae > Antrozous > Antrozous pallidus. Next base: position 61,181,942 of record CM050520.1, read on the forward strand.
GATTGCAGCACAATCCAGGCACCAGGAATTGGAGCTAAACTGAAACAAAAGAGGACATTTTTCTTGAAGTTGCCATCAGTAAAGCAAAGGGCTGTTCCACCACTAAATGAGAGGAGAGGACATGACGGATTATTAAGAGAATTAGTCCATGAGCATTTATAAATGTTGTCTGGGAACACCCAGAACTCTTTATGGAAGTAGCCAATGTTGTTTCTGCAAGCAGATTAGAGATGGACCAGAAAATAGTGTTTCTGTTTTTAAGATATGCATTATGATAAAGATAGTGATGTAAGTTGTTCCTGACTTCATTCTTTCACAGAAGATCAGCAAGCAACCATCCATGGTCAAAACACAAATGTGAAAATCTCCCCCTTTCCCCAGCACACAGAGGCTGAGAAGGATCATAATAGAAGGGCAAGAGCAGCAGCTATCCTCTGAGGGAAACACTCTCTTCCAAGCCAGCACAGTGTAGTAAGGAGAGGGCCACCTAGCTATGGTTTCTCCGGGGGTAAAAAAAAAAAAGTGCAATGTATATATCTGCTCCCCAGGCATTGTGTATGCTTCCTGAGAGGCCCACTCTGGCCTTGACTCCTGGGGATCACTGTGGGAATCTGCCAGACTTGACCTCTTGGGACCAGACACAGATGGAGAAGAGGGCGGGAGCTTACAGCAACCAGGGCTCAGATCTTGGTGGACCACGTTCCTGCTTACAGCAGCCCCAAAACAGAAGTTCCAGCCAACGGTTCTATTCATGTGTACAGCCAAGGGTGGCCCTATCAGGCCAGGGAGTTCCGTTGAGAATTCTAACTAATTTGGGTCCCCAGTCAACAGGCTGCACTAGCCATGGAGCCCTTTCTATCACTACTTGGAAAAGAAAGCAAATGTGCAGCCCTCGCCAGCTGTTGAGCATAGCCTTCAGTCTCTCCTGACCAGAGAGCTATCCTCTAGTCTGGCTCAGACACAATCTAACCAGCAGCTCTGTCAACTGATAAGCATAACCTCTGTCCCCACATAGCAGGCAGGGATCCTGAACAGTACCTCTGGCCATGCTCAGAGCTCAGACTACTGTACCATGAACTGTGGGTAAATCCTACAGCCTCAACCATCAGTGAAGCCCAGCTTTCAGCCTTGCCCTATTGCTGAACATGACCTGAAGCTCACCCAAGTAGGGAGCCCAGCTGGTGACCCTGCCCAACTGCAAAGCAGATCCTGCAACTACCCCTGACCAGGAAGCACTGAAAGCAACTTTGCCGGCCTCAGAGCACAGTTTCTAGCCCCAGCCGATGGCAGTGCACAGCTTGAGGCCCCTGTTGACCAGAGAAACCAGCCAGTAACCTTGTCTGAGCTCAGAGAACCACCCGTGGCCTACCAAGCCCTCACCAACTTAGTGCATAGCTTGTGGCCCCAAGTCCCTGCTCATCTGCAAAGCTCTCCTGCAGCCTCACTTGGACACAAAGTTCAGCCAGCAGTACAATCCAGTCTGGGAGTGCAGCCTGAGACCCACCCAGCCAGGAGCAATTTTTCCAACTAGATTTTCTTTCAGGAAAAAATCAATTTTACATTTTTTTATTGTGGTAACATGTCGGATATGAAAAACATTCCCTCATTTTAATTATTACTACTAATAATAAGCATTCGACTTAAAATGTAGTTATAGCTTCACTGTAACAATATTCCCAAACTCTCAGCTCTGGCTGTGCCTTACAGATGACTCAGACATGGCAATGATGTTCTTTACAATTTAATGTATACAGTCATACATTCCTAATCAATTCTGCAGGGCACCGGGTAAGACTCCACGCAAGATACAGAAATGAAGTAGAACCAGTTTTCCCTCCAAAGTGTGAATAAAATCAGGCAAGTACAAAAACATAGGGTGTCCAAAAATGTATACACACACTTGGCATAATTATAAGGGCAGGGTGTATTAAAATACATTTCATTTTCAAATTTGAGCTATTGCCTGTTAAAGTGTGTATACTTTACAGGGAGGTGCCTATACGGAGAACACAAGCTAGAATGTGATGGGACATTTCTGTTCTGAGACACACTCTTATACAGGAGCTGACTTATTCTAATGTGCTTCTTATGACCTTCTTATTTATACCTCACTTATCAAAATGTACCAAAACCATTTTATTTTGCCTCATTTCAAGATATTCATTCAAAATAGGAACTTGTTTCATGAGCTATACATATATACCTTCCAAGAAATAGGTTTTCATTAATAGACTATGCACATTCCCTGTGGCTTATGCCTCTTTTCCCACCTCTCATCAGGACCTCATAGCATTAACTTACAGATATGTATGCACTTGCTTGTCCCAAATGTTCTACATATACATAAATATGGTGTAATATACTTTCATACTTTGCATCTTCCACTTATCTTTAAAAACTTATAGAATCTCTTAAAAAATAGTAAAGAGCCTAATTCCTAGGGAATTCTGCATTGGCAATACATTCTAATGATTAAGTGACTCTAGTCAGCCCACCTACAAGATGTTGGAATTACAGTTACCTTGAATGCACCAATGCATATACAATAACTAAGATATTACAAGTAATTCCAGGGGAATTGCTATGGTACTCTGTCCCCCAAATATCACAACACATTTTACAGTAATTTCTCAAATAGTATTGGTACAATTTCTCTTTTCTAGTTTTCATGTGAATTTAAAATATAAAGCCTTGAAAAGTATATCTCTACATGGGGATTCTTCATTGTGAATTAAAATTGTTATTTTTGGAAAAAAAAGTGTTCAAAGTCATCAAAAAATGACTAAAGAGTTTAAAGCTAAGAGTAAAACTCTAGGCCCTCAAATCCTATATTCTCAGATTCTCTTTCAAATAGACAGGAGTTCCGGGCAGTGACAGGAGTGCAGGTCTTAAAGCAGAAATTCTGGTATGTGGGTCACATGACCTGGCATCTCCAACAGCTTGCAGGAGCAGAACTAAAACACTGGACTAAGAGACTGATGAGATACAAGTTCCTCTGCTTAGTATCAGCCAAGTTTTTCTGCGTTAGTTCAAAATTTGGAACATTCAGTGTGATAAAGAAAAGCACACTGAGTGTGGACCATGGAGAAACCACACTGAACTCCTTCAGTGCTTGTCCATGACACTAAAAAATTATAAGATCTAACTTAGGAAGCAGCATATTTCAAGGCTGCTTTAGTTCTTTTTTTTCTGGGATTTATTTTTTAATTTAGCTTTTTTTGTTGAAAGTATTATAGATGTCCCCCTTTCCCCCCATGATCCCTTCTAGCTGCACCCACCCCAGCCCCAGGCCTTCACTATTTCCTTATTACCTGTGTCCATGGGTTATGCATATCTATAATAATAAAAGTGTAATATGCTAATTATACCAGACAGCCCAATGACCTTCCAGATGTCATTCTGGACATCCAGACAAAACCCCGGCAGTGGGGCCGAGACAGAGGTGGTTAGAGGCAATCAGACAAGCAGGTAAGCAGTTAAGGGTGATCAGGCATGCAGGCAGAATGGTTAGGGGTGATGAGGCAGGAAGGCAAGTGGTTAGGGGTGATCAGGCAGGCAAGTAGAGGTGGTTAGGGATGATCAGGCAGGCAGGCCAGCAGTTAGGAGCCAGCAGTCCTGGATTATGAGATGGATCCAGGAATCAGGCCTAACCTGGCAGTCTGATATCCCCCAAGGGGTCCCAGATTGTGAGAGGATGCAGGCTGGGCTGAGGGACACCCCTCAGACCCCATGTACATATTTCATGCACTGGGCCTCTAGTATGCATATAAGTTATTAGTGGATCTCCTCACATGTACCCACCTACCTCTGCCTTCCCTCTGAGATCCCATGGTTTGTTCCACACATCTATGTCTTTGGATCTATTTTGTTCATCAATTTATTTTGTTTGTTAGATTTCACATATGAATAAGATTATGTGATACTTGTCTTTCTCTGCTTATTTTGCTTAGCATAATGTTTTCTAGGTTCCCCCATGCTGTCTCAAAGGATAAGAGATCCTTCCTTTTTACTGCTGCATAGTATTCCATGGTGTAAATGTACCACAGTTTGTTTTTGTTTTTAATTCACTCATTTACTGATGGGCACTTGGGCTGTTTCCAGATCTAAGGTATGGTAAATTGTGATGCTATGAACATAGGGGTGCATACATTCTTTCTGATTGGTGTTTCAGGTTTCTTGGGATATATTCCTAGAAGTGGGATCACTGGGTCAAATAGCAGCTCCATATTTAATTTTTCAGTAAATCTCTGTGTATAATACAACATGTAAACCAGAACACATGATAGTTCTTATGTATGAGAGAGAGGATTCATAAGAATGGCAAGTCATTGTAACACAAAGAGAAATTCAACTAAGGAGCTCAGTTTTATTGACTACCAAGGTGCCAGAGCAGGAGTGTTGATGAACTGATTACAGGCCATGTCTACCCTTGCCCTTGTTCTCAGAAACTAGATTTATTCTGCACATTAAGAATTGAATTATATTTTAGGAGGTGACTCAAATTTACAAGACACATATGGATGGATATATAAAATCATAGTTAATTAGTATAAAACAGGAACTATAGTATCCAAAGAGAATAGACACAAAGAGAGTATGACCTGTACAACCCCTTTTATTAGGCAACTCATATTACAAGCCAAAGTACTATCAAATGCAAGTTTATTATTTGATAGAGATAATTCTATTGTCCGAGTAGTTCAAACATAAGCAATCTTAAGCAGTATATTTTATTCACATAAGCAAGCTACATGGAAAAGTACTTGATAATCAGATGTTTGCATATCATAGTGTTGAAACACTGAACCGATTTGGCAGTTTTAACAATGACTGATTCAGATTAGGGTAGCCTGATCCACCTACTCTTGAAAATAGAAAGGTGGGATACTGCGAGTGCATCCTCTCTTTGGACTACCCTTGGAAGACTAGAGCCCCAATGGTTAGTTATATATCCTATTCCTCAAAGCATTCTTGCTAATATTTATGAATGGTTTTTAGTCCATCTACTCCAAGTCATTATTTTGGTTTTGAGTTAAATGTACCTCCTAGGTATTTTCTTCCACAGTGGAGCTCAAGAAATTAAATTCCTTCTGACATCATAGAGGTTTGGGGTAGGGAGAGGAAGGTGGTAAGCCAGGTCATTTAGTTTTATGGTTTGTTCTAACTTCCTATTTAAAGGAAAACTATACCATCTGAAGTTGCATAGTATATCAATTTTTCCCTAACCCTGCTTTCTTATCCTGGGGTTAACTCCTATTCCTTAAAAGTTGTGTAGGTATCCCAGGGTGATTTTTAGGAGACCTCACACTTCTTGTCCACAATCCACTGCCCACCTCTTTCCTAGCAGTGTGTTTCTTCAAGTCTGTTATTCTATCTACAACACACTAAGCAAGCTGGTCCAGTATGACTATGACACTCCAAGATACACAAACAATACACTATTGATGTCTACTTTAACACAGTCACAAAAATTTATGATTTTTGCAGAGAAGTTCACTGTTGTATAAAACATATGTGACCCCGTTCCAAAGAAATGTATTCATTAATTCTAGGAAAATAAACATTTTGCTAACATTTTTATTACTTTCAAGCCCACACTGACCACACTGGAGTTAGCTCTTATGATTATATTGCAAGGCAATAAAGAAAAGTCTTAATTTCTTTCTTCCACCTCTCCATCCAACCCTACCTTACAAAGTATGCTTGCTAAAATATATACAGTATAAAAAGAAATTAAGAAATACCCATATGACTAGGGCACATACATCTTGATTAGCTACACAAAATCTAATTTGAAGCTTGAAAAGTTAACATTCAAAAATCCTTAAATTATAGACTTTATGTTATGCATGTTTTACCACAATTTAAAAGAAAAAAAATGGAAGAACACAGGTAAGTTGTTAATCAAGTTACCATCTCTCTTCCCAGACTTGAAGAGAGATGGGTGAAGGATGATGGCTTCCTTCATCAAGTAACACCTCTTTAATTATACTTTTTGTGTTATGTATTTCCATTGCAGAATAATCTCCCTTATGATTGACACATTCTTCCTTTGGATATGTTAATATCTTAATAGCTTGATGTTTACAACAGTCTAGTTTCACTGGCCTAGAAATTATTCTTCTCCTACAGAAGACACTCAGGGGACATATTTATTCTTGTGTTGTAAAGTTATTTGGGGAAACTTTATTATTACTTGAGTGTATCATCTCCTTTTGCATAGGAACATTCATATATATATATATATATATATATATATATATATATATATGACTTTTAATATATAACTTTGTAGTTTTATTCACTAGAAGCACATGTTCCAAAGCCAGACTTCCTGGGTTTGAATTCCTACTCACTCATACTAGCTGTGTGGCCATTGACAAGTTATCTGATATTTCTATGTCTCGGCTTCTTTAGCTGCAACATAGGGAAAATAATTACATGTCCTTAATAGGGTTGTAATAAGAGTTAATGCATGTAAAGTACTTGGAACAGTGCAAGGCACACTAAGTAATATTTATTGAGCTTATCCAGTCATATGGGCACTAGGGATGCAATTGGGGGTGGGGGAATAGAGAGATGGACCTTGCAAAGGAAAAACTGTAGCATTCCCCTTCCTACTTTTGCCACTACTTCTGACCTCCTGCTATATGGGGGTTTCTGCTCACACTGACCAATTCTCTGACATCAGATGGGTATCTTACTACTTCACTTAGTTCTCACGCTCTCTACCTAGAACTAGGTCAGATCACATAAGTTAATGGCTCAATTCCCACAAACTGTACCCAATTCAGATGCCAATCACAGGTCCCATGTTGTAACCTGGACTTCTGACTGACCAGCTATAAAGGCAGGTTCCCACAACTCCATATTTGCTTTTAATTATTTGCTAGAATAGCTTACAGAACTCAGTAAAGTATTTACTTTGATTTGACAGTTCATTACATAATAAAGAACACAGTAAAGGATGTAGAAGAAAAGCCCAATGAATGAAGACATTCGACAAAGTCTAGAAGGTCAATGAGGGCCGGAACTTTTGCTCCCATAAAGTTAGGTTCTTCACCCTCCCGGCCTCAGATGTGTTCACCAACCCTGTGCTTTGGAGGGTTTTATGGAGGCTTCATTGCACAAGCATGATCTATTATGATGCATTATTAATTCAATTTCCAGCCCCCCACCCCTCTCTGGAGAATGGGGGCTGGAAATGAGAGTTCCAAGCTTCTAACCATGGCTTGACCTTTTCAGTGACCAGCCCTCATCAATGAGCCCACCAAGAGCTGCCTCATTAGAACAAAACATGCTCTCATCACTCAGGAAATTCCAAGGGATTTAGAAACTGTCAGACACCATATAACTGAGGAGATTACAAAAGTTTTTAGGAGCTCTTTGTCAGAAGCAGGATCAAAGACCAAATATTAGCAGGAACTGAGGCAGGGACAAATATCTACACTAATAAAAGAGAAACATTCTAATTGACCATACCTTCACAAAACCCACCAGCCAATCAGGAGTGAATATGCAAATTACCCCACAAATGTAGTGGGTTAATTTGAATATACAGATGCGAGCGGCCAGGGGCAGGGTAGGACGCTTATGCCAGGGGAAGGAAGGTCCATTCTTGTACAAATCTTCGTGCATCAGGCCTCTAGAATATGTGTAAGAACATTATATATTTCTTATTATTTCACAGTTCCTTTCATTAGAATATATGAAGCTTATATTCTATTTAAAGAATCTAACCAAAAACTCTAATAAGATAGGCAAATAAATAAAACAACTACATGTTATAATGAGGCTTATTAAAAATGGAGGACAAGGAGTTGTGAAATAAAATGATAAAGAGAATGGCATGGTGGGTGTGGCTCATGTTGAGAGTTGACCCATGAACCAAGACTTCACCAGTTCAATTTCTAGTTAGGGTATATGTCTAGGTTGTGGGCTCCATCCCCACAGTGAGGCATGTAGGAGGCAGTTGATCAATGTCTCTCTCTCTCTCTCTCATTGATATTTCTATCTCTCTCTCCCTAAACAAATCAATTAAAACATATGTTATAAAAAGAGAAAATGGTGAAGAGAAGTATGTTTAAATAGAGCAGTCAGGAAAATCTTTTCCAAGAGGCTAACAGTCAGGAAATTGAATGATTTCCAATTCAGTGGATTGAGGTGAGAACATTCCTGCCAGTACATACTCAGTACAGAGCTTGGTGTCTGGGTAGCTAAAAGGTGACAGGGTGTTGGGAAAGATGGAATGTGTCATTTGGTTTTATTCCATAAAGTCAATGATCTGCAAATATTAATGCAAACTCTCTTGTTATATTCATAAGCCTTGCAGCCCAGTGCCGATAATCAGTTGCTTTTCATATTATTGTTGTTGTTTTAAATAATTTAAGGCAACACTTAGCAAATTCTCAAATGGAGGTAAAAGAGGAAATCTTATAGAATCACAGTGCAAAAGAAATTAATTTTGTAAATTTATGATTTAATGTGTGTTTTGAGATAACCTGGCTTCCTGAGTTTCCATTGATTCTCCAAGTTTTGTCCCAATTCCTATACTTACATTTATAAAGTAAATTAAACCTCGATGCAAGCTGTAAGACTTCACCCATGACACCATAAATGGCACTTAAAAGTGCTGACAATGATCCCTAGTGAGAAGCAGAGGGAAAGAAAAATTCTCAAATACAGCCAGAGAAGGAAGAAGAAGGAAAAAGAAAAGAAAAACAAAAATGGTCCAAAAGAAAATAGACTGCAAAAACCAGCCAAGTATGAAGAGATCCAGTGATTTGGGACAAGAAGAGAGACAGACATGAAATCCTGAAAGGCAAGAGAGGCTCATCTATCCTGATCACCATCTCAGACAATGCAAGGCTTATGGCACCAAATTATTCTTTGACATTGACTATCCCAATTGTAATTCTAGCATATTTTATGTAAATGATCTGACCTGCAAGTGTTCACAGCAGAAATTCTGGCAGATGGAGCCAACCTCTATGCACAGAGTAACACTACACGTAACATCTGTTTGAGACCCAAGGCAGTGAACCCTAAAGCAGCTTCGAGGTGGAGTGCTTGTTTGATGAGGTCCCCAGAAAAACACAAAACCATAGGAGAAAACACAACTGCAGTGACAGGAGCAGCTGTTCTGTCAGAGGGAGTGTCTAACGGCCACATCTGAAAGTTCTTATCTTTATGGTCAGACACATGTTGGTGTCTTATAGTCACAGACAGAATTGTCACTTTCAAAAATAAGAGTAATGGAAGGTTCCAGATACCATTTGTACTGCCATGAAGTCTTACCATGAAGTGGCAAATACAGACAGTCATAGATTGATAACAGAATGCTGTTTCCCTCCTTGAATTGTCATCTAATAGGTTTGAAAACACACTACCCCAAAATATGGCATTTGTGCATATGGAATATTTTAAGATGAACGAATTTGGAAACAAGAGGCTTAGGAAAGACTCTCTGACTTCCCTCCCCTTTCTTCCCTGAAGCAGGCCATAGGACTCTCATGGGAGAGATTTCTTCCCATCACCCAGAAGAAAGTGCCATCTTTATCTCTGAAAATGGAAGGACACTGACCAGAACATGAAGCTACAGGCTTTCCTAAGCTTCCCACAGTTTACTATCCTTAACTCATATCCTTTGATCTTATCACATTTTCTCATGACTACCCAGTCTTAACCAAACCTAGTATAAAAATGCTCAAGCTTAACATCTTCTTCTAATCTTCATTTCCTGATGAAGAGTCATGTCCCATGTAAACCTTACATTAAAAAACTTATATGCTTTCCTCCTGTTAATCTGTCTTCGTTGGTTTAATTTCAGGTTCAGCCAGAGTCAAGGCAAAGTTTTTCCTTTCCTACACATGGAAGGAGAACACTGGCAAAGGAGCATTCATCTTTCATTTCACTAATTCATCTGTTCAATAGGTATTTATCAACTTGCCTACTACACACAAGTCAGGAGCTGCGAATACAGCAGTGATATCATTCCTTCATAATCTCTAGATAATTTCAATAAATATTTATCAAGTGGCTTCTCTGAACTGGGCACAATAATAGTTACTACCTTCAGGAATATAAGTCACCAAGCACAGCATGGACAATGCTCTGACGATGATATACAGAGGGGCAAAGGAACACTGCCTGAGGGAGGCACATTAAGGACGTGTTTCAAGTTGGATGAGGACTGAATTGTCTTCAGTGAGGAGGAGGATTGACCAAGCTAAAACAGAAAAGAATTACATTCCTAGATTATTTATTGTTGCTTACAATGTATGTGTTAGGTAATGATCAACACTTTATACTAATGATCTCCTTTATCCTTTGCAATAATGCAATAAAATGGAAACTAAAATTAGCTGCATTTTGCAACTGAGGAAACTAAGGTTTAGGGAAATAAAATCACTTAAAATAAACATTTAGTGGACTAGAGCCAGGATTTGTTCCTATCTGTGAAACTCCAGAGACAGAGGTCTTAATAACTGTGCTTAAATTTCTGGTATGACTATCAAGTATGAGCTGCAATGGGAAACAGGACAGAGAGTTAGGCAGAAGCCAGAATTTGTAAGAAGGTGTAGGTCATTCATAGTAAAGGCTTGGATTTAAATATGAGGGAAACTAGTAAAGATTTAAACAGAACAGAATCAAGATCAGAGCCTCTCTCTCTCTCTCTCTCTCTCTCTCTCTCTCTCTCTCTCTCTCTCTCTCAATATACATACATATATATATATATAATTTATAGAATAGATTTAGGGAACAAAACCCAAGGTGGGGGCAGGGGGTGAGGTAGGTACTACTACAATATTTTAGGAGGCATATGGCAGTGGCCTGAAATAGGGGAATGATAGGTGGGACAAGAGAGATAGATTTGAGAAAATGCATAGGCTATGAAGTGAACGAGACTCAGCAGTTACTCTGATATAAGGGTTGAGAAAGAAAAAGAAAATCAATCATGATTATTAGGGTCTGTGCCAGTTTGCCTGGAAAAATGAGGCTTCCATTACCTAAGATGGGAATATAGGAAGCAGAACAAGGTTGAGCAGACCATAATAAATTCTGCTTATACAAAATTTGAGATTGAAGCCCTTATAAGGCATTCAGTGGAAAGTTCTAGCAATTTGTACACAGGATGGGAAGTTCAGACTAATCCCGAAGACAAGAGATTTAGCTGATCTCAGCTATCAAACCAATTATATCAGGAAATGGAGGTCATAGATTCCAAATCCTAGAATGACTGCTTCAAGACTAAAGTCTGCCATCTACTAGTCATATAAACTTTAATAAATTATTTAAACTCTGGTCTTTGGTTTATTTTTCTTTGAGAAGATGATAGGACTAAGCAATTCTAACTGTCCTAAATATTGTCAGAATCATTTTTTTTAAATATGTTTTTACTTGGTCTATCCCTTAATGAGTTTACCATCTAGGAGAGACAGTGAGGTACTATAGATGAAGGAGATGTACTGTTATAACAGGAAGGGAATAATATTTAAATGACAATAATTAAAGTTGAATACGATTTGATCATTCCTTTATTCTACAAATCTGTATTAAGTTCTGACTATAAGCCAAACACTATATTATATTCATAAATAAAATAAACATGGTTCTTGACCTTGTGAATCATTGTCCTTGGGCAAATCACTTAAGCATTTTTTTCCAGGTATGAATTTAGGCTAATAATAAATCTACTGTTATTGTGTTATTAGTTAATCAGTAGTTAATCAAGTGATCCAACTTATAAAGGAGCTCTATAAACATGATACAACAGATGTTACATTATTTTAATTCTCCTCTAAAATCTCATTCTCCCCAGGCACAAAGCATTGTCTTTTATATAACTGAAGCATTAAAATACTATATTCCATCAAATCCTCATTCAATCTAATTCATCATTATTATATGCATCACTAAGAGAGAAAAACCTCTGCCAATTAAACAATATCACAATGCTAGAATGCCATCAATTATATGAACCATCCTGACTTCTGAAATGTTAAAATACAAAAAAAAATATGAAACTGTAAGCTAGCAGTCATGTTGCTGGATACATATTATCATGGGGATAACACGACATTAGGAAATGGAAGTATGAGACTAATTCTTATTTTCATAGAAAAATGAAATATAAATAAGGAAGAAAAATATGTATCATCTATGGAGTTTCATAAGGCATTTATTTTACAAATAATATTTTCATTTGTAAGTTCGGAAGGTGGTACAAATCATATTATTCTGACAGGGTTTATTGAATGGTCTGATGTTCTTCACAGACATTTATTAAAAAGACATCAGATAGATACTGACACTCTGCCTGGATTTAAGGTATAAAGAGGAATCATATTCACAACCTGCATTCTGGATTGACCCTAAAGATCAATGTGTGATTGGAGCTATCTTATGGAAATATATGAGAAGCATGAGTGAAGGTGGAAAGAGGATTGTGGGATCTGAATTGTTTGAAAATTTTAGCCATGTCTTAGATTAAGGATGCTTTCATTAAGTTTTCAGAAAGTGACAATTTTAAAAATTAAACCAAAAAAGAAAGAAACTAAATGCAAAAAAAAGTTTAATGAAATAACAATCTATTCCAATATGCTAACAGTCAATACCTGGTAGTGTAAGATATAATCTGAAAATTAAAAACAGCTGTCTAAATATAGAATTGGAAATAACATGCACAATAACCTATATGCCATTGAGCAGTATGAGTTACTTGCGTATTTTGGACATTAACCCCTTATCGAATATATGGTTTGCAAACATTTTCTCCTGTTTGTTGCTTTTTCTTTTTGTTGATGCCTCCCTTCACTCTATAGAAGCTTTTCAGTCTGATGTAAACATACTTGTTTTATTTTTGTGCCTTTGACACCAAGTGTCAAATCCAAAAAATAATTGCCAATGTCAAGGAGCTACTGCCAAAGTTTTCTTTTAGGAGTTTCATGGTTTAGGTCTTACATTCATCTTTAATTCATTTTGAGTTGATTTTTGTGCATGTTCATCCTCACTCTTGCCCTTTGCCCTTTGGCACATCATTTCCCCCTCAATATAGCATTTAAACCCAAGACATTTTTCTGCATTCCTTACCCATGGTTATAATTTCCTTTTCATTTATGCTCTACTATTCTTTATACTCCTTAGAAAGAGTCTGTAGAAAAAATATTCTCTGTTCTATGTCCAGAGGGCATCACAGTTATTCACACTTTCTTTGATTTCCCCAACACCTACTGATTTGTTCTGCTCCACACCTAGATTTTGAGGCAAAGACTTTATACCCATTTGGGCACTAAATACCCATTTGGGCACTAAATATTTTTTTAACTAAAGATGTTTATGAGATTTACAAGAAGCATAAGTGATGTGTTAATTCAACCACAATATGCTAATTAGAAAAAGGCATTTTATAAAATTCAGAAAACCTCCATAAAGACAGTGCCCATTTAAATAAGAATTTCCTCAGAAGCTCTGCTAAAATGTTTACCACAATATTCTTCTCATGTCAGTGTCAAGTTACATGATTAAAATACACTTTCTCAAGTAATTCCATTAAGCAAAATCTGTTGTGTGTGGTTTTGAGATTATTGTATAATTATCTCAATGCATTTGTCATTCATTATCATGAGAAGATGAATCTATGCAATCAACATTTGTTTAAGCATGGTGTTTTGTCAAGTACTTGGATAGTAAATGTCACTACGCTAAATAAAAGCATTTCTTACATATGTTTGTGCAACAGAAAAGACACTTGGGAAGTTAATTTTGTCCTGTTGCTGATTTTAAACATGAGTCAACTTTGAAGCTCCAATAGCAACTGGTTCAGGTAAGGCTGACAGCTGGTGAGGATGGATGGCTAAGGCAGGCAGGGAATTGTTGTTTCAGAATCTTAGCAATGAAGTCCTTGAATTGAGAAACTCATGTGACTGACAAGACATTCATTAAGTGCTAAAATGAGTTATGGATCACTTCTGTTAAGTAGATTCAGATTTTTGAATGACAACAAATAACAAAAGATAATCCTCCCATGATATATAGAAACTATGGTAAGGATCCTCAACATAAAATCTTTAACCACAGGCTAAGGGGGACCAACTGATGAAATGCTTTCAAAGGCTGTTGTCACAAATCATTTATATGAAAACTGACACCAAAGTTCATACTATATACTAGACCATGGTCAGCACACATTTTCTATTAAAGAAAAATAGTAAATATACCAGTAAAGGGCCATAAATCTCTGTCACAACTATTCAGCTCTGTAGTTGTAGCATGAAAGTAGTCAGAGAAAATGCATAAATAAATAAATAAAGATGGACAGTTTCCAATGAAACTTTATTTTCAAAAGAGGCAGTGGGACAAAATTCACATGTAAGTATTTTTTAACCCTGTACTAGACTATGACCTCCCAGAAAGCTGATGATAGGTGTGGGAAGGAGGGGAGTTAATTCCACCACAGTTGTGTATATGTGTGGTGTGTGTGTGTGTGTATGTGTGTGTGAGAGAGAGAGAGAGAGAGAGAGAGAGAGAGAGAGAGAGAGAGAGAGATTCTTCCAGTCACCTTGGAAAATTCATGGGTTTTGAATGTATCCTGAATCAGGTGTAGGCTGAAGTCACAACCTTAGGACAACCTTGATGAGGGCAGAGAAGATCATATGTGTGTTTAACTATGCATGTCTATCACAGACCCACCTTCCAGAGAAAATCAAATCACCTCATACTTTGGCAAAAATATTCCTTCAATGAAAGTACTATCTAAAAGATTTATATATTTGTGAAAAGGGATAACTCCAGGAGAAAAATATTAAGAGTCCTAACTCTGGTCCAGTTTCAGTAATAAATAAGTATGTAATATTGAGTACTTCATTTTGTATTATTAGACTTCAGTTTCCTTCATATCATGACAATGAGTTTGATTATTTCAAATATCTTTTCCAGCTTTAACATTTTATGATACATTTTCATTATTTCCAGTATTTATGCTCTGTAACATTGCTGTCAACAATAAATTAGCAAATGCTAAACCATTGCTCCTATGGGAAAAACAGTGTTAGGTTCTTGAGAGCTCCCTAGTCAATATTTTGTCAACTTTTCAAAATAGATAGCCTTGTTTTATGTGTATTTCTATTTAAAGAAAACATTTAATAAATTTCATTGTTTCAGAAACATAAATTATTGGCTAATAGCACCAAAACTCATATCAGAATAAAGTTTATTTTAACACATATTTTCTTCCTAAGGCACATCACAATCTTTTTTAATTTAAAAGCCCTAGATAACACTTCAGCATCATGCTTGGGCACCATTTTAAAGAGCAAAACACCCCCCAAAAAACACAAAAGTGTGAGAAATAGGGCACTCAATATACTGTGAAAAGGACACATGTTTATGAGTTAACACAACAGAAGCAGAACATCGTCTTGTTCCACTTCAGGTGGGATGATGCATGTTGGACACTTCAATTTCCCCCCACTCAGCAAATATCTGTAAATGACCCAAAGTGTCACAAGTTTGATTTTGGAATTATTATAAACATTTTTTAAATTTTCTTTATTGATTAAGGTATTACATATGTGTCCTCATCACTCATTTCCCCTCCCAACCCTCCCCCTCCCCTGTCACCACCTATGCCCTCACCCCCTGGTGTTCAATGATTAGGCTTATATGCATGCATATATGACCTTTGGTTGATCTCTTTCCCTTACCCCCACCCTCCCCAACCATCTCTCTGAGGTTTGACAGTCAATGCTTCTCTATCTCTGGATCTGTTTTTGTTCATCAGTTTATGTTGTTCATTATATTGCATAAATGAGTGAGTTGATGTAATACTTATCTTTCTTTGACTGCTTATTTCACTTAACATAATGTTCTCCAGTTCCATCCATGGTCTAGTTTGAAGCAGTCACCATTTTCTCCTTTTTCTTCTTCTTAAAGAATACCTTTCAGCATTTCATATAATACTGGTTTGGTGTTGATGAACTCCTTTAGCTTCTTCTTATCTGTGAAGATCTTTATCTGACCTTCAATTTTGAATGATAGCTTTGCTGGATAGAGTAATCTTGGTTGTAGGTTCTTGCTATTCATCACTTTGAAAATTTCTTGCCACTCCCATCTGGCCTGCATAGTTTCTGTTGAAAAATCAGCTGACAAGCGTATGGGTGCTTCCTTATAGGTAATTGTTTTTCTCTTGCTGCTTTTAATATTCTCTCTTTGTCTTTTGCTCTTGGCATTTTAATTGTGATGTGTCTTGGTGTGGTCCTCTTTGGATTCCTTTTGCTTGGGGTTCTGTGCACTTCCTGGATTTGTAAGTCTATTTCTTTCACCAGGAGGGGGAAGTTTTGGGTCATTATTTCTTCAAATATATTTTCAGTACATGCTCTCTCTCTCCTTCTGGCACTGCCATAATTCTGATGTTGGTACATTTGAAGTTATCCCAGAGACTTCTTACACTATCCTCTAATTTTTGGATTCTTTTTTCTTTTCCGGTTGAGTGTTTTTGGCCTCTTGGTATTTCAAATCTTTGACTTGATTCTTGTGTTCCTCTAGTCTGCTGTTGGGTTTCTGTAGAATGTTTGTTTTTTTATATATCAGTCAGTGTATGTTTAATTTCTAGTTGGTATTTTTTCATTTATCCTCGAGGGTCTCGCTCATATCCTCCAGGGTCTTGCTCATGTCCTCAAAGGTCTTGCTCATATCTTTGAGGTTCTCACTAAGCTTATCAGTCTTTTCTAGGAGCCTCTTGAAAAACCTTATAACCATGATTTTGAACTCTATATTCAGTCGTTTGTTTTTCTTCATTTCTTTCTTTAGCACAGCCTGAAGTTTTTGTATCTTTTCCACTAGAGCTAGGGGTCTGCCAGGCGTTCAAACACTCTGTCCTCTACAGCTCTGTGGGCGCGTGAGACTCCTACCTTACTTAGGCTTAGTAGAGGCTCTGATTATCCATGTGCTCTTCTATGTCCCTCTAGTTTCAGAACTTTCAGTCAGCCAGCCTTCCCATGGTTCTTGACAATGTCCATTTTGTCCTTCAGTTGTATTCTCAAAATTTTTGTGTTGAGCACAAGCCTAGGTGTTTACCTATGCTGCCATCTTGGTTTCCTCCATCATAAACAAATTTGCACTGTAGAATCATCAAATAATAGGGATTAACTATAATTATAAATTAAGTTATTATAAATCTCTGTGCTTCAATAATCCTATTTTGTATTATCCCCACTCAAGGCCTTTCATAGCTAGCCACTCTGAGTCCTAAGCTAAATGCCCTCAGCTTTTATGCTTGACAGCTATAGAAATCTTCTGTTTTCCACCTCTTCTGCTTCAGGGATACCCATCTTTCTTAGGAAATAACAGTGTAATCAATTTACACCTCATTGAGGTACTTGTATCCATAACACCGCATAATCCACATAGAGGAAAACTGCTCTAGCAAGAAGTTTTAGTTTGACTCATTCATTACAATCTAAAACATTTTATTTCTGGTGATAAATAAGATGAGGAAGAAATAGATATTGTAAGCCCTAGTACTCTTAGCCACACACACACAAAATAATCAGCCTAAGATAGGTTTCAAACACCTCAAAAAGTTAGTGAATAATAAATATGGGCCTCCCTCATACGTTTTGTAATAAATACACAAATACATTTCTCTGAGTCTTTGGTATCTAGAGAATGAAATATAAGGTATCTCTTTGCATTTGTGTAAATAAAAAATGACTTAATTCTAATGTTTCTCCTTCTGTGCCTCTAGAGCATGTTTTTAAAATCTATAAATTTTAGTTTTTCAAGCCTTGGTTTTAAAATCTATAACTTTTCCTGAAACACCATAACTTTTCTCATAAATATCCTTTAAAATGAGAACAGGTGTGGGAGGTAGACAGAGATAGTGGAGAATGGATGATGTATCTCAGAGAAGCTAAAAGAGACTACATTTCCCACTTATATGACCTACTCCCACTTACCTGCAAAAGCCAACCGCTATTTTTAGGTCAGTATATAGAGTAGCACTGATCAATAGGTTTCACTGCTTCTATTAATACAAACAATTTGGCAAGAACTACCTGAAGCATTGCATTGAGAAGTATGAGGCTACATCTAGGCTCAGAGGTAAGGACCCATGTGATATTTTAGCATTGTCTCTCATGAGTGAAGAAGGCATCAAGTGCTGTTATATTTCACATAAATGCATATGTTCAATATTGTTGGAATTGGAATTTGGAGATTACCTAGTTCCATAATCTCGTTTTCAAGACAAAGTAACATAGATTAAACTAGAACCTGTTCCTCTAACTTTACTCCCTTATAAACTCCAGGAAGTGTCAGGTACCAAGTTTAAAAAATCATTTGAAATGTCAACATCTTTGGCTTCTAGAGGAGCCAAACACCACTACCACCCCTTCATAATTACCACTAAAAGTGCAATAGCAGAGACATCCCAAGGACCCAAGGCTTTTAGAACTAGAATGCATTAATTATTCACTCCAAGTCCAATTGGTTTCAAGGGAGGAAGGATGCTCTGCTCCTTGGAATCATTTAGGTACACAGGCCTTTCCATCCTGAGGCTCAGTGTTCCTCTAGAACAGCAGTCATCGACCTTTCGGACCTCAGGGACCACCAGCGGTCCATGGACCATTGGTTGGTGACTACTGCTCTAGAATACCTACTTTCCAGTCAGCTACAGGTAGAGAAAGACATTGATGAATCACTGAGAGAGTTTCCAGGGCCAAGACTCTAAGAAATAGATATCACTTCCAATAATATTCCATTTGCCAGGACCTCAGTCACAATTATCTAGACTTTTCCACAAAAGTCAATCATCTCGCAGAACCTTTCCTAGGAAATAGTCACAAATTAGTGGCTGTGTGCACATGTGTGTGTATTTTGCACCAGTCCTTTTTAAAGGTTTTATTTATTGATGAGAGAGAGAGATCAGTTTTTGTTCTACTTATTTATGCATTCATTAGTTGATTCTTGTATGTGACCTCACTGGGGGCCAAATCTACAACCTTGGCATATCAGAATGAAGTTCTAATTAACTGAGCTACCTGGCCAGGGCCACCATCTTTTTATTTTTTAATTTATTTCAGAGAGGGAGAGGGAGGGAGAAAAAGATGGAAACACCAATGATGAGAGAGAATTATTGATTGGCTGCCTTCTGCACCACCATCTTTTAAAATAGGTAAAGAGTAGTAAAGGAGAGCAGATATAAAAAAGGCACATATTTTTGTCTTGGAATGTTATTATGTAGTCTGCCTCGATTTCTCATTTAAGAGGAGAAATAATTTATTGGAAATGAAGTTGCAGGCAAAAGTTCAAATTTGTGATACATGTATTTCTTTTTCTAACTTTTGTTTTTGAAATAATTACAAATTCATGAGAAATTAGAAATGAGTACAGAGAGGTCCCATGTATCCTTCCATGGATACACCTTACATACTATATGTTTATACTGTATACCTACAGTATGATTTCCAACCAGAACACTGACATTGGAACATGATGGGCTGCACTGAGTTCAGCTCCCCGTGGGTCTCCACTGCTACCTCCCTTCTGGAAGGGGTAGGAGGGCCTTGTTACTGTGCTTCCGTGGCTCTCATTGAGCCTCATTACCAGTGGACCTTGGTTAAATCCTGATTCCTCTCAACCCGCTCTGATACCTCATCAGCAAGGGGAGAGAGAAACTTCTCACTTCTTACTGTCAGGTGGCACTCACTGTCAGTATTGGGAGGGTGTTTGTTATCACCTGGCAACACTGTATTGAGGAGGCCCTTGAAGCAACATCTGGATTCAAAGGGAGATGCCCATATAATTTTTAGCAATATAGCATGAGAAGGTGGGGTGGAGCCAGTTTGTTCTGTGGTGTTTGGTTGCTGTAGAAAAGTCATTGTATACAAGTTTTCTTCTGTCTTGGTAAAATGCCCCTTTCCCATCTTTTGGTTGGAAAAAGTAGGATTTTGTCAGGGCTTAGTGTTGGCACCCCTTGACACTGCTTCTTCAACTCCAAGCCTCAGATTTAGGAGGCAAAAGAAAACATACAGAATTCCCCACTATTGATGTTTGGGTCCTAACGTCTCTAACCCGTCTGTCCTCTTTTCACCATCTTTTAGAGTCTCATTATATTTGTTTTAACTTTAATTCCCAGGGTTTTAATTGTACTTGACAAGAAGAACAGGGAAAAGTGTATCTACTTCGTCTTTCTGGAAGCTAAAGTTCTCTGTCTTGAATTAAAATAAAAATTATAAAGATAGCCTCAATGGCAAAGCCATCCACCTGCATGCTCCTTTTAAGCTTCAGTCAGAGCATCTGTTCTTCATGAAGCACCTTCCAGCCTATGTTTCCTTCACAGATTTCCTAAGTAGTAAAAAATAGCTCGATGCATTTTTATAGAAAACATAAACACTAGTAATCTTGAATAAATGTGCATAATAATTAACATATCAATAAACTAGAATTAACATAGATAACAACAACTTTTCTGATAGATATGTAAGCCACTAATTTTTTCCCAGAGAGAGAGAAAGAATGCTGCTGACAGACTACTGTCTCTCTTTACTGTCACCAAAATTATATCAAGAATTAAGGACATGATGTTCTGGCCAGTATGACTCACTTGGTTAGGTGGCAGTCAATTCCAGGTCATGGCACAATCCTGGGTTGCTGGCTTGATCTCTGCTAGGAGGTGTGCAAGAGACAGCTGATCAATATTTTACTTTCACACCAATGTTTCTCACTCTCTCTCTCTCCCTTCCTCTCTCTCTCAAATCATTATAAAACCTTTAAAATAAAGAGAGTTGAGGACCTGGTGACTTTGCTTCTCAAAGCATTCTTGAGTCCTCATGCCTTAATAAAACAACAATGGAAATATTATTGAGAAACAGCAGGGGAAAAACTTGGATCACAACAGAAAAGAAGAGAATGTGCATTGGTGACAGATTCGAGTAGAGGTCGGCAACAGGGCAGAGAGTGCTAGTCACTGTGGAACCCTGGCTGTTTCTCTAGCTCTGTGCTTTTTAAATGTCAAGTTTGAGGTTACAATGACAGTTGTCAGCAGAGAAGAATTACAGACCTGCAAAACTATTCACTCAATTCCAATGACTTAGCCCTCTTCCCTCAGGGAGAAGTCTAAGCAAACAACATACAGATAACATTTACCTGACATTTTCTCTTTCTTCACCTTGATTTGCAATTCACCAGTAATTCAAGTTCCCTTAGGCACACCTCCTGGGATCCACATAATTCTCTCAGAAATCATGAGAGAGGAGAGAGGAGAGAGAGAGACAGAGACAGAGAGAGAGAACTTGCCTCCTGTCTCCACTCAGATTTGGCTCACTAAATGACCTCACTCTTACCTTAGAATGAGAAGACTAAACATGTCAGGAAAGCATAGGCAATCACAGCAGGCCAGTGGGGTCTCAGAGGCCCCAACAGCCAACTGACAAGCTAACACACTTAGTCTGGCTAACCACTGCCAATTGTTTGATGGGAACAAGTGGCCTGTGTCTTATCTGACAGGAACTCATGTCATCATCGCCTTTTCTACTAGCTCTGCACTCGGGACACTACTCTGGGCACCCATCTTAATTCCCAATGCATGGCACTTGGTTGCTGAATAAAGTATTCCTGAGAAACTCTGACAGGATCTATCTGTTTCAGGATGGAACACTGCCTGCTCCACCCAGTCCAGCCCAGGATATTGAAAGCCGACCTACCTTACCTGCTCACCAAACTCACAAAGCAGCCGAGACCTGTTTCCTCAGGAAGAGGTTTGAACTGTGCACCTTGGTTCTTGGCATTGCTCTGATTCTGAACTCCATCTCACTTTCTACCCACTAGAAAATTTGGCATTGCTTTGTTTCCCATTTCTGACACCTTATTCACTTAAATGATTAATAACCAACTGCTGTTGACTTCCTTGCTTTTGGTCCTTGTCTCTATAAGAACTCTAAGCCTAATCTCTTTCTAATTCTTTCTGCAACTGGCCTTTTTGATAAACATCCACTGGACCAAGTTCTTACATTCTTGACAAGTGTCAGTGCTCCAGCTAGACTTCTCACCCCTCTCGGATGAGTCAAAACATATTTAATGGGAATAATTATCTGAAAAAAGAAATATTTTCCACTATTGTTTTCGTAACAATTTTCTGTATCCTATTTTTGTCATTAATCAAGTTCATAAAAATAATGAAAGAACATACCGAAATTTTAAAATACTGAAATTTTATTGCTTTCATTGAAATGTAAACAAGGGAGGAGTAAAAGAAATTTGAAGTTCCATTTATTTCCCTACTCATTTCCATTCTATTGTCTTTCTCCCTGAAGACAACTGCTTTTATTAAGCTCATGTGTATATGCACATCCATAAATAACATGTAGGATTATTTTGCATGTTTTTAAATACTATTGTGTTGCATGTTTTAAGTGAAAATGTGTTTTTATTCAGCATTGTCTTCAACATGTATCCATCAATCTATTATCTATTATCTCTCTGTGAACTATTATCTGTGCCTTCATTTTAAACCAATGGACAGTATTTTATTATATGAATAAATAATAATATATATTCATTTTCCTCCGTAGGGACATTTAAGATGTTTTTATTTTTTTATTTTAAAAAAAATACATTTTATCGATTTTTTACAGAGAGGAAGGGAGAGGGATAGAAAGTCAGAAACATCAATGAGAGAAAAACATCGATCAGCTGCCTCTTGCACACTCCCTACTGGGATTGTGCCCACAGCCAAGGTACATGCCCTTGCCCGGAATCGAACCTGGGACCTTTCAGCCCGTAGGCTGAAAGCTAACACACTTAGTCTGGCTAACCAATGCCACTGAGCCAAACCGGTTTCAGCCATTTAAGATGTTTTTGAATTTTGTTCTTATAATGCTTCTGTGGACATTATAGCACTCTTCTATATTCATGATTCAAGTCTGCTGGTAGAGCAATGTTGACCAAACTGTGTCTAAATTACTGCAGTGTTATCAGGGCAATTTTCTGTATCAAGATCATCATTTAAGAAAATGACAGGAGAGAATAAAACAGAATGGGATTGATAGGCTAAAATACCAGGGTTTGTAACATATAATACTGTAGATTGTCTCATAGATGATCACCAATTCCTTTTGTCCCAGCATGTTCATGTCCCCTCTCCATCAAGAGGTGATGATATCTATTACCCCATCCCTTAATACAGCCAGGCTTTATGACTTCTTTTGGCCAAGAGAATGGGATGAAGTGTTATCCAAGTTCTGAAGCCTGGGTCTGAAAAGTCCTAGAATGTTCTGCTTTTAGCCCTGAGCCACCAGATAAAGACATCCATATGCCCTCTGGAGAATCCAAGTGAAGAGAGAGAAATCTAGCTACTCTGGCCACAGAATTGAGGTGCCACACATAGGACTGAAAACAATTTCAGTCAGTCAGCTGAATCTTACTCTCTAGAATGATGCTATTCTTTTTTTTTAATATATGCTTTCATTGATTTTTAATGAGAGAAGAAGAGAGAGGGAGATAATAGAAACATTGATGAGAGAGGAACATCATGGATAGGATGCCTCCTGCATGTCCCCTACTGGGGATTCAGCCCACAATCCAGGCATATACCTTAGGGGAATTGCACCCACAACCTCTTGATTCCTGGATCAATCACACACCAGCCTGGCAGAATAATGCTTTTCTAAAAATGAGACAGAAGATCAAGAAATAAACTTCCCAGTTTGGTCCATGCATGAATACCGAATCATGAGCAAATATGTGGTTTTTGTTTTATTCTGCTGAGTGTTGGGTTGATTGTATTAGCTCTTACACATAAAAGACTATTGAAATGCTCAAAATGGGCTATGCAATCCTGCAGGATCAAACCTCCAAAATCTATTGGTTTATAAACTCAAAGACCTATTTATAAGTCAGTTTATATGTCCATTTGGGTTAGATGGGAGCTTTGTTCTATATCTCATCCCAGGAAAGAGGCTGGGAGAGCAAGAAACTTCACAAAAGTTTCTAGTTGCCATGACAGAAAGAAAAACATATAAAAAAATTTGCACTAGCAAATACATATTTTAGCACACAAGTTATACACAACCCTTTTCTTTATATATCATTGGTCTAAACTTGTCATATATATCACCCAAGCTTAGTAGGGCTAAGAACTGTGAGTATGTAGGCCTGATTTAAAGAAAGATCATATAGAGAGAACCAAGATGGCGGCATCGGTAAACACCTATTGTTCTGCCCCGCGCAACAATTCAAAAACTACAACATAACAACAAAACAAATTTCCAGACTCACCGGACAGCTTGCTGAGTGAAAACTCCACAAATAAAAGTAAAAGTGAGACACTGAGACTCAGAAGAGCGGTGGGAGCACAGCCTTGAATATATGCGTGGAAACAGAGGTTAGGAGCCGCCGCGCATGGGGGCTATAGGGCTGGCAGCAGCAATCCCGGCTTGATTTTGCCAACGGGGAGGGCGGAGACGTCCCACCACATGGATTCCCGAGCACCAGGTGAGGTTCGAGGTGGGGGTACGTGGAGACATCCCACTGCACAGATTCCCCAGTGCCAGGCGAGGTCTGAGGTCCAGGGGACACACCCTGGAAGCTGAGTGTGGCAGAGGTCTCCTAGTCTGAAGAGAAACTGGGTTGCTTGGAAAAGCAGTTTGCGCACGTAAACCGTGCGACAGCACAGATGCGCGACTTGCCCCCTGGTCCCGGAGACCACTGGACTGCTTTACAACCCTGGGCGAGACTTTGGGTGTGCAGACTCATTTGGGGAGAGGCGGAGTTGTCTGGAAAGGGGTAGAGACTAGCGACTTTCTCTTGGAGGTGTCTGCAACCATTCCCATCCAAAAGAGACCCACGCACAAGCGCCACATAGGAAGTAGCTGACGCTGAGGCTGCCTGCTCAGCTCAGAGATTCCGCACATCCAACTTGAACACAGTTTCCCTTCACAGCCAATTGGCCTGGAGGTCAAACCCTCCTAGGGCTAACAACAACAAGCTGGGCTTAAATTCAAAATACTGTATAACCCATAAAGGATTGCAGTAAGAGTACCCACCTCAGGTAACTGGGGAGGCTGAGCCATGTCCCTTAGAGGACATCTACCACATAAAGCAGCCACCATGCAGAGACATTGAAAGAAATCTGATGTGAAAGAAATGGAGGAAAAAAGACGACTAGACATAGAGTTCAAAACCACAGTTATAAGGCTTTTCAAAAGTCTCCTAGAAAAGGCCAATGAACTTAATGAAAACTACGAGGAAATAAACAAGACCAACAAGGAAATGAATGAGACCTATAAGGAAATGAATGAGACTTACAAGGAAATGAATGAGACCTACAAGGAAATGAACAAGACCTCTGAGGATATGAACGAGACCCTCACGGATATGAAAAAGGACCAACTAGAAATCAAGCATACACTGACTGAAATAAAAAAATATTACACAAAGTCCTAAAAGCAGTCCAGAGGGCCACAAGAACCAAGTCAAAGATTTGAAATACAAAGAAGCAAAATCCACTCTACTGGAAAAGCAAGAAACAAAAAGAATCCAGATAATTGAAGATAGTATAAGGGGCTCTGGGACAACCTCAAGCATACCAACATCCGAATTATGGGGGTGCCAGAAAAAGAGAGAGAGCAAGTTAATGAAAACCTACTTGAAGAAATAGTGACTGAAAACTTCCCACACCTGGTGAAAGAAACTGACTTAAAAGCCCAAGAAGTATACAGAACCCCAAAATATAGGAATCTAAAGAGGACCACACCAAGACATATCATAATTAAAATGCCAAGAGCAAAAGATAAAGAGAGAATATTAAAAGCAGCAAGAGAAAAACAGTTGGTTACCTATAGGGGAGCACCCATATGATTGTCAGCGGATTTCTCAACAGAAACGATGCAGGCCAGACGGGAGTGGCAAGAAATATTCAAAGTAATGAATAGCAAGAATCTACAACCAAGATTACTCTACCCAGCAAAGCTATCATTCAGAATTGAAGATCAGATAAAGTGTTTCGCAGATAAGAAAAAGCTAAAGGAGTTCATCACCACCAAACCAATATTATATGAAATGCTGAAAGATATTCTTTAAGAAGAGGAAGAAGAAAAAGGTAAAAATATAAATTATGAACAACAAATACACATCTATCAACAAATGAATATAAAAATCAAGTGAATTGATAGGCTGATGAACAGGATAAACTGGTGAATATAACAGAATCATGGACATAGAGAGGAATGGACTGACAATTCCTGGGGAGAAAAGGGGTGTGGGAAGTACAGCAAGAGACTGGACAAAAATCTTGCAACAATGGGAGAGGACAGTGGGGAGGGGGAGGTGAGGGTGGAGGGTGGGATGGGTACAGGGTGGAGGGGAGCTATAGGGGAATAAAAAAAGGGGGAACAATGTAATTAATAAACTGTACAATAAAATTAAAAAAATAATAAAGATCATATAGCAGTATGGCAGAAATCCAGCAATATTTTGTGAACTATATTATTTCTATGTGCTTTGTGTCTACTTTGATACGACCTATATTTTTTACTGTATTGTGATTTAAAGAAAAGTTTGAAAAGAGAACCATCTCTAAAATATATTTTTCAGGGTGAGATTACTAGATCACAAAGCAGGGACATTTTCAACCTAGTTTTATAAAATAATTTTCAAAGTGGCTGCACCAATTTGTACTCCAGAGTTTTGTAAAGCAGCTATGCCCATCTGTACTTTGTGAGATTTGTCATTCCTTCAGATTCCTACCAAAATTTTTAAGTATTGTTAAATTTTTTTTAAATTTCTTTATTGATTAAGGTATTACAAGTGTGTCCTTATCCTCCCATTTCAACCCCTACCCCCCCTCATGCCCTCATCCCCCTGGTGCCTGTGTCCATTGGTTAGACTTATATGCATGCATACAGTCCTTTGGTTGATCTCTCCTCCTTACCCCCACCCTCCCCTACCTTCTCTCTGAGGGTTGACAGTCTGATCGATGCTTCTCTATCTCTGTTGTTAAGTTCTTAATTCAGGTCATTTGTTATTTGTAAAATATCCTATTTTTTTTCCTTTTATTTGTATGTCCTTAATTATTAGTGAGTCCTTCATAATTAGTGAGGTTGAATATCACTTTACATATTTACTGGCCTACTCTGGTTCATTTTCTGTGAATTGCCTGTTTATAACCTGTGCTTATTTTATACTGGTTGTCTGATGTTTTTCTCATGGAAATTTTTAATATGTTCTGCCTACAAAATTTTTCAAAGTAACATATTCTCCCCATCCATTTGTAATACACATTTGATCCCTTTTCTTAGCAAAGTGTAATGTGCCAGTCTTTTCCTTTATGGGTTTGTGCTTCTGTTTTGACTAAATTATAAAGATATTTTCTATAACAATTTGATATTTTTGTGAAAAACTGACTCTTCACAATCCATTATTTTTCCAACCAATACATAATACTTTGTTTCACATTAAACTTCCATACATTTGCTGTATTTTAGATTTACCAAAGTAGGATAATAGGTGCAGTCCTATCTAAAAGAGGGCTGGACAACATGATGCCTAAAGCAAAAAAACTTAAAACAATAATTAAAACCGACTCTAACTTACTCTTTTTAATTTTATCATCCACAGCAATTGTAAACAATGTCAGTCACAAAATCTTCCTCACTGCCAGGTGTACTGCTCCCATTATTCCACACCCCCATCTATATATGTCCATTGTTCCCTCTGTCCTACTGGTAAAATTGTGAACCAGAGAACACATATGAACAGAGAGACCACATAGCTTAAATTCCAAAATGCTGATAAGCATTGATATCTAATAGGAGAAATTTTCCTTCTTTGTTTTTCTTGAGTAAGTCCTGTTCTTGACATTTTTCTAATCCATAGTGATTTTGGCACCAGTTTGTCTAGTTCCACAAAAACGAAACCTGTTTATGTTTTCATTGCATTACATTAAATTTGTAGATCCACGTTAGGAGAACTGTCATTTTCTGACTTATTGAGTATGCTCATTCATGGATATTATTTACTTTTTCATTTTGTTCTGTCTTCTTTAATACTCAGTAATTTATAAATGTCTCCAAAATACGTCTGTGTGATCATTACATGAGGTCCTTAACCCCATGGCTTATTGTTGTTATTATAGCTGGTATTTTTCCTGCAATAAATTGGTATTACTGGTATGAGACTATCACTGATTTTTTAATACTGAGCTTAAAAACACCAAGAATAATGCTGAAGTCTCTGATTCTAAAGATTGATAATAGATTTTATTACATCTCTTTATCTCACATGTGTATTTTTCTTTTTCTTATCTAACTGCAATGCCTACTTCCTCCATTACCCAGAATAGAAGAAATATCACGACACTTCCTGATTTTACAGAGAATATTTTTACATTTAATCAGTGAGTATGATCCTTGCTATAAGTTATACTAGATAGTCATTACCAAGGTAAGGATATTTCCTTTCTATCCTAGTTTAAGATGTTTAATCATTAATAGATGTTGAATTAATTTTTAATAAATATATTAAGAGGGTATTAAAATAGAAAATTAACCAGTTTATAATATTATTTTCTTGCACTCTTTATATAAACCCAATATAACCATTGTATATTTTGATAGGTTTTGCTGATTCTTTTTTAGGGTTTTACATCTATATTTTGTAAGTGAGAATGATCTGTATTTTTCCTACTTGCTCTCTAATCATTGGGTTTTGCTCTGAAGTGTTTTAACCTGATAAAATATGAATAGTATTCTTACATTTTTTTATTATCTACAAATTTTGGATTACATTGAGATTAATTGTTACTTAAAACTTTAGTAGAACACTTCTGTCTCCATGTATAATTTTGAAGTCTGTTTTGAAAATCTCCCAATATATGTTTTTGTGTTAATTTTTTATTATTGACTTATAACAATTCCTCTTGGGTTAGAAAATGAAAATGTAAAAATAACATTCTTAATATGTTTTGAGCCTTGCTTTATGACATTGATATCATACTTACATAAATTTTCATTATGCTTGAAAAAATATCTAAATGTTCTTGGGTCAAATGTTTTACGTGTGTCCTTTTTAAACATATAACTCCTAAATAAATATCTTACAGAAAAAGTTTCCTCTTGAGTTCTATAACTTTTATATCTAACTACTTGCTTGAGATTTCCATCTTTTTTCTTTTTCAAAAAATATATTTTATTGTTTTTTTAAAGAGAGGAAAGGAGAGGGATAGAAAGTCAGAAACATCGATGAGAGAGAAACATCGATCAGCTGCCTCCTGCACACCCTCTACTGGGGATGTGCCCGCAGCCAAGGTACATGCCCCTGACCAGAATCGGACCTGGGACCTCTCAGTCCACAGGCCGACGCTCTATCCACTGAGCCAAACTGGCTTTGGCGAGATTTCCGTCTTTTGATAGCACAGATAATTCAAAATCAACATGCTCAACTCATAATCCTTGTTCCTTAACCCTTTCCTCCTGTGTCATAACTTGGTAGGCATAGGACTGGCTTCAATTTGATTTACTACTGTCTAGCATGATCATTTTTGTTCTCTTCAACTTTAGCAACAAGAGCAATTATCTTGGTGATTTGACATTGCTATTCTCTTGCTTAAACATTTCAGTGAATCCCAATAACCTACAAGTCAGAATTTAAGTTCTGTAAAATTATCTTCCAGGACCTTTGTGCAGTAAACTTTGTATAGCTCTTTTCAACTCTCACCATTTCTTGGGTCATTATTTTTGCTTACATTGCATTGTTCATAGTTCTCTAATTACTGTGCCATTCCAAATGTTTCTCTTTTCATTTGTACTTTTGCCATTCTCTCAGACTAATTAACATCATATATTAAGACACAATTCAGGTGCTATTTCCTGCAGAAAAAAAAAATTCTCTAAATCATTTGAGTCATCTTCTCTGATTCATTGCAATAACAAGCCATTTAACAATATTATTGCTGGACTTGAAGTTAATTTTTAAATTTTTTCTGCTTGTCTATATTCCCTTTTTAGATGGAGGTATAATGGACATATATAGTGACAGTTGTACAACATGGTTCAACATTTGTATCTATGTATGTCTTTTATATTATTTTATTTTAAAAATATTTCTTATTCTCATTAATGATTTTATCTATAATGAGAAAGATGCATAGAAGTCCCCTACTATGGTAGATTTGTCATTTTCTCTACGTGTAGCTGTCAAGTATTTTATGGTGATATAATATTAGCAATTAATTTTGCCTAAGAGGAAATTATCTAAACACTAGAGGCCTGGTGCACAAAATTCGTACATGGGTATGGGGGGTGTCCCTCAGCCCAGTCTCCACCCTCTCCAATCTGGAACCCCTTTAGGGATGTCTGACTGCCCATATAGGCCCCATCTCACAATACAACTGCTCACCTGCCTGCCTTCCTGATTGCCCCTGTTTCTGCCTGCCAGCTTGATCACTCCCTAACCACTCCCCTGCCAGCCTGATTGATGCCTAACTACTTTCCTGACAGCCTGTTTGCCTCTAACTACCCTCCCCTGCAGGCCTGGTACCCCCCAACTGCCCTCCCATTCAGGCCTGGTCACCCCTAGTTGCCCTCCCCTGCAGGCTTGATGACCCCCAACTTCCCTCCCTTACAGGCCTGGTCCCTCACAACTGCCCTCACCTGCTGGCCATCTTGTGGTGGCCATCTTGTGTTCACATAGGGCAGGAACTTTGACCACATGGGAGCAGCTATCTTGTGTATTGGAGTGATGGTCAATCTGCAAATTACTCTTTTATTAGATAGGATAGAGGCCTGGTACATGGCTGGGGAGCAGCTGGTTTGCCCTGGATCAGGGTGGGAGTTCCCTTGGGGCGTGGGGTGGCCTGGGCAAGAGGCCTGTGGTGTTTTGCAGGCTGGCCACGCCCCCCAGCAACCCAAGCAGAGACCCTGTTATCTGGAATTTATTAATCTTCTACAATTGAAACTTTGTAGCCTAGAGCAGAGCTAAGCCTTCTGCTCAATCCATGGCAGCAGCCATTTCTTTTGTAATTTATATATCTCCTATAATTCAAACTCTGTAGCCTGGAGTGGAGGCCTAGGCCAGCCAGGGCTGCAGAAACTTGGCTTCCTCCATCGCCAGGGCAACCCTAGCCTCCTGCCTCTCTCCAGCTCTGTGGCTGCTGCTGTTGAGATTCTATAATTGAAACTTTGTAGCCTGGTGTGGAGGCCTGAGCAACAAAGGTAGGCAGAAAGCTTGGCTTCCTCCATCACCAGGAAAACCCAAGCCTCCCTCCTGCTCTTTGTGGCTGAAACCATCTTGGTTGGATTTATTTGCATATTTGCTCCTGATTAGCTGGTGGGCATGGCTGGTGAGTATGGCTGGTGGATGTAGCAAAGGTATGGTCAATTTGCATGTTGCTCTTTTATTAGTTAGGATTAAATAAGCTACACCATCTTTCTTTGGGTGAGTATGATTTAGTAAATAATTATGCTCCTGACATTCACTTCAGAGATGAAGCAAGTTAGCCCGATAAAACATATAATTACGATACTGAAAAGATGTTAAACTTTGAGTCTCAGTTGTCTCGCTTATATAATGACTGTTTTGATTATGATAATCTCTAATATCCTTTATAACTCTGACACTGTATTATCTCCATTTTCTGTCTAGATTTGAAATATGCCAAAGTCTTCCATTTTCTCTAACATGCATTTGGTCAGTCTCTGAAATATTATTAATGCAGATATTCTATGTAATCCTAATTCCCAACTGGAGAAATCAAAAGTCCATGTTAGTTGATTAAAATAAAAAAGTTATTTTTATAATCATGGCTTTCTTTGTATTCACACAAATAAAATATTCAAGTTGAAATCTGTCTTAGATTTTGATCTGTTCTACAAATTGTTTGAATCACATAATCACTAAGTAGAAACAGAGAGAACAAAGTTCAATGTGAGGGAAACAAGAACAGAGATGATGCCTTTATCTCAGCAGGAGAATGTAATTTACAATAATTTGTACACCAGTATCGAAAGTCTCGCCAAAAACATTTCATTCAAAGGCTGCTGGCCAGCAGGCTTATCATCAAATATAATACAATTCAATAAATAAATATTAATCCTCTCATGTCTAGCACAAAGGGTAGTACAAATTTAAAGCCAAAAAGGTTATTGGAATTTATTAATTCCAGACTTCTCAATTAGAAACAGAAAATTGATTTACCATACTGAGTTTTAAATTGTATGGTTCTGATAAACATGTATTGATTATTAATTTATTTTACCTAGAACCTGTCAGAAAAGTCTTACCTTAGGAATATATGGATTTGTAACTCCTTTTTCACTACTTTAGCCAAATTGTATATTTTGCATAAGAACTGATTTTTGATTCATTCTTCACAATTTCTACTACTGTATTCTTACATGTATATTTTAAAGAAAATTCAAAAACTATGCTGAGACAGTGAAAATACTTTGACTCAAATATTTTGAAAATCATTTTTTATATCAACTTTAAAATACTGCTTCTTAATTCAACTGTTTCTTCTCCCTGGGGCTGACAATTGTTATGTTTCTGTTCATTATCACTGGCATGGCTGACTGTGACTAAACAATCTTCATATTATAAATTTATCAAGTTGACCTAACTCTAATTGGATTTCCTTCAAAATACCTCTTCAATACCTTGTGGATTAAAGGATTTGATGGGTCCATATTATTGGCACTGAGTTCTATGACTCCCTGTAATCATTCCTAATAGTTTACAGTATGATTAGAACTATTAAGCAACTAGAAATTTTAAAAAAATCATA
Source organism: Antrozous pallidus (assembly GCA_027563665.1). NCBI lineage: Eukaryota > Metazoa > Chordata > Mammalia > Chiroptera > Vespertilionidae > Antrozous > Antrozous pallidus. Next base: position 61,214,721 of record CM050520.1, read on the forward strand.
ATAAACTCACTCCATAGAGGAGAACAGTCACCAAAATACTAACTTATGGAAGCTTCTTCAGATAGCCCTTTACTATAGTATATAGTACTTCAGAGATAAAGGCATTCTTCAAGGTTGTCTAGAGCAGTGGTTCACAAGGTGTGGTCCCATTACCAACATCATCAGCATCACCTGGGAACTTGCTCAAAAAGCAAAATTCTCACTAGCTCCAGACCTACTCAGTCAGAAACTCTGTGGAGAAGGTAAAGGGATCCATAACCCGATGTTTTAACATTCTTCAGCTTATCCTGATGCACATTCACTGCATTTCAGAAACTTATTTGAAGAAATGCAAGTTTGAGAACCATTAACTTAGATCATCCTGTATATTCCCTGTCTTCTTTTTTTTAAATGGGGGTAAATGAAATACAGAGAGGTATTAGAGCTCCATTTCGTGAATATTATAATTCCCTGGCTTACCTCAGGTTACACAAATACTCAGGATGAGAATACACATTTCCTTATCATGTAGAAGTGAGGTATAGAATGATAGAATATTAAAGGTAAAACAGACTGAAATCAGTATCATCAATGTATTTTACCTTCTTCTTTACTTCTGTTACTATACTCATAATTATTTAATGTCTACCCTTTATACAGAATTTGAATCTCTATGAAGTAAGAGACCATAACTATTTAGATCATCATGAATTCTGCAATCTTCACAGTAATCTGTAACATAGTAGCTAGTTAATAAATATTCATTGATCAAATAATGATTGACTATAAATGTAAAACTATTAGACTCAAAATAATACTGAGTTTCAATCACATTCGTTTTCTAATCTGGTAAACTTTTAATAAAAACATTTGTGCTCTACTGATTCTCACATATACATAAATGGACAGTTTGGAAGGAGTCACTGGAAGGTAGAGAAGAATGATTCATACTGTTTAGAAGTATTTTCTAAAGTGTCCCAAAATAGAGACTACATAACATCTTTGACTTACCTCTGACTCACAGAGACCCCTGGAACAAAGGAAGAATATTATGTTTCTATATAAAAGTACAACTCAGAAGAGAGAATAATCCATTTTTGATTTCTAAGTACGGACCTTTATTACCTAACTATGGCACTGACAAAAATATATCTTCTCTTTAACAAGTAAATCAACTAATATGGATGTATATATCCATTATATGTCAAATTTTCCTTTTTTAGCTTAATTGAAAGCTATATTCTAAAAGAATATCTGAGACTTTACAGAAGAACCTAAAATAATGAAGACATAGGAATAAGGCTTCTAACAAAAGGCAAAGGGTTAGTGTTTAGACAGGAGCAAAAAACAAAACCATAGGCCAGGCTATCACACATTATTGTTAATGTGGGAGCTCTGGAGCAGACATCTGTATCTAGATTCTACCTCTGATATATACCAGTTGTGTGACCTTGAGCACATCTCCTTTTCAGTTCTTAAAATGTTGGATAATAATAGCACCTTTCTTGTAAGAATAAGAGGATTCAGTACATTAATATACATAAGTACTTAGACATAAATGTTAGCTATTATTATGAAGAACAGAGTACTAAATTAGAACCTAAGCCATGTTCTACATATTTCTCCAACTCTGTGCTCTCAAAATTAAAAACAAACTGGCAAAAGAGTTCTTTCAAGTAACTAGATTTATATTTCAAATATAGATAGCCCTCTCTCCTCTGATCATCCCACCTGAACCCAAGATCTAGGTCAACCAAATGGTATTCTGTGAAAGTACTTTGAAAATGACAAAACACTACAGAAATAAAACCCAATAACAAAATATCAGATTTCTTTGTACAACCTTCCATGCCTTTCTGGCCTCTGACCTCTTCCCTTGCCACTCTCACCACCCTTTGCTTCTAATGGGCCTGTGAACACCTTACTCTTCCTCCTGCTTGGAAAGCCACTCACAGCAAGGGTTCCAAACCTCCAGGCTCTGCTTAAAAATCACTTCCTTGGGAAAACGTTCTTTCAATCAGGGAAAGGCATGGAAAGAAAGCCTCTGTGAAATGCGTTCATATTAACTATACTGGGGCTATCATCATCATAAGTTACACAGAGTTGCCAAAAGTACATTACCGATGTATGTACGGAAAAATACTCGCAAGTTGTGATTGCTGTAACAGCTTTATTAATTTGTTTCCCATACCCACAACTGTAAGCCTATTTTTGCCCAACCCCTGTATATGTAATGTCTGTCTACCATGCCAGACCTCAAGCACCCCAAAAGTGAGATGATATGTATTCACCTTGTCCTGTACATAGTAGACATTTAGAAAACAAACCAACAAAAACTGCTGCCTGAATTAGGTGAATGAGCCATCCATAGAACCTGCCAATGAATAAAGTAAAAGGAGATCTTCAAGAGAAAAGCCAGATTCCCCATGTTCGCCAACACTATCCTTTTATTTTATAGACCTGAAAAATGTCCCAATAGGTTCTGTGGGAAAATAAAATGTTTTTGAATTTGGCCCATAGAAAATAGCTGAAAAAAGTAAGACTGCTGGATTTTTCCATAAACATACTGAAAAATTAAACTGCTTCTGCATACACATTTCTGACTGTGTAAATATACAATGAGGACATGTTTTGCTTTTGTGTATCTAGCATAACTCTAAATATTGTTTTTAAAAACAGTAATCATTTGATTGCTAAATTAATTTTGGATTCTAAAAATAATCCACTGGTCCCACTCTCATCAAAACATTAGTGGAAGTCTGCAGTGAGGCCAGACCCCCCGCACCTAGCAGATGTAGTGGCAGCTGCCAAAGGAGAAAGCGAGGCTCCAGGTACCTTCTTTTGGTTGCTTTGTAGTCCAGTGACAATGCTGTAAATATGGATGTTGTCCAAATTCAGAAGAAATAGCAAAATTGTTTATTTGAAATACTGTTCAGGCCCAAATATTGACTCTCTAGAGAAACAAATGTAAGAAAGGACAGAATGTACATTTCTATCCTCAGAAAACCTTACAAAAACAAGATTCCACTTGGGGAATGGTGAGAGTTGATGGGGGAAGTAATCTAAAACAGAGCTAGTCAAACTCTGGCCGGTGTGGCTCAGCTATTAGAGTGTCGGCCTATGCACTGAAGGGTAACAGATTTGATTTCTGTGCCAGGGCATGTACCTGGGTTGCAGGTTCTATTCCTGATGCTGGTCAGGGTACTCGCAGGAGGCAACCAATCAATGTGTTTCTATTCTTGGGTGAGGATGAAAAAAAAAACACAAAAAGAAAAAAAAAAACAAAGGTAAAACAGAGCTAGTCAATTTCTGTTAAGAAACTTTCAAATAGCACTGGGGTTAGCAATGGGGAACAAATTGGTAAGAATGACAATAAGATAGCAGAGTCTGCAGAAAGTACATTAAGAAGAGATGATGAGCTGTAGGGAAGTGAGAGATTCCCAAGTTAGGCTCTCAGCTGCTCCTCCCCTCCAAGTGTCCCTGGATAATTGAGCACCAATTTCTTGTTCTTCCCTCCATACCTTCGTTTTACAAGGCATCCAGCACCTGAAGAAAAGTGTAGACATCAAAGAGATGCAGAAAACACTCCAGAGAGGATGGTGAAGAAGGATGGAGGCACGATGACAAAAGGAAGAAATTAACTGATCTTTTATATATAATTTAGTCCTCGTGATAATCTTATAGAGTATACATGATTGTGGTGAGGTAAAATTATTTACCCAGGATCTCATAGTGAATAAGTTTCAACACCATGATTTCAACCTGCAGTTCATGCATCTTCCACCATCTCCCTTGGATTCTTGTTACCCTCTCTTTACCGGCCCTTTCTCTGTGCTAGGCATGCAAATACAACTTCAGAAGGCTCTCAAATACCTTCTGAATGGCAGGCTTTTGACCTTTTCCTGACTCCCTCTTTCTCCTAACCAAATTCCTTAAGCCAACCAACACTTGTGTAGTTTGTGCACTCCATCTAAAAAGTATCCTAAACCATTCCAGTGTCCTTGCATGTATTTGGAACATGACCAGCTCCCTAGGCATGTTCTTATGCAGAACTGTGTTTCAGGACACTCCTCTGCTTAATGAAGCCAGCTCCATCTCACCTCAGGCACTCAGTCCCTAACACAACCCAATCCTTTCACTTATATCCATTTATACTTCTAATACTCTCATATTGAAGACAAAACTGAAATTATTACTATGGTTTAATAATAGTTTTTAGCTTTGCACTCTATAATCTATGTTGCAAATATTGAACTCTTTGTTGTCAAAAGTAGCTGTTGATAATACATAAATGATGATGCGTCAGAAACAATAAAATACTTAAGTATTACGAATTTAACCAAAAAGGTGAAAGTTCTTTACAATGAAAGGTATAAGACACTGATGGAACAAATTAAGGAAAATACAAATAAAATGAATTAGAAAAATTAATACTATTAAAATGTCCATTGTACCCAAAGTCATCTATAGATTCAATGCAATCTTTATAAAGATTCTAATGGTATTTTTCACAGACATAGAAAAATCAATGTTAAAATTCGTATGGAACCACAAAGACCTTAGCTAGCCAAAGCAATCTTGAGAAAGTTCCAAACTAGTTACATCCCATTTGCTGATTTCAAACTATATTATGAAGTTATCATAGTCAAAATAGTATAATATTGGCATATAAAGAGACACATATTTCAATGAAACATAATAGAGATCTCAGAAATGAATTAATTAATATATATGGTCATCACACTAATATTTGACAAGAGAGCCAAAAACACACACAAAGGGAAAAAAGATAGCTTTTTCAACAAATGATGTTAGGAAAACTGGATATTCACATGCAAAGAATGAAATTGGATCTCTGTCTTACAAAACTGACATAAAATAATTCAAATTAGATTAAAGACTGAAATATAAGACTTGAAACTAAAAAAAACTTCGGTAGAAAAATAATAAAGAGGTATTGACAGTGGTCTTTGCAATGATTTTCTTGGGAATGACACAATAGCTAAGAAACAAGAGTAAAAATCAATAAGTATAACTGCATCAAGCTAACAAGCTTCTGCACAGCAAAAGATACAATCAAAAAATGAAAATTCAACCATGGAAACAGGGGAAAATATTTTCAAACCATGTACCTAATAAGGAGTTAATATCCAAAATATATAAGGAATTCATAAAACTCAATAGCAAAAGAAAGCAAATAATCTGATTTAAAAATGGGGAAATGACCTTAATAGAGATATTATTCACAGGAAAACATACAAATTGCCAACTAGTACATTAAAAATGTTCAACATATTTCATCACTAGGAAAATGAAAATCAAGACATGAATGAGATAGCGTCTCTCAGATAGACGATTACCAAAAGACAAAACCCCAGTGCCGGCAAGAAGGTGAAGGAAAAGGGAAACAGTTGTACACTGTTGGTGGGAATGTAAATTGGTACAGACACCAATTGGTATAGAAAACAGAATGTAGGTTCCTACCAAAACAAAAAGTAAAACTACCATATGATCCAGCATTCCCAATTCTCAGTATCTATCTAAAGGAAATGAAACCACTATCTTGAAGAGATATCTGTACTCCCATGTTCACTGTAGCACTATTCACAATAGCCAAGACAGGGAAAACACCTGTGTTAATTAATGGATGAACTGGTAGAGAAAATGTGTGTGTGTGTGTGTGTGTGTGTTGTGTGTTGTGTAGGTGTAATATCTCTATGCAACAATGGGAAAGAAGGAAACCCTGACATTTGCAACAACATGGGTAAAACTTGAGGACATTATTCTAAGTGGAAAAAGTCAGACAGAGAAAGAAAAGTAGTATGTGATCTCACTTATGTATAAAAAAAAAAAAAAACTGAACTCACAGAAACAGAGTAAAATGAGGGTTCCAGGGAGTGGGATGGGGAAAATAGAGAAATGTTGGTAAAGCTTATAAACTTTCAGTTATAAGATAATAAACTATGGGGATATAATTACAGCATGGTGACAAGTTAACGATACTATGTTGTACACATGAAAATTGCTGTTATTGGCAGATTTTTAATATTTTCTACAACTTTTATGATATTATACCATATAGCACAGTTTTGATAACATTATTACATTTAAAATCATTTTTATTGAAATATTAATGTTTATTGCATGTAAAAAAAATACCAAAACAAACAAACAAACAAAAAAAACAAACAGAAAATTGTGGTTAGTGTTGAGGAAAGCCAAGATGGTGGCATAGGTAAACATCTGTACTTGCTGATGCTCACAACCACATCAAAACTACAACTAAAAGACAAAACAACTGTCATCCAGAATCATGGGAAAGCTGGCTGAGTGGAAGTTCTACAACTAGAAGAAAAGAAAAAAGTGCATTGAGACAGGTAGGAGGTGTGAAGGCACACACAGAATGGGCTGGCAACTGGGTGCACTATTATTGTGTTTTTCAATGAGGAGGGAGATACAAGCTCCTAATTTCTCTGAACTCCAGTTCCAGGTGAGACTCTGGGGACCCAGACTCATATGGGGAGAGACTGGAATGTCTGGCATCTGGCCAGAAGAGGGCCGCTTTCTCTCAGAGGTGCTCCCAGCAATCATTGTTTCTGTGTGTGGGTGCCAGATGTGGAGATGTGGGATCTCTCCCATATAGGGCTGACTGGCATCCATTGCTGTTTGCTCCACCCTGGTGATTCTCAGAGACCCCACCCCACCCAATTTACAACTGCAACCAAGCTGTGCACAGTGTCTTTTGCATCTGAATGGCCTTGTCCTTTCTCAGCTTAAAACCTGTCAAACTGCAGCTGGGTCATAGAGCCCAAGAGCTTTCAAAAGAAGGCCCAACACTGGCAGCAGCAACCTGCCTTGCTTCACAGCTGGGCCTCATCTTGGCACTTCCAAACCTCTTAGAAAGAGAAGGAATCTAGAGAATTATCTGTAGCGCCTTCTGAGTGGCCTGAGGCAATGGATGACTTTTCATCTCCTTGTAGATCCAAGAGCCAGTGTACCCTGTGGTCAGTGTGAGACCATACCAGATTATAACTATTCACATCCATAAGTGACACCCTCAAGAGGCAGACTCAGTGAGCACCAAAGCCCCACTGAAGCAAGGAATGCCCCATAAGTTGACTCCTGCACAGCATTCCTTCCATTGTAGGCTGATCCTCACAGCCAATTGCCCTGGAGGTCAAATCCTCCCAGTGATACCAACAACAGTCAAGGCCTAACAACAACAAGACTGTGCATACAGCTCACAAAGGGGTGCACCAGGAGAGTCTACCTCAGGTGATTGGGGAGGCTCAGCCACTGGCCCCTATAGGACACCTACCACACAAGGCCACTATCAACACAGGGAAGCATCCAAAATGCAGAAACAAAGAAACATGTCACAAATGAAAGAAATGGAGGAAAGCAAACTATTGGATATAGAGTTCAAAATCACAATTATAAGGTTACTCAAGAATCTTCTGAAAACCTCTGAAGAGCTTAGTGAGATCTTCAAGGATCTTAGACCTCAAGGAACTTAGTGAGACCTTCAAGGATCTTAGTGAGAATGCCAAAAAAAGAAAAAAAGAAAGAAAAAAAAAACGGAAAACGACAAGTCAGAAATTAAGCATACAATGACTGAAATAAAGAATAATATATAGAGATTCAACAATAGACTAGAGGATATGAAGAATCAAGTCAATGATCTGAAATACTAGGAAGCAAAAAACCCCCTACTAGAAGTGCAAAAAGATAAAAGAATCCAAAAATATGAAGCTAGTGTAACGTGCCTCTGGGACAACTTTAAGCATACCAACCTCTGAATTATGGGGGTGCCAGAAGAAGAGAGAGGCCAATGTATTAAAAAACCTATTTGAAGAAATAATGATGAAAAACTTCCCTATTTGGGGAAAGAAATAGACTTACAAGTCCAGGAAGTACACAGAACCCTAAACAAGAGGAATCCAAAGAGGAACACACCAAGACACATCATAATTAAAATGCCAACAGCAAAAGACAAAGAGAGAATCTTAAAAGCAGTAAGAGAAAAACAGCTAGTTACCTACAAGGGAGCACCCATATGACTGTCAGCTGATTTTTCAACAGAAACTATGCAGATCAGAAGGGAGTGGCAAGAGATATTCAAAGTGATGAATAGCAAGAACCTACAACCAAGATTACTCAGCAAGGCTGTCATTTAGAATTAAAGGTCAGATAAAGAGCTTCACTGACAGAAAAATTAAAAAAAAAACTGAAGGAGTTCATCACCACCAAACCAGTATTATATGAAATGTTGAAAGGTAGTCTTTAAGAGGAAGAAGAAGGAAAATGTAAATATAAAAATTATGAACAACAAAGTGACAACAAATGCATATCTATGAACAAGTGAATCTAAAAGTCAAATGAATAAAATACCTGATGAACAGAATAAATTGGTGAATATAATAGAATCAGGAGCACGGGAAGAGAGTGAACTGACAATTCTCATGGGTAAGAGAATTTGGAGGAAGGGATTGGAAAAAATCTTACACCTATGGATGAGGACAGTGCGGGGAGGGTAAGGACATGGGGTGGGGTGGGAACTGGGTGGTGGGGAGCTATGGAGGATGGGGAAAGGAACATCTGTAATTCTGAACAATAAAGATTAAAATTTAAAAAGTAAGAAAAAATAAAATTGCTAAGAGAGTATATATTAAATGTTCTCATTATACATACACAATAAAAGGTAAATGTGTGATGGGATTGATGTAATAACTAACATTGTAATAACCATTTTACATTATATACATGTATCAAATCATCACATTTTACTACTTAAATTTAATATGTCAGTAAAACTGGATAATGGTGAAACCATTAATACTGATTGCTACTGACAAGAAATAATCAATTTTAACGATGCTTTGATCGTGAAATGATTAGAATGTTCCAGAAGACAAAGAAATTTTGCTTCATGATGATGCACCATCACACACTTCAAAACCAGTTAAAGACACATTAAAAGATCTTGCCTGGGAAGTATTAACCCACCCCTGGTATTTACCAGACCTTACTCCTTCAGATTACCACTTGTTCTGATCGAGATGGCACATGCATTTTCTGAGCAGCACTTCAAAACATATGAAGAAGTGGGAAATTGGGTCTCTGAATGGTTTGCCTCAAAACAAGAAAAGTTCTATTGGGATGGTATCCACAAATTACCTGAAAAATTGGAAATTTGTAGCTAGTGATGGTCATTACTTTTAATAAAGCAGTTTTGATGTTTCTCTTGAAATTATAGTGTTTTCTTTAATTACAAAATCTGCCATTATTTAACCAATAAATCTAGTAATTTTTCATCCTAAATACTACAAAAACTCATGAAGATCCAACTTATCCTATCTAATAAAAGAGTAATATGCAAATTGACCATACATTCGCTACACCAAATAAGCCACACCCACAAGCCATGCCCACCAACCAATCACAGGGCGATGGCCAGGTGCCCTCTCCCTTAGAGGCCCTTTCTGGCCTTGGGGTTAGGCCAGGCCGGGCTATGAGCAGGGCCAGCCAGGCATGGCGGGGCCCCGATCAATCTCAGGGACCTGAGGTGGCTCAGAGCCCAGGTCCGGAAAGGGCCTCTTCTCGAGAGACCCTTTCCAGGTCTGGGGTTAGGCCAGGCCAGGCTGTGGGCGGGTCCACCCAGCGATGGCTGGGCCCCAATTGATCACAAGACCCTGAGGTGGCTGGGTGCCGGGCTAGTCAGAAGAAAAGAGACACACTATACACAGGAATAAGCATAAAGCTTACAAAAGATTTCTCATCAGAAACAGTGTAAGGGAGAAGATAGTAGAGCAACATCATTAAAGTACTCACAAGGGTGAAAATCCTCTCAATTTATAATTCTAGACTGAGTGAAAATATTTTTAAAATAGTCAAAATTTATTTTAACTATTTTAAACTACTTTAGAAAAAGTTTAAAATATTTTTGTGTATAAAAGATTAATTTTTTTAATCACCAGCAGATTTGTAGTGTAGAAATGTTAAAAGAAGTCCTGCAAGCAGAAATAAAATTTTGCCAGATACAAATAATGATCTATACCAAGAAATGGAAAACACCAGACAGTATGAAAAAATATAATAGAAGTTTCTTATTATTGAAATATATTTAAAGATAGTTAACCATTTAAACAAGTAATAACGTAATATCACTTTTATAATATCTGTGTAAGTAAAATACATGACAATAATAGCACAAAGATTGCCTGGGAAAAATGAAACTTTGTTACAGTGAAGTTTCTATACAAAATATGAAGTGGTAAAATATCCACTTGAAGATAGATTGTGACAAGTTAAAATCCTATATAATGAAGAGCAATATGCAAATAGTCATCACACCTTCATGCCATCAGGCCATAATGGCTCAGACACTCAACACTGGGGAGAGAGGAATGGGGACCAGACAGGCTACGGACTGGGAGAGGAACAAGCCACCCACTCCATGGTCCCGGATGCCGACAGCTGTGCCTGCCTCTCTGGCCCAGGAGAGGGACAAGCTGCCGGCCTCCAGTCCTGGGCACCAGAAGCTGCACCTGTGCCTGCGGCCCAGGAGAGGGGCAAGCCACATGCCCTGTGGTCCTGGGTGCCTTTGGCTACCTGTGGCTGTGGCTGGCCTGAGTGAAGCTGGCCCAGGTGCCTATAGCTGGCTAGAGGGAAGAAAGCCTGCGTCCCAGGTGTGGAGCAAGGCAGAGGCAGTGTAGGGGCAATCAGACCAGCAGGGGAGCACTTAGGGGCAATCAGGCTGGTAGGGGAGCAGTTAAGGGGTGATCATGCAGGCAGGCAGAGGGATTAGGGGGTATCAGGCAGGCAGGCTGAGGCGGTTAGGGGCGATCAGTCAGGCAGGCCAGTGAGCAGTTAGGAGCCAATGGTCCTAGATTGCAAGAGGGATGTTCGACTGCCAACAGTCAAACATCTCTGACTGCCAACAGTCAGACATCTCCGAAGAGGTCCCTGATTGGAGAGGGTGCAGGCTAGGCTGAGGGAACTCCCCCTCCATGCACAAATTTCATGCAATGGTCCACTAGTTTCTCAATAAAAGGCAATATGATGAGATAAAATAGAAGATACTAAAAATTTGCACAAGGAGTTGTTAAAAACCAGATCCCCTCTGCCACCTAAATGAAAAGCAGAGAGTTCATTTCCACAAAGAGGGAACTAGAGATACTATGGAGTAATAGTAGGCCTGATTGAAAGGAAGAGCCAATATCTTATTTAAAAGACAGATATTGATTAAAACTCCACATAATAAAGTGTACCCTGACTCATTTCTCAGTTTTAGTCTTGGATCCCTGGCTATTCCTCACTCCAAGCAAAACAATTAAATGATTACTATCAAGAAAATTTACTCACTGACACATTTAGAATTCAACAAACAGCCAATTCTTCACCCATTTATTCACTATGAAGCCTATAAGTCAAGTAGCTCTATCAAAGTAGTGATCTTATAAAATCCTGTTCTTTTTTTTTTTAGCAACTCAATCTTAACTATAACTAGACAAAATTCCTAAGTATCTCAAGAAAGTCCCTAACCTAAAAGGCAGAGACTGAAGAAAAAAGTAAAAGATGTAACGAAGAAAAAACATAGAAAGCAGAAGGTAACTCTCAATATTAACCTGTATATTTTCAGAAAGACACATATGAAGTTAAAAAGTACAACATATTTTTAAAAGAAACAATGTGAAAAGGAAGAATTTGAATTAAGAATTATGAAAAAGTACCCTGACCAGATGACTCAGTGAGTTGGAGTGTTATCCCATGTCCCCAAAAAAGTTTGGGGTTCGATTCCTTTGACATGGTACATAATTTGGTTGTTTGATCAATACCTGGTCCAGGAATGTACATGAGGCAACAGATCAATGTTTTTCTCTGCCTCCTTCCCTTCCTCTCTCTCTAAAAAATCAATAAAAACATATCTTTAGGTAAGGATTTTTTTAAAAGAAGAATTATGCCCTAGCCGGTTTGGCTCGATGAATAGAATGTCACCTGATGGAAGGGTCTCATTGATTATGATCAAAGGCACGTACCTGGGTTGTGGGCTCATTCAGGCCAGGGTCCTGGTAGGAGACTGTGCAGGAGGCAAGCAATCGATGTGTTTCTCTCAGATCGATATTTCTTTCTGTCTTTCACTCTCTCTTCCACTCTCTCTAAAAATCAATGGAAAATATCCTCTGGTGAGGATGGAAAACAAAAGCAATTATTAGAGCAAACTGAAATAGACAATTGAGGATTGGGAGATATACTTGAAAGATATTAAACAGAAGAAAAAAAAACACTCCACAAGGTAGATCATTATATACATTTAAGAATACAAAGAGAATTCTAAAGTTTCCTGAGACACAAAAAAATTAGATCCACTATATCAGTAATTATAATGCCACTGTGTATTTTTTAACCCAGGAGTGGAAGGTGCAAGATGTTTAAGCATTGTCTTTAAAGTACTGAGGAAATACTATTTCAGTGCTCTTAAGTTGTATATCTAACTGAAGTGTCAATCAAGTATCTGAGCAGAATTACAACATTGTCATTTATGAACAGTTTCAACAGATTTATTTACTATGTACCTCTTAACATGAAGCCATGAAAGGTTGTGTCTTATTAACATAAAGCAACACACTAAGACATTTAGAAAACAATTATTTAACATAGGAGAAAAATAAAGAAAAATTCCAGGAGAGGAATAGAGTATTTCCACAAAAACAGCCATAAATAATCCCACTTAACAATACTGGAAGACTCCAGATTGATGTCTACAAAAAGAAGATAAATCTAATCTATTACTACATCTGATTATAGAGAAGACTTATATATTTCTATCAGAAAATTTATAAAGATAAGGCTCCTGAAAGAAAACAAAGACAGTCATTAACTTCAAGAAAATTATTTCAATAAGAAATAAAATCACAGTAAATCATGCAATTCAACAATACACATTATTTTTAAACTATACAAATTAAGCATAGAATACTGAGAATTCACAATTTATCATATACATGTTGATATGGTTGATGGAAGAGGAGTATTTGTGATTGTTGAGGGAAATATAAGGAAGATAAATACAAATATCACATCATAAAAAATCAATAGATTTTTTTATACATCTATTACGTAAAAAAATGAAAAAAAATATAATCAACATCTATTACGTAAAAAAAAGTGAAAAAAAAATAGCAAGCTACATAAATTACCTAGAGGTAACCTTGAGGAAAATAGTTTCAAAAAGTAGAATGTGGTTGCATCAGGGAAGTTGAATAAGGGAGGGGAGAAAGCAAATCTTTTTAAATTTTTAAACCACTTACTATTATTTAAATTTTCACAGATATTCACAGATATTGAATTGCTAAAAATAAATATTAAAACACAGTTGATAAAAAATTATTTGAAATTTCCTACTCATTGATAATCATCATAAATTATGTTGGTGTGAATCTTTTTAGTAGATTTTGTAATATATATAAACTAGAGGCCTGGTGCACAAAACTCAGGCATGGGGGAAGGGGGCTTTCTCTCAGCCCAGCCTGAACCCTCTCCAATCTGGGACCCCTTGAGGGATATCCAACTGCCCATTAAGGCCCAGTAGCATCAGGTCTAAACAGGCAGTCAGACATCCCTCTCACAATCCAGGAATGCTGGCTCCCAACTGCTTACCTGCCTGTCTTCCTGTTTGCCCTAACTACTTCTGCCTGCCAGCCTGCTCACCCCCTAACCAGCCTGATTGATGCCTAATTTGAGTGTCTTCCAATTATGCATTATTATAAATAGCATTGCTATGAATATCATACTTGCCCTATATTTTCACTTATTTTAGACAGTGACCTTAGAATTTTCATAATTTTCTAAATATTTCTGTATTTTTCAGCTATTGACCTAAAAGATGTAAGCCAATATTTCTCAACTTTTCCTTCATTATTATTTGCCCAAGGGGACTGTTTTAGATTTTTTCCCTAATCATTTCTTCATGTAATTTTAATAGACCATATATAAATAAAATGTGTGTGTGTGTGTGTGTGTGTGTCTATACTAACAAAAGGGTCATATGGAAATGGTCAGGATACCCTCACACATAACAACCAATCAGGAGGTTGCATCTGCAGCAGGTTCAGGTGGGCGGGGACTACAGTGTTGAGGACTTGTGTCACACCTTCACAATCCATCACCAGGAGGCCTGGGGCCCAGCAGAGACTTTCATGCAGAGCAGCAGGGCCCAGCCTGGGAATGGGGCCTGACGGGGCCTGACAGAGGCTTCTGTGTGGTGCAGAGGCGGGACCCCCAGCTCAAGTCTACCTCTTTGGGGAAATCCATCGAGGAGCCTTGGATGGGTGGGTGGGGCCAACCCTTTGGGGTGATAGAAGGTGGGGCTTCCACAGGACACAGACCAGGCTGGGGGGAATCCCCCCCAAATCCCTAAGCGCATGAATTTCATGTACCAGGCCACTAGTATATATCTGTGCTTTAACCATTAAAAGATAAGATTTTTGCCTCTAATCAATCTAATCAACCAATTTTTCTCTTCATTAGAGATTATATCATCCCTGTTGAAAATGTATGATGTAAATATTATTTGGTTTTTAATGCCTTTTATTAAATTATCATCCTCAAAGCATTTTCCACTTCAGGTTTCATCAACAACATTACAAGTATGTTTCTCCCTTTTCTCAGCAAACACGGTGTTTGTAAAATAAGTTCACAAAATGTTTTAATGGAATTTCTCAGTACCACGCTTAAAATTACATATTTAATGCAAATATTCCTTATCACTGAATGCTAAGAATGAAACTATTTACTTGTTTCATACTTTGCCCTACTATCATTTCAAACATTTATGCAATTTGCATTTAGAAAGCATGTTTCTAAGTGTCATCATAGCTCTCACTATAATTTATTTTTAAAAGTCAATGTATTATTGATTAAGCCAGAACAGTCTATTATATCCTGTAGATCTCCTTAAGTTCTAAAATTATTGACCTGGTCAAGTCAATTTGTAATTAGACAACTTTTTTAAAGAGCTTTCTCTTTGTGACTAGTTTTCAAAATGTGAATTCTGCCAAATTTCATAATTATCTGGGTATGATACTATTTTTCATCTACAGCAAGCATGTTTTATTGAGGTATATCTTATGTTTTTAAAAGGACTTAAAATAATTGCTTAGAACACTCCTGGACTGGTGTGTTTGTTTAGTATTAGGTAAGAAGCATATAAAACTGTCACTTTTGAAGTCAAAATGGTTAAATATCAGCAGTTCGATATAATTCCATTGATTATCTTAGTCTTCATTTGCATAGCCTCAAAGGGAAATGAGAGTCTATGAAGTATGAGGACTGTGTAGGCCCTGCCACATAGATTTTAAATATTGTTGAAATGTATATGCTTTATAATAAGAAAACATACAAACAAACTTAGTCATAAAGGACATGTTACTTATTTTCAGACTTGCCCAGCCCAGTCCCCCAAGTTAGTCAAGAAAGCAGTTACAATTCACCTTATATACTGAAGAAAACATTGAAGAGGAAGTCAGGGACCCTGGATTGCATTCTGGGGTTTCCTGTTTCCTGACTATGAGATTTTGGGCCAGACACCACTCTAAGTCATTCTTCAATGTCAGCAACAGTGTAGGTGTTAGCTCCTCTGGGAGTTCTTCCCTGAGCACCTTTACAGTTGAGGTCTCCATAGCATGTTCTGCTCTCCCTTTTTAAAAAGGCATTGATTATACTAAATCCACCATTTTAATTTCTGTGTTCCTCACTAAATAAGAAGCATGAGGGTAAGGAGAAGTTAGTCTTGTTTATTATTTTATCCCTGGTGTACTTTTGCTCAGTGTATTTGTGAATGAAATAAACCTAACAGTTAATAGCCTCATCATCTGTGACAGACATATATTCGTACCTGCCCTGCCAAGTACAGGGTTGCTATGGTGTGGAGTTAAGGTGCTTGGGGAAACTCGAGTGAGACAGAGGATACATATTTCACACTTCAGTATGAGACCTTTCCTGAAATCCAAGAGGGATAATGTATGTGCAAGTGCATTTTAAACTAAGTAGCTCTCTACAGGCAGGATTTACTAGACTTTTCTTATATCCATGACATCAAGATTTCCTTAAGGCTTACTCCAGTGGACTAGGCTTCTTGTGGCTACCTAAACATATTTACATTTTTCCCAATTTCTTACATGTACCATTTTCTAACAGTCTCTTAACTTGGACCCTCTTTGGTAATTTATTCTCTCTCTGGAAAACATATCTGAATCTTAAAGTCCCTGTATTAGTTAGAATTCAGGCAGAAAACAAAAGTTACTCTAGGTATTCCAAGTAGAAAATATTTAATATGGAATTAGAGGCAGGAACAAAGGCCAAAAGAGCAACCACCCCAAAGATCCTAGCTTCCTCAACACTGAATGGGCAATTCTCATAAATTGTCCAGAAAGGCATTGCCAATGCCAAGAATCACAAGGAAGCAATCACAAAGGGTCCCAGTGTTTCCAGTGATATGATCCTGGCAAAGAAGCTGCTGAAGCCCAGCCAGTGTTGCTCAGTGGTTAAGCATCAACCCATGAACCAGAAGGTTATGGTTCAATTCCCGGTGAGAGCACATGGCCTGGTTATACCTAGTAGGAGTGTGCAGGTGGCAGCCAATCAATGATTCTCTCTTATCACTGATGTTTCTAACACTCTCTCCCTCTCCATTCCTCTCTGAAATCAGTAACAATATTTTTCTTTAAAAAAAGAAGCTGCTGATGATATCATGATGCTACTCATAAACCTATTTGTATTGGATTCTCCTAATGCAGCCTTAAATCTTACAAACATAAAAAAACTTTTCAAGTGGATCAATTAGGAGCAAGAGTAGCCACTGTCAGTTGTATCTCCTGATTTCTAGATACTTATATTTTGCTTTTGGGAGAAATGGTTTCATATACAGGTCCTTGAGTATAAACAACATTTTAGAATAAAACCACAGTCCTAGAAGGTGATTTCACACTACCTACACCATAATTGCATCTTTCAAAGGTGCTTCGGGTTAAGAGTGTATATGTAATACTTGTTAATCCTGTGGACATGAGTCCAGTATCTCTTTAAGTCTGTTACATTAATGTTATTTGGAATGCTGTAACATAATAGAACAAATTTGGGGAATGATGCTGGAAGAAACATGTTTGTAAGGGAAAATCAATTTTCTGAGTAAAGAACTACTTAATGAGGACAAGTTGATGCCCCTATGATGAGAGACATCTTGTATCATCAACTTGTCACTAGGTAGTTTTATGGTGCCCACCAAACCCCAGTAAGAGTTTAGTACTGCTCTCTGCTACTAGTAGACTGGACATCCAACCATGGCAATAGACAGACCAGCCCATTTCTTGTTCATCTCACACATAATTTCCCTTGCTGCCTTCATAGTCATACCCACATAATAAATCATAAGGCTCAACAGATAACAGAAGTTCCTTTGTTTATGCACATATGGAGGAAGCATAGAAATGGTTGGAGAAGGAGGTTTACTGACACTGACAAAATACTGTAGGTCATCTGATTCAGATGATTACTGAGAGCCTTTTTTCCAAAGGATGTCCTTTGATAAGCATTGAGACACATATATTTTCACAGTTTATGCTCATTTTCCCAGGCCCATGTCATCATTTTTTCCATAATGCTCTATTCAACTGTATTACCATCCAGCCAAAGCATTAGGAACCATGAATTTATACAAACCTTTTTTTTGCCATCTTTCCTTCTAGGCAAAGGGAACAAACCAAATCTACTGTGTCAGGTTCTGCCCACTAGAAGTATTTTCCTTTCCCACTGTCCTACAGAACTCCCATGGTGCCACTATGCTGCAGGAGTCCACTATCAAGTGATGCTCATGTATTATATGGAGCTACCTGCATGAATATATTTCTTCCTCTGCCTTCTGCTCTGAGGTAACTCTACATGAGGCCAAAGTCTGTGCATAGGAGAAATGATAATGCAACAAGAGTGGAAGTCTTAGCCATTTAATGAAGGAAGTTACTACTGAATTTGACTTGTTAGTTCTTATAGCTATTTTATAGATTTAAAAGGATATTTTGAATATATATGATTGTACCATTAGTGGATAAGGATGCTAATTTTCCCTTCCAGGCTCTATGCATTTTGTGTTATCTTTTTATACTGGCTGTCATCTCCAGTACAATATATGGATATGGAAAGAGCAACTATCTTGCATTGTTCTTGATATTAGAACAATCAGTGATTTTATATATATATATATATATATATATATATATATATATATATAAAGTATTTTTTCATAAATACCTTTTACAGGTTGAGAATTTATTATGATTGCATCTCAAATTCTGCATCTGTTGAGATAACATTAATTATTTTATTTTGTGAGATTTTCAATATGGTGTCTGATATTGTTTTTTTAACTGTTGAATCAACCTTTTGTTTATTTGATTAAAAATCACTTAGACATCATTAATATTCATTTTATTTATTGCTAGGTCCAAATTGCTAAATGTTCATAAAGGCCATTTTCTCTCAATGTTCTGTGTAACTCATAGCATTCAGTGGAATGACAGTCTATGTAGAAGA
The DNA here is from genome assembly GCA_027563665.1 of Antrozous pallidus. Lineage (NCBI taxonomy): Eukaryota > Metazoa > Chordata > Mammalia > Chiroptera > Vespertilionidae > Antrozous > Antrozous pallidus. The sequence continues at coordinate 61,233,285 of CM050520.1, forward strand.
ATGCTAGATATTGTGATTAATAGTATCAGGGTCTGAAAATGGCAATGCTTTTTGTCTTGTTAGATAATTTATATTTCAAACTATGGCTTAACTTGCATAATTGGCCATAGATGCCCTGATTTGAATCTCAGGTTTTCCACATTCTAGTTGTGTCATTAAAGATAAACTAGAAACCCGGTGCATGAAATTCATGCAGGGGGGGGGATGTGTCCCTCAGCCTAGCCTGCACCCTCTCCAACCTGGGATTCCTCAAGGGATGTCTGACTGACTGTTTAGGCCTAGTCCCAGTCAGATCAGGCCTAAATGGGCAGTTGGACATCCCTCGCACAATCCAGGATTGCTGGCTCCCAAATGCTTGCCTGCCTGCCTTCCTGATTGCCCCTAACCGCTTTTGCCTGCCAACCTGAGCACCCCCTAACTATTCCCCTGCCAGCCTTATCAATGCCTAACTGTTCCCCTGCCAGCCTGATTGCTCCTAATTGCCCTCCCCTGCAGGCCTGGTCACCCCTAACTGCCCTCCCATGCAGGTCTGGTTCTCCAAAACTGCTCTCCCCTGCAGGCCTGAGTAATCCACAACTGCCCTTTGCTGCAGGCCTGGTCTTTCCCAACTGGCCTCCCCTGATGGCCATATTGTGGCAGTCATCTTGTGTCCACATGGGGGCAGCCATCTTGTGTGTTGGAGTGATGGTCAATTTTCATATTACTCTTTTATTAGATAGGATAGAGGCCTGGCACACAGGTGAGGGCCAGCTGGTTTGTCCTGAAGGGTGTCCCAAATCAGGGTGCGGGTTCCTTGCAGCATGGAGTGGCCTGAGCAAGGGCCTGTAGTAGTTTGCAGGCTGGCCATGTCCCCCGGCAACCTAAGTAGATGCTCCAGTATCTGGGGATTATTTATCTTCTATAATTGAAACTTTGTAGCCTTGAGCAGAGGCCAGGCAGTTCAGGGTGAGCAGAAAGCTTTGCTTTCTCCATCACCAGGGAAACCCAAGCCTCTTGCTTGCTACATGGCCACAATCATTTTTGTTGGGATTTATTTATCTTCCATAATTGAAACTTTGTATCCTTGAATGGAGGCCAAGGCAAACCAGGAAGCTTGGCTTCCTCCATTGCCTGTGAAACCCAAGCCTGCTGTTCACTCCATGGTTGCAGTCATCTTGGTTGGGTTAATTTGCATACCCATTCTTGATTGGGTGGCGTGGCTTGTTGGTATAGCAGAGGTGCAGTCAATTGGCATATTATTCTTTTATAAGATAGTATAATTTACCCTCTTGTACTCTTGTTTTCCATCCATCTAATTGAGGTTATTGCAATAGTGTTACTGTGATAATTACCTTAGAAATTGTGGGTATGTATCCATACATGTATTCACATACATAAGACCTCACACAGTACTTATTATTAGTAAACATAATAATTTTTCTTTATCTTGGTTTTATTTTTCACTAGAGGCCTGGTGCATGAATTCATGCATGGGTGGGGTCCCTCGGAATGGCCTGCGGAGATTGGGCTGAAACCTGCAGTTCGGTGCCGCCTGACATTTCTGCCTGCTGCTCATCCTAGACTGTACCTGCCATGGTCTGACACACAGTCAGTCCTGATCAGGAGAGGCTTGCACGGCCACAGTGGTGCTCGCCAGCCATGAGGCCTGCATCTGGTGCTCATCCCAACTGGTGTATCAGGAGGGGGGCTGGGACACAATCAGCCCTCCAGGTGGAAGGGCAGTGGGACACTCTTGCTGGCCCAGGATCCATATCTATCCCACTGATATTCAAGCTGATTTTGGGGAGCCACCTGGTGGCTGCTTTTATTTCTTCCTTTCAGAGCATCTAGGAAGCGGAAGCAGCTACTGTGCCCGAGGCTGACTGCCAGGAGGCTGGCAGCGCTGTCGGAATGGCGCTGCTGGCACTGGTCCATTGGTGCCTGGCCCGTTCTCCAGAGACTGGAACTGCAGGAATACTGAGGGAGCGAGTGGCTGCCGCTGGGCTAGTGGGCCATTGGCTGGGTCAGTCAGCTGAGTAGCTCTCCTACTGTGGGAGTACAATGACCATCAGGGAACAACTCCTGCATTGAGCATCTTGTTGGTGTGTGTCACAGTGACTGGTTGTTTGGTCACTTAGGCTTTTATATATATACTAGAGGCACGTTGCATGAAGATTCATGCAATAGGCTTTCCTCCCCCTGCCTTCCAGGACCAGTTTTCCTCTAGAACCTGGGACCCAGGCCTTCCCTCTGGCTGTTGCCTTCTGTTTTTGCTTTGGGCAGCTGGAGGCTTCACTCTAGCTGGAGCCTTCAGTCTTCTCTGCTCTGGCTGGAGTGCCAGGCTGCCACTGCCTCGTCTCCATCCCCCGTTCCTGATTGGCTGGTAGCATAGCCAATCAGGAGCCAAGGTACGGTCACAATTGCATGTTATTCTTTTATTAGATAGGATAGATGGTTCCTTGTGATCATCTTATCTCTGTAACAAAACTGCACACACTTTCTAAGATCAAAGGGTTGATTTAGAGTTTGTATAAAGTCCCCTCAGTAGGAATCAGTGTGTACTGGGTCCAAAATTCTTCACAAGTGAATCCAATGAAATATAGAAATATTAGTATGGAGAGCAAAGGTATTTCTTTTTGTACTTTTTTCTCCATTTCTATTCCTGTTTTTTATTACTTCAACCAATATCTGGATTAGAATCCAGATGAGAAACATTTGTTTTATTTTAGCTGAAATACAAGTAGCCTCCAGGGAATCAAATTCCTCCAATTCCACACACATTTACCTGTCCTCTCTCTGCGTAAGACATAATGCAGGACACAGGAAACATGAAGGAGACTTTTCTTATACTTAGAAACCTTGGGCAGGAGGAGTCAGCAGTAGCTTGGGCCTAGGACAAGCTGACCTTGAATGGAAGAAGAGAAAATCTGGATTCTAAAAAAGAATTGATATGAAGTACCCACTGAAGCACCATTTCACTGTGGTTTATTCTTGTGCTTTCAAAATAATGGAATTATTTATATTGACATGGTGATTCCAGTAATTAAAGGCATATTCACATTTTATGCCTTCACTTTTCTGCTGTTGAGACAAAGACTATTTTTTTTCAATTTATCAAATGAAGAAAACAGGGTTCAAAAGAGTTAAACTACTTTACATTAATCACACAGGTTTAATCCCATGACATAGCATATTTAAAGTCTTGTGACCATTTACATTGCCTTTTCCCCCAGCAATATAACTAGAAATTATTTTAAGTTCTGTATTATATAAGTAAGAAAATGGAGAGTGAAAAAAGTAACAAATGTGATTGTTCAGAAATACAGTACTGTCAGTGGCTATGACCCACCTGTAGGAGAGTCTGGTCTAATGAAATGAGAGCAAGAACTAGTGTCCAAAGAAGCTTATTACCTCTATCATTTCAGATAAGAAAACTAGTTTCCCTTACCACTACCCACCTATTATAATGGTCAAAATCGAGGACACTGACAACAAAGAATGTTGGCAAGAATGTAGGGCAATAAGAAATGTCATATATTGTTGGTAAGACTGCAAAACAGTACAGTCACCAGTGAAAAGAGTCTGGCTGTTTCCTGCAAACTTAAACATACTATTATTATATGATATGACAATCATGCTCCTTGTTCCCCAAGGAGTTGAAAACTTATGAATATTTAAAAACCAGCACACAGATGCTTTTAGCAGCTTTATTTATAACTAGTAGCCTGGTGCACAAAATTTGGGCACATTAAAAGGGGATTAATTAGAGGAAATATTTTAATATTGCTATTTGCCCTTTCTCTATAATAGAAATGTCAGAGATGAAAGAAAATTAGTAAAATGTATATGAAAACCTTTCTACTGTCAGAGTCTGGGGCAAATGACGGGACCCAGAGTCAAGTCCCCACCCACTAACATGTGCCTCAAAATTGCATGAGGCCCAGACCCGGCCAGCCTGCATCCCCCACCCTCATTGGGCTAGATCCAGACTTGGCCAGTCCCACCCTAGTCAAGCCCCACTAGGCAGGGGACATAGCCTCAGGTCCCCTGGCCTGGTACCAGAACAGGGAGCATGGCCTGAGGTACCCCAGCCCAGACCAGGGCAGGAGCCATGCCTTGAGGGCCCCCCGTCAAGCTGCACCAGGTGGGGGCACGGCCTGAGGTCCCCTGTCAAGCCCAGCCATGCAGGGGGCACAGCCTCAGGTCCTCTGGCCTGGCACTGGGGTGGGGGAACAGCCGGAGGTCCCCTAGCCCAGCACCAGGACGGAAGCACACCTTGAGGTCCCCATCAAGCCTCACCAGGTGGGGGTGTGGCCTCAGGTCCCCTGGCCTGGTGCCAAGGCGGAAGGGGAGGCCTGAGTTCCCTTGTCAAGCCCAACTGGGCAGGGGGCGTGGTCTTAGATCCCCTGTCAAGCTCCACCTGATGGGGGGTATAGCCTGAGGTCCTCCAGCATGATGCTGAGGTGAGGGGAAGAGCCTGAGATCCCCTAGCCCAGCACCAGGACAGGAAGTGCACCTTGAGGTCCCCCATCAAACTCCGGTCCCCTGTCAACCCCTACAGGGGCAGGGTAGTGCTTAGCCTCAGGTCCCTGCTGATTACTCATTAAGACTCCTTATGGGAACTTGACTTTAGCTGTGGGTGCATGCATATTTGTGATGGAGTGATGGTCAATTAGCATGTTACCTCTATATTAGAAAAATTGCCCACTTGGAAAGAACCAAGAAGTCCTTCAATAGGTGAATATATAAATAAACTATGGTACATTTAGAAAGTAAAATATTATTGAGTGCTAAAAAATAGCTATCAAGCCATAAAAAGACAAAAAATTAATGTGTATTAATAAGTGAAAGATGCCAATATATAAAAAATGGCTGTATACTGTATGATCCCAACTATATGACATTCTGAAGAAAGCAAAACTATAGAGTTAGTGAAAAAACATTGGTTGTCATAGATTGTGGGAGCAAGGGATAAATAAACAGAGCACAGAGAATGTTAAGGGCAGTGAAACATACTCTGCATGACATTTTTATGACAAATACATGTCACTATATATTTGTTCAAACCCACAAAATATATAACACCAAGAGTGGACCCTAATGTAAATTATGAATTCTGGGTGATTATGATTTGTCAGTGTTGTGGATATCCTTTTGTCATCAAAACTGTGAAGATGATTTTGACAATACATGCATGCTTTACTCTTCACAGGCTTGTTATAATGATCAAATGACATCATGCATGTTAAAGTGCATAAATGTAAGTTAATGAATGTGATAGCACTAGAAATGTTAGCCATTGCCACTATGACTTGGCATAGCTTGGGTCCGATATCACAAATATCATAAAAGTACTACAAAGGCTCAGAAAATGCCTCTCGCTGCCAGGATAATCGATGCCCCAAGGTCAGAACATAAAAATAGTGGAAAGAAAAAACATCCAGAACAATATAGCGGCAAAACAAAATTGTGTCAGACTGACCTAGAATAGAATTCTGGTTCCGAAATATATAAGATAGCGAGTCTGGAGAATGTTTGTCAACTTCTTTCAAAGTTTTCTTATTTTTAAGTATGGAGATGAGACATACTATTTTAGTATTCTTGTTAAAACTTAATGAGAAATACAAATAAAACATTTAACATTATGCTGCATATAGATGTTCTAAACATATTAGCTTTATTAAATTCTATTTTTATTATTTATTTATTTATTTGTTTGTTTGTTTGTTAAAGCTTATTTGAACATCTATTACATGCCAGATTTTTTCCCAGACATGGGGCACCAGCCTTTTCTCTCCTCTGCCCTTACTTTGGAAACGATCATTCCAGCCGAGACTTGTTTGGCTCAGTGGATAGAGCATCGGACTGCAGACTGAAGGGTTCCAGGTTCATTTCTGGTCAGGGATATGTGCCTTGGCTGTGGGCATGTCCACAGTGGCAGGTGTGCAGGAGGCAGCTGATCAATGTTTCTCTCTCATCAATGTTTCTGACTTTCTATCCCTCTCCCTTCCTCTCTGTAAAAAAATCAATAAAATATATTTTTTTAAAAAAGAAATGATCATTCTAAAGGCTAAAAGCCACAAAGTATACTGATTCAAGTCCTTACACACTCTCCATCTCATATAAAGTCATGGATTAGCAAGTCCTATTAAAAAAAAGGTAATGTAATTTAGTAGAATAATCACAATAGTTATGATAAGAGAAGAAAAGAAGCAGGTATAACCACAATTGGATCAGAGATAAGAAAACATAACTGGGAGAATAAGAAGAGCTCTGAATATGAAAAAAAATTATTTTCTCTTTGGTTGTCCTTTTGTAGAGTAAGTGTGTATTATTTGCTATGCATTCCTCAAGAAGTTGAATCTAAGACATTCTTATTTCAATAAGGTGGTGATGCCTGAGAGGAAGTTAGGATTTATTACAAGGCATGTCTTCAAAGTAAAAGATTTCAGGTGCCATTACCAATCATTGAAGTCATTTAGTCACCAATGTGAGCTATAATGGATTATTGATCTCATAGACTATAAAAGCTCTCAAAGATCTATCATAGGCTATTGGGTTAATCTAGTGACTGAACATGCATACTTATTTGTCTATTGTCTGTCTTCATTCCCATGTATAATTCCTTCTTCTGCAGTTTCTGGGAGTCATGTGCCTGCTTCCAAGGGGAAAAGAAATGCTTTTTTTAGTTTTCATGCTTCAAATCCTAATTAATGATGCCTCTGAATTTTAAATTTGAGTCCTTCAAATGTTGTATTCATTTTTGTGTCCATTATCATCAGACTGTTCAGCAGTCAGGGCCTTGTAAATTTTACTTTAATTTGTATTCTTTATGATGCTACAGTACATACATGTTTTGTCTGTATTTTGTATTTATTTATGTGTGTGCGTGTGTGTGTGTGTGTGTGTGTGTGTGTGTGTGTATAAAAGACAAAGAGAGACCGAGAGACAGAGAAAGTGAGAGCAACATATGGCTCTCTGCCAACATTCTAAGTTGAGAATCACCTCATGATTTGCCAAGAGTAGATCCTGAATGAAAATGTATGAGCCCCTGAAATATGAGCAATGTAATGGATATACTTGGATAATTGTCACCATAAACCTGCAAACACATATCACCAATGGTCTTGATCTATTTACAGGAGACATTTCAATAAAGAACATAGCAATGTCACAGTGAACACATCTTTTCTGTACAGAAGGTCAATTATGGGGCAAATTTACTGAGTCAAGTCGCTGACTCAAATAAGAGTGATTATTCATTGGGAGTGTTTATATGTATTTCTCTCAGAAATGCTTTGTGCAATATCCCAAAAGCTCAGGAAAATCACATAAAATCAATTAGAGTGGTTGTTGCCTTTCAGCATCACTCAGGACAGAAGAGGTGTAAAGGAGGCTCAAAAATGCCGTAAAATAGAATTGAAACCACTGGAATGTTTGTCCACATCTAATGTTTCCTTTTGTTGATGAGGAACCAGAGACCCAGATAGGTCATAGGACTTGCTGAACTCTTCTAGAAATGGTGCAAATCCTCGGTAAGAATAAACTCCCCTGTTTCTAGGAGCATTATTCAGTTCTCTCTCTCATATCTCCTGAAACCAATAGTTTAAGAGTCTAGATACAAAAAATTGCTTATTGCTTCAACTCATTTCTATCTAGTCTCCACTTTCAATGCTGTACATATCATTATCATATGCATTTTAAATTAAGGGTACCGCTACATACACCAATACATCCTTTCACTTATTTATCAAATCCATACTAGAACTTGGGGAACATGTAGCATATTCTGTAGAAAGTTGTTAAGTTTTCATTTCATGTATAAATCAGTAAGAATATACTAAAGATACTCATAATTGAGAACACAGCACCATTCCACTGACTGCCATAAAAGCCCTTTTAGCTTCTTGGGATTTATCTAAATCCTTCTCATCCTTCAAGGTTCAGCTTAAGATCCATCTCATCCATGAAGTCTTTCCTTACCTCCTTTTCCCATTATAACATTTTATCTCTGCACTGTGATTGTAGCTATTGCTTAAAGGCACAGTGTGCATTTCATTGGTTTTTAGTTTCTCATGGGGGGAGGGGGAGAGGTTACCTTTCAGGTTAATTTGATTAAGGGAAGAAGGCGTTCTCTGGAACTCAGTGTCTTTTCATCTTCTCCAGTTCTATGGCACCACAAGAAAAGGGCCAGAATAGGAATTAAGTCTCCAAACACACCATTAGGAAGAATATAAGAGACATTCTCAATGACTTTCTTTATGATTTCAAGTACTTCTACTTGTTTTGACCAAAGTCTATGTCCTAGCTATAGACTAATCAGCCATGATTTTGTTCACTTAATCATAGGTTTAATTACTACAGCATACAGGAAATGAAAAATTAATTAATTAATCATGATATTAATAATCTCTTGCATTTTACATTTGCATTAATTCTATAATTTAACAATCACATTTTCCAAATTCATTTACTACAATTAATTTTTGTAATAATTTATTGAATAAGTAGTATAAAACAATGGTCATAAATCTAACATTCCCTAAGATTTTTGTTTTCTCAGCTTTAAAATGGGGACAATAATGTCTTCAGTTTATTGTAAATGTTAATGGAAATAGTGCATATAAAGCAATTAACTCCTGGCAGAGAAAATGTTCTAATTTTCTTAATTATTAGTAGTATAATTTTCATTGTCATTATTGATCTATTATTATTACCAATGAATTACCTTCATGCTAATACCCCTTACTAATAATGGTCTTGGGACATGACTTGAAACCAAAACAATAGCAGGAATCAGTTTATGTTTCTGCTGTTGTATTGGTTAATTTTAACATTCATCTATAACTCTCAGTTTGTTACCTTATAATGTCCAAAAGACTTCCTATATTCCCTCAGCCACTCACTCATATAGTAATAATTGTTCCTTTCTATTATCCAAAAATCTCTTTCTGACCATGGTCTCCTGTCTTCCTATCTTGCTTGTTCAAAGTCATGAGGAACAGATTAGCACCTCATTTCATTCACACTTTCACCCACAGATTTTACTCGGCTCCTGTCTTCAATTACTTTTAGTACAAGTTTAGGACTCACAGTCATCATTTTAAAACTTTATTGCTAAATCTAACCTTTTCTCACCCTTCTATTTTTTTTAATATAATACGTGTATGATATTAAAACTTGTCTCTACTCTTATATTTTGAAAGTCAAACATTCTCTTCAGAAAATTACTTAGCAGGGTAGATTGAAATTGCTTTAAATTTATGATAAATAATCTTAGTAGGTCTTCTGTATGACTAAATAATTCTACCGTGTAGCTCCAGATAATTCTTCACCCACTTTCCTTTTCGCACTTCCTCAATTCCCTTCAAACCTCTAAATATGTTTTCTTTTACTTCAATTTAGCTCTAAATTCACACAATTGCTTCTCTCCCTCCCTCCCTCTCTCCCTCTCTCTCTCTCTCTCTCTCTCTCACACACACACACACACACACACACACACACACACACACACACACACACTAAAGAGAAGTGATTGAATGGGACAAGTCAAATTTCTACACATCAACCTACCAAACATATGTACTTGCAATGTCTTCACCATTTCTCTCCTACTTATTTCTAATACACAGAGGAGAGTCCCCCCTTCTGCCTAAGACCAATCACTTTTCTTATGCTCTCAATCCCCCTCCTTGCCATCTCAGGGATACTGGTGATCCTATTGTGTTATAATAAAAAGTTCCTTAACCAATATTGAAACTACCATAGACTCAAAACCCTGCCTATCATCATTTCAGCTAATCTACTCCTCATTCTCTATACTCTCTAGACAACAATTTCCATAAAGGAAATGCCATACTATTTTATTCACCATTTTATTCTCAGAACATACCAAAATACTTGATAGCTGGGTGATGCCAAATAAAAAATGATTGATTAATTAGTAACTAAGTAACTTGCTCAAGGGTCTTAGCACTATAGAAAGAAAAGACCATATCAAGAACCTAGAAATTGTCCCTGCAGAATCCAGAGTGGTCTCATCATTAATATATCAGGGATAAGTTGAGGTGACTATGGATCAATGAAAAGAAAAGACAATGGTATGCTCCCTGCCAATGCATTTACACAACCTCCCAGATCACTAACCCCGACTAACTGGTGTTCTAAAACACTACCAAAAAGATGAAGAGGATGAGAAGGAAAAGAAGGAATGTGTCAGGAAGAAGGAAGAGGGGGATAAGGAAGAGGAGGATGAGGGAAAGGAGAAAGAAGCAGAGGTAGATGGGGAGAAAAGAAGGAGACTCCTAAGACTTTTTAAAGTTCAAATCTTAACATTAGAAATTTTTCAGATGTCTATAGAGAAGAGATCTTAAGAAAAGCAAAACTGAAACCATTTTGTTTCCCTTCTTAGAATGTTTCTCTTCCATATTGCCTTCATTGTAATAGGTCTTGAAAAATCATTTTTAGTACTGCAAACAAAACAAGATCTTAGCATTTCTGATATAAAAATGGTCCTATAATTTCATGCTTTTGCAAACACACACTGTGAGCAATCAAGGGAAAATGGAAATTAAAAATGAAGTCTCTTGTTTATTCTACTCATTTACTTTATCAGTCATCTCAGTCTCACACTGAATAATAATCAACAGGATTTGACAGACACACTTAGGTGAGGCTAGACATCTTCTCTCAAATTCCCCAGAAATCTGGAACGGAAAGTCAAATAGTAATTCTTTGGGAGGTCTCTCTAATTGTGTAATCAAAAGCATCACCACTGCCATTGCCAGTAAGTGAAAAACTTCTGAAATCGAAAGCTGTAATGGAATATCAATAATTTAAAAACCAGAGTTCCTCAATCACAAAATATTTCACAGCCAAAAATCATGACTAGGAAGATGGCCTCCAGAAAATTTTAGATTTAGAAGACTAGTAAGCAATTACCAAAGAATACCTGTGACTGCATCTAACTACAGTTATATGAATTTTGGTAGTTTGTGTTCACCCTGAGGCCCAAAACGGTCCCTTTAGTGTAAGTTTCACTTATGTTTCAGCTGCATTAGTCAGTAGTAATTATTAATGTATGCTTTACTTCTCTTTTTATTCCTAAATAAATCTCAGTCAAGCAATCGATCAATAAGTACTTACTGAGGATTGGCTGCAGGTTAGTTTCCCTGGAAGGTAATTCTGTGACTGATAATTGTATGCAATAGTTTATTGAAGAACAACACTATGGGGGAGTGAAGGAAATAGGACTGGAAAGAGGGAGAAGCTGAAGTGCAGTGAAATCACAAATAAGGTCTTAGCTGACCATAGATTCTCCAGGTAGCTCTGAACCTGGATGAACCTTCACCTCTGAAGAGAAAATTTCAGATAGAAGCAAATGAGCCAACTGTTTTCTACCTCCTCCACCCCCAATTGACTAGTCATTGGATAGAGTTTCCCCTCATAAGGGCATCTCCAAAAGAGTGACTTGTTTGAGTGGTATTGACGGTCTGGGTATTGATGTGTTAGTGTCCACTGAAAAAACTATTATGTATCTGTGCTATAAGCCCTGGCATTAAGGAAATATAGAGAACACACAATCTATACCTAGCGAACTCCTGCTTCTCCTTGGTGTCTTCCAAAAATGTATACACTTTGAATGATTATAAAGTCATTGTTTATTAACATATACAGTTCATTTTCAAAATTTAAAAGAATCTACAGAAATTAGTATGTACACATTTTTGGGACACCTATATTTATTAGGTCCATGAAGAATTCTCAAAGCAAAACTAGTTGCTTCCTCCACTTTGTTCTCTCATCACCACACTCATGGATTTGTGGTAATTCTTATCAAACAGAACCATGTCATTATCGCATGGACTGTGTCCCACATCACTCTATGTGTTCCCTGAGGATAGGTAGCATTTCAATGACATTTAAACTGATGAACAATATAGATCCAAAGACATAGAAGCATAGAACAGACTTCGGAATCTTAGAGGAAAGATGTGGGAGGGTGGGTGGGTGGGAGTGATCAACTAAAGAACTTGTATATAGATATATGCACAACCCATAGACACAGAAAATAGGCTGGTGAAAGCCTAAAAGAGGTCAATGTGGGAAAAGGGGGCTTAGGTAATATTGTCAACAATAAAAATGTAAATAAATAAATAAACAAACAAACAAATAAATACACTTTCCTAACAAAAACTCACAAATCACCCTACGTTACCATGTTCTATTTCTTATCCTCAATCACATCAAGCATATGCTCCTTATTAGAATTCATCCTGACTTGTAACTATTAAGTTTATTTTTTTTACTTACATATTGTCAGATAAATGGTGAAGCCACTGTTTTATAATCACATTAAAATAAAAATAATCAAGTAAAGAGCAACACTTTTATATTTGGATTAAAACTTATTAGCAACACATAATAAACTGAATTCTGATTATGTATTTTAATACTATTGGAATTTAACAAGTCTTCCTTTTTTTCACACTGGGAAGTCAGTTTCTAAACAATATTGCTCTACAGTACACCTTTTTCAATTTAAAACCTTAATTTGAAATATTTATTCCATGCCAGGTGTGTTGTTGTTTTCTACATTATTTTTTTTAGATCAGACTTAGGTTTGAACAAAATTGAGGGTAAAGTACAGAGATTTATCATATACCCCCTGCCCGGGCACATGCCTCTGTCATTATCAACATCTTCCATGAGTCATACATTTAATTGATGAACCTACACTGATCCATCAAAATCATGCAAAGTTCATTGTTTATATTGAAGTTCACTCTGCTTTTGTACTTCCATGAGTTTGGACAAATGTACAATGACAGGTAGCCATCATAAAAATCATACGCTCAGTTCACTTTAATACAAGATAACACAATGGTAAATGCATTGACACTAGAGTCAAACCACCTGGGTTGGAATCTCAGTTCTACCCTAGCAATCTGTGTGACATAGATATGAAATTCCATATCACTTTTATTCACTGACACATTTTTGAAACACTGATAATAAGACTTACCTCATATCTGTAAGGCTTGAAGTGATTTATACCGTGGAAATTGCTTAGAACCATGCCTGGTACAAATAAAGTGTTATTGAGGATAACACTGATAATAAAGTAACAACTGAGACTATAAAAATTATAATAGAAGGGAAGAAAGGGAACCTGGAATAATGTCCACTGAAGGGGTTATTTGTTCAGTAGTGAAAAAAGGCACAGCATTGGGTACTGGGAAGAAAGAGCACCACAGAAGAGAGGCATAGAGTGGGATGTGGGCTAGAGTTAGGAAACATGGAATATGATGGCTAAAATCTGGGCCATGACTGAAATTACATCAGAAAAGAAGAAGCCATTTCCTTCTCCTTTTACATCTTCTTTTGCACAAATGGCCAAGGCTCTCAGAACCCGAAAATCAATCCAGTCTGGTGGCCTTCAAAGGACTCTAAGCCTCTAAGAACCAACTGCTTCTAACATTGTTTTTGTAATAAACTAAATTCTAAATTCTCACCAGAATCATACAATTAAAAGTTTAGATAATCTTTTTTCAGAGGGAAAGCAGGAGGAGGGGAGGGGTAAGAGATCAACCAAAGGACTTGTATGCATACATAAAAGCATAACCAATAGACACAGAAAATACAGGGGTGAAGGTCTGTGTTGGGGATTGGGCGCGGTCTGGGAGAGGTCCATGGAGGAGACAAATAGACATACTAGTCTGTAATACTTTCAACAATAAAGAACTAAAATATATATATATATATCACATTAAAAAAAAATACTTTTGCAACTACTAGCAGTAACCTGAAGAGAGCTATATATGCAGCAAAAGAAGTAGAAATATGATGAAAAGGAGTAGAGTGCTGATAACACAGACCCCAAAATGGAAATAGAAACCATCTGTTAAAAATGCACACTTGGTGAGCTATAAGCCACTGGGATCTTTTAAAGGCTTTACCATGTTAAGCATGTCGAGAATCACACTGGTTATTGGGTGCTCAGAAAGGAAAGCAGACTCCAGCTCACCCTGGACAGGAACACTCAAACGGAAGCAGGAATCAAGGAAAGAAGACTATTAAGTAGCCCTACTCAGGGAACAGCACAGAAAAAAGGAGGAAGGAGTCTGGACAGATGTATTTCCCGAAACGTTCTAAACAAATGTGGATTCTGACATCATGGGCCAGTGCTTGATGTTCCCAGAAAGAGAGCTACTTCAGAAGAGGTCATGCTAAGGCAAAATAAGGAAATTATTTTTCCAAAAATTATGTAATGCAAACATTCTAAGACCCTCCTTTCTTATATTGAGCACTTACTCTGTGCCAAAATGAGGGCAAAGCATTTACATAATCCTTTTAAAAAGCTATGACTGACTGATTATTACATAATATCTTATATAATTTTTATTTTAAAATCCTGTAATTGATTATTACTCCATTTTACAGACAGGGAACTGAGAATCAGAGTGAATAAGAGAGTAAGTAGCTTCTAAAATGTCACAAACTAGTTTGTGGTAAGGCCTCAAATTCCCCAGTAGAAATGTAAAATAATATGGTTTGCAATAATAAGGGGGCATTCTATAGACTTCTTTGCTCTCATTTCCTAAACAGCAAAAGAGAAAGTAAAATAACAATTTGGAATTTCACCAAAAAACTTCATTTTTGTTTTAAACATAACAGACTTCTGCAATTTCAGACTTACTAATGATTCCTAGAGGCAAAATGGCCTATTGCATATATAATTCAGCAAATTATCTTTCTTAATTAGATTGCATTAAAACTTTTCTAACAAATCATCAACATTAGTAAGTCCAGAAACAAAGCTTCCTTTTCCTTTAAAAAAATAAAACTACTTGAAAACAAATAAAACTACTTGAAAACAAGCTAAGTCTTGTTTCCTATCCCAACAATCATGGTTACACACACACACACATACACAAACACACACACACACACACACACACAACACACACAAACACACACACACACACACACACACAAACACACACACACACACACAAACACACGCACCCTCTTACACCTCCCTATCTCTTCAAGCAGAACCAACATTAAGAGTCCATTATAAAGACATTAAATTAATTTAATTTAATCCTCTCTTTTCTGTATTGTTAACTTGTTTTATTCTGGCTGTCTCTACTGTGTCATGTACATTAACTCTTAAGAGGAAACTTAGAATATCAGTTCCAAAGCGTAGCTAAACTATATCAAAATACTTTCAGGGCAACTTGGCCCTTTGACCTCTTTATAATCTACATCCCAAATTTATAGTTAAAGAAAGAAGCAAGAATGCCTGGGGTGGGAGGGAGTTGTGGGCTAGAAGAAGTCATGGGAGGCAGGACTTATGTAATACTTTCAACAATTAAGATTTTTTTAAAAAAAGATGATATTTTTGTCAAGGAGGACAGTGTGTTGCCTTGATAAATTTTACTATAAAGAAAAAACTTGCTAATACCAGGAACTAGAATAGGATGTAAAATGCCATCTTTACTATTATTTTTTGAAGATTTTTTTAACCAGTATAAAAATAGGAGTGGTGCAAGCAGATTGATGGAGACACATCAAACATGTAATTAAAGCTATAGGTGTTCAGATTACTGTCAGCCCAGACATGTATTGTCACTGATAAAGAAAGGAGAAAAGAGCTACAGACTTTTTGAAAAAATCTTTTGCCAGAAACATTTCTAAGATGTTGTACAATATGCGTCAAAGAGAAGTCTCACTCTCTTTGTGCAGCTCTGCTCAGTGTTTTATGTTCCCATCATTTCTGTTCCCTCCCCTTTTGGAGATACACATGTCATGTGTCTGTGGACCTAAAAAGGAAACTCACATAAACACAATGTCTGCTATGAAAACCTTTCAGTTTGTCCTGAGTGAAGACAGCATCTATTGAATGGGATACTGCAGTGTATTATCTAGAGACTTCGCAAAAGAGAAGAGCTACATGCTAAGGGCCTATTCTGCCCTTTAGATGCATTATGTATAAAGCTTGCTTTTTCTTAAATTCTAACAACCCAGTTAGGTCACAGATTAGTAACTAAAATAACTTTGTCTTCTGTAAATACCATTATTTTATTTGACATCATGGAAGAATCATTCATTGATCTTGGGGGAAATTCTCATTTGGGAAATACTGGAAGTTAATTTATATGACATTAAGTGCAGTGCAAGAATATCCCATTAATTGAGATGTTATGATTCTACCATTTATATGAAAGGCAATAATGATACCAGATATTTGACTAAACAAACTTATTAAAAAGGACTCTTGGTTGGAACTGGCAAATTAAGAAGCTAGCTTAAATAATAATAAGAGCAATAACAGATATCTTTAATTGGGAGCTTACTATATTCCAGGCACTTAACTAAGTATTTCTCATATATGATCTCTTAATCCTCAGAGCATTCCATAAGGTAAGTACTATTATTGTCCTCTTTTTTTTTTTTTTTTGACAGATGAAGAAATGAAGCTCAGAGAACTCAAAGAACTCGTCCATACCCACAGAGCAAGTCAGAAAGTGATAGCTTAAGGCTGGACCTGAGACAATTTGACACTGAAGCCCAAGTTTTAAACACTCTACCACTAAGAAAGAAAAAAATATATATCAAAAGGAAACTAGGGGTGTTTATAAATCAAACAAATAACTTAATAGTGCCCCCACGAAGGCAGTAAAGAGATCAGGAAATAATGCCAAAAATTCTGTCAAACTATAATCTTCTTGCATCCTCTCCTCTTTCAGACTAATAGTCTCCATGTAGCAGGGAGAGAAGGCTCCCAATCTTCTACCTTCACTGCTAGAGTGGAAAGGAGATGGCCCCACCACAACCAACATCCCAGATGAGAATATTATTGAGAAGAGTTCTAATGAGAACCTACTCTAGGACCTGAAACTACGCTAGAAAAATGTACAAATGACCTATCTGCAGGTTTGAAGGGGACGGGAAAGGTTTTAGATCCATTATGGGACCACATTGAAGGATTTTGGGAGAACTAGTTCTCCAAAAAATAAAGGTGTTGGTGAAAGAAAAAAAATACATGCACTTGTATTAGCATGGAAATAACAGTGAGCATCTATGATGCTAGACTTCAAGGTTCAGACCTTAACTCCAATATGAATGAATCAGGGGCCTTTGGAATGTTCTGCCTGCCCCGTGTCTTCTATCTTGTCTTTTTATTACTTTTTTATTTAATAAATCTTTATTGTTCAGATTATTACAATTGTTCCTCCTTTTATCCCCAAAGCTTCCCTCCAACTGGTCTCACCTCACCCTCTGCCCTTACCTCCCCGACCCAACTGTCCTCATCCATAGGTATATGATTTTTGTCCAGTCTCTTCCCACACCCCTTCCCCCAAGAATTGTCAGTCCACTCCCTTTCTATTCCCCTAGTTCCTTTATATTCACCAGTTTATTCTGTTCATCAGATTTTTTTATTCACTTGATTTTTAGATAGATATGTATTTGTTGTTCACAATTTTTATCTTTACTTTATCTCCTTCTTCCTCTTCTTAAAGAATATCTTTCAGCATTTCATATAATATTGGTTTGGTGGTGATGAACTCCTTTAGCTTTTTCTTATCTGTGAAGCTCTTTATCAGACCTTCAATTCTGAATGATAGCTTTGTTAGGTAGAGTAATCTTGGTTGTAAGTTCTTGCTGTTCATCACTTTGAATATTTCTTGCCACTCCCATCTGGCCTGCATAGTTTCTTTTGAGAAATTAGCTAACAGTAATATGGGTACTCCCTTGTAGGTCACTGTTTTTCTCTTGCTGCTTTTAATATTTTCTCTTTGTCTTTTGCTCTTGGAATATTAATTATAATATGTCTTGGTGCTGTCCTCTTTGGATATCTTTTGTTTGGGGTTCTCTGTGCTTCCTGGACTTATAAGTCTATTTCTTTCACCAGGTGGGGGAACGTTTGGGTCATTATTTCTTCAAATAGGTTTTCAGTATCTTGCTTTCTCTTTTTTTCTGGCACCCCCATAATTCTGATATTGGTACACTTGAAGTTGTCCCAAAGGCTCCTTACACTATCTTCATATTTTTTGGGTTCTTTTTTCTTTTCCAGTTGAGTGTTTTTTGCTTCTTTGTATTTCAAATCTCTGACTTGATTCTTGTAATCCTCTAGTCTGCTGTTGGATCTCTGTATAATATTGTATAATATTTTTTATTTCAGTCAGTGTATGCTTAATTTCTAGTTGTTCCTTTTTCATAACCTCAAGGGTCTCGCTAAATTTATCATCCTTTTCTGGAAAATTCATGAAAAACCTTATCACTATGGTTTTGAACTCTATATCCAGTTGTTTATTTTCCTCTATTTCTTTCATTTGTGACCTGTTTCTTTGTCTCTGAATTTTGGCTGCTTCTCTAAGTTGATAGCATGGCTTTGTGTGCTAGGTGTCCTATATGGCTCAGTGGCTCAGCCTCCCCAGTTACCTGAGGTAGACACTCTTGGTGCACCCCTTTGTGGACTGTGTGCACAGTCTTGTTGTAGTTAAGCCTTGATTGTTGTTGGAATCACTGAGAGGAACTGACCTACAGGTCAATTGGCTGTAAGGATCAACTGTGTCTACTCTGGGAGAACTTCTGTGCTGGAGACACCCTTATAAGACAAGACTTGCAAAAACCTCTGTGCTCAGCTTGGATGGGGCAGAGTCTTGGGGCAGAGCAGACAGCATTGATTTCCCATCAGCCCTGCCCTAATAGGCTTCTGTGTCTCAGTGTCCTGTGGTAATCACTGCAAGCACCTCTGAGAGAAAGCTGCCCTTGAGTTCCACCCACTGCCAGACAGTCCAGTTTCTCCTCAAATGAGTCTGTATCCCCAGAGTCTTTCCAAGAAGTGAAGTTCAGTGCAGTCAGGAGCTTTTGTCTCCCTCCTGCTTGAAAAAGCCAGCCATGTACTCAGTTGCCTGCCCCCTCCACACATGAGCCTCAGTACCTCTGCCTTCCATAGTTCCTCTGAGTCTCAGTGTGCTTTTCTCTTTCCTGACAGTCCAGCACTGTATGAGTCTGGGTTCCCAGAGTCTCGCCGGAGCTGGAGTTCAGTGAAGTTGGGAGATTTTGTCTCTCTCCCACTTGAGAAAGCCAGCCACGCACCCAAGTTGCCAGTCCTCTCCATGTATGCATCTCAGTACCTTTGCCTCCTGCAGCTCCTCTGAGTCTCAGTGTGCTTTTCTCTTCTAGTTGTAGAATTTCCACTCAGCCAGACTTCCTGGGATTCTGGCTGATGTCCATTTTGTCTTTTAATTGTAGTTTTTAAATTGTTGTGTGAGGCAGCAGTTTAAGGGTTTACCTATGTCGCTATCTTGGTTTCTCCTCTATCTTGTCTTTTTAAAATAACAATCTACTTGACAAAATAAATGTTTTCAAATAATTTAAAATCACGCACAATGATTTATGACCTTTCCAACAAGGCAAAGTTTTATACTACTTATGATGATAAAAATATTTATAATTAACTAAATTGTATGCAAGATTTTAGTTTACTGAAGAGAGAAAGGAGGGAAAAAATTTCTTTTTTTGCACTTTAATAGTATTGCATAAAATACCCAACTTTGAGTGTGAATTATATACTAAATATAAGACTTTCTAATTTATATATTAAATCATATATAAAGATAAAATTATTAATACTTTCCTGTTTCTATAATGAAACAATTATACAAAAATCATCTATAATGTTTTTCACTAATTAATTTTATGTTTTTGCAATTCATTATTTAATTCATCTATGTATTTCCTTGTTTATCTAACATGGATGAGACTTCTACCACAGTGAATCCAAATTAATAGACTTGACTGTAACAGTAAATAGGTAGCCTCTAGGCTCCCATGACTTCAGTCAATAAACCCTACAATTTACAATGGCTTCAAATTTGCCTGGTTTAGTGATTCTTTCAAAGTCCTGCTCTGCAATAAAATATAACATTTTCCCCAAGACAATGAGAATTTCACAGTAACATTTACCATATTTTTCCATGTATAAGATTCTATTTTTTTCGAAAATCCTTAGACTGAAAATTGAGGGGCCTCTTATGCAAGGAAGTCAGCCAAGAAGGGAGCCCTTAGGGTGCTTAGCTGCTCTTACCTTATCAAACAGGCTTCCTCCAGTCATGAGCCTTATTGTTACTGAAGTCAGCTGATGCCGTAATTGGAGGTGGAGGTGGAGAGTGTGCAGATGCAACAGGGATCATAGCATTCTGAGCCTATAAAGATGTTAAAAAATAAAAAGATAAATACTGGTAAGCAATTGTCCTACTCTGCACAATTCAAACTGAAGGTAATCAGCTATGCAAAAAAGCATGGAAATAGAGCAGCAGAGAGACAGTTTGGACCTCCTCCCACTGAGTGTTTGATCAGACAGTGGAGAAAACAGGAAGAACAACTCCTTAAGTTGCCAAAACCAAGACAGCCTTAAGAGGAAAGCCAGCAAATGGGCAAACTTGGAGCAGAGGCTTAAGACTTGGATTATGGAGCAGCGCCAGAATGGCTTATGTGTATCAATTAAACTTATTCAATGTCAGGCAAGAATGTTTGCAAGCGAATTGAACATTATTAATTTTACAGGAAAGGCAAATGGTGCTTCAATTTCATGAAGAGAATTGGGTTGGCCATGAGAACAGAAATAAGTTGGCTCAGAAAATGCCATCAGTTTATGAGGATGATCTTACATATAGAGACAGGATTCAGAAGACAGCAGTGATACAAAAGAAGTTGAAGAAATTGATATGTCTGGAACTAATACTGATGATGAAGAGAGAGCAGTGATACAACAGATGTTGAATAAAGCGATATGCTGCATATCTTAGAACTGGTATGTAAACATTACCTGCATTAATTAATAAATAAAAATGTGTTCTATTTTAATTTTGGGTTAGAAAAGTGGGGGGCGTCTTATACATGGGGGCGTCTTATACACAGAAAAATATAGTAAATTTTCTAGACTCACAGGTAGCCTGCCCTGAAATTCATTTTATTACATGTTGCATTCCTACTCTATCCAAAACTTAGTAGACCCCTATTGTTCCTGAGAATCCCAATACTACTGATTGCTTAGCCCATCTTAGTTCACTGGAAAAGTTAAATAATTTTATGATATATTTGGATAGCAAAATTTCTTCCATGGAATTTAAAAACCCCTTGAAGCATCTTATTCTAACAAACTCCTAATCTAACTTATACAATCATAAAAGCAAAGTGGCTTTACAATGTCTACTCAAAGAGTTAATGTGAGGAAAAGCATTTATTATTTATCTTACTAAGTAATATCCAACCTGGGAATAGAAATAAGAATAAAAAGGAATTCCACTTTATCTAATACACTATTATTAAGCATCCAAGATTATGTTTGTTTAAGCATTTCTCATCAGATTAACAAATCTCTTCTTATAAATAGCATAAAGAAAGATGGCCCTTGTCATTCCTTAATTATTCTATGAAAGACTTCATATCCACTGCCAATTATTGCATGTATGTCCTATATTGGTAAATAACTCTTATGGGTCAAATTATACATCACTGAGCAGACCATGCATACCTTGAAAAAAGTGGATCAAAATATGTAGGCCACTGTGTTCAAATCTCCCAGGAATCAAAATAAGACTAGAGAGAAACTTATAAAATTCAGAAAGTGAAGCACTGATTACTCCCATAATGACAGGGATTGGAGTAGCCAAAGTATCATCCTATCTTTTTAATTATTTTACTCAATGGCTAGAAAGAAATTACAAAATTACTTTGGAAGCCAAAATGACTCTGAAATAAAAGTGCATCTCCCAAATGGATTTGGATATGAAATCTCTTGGCCTCCCTTGACAACAGAGATAGCCACTCAGATCTGGCTATCTCTAAGGCAGACAACCTAGAACAGTTCCCTAAACATTTATTAGAATATAGTTTACTCAGAAGTATTCCAATAGCATCCATTCATAAGCTCTCACTGAGTAATTACATATTTGTATTCAGTAGTATATATTACTGACCGTTAGTTGAAAAAAAAGGGGTACAGTTTACTTGAAGTTTCTATTTCAAAATCAATGTCATTTGTTAGAGCAGTTAGTCTGTACTGTTGTGTTCTCAGTTCCCTGCCAAAGGCAAACCTTCATTTTCTGGAAGTAGCTGAAATATAGTAGCATTCATCTTGGGTAAAACTGCTGTTTGAATTTTGAAAGATTGATTCCTGTTGACTCAGTGGTGCCAGGGGTTAAGCTGTACCATTTGCTTTGGTGAGATAGGACTGCATTCCCACGTCCATCAGGAGGTATGGTTAGAGATAAGGAGCAGGCAATAGGGTCAGTCATAGTCCACTGGCACCTCCCTACCCTCGATACAACCTTGATGGCTGTTCTCGGAATTTAAAACAATGAAAATTTATGGCTAAGACCCTTTAAAAGGACTGCTTACACCCGGGACTGCACAGACCTGAGTATTTGGTCTCCACCAGCGTGTGGTGGTCTCTGACCATCCTGGCCAGTTCAATAAATCCTCACTTGCTTATTACCAACTTAACCGCCTCTGTGGTCATTTGCAACTGGTCGTGGAAGTTGCACAACAACAGTAGCTATTAGATGCTTCATTCAAAAAGGACCCACACTGCCTTCCAATGTGTTTTAATATGTTCTGATGAGACTTGAGCTCTTCCATCAGTTAAAAGTGTTAGGAAATATCAGATATCCAGCTAGATTACAAAGCCAATGTTCTCAAAACTGTCTGGTATTGACACAAAAACAGACATCTAGACCAATGAAACAGAACAGAGAATCCAGAAATTGACCCAAGCCATTATTCTCATTAATATTTGACAAAGGAGGGAAGATCATACAACTGAGTCAAGACAGTCTCTTCAATAAATGAATGGAGTTTGGAAAATTGGACAGATACTAGTACATGCAAAAAAAATGAAACTAGACCACTAAGTTAGTCCATACACAAAAATAAACTGAAAATGGCTAAAAGACTTAAATGTAAAATGGGAAAACATAAAAATATTAGAAGAATCCATAGAAATATATCAGACATATCTCACAGCAATATTTTATCAACACATATTTAGGACAATAGAAACTAAAAAATAAATAAATAAATAAATAAATGGTACTACATTAAAATAAAAAGCTTCTGCATAGCAAAAGAAACCATTAACAAAACAACAAAAGAGCCCACTGCATGGCAGAACATATTTGCCAATGTCATTACCGATAAGGATTTACTCTTCAAAACTTATAGCGAACTCATACAACAAAAGGAAGGTAAACAATCCAATTTGAAAAATGGGCAAAGGACCTAAATAGACATTTTAAAAAGTGGACACACAGAAAGCAAAAAGACATATGAAAAAAATGCTCAAAGTCACTAATCATCCAAGAGATGCAAATCAAAATGACAATGAGATACCATCTCACATCTGTCAGAATGGCTATAATCAACAAAACAACAAAAGGAAAGTGCTGGCAAGGATATGGAGGAAAAGAACCCTCTTGCACTGCTGGTAGGAATGCAGACTGGTGCAACCACTGTGGAAAACAGTATGGAGTTTCCTCAAAAAAATTAAAATGTAAATCCCATTTGACCCAGTAATCCCACTTCTAAGAATATATCCCAAGAAATCAGAAACACCAGTCAGAAAGAATATATGCACACCTATGTTCATAGCATCACAATTTAAAATAGCTCAGATTTGTAAACAGCCTAAGTGCCCATCAGCAGATGAATGAATTGAAAAATAGTAGTACATTTACACAATGAAATGCTGCACTGCTATAAAAAAGAAAGAACTCTTACCATTTGCACAGCATGGATAGAACTGAAGAGCATTATGCAGCTAAACAAAATAAGCCAGACAGAGAAAGATAAATATCACATTATCTCACTCATTTGTGGAATATAATTAACAACATAAACTGATGAACAAAATAGATACAAAGTCATAGAAGCATGGAACAGACCATCAAACCTCAGGGGAAGACAGGGGAAGGTAGGAGGCACTGGGGGAGAGGGGTAAGAGATCAACCAAAGGACTTCTATGCATGCATATAAGCACAACCACGGGAGAAAGACAATAGGGGGGTGAGAGCATGTGCTGACAGGGGAAGAGTGGGCAGGGAGAGGTCAATGGGGGTAAAGGAGACGTCTAAAGAATTTAATTTTTTTTAAAATAAGTGTTAGTGAAAAATTTTCCCCAACAAGGAAGACACTATAATGTTAAAAATAAAATAATGGAGATAGGAGAGATCCTACTGTCCTCTACTTTTACATGAAGATTGACTATATTTGCTCCTGCAATAGCAGAGGAAATCTAAAAGTAAAATGGAAATAGAAGAGATTTCTCTTCAAAGTGTTTCAAAAGAGTGATCAACAAAGAGAAAAACTTGTCACTCTGAACAGACTTGGAAAATGTCCCTTCTTAAGAGTATTCTCTGTCCCTATCTGCCCACTCAGTATCCACACTGTCTGAACTACTTCTGAGTCTAGGCCCGGGAGATGCAAGGCAAGCCCTGTCCCTAGCAAAGCCCACAAAAAGAGGAAGAGTCACCAGGGCTTTAGGTCTCATCCAAAGTGACTCTTCCTCAGATAAGCTTTCCTGGACACACAGACTTGATTAAGTTCCCCCAATGTAGATTTTATTGGAATCCTGCACTTTTCTTTCATAGCATTTATTCTAGTTGTGCAAATGTAATTAAATGATTATTTATATTACTTGCTTACTATAGATTTTTTGGGAGAACTGAAAAACACATATGTCAATAAAACATGGGAAAATGGCTGGCTTAATATCATAAAAAAAATTAAGATAACTTGCTCGAAAAAAACCTACTAAAAATAAAAGGAAAAATGGAAAGAAGGGAGGGAAGAAAGTAGGAAGGGGAAAAGGCAAGGAGAGAGGGAGAAAGAAACTGATTAATTGAGGGAATAGCACAGTTTAAATATGATTAAGATGAGGCTTCATCTGGAGTTGAAATGATACGACCACATTCATTTTCCCTTTCTCTTCATTGGGCTCTATTTCCACAGGTTGCCTCCTTTTAATGACCTTCCTTCATGGTTACCCGCCTAATTCGTAGTAGGAAATAAGATAAAATCTGCTTCCCTAACAGCTCAACTAAAATCATAGAATTAATTCCTTTTGGCCAGGTCCTGACTTTGCACAGGAGTTTATTCCTAAACCAATCAATGTGGCAGGGATTTGTGGGATTGCTAATTTGCTTTAGGCAGTCAAAATGCATCTGCAGAGCCAAGCACAAGGTTGTTACCTCCCAATCTCCTGATTGGATAATTCTGGGATAATCAGAAGGCAAAAAGTAATAATGGATGTTATGGTGACAAGAAATAAATGTCCACATCAATGACCAATTAGATATTGCGTGGGAAGCCACAAGAGATTTTCAGTGAAGAAATGGCAAAGTCAGATTCCTGTTTGGAACTGGATTAAAGTAGAATAGTTAGATATAAAGGGAATATTTTAAGCAAAACAATAGGATTCAGTGACTGGATAGGAATGATAAAAGAAAGTAGAAAGGAAGAGGGCTCTGAATTATGCAGCTTCCCTGAATACAGATGTTTCTTCCATGGATTAAGATAAAACATTCAGAACCAGGACAGAATTTTAAGACTCCCCAAATAATGTTATGTTTACATTCTATAAATAACAGCTTTTACTTAGACAAAAATATGAGCATTATTTGAAACATTTGTTATTCACTACTGAGATCATCTTAATGGGCTACAATCCCCCAATAGCATATTAAAAAGAACATTGCATTATAATAAATTGAAAACTCAATACCCAACCTCATTTCCCCATGTTTTAGAGAAAAGCAGCAAAAAACAGGATATTAAATTCCTTAAGTGCCTCTTATTAGTGTAAAAAGCTAAAACTCAACTAAAGGCATCCAACCAGTTATATACTGATGTTTTTTCGCCACACCCCAAATTCATTTTGTTGAAAACTAATCTCCAACTTGATGGTATTCGGTGATAAGAGGCTTTAGAAAATTATTAGGTGATGGAGTTAGAGACCTCATGGATGGAATTCAGTGCCTTAATAAGAGAGATCCCCAAAAGGTAACTTTTCCCTTCTGTCATGTGAGAATACAGCAAGAACATAGTTAGTTGTCCCTGAACCAGGAAGCAGGCCCTTATCAAAAACCAAATTGATGGATCTGCTTGGAGATTGGTCTTCCCAGCCTCCAGAACTGTGCAAAATAAATATTTGTAGTTTATGTCACCCAGTCTGTGCTATAGCAACCCTAACAGACTAAGACATAATTTTTGTACTAGTTGTGCTAAACATAGAAAGCATGTAATCTTTTCTGTCTCATTAGAACAATATAATCAGTTAGGTTTCCTGCATTTTAAAACCAAGTATCATTGGTGAACCAAGATGGTGGCATAGGTAAACACCTATTGTTCTGCCCCGCGCAACAATTCAAAAACTACAACATAACAACAAAACAAACATCACCCAGAATCACCAGAAAGCTGGCTGAGTGAAAACTCCACAAATAAAAGTAAAGGTGGGACACTCAGACTCAGAAGAGCAGCAGGAGCGCAGCCTTGAAGACGGAAACAGGTTAGGAGCCATCCTGGTCACGTGCGCGGGCAGTAGGGCTGGAGCAGCAACCCCGGCTGGATTTCTCCAACGGGGAGGGCGGAGACATCTCACTGCACGGATTCCCCAGTGCCAGGCGAGGTCCGAGATCCGGGGTACGTGGAGACGTTCCACTGCACAGATTCCCCAGTGCCAGGCGAGGTCCGAGGTCCGGGGGACGCATCCTGGAAGCCGGGCGCGAAAGAGGTCTCCTAGTCTGTAGAGAAACCGGGTAGCTGGGAAAAGAAGTTTGCGCGCAAGTAAACTGTGCAACAGAACAGACACACAACTTGCTCCCTGGAAACTTGTCTCCTGGTCCCGGAAACCACCTGTTTTACACCCTGGGCGAGACTTTGGGTGTGCAGACTCATTTGGGGAGAGGCAGAGTTGTCTGGCAAGGGGAAGAGACTAACGACTTTCTCTTGGAGGTGCCTGCAGCCATCCCCATCCAACAGAGACTCGCGTGCGAGTGTCGCATAGGACATAGCTGACACTGAGGCTGCCTGTTCAGATCAGAGACTCGGCCCATCAAACCTGAACACAGTCTCCCTTCACAGCCAATTGGCCTGGAGGTCAAACCCTCCTAGGGCTAACAACAACAAGCTGGGTTTAAATTCAAAAATACTGTACAACCCATAAAGGATTGCAGTAAGAGTACCCACCTCAAGTAACTGGGGGAGCTGTGCCACTGACCCTTAGAGGACATCTACCACAAAAAGCAGCCACCATGCAGAGATATGGAAAGAAATCAGGTGTGAAAGAAATGGAGGAAAAAAGACGATTAGACATAGAGTTCAAAACCACAGTTATAAAGGGTTAATGGGGGAAGAACGGGACATATGTAATACTTTCAATTTATATGTAAATTTACCCAAAGTATGGAGTTTTTAGCAGAGTGTTATTTTTAAGAACTTAAGCATACCTGATTTGCAAATTGAACAATGTCATCATTAGCTTTTAGATAGGGATTCAATTGGGAATTGATTAAAACTGGTTAGTGCAGATTAATAATGAGAAAGATCAATAAAGGTTAAGACATGAATTAACTTATATTGCTACTAATTAGAATTTCTACATTCAGTTTTTTCATTAAAATCATGAATTTTTCTAACAATCCAGTTGTGAATAATTGTTAGAGAGGACTATGCAGTGATATTAAATTAGATAGAAAAGCAAAAACTCATCACCAATTTTCTGAACAGAATAAGAAATACTATCATAATTCTAACAATTTATGAAACTAACATATAAATAATGTTTCTTCAAATTTAAAAGTAAAAGGTAATTCTGTGATTAGCGTTTGTTTGGGTCAAATTGCTGGTCACTGCAATGCATGATTGTCAGAATTGCTTCACTTTATTCACACATTCTGTTTTCTGTGCCTCTCAGCAGTGCTTTCACACTAACTCTGGCATTGACCATGTGGCTTGATTTGGCCAATGGACATTTGCAAATGTGACCTGCATAGAGACTTGAAAGTCCTTGCACATTGGGTCTTGTTTTTTCTTTCTTTTGAACTTCACTGCTACTGTGTGTATAAACTTGGATTAACCTACTAACTATTGATAGACTGCATTAAAAAGAACCTAAAGACCCCTAACAGTTGAGCCTAGTGAGTCCTTGCTGGAATCAACTCTCTAAGCCTAAATCAGCTGAGCCCAGCCCAACTTGCATATTGACAGGACTTTGAACTAAATATTTGGTTAACATATAAACCATGAAATTTATACTTTTTTATCTTTATTGTTCAGTTTATTAATTACATTGTTTTCCCTTTTTTTATCCCCCTATAGCTCCCCTCCACCCTGTACCCATCCCACCCTCCACCCCCACCTCCCCTTCCCCACTGTCCTCTCCCATTGTTGCAAGATTTTTGTCCAGTCTCTTGCTGTACTTCCCACAACCCTTTTCTCCCCAAGAATTGTCAGTCCATTCCCTCTCTATGTCCATGTTTCTGTTATATTCACCAGTTTATCCTGTTCATCAGACTATCAATTCACTTGATTTTTATGTTCATTTGTTGACAGATGTGTATTTGTTGTTCATAAATTATATTTTTACCTTTTTTCTTCTTTCTCTTCTTAAAGAATATCTTTCAGCATTTCATATAATATTGGTTTGGTGGTTATGAACTCCTTTAGCTTTTTCTTATCTGTGAAGCACTTTATCCGATCTTCAATTCTGAATGATAGCTTTGCTGGATAGAGTAATCTTGGTTGTAGATTCTTGCTCTTCATTATTTTGAATATTTCTTGCCACTCGCGTCTGGCCTGCATCGTTTCTGTTGAGAAATCCGCTGACAATCATATGGGTGCTCCCCTGTAGGTAACCAACTGTTTTTCTCTTGCTGCTTTTAATATTCTCTCTTTATCTTTTGCTCTTGGCATTTTAATTATGATATGTCTTGGTGTGGTCCTCTTTAGATTCCTATATTTTGGGGTTCTGTGTACTTCTTGGGCTTTTAAGTCACCCCAAATGACTGAACCAAAAAATCTAAAAATCCAAATTTATTTTTTAGTCATGAGGGAGTAACAACGACCTGATTCACTTTCTCACCTGAAATAATTTAAAAATGAGGCAAACGATATGAAAGAATAAATTTCATACTTAAGACAACAGGCAATTTAGGACAGTGATCCTTTATAGAAAGGAAGCATATAAAGTCAACCAACTATTTGCTGCTCCCTGACTGGAGTTTCCAGGCTATAATGCAAGAAGGGAGAACCCCAACAGAATCTGGTATCCCCATGATTTCAAAATAACAAGAGTTGAGAATTCATAAATGCCACATTGGTAGAAAGTGTATCCAAGAGGAGAGAAATATACGGGGAGAACAGAGCTAGAAAGGGAGAGTGGGAGATAAAAGATATGCAGGATTCCTTTCACATCTTCAGTTGGGTATTGTTCACAGTGTGAAACAGAGGCCAAGTAAAAACCACCTCACAGGAGCAGGTGAGATAATCCCTGGAGTTCACTCAGGTCCTAGAGTAGTTTGTGTTCTCATCAGCAGGAGTGGATAAACCTTATAATATACAGGATAGTGTACTCAGAAGGATACTGCCTCATTAGAGGGAAAATACGCCACAAGATAAAAGGCTGCTCTGATCCTACAAAAAAAGGCTTAGGAGCAAGCAATAAAATAATCAAAATTCTTCCAGTTAACTTACCTGCCTCCCAGAATAAAGAAAAATAGTATGTATAGAAATGCAAAAGTACTTAGCACCCAACAAAGTAAAATTTACAATGTCTTAATCAATAAAAAAATTAATAGGCATGTAAAGAAACAGGAAAATACAACCCACAATGAAAAGGGGAAATATCAATGGAAACAGATTTAGAAATGACAGATAATACAACTAATAGATAAAGATATTAAGACAGCTGTTATAATTATTATCCATATAACTATCATCTTCATGTTAAAGAAAATAAAGGAAATCATGGGCCCAGCAGAGTTTTTCATAAAAATTGATTGGTAAGTTGATATGGAAAAGCAAAAACTGACCTACAATTGCCAAATTATCTTTGGGAAAAAATTATGTTGGAAGATTATACTATCTGATTTCAGAATTTCTCATAAAAGCACAGTAATAAAATAGTATGGTATCAATATAAAGAATGACAAATTGTTTAATATAACAAAATTGAAATATGCCTCCATATATTTTATCATTTGACCTTTGACAAAGTGGTGACAGCAATTAATGGAGAAATAATATGTGTAATAAACTTTAACCCTAACCCTCAAACCATATACAAAAATTAACTAGGAATGAATGATAGACTTAAATCTAAGAGATAAAATCATAGCAGAAAGAGTTAAAGGACCTTGGTTTTGCAGAAGTTCCTTAATTGAGGCACACACACACAAAACCTAACTATAAAAGAAAAATTAGACTTCATCAAAATTGTAAAACTTTGGCTTTTCAGAATATATTATTATAAAAAAGAAAATCAACCAAAAGTGTGTAAGAAATATTTTCAAAGCATGTGCTAATAAAGGACTTGTGTCTAGAATATATAGTAGACTCCTACCACTCATATCACTCAATCATAAAATTTTAAAAGATCCTTCAGCAAAAAAAAAAAGACATATGGATGGCAAGTAAGTACATAAATGTCATTAAATTACATAAATTAAAACCACAATAAAATATTAAGACATATCCATAAGAATGACAAAAATGAAAAGACTGATCATACCAAGTATTGACAAGGATGTGGAGCAACTAGAACTTTCACACACTACATTAAAAATATACAATGGATAATTACTTTGAAAAATAATTTGGCAGTTTTTTAGAAAGCTGAATATATCTATTATATTATCTAGCCATTCAATTCCTAGATATATTACTTGTAAAAGTTAAAATCATATGTCTATACAAATACTTCAGCATGAATGTTTTACTGAAAAAAGCCAAAAAATGATACACTCCAATGTCCATCAACAGATGAATGGGTAAACAAAGTATAATATATCTATTTAATTAAATATTGCTCTGCAATGAAGGGACAGACTATTGATACATATATCAACATGGATGAGTCTCAAATAATTGTGCTGAATATAAGAAAACAGACCAACAAGATAGATTAGAAGTAATGTATGATAACACCTATATAAAATTCTAGAAATATGAAAATTAATCAGTTATTGTCTGTGGATAAAGAGATGAATTACACAGAGACACAAGAAACTTCTGGGGTTAATGAATTTTTCATTACCTTGGTTGTAATAATTCAACAGTTTATACATATATTGTAACATAAAATTTAAATGTAACCAATTTATTGTATATCAATTATACTTCAAGATAATAATAAGGGACATAAAGAAATCTAAAAATATAAGAAATGGCTCATTTTTATTTTAGAGAAGAAGGGAGAGAAACATCAATGTGATAAACATCCATCAGTTGCCTCCCTTATGCATCCTGCCCGGGTATTAAACCTGCAACTAAATATGTGACATGACTGGAAATTCAACCTGTGACCTTCAAGTGCATGGGATGACGCCCCAACCAACTATCCAAACTGGCCAAGCCAAAAGCTCTAATTTTGAAACTAGTATTAGCTGAACTTTGATATGTTACTTATTGTTTCCTAATTTCATTTTCCTCATGTGTAAAGTAGAAGGGTTGGATTACATAACTTCTAAAGTTGTCCAAATTTTAAAAGTCTAATTGTTCTATTTTATATATCTACTTTCCCAAGCATAGTAAATTATGTGTTGCTTCTCCCCAAGACCTCTCCCCCAAAGGTGATTTTGCCTGTAGGAAGATTTAATGCTGCATGAAAGTTTGGCTTGGACATGTGATCTACTGTAGTCAATGAAATGTGATTGGAAGGAAGATCAACAGAGGCTTGACGAGTTTGGTTCTGTCTTATCGATTACTCTCTCCCATGTGATCAGAGTAGTCCCAGTAGGAGTTGCCTAGATTCCAGAATGAACTATAGAGCAAAGGTACAGACCTGTGATGACTATAATGCAAGCCAGAAAAGGAATCTTTACTTTTATAAACCTGCAAGATTTGAGGGGCCTTTTGTTACTATAGCATAACTTAGCTCAATATGACTGATATAAAAATTGTTATTTAGAAATTAGGCAATACCATAATATGTAAACCTACAAATATGTTGTACTGACTTCAGAACTAGTTAGGAAATTTGCTACTGGAGGATAAATAAAGTGATGATACATGTTGTACCAATCTAGAAATATTTGGTAAACTTGTCACTTGAGATAACATAACAGTGTTATATTAACTTTGATATTTTTTTAAAAAAAAAAATTAAAAAACACTGTTAGTAAATATAAATTAATCGCATGTGCTATCTCTTTCTGTAAACTCCATGAGGGCAGCTGGTACAAATTACTCATTTTAGAGGAAAGTGATGAGCTCAGGGGAAAAAAAAAGTTGGTGTTTAAGCAGCATTTAAGTAGACTACAGAAAACAATCAACATGGAAAACATCTGAGCACTAGCTGAATACAACTCCTACAACTAAGGATATAAAGAAGAAGCCATGCTGAGACCAGTGGGAAGGGCTGAGCCAATACCCATGTGTGGCAGTTGAGAAGTCAGAGGGATATCTCAGCTGCAGAGGTTCCCCCTGAGGAGAAAGGGCTCCCCAGCCCAGGGCTCCAACATTGGGAGGAGGATCCCCACAAGAGTTGTCTGTGAAAATCAGCAGGATTAGAAGTCCTAGCCATAGCAAATATACAAAAAAATAATAAATAAATGGTATAAAAATTGAGAAGGAAGATTTAAAACTATCATTAGTTTCAGATGGCATGATGCTATATAGTCAGAACCTTAAAGAGTCCATCAAAAAAAACTATTAGAACTAATAAATGAATCCAATAACATAGTATTATGCCCAGATTTTAAGATCCCCAGAGACCACCAGGGAGCCACATCCGATGCAAAAGCAAAGAGTCTTTATTCAAGCCTGGGCTTGGCTCCCTCAGCCTCCTTACTAATGCAGCGGTGGGACTAGAGAGAGCGAGGCTCCCAAGAACAAAGGTTATATGGGGCTAGTCATTTGGGTGGGCTTAGGTAAGTGATGTGGGTTACAGAGATTGGTCACTTTGGTCAGGGTTTTATTTCAGGGTTTTACAGCACAATGGTCAGGAAGTGACCAACACCTTTTGAGGTTTAAGCCATCCCCTAATATTTACTGTTTGGTCAACAGCAACACATAGGGAGCATCCTGTGGTATAGCCTTATTAGGACCTTAGCTGCGTTCCCAGAGCTTCATTGGTCCACTCAGGTGGTGGTTGGGGGAGTTAGGACATTTCTAGCATTCCTGTGGTCACTCCTAGTAGGGGGAGGGTGATTAGGCTGAGGACTCAGCTCTACAAGATGGGGATAGTCAGCTCTGCTTTGTTTTTTCAATAGCAGGATACAAAATTAATATTCATAAATAGATAGTATTTTATACAATAACAAACTATCAGAAAGAGGAATTTAGAGAACAATCTCATTTATAATTACATCAAAAAGTAAAATACCTAGGAATAAATTTAACCAAGAAGTTAAAAGAGCTGTACAGGAAAAATTGTAAGATCTTGAAGAAACTGAACAAGATACAAATAAATGGAAGCATATACTGTGTTCATGGAAAGAAACAATTAACATCATTAAAATGCCTATACTCCCCAAAGCAATCAATAGATTTAATAAAATCCCTATCAAAATGCCAATGGGATTTTTTCAGAAAACTGGAACCAATAATCCTAAAATTTATATGGAATCAGAAAATACACTAAATAGACTCAGCAATCTTTATAAAGAAGAACAAAGTTGGAGGTATCAGATTACATGATATCAAAATATACTACAAGGCTGCCCTGGCCAGGAGGCTCAGTTGATTGGAGCATACACCAAAAGGTTGTGGGTTTGATTCTCATTCGGGGCACTTACCTAGGTTGCAGGTTCAGTCCACCGTTGTGATTAATACAGAAGGCAAGCAACTGATGCTTCTTTTATCAATGTTTCTCCTTCCCTCCCTCTTTCTCTCTTTTCCTTTCTCTCTCTAAAATCAATAAACATATCCTTCGATGATAAATAGAAAAATACTACAAAGCTATATTAATCAAAACAGCATGGCACTGGCATAAAAACAGACACATTTATTAATGAAACAAAAATAGAGACCCCAGAAATAAACCCACATCTATATGGTTAATGAATGTATCACAAAAGAAACAAGAACATACATTGGAGTACAGACAGTTTATTCAATAAATGGTATTGAGAAAAACTGGACAGATACATGTAAAAAATGAAACGAGACCACTTTCTTACACATACACAAGAATAAACTAAAAATGGATTAAAGACTAAAATGAATACCTGAAACCATAAAATTCCTGGCAGAAAATATAGGCAGTAAACTCTGAGATTGCTGTTATAATATGTTTTTGGATATATCACTTTGGGAAAGAAAAAACAAAAAAAATTAATAAATGAGATTACATCAAAAAATTTTTGCATACCAAAGAAAGCCATCAATAAAACAAACAAACAAACAACCTGATTGGGAGAAGACATTCTCCAATGATAACTATGAAAAGAAGTTAATATCCAAAATTTATAAAGAACTTATATATGGTAACACCCTCCCCCCCAAAAATGCAATTAAAAATGAGCAGAGGACCTGGAGAGAGATTTCCCCAAAGAGGACATACAGATATAACCAGTAGACATATGAAAAGATACTCAATGAACCTTCAGAGAAATGCAATTTAAAACCACAATAAGATATCACCTCACACCTGTCAAAATGCCTACCATCAATAAATCAACACAACAGTGTTGGTGAGGATGTGGAAAAAAGGGAACCACTGTGAACTATTGGTGGGATTGCAGACTGGTGCATCCACTGTGTGAAACAGTGAAGGTTTTTAAAACATTAAAATAAAACTACCTTATGATCCAGCAATTCCACTTCTGGGTATTTATCCAAAGAAATCCAAAACACTAATTCAAAAAGATAGATGCATCCCTATGTTCATTTCAGCATTACTTACAACAGTCAAGATATGGAAGCAACTTAAGTGTCCATCAATAGATGATAGATAAAAAAAGTGGTGGTACATATATACAATAGAATATTACTCAGCCACAGAAAAAGAATAAAAATTTACCATGATGAACCTGGGGGGGGCATTATGGTCAGTAAAATAAGTCAAACAGAGAAAGATGAATACCATATGATTTCATTTATATGTGGAATATAAACAACAGAATAAATGAACAAACAAAACAGCAACAGACTCATAGATTCAAAGAATCTATGTTTGCAAGATGGGAGAGGGGTAGGAGAGCTGGAGGGTAAAGGTCAAGAGATTAAGAAATGCAAATTGATAGTTACAAAATAGTCAAGGGGATATAAAGTACAACACAGGAAATATAGCTAATAATATTGTAAAATTATTTATAGTGCCTGTGGGTACTAGATTTATCCAAAGGATCATCTCATAAGTTATATAAATGTCTATCCATCATGTTTTGCACCTGAAGCCAATATAAAAGAATATTGAATGTAAACTTGAGTTGAAAAATAAAACATAAAATAAGGGGAATATAGAAAATCCAGAAATTCCAGGATTTGCAGAGTGAGAATATAGAACTGATTCTTCATTCCAATCAATGAATGATAAAATTGAGAAGACCTGCCCAGCCAGTGTGGTTCCGTGGCTGAGCATCAGCCTATGAGCCAGGAGGTCATGGATTCAATTCCTGGTCAGCGCACATGCCCAGGTTGTGAGCTCCACTCCCAGGGTGTATGTGTGCAGGGGGCAGCAGATCAATGATTCTCATTTATCATTGATGTTTATATCTTTCTCTCTACCTACCTCTAGGAAATCAATATATATATATATATATATATATATATATATATATATATATAAATTAAATGAGATGATTTTCAGTAATAAGGGATGATTAAGATTGCACATCTACACCAGGACCAAACAAAACTTTTGGCTGTAAATTGACTTTATCTGTGGTTGTCATATTGTTATATCAGAGCTCTTCTCATTATTAATATGTTTTACCTTTAAAAGAAAAATCTCAGAATGACTTATAATTATCTGAGGCCACAGCCATATGCACTGTGCCTAACATGTTATTAGGTGTGTAATACACATTGAGTGGAGAATTGTTAACTGACTGGCTCCTTCATGATATAGTACAGCGGTCGGCAAACTCATTAGTTGACAGAGCCAAATATCAACAGTACAATGATTGAAATTTCTTTTGAAAGCCCGATTTTTTAAACTTAAACTTCTTATAACGCCACTTCTTCAAAATAGACTCGCCCAGGCCATAGTATTTTGTGGAAGAGGCGCATTCAAGGGGCCAAAGAGCCGCACGTGGCTTGAGAGCCATGGTTTACTGACCACAGAGATAGTTGGATGTTCTCAAATGAAAGATCTCTTCCACAATATTGTCCTGACTTTCTTATACCAACGGTTTCTATAAAAATACAATCACGATGCTGAAAAATGTGTTCCTGGGAATACTTATTTTGTGAAATGTTAACATGTCAGGTAAAAATAGATTTTGTGGTGAAATTAGTTTAGAAAGCACTTAGTTAAAGTTAAACAGTTTTCTTTAGTGTAGGACTTCCTAGAGGCTTAAAAATGCCAATGCACAAGGTAAACCTCCAAGGGGGAACATGCCATAAAGTATTTGCTCAACTTATTTGACTACAGAACATTTTGTTCCCTAGAGCATCTCACAGATTCATATTCTATGGAAAACAAATATAATTTAATATTATATGGAAAAAACTATTCCAACACTGTTGGAAACATTAAACATATATTAACATCTTTGCTTTAGGCCAACTTTACTTCCTTTTCTCTGTGCTTGTGTGGTTCCTCTCATGGTACTAAGAAATGGTAAGGAAAAACAATAACAAATCTTAAGTTTTGCTTCCAGTCTTTTTCTATGCATACTTATATGCCATAAGGACTCCAATAATCAATAGATTCTTTGTTCCTCCACTGTGTGATGTTAACAGCTCGATTACAGCACTTTTCTCCAGTTGATAAACTGCCTTTTGTTGTCCTTAGTTCAGCAGCATGTGGCCCAGGTTCATTGGGAAAGAAGCCAATCATGTCTAGTTACTGGCCTGATGCCTGGCATACCCATTGAAAGCTATACTGGTACATAAGCAGGTAGCTCTAAAAAAAGAGACCTGAAAAATATGTTGAAATATTGCTCATCTTTTTGTCTGTCTGTCTCCTTTATGTGCCTTTCTTTCCCTTCTTTTCTATTTCTGTCCCTGATCCAATACTTTCAATTTATATTATTGTCTATTGTTCAATCAATCATTTGCTCCCTGTTACCTAATCTCCTCAATCTTCTCAGGATATGGTCCCTGGCTTGCAAGGCTTCCTGCTTCTGCTTTTGTTGCTCCTTCCTCCCAAATGTCCCTTATCCCTCCATAATATGCTTATTCTTCAAGTTCAGGTTCAGATGCTATCTCCTTTGAGCAAGCTCTTTCTTATGAATACCCACAACACTTTATACTCTAGTTTTTGACACAAAGCATTTTCTTTCATGTAGTACAGATATCTATGTGCACATGTCTCTCTTCCATCTGACTGTAAGTTCCATGAAAATAAAAGTATATTCTGTAGTGAAATTAGTTTGGAAAGCACTTAAAGCTTGGCCATCTTGGCCTCCTCCAATCTACAATTTTCCTCTCTTAACAGATGTTTCAGAAAATACTGATGTATAAGAGATTTCCAATAATAGTATAACCATAATCCACCTCAACTGGCTGTCTTGGTTAAGTAATCATTAGTACATAAAGTCAGTATCTCTTTAACTTCCCCAGAGGAATTTTATTTGCAACAAAAATATGAATGATCAATATAGATTTTTAAGGTTTCATAGAAAAGATTTATATGACAAGTTTCATAACAAATTTTATATGTTGTACACATCACTTCCACGTAGTTCTTCTTGTAGCCATGAGAGCTCTTCCTCATGCCATCAAAACTAAACACAGTAATCCTTGTCCTTTTTATACTAAGACTTTTCTCCCAAGTCTTGAAATACGTTGCTCACTTTTTATACAGAGCAAGTTATCTTTATATCTTCTAAATCATAAGTCTTCAAAAAAGCTGTGTATAATCACTGTTTTCAAGGCTTCACCTTCCATCCTGTCTTCTAGACTCCAGATAGACTTTTGCTACCATTATTTTACCAAAATATACTTTCAAGGGGGATTCAAATGACTTCCAAATAGCTGGATCCTTTGGCCAACTTTGAGAGAAGTACAGTATTTGTCTGGTAATCAGCCCCTCCTCCTTAATACACTCCAGCTTCCCAAACAGTAAATTTTTGTGGTTTTCCTCCTACTCAGTTCTCGGTCTTGCTTCCTCTCAGTCTCACTTGGTGGTTTTACTACTTCTCCTTGGCTTCTAATGTTGCAGCCCCTAAGAATGTCATCGGATATTTTCTCTTCACTGTCTACATTTGTTCCATAGTGACCTCATCCAGGGCCAGAGCTTAAATATCGTATGTATGCTAACTCCTCCTGAATTTACAGCCCAAACCAAATTTTTCTCTTTGGTTAACAGACATCTATAACCTAACAAGTTTATTTTTTTAACAAGTTTTTAAATAAAGTTAAAGTTTTAAAAAAGTAACATGTTTTTAAATAGTTTATAGATAATATTAACTAGTAATTTAAAGAATAAATTACTTCTAAAATCAGTTTTCATTGAGTTATAATTTATAGACAATAAAATGCAACAGAAAGTGTTCTCTTTGATAATATTTGATTATTATAAACATCAAAGCAATCCACCGTTCAAAAGAAGAGGTGGACTTAGCTCTATCATAAAAAAAAGTTCCTGCATGCCACCATTCTGTCAACTGTCCTCCTTCAGCCCATAGGAGGCAATCATTGTCCTGATTTCTATTGATTTATTTTGCCTGTTTACAAACTTCATTTAAAGGAATTATATAACATACTAGAGGCCCTGTGCATGGATTCGTGCATGGATCAGGTCCCTCAGCCTGGCCTCTACCCTCTCACAATTCAGGACCCCCTCAGGGGATGTCAGGCTTCTGGTTTCAGCAGGCCAGGCAGTCTGACATCCCCCAAAGGGTTGTAGCAGTGCTGACATGGCATGCGTCTGGGGAGGAGCCCCAGCTGGGGTCAGGTGTAGCTCTGCTGCTGCTCATCCCAGCTCTGCTGTGTCTGCCACGGCCACCACCCAGTAATTCTGTCGTAGAGGCAGGAGAGGCTCCTCCACTGCAGCCTTGCTTGCCAGCAGTGAGCCCAGCTTCTGGCTGAGCAGCACTCCTACTGTGGGAGTGCACTGACTACCAGGGGTCAGCTCCTACGTTGAGCATCTGCCTCCTGGTGATCAGTGCATGACATAGCAACTGGTCAACTGGTCATTCTGGTTGTTTGGTCCTAATGGTCACTTAAGCTTTTATACATATAAATAATTTTCTTAATATTGGTATTTTTACTCAATGTAATAATGGTTTGAAATTCATCCTTTTTGTTAGATGTATCAGTAGTTTGCTCCTTTTGTTTGCTAAGTATATTCTGTTGTACAATATGTTTATCTACTCTCCTTTTCATGGAGAACTATAGCTTGTTTGGAATGAAAATAACAATGTTATACACATTCCTATACAATTGCTTTCATAGACAAATCCTTTCATTTCTCTGAGTAAAAAATAAAAAGAGAGGAGGAACCAAGATGGCAGCATAGGTAAACACCTATTGTACTGCCCCGCACAACAATTTCAAAACTACAACATAACAACAAAACAAATATCATCCAGAATCACCAGAAAGCTGGCTGAATGAAAATTCCATAAATAAAAGTAAAGGTGGGACACTGAGACGCAGAAAAGCGGAAGAGCGCAGCCTTGAAGATATGAACAGAATCAGAGGTTAGGAGCCTTGAGTGCACGCGGGCTGTAGGGCTGGCAGCAGCAATCCCGGCTGGATTTCTCCAATGGGGAGGGTGGAGATGTCCCACTGCACAGATTCCCCAGTGCCAGGTGAGGTCCGAGGTCCGGGGTATGAACGCTAAAAGCCGGGCATGGTAGAGGACTCCGAGTATGAGGAGAGTACCCGTAGCTTACAACAGCAGTTTGCACACGTAAAGTGTGTGACAGCACAGATGCGCGACGTGCTCCCTCGTTACCGAGACCACCGGACAGCTTTGTTTTACAACCCTGGGCAAGACTTTGGGTGTGCAGGCTCATTTGGGGAGCGGCAGCGTTATCTGGCAACAGGTGGAGACCAGCCAGTGGCGGCTTTCTCTTGGAGGTGCCTGCAGCCATTACCACCCAACACAGATAGGACTTAGCTGATGCTGAAGCTGCCTGCTCAGCTCAGAGACTCCGCCCATCCAACCTGAACACAGCTCACCTACACACCCAATTGACCTGAAGGTCAAACCCTCCTAGTGCTAACAACAATTAGCTGGATTTAACTCCAACAATACTGTACAACCCATAAAGGATTGCAGTAAGAGTACCCACCTCAGGTAACTGGGGAGGCTGAGCCACTGGCCCTTAGAGGACATCTACCACACAAAGCTAATGGACCAACTCATGAAAGCAGCCAACATGCAGAGACATGGAAAGAAATCAGATGTGAAAGAAATGGAGGGAAAAA
This sequence comes from Antrozous pallidus, assembly GCA_027563665.1. Taxonomy (NCBI): domain Eukaryota; kingdom Metazoa; phylum Chordata; class Mammalia; order Chiroptera; family Vespertilionidae; genus Antrozous; species Antrozous pallidus. Next base: position 61,274,043 of record CM050520.1, read on the forward strand.
AATTATTGGACATAGAATTCAAAACCACGGTTATAAGGCTTTTCAAGAGGCTCCTAGAAAAGGCTGAGAACTACAAGGAAATAAACAAGAACTATGAGAAAATGAACAAGACCTATAAGGAAATGAATGAGACCTACAAGGAAATGAACAAGACCTACAAGGACATGAACGAGACCCTCAAGGATATATAAAAGGACCAAGTAGAAATCAAGCATACACTGACTGAAATAAAAAATATTACACAAAGTCCTAAAAGCAGTCCAGATGGCCACAAGAACCAAGTCAAAGATCTGAAATACAAAGAAGCAAAATCCACTCAGCTGGAAAAGCAAGAAGCCAAAAGAATCCAAAAAATTGAAGATAGTGTAAGGGGCCCTCTGGGACAACCTCAAGCATGCCAACATCCAAATTATTGGGGTGCCAGAAAAAGAGAGAGAGCAAGACAATGAAAGCCTACTTGAAGAAATACTGACTGAAAACTTCCCCCACCTGTGGAAAAAAACTGACTTAAAAGCCCAAGAAGTACACAGAACCCCAAAATATAGGAATCTAAAGAGGACCACACCAAGACACATCATAATTAAAATGCCAAGAGCAAAAGATAAAGAGAGAATATTAAAAGCAGCAAGAGAAAAACAGTTGGTTACCTATAGGGGAGCACCCATATGATTGTCAGCAGATTTCTCAACAGAAACGATGCAGGCCAGACGGGAGTGGCAAGAAATATTCAAAGTGATGAATAGCAAGAAACTACAACCAAGATTACTCTTTCCAGCAAAGCTATCATTCAGAATTGAAGGTCAGATAAAGTGCTTTGCAGATAAGAAAAAGCTAAAGGAGTTCATCACCACCAAATCAATATTATATGAAATGCTGAAAGATATTCTTTAAGAAGAGGAAGAAGAAAAAGGTAAAAATATAAATTATGAACAACAAATACATATCTATCAACAAATGAATCTAATAATCAAGGGAATTAATAATCTGATGAACAGGATAAACTGGTGAATATAACAGAATCATGGACATAGAGAGGGAATGGAGTGACAATTCTTGGGGAGAAAAGGGTTGTGGGAAGTGCAGCAAGAGACTGGACAAAAATCTTGCAACAATGGGAGAGGACAGTGAGGGTGGGTAAGGGCGGAGAGTGGGATGGGTACAGGGTGGAGGGAAGCTATAGGGGGATAAAAAAGGGGGAACAATGTAATTAATAAACTGAACAATAAAAAATGTAAAAAAAATAAAAATAAAAAAATAAAAAGAGGAATTTTTGTGCTGTATAGTAGTTGTTAATTTTTATAAGATATCATTAAAGAGTTTTCTAAAGTGGTTGTACCAGTTCCATTCTTGTGAAAAATACACGAATTTAATTTGGTGCATATTTCACCCACAGTTGGTATTGTCAGTCTTTTTTAATTTTTATTTTAGCCAACCTAGTAAATGTGAAATGGTATGTTATTGTGATTTCAATTCACATTTCTCTGATGACTTATGATGTTAACTTTTCATACATATACTTTTGAGTCATTCATATATTATCTGATATGGAGAGCCCAAGACTTGTCCATTTTCATTGGGTTGCTTAACCTTTGATATTTTATTTATGGAAATTATTTATATAGTCTCACTATGAGTTATTCATATAAGTAATATTTTTTCAGGCTAATTTGCCCACTTATTTCCTTTATGGCATATTTTTTATAACAAAATATTTATCACTTTGATGTTACCTAATTTATATTTTTTGCGTTTTTAGTTAGCACTTTTTGTGAAAAGCTAAATATATTGGGAGATATACCATCTTTACGAGTTGAAAGACTGAATAATGTTAAAATGTCAGTTCACTGTTGTTATATAGATTCAATGTAATTCCAGTACAGAATACAGGAGTGGTTTGCGAAAAATTTGAAATGCTAATTCAAAATTTTATAAGAAAATGTTACATACCTATATGTGTAGCTTGATATTTTTTAAAAAAGAGAACTAGTTTAAATTATACTACCTTATTTTTCTACAAAAATCACAGTAATAAAACCAATATATTATATTTATATGAGAATAGAAAATAGATCATGAGACATCATAAAAATTCCATATTTAGTCCCACATAAATATGGTCAATTATTTTCATTAAGATTTCCAGTCAAGTAAATGGGGAAAGAAAAAGGGTTTTAAACAAATAGTGCTAGAAATATGAGATGTACCTAAGGAAAGAAAAAGAAAGAAAAGAAACAACTGTGATTATCCATTCTGAATAAGTGATTTAGGATGGATATTAAGCTACATGAAACAATAAAGTTTCTCTAAGAAAACATGAAGAAAATCTTCATGGCCTTGAAGTAGACAAAGATTTCTTAGACAAACCCCTCACTCTACTTTTTAAAATTCTTCCCAGTTTATTTATCAAATCCAATTTCATTAATTCATCTGAGCTCATTTCTTAATGATGAAGAAAAGGTATAGAATGTGTCCTCTCAGAAAACACTAGAGTAGCTGAATAAATTCAGCCTTAGGAGGAATTTAGTACATAAATTTGGGAGGAAAATATTTTTGAGAAGATACCACCTCAGGTGCCTCTGTAATAAAAAGACAATCCTCTTATTTGTCATTTGTATCTTGTATAAATATTTATCCTTTAGTGACTAATGAACTGTGGAGATCTGCAAGGATTAATCTACATCTTTATGGTCAGATTACTGGGAAAGAGAGGTCATTTCCTGTTGTCAATCAACTGATAAAAGGTGGGCCATTGGATAGGAAACAGAAACCATGAGTGATGATAAATTTTCTGCTTTTCTTGGTCTGGATATAGACCAATACTTTTTTTAAATGTCAAGCACCTGGCACATGGTCCGATGTTTAACTTTTTGTAGCCTTTGGAAGACAAAATTCATCTATCATGCACTCTTTTCCCCTGTGTTCACAAATGGATTTTTAAAAAAAATTATTCTCTACAATGATTCAAACTACCACCACCTAATTAATTTAGATATGGCATATAAGGAAACAAGGGGTATTCCTGGTCGAAGTGTTTAGAAGAGGTATCCTAAATGATATTTTAGGATGGTATTTGTTAAGTGAAGCAAAGCTGGGACTAGGAAGAGAGAGACATATAGATTTCATTTCCTTCTAGGGTTCCTCACATTGGTGCAGAGATTTCAAGCTCATGATGACAAGTCATAATATGAAATGCTATGTTTCCCAGATTTCTGATACTCTGTATTTACTGCCTTTTGGTTATCACATAGATTTTTTTTAAATGTTTTTCGATCATGCCTATGCAATATCCATTTCCCATAACCCTTCTGACTTGCTTAAAAACAAACAAACAAACAACCTAATTATGCTCCATAACCTAACTTATTATGACCATGCTTTGTGCCTCAGGAGTCTCAGAAGTGAGTCTTGATTGGTGCCAGATAATTAGGCAGAGCCCATTTTTGTCACCAGTAATCAGTGTGTATACAGGCATGTGATTTGATGTGGTGCTGACCAATGACACAAGGGGAAGAAAGCCTGAAGGCTTTTAGGAAAGACTCCCTTGATCCTCAAAAGGAACACATGAAATCGTAGCCTTTCCTTCCTCTGAACATCTTCATGCCTGAAGATGACTCCTGAAATTGCTACAGTTATCTGTGACTCTAAGTAGCACTAACCTTAAGAAGATGGTAGGCCTAGTCAGTTTGGCTCAGGGGATAGAGCATCAGCCTACAGACTGAAGGGTCACAGGTTTGATTCTGGCCAAGGGCTCATGACTGGGTTTTGGGCTCAATCCCCAAAGGGAGGCATGCAGGAGGCAGCCAATCAATGGTTCTCTCTCATCATTGATGTTTCTGTCTCTCTCTCCCTCTCCCTCCCTCTCTGAAATAAATAAACATACTTTTTAAAGATAGCAAAACAAAGACATCCAAACCTGATAGCATCATTGAATCTCTGATCTTAGGCTCTGCCTACCTCTGGACTTCTGATATAGTCCAATAAATTTGTCAATTTGTATAGACAGTTTCCATTCCTTGCTACTAAAGGCATCCTAATATGCTTTTCTTCATTAAAATAAAGTTCTCATTCCTCCTCCCACCTTAACAGTTAGGCTATGGAAAAATATGAAAAAGGTTTGGTTCATGTTTGATCTGAATTAAAACTGGAGTAGAACTGTCTATGCCCCACTATCCCCATTCTCATGTTGCCAGGAGAGAGTGCCAACTTTGGAGAGTTTGAGTTTTATTTTAATTAAGAAAGATGTTATTTCTACCCAGACCTTCATATCACACTAATGAGGACATTCTGTGGCAACCCAGCACAATCAATCCACATGGAGCCATTCTGCTCAGTGACACTTTGGGGAAGGCTATTCAGATGCCTGCTGGCTGGGTGGGTCCTCATCCAGGGAAAGGAGGCAGCTTCTCTGAACAATGATTACCAGATTCCAAGATGCCACTCCTGTATTTGCTTTCCTTTACTTTTCAGAAGTTAGAACATGTTCAGGAGGCAAGATGGTTTATATTTTAAACGTTCTTTTTTTATGCTAAATCACTTAATGACATTTTTCTCCTTCTGGGTTGAGGTTTTCCACATTTGGCCTCTGTATTATTTTTGGCTTAATTAATTAGAGCCGAAGCTTTTTTCATATTCCCATCTGCCCTGTATTAACCACTGATTTTCAGAGCAATCTCACAGAGGTGGAACAAAGACAAGAATGTGGTTCTTAGCTGACAGGACTGTAGCAGCCAAGGCACTGGAAACGAGGTAGCAGGAGATACAGCTGGGTTGGAACTACACCATGAATATGTGTAGGGCTCCAATGGGCTCACCACACTACTGTTACCTGATGAGACTCTGGTTTGTCACAGTAAATGCAATGGATACAACCAACATGTTTACACATCACAAGGTTAATCCTCTCACAAACTATATCCATAGTCCATAGTGGCCCTTTAGTACCTTCAAATCAGCTTTTCACTTGCAATAATGGCTCTCATCTTTGAACACTGAGTATGTCCCAGGCACTGTGTTACCTGCTTTGCAGATGACAAATCGTATTCAATCCTCACAGCTATCTTGTATAACAGAGATTATGTTTGTTTTATACATAAAAAATTAAGCAATGGAAAATAATCTGCCCAGAGTTCCATAGTATGTAAATGATTACAGATTACATACTAGTCCTAAAGCAATTCTCTTAAGCATGTACTCATGTATCTTTTTGTTTGGCATCCTTCCCCCAAATATAAATTCTTTGAAGCTACATATCCAACAATAAGCTCAGAACAGTTATAAATACAAGTGTTCTATAAATAGCTGATGTTATTTGTGTGGAATAATGTGAATAACATAGATAAAAGCCATTGTATTGATCCAGAAAAAAATTCAAGCTGAGTGATTCACCAATGAAGATATTATCCTAAGTATGGCATTTAACTCAGTTATTTAAAAATCATTCTTATAATGGGACTGCAAACTGGTAGAGCCATTATGGAAAGCAGTATGGGGTTTCCTCAGAAAATTAAATGTGGAACTGCCATTTTACCCATTGATCTCACTTTGAGAAATATATTCTAAGAAACCCAAAATACCAATCAAAAAGAATATATGCACCCATATGCTCATAATTGTGCAATTTATAATAACTAAGATTTGAAACAGCCCAGTGCTCATCAGTAAATGAGTAGACAAAAGAGCTGTGGTACATTTACATCATTGAATACTATGCAGCAGTTTAAAAGGACTTCTTTCTCTTTTAATCAGCATGGAGGGACTTGGAAAGTATTATACTAAGCAAAATAAGTCAATCAGAGGAAGACAGGTATCTCATGATCTCACTCATATGTGGAAACAAATGAACAAAATAAACTGATTAACAAAATAGATCCAGAGACATAAAAGCATGGAATAGTCTATTGAATTTCAGAGTGAAGGTGGAGGTTAGTAGATGGGTGCAAAGAGATCAACCAAAGAAATTGTAGGGATATATACATAACACATGGACACAGACAATAAAGTGGTGAAGTTTTGAGGGGTAGAAGGGGAGCTAGAAGGGGTTAATAGGGTAAAAATGTAATACTTTCAAAAATAAAGATTTTTTTAAATAAAAGTAAAAAATAAATAACATGCAATTAGTCAAGCTATATCTAAGATTTGGTGACTATAACAGATATTTAGCCAAACTGCCGTGGTACCAGGCTAATGATCTGATCTGGACTTTGGGCTGTAAGAAAGAACGTGAACTGACCAGTTGAAACCCATCATCCTATTACAGTGTGTGTTTTTTTAAGGGAAACCTTTTAGACTCTACTGTTGGCAATTCAGTCACACAGTTATTAGTGTATATCAACAACTGGATTCTAAGTTTCTTGTCAAACTATGATATTACCAACATAATGAGCCTTTTGCTGGCAAGAACTGTGTCTGATTTATGTTCACTCCTCCAAGAATTGACACACTAACTGGCGCACAGAAAATATTCAATAGATGTGTGCTAAATTGAATTAAAATATAGTATGCAAATGAAAAGGAGATACATTTAGTTCTATAGGAAAATAAATTTAAATTATTAAGGGGACTTTAATCAAATCTCTATTTAAAATGTATTTTGTGAGCCTGACATCAAAACAGAGGTTGGAAAATCAAATGTACATGTGCTCAAATCCCACATATTTATAAGAATTATATTTCTCTGGATAAAATACCTAACTTTCTAATCCTCAATTTCTATTAAATAAAAAGTAATACTCATTATAGATGATGATTAGGAATATATATATGGTATGTATGTATATACCATATGTATGTAATATGTATAACACTTAACATAGCACAGTTTGATCTAGCTATTGCTTTTGCTGCAGTAACAATTCTAAAATTTCAACAGCTTATAAAAACAAATATTTATTTCTTGCTCACCTTACATATAGAAGTGGGCTGCAGTTTTGCTCTGAATGCAGACGGACACAGACCTGTTCCCTATGTCTTCCCATGTAAAACCCAGGGTGAAGGACCTGCAGGAGCATGGAAGAGGGCAGAGACGTAAGAGTGAAATCTACATGTCTCTAAAAGCCTCTGGCATTCAACTGTTCAAAGCTAGTTGAACAGTTGAAGCATCCTCACCCACAGGGAAAGAGGAAGTGAATAACTGTGAATAATTTTATCACAATTATTTACCCACAGGGAAAGACGTAGTGAATAATTGTGAATAACTTTATCAAGTACTGCCATGAAGATATATTTTAAAACACACTTTCCTTTTCTATTAAAAAACTAACAAAAAAGAAAACAAACCAAGCATCTAACAAATGTTAGCTACATTCCAGACATTGGGCTAGCAGTTTTAAAAATAAAAGGTTTAGATTCTGCTCTCAGGGGCACAAAATATCATGAAACATTTCCTAATTTTCAGATGCTTATCAGTACAGTATTGCTGTTCCCAAGTATGTGAAGTGTCAAACAAAAACAATTTTCTATAGTTAAGGCCTGCTAGAAAGCATATTTTTATTACTTTCCTAAGTTTAAAATATTTGTTTAAGTTGCCTAAAATGAAAACATGTTGTTGAAAACTACCCAATATTGCCAAAACCGGTTTCGCTCAGTGATAGAGCGTCGGCCTTCGGACTGAAAGGTCCCGGTTTTGATTCCGGTCAAGGGCATGTACCTTGGCTGCGGGGACATCCCCAGTAGGGGGTGTGCAAGAGGCAGCTGGTCAAAGTTTCTCTCTCATCGATGTTTCTGACTTTCTATCCCTCTCCCTTCCTCTCTGTAAAAAAATCAATTAAATATGTTTTTTTTTAAGAACTGAATAACCCATCAGCAAATGTAATTTTTATATACTCCATATTTTCAATTACTATCTTATTAAAAGCTTTCGGGGTGTATATGTTAAATATGGCCATACTAAAATTGACATGCAAGACATTATATTCCCTTATTTACTGTTTACAACTTTTAGTCTAAGTATTACTCATATAGGTTTTCTTACTTAATTTCCTAATGAAAATATATTGTTTAAAAAGCCAGAGAGCTGACAGAACCCTGCTGTTAACCCTGGAAATGTGGTCAGAGTTTTAGTGAAGTTACTCTCCAAAAGTGCACATGTATTCATACGCACATGCAAAACTTTTAGCAAAAAAAAAAAAAATAGTTTTTGCATCAAATTACCTTATTTTACAGGTTGCTGTGGAAACAGATTAGCCCTCTGGAAGTGCAAAACCATGTTTGTGTCTAATGCAAAGAACAATCCATAGCATGAAACAGAAGAACAGCTGGGGGGCTGAGGTAGTGTAAGCTAACATGTCAGACAGTAGTCAGACAAAGCGAGCGATGCACTGTCTGGAAAGAAAGGAGTTTGGAGGCTCAGAAAAGCAATTGAGCACTGGCACCAGAGTCAACAAAAATGGACCAGCTGTGCATTCTCATCATAATGAGAAAATAGACAGAATTTCAGGGATAAAGATTAAAATTTCAGGGATAAGGAGCATAGATGTATGCTCTCCTGTAGATGTTTCCCTCTTCTCCCTCTCCCACTTCCTTCCTCTCTTTCTAAAAAGCAATATACTATCCTTTAAAAAAATGAGTGAACATAATTCACCAAAACAGCCATTCAGAAGTTCTAGACTGGAAAGTGCAAAGCAGGAATTTAGGTTCTGGACACAGTGCATTCGCTGTTGACTCGTTTGGGATATAAAAGCTGACAGGAATTTCTCTCTCTTGCTGGGGTATCACACCTCTTGCTCTGTGTCTATTTGGGATATTGCCTTGCAAAAGAGTGACAATGCAGCACTTCTGTCTTGCACTGTCCTGAACAGGAGGGGCAATGCCCAGCCTGCAATGGATGAAGGGGTCATTTCATGAGCATGAGTAGCATAATGTAGAATTTTGGGGAGAAGGGTGGTCTGGAGCTAAGTCCCTCCCTCTGAGCTGCAGTTTCTTTGTTAAGCAGAGATAGGGCTAGCAGCATTTGTCAAATGTACTAGTGTCAAAAAAATAAAATAAAATAGGGGGATCAAATGCATAAAGATCCACAATCGCCTCCTGTATACTAAATATTCCAAGAAATCTCCAAGAAGGTAAAGAGCTGTCCAATTATGTTTAATTCAATGTTTTCCTCATTATTTGGCCACAAAAGCCTTTTATCATTTAACACCTATTATGATTCTGCAGTAATGTTGTGCCTGAGAGTCCCTGCTGGGAAACACTGAAGCAAATGTTCCCAAGAAAATTTTCCACTATAAAAATCTGCATTTTATTCTATAGTTTTCAGCCTTTCTGTGGGCATGGGTCAATGCTAGCGCCTGGGCGAAAAAGGTTTCGTGTTGTTGAAATGGTTGCTAAAACCCAGAAGATGGCTTTGATTTCATGCGGAGAGTGTGGCCAAGTAAGTAAGTACAGGCAGGTTAAGGAGAGGTATTCGGTGTTGTTCGGGCCTCCAGAGTGTGAATAAAATGCAAGTCAAGCTTTTATTCCCAGGCAATAACAGGATAATGTAGTTTAAAAACAGCACATGGAGCAAATGCTCTACAATCCAACCACTTAACACTCAGATTTATTACTAATGAACTGTGTAACTTTAGGCAAGTTACTTAACCTCCCCAAATCTCAATCCCTTTTTCTGTAAAATACAAAATAACTACAGTGTTTACCAGCGCAACACCTGACACCAAAAAAAGTGCTCCACAGAAGTTAAAAACCAAATTTCAATAAAAACAAATTAGGATGGATCTCAGAAAAACCAGGCAACTGACCTAAAAATAAAAAAAAAATCCTGAGTCAGTCCATTTGATGATATTCCTATCAGTTTAAATTCAAGAGGAGTGACATCTGAAGTTAACAACCAATATTATAGCCACAAAATTGCTTTCTTTTGATTTTAAAACATATATATTTTTATTGATTTCAGAGAGGAAGGGAGAGGGAGAGAGATAGAAACACCTATGACAAGAGAGAATCATTGATTGACCATCTCCTGCACGCCCCCTACTGGGGATCAAGCCCGCAACCCAGGAATGTGCCCTTGACCAGAATCAAACCTGGGACTCTTTAGTCTGCAGGCCAACACTCTATCCACTGAGCCAACCCAGCTAGGGCTTTCTTTTTTCTCTGTCTTTCTTTCTTTCTTTCTTTCTTTCTTTCTTTCTTTCTTTCTTTCTTTCTTTCCTTCCTTTTCTTCCTTTCCTTCCTTCCTTCCTTTCTCTTTCTTTCTTTCTTTCTTTCTTGCCTTTCTTTCTTCCTCCCTTCCTCCCTTCCTTCCTTCCTTCCTTCCTTCCTTCCTTCCTTCCTTCCTTTCTTTCTTTCTTTCTTTCTTTCCTTCTTTCGTTTTACCAGCCCTTACCCAAAATTTATTCTCTCAGTGATAACTCTTTCCAAATTATAAATATAATCCTGTCATTTGCATATTTTAAACTCATGCAATGTCTCATTATTGTCTGAAAGGTGAAAAGTGAATGCCGGTCACACAAGCCCTTGCTTTCCCAGTGACTGACCTTCTGTTCACGTGCCATCTCCAGTCCTCTATGTGCAGGTCATACCTGATGACTTTGGATACCGTAACTGTACCTGCTGTGTGCTGTGTTGATGGCTGCTCCCTTTGCTGGAAACATCCTTGTCCTTACTTGCCTATTTGTTTCTTCATTCCAGACTCAGCTCCTTTCCTCTCTTCTATCTGTCGTGAGTGTCCTCCTACCCCGGTCCACCAAAGAGGAGACTCTGTCCTCTAGGCATCCTCACTGAACTCTACTCTCTCCCAGCAGCACTGCCCCAGGTTGTGTTGACATGATCTCCTTGCACATCAACTCCTGGGTTCCATGTGCTTCCTCTGGTGACTCCACTTGAGTCTGTGCCCCCCAGAATTTCACAGAAAAGGCCCTGGACAAACACTGCCAAATAAAGGCAGAGGGAAATGGGGAAATGTTTTCAGAACTTGGTTTACTCAACAAATGCCTTTGTGACCTAGAAGGATGTTTCCCTCCTTTCTTTTTTCTTTCTTTATTTTTTTAAAATCAAGTAAATTGCTTATCTCCTTTCCATTGGGTTTTCTTTTCTGGGTACCTTTCTCATACCTTCATCTGAGAGAGATTTTCCTGTCTTTTCATTTTGTTTGGCTTTCTAAATCTGTTTATATGACAGGAGAGCTGTCTCTCCCAGCCTTAAAAATTGACCTGATGGGGAAGCAAGCTCTGTAGACTGTGTGCTGAGTAGAGTTGGCAGGCTGCTAGGAGCTGATGGTGGCCTGCAGCATCCTGGCATTGGCCTACCCTGCCAAAAGGCCCCAGATGGGGAGGCCAGGTGCGCACAATAATGCTGTTGATCCTGCTTGCTCCCTTTGTGCGGGGCGGCAATGGGCTCAGGCCTGTGTCTTAGAAAACACTGAAAGACTTGCTGGGCCAGAGCACCCAGGATAGGGCCCCCACCCACTCTACAGAGGCTGTGGGGGACATACAGGATGCTCCCCAGCCCTTCTGACCATGCATAACTCCTGCAGCCTCCCAGCCTTCTCCATACATCCCCTCCTGTCTGTTGTGCTGCAAGTGGCCCCTGTGGGAGAGACCTCCGCTTGGGCTCTCAGTGCTGGTAGTCTGGGGAAGCCTGTGGAAAGCCAGCAGGAGCTTAGGGTGGCTGGGGCACTTGGTGGCACCCCATTGTTACCGCTTGCTCTCTTTGTTATGAAGCAAAAGGCTCAGAGCAATGCAGATGGAACCCAAACAGACCTCCCATTCCCCTCTCCCAGTGGAGGCGAACTTACACAACGGCTCTCACCTCTCCTCCATCCCGGTTCCTGCAGCTCCTGAAGCGGCTCCGGGGGTCTCACAGCCATCTCTATCCCATCTTTTACTCTTGTTTGTTGTTCAGGAGCTATTCACTCACCCTTCAGTTGTCTCGCAGGCGTAATTACTGGCTATATGCCCAGGTATTGGAGAATTCTCCTGGAAGAGGGCGAGCTCAGCGTCCTTCTTCACACCTCCGTCTCAGACCTTGGCCCTCCACCCAAGGCTTCTACTGTAATAGTGTTCCAGGCAGAACTTGAGGCTCAGGGGATGCTTAGGTTTAAATCCAGACCCCCCTTCTTTCCTGCTCTGAAATTTTGAGCACATTTATCCACCTCTCTGAGCCTGTTTTGGTGGTAGGCAGTAAGACAGACGCGGTTAGAACCAGGACATGGGCCTGGGTGCCCCGCCACAGACAACTGTAGGGAGGGACTGCGTGCCCAGGGTGACCTTTCCACTCCTAACTTCACATGCAGTTTGGACCCCCTGACCTTTCCTCCCTAGAGATAACATCTAGGCCTCAGCTGCATTTCAGCTCCTGGTTCAGAAAAACAATGAACCTGGATAAGCAACCCCAGGGCTGACACCAGGACCAGCTGCACTGGATAATGACCTTCGGCCCTGGCACAGACCAATCCATCAGTGGAGACCCAGGCACTGAAAGGACACACCTGGAAAGCTGCTAAATATTCCATTTGGATTCTTCCCCTGGGAGCCTCCCTTAAAATCTCCACCCTTAAGCCCCTTAGGACAGAGGACCCAGTGTGTTCTCCCTCCAGGAGCACAACAGAACCTTTCTCTTCCCCCTTCCTCTCCCAATCCTCATCCCCCCAGGCTTGTTCCTTACCATTCCCTTCCTCACTCCCTAGGTCCAAGGACCTTTCCTTTAACTCTGTAACTTATTTTCTAAGTCCATTTCTTATGTGAGTCACTGCTTCTAACTTAGTGATTTTCCAAGTGAGGTATCTTATGATTTAAGTATTGATACTGAATTCCTTCTTAGCCAGAATTCAAGTATAAAGGTTGCAGAACCAGGATCCAGTCTTACCCCACTGGTCTAATGCCTGGTGTGGTTCTTGAGCCCCTAATATTTCCATTTCTGCAAAATAATCATGCCCATTCAAATATTTAGTATGAGTCCAAGCTTATAGTAACTGCTTAATTGTAGTTGTGCTGTTTTTACTATTACTTGTAGCATTACAATTTTCATTGCTATAAGATCAAAAGATTAAATATGATCATCTCAATAGGAAAGCTTTGTAAACTACAAAGAGCTATTGCTGGGCTGTTTGTTATTAGTATTATTTATCTCACTTAAACTTAATTTAAAAAACTCAGTAATGCCTGAACCAACCTCTAAGTGTGGTAGTTTGTTTGGGGGTATTAGTAATATAAATGGTGTGGAATACTTAGAAATTAAGAAAGTAAAAGAATTTCTGAAGTATTTCACCAGCCCAAATATTCAGTGCTGAGAGCCCTGACTAGTTCTGTGGCCTCAAAAATTACCATTTCTTTGCCCAAGTGGCATCCCAGACCTATCCAAAGCATTGTAAACTCCATCCTCCTGAGGGGATGGGTAACTGAGTGAAGATCCTGCCTGTCTGCTGGATGCATGTTTACTCACCATTCTCAGTAATTCAGGAATTTGACAGGAAGCTGAAGCCCACTGAAGAAGCAAGTACCGAAATTTCATTCCCTTAGCAAACAGCTGTGACCTTGGGAGAATAGCAAGTGGAAGCCCTTATGTTAACAGGCTCTTTTGGGTTTGTTTGTTTTTATTGTCTCTTTCAGTAATGACAGGGCTCTGGGGAGATTCCCTTAGGGGAGAGTCTGGCTAAGTGGCTAGCAGCATGATTGATTAACAAGATGTTTTGTTTCCATTGTCTCACAGATAAGCACAACTATTCTGTCCTCTAAAAAACTGCTAACTCCTACATCAATACAGTAGCTTATAAATCGTGAATGAACATAAAACATACAGAGATGGAAAATGAAAATTTCTTTCAGAGTACACAATTAAGGGATTTATTTTATTATTTATAATGAATGATAAGTACAAGTATTTCCTCTCTTCAACTGTATCCACAGAGAACATTTTATTTTATTTTATTATTATTTTTTAAATATATTTTATTGATTTTTCACAGAGAGGAAGGGAGAGGGATAGAAAGTCGTAAACATCGATGAGAGAGAAACATCAATTAGCTGCCTCTTGCACACCCCCTACTGGGGATGTGCCCACAGCCACGGTACATGCCCTTGACCGGAATCGAACCTGGGACCCTTCAGTCTGCAGGCCGACGCTCTATCCACTGAGCCAAACCAGCCTCGGCGAGAACATTTTATTTTAAATTTACCTTTATTGTTGAGGGTATTATAGATGTTCCCCCTTTTTTCCCCATTGATGTCCTTTACCCTGCACCCACCCCTCCCAAGCCTTCACCACATATGGTCTGTGTACATGGGCTATGCTTATCCTATATCATCATCATCATCATCATTATCATATATAATAAAAGGCTAATATGCAAATCAACCAAACAGCAGAATGACCAATTGCTATGATATGTACTGACCACCAGAGGGCAGATGCCCCAATGACCACAGCCTCTACATAGTGGCTGCTCCCATAGGGGAAGCACTGCTCAGCCAAAAGCCCTGAGCTGGGCTTATTGGCCACCGAGTGCAGTGATAGTAGTGGGAGCCTCTCCTGCCTCCTCAGCAGCACTAAGGATGTCCAACTGACAGTCTGAGAGCGGGCCTAAGCCATCAGTCAGATATCTCCAGAGGGCTCCTGGACTGCAAATAGAGTGCAGGCAGGCTAAGGGACCCCTTTCCCCAGTGCATGATTTTTTATTTTTGTGCACCAGGCCTCTAGTATGCATATAAATTCCCAGGTTAATCTCTCCCACCCTCCCACCCCAGACCTTCCCTCTGAGATTTGTCAGTCTGTTCCATGCTTCTATGTCTCTGGATCTATTTTATTCATCAGTTTCTTTTGTTCCACATATGAGTGAGATAATAGGATTTCTGTCTTTCGGACTGGTTTATTTTGCTTAGCATAAATACACTTCAGATCTTTTCATGTTGTCTCAAAGGGTAAGAGATCCTTCTTTATTATTGCTACATAGTATTTCATGGTATAGGTATACCACACTGTTTTTATCCACTCCTCTACTAATGGGCCCTTGGCCTGTATGCATATCTTAGCTATTATAAATTCTTCTTCTATGAACATAGGGGTGCATATATTCTTTCTGATTGATATTTCGGGTTTCTTAGGATATAATCCTAGAAGTGAGATCACTGGGTTGAATGACAGTTCCATTTTTAACTTTTTTTGGAAACTATACTGTTTTCCACAGTGGCTGCACCAGTCTGCTTTCCCACCAGCAGTGTCCTAGGGTTCCCTTTCCTCCATATCCTTGCCAGCAATTGTCATCAACAAAATTTAAAGGGAACTCACTGCATGGGAAAATATATTTGCCGGTGATAAATCTGATAAGGGGTTAATTTCCAAAATTTATAAGGAATTCATACAATGTAACAAAAGGAAGAAAAATAATCCAATTAAAAATGGGCAAAGGACCTAAATAGACTTTTCCTCAAAGTAAACATTCAGAAAGCCAAGAGACATATAAAAAAACAATGCTCAAAGTCACTAATGATCAGAAAGATGTAAATTAAAAGGACAGTGAGGTATCGCCTCACACCTGTCAGAATGGCTATCATCACAGAGAAAATTTTGAATCAGGATTCTTTTGGGTCTTCCGAACAGCCCAGATGACCGACTAGCAAGAAAGGGAGATGAGCCCGTGGCTGGAGTTCGAGGCTGTGCTCCAGATTCAAGCTCCCTGCAGAAGTTAGCAGAGAGGCCTAGGCAGCATTTAGATTTTGAGATCCCTGACTCTTAAATTTTTCCTCTGATCTTAGATTTAGGTAGTCAAGGTGGGTGGCTACGAGTTACAATCAGGAATTCCAAGTCAAATACAGGATGTCTAATCAAATATGAATTTCAGATAAACAATAAATAATCTTTTAGAAGATTGGGATATAATAAAAAGTATTCATTTTTAATCTAAAATCCAGATTTAACTGAGTCTTTTTGTATTTTTATTTGCTACATTTGACAGCCCTTATTAAAACCAACTTATAAGGCTTTATTCATGACCTTACATAAATTTTCCACTAAAGAGAAAATGAAAAGTGAGTCCTAGTCACTGGCCCCAATGACCACAGCCTCTATTATGTCCTACTTCCATGTCCAGAAATAAGTAGTTTCTTTAATGTTAGGTCCAGTTACTTCATTTGTCTAAACTTTTCTTTTTATGTTCCTTAGAAGGAAAAAAGGAGAAGGTTATTTCATGTTTTCAGCCTATGCCAACATGTACAAAGTGCAAAGCAAATACTTGTAACACAGTGTTCATAAATTTCCTTCATTTTATGATTAATTTATTTTGGCAGATAGTGGAAGACACTTCCATATATTATTATAGGCTATTTCTGAATCAAGTTGCTGAAAAGAAAAGAACAAGAGTTTGAGAATCATGCAAAGTATTTTTAAATCCCACCTCTAGGATGTACAGTTGGATGACCTGTTTCTCAGCATTTTGATTTGTAAATGGGCCAATAATTCAGTACCAGTCCTACAGGGTTATTGTGTGGATTAGATGGCATGATGGAGGAAAAGACTAAAAATATTGGTCTTGGGTTCTCCTCCTTTATACCTCTGAATTCCTAAGATGCTTCATCTTTCAAAATATAAACATAGTCAAGGCACTATTTCTCCCCCTCCTACTGGGTTTCCACCTTGTGGAGTTGTTTGTGGCCCAGGATTATCTGCTCAGACATCCTCTCTACTCCCTAGCTCTAATCACCCTCATTCTCATACAGGTCGGCCCTATAATCCCAATATTTAGGATAGGAATCTTTATAATTACAAATCTGTAGGTATTAAAATAATCTTTTTTTATCTATTCCTAAATACTTTTTGGAGGAGAATACCTAAAATTTTTAGCAGTTGCTCTCTGATTTCAGAAGTAATGGAAATGTTCGCTCAATGTTACAAAGTTGTGAGGTTTTGCAAATTTTGAACTGTAAGTATGCATTAAATGTAATATAAAGTTATTTTTAACGAAGTACCAGAAAGATTTATGAATTACTAAAATCTCATAGCCTATAGGAGGTAGAAATAGACCTTGAATCTCCTAACTCAAAATGTTGGGCTTATTCCCCTCCAACTTTCTTTCTGGTTTGTTCCATACTTACCAAGTAGCTAGTAAATGTGTGTTGACTGAATGATTTCCTACTGATGATAATTTTCCACTGTACTATCTTAGCTTAGAAATAAACCCATTTCATCAAGAAAATGTGAAACCATTCATTTCCTCTGCTTTTCTATCAGCATGTTTCCATACAGAAGATTTTGGTCTTTGTTACTGACACTGCCTCAGTACTAACATTCCCTTCCACCAAAGCTAAATGCCACTTACATATGCATAATATTCTCATGTGGACACTCATAAAGGAGTGTTGCCTTGTTGATAATTTATCCTGCACCCTGCCTAAAGCATGTATGCCTTTAGATGATCACCCAACTTCTGCCTAAAAAGATTAATGTTAAGGGGTTGCTTTTTGGCAGTTATTTGGAATATAGCAAATGATTCGAAAGTGTTCATTATATTAGGCTGAACCCAGCTTCTCTAACTTCCACCTATTGTTTATAGGGAAGCCCTCTGGAGTCATAAATTCTCATCCCTTCTACTTTAAGACTGCTTTCCAAATGTTTTTAGACATATCAGTATCACCTAAATGTTTCTCTCCCTTTCTTTTAGCTCAACATTGTAAAAAATTAAGCCTCCTTGTCAACTTCCATATTCACCTAACTTTTAATTTCATATCTTATAATTGGCATCTGTAAGTAATGTGAATGTATTAGTCAAAGTAACACCAACTGCTATAACAAATAGATCCAAAATTATACAATGTTTCAAATACAACAGGAATTTATTTCTTATGCCTGCAAGAGTCCATGGTGGGTGTTCCTGGCTGGCAGGTAACTTTTCTTGACTTAATGTTATAGAAGCCCAGCAACTTCACATTACTTGGATCGCTAATCAAATAGGACTTCATATCATTGTTTTCATCCAACTAATAAAAGGGACAAGTGGATCTGAAAAAGACATAGCCATGTCTTCAAAACTCTTTTCTAGATGATCATCATTTCTGCTCATATTCTAAATGGAAAAAGGATCACATGATCTTCCCCAAATGCAAGGGGGTGTTGGGGGTGGCTCTGGGAGGTCTGATCTCCTCCTGAGTTGTTACTTCCCCACAACCTATATTATTGAAATTTAGAGAACATTTTAGTTGGTAGTAAGCATCTCTGCTGTAGTGTGAGAGTAAATCAGATTTTTCAACAGAATAACAATGTGTTATCATCATCAGTGACAAGAATTTCTCCTTTATTGGCTTTCTCTTAGTTCTTGCATCCATCTGTTTTCCTACTACCTTCAGGATTTTCTACTCTGTTTCATTGAAAAATTCACCCATTGTCATATGTTCTCCTTAAAAAGGAAAAATGCTACTTATTTTGACGTAGTGCTTTAATGGCACAATGACCATTCCATATCCCAAATTTTGAAATTTAAAAAATTGGAAAAATGCCCTGGCCAGGCATCTTAGTCGGATTGAGTGTTATCCTGATCTGCCAAGGTTGCAGGTTCAATACCTGGTCAGGGCAGATACAAGAATCAACCAATGAATTATCTCTCATTCTTTCTCTCATTCTCTCTCTCTCTCTCTCTCTCTCTCTCTCTCTCTCTCTCTCTCTCCTTTCCAAATTTAATAAAATAAATAAATAAAATTTGGAAAAATGTATTTTAGAATCACATGTAGTATGGTATCTGCTATCACACACACACACACACACACACAGAGAGAGAGAGAGAGAGAGAGAGAGAAACATGTCTGGCTTTGTTGTTTTTTATTTGTTTTTACTAATTTAGAACTTCCATATATTGTTCCTTTTATTCAACAATCCTATAGCCCATAGGGAATTATTTTCATCAATTTGGGAATTTCCCAATGACAGGACATTTATCTTATCGATCCATTCTGCCAGCCCTGTGTTATAAGCAGTATGATTTGAGACTGGAATTTAGAGTGTTTAAGTGTCACAGGAGAGTTAGCCATATTGCACTAAGCAATGGTAGTGAGTATGGCCAATGAAAGTAGCCTGACAGTTTGAAAGATGGGCTCACATTTATAAATAATGAGAGTCTAGTCACCATCTGTATGAATAATATTTCATTTTATGTTTAGTTCATTAAAGTCAAATATCCCAAGCAGTCATGTCATTGGTTTCAACTTTGATGATAAAGTCTATAGTGTATTCCACAAAATAGGACAATACTTTGCCAGAAAAGGAGTTAGAAAATTTCTTTCTGCTACGTTTTGCAGACTATGAAAAGGCCTCTTAAAGCCTAAAATATATTCTTCTGGTGGCCCCTCATGAGCCATAAAAGTCTCACAATACATCACTCTCTGATACTGAGTCATGGAAGAATCCAATAATTATCTCATTATCTTTGAGTATTAAGTTCCTAAAAACAAATTTTGTTACCAGCCAAATCATTAAATACTTACTGAGGAAGGCCTAGTAAAAGGGGCATTCTTTTTCTGTGTTGTTTTGAAGAATGGAAGGTGAGAGTTTTAGAGCTAAGAATGCTATCAGGGTAAGGCCAGGCTGAAGTAGAGCTCTCTGGACAGTCAATCAGAAATGGTAGCTCCTGTGCACCCAGTCAATCAGTGGCATTCAATCCATGTTGTAGTAATATATACAAATGTTTAAAAATGCTTTAAAGATGTCTACAATGCTAAAAAAAAAAAGTTTTAAATTGTTGGAGTTAACTTTCTTGAAACAAGTGTGATATTAAGGACACATTCCCCACTGCCCAAATGTGTGTGTACCCCATAGATAAGGAATTGAACTTCAGTTACTAACTCAGAGGGACTTACTAAGATAACCATATGTGTGAGTGATGTACTCTTCCTAGATAACCACATGTAGCCCCTCACCTTGTTTGAGATTAACATGTGTGCAATTGACATAATTCATGGATAGCCATCTGAACTGTTTCGGGTAGGAAACAGGCTTTAAAAATAGGTCCCAGCTAACCAACAGTGCTCGCCTGTCGAGATAGCCACAAAGGCATCTCCTTTTGTCAATCTGGCAAGCGACACCACTCAACACTCTTCTCCCTGCCAGACGGACAGGAGAACGGCTAGTACCTCCTGATGGAGACGCGACCGAGCTCTCAGGTGAGGAACGCCAGACCCCTGCATCCAGACCGAACCAGCCCAGCTGCCGGACCCCAGAGGACAGCACCACTGGGATCCCGTTCAAGCCTGTACCAGCAGCATCAGGAACTTATGTGGGTAATAAAGTGCTATGTGATTTGCAACTGCATATGTTTCATGCGATGTAATTCCTCTAGCAGTTAATTGAATTATTTTGTGTACATTTAAAATTGAAATTAAAGCTCCTGGTCTTTTTGGTCCTAAATGTGCCCTTCGTCTTTCTTGGGTAGAATGGCCTCTTTGCTAGCAACTACTTGAATGTCCCAATATCTGCACGGTTAAAGTTTATCAAAAGGGATGCCTTAGATAAACACCCCAGATCCTTTCCTGGGATCTACTTGGGACAATCCAGCATGAACTACACTATTACCACAGGGCCAAGAACTTAAAATAGCCAGATTTCCAAATTTCCTTTTAATTAGGTTAAACAATTTGTAGATATCAAAGCAACCAGAGATTAATTAGCAAAAGCCTAGGGTGCAAGGTAGGTCATACACTCAAGCAAAGGTAGAAAGCTACAGGGCAACATGAACAATGTAAAAGCTGTGTCTGAGTCAGCAAAGAAACATGAAGAGAGGAGAAAATTCATAGCCACTTACTACACCCAATATACGCTGATGGTAACAAAACTGAAAATAAAAACTGTTTGTTTGTTTTTAATTATCCACATTTCCCAACTTCATGGATATGGGCTGAACCTGAAAACTGGAAAATCCTCTTCCATTGCTCTTACCAAGTCACCATTAACTAGTATTTGTTCAGACAGCTATAAATTTATAAAGCTAACTCTTTGCAGTAAAAGTCAAAGGCTTCCAAATGGTTCTTGCAAACAGCTGTTCAGCCATAACAAGTTACCAGAACCCATTGCTTCTGTGGACCCCAGGAAGACAGATTCATTTGTTATGATGACTAAAAAAGAATTTACCTGCTAAGATGGACTCCCCAGGGTCAACCGAGAGCATGCATTTCTTAAAGAATCTAGTGGTTATCTGCTGTCAGGGCCTTCTATAGCATATTCTGTACACCTGGGAGAATTTTTTACCAAACTACTGGTTTCCTGCACTATCTCCCGCTCTTTCAAAGCCACTGAGTCAAGTACTATAAAGGAGTTCCTGGTTCCATCTTACCACAAATGAACTGAGACCTGCCCCATCCAACCAGAACTGCTTTATAACAACCAATCAGAATGCATAATACTGACAAATCAGAACTGTATGAGCGAATCAGACCAATCAGAACCATAGGAATTTAGGTCCAATGGACTTAATTAGAAACCTGAATGGCAACATTCAGTATATAAAAAGAATGGCCTCGCCCTGGCCTGTGGCTTAGTTGCTTGGAGCTGTGTTGGGTACAACAAAAGGTTGCTGGTTTGAGTTCCCTTCAGGGCACATACCTAGGTTTCAGGTTCCATTCCAGGTTGGGGCACTGGATGGATTTTTTCACTCACATTTCCTCTCTCTCTCTCTCTCTCTCTCTCTCTCTCTCTCTCTCTCTCTCTCTCTCTCTCTCTCTTTCTCTCTCTCTCTCCATTCTGCTCCCCCAACTCTCTAAAATCAATAAAAACATATTCTTAGAGGAGAATCTTTACCTTTTTGCCAGAGTGGTGCCGCCTCAGTTGGAAAACTATTTACCTGAGTAAATTCTCTCCTTTTTCCTTCCATACCTTTGGGATTTGTTTGCATGTCTAATAGGAAAATAACTCAGAAGATCCCTGCCCCTGGGTCTTTTGGAAAGTTATTCTTCCAATGGCCCCAGGGGTGCATTGCTGAGGGAGTGAATGAGAGCTCCTGAAATTTGTGGAACTTGAGCCCTCACTTTTGAAGTTACTTTTTCCTGTGGACTGATTTTTTTCAGAGTTTGATTTTACTTTTAAGAGAGGAAACATGGAGCCAGGCTCCACTCACACTTTAACTCATTTACCAGAAGGAAGTCAAATTACAGAGCAATAGAGTTGCCCCCAAAGGCCCTGGGGTGGGAATGGGGGTGAGGGATTTAGGAGAAAGAGGGAGAAGAGGGGAGGGGGAGAAGGGAAGAGAAGACTGAGATTCCAGTCTGCAAGAAGAGCCTCAAGTTTAATCCCTAAAGTACTGCAAAGTGATTAAACTCCTAGTTCACACCTGCTTTAAAAAGAATGCAGATATATGGAAGAAGAGAAAATTTGGAAAGTCATAAAATGGTTCTTTGGACATCATAAAACATTCATTTGGGATTCAGAGGGCTGATCCCACTTAGCATGTTAAACATATATGGATTCTGGCAGCAAAATTGGAGGAGAAAGATCTGAGCAGTTATAAAGCAGAGCCCTGTCTCCTATCTTTCCGGAGGGAGTGGACTGAGAACCATCCAGTAGAATGGATGGTTTCTGAAAGGACAGGTCGACAAAAGGAGCATAAAGGGTAATCCTTAGGGTGGCTGAGGACTCTCTTGGATCCTGTGCTGCTAAAACATCCTCAAGACAGACATAACAGATGTGTGGGGAGGTTCTTGAAGCTTTTCCTACAAATGTTGGTTTCAGAGAGGGTTTTCCACCCATTTCTTTTTTTAATATATAGTTTATTGGCTGATTTTTTATTTTATTTTATTTTATTTTACAGAGAGGAAGGGAGAGGGATAGGGAGTTAAAAATATTGATGAGAGAGAAACATCAATCAGCTGCCTCCTGCACACCCCTCACTGGGAATGTGCCCACAACCAAGGCACATGCCCTTTACCAGAATTGAACTTGGGACCCTTCAGTCTACAGGCCAATGCTCCACCCCCTGAGCCAAACCAGCTAGGCATTTTCCACCCACTTCAATGTCATTTATGAGGGTTGGATTAAAAAGGTTAACATAAGGGCCTGTGTGACTTTTATCGGACCATTTATACAGCATCAAGAGAGGGAAGTTATTTGCATTTGCTTGTTTTTATAAAGGTTTGAGTTTGTCCTCTAACAATTTCAATATGCATTTCCAAAAATTTGAAAATGCCACTCAATACAATTTTATCACTCTTTTTTTACTTTGAAAACTTTTCTCTTTATTTTTCAAGCGCTAGCAATTGTTTCCATAGATAATTAAACACAGAGCACAATAAGCATCTGGAAACTCAGTACCCCAGTGACAAAAGGATACGATGAAGAAAAACAATTGTCTAGCCAGTAGAAATATGCAGTAAAATTAGGATTATTAAACGGTCTTCTCAAGAATAAGAATATGAAGACTTTGCATTTCTATAGCATCATTATCATCATTAAGATTTTTATTACTGGCTCTCATCTTATGAGACCCAAAGAAAATAAACTGCTATCTGGGAATAATTTGTTCCCCCACATGATGTGAATTAAATTTTCCTGAAAAACAGGGTTCCATTCTGAGCACTGGGGACAGATTCGCACTAGGGAGTCCATCTTGATGTGAGTGCAGCATCATAGGAGGCAGCCAGGAAAGCAGGAAATTGTGAGGCCAACCTTTACCCAAAGGGAGTCCTCCCAGGGTTCCACAGCTAGATACAGTCCTTCTGACTCCCAGCACTTTCCCAAGGTACTGCAATTTCTTCAGGCCTTCCAAACTGAGCACACTGCAGGGAGGGGAAGCACATTTCTTTCCTTTTTTCCAGCCAGACTTTTTTCCTTCTTTTCTCCTAGGGAGGTCTCAGAACCTTCTCTGCCCAATATAAGCCTTTTACTGGCTCACTCAGTCAACATGGTCACATCATCACCCTATCACTGACATAAACACCTTCAAGTCATGACTGAGGTAGTCCAAAGGTCAAGAGCAGAGGATATCTCATGAAACCCACTCTACTACCAATCAACTCTATCACCTTGGGCAGTCTCAATGCTTCTGTTTTCACTTCTGGGAACAGTGATGCTGCATTTTTATTAAGTAGCACCCAGAAAAGCATATGACCCAATGTAGAACCCCAATAAATGCTAGCTTTTAATATTATTTAATATTGTATTAAGGAATGACATGTAAAGGCTTTAGCCCTGGTAAATTAGTTCATTGGACAAAATCTCCTCAACGTCTGAGATATGTACTTTAAATTTGACATATTTAAGACTCATTGCTTTATCAAAGGATCTTTTGTTCCCATGCACTAACTAAAACTAACTTGGTTAGCTTCAGCAAAAGAAAAAAGAAATGGGGTTATGGGGAGGATTTAGAGATAGCATTATTTCTCAGAATCAAAGTAGTTGGATCTCAAAAGCAGGTCTGTCCAATAGAAGCTTAATTTTACACTTAAAATGTTCTAGCAGAGTAAAAGGAAATAGGTGAAATTAACTTTAATCCCATATACCCAAAATACTGTGATTTTGGTATTGAATAAGTATAAAATATTGAGATATTTTACATTAATTTTTTATACTAAGTTCTTGGAATCTGGTGTATATTTTACTTTTATAGTACAACTCAATTTGGACTAGCCACATTTTTAAGGGATCAAGAGCTACAGGTTGTGAGTGGCTACCCTACTGGAGAGCAGCAGCATTGTTCCTGAAAGTAAGACTAGAGATCTGTGAATAACCACATACAGTCTCTCTGCTTGATTGTCTTCTGCCCGCTGCTTATATTCTTCTCCCTTTGGGACTAATTTTTTTCTGACCTCTCTGTGCATGTTTACAATGGCTGGTCCATAGAGCAAGAGTATTTAACTGTGCCTAAAATCTACCCACACTCAGATACTGCCTATAATTCAAATCTTTAATCCGTTAAAAAGATTAATCTGATTGACATAACTTGGCTCATGACTGCTCCAGTTCCTAGCAAGTATGGGGAAGTGAGGGCAGAAAGAAGTAGTACCATTATGGTTAGCTGCGTTTGGAATCAAGCCCTAATGGATCATTCTCTGAGATTCCTTCCATTTTCTGTAGAAAATGGCACCTCTTGGTCAACAATAATGGTTAACCTAAGTTCACACTTGATTTGTTTTTTAATTGAGGATATTAGATAAAAGTCTGTGCAATTAATATCTTAAATCAGGAATCTTAAATCAATGTCAAGCACCAACTTACTTTTGTAAGCTATATATTTTTTGTTTGTGCAAGCCAGATACTATTTTAGTAGGTTTTTATTGATTCTAGAGAGCAAGGGAGGAGAGAGAGAAAGAAACATCAATGATGAGAGATTGTTCTTTCCTGCGTGCCCCCTACTGAGGATAGAGCCTGAAACTTGGGCATGTGCCCTGACCAGGAATGGAACCATGACCTCCTGGTTCATGGGTCGATGCTCAAACACTGAGCAACACCAGCTAGGCCAGATAGTAAATATTGTAGTCTTTATGTGTCAAGAAACAAAAATTGAGGATATTATATAGTTACTTATGTAAGTATGTAAAAATGCTAAAACCATTCTTAGCTCATGGACCATGCAATAATAGGTGACAGAGCAGATTTGCTGCATAAGGTATAATGTGTAGACCCTGTCCTACATAATTCTGTCCCTCTCATATTGTGTATTAAATGATGGCCCCTGGTTTTAAGTCTGGTTCTTTCATTTCCCCATGAAAAACTATAACAGCCCCTAATGTTAGGAGCATGCTGGATTCGGCTTTATCATTCAGAAATTAAAAAGAGACTGTGCTCAGAAGAAGCCAAGGGATTACCATCATTAAGTGAGCCAGGCTCCCTCCTGCTGCTTTCAGGTTCCTGCAGCATGGGCCTTAGAGGGGGCATTTGTCTTATGTATACACAGAAGGTACAGCTATTGAAGAAACTCATCTCCTAAGAGGGCACACCTGGTCACACAGGTCCTGGCTCACCCCCAGGTGAGCTATTGCTATAATTTTCTCACTGGCAATTATTCTCAGTAGCAATGAATCAAGCTACTAGCCAGGACAGTTGGAGCACAAAAGTATATTCCATCTTTAGTCCCTTTGGGAAGGAGGGGGCATATAACCTGATCTTTAAAAATTGGAGTTGTGATGCCTATCTCACAGGATGGCTGTAACAACTAATACAAATTCATCAGTTAGCAGCATGCTTGACATAAATTAAATTGCTGAATATAAGGTGATAGTGATGATGCAGTGATGATGACATTGGTGGTGATATAATGATAGAACTCATGGCAGAAATGATTTTCAGAGGATCAAACCAAAGACTTCTTCTTAGTAACATATGAATTGACCTTCAGAGGATTAAGTTCCAAGTGCCTCTGCCCCATCAGTAGGCATGCTAATAATTGATCCTTGCTAATATTATTCAGACTTGGAATTTCCATATTAGTCTCCACATATTTCCTATCACTCCCATTTCAGTAATTTTAATGAGGGGCAGCATTTCCTTGCAATATGTTCAATTAAAATTTAGTTTTGTAAGGTAGACGTTATACACACACGTACACACACACACACCATACCTACACAACTTTTATGGACAAACAAGTTTGGGAACTATTGAGCTAAATAAGGTTAAACATGTTTACTAAAGCAGAATCTTAAAATGCTTTTCCTATGATAACATACATTGTGATTGTCTCTGAGGGAACTAAAGGAAATATTATTTCCCAAACTGATTTGACAGAAATACTCTTGTTTTTACTGAGGTACTTGTACTGCCAGCTTTCCATGAAATACATTTTCAAAATGGTGATAATGGCCTTGCCTGGCCAGTGTTGCTCAGTGGTTGGTCACTGACCTATGAATGAGGAAGTCACAATTCAATTCCCAGTCAGGGGACATGCCCAAGTTGCAAGCTCAATCCCCAGTAGGGGGTGTGCAGGAGGCAGCCAATCTATGTCTCTCTCTCATCGATGTTTCTTTCTCTCTGTCTCTCTCCCTTCCACTCTGAAATAAATAAAAAACATATTAGATTTTTTTAAAATAGTGATAATGATAACAAGCATTGACATCAACTAATACATGCCATACAAATCTGCTAAGAACTACTTTATTTTATTCTCTAAATAATCCTATAGGGCACTATTATTACCATATGCTATCACTATTTATTATTTTTGGAATAATTCACTAAAGAGGAAATATTTGAGGCAATTTATGTTGCCCAAGCTCAGTCTATAGAACCTAGATTTGAATTAGTAACCCAACTCCAGAGTCTCAGCTCTGGATCTACATTAAGTATCAAAACATTGAAAGCCTGGCATATCATGTTCTGTTGGCCAGATTAGGAGATAAATGAAGCCAAATCAGAGAGTGAAAGTAGAAGCTTTACACTCATAACAATAACTTCCAAACCTTCCTTCTCTTCCTTTTAAATGAAAAGATTCCTCAAAGTTTTGTTTTGTTTTGTTTTGTTTTGCCAGTCTGAGATTCATCCCAGTTTTGTTCCGAGTCACTAGATTAAACAATATTGGATTCATATTCTCAAAGTAAATGGCTTCTATTGTTATTGCTGGCTGTCTACTGAAATGCTTATGGTACAAGATCATATCATTAAAGGCATACAGCTGTGCCTTCAGGTACTGGCTCTACCACTTGAGAGCTGAGAGAACTTGAGCAGATATAAACTGAAGTTCTGAATTACAGAACTTCGCAGATATAAACTGAATTAATAATAATTTTGAGGATTGACTGAGTATATGCATGTAAATATCCATGGCATTTAATAAATTAATATTTATACATACATAAAGTTTACAAAAGCATGTAGTGCCCATTATTGTTATATAATATTATAAAATTCATAAGATTATCTTGTTTATAGATAATCAGAAAATTTATAATTGCCTTTATTCACAGATAGTACCTGTACCCTCAATCTTTTGTAACTTGGTTTTTTACACACCAGGAAATCGTTTTCTTCTGGAAATGTCAATAATTATTAGAACAGTTGAAATTCAGGAAACAAAGAAAAGAAATCCCTAAATTCTGATATAACTACTGAAGTCCCTAATGCTGAAAGTTTAGTGTTTTGTGGTACAGAATATTCTCTTCATTTATACCTAAGCTAAATGACTTCTCATAGCTCAGCAGATTAGAAGCAGCAAATTAGAGGGCAGAAAGCTGTATGAAGCAAGCACAGCAACCCTGTGACAGTTAACAGCCATACAATGAAGAAGACATACCCAGTTAGAACTTAATGCAATTACTAATTGCCATAATATTCATTTTGCATCATTGAGAAAATGTCACATTATAATCTATACTTTTAAGAAACCATAAAGTTAAATGATATATATAAAGTTTTCATCCAAACCAGTTGAAAAAGTTTGGTTAAATAGTAAATTTTTAGTTACTTAGAAATTTTGCCTTTATTACTCCAAATTGCCAAATAATAACGTGTCACTGTATTTTTTTTAAATTTTTTTTATTGATTAAGGTATTACATATGTGTCTTTATCACCCATTATCCCTTCCAATACCCCCCGTCACCACATATGCCCTCACCCCCTGGTGTCCATGTCCATTGATTAAGCTTATATGCATGCATAAAAGTCCTTTGGTTGATCTCTTTCCCTCACTCCCATTCTCCCCTACCATCCCTCTGAAGCTTGACAGCCAATGCTTCTCTGTCTCTGGATCTGTTTTTGTTCATCAGTTTATGTTGTTCATTATCCTATCTAATAAAAGAGTAATATGCAAATTGTACCTCTGATCAAGACATACCCACAGCCATGCCCACCAGCCAATCAGGAGCAAATTATGCAAATAAACTCCAACCAAGATGGCTGCAGACACTAGGAGCAGGAGGGAAGCTTGAGTTTCCCCAGCAACAGAGGAGGCCAAGCTTTCTAACTGCCATTGCCAGCCTAGGCCTCCATTCAATGCTACAAAGTTTCAATTATAAAATATACATAATCCCAACAGAAATGGTGGCAGCCACGGAGCTGGAGAGAGCAGAGGCTAAGGTTGCCTGGGAAATAGAGGAAGCCAAACTTAAGGCCTCCACTCTAGGCTACAAAATTTCAAACAGAAATGGCTGTCGCCATGGAGCAAGCAGACAGCTTGGCTCCACTCCAGTCTACAAAGTTTCAATTGTAGAACATAAATTAATCCCAGATCCCTCCCCTGCAGGCTTGATTGCCCCCCACTGCCCTCCCTTGCAGGCCTGGTCCCTCCCAACTCCCCTCTCCTGCTCACCTGCTGCCCCACAACTGCCCTTCCTTGCAGGCCTGGAACCTCCCAACAACCCTCCACTGCTGGCCATCTTATGGTGGCCATATTGTGTCCACATGGGGGCAGGATCTTTGGCCACATGGGAACAGACCTCTTTTGTGTTAGAGTAATGGTCAATCTGCCTATTACTCTTTTATTAGATAGTATAGAGGCCTGGTGCTTGGGTGGGGGCCAGCTGGTTTGACCTGAACGATGTTCCGGATCAGGATGGGGGTTCTCTTGGGGCATGGGTCAGCCTGGGCGAGGGGCCTGCTTTGAAGGCAGGCCATGACCCCCAGTGATGCAAGCAGAGGCCCTGGGATCTGGGATTGATTTATGTTCTACAATTGGAACTTTGTAGCCTAGAGTGGAGCCAAGCCTTCTGCTCACTCTGTGGTGACAGCCATTTCTGTTTGGATTTATTTAAATTCTATAATTGAAACTTTGTAGCCTAGAGTGGAGGCCTAGTTGCTAGGGCTACATAAGCTTGGCTTCCTCCATTGCTGGGGCAATCCTAGCCTTTGCTCTCTCCAGCTCCATGGCTGCTGCTATTTCTGTTTGGATTATGTATCTTCTATAATTGGAATTTTATAGCATTGAGTGGAGGCCTGGGCCAGCAAGGGCAGACAGAAAGCTTGCCAGGAAAACTCAAGCCTCCCTCCTGCTCTCAGTGTCTCCAGCCATCTTGGTTGGGATTTATTTGCATAATTTGCTCCTGATTGGCTAATGGGCATGGCTGTAGGCATGACTTGATAGGAGGTACAGTCAATTTGCATATTACTCTTTTATTAGATTAGACTAGAGGTCCAGTGCATAAAATTCATGCACCGGAGTGGGGGCGGGGGCCCAGTCTGGTCTGCACCCTCTCATAGTTCAGGACTCCTTGCTCCTTACTGCCTGCCTGCTTGCTGCTCCTTAGCTGCCATGGAGGCAGGAGAGGCTCCTGCTACTGCCACTGTGCTTGCCAGCCCTGAGCCTAGCTTCTGGCTGAGCGGAGCTCTCCTTGTGGGAGCACACTGACCACCAGGAGGCAGTTCCTGTGTTGAGCATCTGCCCCCTTTTTGTCAGTGTGCATCATAGCGACCAGTCGTTCTGCTCATTTCATTGTAATGGTTGCTTAGGCTTTTATTATATAGATAAGATTTGGGTGATGATTAACAAGAGAGAGCTTGACCAAGTACTTTGAGACTTTGCTCTCACTTTAGAAGCACATTCTTCTATCCCTGATCCCAGTCTTCTTTTCTGAGCAGACAGTTACCATCAAAGTATCCTTTGCAAAAGAAGGAGGGAGTAGTGCTTATTAGTTTTGGCCTGTTTCTCCAGCTGCAAACATGGAAAAAGGAATGATACTCTCTGAAAGGAACCTTACAGTCTGAGGATATTATTTGAAAGTCATAATAAAAAACTCCTAATATAATAGAAAACATATTTGTAGAGACAGATGCTCCGAACCACTAGTTTACTTCCCAGCTGAATGAGATGGATGCAGCCCCTGGTGGTCATTAGAGCTCTGCAAAAATTCATAGCCCATACTCCACTCGCTCAAAGACCCTCATTAGACAGCCAAGAGAACAGAGTCACAAAGTCAAGGTGGATGGGAAACATGTTTCCATTTCTGAAGAATTATTCCCGCTCCATTCTATGCAATTAAAACACAAAACTAGGTTGTTCATTGAAAAGTCCATTGCAATACTTTTCAATGTTTAATGTGACACTCCTCGCCATTTGCCTTTGGATAACAGAAATCCTCTCATATTTCTGGAGGCAACTGAATCCCAAGGCTACATTAAGCAAAAAACAGCATGAACTCTGGCTGGGTCAGTTTCCTTACAAGAGCTCTTCCTGCAGCTCAGCAGCAGGAGTGTGACTGTGGCATTAGCAGCGTGGTGTGCAGCCATCACCTGCTCGCAGCTCAGTGTGTGCAGGATGGAGAAATAAATAGGGATCTTTTTCTGCTAAAGCCGGGAAGGAAATGAAAGATGCTTTCAAATGTACAATTATCTCGCTCTTTCCTCTATTCAACTCCTTACAGGGCCGTGTGGGGAGAGGAAGACACAATTAAATTTTCTAAATATAATAATTGTCCTGCAAATTAACTTGTTTTTAAGAGAAGTTTTTGATACTTGTGGAAAGAGCAAAGTAAATCCAGTATTTGTAGTATCATTTTTATCTTACTAGAACTAGGTACTGTAAATTCATCCAAGTTGCCTTATGCTAACTCTTCTTAATTCATTATTATATCGCTTGTTTTGATTTTTTAATAAAGAATTTTCACATGAAAGTTACCCTTTAAATTGTAATTATCCCTCTTAAGTAAATTTTGAAGGTAATAATACCTTTTTTTTAATCTCCCAAAGCACTAAGGCGATCCTGTGTTCTGTTTACTCAGATTTGCAAATCTGGAGTTACACTCTGGCCATTGTTACATTGAGAGTGCAATTCCCTAAGTGTTGGGGAGATCCTTCAGTTCACTTAATAATGTTTCCAAAAAGCATTAGATATAGACAGAATTTTAAAGGAAAATGAAGTCATTATGCAACATCTCAACCTTAGATTATAAACTCATTAGTGGTTAGGGATTAGTTTATTTAGTTACTTTTGTGTAATTTTTAGCCAAAGACAAATATGTTGTGTGTTTAGTATGTACTATTTAAATAACTAGGATAATTTGGCAGTCTGTTTCCTCCTAAAAATGAAAGATACATATATGTATCAAATACTTGTTTTACTAATCAAAAGGTAGACAATCTTAAATTTAAGTAATGTTTTGAAGAAAAAAAAAAAGGTTTCCACCCAATAATCATCATTTCTTGAGACCACACATTAGGATGGATTTATAGAAACACTGAATAAGGGCAGGAAACCTTGTCTATTTTCCATACTGATGTATCTATCACAAGTCCCTAGAATAATCCCTGGCATAAAGGTGGCACTCAATTAAATGTAAGTTGAATTTAAGTTTTTACCATTTGTTCTCAATCCAGATACAAATGCGTTGATTTTTGAGGTCACACACTTGCATCCAAACAGTTGTAATTTTTCAACCAGAAGGACCCCTGAGCAGCCCTAGACCCTGCTCTTTCTAATACATATAGTTTTTTAGCCTTTTCTTTATTTGTCAACTATTTTCATATCCCTCCAATGACAATGTTGTTTAAATCAGCCAGAATTGTATCTGTAGCTTGCTGTAAGGCATCCTACTGGAAACATTAGCTTTATTTTAAACTATTAGACTCATAACTTCATCGAATAAATGAAATGAAACAAGACACTGTTGAAGGAAGATGTGTGTGTGTGTGTGGGGGGGGTATATGAGCACACTCCCATGTTTTAGGAAATGTGGTTGCTTATGTTTTGTTGCCTCAAAGCCATCCAAATGGGATTCTATTACTTACACCACCTGGATATGAAGTGAGCAGTCTTACAAAACAATATCCAGTTATTGGTTACACTTAGACATGTGCCATCTGGCTGCTCATTAATTGCTCATAATGATGCTTTAAGTACAAATAATTGAAGTAACTGGGCCTTGGAGCTCCATTAATTTACCTTCCAATCACTCCAGCCATTCTCCCTGGTTTCTCTCCACACATATCCCACACTCCCTCCCTCAGCCCATTCCTTCTAGCCAGAATTTTAGCCAGGCAAGGGAGGAAGAAAGCAGTGGCCCAAACAACTCCATTTTCCTGCTTATTCCTTTGTAAGGTGGCTAGCCATCCCACTCCTGAGAGGTCAGTCTACAGAAGGTCTCTGAAGTGAGAATACTTAAAAGGCCCATAGCTTTTTATGAGCACCAAAGCCTGGGGACAATAGCTACATAGGCTAAACTCTGTGCTCTGACACCGTGTTCCGCCCAGAAATCATCAAAGGTGTTTTATACTAGGAAAGTAACTACGAAACCTGCTGTGTGTACAGAGGCTGGATTTTCCTTGAGTAATTGGATATCAGTATAGGGACTTTTCAACAGAGGGTCATGACCCATGGGGACTTATAATCAACTTAGTGGACTAAAGCCAACATTTTTTAAATGTTACTTAAATTTTTAGAATTAGATTCAATTACTCTGGTGTGGGGGGGAATGCTCATGTCATTGAAACTTCAAAACAGTAAGTAGACCTAAAACCACTGTTTTAAGCAAACAACATACACAAAATGTGCCATGAAGTCAAGTTTGTAACTGATGATATGGTTCTCAGATATGTGCTAATAATACTGTGTTTTCCAGTAGCACCTTATTCTAGGAATAATCCTGGATGAATAGGTGATGAACTCAGTTGATCTTATGTGCTGTGGAAAGAGTGAAACTTATGTGCTGTGAACATGTAAATCTCACATTCAATTGTTAATATTTGTATAACATTATTTACATTTTTGTGCCCTGGGTACAAAATTGAATTGCCCGTTCTAGGTATGGGTCTGGAGGTAAGTACTGTACTAGGGTTACTTTTGTCTTACAAAGGAGGAATTGGAGGATCAAGTGGTTGGATAACTTGGCCAAGGTCATACAACTAATGAGCAGAGAGACTTTGCATGGCATTGCTACACTGCTGCCTCAAGAACCTGTTTGGTGGCCAAGTCTGGGAGCTTGAGGCAGAGCATGCTGTTCTCCCCAACTGTGCAAAACTGTTCCATTAGTGCACCCCACCCAAATTCTCTCAGCTCAAGAGGACGAGAGAGTGTGATTCCCAGACATTACTTTTCTCAGAGTCTCTTCATCCCAAGTTGATTATTTTGTCAACTTCAAAAGTTGTGTAGGGTAAGCATAATTTAATTAAGTTTTGCTGAAACTCTATCACCTTTCCTTATTCCTTTGAATAGTCTTCATGAGTTCTAGCTCAATTAAATGTCCCAGCATCTTTTGTGTTTTACCTTCTGCAGTGAATGCAAACTACTTCATTCCTGCTTTCAGGCACAGTTGTCACTTATTAAATCTTCTATTCTTAATTTGCCTATTTAAGGCATTTGTCTATAACAGCTTGAAAAAAAATGCCATGACTTAATGATATCTAATAGACTGAGAAAAGAATTAAATCTAAACTATTGAAAACAGCTTTTTTACAAATATATATCATAAAATTACTCTCTGAGAAAGCCCTGGAGAGCAAATTAGATACATGGCTGCAGTTCAATATAAACAACTTGGGAACGTATTGGGACTGGGTTATTACATGCTTCTGCTGCTTACAGCCAGCATATTTCCTCTTTATTGTAAATCGTAAGTTCAAACTACAAATACTTCCTATTGACCTGAACTTAGTTGCACTTCAGGGTCTTTCTGTCTTGACTGCCAGCCACCTACAATATTTGTTACAGGGAATTTGGTGAGGTTTTATGATGACAGATTTTTTCCCACCTAAGCCATGTTTTACATTAGACAAGTGTATTTTGTTTTATTATGCTATTAAGATCCCAGAGTAGTAAGAAAGCAAAAAACACAAGCAGAAGGCACAAAGATATTCAGTTGGGTCAGAAAAGTAAAGACGTCAGGTTTGACGTTTTTTCTTGCTACAACCATGTTACTTCCCACCTGGCCCCAGATTCCCCCTACCCCTTTGATTTGTGTGGCCTATTTTCTCTTTCCTTTTCTACAGTTTTCTGTATATTTCCTCTCCTTTCTTCTCAATTTTCAACGTTAAGGTTGAAATTAAATTTCAGAGCTGAATAGTCCAATTGGGCAGAATTGCACAAATGAGCCAGAAGCTCATTGGAGTCCCCATTTCAAGGTAAAGATCCATTTGCCATTTAGACCTTCTCAGCTATGAGACTGGACAGACTGCCAGCCACCTGTGCTATGCTTCACAATTTGAGACCATCTGTATGAGAGGCAACATAGCATTGCAGGTAAGAGCTCCAAGGTTGGAATCAGATGACTGGGTTCAGATCATAATTTCATTAATTACGAACTGTAAGTTCAGACAGGATACTTAACTTCTCTAAAACTCATTTAAAAAAATAAGGAAAACAATCATATTTACTTCATATGGTTGTATGAAAATTAAATAAGGTTGTAGATGTAAAATGTTTAATGAATGGCACACTGTGAGCACTCAATATATTGTAGATTACTAGAGCATTATAGTACCACTACGTCAAGTCCATGTTGAGAGGTAGGAAGAGGGTTAAGCTGGGTAGAGTTGATCAGCAGACTGTTTGCTGCTGAGAGGCAATATAGAGGCAATTATGGAAAACTCAGAGAATGGTGGTTCTCAGAGAGTACACATCTTTGTGGGCTATGGGTACGATGTAGGTGGCAGGAGAGAACATTTGTATAAATGGGATTTAGAGAAGTCAGCCCTAGACTCTTGTTCCAGGTCACACATCAGCTGGCAATATGGTAGTGGCAGGTCACAGACTCTCTGCCTCTCATTCATCTCAGCAAATATAAAATTAAAGGATTGTCTTAATGTACATCCAGAATCCCTTCTAGTTGTCAGATATTGTGCACACACTTGAGAGTTAAACTTGGTGAAAGATTGGAGAGTCCAGAGTTAGAGAAAGAATGACTAGTGCAAAATGGAGAGATTAGGGAGAAGAGGCAAAGTTCAGTTTAGGATGGGAGAGATGAGTCTTAGAGAGAGACCCAGAGGAAAAGTAAATACCATTGAGTGCATTTTCCCCCACTGTCTTATATCCCAGATCACTTGTAGAAGAAATCATCCCATGTGGGGACACAGAGGGTATTTTTTTAAACACCTGAGAGTGCATAGGAAGCTTTCCTCATACTACTAACCATCTGAATAAAAATAAAGTTCATGGCTTTGTATCTGGTATCACTCAGTGGTCTTAGGCTAAGCCATTGGAATACCCACACACATATGCACACAGACACCAACACACACAGACACATGCAGATACACACAGACATAACCCAGACACACACATGCAATTCTGGAAAATATATTATGTCTAACCCCAATCAGCTATCTGCATGTAACAATATTATACTTAATTAGAGGCCCAGTGTACAAAATTCATGCATGAAGGGTGTGTCCTTCAGCCCAGCCTTCACCCTCTCCAATCTAGGGCCCCTCAAGAGATGTCTGACTGCCCTATCAGAATTGGGCCTAAACAGTCAGTTGGATATCCCTCTCACAATCCAAGACTGCTGGCTCCCAACTACTCCTGCCTTCCTGATCACCCCCTAACCACTGTCCTGCCAGCCTGATTGCCCCTAAATGCCCTCACCTGCAGGCCTGGTCCCCCCAATTACCTTCCCTTGTAGGCCTGGTACCCCAAATTTTCCTCCTCTGCCAACCTGGTCACCTATAACTGCTCTCCTCTGCAGCCTTGATCACCCACAACTGCTCTCCTTTGCAGGCCTGGTCCCTTCCACCTGCCCTCCCCTGCGGCCATCTTGTGGCAGCCATCTTGTGTCCACATAGGGGTAGCCATCTTGTGTGTTGGAGTGTTGGTCAATATTATTCTTTTATTAGATAGGATAGAGGCCTGGTGCACAGGTGGGAGCTGGTTGGTTTGCCCCGAAGGGAGTCCAGATCAGGGTGGGGGTTACTTTGGGGTATGGGGTGGCCTGAGAGGCCTATGATGGTTTGCAGGCTGGTCACACCCCCTGGCAATCCAAGAGGAGGCCCTGCTATCTGGGATTTATTTATCTTCTATAATTGAAACTTTGTAGCCTTAAGAGGAGGCCAGGATAGGCCAGAGTGGGCAGGAAACTTGGCTTCCTCCATTGCAAGGGAAACCCAAGCCTCCTCCTTGCTCTGTGTCCCCAGCCATCTTGGTTGGGTTAATTTGCATACTTGCTCCTGATTGGCTGATGGATGTGGCTCATAGGCATAGCAGAGGTGCGGTCAATTTGCATGTTTTTTTTATTAGTGTAGATTACTGAAATTGAAATTATTAAAACTTCTAGTTATTTAAATATTCTATATAAATAGAAATAGGATTTTATACTTCCCAGCTGGCTGATTCTAAATAAGAGTTTCTAGAACAGTATTACATATTATTCCACAAAAATAATCCTGAATAGCTTTTCATTCTTGTGGCATCCAGTAGAAAACTGGAGTTTTGGAACAGTCTAATTGAATTACTAAAACATCAATGCACCCAACAATTTCTCTTTCCCCCTTCTACTTGTTCCTCTCACACAAGTAAAAAGGCATTAGGAACACCTTAAAGTTTTCTTTTCTTAGCTTGTATTATATTTTCTTATAGTTGTATATATGTATATATGAAAACACTTATTATATGTGTATGTGTATGTGTGAGGGTGTGTTCTAGTATTTTTAAGCAACTCA
Organism: Antrozous pallidus; assembly: GCA_027563665.1. NCBI lineage: Eukaryota > Metazoa > Chordata > Mammalia > Chiroptera > Vespertilionidae > Antrozous > Antrozous pallidus. The sequence goes on from CM050520.1 coordinate 61,311,448, forward strand.
GCATTCATGCACTCTTTATCTGGTGTCAGATATTTACAGAAAAACCTTCTTAAATTTACAGACAATGTGGAACACAAACTAAATCAAAGTGGGACACGGAGCAGGCTTAGGAAAATCAGTACAGCATAGGACCTCTGCCCACTTAGATGGGTTCATTAACAAGTATCTAATCTAAATAGATCCACTGAAATCCAATGATACTTTTTCTTGGATATTTGAACTTGAATGAAAGGCTGGGGCCAGCTGTAATCATCTTACATCAAAGAAAAGTAGGCTAATCCAGAGGCAGTAGGCGGCAGAGGTGGATCAAGACATTAACTGAATCTTGTTTCCACTATGTGAACCCTCACATTAAGCTTTTCTAAAGCCAGTCATACCTCTTAGACTTTCAACACACTTGCCTTTTGCTGAAAAAATATTAAGTTATTAATTCTATATAGACATATTCAGTACAAGTTAGATAAAATGGAGACATTAACCTTTGCTATAAAGTAAAATTATTATTTTCTGATAGAAGATATATTGAAATCCGACATTAAGTCTGTGCACACATACAAAGTGGGCTGACTTTGAAGTTGAAAACTTCTGTTATATTTTGCATTTCAAGTGTCAGTGACATTTTATTCTTCCTTGAAGTTGTCTATTCTTTTCAAATTAGTTTTTTAATAGCTATTCCATTTTCTCAGCTTACCAGTGAAAATTACAGTATTCTGAGACAAAGAATGTCACTTCCAGCACAGAAAGGTCTTAGATCTGGGAACCCAAATGTTCAATTCATCTTTTTATGCAATAAGAAGTTTATCTTGCCAGTTATGAAAGTTCATCCTTTAAAAGAAAAAAAAACCAGTTCAGACTTTATATCTATCTAGTTTCTAAGCTAAATATTTTTAGGTGATTAACAGGAATACATAGCCTCAGATGGAAAAATTAATCATTTTCAGAATGATCATGGGGACAATTTTCATTTGCAGATGATTTTCTATCCACAATTTAGTATCTCCTTAAATTGTGAATAGAAAATGATGTTTCTCTGGAGAATAACCCCACTTGATATATCCAAGTATATCTGTGAGCAAACGTGTACATTTATTCAGATCTATAGGGTCCCCAGGCTCTCATCCTTGGCTTTCTTTCTTTTACTCGATGCCTCTCCTTGTGAAATTTCCTTTATTCTGTTGGCTTCAACTACCACCCAAATGCTGCTGACTTGCAAATACATTATATGCAGCTCACTGCTGTCTCCCAAATTCAGTTCTGAGATTTCCAGAGGACATAGGATAAGTCAATTCAAAGCTGAATTTATATTTATCACCTTTCCAGTTAAAACTCTCCCTGTGTTCCAGCAATGCATTAGTTTGCAAGGGCTGTCCAATATTACCAAAGACTTGGTGGTTTAAACAACAGCAATCTGTTTCCTCATAGTTCTGAAGACCAAAAGTTCAATATTAGGATATCAGCATCGGCAAGTTTAGTTTCTTCTGAGCTTCTCTCCTTGGATGCAAATGGCTGTCTTCTGGAATCCTCACATTGTCCTCAGTGTGTGTGTGTCCTAATCTCTTTATATAAGAATACAAGTCACATTGGGTTGTGGTCTACTCCAATAACCTCCTTTTAACTTAATTACCTCTTTAAAGATCTAGCTCCCAGTCCTAGCCGGTTTGGCTCAGTGGATAGACCCTCAGCCTGTGGACTGAAGGGTCCCATGTTCGATTCCAGTCAGGGGCACATGCCTAGGTCTCAGGCTCAATCCCCAGTAAGGGACATGCAGGATTCTCTCTCATCATTTATATTTCTAACTCTCTCACCTCTCTGCCTCTCTGAAATCAATAAAAATTGTATTTAAAAAATATTTTAGTTCCAAATACAGCCATGTTCTTCTGAAGTAGTTAGTGTTAGGACTTCAGTATATGAATATTAAGGGAATGCAATTAGTCCCTAACAGGTAACATAAACAGACTCCTTCTTTTTTTGTTGTTAAATAACTGACAATAGTGGTGGACCAAGGGCAAGCAGTGTAGTCAGAACAACCCATCCCAGATAGTCACTTATGGGTGCATTATCTACAGAGAATTTAAGTATAATTTCCGAAAAAAACAGGTCTATTATTATTATTGCTTTTATTGTTGTCACCATGTTCTGGCAAGCCTAAACAAATCAGTGATAGAATCTTCCTCCCAGCAAAATTAATGTAAGTTCTCAATAATTTCTATGGTTACTTTAAAATTTTAATAATATAGATGAAAGTTTCAAATTAGCCCACAGTATGACATGTTATAATAAACATTATATTCTTAATGGAAGTTAATTCAAAGAACCTCTAGTAAAACAGTTGACCCCCAACACATGTGGACTCAGATATATCTTTCTTTCAAAAGTAACTTTGAAATAGTTCAAAGGTATTCAAGCTCACGTCAGGCAGAGTGTGTATCTCAGTTCCTATGAGAATACATATCCCTGCATGAAACAGTAGGTTAGAAATAAACAATCCCAGCACAGCCATTGTTAAGACCAAGAAAGAACCTCAGTGCTTCTGTTTTCATTCTATGTAACACTGGGAGATTTCGTTTGTGTTGAAAGTTAAAAATATTGAAACAAATGTGAACTATGAGACAGTTTTTGTTTGGAAAGCACACACACAAAAAAACTTTAGTAAAATATAAAATATACTTAACTGAATTTCAGTAGTGACTTTAATATTTAAATGCAGTTTTCTATGTGTTAATTATTTTTAAATTACAAATCAAGAAAGTAATGACATTACATTTATGTGATTATTACTGAATATGATCTCATCACATAGAAAGAGTTTAAAAATTATCACCTCTGTATGTCAAGAACATAGTTATATCTAAACTAGAGGCCTGGTGCACAAAATTCGTGCACAGTAGAATCGGGCCTAAAAGGGCAGTCAGACATCTTTCTCACAATCCAGGACTGCTGGCACTAAACTGCTCACCTGCCTACCTCCCTTATTGCCCCTAACCGCTTCTGCCTGCCAGCCTGATCAACCCCTAACCATTACCCAGCCAGCCTAATTGATGTCTACTGCTCCTCTGCCAACCTATTTGCCCCCACTTTCCTCCTCTGCCATGCTGGCACCCCTAACTGCCCTGCTTTGCAGGCCTGGTTCCTCCCAACTGTCCTCCCCTGCTGGCCTGATCACCCACAACTGCCCTCCCTTGCAGGCCTGGAACCTCCCAAAGGCTCTCCACTACTGGCCATCTTACAGTGGCCACCTTGTATCCACGTGGGGGCAGAATCTTTGACCACATGGGGACAGCCCTCTTGTGTGTTGGAATGATGGTCAAGCTGCATATTACTCTTTTATTAGATAGGATAGAGGCCTGGTGCCTGGGTGGGGGGGGGGGTCTTGGTGGTTTGCAGTCCAGCCATGCCCCCCAGCAATGCAAATAGAGGCCCTGGGATCTGGGATTAATTTATGTTCTCCAATGGAAACTTTGTTGCCTGGGGTGGAGCCAAGCATTATGCTCACTCCATGGCAGCAGCCATTTCTGTTTGGGTTTATTTAAATTATATAATTGAAACTTTGTAGCCTAGAGTAGAGGCCTAGGTGCTAGGGCTGCAGAAGCCTGGCTTCCTTCATCACCCAGTCAACCCTAGCTTCTGTTCTCTACAGCTCTGTGACTGCTGCCATTTCTTTTGGGATATATCTTCTATAATTGAAACTTTGTAGCATTGATTGGAGGCCTAGGCCAGCAATGGTAGATAGAAAGCTTGGCTTCCTCCATTTCTGGGTAAACCCAAGCCTCCCTCTTGTTCTCAGTGGCCACAGCAATCTTGGTTGGGGTTTATTTGCTCCTGATTGGCTGGTGGGCATGGCTTGTGGGCATGGCTTGATCAGAGGTACAGTCAATATGCATATTACTCTTTTATTAGGTAGGATATGTCACAGCCTAAGAGACATTCATTATCCATTCCTCATTATCCTCTCTCCCACCATTTAGCAGTGGTTCTCAACCTTTCTAATGCCACAACCCTTTAATACAGTTTCTCATGTTGTGGTGACTCCCCAACCATAAAATTATTTTCATTGCTATTTCATAACTGTAATTTTGCTACTATTATGAATCGTAATGTAAATATCTGTGTTTTCTGATGGTCTTAGGTGACCCTGCTAGTGGTTCTCAACCAGTTTTTCACCTAAGACCATTGGAAAATACAGATATTTACATTATGATTCATAACAGTAGCCAAATTACAGTTATGAAGTAGCAAAGAAAATAATTTTATGGTTGGGGTCACCACAACATGAGGAACTGTATTAAAGGGTTGTGGTATTAGGAAGGCTGAGAACCACTGGTTTAGAGGATTATACATTCCTTTGGAGTCTGCCTTAAAACCCATCTGATTATATGCCTTCCTCACTGTCCTCACTCCATGGTCTTATTTCAAGTCCTTATCATTCTTTGCTCAGACAAATGCAATGCTCTGTTTGGTCTTCTGATCTCAAGTTTTGCCATATATGCCACTGAAGAGAAGTGGCATAACGATTTTTTTTTTTTTTTTGCATTTTAAGGTTAGTTGAGCAATTGCTTGAAGGGCTGTGAAAATAGATATTGGCAATTATTTAAGAAACAATAGTAATAGTTCCAGAAAAAGATGATGTTTCTATGGACCAAGGTGATAGCAGGGGAGTTGGAGATACAGATAGTTGAAGAATGTTGTAGAAGATTACTTTTCTAAGGCTTCCACAACAAAGTGCTACAGACTTGGGTATTTACACAACACAAACATATTTTCTTATGATTCTCAAGGCCAAAAGTTTGAAACCAAGGTATCAGCAGGGTTGGTTTCTTTTGAGGATCTTTCTCCTTGACTTGTGGTTGGCCTGTGTCTTCACATGATCTTTCCTCTATGTATCTGTCTGTGTGCAACTGTCCTCACTTATTTATCTAAAACAGTTATCTTTGAGGTGAAATGTGCTACATAATCTTATAGACCATGGGAAGTTAAGTCATCACAGATATTGGCCTATCTTTCTCAAACTCAGAATTTAAAGCCTTAAGATATGTGAATAAAACACCCCAAAATTATTGACATTTTCACATAACCTCGTGTTTGTATTTTTGCTAAGACTTTGATCTTCAACTCTTCTTTCTAAGCACCAAGAGTTAATAGGAGCCCTGCGTGGCCATTAGCGAATGGGCTCACTTATATGAATAATGCAACAGAAGGGGCACTGCAGCCTTCATCTCCCACTAAGCCAGCTGTGGGCTTTACTTGTCATTTCAGAGGACCACAAGATCAGCGAGGATTATGCACTCGAGACTTCCCGACTAATAGCACTAAGAATCAATTAAAATAATGATTGGCCATTTAGCATAATATACCTTGGAATAATAGAGAATTTCCCACCTGGTAACAGCACAATTTTGAAGCTTTTTATTCTCACGCAGCTTGTTGAGATGTATCTCAGGAGTCCTCTCCTGGATGAGTGACTATGTCAGGGGTCAGAGCAGAGGATTTATTTTCATATCACTGACACTTGCTGCTTTGGCGATGCAGCTCATAATGAACAGCTGTTCACAGCAGCACTACTTGCAGGCCTCACGGGCCCTTCTTTGGATTTCAGAGACCTTGCTAAGTGGGTGTTGATGAATATAGATTTTGAAATACAAGACTTTCTTCTTTCCTTTAAAACTTTTCAAAAAAATCATTTATTTGTCATCTTCACAAGACAGTGGGCTCACAAATGAATGTAAGGTTCTACGCCGCCGTGAGAGAAACTGCAGGCAGGAGTCCAAATAAGTGAACGAATTAATCAGGCTTTATTGGGGGTCTCCGGGCGGGTTCACAGGCTCGGGGGGAATGGAGCCGGGGAAGCTGCGCCCTGAGACTGGGGCCAGGGAAAGGGGAAAAGAGGGGAGACCCAGCTGGACCTCCTCCCGGACTGCCTGGGAGAACAGTCCGGGAGAAAATGGTCCCACGTGGTGCACTGAGACACCTTATAAGGGGCCAGAACAGGCAGGGGTTGGGCCCAGGGCGGAATGGGAAGGGGTGGGACACAGGGCACTCTGGTATGTGATTGATTGGTGGCTCAATGTCTCTGTCAATTACATCATAACTCCGCCCACCAGTTGGGGTGGGGGGGTACCTATCAATGAAGAGTGCTGATTTGTTTTTGAACAAGTACTACAGAGATGGGTACATTTTCCCAACATTCCTGAACTAGGAGAAACTCACTATTCCCTAAGTCGACTGCACCAGATTTTCCCATTTCCTACTCCATTCCCTGCCTTCAGGTATAGGGAAATCCTTAGAGAGACCAAGTGGTGAAATCCAAAGAGCAAAGGCTCTGGAATAAGAAGCAGCTCATATTGGATTCTGGCTCTGTGATTTACTACCTGCTGAGCTCAGCTCCCTCATTTAAAGGAATATACAGTACTACTGCCTTGCTAAAAAGAGTTCTGAGTAATGAAGACAATGCATATTAAGAGTGGTTGTCACCTCAAAGGCTCTCTAATACAATTATTGTTGTTTTATTAAAGAGTTGTAACTTGGAGGAACACCAAGATGGCGGCATAAGCAAACACCTATTGTTCTGCCCCGCGCAACCATTTGGGAACTACAACATAACAGCAGAACAGACAAGCACCCAGAATCGCCAGAAAGCTGGCTGCATGAAAACTCCACTAATAGGAGCGGAGGTGGGACACTGAGACTCGGGACCAGCGGGAGCGCAGCCTTTCAGACGGAAACAGGTTAGGAGCCGCCCTGGTCGCGCGCGCAGGCTGGGGCTGGAGCAGCGACCGGCTGGATTTCTCCAACAGGGAAGGGCGGAGGCGTCCCACTGCCCAGATTTCCCGAGCCGGGGGAGGTCCGAGATCACGGGTACGGGGAGAGGTCCCCCTGCACAGATTCCCCGGAACCGGGCGAGGTCCGAGGTCTGGGGGACGCACCCTGGAAGCGGGGCGCGGCAGAGGCTCCTAGTCCCAAGGGTCGCGCAAAACCGTGACTTGCCCCCTGGAAACTTGTCTCCTGGTTCCGGAAACCATCTATTTTACAGCCCTGGGCTGGACTTTTGGTGTGCAGGCACATTTGGGGAAAGGCAGAGTTGTCTGGCAAGGGGAAGAGACTAGCGGCTTTCTCTTGGAGGTGTCTGCAGCCATCTCCATCCAACAGAGACCCGCGCGTGAGCACTGCATAGGACTCAGCTGCCGCTGCCGCTGCCGAGCAGCTCAGAGACTCCGCCCATCCAACTTGAACAAGGTCTCCCTTCACAGCCAATTGGCCTGGAGGTCAAACCCTCCTAGGGCTAACAACAACAAACTGGGTTTAAATTCAAAAACACTGAATACAACCCATAAAGGATTGCAGTAAGAGTACCCACCTCAGGTAACTGGGGAGACTGAGCCACTGTCTCTTTGAGGATATCCACCACATAAAGCAGCCACCATGCAGAGACATGGAAAGAAATCAGGTGTGAAAGAAATGGAGGAGAAAAGACGACAAGACAGGGAGTTCAAAACCACGGTTATAAGGCTTTTCAAGAGGCTCCTACAAAAGGCCGATCAACTTAATGAGAATTACCAGGAAATAAACAAGACCAACCAGCAAATGGATGAGAATTACAAGGAAATGAATGATACTTACAAGGAAATGAATTAGACCCTCAGGGAAATGAACAAGACCTCTGAGGATACGAACCAGAGCCCTCACAGATTAAAAAAAAAAAGGACCAACTAGAAATCAAGCATACACAGACTGAAATAAAAAATATTACACAAAGTCCTAAAAGCAGTCCAGAGGGCCACAAGAACCAAGTCAAAGATTTGAAATACAAAGAACCAAAATCTACTCAGCTGGAAAAGCAAGAAACAAAAAGAATTCAGATAATTGAAGATAGCGTAAGGGGCCTCTGGGACAACCTCAAGCAAGCCAACATCCGAATTATTGGGGTGCCAGAAAAAGAGAGAGAGCAAGACAATGAAAGCCTACTTGAAGAAATAGTGACTGAAAACTTTCCCCACATGGTAAAAGAAACTGACTTAAAAGCCCAAGAAGTACACAGAACCCCAAAATATAGGATCTAAAGAGGACCACACCAAGACATATCATAATTAAAATGCCAAGAGCAAAAGATAAAGAGAGAATATTAAAAGCAGCAAGAGAAAAACAGTTGGTTACCTATAGGGGAGCACCCATACGATTGTCAGCAGATTTCTCAACAGAAACGATGCAGGCCAGACGCGAGTGGCAAGAAATATTCAAAATAATGAAGAGCAAGAATCTACAACCAAGATTACTCTATCCAGCAAAGCTATCATTCAGAATTGAGGATCAGATAAAGTGCTTCGCAGATAAGAAAAAGCTAAAGGAGTTCATCACCACCAAACCAGTATTATATGAAATGCTGAAAGATATTCTTTAAGAGGAGGAAGAAGAAAAAGGTAAAAATATAAATTATGAACAACAAATACATATCTATCAACAAATGAACATAAAAATCAAGTGAACTGATAGGCTGATGAACAGGATAAACTGGTGACTATAACAGAAACATGGACATGGAGAGGGAATGGACTGACAATTCTTGGGGAGAAGGGTGTTGTTGGAAGTACAGCAAGAGATTGGACAAGAATCTTGCAACAATGGGAGAGGACATTGGGGAGGGGGAGGTGAGGGCAGAGGGTGGGATAGGTACAGGGTGGAGGTAAGTTATAGGGGGATAAAAAAGGGGAAACAATGTAATTAATAAACTGAATAAAAAAATAAAGAGTTGTAACTTGAAGATCCCACCCTTTGTAAGGCAGTTCAGGTCTCAGGAATCGAGGGAGCATTCCTTTGGGCAGAGCATCCCTCTTTGTCTTAGTCAATTAGGTGAAGACACAGGAGGCTCCAGAAGCATCATTCCATTTTCTCTAAGAAACCAGTTTAGTGATATTAAATGAGAAAGTGCCATACTTATTCACAAATTTTAACAGAATGAGTGTCCTGTTACTTTCCTTAAAGAGAGTCTACTAAATTCAATTCAACAACTATTCCTGCAGTGCTATCTTGTTTCATACCCTTGTGTTAATTGTGAACAAGACAGACATAATCCTTGCCATTATGAATCCTCAGTTTCATAGGATTTAACTAAAAATAAGCAGGCAATTAAAAATAGTGTGAAACATGCTAACTTAAAGAATATGTAAAATGCTATAGAAACAAAACCTCACATCTAGGCAGGAGTAAAGGCTAGTAAAGAGTTAAGCAGGGGAATGTGATGCATGGTGCTGGGATGGGGGCGAGGGGAGCATTATTCCAGAAAGAAAGAACAGCAAAGGTGGGCTGAGTGGAAAAAAAAAAAAAAAAAGGACAGAAGAGCCTGCAGGGTCCAGCTGTGAGGAGGGCCTGTAGGGTGCACTGCTTCAAGTGTTTGAAGTTTTTCCTAGGCACAAAGGGAAGCCATCAGAGTGCTTCAATTAGGGCAGGCAGGTCAGATCTGTATTTTAGAGAGATAGCCATGACCTGGGATGGAGAATGGATTCAAGGTAACAAGACTGAAGGCAGCAAGACTGCCGGAGGCTGCTGCGGTAGCCAGGGGAGAGAGGGTGTTTTACTGGCGAAGTAGCCATGGGATCTTGGAATAGAAAGGGCTTTCTGGGTCACATCCATCCCACATTGTGTGCAAATCTTGGCAAATTTTACCAAACACTTGGACATTTCAATTAATTGCAAGCATACTTTGTGAGTTTCGTTTTTAACTGGCAAAGCATTCTCACATAAATAGGCTCTAGCCAGGGAATTATTTCAAAAAGCTCTGAGAGCTGGCAGACACAAAGCACTCCAGACTTACAAGGCTGAAACTGCCAGTTGGTCAGGTAGGGCCGCTGTGACAAATAAAAAAAACAGCTGGAACAGACAGTAAACATTTGCTCTGTTATAAGAAAAAGTTCTCAACAAATATTGATCAAATAAATGAAAGGACACATGAATCGAAGATGTTGGCTTATCTTAGACCTCCAAGAATGGAGATGGAAGGGAAGATCTGAGAGGAAAAATAAAAGGGAAGATATGTGTTGAAGAGACTGTGAATGAAGGTAAGAAAGTGGAGAATGGAAAAATATATAAGCTGTGAGCACATACACGGATGATGTAGTAAAGAATAACATAAAATGTAATTGACAGTTGGAATGCAAGAAGGTTAGAGGATGAAGATTTTGAAATTCTTGTCAAAAAGAGGATACATTAGAGATTTCTGGGTTTGAAAGTAGGTAAATCAGAGTTAGACCAATCACCTTAATGGGTCAATATCTTCTTTTTTCTCTCTTCTTTCCATATATGTTCTGCTCTGCTAGTGTGCACTCATGTGTGCGCATGTTGCAGAGGGTTATCAGGTTCATAATACAAATGTTCCTTTTAGGGATTTGCTACCCTCCAGGCAAATCTTTATTATAACTTTCTTTCAACTTTGCTCTCTTTCCTGTCTTTTCCTTTTTCACAAATGCCTCACTTCCATACTTTTCTCATGTTGTGTAGTTGTGACTCTCTGCGAGGGGGCACAGGCTGGCATGGTCTCTGCAAGGCGTGTTCTCCATCAGTGCTTCTTCTGACCACAGCCCTCTCCATGGACCAGCACTTCCCAGTGCAGGCTGCAAACTCTGACATCCAGAGTGAAAGCTGATTCCTCAGTAGGGGTGGCATCTATGGTTCTGTCCTAACCAGGAGTGGTAAGGATGGGAAATCTACTCCTTGGGAAACCCCGGCTTTGAAGCAAACAGACTTTTTAACATTTCCAGGGAGAGAGCATCCTCCCAAGAGGCAAAACAGCTATGACATCTATGGTGGTTTTTAGTTTCCTCCCAAGCTCAAAGGATCTTTGAGCAGGATTGCAACGGATCCTTATTCCATGTGATCAACACAGCGGCAGAGGGAATTCAGACCACTGAGGCAATAGTGTTGAGTGGACACACAGGATTGGGTGTAGAGTAACTCTTCCCTGTGGAGACTACCAGACTGCACCTACACCCTGCTCCCACTCATATCAGATATTTCCTTCATATCCTCTTGTGACATAGAGATGGGCTACAAGAGAGTCCTAATGTTACCCGACCCCATTTAAATTAAGAGATACACAGTGAAGCTTTCTGGTCCATGTACTATATCCTATTATAGAGCTTTGCAAAGTGTCATGGTTTAGCAAAAATGTATTCGGAATTCACTAGGTGCCAGGCCTGGGGAATCACTGGCAATCCAAAAGCATAGGGTCTCTTCTCTCACAGAGCTTACAGTCTAGTAGGAGAAACAGGCACATAAAACCAAATGGCAAAGCATTGTGATTGTGATCAGCACTCTGATAGACATGTGTAGGGTGCAGTAGGAGCAGAGGAAGAAGGTCCCTTCATGATAAGAAGCACAGATAGTATAGAAGTTTAGAGCAGGAGCAGAAAGGTGGGGTCAGCATTCCAGCTCAAAACTTCATAATTTTGTGGCCTTGGGCATAATATTTAACCCCTCTATGCCTCAGTTTCTTTATCTGTATATGGAGATGAGGAAATGCCTGTCTCGTGAGGTGACTGTGCGGATTAAATGAAATGCCACATGGAGAATGCTTTAGCACACATGGCACAAAGGCAGTGCTCAATAGATGTTGGCTAGTTTATGTTTATTTAAGTTCCCGGACCATTTATTATTTATCCAACCATGCCAACCTGCTTCTGGGATCCCCACAATGTTGTCTCCATGCATCTGTTCACACTGTTCCCTCCACTTTAGTTTCCCCTTTTCTCCAACTGCATATATTAAAATCCACCCCATTTCTATTCATTTCCTGTGGCTGCTATAGCAAATTAATCTAAGCTAGTTGGTTAAAAACAATAGAAATTTATCCTAACATAATCCTGAAGCCCAGAAACCTAAAAGCAAGTGTCAGTGGGGCTGCACTCCCTTTGGAAGCTTCAGGGAGCTCAATCTCTGCCTCCATGGTCACAATGCCTCTTCCTCTTCTGTCAGAGATCTGTCTGTCAGATCTCTCTCTGCCTCATCTTAATTGTGTACTTCTCTTGGATTGAGTAGGACCCATCCTGAATATCCAGGATAAGCGCTTTCTCTCAGAATTCTTTACTTAGTCACATATTTTGCCATGTAAGGTAATGTTTGCTCTTGTAACATATAAGGTCATAGTCAAAGGTTCTAGGGACTAGCACATGGGCACATCATTTGGGGGCCCCATTCAGCCCACCAGATTGTCTCTTAGGAACCAAATACAAGCTACTTCCAGCATGAAACCTTCCCTGATAGCCTCCAACTCAAGTAGTTTTTCCACACCCTGAGAATTTATAGCACTTCATGTTTACATTTCTCAATCTTATTATTCTTTAGCTTTTAAAAGCATTTTCTGCAAATACATTTTTTCTACCAGACATTTTGTAAAGAAAGCTAGACCAAAGGATTTTAATTTAACTTATAAACTAAAGAGTATGTTTCTTTTTTTAAAAAAAATTATACTTTATATTCAGTATTATTTTGCATTAGAAAGACATATATAACTTTTAAGTTCCTTGTCTTTAGAGACCATAGCATTTCAGCTTGATGTATCTATGATGACTACAAAATTGTTTAGCATAAAATAGACTGAAGTCGATCTTTGTTACCAGGATGGGTCACTCGATAGACAGATGTATAGATGATTGACTTTTTTTCAGCTTTTGTAAATATTTTTGTTTCAGAAGCAAATATATTTGACTAAATTTTTGAAATAATAGCCCTGTGAAGATGCTGTTAAGTATAATAGCTTTCTGACATTAGGCTGTGATCTTTGGATTCTAAGTGATTTCTCCACATATCCTCCAGAAAAGGAGATAATTCACTGATAACACATGTTCTCTTCATGTCATGTAAAATGGAAAATGCATGTCTCTTTCATAGTGGCTGGAGACTTCTTAGCTTCTTGGGCAATGCCAGTTAACACACCAGGTGTTGGCTTAGAGTTAGGGAGGTCAACTAAGCAGTTAGCAGGACACAGAGCCAAATCACAGGATCTAAAACACTGCCCCGCTAGCTTCTAATTATCTATGGTCACATTGAAGTCTGTAAGGTAATCATAAAGTATGGTAATAAATATGCCTTTTGTTGGACAATCAGTCTGTAAAGTGCAAGCAATGATTGATCTGACAGGCTAAACCACAAGGCCATCTGCAGTCTGTCTAAAGGATGTGTCCAGCTCAACCATCAGACTCAGGCTCTTTCCAACTTGACCTTTTGCCTGAGCTGTGGGAAGGAACATTGGCTTATGGTGCTGTGGTCCAGCTGCATTTTCACTCATAAGCTCCTCTGTATACTGGTCTACATTCCTTTCTGCTAACAAGGTCCCAGCAGTTGAAGGACTGTCTAATAGCTGGCCAGTCTTCAGTTTCATCGTTTAGGTGTGTTAACATCTCAATATGGAATGTGAAAACACCAGTGAGGGAGGTGTCACTCTAATTGTAGGAGGAGTGACTTATAAGGGCTCAAAGCTGAGGATCAGACCATGACTCTCAGGAAGGGAGCAGTAACAGATAACTCTCTACCCCCATAAAAGTCAAATAGCTTGGGTCTCTTTTGGGCACATGTGGGGATGTGCCTGACTGCTGGGAAGGGGAGAGTTCAAGCACAGTTTCTGGACTCAGTCCATCGCTTTGGATACAATTCTCCATGCCCTCTCACTTTGTTTTGTGATTACAGATATTGTTTTTTAATATCTGTGAAGTGGTGGTCAATACTTAATTTTATGGGTTTTTTTTTAATGAAACGATTCTTTTGTAAGTAGGGGGTGTTTAGGAAATGAATAAATAGGAATACTAATAAATTAAAATAACACAAACCTTTCCCCAAAGGTTAAATTGTGGACAAACAGCAGAAGAAAGAAAGAAAGAAAGAAAGAAAGAAAGAAAGAAAGAAAGAAAGAAAGAAAGAAAGAAAGAAAGAAAGAGAGGGAGGAAGGGAGGAGGGAGGATTGGAGGAGGGAGGAAGGGAGGAGGGAGTTTAGGAGGAGGGAGGAAGGGAGGAGGGAGTTTAGGAGGAGGGAGGAAGGGAGGAGGGAGGAGGAGGAAGGAAGAAAGGAAGAATTATCCTGCTAGAAAAAGCTATACTCTTGGTTTGAAAGAGATGAACTGCAGTTCAGCTTTGTCCCTGACTGAATTCTTAAATAAGTCACTTATTTTCCCTGTGATTCTGTTTTCTTCTGCCAAATAAACATATTTAAGCATCTGCTAAGTACTAAGACCTGTGCTAGAAAACAGAAAAAGGCTAACATTTTATGGAGGTATCCCCATGTACAAGGGATGATACCCAAACTTCTACGAGTATTACATCATCTGATGTCACATCCACTCAATAAAGTCAGTGCTATTTTGAGCCCATTTTATAGAGGGAAAACTATAGTACTTTTATGATGGCAAGCTGTAAAGCTATTATTAAAAAACAGCCTTTAGACTCCAAAACCCTGACCTAACACAATAAATTCCCTTCAAGGAGCCTGAGACAGGCAATTGGCAGCGTGTTTGGGCAATAAATAGATGGAGAAAACATGGGAGGGGGGCGCAGAAAAATAAACAGACTTTGAAAGCATGTTTTGGTAACTTGGAAGAAGAAAAGACTAGTAAAAAAATGTGAAAATGAAGAGGATATAAAACTTGTAGAGATGGTATTGTCTGAAGAGTTCATTATAATTCTACCCTAGGATGCTTAATGTTCCTCTCATCTATACTCATAAAAGAGTAATATGCTAATTAGACTAGGAGACCTTCCTTATGTCCTTCTGGACAAAGCCATGGTGGCGGGGCCAAGGCAGAGGCAGTTAGGAGTGATCAGGCTGGCAGGGGAGGGCAGTTGGTGGCAATCAGGCCTGCAGGGGAGGCAGTTGGGGGCGAGCAAGCTGGCAGGCATAGTGGTTAGGGGTGATCAGGCAGGAAGGTAGGTGAGCAGTTAGGAACCAGTAGTCCCAGATTGCAAGAGGGATGTTCAACTGTCGGTTTAGGCTGGATCCCACAGGGATCCCAGGTTGGAGAGGGTACAGGCTAGGCTGAGGGACAACCACCCTCATCACCTCTCACCCCCGTGCACAAATTTCATGTATCAGGCCACTAGTATATGTAATAATTTCCCATTTATTAGTTTGGTCTATGCACAAACTTCTCTAGTGCCAGCGGAAAATCTTCTAAAATATTCCTGATTATACCATGGCCCTGAATGAGTAACATAGTTACACGAACACATTGCTAAAAATGTACTCTGGCCTCCAGTAGAGAAGATGTTTGACAGCTCTGCTTTAACTATGTGACAGTTCTCTATTCAAGGTTTGCATCAGAATATTTGTACTCTTCATTGGTAACAGATGGACTCTCAGTTTAGCCATGAAAATGAACCCAGGCATAGCAGCCAACAGTACAGAGTAGAAAGCAGGAGGTGATGGGGATTGGAGCTAAGAGAACCTGCATACATTCAACATTTTTCTCCATCCCCCCATTTGTTTGCTTGTTTGTTTGTATGTTTGTTTGTTTGTTTATTGAGAATTTAAAGTTAACATACAAGGCGGAAGAGCTCATATCCACATTGCTGCCTTCTCTGCCTAAGGAACTGATTAGCTCCTTGGTGCTTTGAAAATTCTATTAAAAAGTTTTATCAATTTTTATGCTTAATTATACATTTACAATCTGCCTTCATGCATGGATTATGAGCCTCTGATGGATGCATGCTATAATGAAAATAATATGGATGTTAAAGTCAGAAAGAATCATCCAAGGTCAAAGTTTGAAAGACCTAGAGGCAAGCTAGTTAACCTTTTGAGCTTCCTTTTCCTCATCTGCCACTTGGAGTGATGATAATATCTGCATATCAGAGTTCATGTGAGGAGGAATTAAGAGACTATATGGGAAATGTTAGCACAGTTCTAGTCACTCAACAAAGCATAATTATTTTTTATTATTCTTGGGTTGCTAATACCAAGTGCCACAAAAATATGCATGCCTCCAAAAATGCTGATTAGTAACTAACTAAAAACATGTTTTCTATGGCTAATAAATTAGATTAATCAACGCAATAAAACTACAAAGGAACCATTGGAAATAAACAATTATTGGTGAAGAACAATTTGAGGATTGATGAAATATATCCTGAGAGGTTTCCCAGGTCTTGGTGGCCCTGTTGTGTGTGTCAAGGTTACTGAAGTGAAATATGAGTCCAGGCCCCCTCTCCCTAGGCATCCAATGCATTAATTATATTCTTCTTTATTCCCAAATTAAGGTAATCACTCACTGCCCTGGGGTAGCCCCAGGACCTTAAGCAAATTGTTGTTTCCACATCTTTAAAGGAGCAATAATAAATCTGTTTCACAAGAACCTAATAGGGTTTATATTTGAAAATATGAATAGTGTAACTGCACACAAGGCTATTAATGTAAACTTTTTTCCCCTTTCCCACCTTTCTCACCCTTTGATAGGCTTATCTTGCTAAAAAAGAAAAGACTGAAATGATAGACTCAGCCACACCAAGGTGTCGCTGACTAATGACCAGTTGTTCAAAGTTTCTCCTCTCCTGGTCCCAGCCTCTTTGGTTCATCTTTCCTGACAGCTGGGATCACTTAATCCCCACATGCACATCAGATCTGCTCCTGCTCCTACAGCTAGTGCCCTGTTTTCCTGCCAGAGGGATTTAAACACCTCTTTCTAATGTGGGGTTGGGAGAGGAGGAAAATAAACCATTCACAGACCCACCCATCCATCCACGCCTGTCACCATTCTGTAAACATGTAAGCCATACATATCATGTGCCAGGCCCTGAGCTAAGTACTAGAGACATGAAGACAAAAAGTAATAATAGTAATAATACATGGACCATGCCCTCCAGTTAGCGAGAGAGACAGAAATATAAACAGATTGCAGCAATACAGCATGATGAGTGCAATGTAAGAGGCAGGAGCAAGGTACAGTGGGGAATGCTTTCATAAAGAAAAAGCATCAGCCTGGCCAGTGTGAGTACTGGCCCATGAACCAAAAGGTCACCAGTTCGATTCCCAGCCAGGGTGCATGCTGGGGGTTGTGGGCTGAATCCCCAGTAGGGGACAAGCAAGAGGCAAGCAATCAATGCTTCTCTCTCATCCATGTTTCTGTTTCTTTCTCCCATCCCCTTCCTCTCTCTAAAGTCAATGAAAACATATTTAAAAACAAAAAGAAAAAGCCTCAGCTCATCCATTCCCTACCTCAAGCAGTAGTTCTCATTTCTGAACTGTCTTAGTAGCCTTCCTGGCAGCCCCGTGCCTACAGGACAAAAGTCCTACTTTGCTCTAGTCAATGCATCTCCCAGAGGCCTTTCCCTCATTTCCAGTCCCATGAATAGGGCCCACCCCAGATTACTAGGCCACCCTGACATTGCACTCCTGCCTGGATTATGAGACTGCCTCTGCAGAATGGCCCATGATCTGCCTTCTGGTCTGGCTCTGCAACTTTGTTCAAGGGTGAATGGGAGCCCTTGTGCCGGAACAGGATTTACTCAATACCTACAGGTGTCTCCTCCATCCTCCCCATCACCTCCAGTGGAATCCTAACAGTTTTCCCAGAGAATCTTCCTGTGCTCTGAGTCTGAGAACCGCCCACCCGAAAGGCAAATACCACACCCCCCTATAGCTGGGAAACAAAGGCTCTTTGATATTCTTCCCCATAACGCTTCTTTCACCCTGTTTGGTGATAGAAAGCATGCAAGATCAATACTTTCTGAGTGTTTGCTATGTACCTGAAAGATAGGATAGGGGGATATTGAGGAGGTAGTGGTGAGTGACTGCACAGCCCATGGGTCTCCCTGAAGTGCCATCTGTGATCCACACACTAGCACAGCTCTTCCCAGAATGTAAGCAGTGGTAGACATGAAAGTGATAGCTGTCTCCAGTGTTCCATGACTAAAAAAAAAACAACAAACAAAAAAAGCTATTTTTGTAGAAGTCCTATAATTGAAAGTAATAAAATTAAACAAAGACCAATAGTTGGGCAGATTTCTTTCCCATCTAACTCACTCTGATTCTCACAACCTCTTAGGAAAGATATATATTAATCATAATTATACTTTAAAAAACTTTCAAGAACAGCTATGACAAGTGCTAAAATTAGAATTATCTGCTATATGCCAGGCATTGTGCTACTTACAAAGCCAAGGCAAGGTGAATTAGAGACAATTTCTACCCTATGTCACTCACAGTATAGAAAAAAAATACAGAATTACTATAAATTATAAAATGTACTATATTTAAGCAATCAACTCTGCTTCAGGATGGCATGTGGCAGAAGACTTTTAATAGGCCCAGACTCCAACCTGAAAATATGACTTCCACATTTTATACATTGTTGATCTGAAATCCTAGACACCTAGTTACCTCGACCTATATATCAGAGCCGTGACATTTGGGGCATATCTCAATGGGGAAGCATTTTTAAAGAAAAATGTATTTCAGACCTTAACATGCCTGTTGGAGAAGAGAGGACTATATGGCTATGTAAAAATAGCTGCCATTTATTGGTGCTAACATTATGCTGAGCTTCATGCAAAGATTCATACATAGTACTATAAGCAATTCTCACCACTACCTCTAATGTCATTGTTATTATTCCTAGTTTTCAAATGAAAGAACTAAGCTTCAGCTACAATTCTGAACTTGCTGGGATTTGAGGTCTCTCTTACTCTAGCACCCCCCATAATTCCCACTATAATTTGCCACTTTGAATAACCTTCTTCATTCCTTCTGAGCTTTGTCTTTTGTTTAGTTTAGTATTTTATTGGTAGGGTTTTTCTGGGTCCTTTAGACTCATGTTAATACATATTGACTGATGCCAGGTACTCTGCTGGGCCTATTGAAGAAAACAAATCCTCTACCTCAAGAAGAACTTAATCTTTTAAACTATTCTCATCCTCTGGTGATTAGAAAGCATGGTCCTATTACTTCTCAGGTGCTCCAGAGCCTCTCTGTTATTTAATAAATAACATAATAAGGAACACATACTTGCATTAGGCACAGGGTGCACAGATTCAATAAGAAGTGGCCTTTGACCTCCAGGGGCTCCCAGTCCAGCAGTGGGAAAACAAGATTTTAAGCAAACAGAATCATTGAGGCAATGGCAGAAACAGGAAGGAAGTGCTGTGCAAACTCGGGAAGGTGGGTGGGAGGGAGCAAATAGGGCGCACCTGCAAAGAATCCAGAGGGGCGAGTAGAAACAGGGCCAACTTGGGAATGGGCTGCAAGAACATTCAAGACAGAAAGCGCCCTAACCGGTTTGGCTCGGTGGATAGAGCATTGGCCTGCAGGACTGAAAGGTCCCAGGTTCAATTCCAGTCAAGGGCATGTATCTTGGTTGCGGGCACATCCCCAGTAGGGAGTGTGCAGAAGGCAGCTGATTGATGTTTCTCTCTCATCAATGTTTCTGATTCTCTAGCTCTCTCCCTTCCTCTCTGTAAAAAAAATCAATAAAATACATATTTTTTAAAAAAGACAGAAATACAGCAGTGCGAAGGCCCTGAGGAGAAAGTTTCTGCCTAAAACAAAGAAAGCACACCTGGACTGACATTGATTATTCTAATGCATTATAGAAGCTCTGAGCACGAGATTAACAACACAAGGTTAAGGCAGATGAGATCTCAAAACTGGCACTTTCTGAACCTTGATTGCCTCATCTCTAAAATGGGATAATACCTATTGTGAGGAATGAATGAAATCATGGGAGTTTAACAATGGTGGGCATTATTCATGTTCTTATTGGCACTTCTCTAGTATAGGGTGACAGAGTAGACCATTACCCTCAGATTAGGGGCTTAGATCATGCATTGCTTCAAGTCATAAAATACTACTGCAGAATCCACATCATAGTCTTGGAGGGAGGATATGGATCAGTGCTGTTTATGGTAGGAGAGCCATAATTCTCATGTGATCAGGCCAGACACATCTATGAACAACACAGGAGAAAGCTATAATTGACATCCAGGTTTGCTTTGTTTTCTAAGAATGGTAATAGCCTTAGCTTCCTTCCTTCCTCTCAGTGAGCTTGAGCAGAACAAAAGCAGAATGTATTTCATTGCACTGCCAACACCTCATTTCATTTCTCTGGAATAATTCCCTGGGTGTATTGTTGGCTGTTTCTTATTTGCCAGTCTTTTCCCAGTGCAGCTAGGAGATCTTAGAGGACAAACGCTGAATCAATATCTGAGCTTTATGTGGGCCCTGGAAGAGCCCCGAGTACAGAGCTAGGGCCCAAGGCTGCCCTGGCTGCATCCCTGTCCCACTGAGTTAGCTCCTGACCTGGAAGAGGCTAGGCTACAAAGACTTCTTTCTTGTGGTTTCTCCAGTCCCCAGAAGGGCCCAAGATGCCTGACTTTCAGAGATTATAAAATTGTTGTCTCATGTGTACGGCATGGCTACAGTGTCTGGACAAGGTCAAGCCTTGACTGATGAGAGGGCACAGTCCTCTCGTGGCCACATGCAAGTCCCAGCCTGGAGGGCAGAGCCTCCCAGCACAATTATAGCCAACAGCTATAGTTGTAAGCTTGAACCTATGGTCTGAACTTGTGGCCCATATGCCTAAGACCCGAAGTGGTTTAGGCTGCAAGTAAACAAAGTTTGAACAGGTAATTGAGTGGGAATGAAACCCATGAGAATGTTGTAAACATCTTGATCACGCTGTTACTTTGCCTCCTGGCATCTGCTATAAAATAAAGACACAGCTTGTAGTCCATGGTGCTACTGGGTCCCCATCAGGGAAGCAGTGTCCCACCGAGTCCCAGCTTTCATTCTCTTCTCTGTCTTTTCTAATCCTTCACTGCCCCCACTCAGGGTCATCGAACCTGGCTGAGCTGGCGCGGCATATAAGGTGCCCTGGTGCTGAGTATGCCTTGGCCATGCCTGCACCCCACACTCATGTCCACCACTGCAACCACACCCCCTGAAACCGGAGAAGCCCTTTCACTGGCTCTAAAATAGGAGGCAGCTGTCCTGAGTTCTAGTCTTAGCTCTGTTGTGTGACCTTCAGGAAATCACTGACTCCTCTGGTCTCAGTTTTCTTTCTTGAAAATGGGCTGATTGGGATAGTGAGTTTCCAAAGTTACTTCCAGTTCTGTTCTATTTAGAAAAAAAAAATGAGCATGCTCTTGTTCAGCATTTTAACAGCAGTGTACTCACTCATTCCATTAGTCATTCATTCATTACAGAAACATTTATTGCATACTTATTCATGCCATGTATTCTGCTGGGGACACTGCTGAAAACAAAAGTTTTATGGTTTTGCCACTCTTGCTGTCAAGAAGGTGATAGAGACACTAACACAAAAAACTAATTACAAATGCTATGAGTTAATAAAAGGGGGGGGGGTGAGGGACAATTCCTTTCTACCTTTCTTCAGTACAAAACAGGCTGAGACTTGCAAAGAGAGTTGAGCACTGCATGTAAAGTCTCATGAATACAACCTGAGCCCTAGCTGGTTTGGCTCAGTGGACATAGTATCAGCCTGCTGACTAAGTTCAATTCTGGGTCAAGAGTCAAGGGCACCTTCCTTGGTTGCAAGCTCTTCCCTATCCCCAGCCCTGGTTGGGCTCCTGCAGGAGGCAAAAAAATCAGTGTGTTTCTCTCACATTGATGTTTCTCTCTGTCTTTCCCTCTTTCTTCCACTCTCTCTAAAAATCAATAGAAAAATATCCTCTTCCCTATCCCCAGCCCTGGTTGGGCTCCTGCAGGAGGCAAAAAAATCAGTGTGTTTCTCTCACATTGATGTTTCTCTCTGTCTTTCCCTCTTTCTTCCACTCTCTCTAAAAATCAATAGAAAAATATCCTCAGGTGAGGATTAACAACAACAAAAAGACAAAGTGATATGTGTTTAGACATGAGCAACCTGAGGAGAGTAATTGAAATACTAAGGAGATTTGAAACTGGGTTACATAAAGAACCAAGTTGGATGGGTAGCTCAGTTGGTTGGAGTGTTGTCCCATATACCAAAAGGTTGGGGATTTGATACCTGATCAAGTTTCATACCTATGCTGTGGGTTCTATCCCCAGTCGGGCGGGTATGGGAGGCAACCCATTGACGTTTCTCTCTTTCCTCCCTCCCTCTCTCTATCTAAAATCAATAAAAATACATCTTCAGGTGAGGATTTTTTTAATAAAAAGGAACCAAAAAAGAAAACAGTTGGTAGAGGCAAATGGAAATTTACAAAACAAAAAAAGTTTCTAAATTCATTGAAATACTGTCATGTGGAAGAAAGATTGAACTTGTTCTAGATGGTCTCATGAGATAAAATTATGACCAATGACTAGAAATTGGAGGGAAATAGGTTTTGTCTCAACATACAAAACCTCATAAACTAAATATACAGCAGAATAGGCTGCTTCAGGAGGCAATGAATTTCTGTCACTGAAAGTGTTGAACTGAGGCTGAAAGGAGGACAGTACAGGCAGAGCACAATAACTGTGGTGAATATAAAGATAAAGAATAGGCAATCGATCCACAATAAGTGAATGAAGGAATGTCTAAAGGAATCAATATAATCAGGGACCCAACGCATACTGAAGCTTTAGGGGCTGAAAAATATTACTCTCATTCTGAAAAGCTAGAACTCTATAAGATACATGATTTTAATGGAACGTGGTTGGCTAAAGGGTGAATTGAGGAATATAAAGGACATCCCCATTGTAAAAATATTTTCTCATCTTGAAATTTCAAAGACCTTGATTTCTTAATCTGTAAAATGGGAACATTAATATTTATATCATGATAGCCAAAACTGGTTTGGTTCAGTGGATAGAACGTCAGCCTGTGGACTAAAAGGTCCAGGTTCGATTCTGGTCAAGGGCATGTACCTTGGTTGCGGGCACATCCCCAGTAGGGGGTTTGCAAGAGGCAGCTGATTGATGTTTCTCTCTCATCGATGTTTCTGACTTTTTATCACTCTCCCTTCCTCTCTGTAAAAAATCAATAAAATATATATTTAAAAAATATTTATATCATGAGGTATATTCTTTAAAGATTAAAAGAGAAGTACTATTACCTTGGGCTTAAATAAATAAACACATGCAAAGCATGTAGAGTGGTACCCAGTAGATAGTCATTGTACCTTTGGGGAATAGGACTTGTTCCTTATACACTCTAAAGACCTCTTTACTGGAATGGCACATTAACATGATCATTACACAAACCATAGGGGACAGGGTTGTTTGGAGAAGGAGCAAAAGCTTGAATTCTTGAACTGATTGGACTTGAGCTATTTGAACACTCCCAGATAAGAGATACATCCATAACATAGGAATAAATGAAAATTCCAGGTGCTCAGGCATGGATGAGGAAAAGTAGGAAAGAAAAAAAAGGGAGATCACCAAAGCAACATCTAGTGAGTGGACTGAGCTAACAAATACATTGTTGACTGTGCCTCAAAAATGTCTCTCAAATCTTGCTCCTCTATTAGCAGAGCCATTGCCCTCAGGACAGAGATAAATAACACAGGTCAAACCAATGAAGCAGGAACCAGTAAGAGTAGGCAGGATCAAGACTAAAGATGGGAACCTGAATCAATTTCCTGAGGGGTTAGAGTGTGTGAAGCTGCAGATGTGTTGCTAGGTGAGGAAGGAAAAGGGAAGGATGTTAAGCTGGTTCATACTATTGTAAAAGCTTCCACTTGGTTCCACTTTCCTGCTTCAACATATCCTTCATGCTGCTTAGCAGAATGGTATTGAAAGAAAGCAGCTGATTCTGTCTGCTTAGAAACTGAAATGGGCTTGCCATGAGTATAAGATACGAGAGGCCCTATACACAAAGATTCATGCAAGAATGGGCCTTCCTTCCCCTGGCTGTTGGCACCACCTTTGCTCTGGCTGGAGCTGCCTTCTCACTCCAGCCCAGAGCCACCTTTCTGCTCTGGCCTGAGTTGCCTTTCCACCTTCCCACGCTGCCCAGAGGCCTGAAGAAGCTGGAGTGGTGTGGAACACTTGCATCATCACCATGGTGATAATGCAAGCATCCTGCTTCACCCCCAGAAACTTGGCACCTGTATATGCAAATTAACCCTCCATCTTTGTTGGGTTAATTTGCATACGCACTCCTGATTGGCTAGTGGGCATTGCAAAGGTATGGTCAATTAGCATGTTTCTCTTGTATTAATGTAGATAGTATACATGCATTAGCCTGGGCCAGCCCAGTCCCACCTCCTTAGCATCATCCCCTTCCTCACCATCACATATCACAGCATGTCATGTGGGCTCATTACCATCCCCAGCACTGCTGATCTTTCTCTGGTCACATTGCCTTACACATACCATTCTCTTCACCCTGACCTATGCTTCTGCCCTCTCCTTCCCTGTCCGGGCCCTGCACAAATCCATCCTCTTCTTTACATTCTTCTCTCCTTAAGATTTCACTATACTGCTGAAACCGGTTTGGCTCAGTGGATAGAGCATCAGCCTGTGGACTGAAAGGTCCCGGGTTTGATTCCGGTCAAGGTATGTACCTTGGCTACGGGCACATCCCCAGTAGGGGGTGTGCAAGAGGCAGCTGATCGATGTTTCTCTCTCATCGATGTTTCTGACTTTCTATCCCTCCCCCTTCCTCTCTGTAATAAATCAATAAAATATATATTTTTAAAAAAAGATTTCACTATACCACTTGGGAAAACTTCCTCTAAATACCTCCAGTGCCTGAGCCCAACCCCCAGCCTCGACAGGCTTTGTTTTTACCCAGAGTGTTTTTCTTCACATCTCAACAGTTTATAAAGTGAAGTCAGAGTCTCACCGCCCAATAGGTGGTGGTCTTTTCAAAGATAGCGATTATATCATTATATACCAAGTCCCAAGAGAGTGACTAGCACTTGGTTGTTGTTCTATAAATATTTGTTAAATAAATGACTGATCAAACATTCAGCTTGAACTTCTTGGAAGACTTTATCCAACAAAACGCGATTGCCTGCATATCTGCTATAATACCTAATCTTTCTTGTCCTTGTCCCTTCACTATTCTCCCTTGTTATGTCCTTTATACATCTGTACAGCTATTTCAGCCTTTTTTGATTTAATTTCTCTCTCTATAGATCGGCTATGCAAAGATGTCTTGGCTGCAGGGCCTCACAATCATAAATGTCTGATGGATGGTTTTACTGTTCAGATGCCTTCAACATTTTAATGGGAAATGTTTAGGAAGCCCGCTCAATAAGCTGCATCATTTGCTCACACTCAAATGGGACTGAGATGTGTCCATCAATAACAATCCACACTGCATTAAAATATAAATTAAAACTCATAAAAGTAAAATAAACTTCATTTAGACTTAATAAAATTTAATGCAACTTTCAAAAGTGCAAATATGTTCAAAGGTAGACACTTTCAGAAAGAGCTTCCCTGACAGGAAAATGTCCCTCTGGAGGTTTGCTATGGGGATTCCGGATTGTTAGTAGCTTTGTTCCCATCATTTCACGATTTAATGTGCTTTCACTGACAGCTTTATATCTGGAGTTTTCAAAAGGGCAGCAGCATTTCCTCAAAGGGAGGAAAGGCACCAACATCCTAGGCCCGAAGAAGCACTTTCATCTCGAGAGCACTGTGTCTTATTTGTGAGCTTATGTTAATGATAGAAGCAGGACAGGCTGGTGGAAAATGGAGTTGCTTGTACACCTCCCAGACCTAATTCATGCTCCCCTAATGAAAAGCAGAGCTGGATCTGGCTTCCCTTAGCACGCAGCCTGGATGAGCGGACATGCGGATTCCCTGTTGCTGTCCGTGACTTCTGTGATTTAAGAGAGGAGCTGACTATGTTTTTCAGCACATTAAGCGCAGTAAAACCTGTGATGAACTGCCATGCTCTTTTCCAGAGCCTAGGATGGAGAGTCCTGATGACTGAGGTGTTACCCACACAGCGTCTCTCTCCCCGCTAGACAGTGAGTATTACATGCCCAGCAGCTCTCTGCCTGCTTGGGACCCAATCACCATCATGACCACAGTGGTGACTAGGCAGAGAGGTAAGTGCAGGCTTCACAAGCTGCTGGATGAATTTTCCTGGAAGACATGAAACTTTTGGAATTCCCAGCCTCACTGACCTTTCTTTGTTTGTGTTAGGCTGCACAGGAAGCTTCTTCAAATCATTGCTAAGGCATTAGAAGAATGATGGCAGTTCTGAGAGGCACCCGAGGCCTCTAGTAGCATCTGCCAGTAGAATGCTCAGGCATTGCATCAGTCCAGTGGAAAAAGAAAGGGAAATAGACAGAGAGATTGATTGCGTGTATTCTCTGTGGTTTTCTCACACTTCCTCTTGTTTCTAGTGTATAATAATTCCTTGTGATGCTGGGAGATTGTATTGAGTGAGCTCTGTCTGAGGTCTTTTTTGTGTCTTTTTTTCTTAAAGATGTGCACATCTATGTATGTGTGTGTGTGTGTGTGAATGCACATGCATGTACTTGGACATTTGCAAATCTTTATCAGTGGCAGCAAGTCCAGGGTCTTTTTAAACAGCTCTGTCATTTCCCTCAGCCTGTTTCTGTGGGTTGGGATAACACTGTAGTATTATCTATTTCAGTGACCACAGCTTGGGACCAATCACGAGAAACAACTCAGACATTTACGCTGCATCACCCATGGACAACTCCACTGCTCTGCCATGCTTGTTGCTGTAAAACCTGAATAAAGAGAGGTGGAATTCCACATGATGGGAAAGATCAAGTGGAAGTTTCCAGGAAAGGCAGGTGTGTTAGTTTTCTAGGGCTACTATAATAGAATAGTACAGAAGGGGTGACATAAATGACAGAAATTTATTTTCTCACAGTCTGGAGGCTGTACGTCCAAGATCAAGGTATTTGTAGGTTTGGTTTCTCCTGAGGCCTCCTCTCCCCACCTGGTACATGGCCACCTTCTTGCTGTGTTCCTGAATGGCTTTTTCTCAGTTGTGAGCAGCCCTGGTCTCTCCACCTCTCCATTAGGATCCCAGTCTTATCAGGATTATAGGGCCTCACACTAAAGATCTCATTGTAACTTAATCACCTCCTTAAAGACCTTCTCTCCAAATACAGTTACTTTCTGAGGTACAGAAGGTTGGAGACTCCACATGTGAATTTTGAGAGAACACAATTCAGGCCATAACAGCAGGCCTCTTCAATGGACATCACCACAAATATCATCAAAGCTGTGTTCAACATGGGACTATTGGCTTTTGGAGCTCTGCATTTTGGCCATGATATGCATTCTGTTGATAACCAGTTTAGAGCAATAGCCATTGTCTCTTGTTCCTGAACACATCAAAACAAAAGACTTGATTTTAAGCTTAACTCACTTTTATTTTTTTGTAAGGAAACTATGCCAAGTGGCATCTTTGTTAATGAGGCCATTTACAAAGCACTGCATGTGACTAAAATAATAATATGAGATGAAATGCAGAGCATTCCTACTATAAAACTGGAGAAGCTCGTCAGAGCTGCACTTTTCTGACTCATTGAAATTTTTCTGACTCATTTATTATCCTGTCTGCTTCTTTACTCCCAACTCACCTGTGTACTGTAAAAATTAAAAAAAAATTAAATCATTTTGCCATTTTCCAAAGTCTCCCTGAGAACATTCAAGGTTAGAATGTTCTCCCTGAGAACATTCAAGGCAACACTTTTAAATAAATTACAAAAAAATATTTTTGACATATACATAACAGTAAGATGTTTTCTCCTCTGGTGCTGCCTCAATCATGGTATTAATTATGATTATTATAATAAAAACAAAAGCAAATCTATTGTTGAGGTACAGGCACTTTCTAAGAGCTTTATATTTATTATCCCAATTAATTTTCACAAAGCCCTATGAAATTTATACTATTAAAAGTATGAGAAAACTCCAGTTCTATTCACAGCCAAATTCTTGACTCCCTGTTTTCTTCTTGGTCCTGAATCTGTCCAACTCCTGATGGTCCAGCTAATCAGTCCTCCATCCCACCTGACTGGGTGGTTCTGGTACAGATCCTCAACACGTCCCAGATCACGTGTGCTGAAAAGCTCTGACTCCATTAGCCCAGTCAAGAACAAAGTCCTCGGTGGTCTGCTAAGTTGGCATCTTGTTAACCTTTGCCATCACACTCAGGGATGTCTGAAGGTTTGAAACTTATCAGGGTCCTTTTCAAAAACCCTTCACTAGCTAAATTCAGAAGGAATATTGACAAATAAAGATATTTTCCACCATTTAGATGTTGACAATTTTTGCTATTTAAAAAATCTTAAGCAAGAGATGACTAAGTGTTTAAATTTTATATATTTCTCATTTTTCAAAAGCTTCCAATTGGACCCACCCAAATAGAGCAGATTCTCACATTAGTATTCCAGTAAAAAAAACAGACCAGAATTTCTTTTAGGGGCACATTATCAGAGGTAAAATAAAGCCATCATCTATAGTATTAAGAGGCCACCAGAGATTTATTCTAAAACTCCCAGAAGGAATTGTAGCTGGTGTCAAAATTCCCAACAACTGAGATATTGTCTTTCTTTGAGACATTACCACTTTGCTGTCTAATCAGGCCAAGGCATTCCCTACCAAGCAGTAATATTCTTCTCTTTCAGGACAATTTGTTTGACACTGAAGTTCTGGTGGTTTGTTTGTTTGTTTGTTTGTTTATTTATTTATTTTGAAGCCAGAAACTTTATTTAAAAAACTTAAAAAGAAATATGCAGATTCGTGGTGAAGGATATAAGGAACATACAATCATATTTTCAAGAGTTCCCGTGGAATGTTATAATCATCAAATTAAGGTATCAACATTCTCTAACAAATATTTATTGTACTGAGGAAGAACAGTGAGAAGATTCTGATGGGGTGCCATCCAATAGAATTTTCTGTGGTGATAGGAATGTCCCATTAACTGTGTGTTGTCCATGTGGAATCCACTAGCCATATGAATATTCCAAGTATAGTTATAATGCAAGATATGTAATAAGGACATGGATTTGCAGTATGACTTAGATTTAAATAGCAACATGTGACTAGTTGCTACCAACAGAACATTGCAGTTCTAATGCCTCGTGGTTCTAAACCAGCAGCTTCTTTGGGCACTCCTCAGTTACTGTTGAGAGGGCTGCTGCTGGGAAGAGAGGAACCTTTGAACAGATCTATTTGGCTACTTTAAACAAGATCTAAAATTTTGTACAGCTTCTGGAGGTAGGGGTGGTATGATAGGAGGACTCCTGGGGAGACCTGAGTATGCCCTTCCAACTCCTGGCTAATCCATGGGAGTAAGAGGCCTGGGGTTTGGTCACTCAGATGGGAGGAGGCCCTTAGGCTTGGGCCCCCCTGGGCATCTGGGCATGAAAATCATCGCTGTGGGGCTATAGGGAGGGGACTCAATGGTGCACAGGGTTTCCAGAGCCAGAGGAGAACTTAGGGGTGGAGAGGGCAGAGGGAGGACCTGAGGGCCCTTTCTGGCTGCCTGCAGATGGAACAGGTCCTTTCTTTTTGGGGATTAAGATCTTGTTCATGTTCTTGAACACTTTGTTGGGATCCAGCTCATTCACAAAGGAATCAGTTTCTTTGGTGAGCAGGCTCGTGTTGTAGGTGATGGGCTTATCCATGTTGATCCATTGCCTGGCCTGTGGGCTAATGCTGTAACTGGTGAAGGCATATTGCCACTGGAGCAGGCCCAGGTGTGTAAGGAGCAGGCAGTAATAGGCAGTAAAGGTGTCTGTGAGGAAATTCCAGTACAGTGCTGTGTCCAGGAACCAGATCTCACTGTCTTGCGCTAATGCTGGTTTCCCTTTTTTGTAGACAAGGCAAACCTTCCCATTCCCGTTGCAAGGGTCCAGCTCAAGTATCACATTGCGAAAGGCAAAGTGGGGCTTCTCTGGCTGGTTCTCACTGACTTCTTGTGTATGGTTCTCCAGGTCAGCCAGAGTTGGTGCATTAGGAAGTAAATACATGGAAAACTGGTTGAGTTGAGTCAGTTTTGTGATACTATTAATTGCCATGTTGCCCAATGGGATGGTGTGTTCATCTAGCTTCACAGTCCATGTCATGTGGAAGCCATTGGTCACCAGGTAAAAATTCTTCACATCCAGGGGCAGCACACAGTTATTTTTTTGTTCCCATGAAGAAATCATATGACGTTCAGCAGGTGCCTTTTTTATGATGATCACCTCTGTCACACCTGGGGATGATTCCAGAATGCGGGTGACCCCAGGTCAGCTTCTCCAGGTGCAGCTTTCAGGAGCCCACCTTCTGGTGGTTTTTCTTTTTCTTTTTTCTTTATTCATTTTTTCCATCATTCATTCTGGATCCATCCCTTTGAATGAGGATGAAAAGTCAGGTTATGTTAATTACATGGAGGTACACAGAGGGGCTCATTGTCAATCAGCATTCCCTGTTTTCTGTTTGCATTGTCCACTCTAAATCAACCTACTGAAAAATGTGTGGGAGCTCATAGAATCACTGAATAAATTCCAAAGCTGATTTTGTGTTTGCTGGTTGGCCTTATTCAGTACCATCATCTCAATGTTGACCAAAGGTGAAGGGGGAGAATAAATAAGTATTATGAATAAATAGGTACTTATTAAAACACTGGGAGAAAGAAAATGGCATTTCTGTCAGGTAGAAACACTGTTCAGATGTGACATATAGCACTGTGTAAATTTGCATAAATTTATAAAAATGACTTAACAGTGTGTAATACAACATGATGTTTAGGCAAACTCAGTCAACACCAGGTGCATGGCATGTGGGAGAATATTCATAGTGCAAATAAATTCAAGTGCATGCTCCTATTGGAAAAAATAAAACGCAGACCTCATTATTATTAATAACTTTGTGGCTCATATCAAAATATATACTTTTTGCATTATCTCAGAGAGCTGATAGCCATAGCATGCACATTTGGTTTCATTGCAATAGATTCTGTTGTCATCTCCCACATCTATGAAATGTCCACTCAGAGTATAATTATTAAAATGCATTTGTCAGTGCTCCAGTGGTAAAAATCAATGCTGGGCATCACAAACAGATATATTTTTGGTTTAGGGCATGCTGTTTGCATCTTTCCCTGCACATAGCAGGGAGAGAAACAATACTAGAAAAAAAGTAGGCTATAATTCCAGCTGGTTAGAAATATTCCCCACACTAGAAAACCATTACACTGACATGGTCCCAGACACTTTCCTGGGTGCTTATGTTATTTCATTTAGTTATTCCAGAAAGAGAGAAGATGTTATTACACCATGTTACAGACGAAGAAAGCAAAGCACAGAGAGAATCCATAACTTACCAAGGTCACCTCTAATGATTGGTGGAGCTGGGGCTGAGCCAGGCAATCTGTCTTCAGAGCTGGTGCATTTGCCACCCCTATCCTATAGAAATGGCTCACTGCCCACTCACTACTTATCTACTTGGGGAGCTGCACACTGAGTACAACATGAGAGAATGATTCTCACAACATAGCACTTAAGTCATGTTCCCAAACCTATCACCAACTTAAGGCAGGACCCTACAAAAAGGCTTTCAAACTCTCTTCCCAATAGTGTTGTTATAAGAGCACACGGTAGGTGTGAAACATATTTGAACAGTTTTAAATACTATAAAGGCACAAAGGATCATGGTTGGTATGGATGTTGATAAAAACCTGGAGGTATGGGGAACATTTACTCTACCTTTACCTAAACTTCATTTATTTATATAGCATTATTTTACTTTTAATAATACATACTTAAAGACCCACTTAGGACCCCTCATGAAAAATAAAATTATCTAATAATCATTAAAGTAAAGATGTAAGTAAATAAAAAGCAAGCATCCATATGCCACCTAAAATAGTTTCATTCATCACCATAGGGCAGTGGTCAGCAAACTCATTAATCAACAGAGCCAAATATCAACAGTACAATGATTGAAATTTCTTTTGAGAGCCAAAGTTTTTAAACTTAAACTTCTTCTAACGCCACTTCTTCAAAACAGACTCGCCCAGGCTGTGATATTTTTTGGAAGAGCCACATTCAAGGGGCCAAAGAGCCGCATGTGGCTTGCGAGCCGCAGTTTGCCGACCACTCCCATAGGGGAAAAATAGATCTTCCTGGGAGTCTACATATATGGACATTTAAAAAAAGTTTTTTTTATTTTCTTTGTATTTCTTACCTTCCTTTCTTTTTCCATTCCTGCCTTTGCTTCAAAAATATCTAATGAGTGTGTAATATGTGCCAAGCAGCATTCTAAAACACTAGAGCGATTCCAAAGTAAAGTCTCTGTTTCCATAAAGCTTCCTTCCTACCATAAAAGTAATCAACAAACAAACAAAGGTTCCTATTAAGCATAAAGTCAGAGGCTCTAAAAATAAAGGTAAAGAGATAGAGAATAACATGGGAGTGGGGAAATTTCCTCCAATTCCAATTAAACCCTTTCCCATGCTTCTACTCTGGCTCTGCCAACAGGAGATTCTGGCAGGAAGAAGAGGGAGTTTGGGGGATCTAGCTTCCCCACTCCCTCCCTGCAAGTCTCTGGGTGGGGTAGCAGGCCCAAGCACTCAACTCCCTCTACATTTTGGTAACTAGGACCATAATTATAAATGGGATACAATCGTAAACAGTGTGGCCAGAGAAGTCCTCTCTGAGGCACTGACATTCTTTCTTTTTAAGCCAAAAAACAAACAAACAAACAAAAACATAAAAAGTTAGAAATTAAAATAAACACAAGATTTCTGATAACCCACAATCCAAAACAGATTTTTTTTTTCCCATTCTGGGTCTCTTGGATATAAAAAATCCACACAAAAATAACTTCGGGAAGAGAAAACAAAACGGAGAAAAGCCATCGGGAACAGTGAGCCCTGGATATGTGGATGTAAAGCAAAAGCAAGATAAGGGACATTGGAGATAGGAGAGATGGTCAGAGAGAAAAACAGCTTAAGATAAAGGAAGAGCCCCATCCGGCTTGGCTCCTGTGGATAGAATGTTGGTCAGGATCTGAAAGTTTCCTGGTTCAGTTCTGGTCACAGGCACATACCTCGGTTGTAGGCTTGATCCCAGGCCCCGGTCAGGGGGCACACAGAAGGCAAACCGATCCATGTGTCTCTCTCACATCTATGTTCCCCCTTCATTTCAGTCTCCCCCTTCCTTCCCTGCTCTCTGAAAATCAATGGGAAAAATATCTTTGGGTGGAGGATCAATGAAAACAACAACAAAAAGATAGAGGAAGAATGCAGAAAAGGAAGGAGCTGTTGCTGTTGGGGGGTGGGGGGAGGGTGCATAAGCCATCCTTTCTGTGGACCATGTCTAAATGCTCAACCGTATTTATGAAAACCAAAGATTCCCAATATTTGATGATCTGGTTTATCTGCAATATAACTACAATTTTTTTTTTTTAAAGTCACATTAAGCTACAGTTTAATATTCACATTTCCAGATATGCTACTTAAAACTAAAATATATTTTAAATATCTTTAGCTGAATGTATTCTCCTTTCCATTCCCTTTGCTTTAGTTTCTCTTTTTTCTTTAAAATTTTATGGTTGGATGAATATAATTAGCTCAACATTGTCACTTAGAGAGACATTTTCCAGGACCTGCTAGGCATATTGTAGACATTTATTCAAACTGGGCCTAGGGAATAGAATCTCAAGTAAATAATTTATTATATTTGACATTAATTCATCTAGATTGGTTTACTTTTCTAAAAAACACATACTAATGTTCTTAAACAGTGTGAAATATTTGTAGCATCTGATATATTTGGAATATTTTTATCATCCCTCAACTGTATTCAGACAAACTCAAATTGGAGTTCATCATCTCAGTGTATTACTCTGAAAATTTGCTCATTTGGCAAGATTTTTAAAGCCTTGTGAACTTTACCCGGAGAATAGTAAATTGAACCATCTAGGATGAGAGAAAAATATATTTTTCATGTTGCTGTTATCAGAAACCTGCCTTTTGGGGAGCCTTTCATTCTAAAAGTGGTCCTCATTCATTTGGCCAATCTTCTATGGTTAGTCTGAAATTTTTAAATGTTTGTTTTGCTGAATTTTGATATGGCAAGGGCTCTTTATTTCTCTTAAATAACCATTTTAAGAATAAGCCTGTAATTTAAAAACTAGTACTTATTATTTCATAGCTTTCTAACAGATGACTCATAGGTTAAGGGCTTACCACTCACTCACTTTTGGCTAGTGTGAACATTACCTCCTGAAATTCTACAGAAATGTTTAGACATGCTCTGTTAGCTGTGGGCTCTTCTGAGGACTGACTGAAAATTACATAATTTATGCCTTTTTCTTTTTAGACTGGATTCCTAAAATTAAAACCAAAATAGAAATTGCATTTTCAGAGAAAATTAGAGTTTACTTTTAGGATTGTACAACCACAAAAAACTCATTGCCACATTTCACAATAAATAAAATATTGTTAACAAACGTGCCAGTGTTTCTCTGGGAAGTCTATATTTTATGCGGGAGTTTTCATATAAATAAATAATCATAAAAAATGTGGCTTTGTTTAGTTCAGACTTTGGAGCTGGAATGTGCCTTAAAAATTATTTCTGTATTTCATTTCATTTAAAAGAATACCCAGAGCTTAAGAAGATAAATGAATTGGCCAAGAATGGCTTAATTCTTGTGAATTTATAGAAAGGCACCCAGGAGGTTGTCTTCGGCTTCCCTGAAGCTTTGATGGGGATAACTGAAGTGGGTCCAGCTAGGGAAAATCACTGGCAGAAAACAATGAAGACCCTCAGTGACCAGTAAAGAAAAATAAATTATCTAGGAATCAAGACCCACTTACAGCTGTCCATGGTCCCACCTAATCTTAACAGGGCCCCATACTGGCATTCACATCCTACAGTGAATCAGATTCTCTGCCTAGTACTTTGATATATATACCAGGGTGTGGTTAGCCCTTTACAAGGCTTTCCACACAACTATGTTGAATGGATACTACACTAGAGTGTCCACCACAGGGGCAGAACTTGATGTCCCCATCCCCCACTCACCAAGCCAGACTCTATGGCACAGGGACATGTGGAACAAATCAATGAAAACACCAAGTTACATAACTCCCCAAAGGGGGACCCTAATTCACCTACAGAAATCATATGAGCTGACGGAGTCCTGGATCATTTACCATTTTGAATACCTTTTGGGAAATCTACTTTTCAAATGAGTAATTTGGCTAAATAACCTTCATTAGCAAAAACTGACTTTTTTACTTATAGGAGTGAAAGGACAGACACACATCCCTTCTCCTTTAATTCTTCATAAAATTTCTAAAGGAAGACTTGGCTGGTTGGTAGTATGCACAGGACCCTCCAGTGACATTATATATACTCACCCTTGCATTTGTCACCAGGGATCATTTTTCATCTTCCAACTATGATTAGTTCTATGAGATACATATACTGTGGCATTTTCTTAAAGAAGGCACTTTTACAAGCCCATGTCCTTGGATATGTTTTAATGTTTTCGTTATGTTTTGACATTTTCATATCTTCATTAGTGAATTCCTGCAAATCTCTTCTCCTTGAAGCCATTGCCTGTTCCCCCCTCCTCACCCCCCATCCACCTCTCTCAGAGAGCCATTTGCTCACTGAAAGATTAGGACAATTTTTATTACTCCCAACAATAAAATAATGACATGCCTTTCTTTGTCTGCACTATGAGGGCATCCATTATTCGTATGTATCCTCTCATCATGTAGAAGATTCAAGTTGGTTCAATTTAATTCAATCCACTGGGATTACAGAATGTTAACAACCACCTGGAGCAGTAAGCATTTGTAAAGTGCCAAGGACACAGATAGGCCATTGTGCCCTCCTCCACAGCTACCATGTACTTTCCCAATGTTCCTTCCTCACCCCTCTGCTGAGGACTGTGTCTGACAGTCAGCAGATACTTCAGAAATATCTATGGAATGACAGATGAAGGCATAAAATAATTACTTTTTTGAAAAGTACAATAATTTTAAAAATCAATGGCACCTTTAAGAGAACCAATGTAAAACTGCTCCATGAGCACTTGACCAGATAAAACATGTTAGGGCAATGGGAAAGACCAAAAAGAATTCTTAGAGACACATTCAGGTTGCTCTCAAGCTTCTACATGTCACATCAGACTGCATACTGTTCCACACAAATGGACTAGAGAGCCGGTGGAGTGGTTGTTGTGAATGTCTGCCACTAGGTATCCCAAACTCTCCTTTTCATCTATCATTTTCCATTTTCCCACAATCTAACAAGCCTCATGAGTAGTCATTAATACCTGACCTCAATCTTGCTTTCGTCTACTTTTAGCTCTACCAAGGCCTCCAAAATCCTTATAATCCAGGCTCTATTTACTACACTATATTGGAAGAAAATACATTAATGAGCTAATACACAGATCTCAAGTAGGTGAGTAAGGATGCTAGGAAATAATGAGGCTGGGAAGAAGAAAATAATAAGATAAAGTTAATTACAGATTACTATCTAGGATCCTTTGAAATGAATGTGAAATTATGTAAAGCTAGAGTTCTGATTCATTTTTTTTTTACCAGAACTACAGAAAGTATTCTCTGTTGCCCTAGCTGATGCAACTGCCACACCCACCATCGGGAGCAGTTTAGGCTTTCTGAATGACTACCAGCTCAATTAATTTTATTAGTGATTACGATGGCTACCTGCACTTAATTCCCCATACACCTATATATGATCTTTAAGGGCATCTGTGGGGAAACAATTCTACAATGTTCTGTGATAATCCCTTCTTCTGGCCATGTGGCCAATAAAGTTAGGGAGCTTTTTCCAATGTCTGAGATAAATCTGCCTGTTGCAGGCTCAGCCCTTTCCCAGAGAGGGTACCCTGAGTGGAAATAAAGACCCTATTCCTCCATTATTTCTCTTCACCATTCATGTAATAATCTGATTTATTACACTTTCATTTTCATAAGGGTATCTGGGCCTCTGAGCAGGCCAGTATAATTAATGATCTTCTTCCCTAACCTGAATTCTGAACAAATGGAGAAATGAAGTGAAAGATGGGGTCAATATATCCCCTTATAACAAATAACAGCTAAGGTAGTAGATGCAACCTATGTAACTTTATATGAGAACTAAACAGGCCTTTTAATATTAACCCTAAGAATAAATCAGATTTATTCCTCTTTATACCCCTGGCCAAGTCCCAGACCCAAAGATTTTTTACAAACTGGGGGGGACAATGGAGAACCCCTTCTTCCCGTGGGTACTTGTTCCCAAGAGGATTTGATGAGCTGAGCTTTATTCTTCATAATTTTACGGGCCTTCATTTCTCTCTACATCCTCACCTACAATTACACTTTGTTCAAATCGTATTGAACTATTTGCCAACCCCCAAATGTGCTCTTCCTCGAGATCTTTGCATATGCTTATACCCAGGATACTTTGTCTCTGCTCCCTTTGCTGCCTATTCACTTATTTTTCTGGTCTTTTTAAAATATATATATATATATATATATATTTTATTGATTTTTTTACAGAGAGGAAGGGGGAGGGATAGATATTTAGAAACATCAACGAGAGAGAAACATCGATCAGCTGCCTCCTGCACTGGGGATGTGCCCGAAACCAAGGTACATGCCCTTGACTGGAATCACTCCTGGGACCTTTCAGTTCGCAGGCCGATGCTCTATTCACTGAGTCAAACCAGTTAGGGCATAATTTTCAGGTCTTAATAAAGAAAGAAGCGCCTTAATTCTTATAAAACAAAGGTAAGTTTTTTTCGTTGTGCTTCCTTGTTAACCTCTCGGCTGGTAGTTATCAATCCCTATCCTATCATTATCCACCTACCTCCATTAAACTATAAGCACTTTGAGCAGCCATTCTTTCTGTTATACTCACTTTGTATCTTAGGGCATAAAACTGTATTGAAGCTCCATAAGGATTTATTGAACAAATAAATTAACCAACCAATGAGCAGGATCACAGACATAAATTTGAAAGTGTTTGGGCGAATATGGAAGGAGAATATAACAGAATCCATAGTCCTGAGAGGGTTTACCTTCATAGCTCTGAAAGTTCTTCGCCAATTTACACATGCATCTCCCAGTGAACTTTTAGACCATTTCTGTCAACAAGAAGCAAATGATACCAGTATGAAAAGAAAAGGTATCAAGTTAAATTTGAATTGAACAAGTATGAGACAACATTTCTGTTATGGACTTTATATTCAACAAAAGAAGAGACAAATCTGAGGCTTAAAGAATTAATAAGACTTTGCACATAGTTGAAAATCTTATCTGAAGGTTCTCAATCCTGTTTTTAATTCCTCCTATAATAAGTATTTTTCCATTAATGGGAATCTTAACAGCTATTCAATTTAATCAGAAGAGAAATATAAAGATACAAAAAGTAAGTCTCCTACCTCTACTAAGAATTATTTGTGTATTCCAATGTTCCAAGAACAGAATTTTAAAGCATTTCAATAAAATACATTAATTAGCTGGAAGTCTGGATATATTTTAAAATTTAATTTTTTTAATGGCTCACATATCAAAGGGAAATTATCCACCTAATTAATTTCATGGCACCCATCACAGGTATCTTTCTGCTTTGACAAATATATTCACTTTTAGGCAAAACATGGGTGCCAAGAAAATTACATGTCTGTCAAGCATGGAGGAAGCTAGAATACACACTTTGCTATGGAAATCATGGAACTGGGAAATCTAAGAATGTGGCCACTGTTCTAAGCTGGAATTGCAGGTCCTCATGGGAATTCTTTTAAAAGTACTCTTTTAACCTGGCATTTGCTGGTATGAAAAAGCAAACAGGTACCAAACCAAAGATTCCTCATCCCATGTTGCTCCCTGTTTTACTCTTAATGGAAGGATTACTATAACAGTATTTGTATCCCAGGAACAAGCCTTTCTGCTGCTTCAGCACAAACTTCTTTCATTTTCAACAAGAATGGGAACTGTTATGATACAAACAAGTCTCTTTTTTCCAGTACAGCTACTCAAGAACTAGACTGATGAAGCTCTGTAGGTCTTAATTAGCCTTCAGTATCTGCACCTTCTCACACTCTAAAGTTTTCTCTATTGCTTTTTTTTAATTCTTGTGATGTAAACTTATTATAAATCCACAGCAAATAAACTATCCAGAGATTAATATCAATGGCAACAATGTAACGACAGCAGACATAAAACATATAGCTGGACTCCACCATAAACTGGAAAAACTGAGCTCTAAAGAATGCCTCACTATTCAGTTCATAAAAGGCTGACTGCTGTCAGCCCAGCCACCGGAGGACAATGAAACTGGCTTTCCTGGACAAGCTCGGCAACTCATTGATCAGTGCTGTCACTTCGGACAGAGTTAGCAAAGCGAAATAGATCTCTCTCCTTCCACTCTGGTGGTAGAAAACCAGGGAGGCAGGGAGAGAGCAGTGAGGAGGGCATGATGTGTAGATGTTAAGGCAAGCAGCCAGGCTTGGGGAAATGGATGGGGAAACCTCTGGGAGAGTACTCCAGGATACTCAGCATAATCCATCACTCATTACATGGAGCTATGCAGCACCTCGGAAGCTTATTTCAGAGGCGGCCAAGTGATGCAGCTTAGAGACCATGATAGTGAGGACCATATGTTAAAGACGAGAATCAAGCATAAAATATACTTATAGGAAAATTGAAAAACTTACTGAAATAGGATTGTCCCAGAAAATCTAGATACTATGACCAGCAGTCCAATGAGATACAAGTTATTTTTCAGTCAAACCGATTCCATCATGTTTAAACTTTGCTGATTGTCAATATTCATTTATTTCACTCATGGGTTTATTTCATTCCGTTACTTAGTAACATACATGCATATGTTATGTGCTAATCGCTATGCCTTTTGCTAGGTATTAAGATTTAGGCTTCACACAAAGTAGAATGAAAAATGGGGCAAAACAGAGATGCCTAATGTGTTCTGGAATTAGTTCAGGGAAGAAGCCTGAGGGACTGTAGGAAGACAAGGCATTTAGGTTGGATCTCAAAGACAAAGTAAGATATTTATAGGCAAAATAGAGGCCAACAGGATTCTTCAGAAGAAACAGCATAAAGAATGGCACAATGGTGTGAATGTGTATAGGAGTAGAAAGAGTAGACCAAGAAGGTTGGAGCTGGGGATGTGGAAGGAGGCAGTGGAAGGTAAAACAGAAAAGTAGGGTGCCAAGTTAGACTTTTGCAATTTTCTCTCTAGTGCCTAGAATCTAAGCAGTGGAAGCAGTTGAAAGTTTGCACAAGATGAATGATATGTTCTAGGATAGTGGTCGGAAAACTGTGGCTTGCAAGCCACATGCGGGCTCTTTGGCCATTTGAGTGTGGCTCTTGCACAAAATACCACGGTCTGGGCGAGTCTATTTTGAAGAAGTGGCATTACAAGAAGTTTAAGTTTTAAAAAATGGGCTCTCAAAAGAAATTTCAATCGCTTTACCATTGATATTTGGCTCTGCTGACTAATGAGTTTGCCGACCACTGGTCTAGGATAATGAGTACACATCCATATTAAGGACAGAGACTGAGGCAGTAAGGTCACTTAGGAGGTTATTGTGATATTCCTGGTAGAGACATTAAAAAGATAAAAATAGATTACATTAGTTATCCATTGAGTATGGAGTTTGAGAGAGAACATTTTAGATCTGTGCTTCTCAATCTTTGATGTGCTTATGAATCACTAGTAGCCCTGTGCACAAATCCGTGTGCCAATAACTCGCCAGTAGCTTGCTGCCTCCCTCCAGTAGCTCTCCACTTGCCACCAGGCCTTCCTGTAGCGCCCCCCCCTTCCCCTGTCTTCCCTCCCCCAGTCTTCCTCATAGCTTGCTGCCCTGTCCCCTCCTGTAGGTCTTTGTTGCCCCCTTGTAGCCAGTAGCTCACTGCTGCCCTCCTGTGGCTCTCCGCCTGCTGCCCCACCCTCCGGTAGCTCCCTCCACACCCCCCCAAGTCCCACTACAGCTTGCTGCCCTGCTCCCTCCTGTAGCTCTCCGATGCCCACTTGTAGCTCACTGCTCCACCCTCCTGCTGATCTGTGATCTGGTTGTTATTCGGTCTTTACACTTCACAGGATAACGACCATTTGCATATTACATCTTTATCAGATAGGATTGGTCTCGCTAAAATGCAGACTTGGATTCAGTAGGTCTGATTGGGACTAAGGCTCTATGCTCCTAACATACTGTTGGCCCGTGAGTCACAC
The DNA here is from genome assembly GCA_027563665.1 of Antrozous pallidus. Classification (NCBI taxonomy): domain Eukaryota; kingdom Metazoa; phylum Chordata; class Mammalia; order Chiroptera; family Vespertilionidae; genus Antrozous; species Antrozous pallidus. Next base: position 61,352,551 of record CM050520.1, read on the forward strand.
AGTGAGTAGCAAGAGTTGGGACAAGTCCAGGTGTACCATCTTTGTGATGCTGTTTCATTAAGTGAGGTATGTTTGGATCGGGGCAGATATTGACTCCATCAACTGGACATATTCAGTGTGAGTGACCCCTGCCAAGAATAAGAAATTGGATTTTTCTAAGTGAGATTAAAGCTTGACTTAAAGAATTGAAAATCATTGGAGGAAAAAGAAGAGAAAAAAAAGTAAGTAGCTAATATTTCCCAGGGAGACAGAATCGTTTTAAAACAAAGTCAAAAACAGTACAGGAAATCTGGAACACCTAATACTTAATTGTTGATGGAACTAATGAATGTGCCTATATTTAAAAAGCAAATGGGGAGGAAAGAGGAGAAAGAACCATAGCAGAGGCTGAAATGGGCCAATCAAGAAGACCAAAACAAGGCTGGGTCACAGAAGACAAAAGAGGGAAGCTGAATGGGGAATGGCCTGCAAGGCCAATGGCACTGAGAGTTTGTAAGTTCCCATAAGATGCTGCAGTGGATGATGAGGTGTGCTGCCAAGTCCTCTTCAGGACTGACTCACGCATTCTCCCAGCTGCTGGAAAGGTTGGCTGTGATGACCCTCAGCTAAGTCCTTTCCCACAAATGACCTTCTTCTGAAAAGAGCACCTCATCCAAGTTTATCCTCCCTCTCCAGATACTGCTGCTTAAGGGCAATAACCAACCCAGGTAGGGATAGAAAGGCTCAGACCCTTGCCTCCCACTGCTCCTCTGCAGGGGCACCAGCTCAGGAGGACCCCGGGAGAAACCCCTGAGATCCCTGTTGAAACTGCAGGACAATTGCACCCCCCCTTCTGCCCGATCCACTGCCTTCACTCCCTCACAGGTGTTGTTTCTGAGAGCACTCCCAGGAAAATTCCATCTCGTAGTCTATTTCCCAGAAACCTGACCCAAGACAGATGTGGAACTTATTCCTAGAGCTTAAATTGCAAAAAGCATTCATCTTGGAGGCTACATCTCCCTAGACCCTTTTCTGAACTGACATCTCACTTCTCCTACTCAATCACCCTTTGCATTTCTGCCTCTGAAATGGTACTGGTAGGTGTTGCCACACCATATACGCAGAACAGCCTGGCAAGTTGGGTACAAGCAAGGTCACAGTCTCAGCTGTTTTGTCACGTCTTCCACATCTCCTTTGAACCCCCGCTCCTTGTTTTGCAGAGAACTGTTTACAACCTCCCTCTTTCCTGGTTTCTATGATGCACCTGCTGTTGCAGAGAACTGCCATTACCTTGTGCACACTTTAAAGGAGAAGGACATGTCACTCACTAATTAAATATGCAGATCAAGCTGAAACGAAAGGCATCACAAAACCACTGAGGACAGGCAAGTAACATAAAGGTCTCACAGCTTCAAAACATGAGCAGGAAATTACCAAATGAGGCTCAGTGTGGAGACTTGAAAGCTAATGCAGGTGGAGGAAAGGAACCTGAAACATAGCTATTTAAATTTCCAAGGAGAAACCCGGAAAGCAATAAGACAAGCAAGAAAAAGGGGGTGGAGGAAGGAAAGGACAGGCAGGTGAGGTTAGACACTCCAACACAAGCATATGGTGTGGTAAAGCAGAATAAAAAACATTGCATTTCTGGGCTGCATTTTTATGTCGTTGTTTTTTGTTTGTTTGTTTTATTAATTCTCACTAGAGGATATTTTTTCCATTGACTCTTAGAGAGGGTGGAAGGGACGGGGAGTGACAGAGAAAGAGAAACAGATGTGAGAGAGATACATCCAATTGTTGCATCCGACCAGGGATGGGAATGGAATCGAGCCTGCAACCAAGGCATATGACCTTGACCAGAATCAAACCCAGGACCTTCAGTCTGCAGACGGATGCTCTATCCACTGAGCCAAACCTGCCAAGGCTGGGCTGCGTTTTGAGTCCCATTTACACACATGGCTGCAAGGTGATCCTCATCTGCTACTTGCATGTGGTGGAACTAGTTTGGTTTTCAGGTGCATGGGTGATAGAGTGGAATAGATAAACAGAGCAATGGAAAGACAGCAACGGAGACCATCCATGCAGGGACTGACTGAGTTACAAGGAGATGGGTTTGATGTAGGTAATCTCGCCCACTGTCAGGGGAGAGTGAAGCTGAGCAAGGAACCGACAAGCTCTAAGGAGGAAAAGCCTGTGCAGGGACATCGCTTGTCAAAGTGGGGCTGAGGCTGGAAAAAGAAAAGACCGTTTTGAAACGTTGGCAGTACTTCCAAATGAGCAGCGACCGCATGGCTGGCAACCAGCGGGAGCTGTGCAAGAGGTAGCGACGCAGACGGAGACTGGACTGTGAGAACAGCCCTTCGGCAGGTGAGTCTGAACCTGCCACCAGCGTCGACATCCTGACAAGATTGCATCATCCATCCAGGCACAGAGCTGTCAGTGCCAGTTTACACAACATCTGGTCTGTTCTCTCATTTTTAACTGATTCAAGACAAATGGTTGAACAAGTAGAAAGTGTGTCCAGGAGTTCCACTTGCCTAAAAGCTCATCTGTATCCCAAGTGTCGAGTGCAACAGAGAGGCTTAGTGAATGTTCTCTGAGTTAATTAATGATAGAAAATTAGGGCAGACATCTTCCTGCAGTGCAGTTCCCCACCACCAGTCTGGCAGTCAGCAGGCACAGAACTTCTAGGATCTGTGAGAACGTTCAAAGGGTTTGTATTCAAGAGAGATCGGCACTTCTCTGCCTGTTCTGGGTTCGGTGTAGCCTTCCTCAGGGATAGAAATCCCCTAGGCATAGAAATGGACAGGTTTCCACAGTTAAAAATTAGATAGCTTCCTTCTTTCTAAAGACCAAGTGTGAAACGGAAGAAGCTGACAGGAAGTATTGGCTAATTTATTGAACAAATGTTAGATGCTGTGTAGTTTAGCAGTTAAGAGCATAGGCTTAAGAGCCAGATGGCCAGATTTCAAAATCTGACTCTGGTACTTCCTAACTGGATATATCTTTTGGCAAATTATCTAACTTCCCTCTGTTTCAGTTTCTTTATTTGTAACACAGGGATAATATTAGTTCCTAATAAATGAGTATGTTGTGAGAATTAAATTGAACAATACATGTAAAACATTAGAAGAGTGCTGGTAAGTAAATGTGTGTGTGTGTGTGTGTGTGTGTGTGTGTGTGTGTGTGTGTTGAGCACTTACCATAGGTGAAGCCCTCCTATACACTGATTAGATAGTGGTAAACAAGACAGGTAAGCTTTTAGATCTCAATTTTTCATTGGCAAGCCAGAATCTAAGCAAGAAAGGAAGTAAATAAAGATTATAATATCAGCTGGAGATGAGTTCTATATAAAAATAAGCCTTGCCAGGTTTGCTCAAAGTTGAGCTTCAGCCTGTGAACCAAGAAATCATTGGTTCAGTTACCAGGCAGGGCATATGCCCAGATTCAGGGTTTGATCCCCAGTATAGGGCAGAGGATGAATGATGTTTCTCTCTTATGGATGTTTCTATCTCTCAATCCCTCCCCCTTACCCTCTGTCTCTAAAAATCAATAAAAACTTATTTTTAAAAAAACAAAATGACAGGAGGTGCTAGAGAATGACTGGGGGAGGAGCAAGGTGTTATATCGGAGTGGGACAGAAAGACTCTATGAGAAAAGTCTAAGCTGAGCTATGAAGGACCAGAAGGAGCCAACCATGGGAGGGTCTGGGGCAGAAGAAACACCATGTGCAGATACTGCCTTAGGTGGAGCACATTTTTCATATTCAAGAAAGACAGAGTAACACAGGCCTGGTGAGAAGAGAGAGCAGAGGTAGATGAACTCTGGGAGCTTGACAAGTGCCACATCATATAGAGATTTGTTGTTCAAGATAATTTTGGATTTTGTTTTAATGAAAACTTTGAGCAGAGTAACATGATCTAACTTTGAATTTTTCAAGGTTCTCTCTGACTTCTGTGCAAAGAGTAAACTATATGGTCCTAAAAAAGAAGCAAAGGGGCCAGAAGCAATGGCTATAGCTGAATCCCACTGTGATTTAACCCACTTGGACTGGGTATAGCATTGGAGACAGAATGTGATGGGTTACATTATGCTTCAAAGTAGAACTAACTGGGCTTTCTGATGGATCAAATGTGACAGGAAGTTGAAAATAGAGCTCCCACAGAATGCCACACAGAGATGAATGAAGGGATAATCTATACAGACATGAACAAAGTTAAAGGAACTAGCAAGAAGGACGGAGAACCTAGAAATCATCAGGAGTGAGAAGCCACTGCCATGCATTCGAAAAGGCAAGGGGAAGAAATGAAGTTCAGTGGCACCTGGAGAGCTGGAACAGGCTAGCCCCAGAGGAGCAGTCCTTCCTACAATATGTGGACTTGAGCGCAAAGAACATGGAGGCATAGAAGCAGGGAGTAAATGCTTTGGCTTCTCTCTCACCCTCTGGCCTCTAGCTACTGCTTCTCATAACCCAAACCTACCTGAAATCCAGACAGCAAGAAGACTCTGCATGGTAATCTGAAGTGTCAGCTTCTCTGGGGTACAGAGTAGGACACAGAAAACCAAAGGCTAGATCTGGGTGCGCTGAGATCACAGATCAAAGGGAAAATTAAAGCATATACACATGCTAATCTAATAAAAGAGTAATATGCAAATTAACCATACCTTCACTACACCCAATAAGCCACACTCACAAGCCACACCCACAAGCCAATCAGGAGTGATATGCAAATTAACACCCAACCAAGATGGCTGCTGCCCATGGCAGGGCAATCACTCGGTTCCCAAGGCCAGAAAAAGCCTTGCCAAGAGGCTTTTTCCTACCTTGGGGTGGGTCTGGGCAGGGGTTGGGGTGGAGCCAGACAGCGGATCAGCCCCAAGGCAGGGCGATCTCTGGGTTCCCAAGGCCAGAAAAAGCTGGCTTTTTCCAGCCTTGGGCAGGCAGGCCGGGGCAGGGACAGAGCCAGCCAGCAATCAGCTGGATTGCAGGGAGACCACTGGCTGGGGTCCCAGCAAGCAGTTGGATCGCAGGGCAGTCTCTGGCTGGGGTTCCCTGGCCTAGGTCTCCTGCCCAAGGACCGGCCTTGGGCAGGCTGTGGCTGGGACAGAGCCAGCCAGTGATCGGCCCCATCGCAGGGCAATTGCTGGCTGGGGCCCCCTGGCTGAGGTCCCCTGCCCAAGGTCAAGGGTGAGCCATCAGTAGGACATCCCCTGAGGGCTCCCAGTATATGAGATGGGGGCAGGTTGGGCTGAGGGACCACCCTTCCCCAGTGCACAAATTTGTGCACCAGGCCCCTAGTATAATATAATCGTTAAAGGAAAAAGAAAATATCACCTGGAACCAAGTATAGTATCAGCTTCAGGGTTTCACACAGGCTAAGCCCAAAGACAGTGTCCAGCCCAAACCCTTTCATACAAAATTCAATCTGATGTCCCTTCTTCTCAAAGGAGCCACTAGCCACCATTCTACTCTCTCCGCCCCCACCCCCCCCCCCCGCAAGGTGGGGAAAGCCATCTCTACAGAGGGTGATTTAATATCTTTGTCGCCTTTGAGGCAAAATGTACTCCTCTTCTTTATTTTAAAGGTTTTAATGTCAATGACTATGGGAAAACATACAAGATTTTACGCAAAATAATGAACATAGGGAAGTTATGAAACTCATAATCTTCACTGCCATGGCCCTGGGGCCAAAGTACCAAAGTCCTTCTGAGACTTATAAGTCCACTGACATGTCTTTGTTATTGTCCTCTCTCCCCATCTCTCTGATTCCATCTCATATCAGCTAAGGAACCCCTTCCCTTCCATCCTAGAAAGCATACACCTTTGTGCTTTAATAGAGTAATTTGATGAAGAGACACCCCCTTCACCTGACCAAAGTGCTGCAGAAACCACTAGCTCAGGCTTCCGGACCACTGCTGGCGGGAGGGTTGTCATGACTCTCCCCTTTCTCACCATTCTTCTCCGAATCCACTTTTCACCCAACCTCCCACCGCTCAGCAGCTGTGCAAGATGAGATCACCATCTCTGAGGAGCTCCTGGTTCCCCAGGGGAAGTGATTTGCTACAGCGGAGGCTCAGGATGCCTGTGCGTGCAAGAAATCAATGGCATTTTAAACTGTCCCTGTGGCTTCAGTCACTGTGCACCTTGGTGCAGCTTGTTATATTGATTGTATTTATGATGTAACCTAAATTCTTAATGCCCATCTCAGTACAAAGAAATTGATTGATTTTTTTCATGAAAATGTAACTTTTAGTTTAGTCCACCAGACAAGTGCCCACTTGCCTTGAAGTCCTATTAGAGTCTAGGGCCTGGACTACAAACTCACTGAAGTCACAGATCATGTCTGCCCTGAACATTACTGTATTCCCTAGAGTGAGCCTGTCATCATCCCTGGCATATAGTTAGTGCTTAATAAATAAATATATGTTAAATACTAGCAAATTGTTTTACAAGTAGCATTTTCTAAGCACCTCTCCTGCCTTTGCATACATAAGCACTCTATATTTATATCTCTAAGATATTCTTGACGCTACTTCAGGCCATCCTAACTCAAGGCGCCAAGAGATTTATTACTGTGAGAAAGCAGAAAACATCTCTTTAGGACATGACAGCAAAGCTTTTTGTTGGCGATGGTCCCAAGAACGGTCCAGCCCTCATCCCTCTCCAGCTCTGTCTCTGCCAGTCCAGAGAATCTGAGTTCTGAGAGCTCTTGACTATGTGCTTCTGTTCCATAATTAAAGAAGACATTCATTTCAGTCTCTTGTTTCACAGCTACCTTTGCTTCATCACATTTGCAATGGAGAGGGCTTTTCTTCCTAAAGGGGTTTACTGAATATTCCACAGTAAATGTTTACATATCTCTGTTCCAATTGCATGTCTCTCTAAAGCAGTGGTTCTCAACCTTTCTAATGCCGTGACCCTTTAATATAGTTCTTCATGTTGTGGAGACCCCCAACCATAAAATTATTTTAGTTGCTACTTCATAACTGTAATTTTGCTACTGTTAATGAATCGTAATGTAAATATCTGTGTTTTCTGATGGTCTTAGGCTCTACAGCAGTGGTTCTCATTGAAAGGTTGAGAACCACCGCTCTAAAGCCTTTTCTGTCCCTCATTCCCAACCCTACACCAATGCCCACTTTGTATTTATTCAACCTAGCTCCACCCCTGTCCCCACCCTACCCCATGTGCACAGTACATATGACTTCTATGTAGTCATTATTCTTTTGCCATGTTTCATTGCATGTGTGTTTCATAACAACTATACACTTATTGAGGAAATGTCCCAGTTTTTCCATCTTTATATTCCTTCACACATATAGTCTTTCCTTTGGTCCCAGAGTTGCTGTTTCTCTCCAGCTTTGACCTGACAAAATAATTGGTATTTGGAAGAAGCATCTAAAACACAAAATAGTCAGGTTGAGCCCATGGAAGTAAAATGCTCACTGAGAAGTAAACATTTAGAACTCTAGGTTAAATGCTAGTAGAATCCTATGAGCTGGAATTACTCCAGGGGCTCGGCCCCAGCTTCCTCAGGCATTGGCCAGTCTTGGCTCGACACCTCTGGTTTGTAAAAGCAGCACAGGCACGTCAGGTGAGTGGATGGGCAGAGATGGCAAAAATATATTAACAGAGCCCTCATGTTGTAGGCCATGAATATACAATTGTACTATTGAGTGATGAAGAAGATGTTTGATAATATTTGGAAAATAAAGAAAGAATAGAAAAGACAAACCTTGTGCGATTAAATTGCTTTATAACTAAGAGTGTTAGAGACCCACTCTTACAGCTGATCTTCTCAATAGCTCTGTGATGCAGGCTGGTTAGTCATTATCCCCCATTTTACAGATGGGGACACTGAGGATCAATATTTTAATTACCTGCCTGAAGTCACATAGCTATAAATGATAGAGTCATGTTTCAAAACTAGGCCTCCTGATTCCTGAATTGAAAACTACCACACAAATTTCAAAACTTTAGGGAAGACTTGAGGGAGGAAATAAGATTTTTATAAAAAATTCTACCTCCCAAGTAATGCACTGGGCAAGGAGAGTGGATATCACAGAAGTGCCCTCCAGGAGAGAGAAGACTGAGACACTTCTTACCATGAACTTCAAGGTCAAGGCTCTAAGACCCACAGTTAGCTTGCAGCGCCTCTTAAAACCAGAAGCATTTCCACCTGATTACTTCCAAATCTCACCTGAACAGGAACTACTCTTGATAAACAAAAGCTGACCTTGAACAATGGAAGGCTGCTCACAGTATTAACTAAAGTGCAGGTGCCCACAGGAGAGAAGCCCTATTTTATCCCAGACCTCAGGCACCACTCTTACCTTTAATGCTCTAGTGCCATCATTCTTCTGCTTCTACAAAGCAACTGATAATTTATGCAGTTTCCATAAGAAAAATCTTAAAGAATGTCCAAAGTAAACCTGAACATTTTCAGGCTCTGCTACTTAGAAATATAAATAACTTACTTGTTTGTTCATATGTTATTATTATACCTTGTTACCAACACTTTGTATTTCCTATAAGAGAAAACTAAACAATTTTCCCATGAATATACATTTTAATAAAGCATAAACATTTTCAACCATCCATTATTTAGAGTTGTATAGAGAATACTTAAGATTCTACTCATGAGAAAGTATCTATGCAGCAATGTTTGCATGTATTTTTGTTGCCCAGTGTAATAGCACATACAGGCTTAGATATGCATAGTCTGAGTGGTTTCTAGGTCTAAGATGTTAACCCTCTTCTTCAAACCATCTAAAACTTCCAGCATTTAGACATAGTTGTTATGTGCATAAATCTATGGTGAAGATGACAAAATTCCTCATGGTTTAAGAAGAATGATATTTATTCATCTGTAGGGCAAAATAATTGGAGGTTGCCTGAACAGAATTCACATTCATCTGGATGATAAATTATGAAAGGGAAGGAAAATAGTTTGAATTCAAAAAATTATAGAGAAAAATGGTAGAGGTTTGGGTGTTTAACCAGGACACCTTAAATTAATATTTAAACTGATTTCTGAATACAGACAGACCCATAAGAGAACCTACCAAAATTCTATAGTCTAATTATGTATAGCAGCCTAGGACTTGACATAGACCAGTGGTCAGCAAACTCATTAGTCAACAGAGCCAAATAGCAACAGTACAACGATTGAAATTTCTTTTGAGAGCCAAATTTTTTAAACTTAAACTTCTTCTAATGCCATTTCTTCAAAATAGACTCGCTCAGGCCATGGCATTTTATGGAGGAGCCACACTCAAGGGGCCAAAGAGTCGCATGTGGCTCTCGAGCCACAGTTTGCCGACCACAGACACAGACCATCTCATGATTTGTCTCCCTTCATTCACTGACTGATAAGCATTAGGTGAGCTCTATGGAGAAGAGACAAGATAAACAACTCCCCGGTTTAGGAAAACCCGGAACAAGCCCCAAATACACTGTTACATTTGAGTATCACGTTGAATATCTGGAGGGAGTTGTGAGAGGCAAGACTGGAAATACTGGTGGGGACTGTGCCAGAGATCCCAGAGGCACCTTCCAATTTAGTGGTTTGCCAGAAGGACTAGCAAAACTCAGAAAAGTTGTTATACTCATGGTTTTGGCTTATTACCACAAACAGAGGTTACAGATTAAAATCAGCACAGGTATCAGGTGCATGGAACAGAGTCCAGGAAAGACAAGGTATAAGCTTCCATATGCCCTCTCCCAGTGGAGGCATAGGGACAGTACTTCATTGTCCCAGCAACAGTGTGTGTCATAAGGTACAGGTTACTGCCAAGCAGGGAAGCTCACTCAAGCCTTGCTGTCTACGGTTTTTATGGGGGGTCAGTCACATAGGTCTGGAGAACCTGTGTGACTGAACTTATTTTGTTGACAGCCCCTCTAGAGGTCAGACTGATACAGCATGGCCCAAGGCACCCATCATAAATCACATGGTTAGTATAGTAGATCATTGCTTGTGGCCCAAGGCTCCCGGTATACAAAAACACTTTCAGCAGACAGGGCATTCCAATGGTTTAGAGGCCATCTCCAAGAGGCTATCTGCCAAGGACTAATTCTATCTTTAGAATGTACAGGGTTTGATCACCTCAGACCTGCTTAGTTAACCCTTCACTGCACATGAACTAAACCATCAAGTGCTTCATGGGAAGGCTGAAATGCCAGATAGGAAACAGACAGCTTTCCCTGGCAGCAGAGTTTACAGGAGAAAAGGGTGGAGACAGGGACCAATTCCAATTTGTTGTGCTCATCCAAATAAGATCTCCTGAAAAGGCAGGAGGACAAAGGGACATTTTTAACCAGAGGAACTGTAGATGAGGTCTAAGTAAAGTGACACCCCAGCCAACACAGCACAACAAACTCATGTCCTAGCCCATCACTCAAATGAAGAGGATCCTGATTCCTGGTGAGAGGATCTAATAGTTGATTTCTGGTAATGGTTTACAAGTCTACTTATCTAAAATAATATCCAACTAAAAATAAATGTTGTGGTCCTATGATAATTTTTAAACTAACAATATATTTCCTGATTTTTTTTTCTTTTATTCTCTCCATTAGGCCCTTATCTTCACTCAGGCTTTCTATCCTCAAGAACTTAGGGAATTGATATGGGAGTCCAAAAAAGAGAAAGAGAGGGGAAGAGAGAGAGAGAGAGAGAGAGAGAGACACTCTATTGATTTTTATCCATCAAGAGCTTAGGCATCTGAGACCATACAAAGGATATACAGCTAAGACAACAAGGTCATTTTAGTGAAGAGAATGAGAAGACAAAACTGAAAGGGCAGTAACAGAGGTGACTGTGAGTTTCCCAAGGGGAGGAGCCCAGGATGAGCTGGGAGGTGGCATGTGCTGCAGAAGAGCACTGGGCTCAGGGCTTGATCTGCCGAAAGGAAGCATGACGCATGGTGCTTACATAGGTCCTGATGGAACTGTGAGAACCTCACAGCCCTACCTACCCCCATACATGGTGTAGAAGAATGACACGCATGTCCTCAAGAGTGGCTGGAGCCCTGACTGGTTTGTCTCAGTGGGGAGAGCAGTGGCCTGTGGACTGGAGGGTCCCAGGTTCGATTCCAGTCAAAGGCATGTACCTTGGTTGTGGGCATATCTCCAGTGGGGAGTGTGCAAGGGCAGATGACTGATGTTTCCAAATCTCTCTGTAAAAAATCAATAAAATATATTAATAAAAAAGAAGAGTAGATGGAATGTGACAAAGCTAGTGACCAGACCTCCTTCAGGTTGGTATACACAAGTGATGTCGCTAGGACTCTTCTATGTACCTCTGACCAAACACTGGATGGAACAAAAGAGGTTTTGGAGATGTCTGCTTAATTAATTGATAAAGAGGAACCAATAGACCCCATCTTCTAATGATGCTTTGATACAATATAAACTACCTGGAATGTAATGAAATTCATAGAAAAGTTGGGTATGATCCCCAGATGGACTTAAATTTATTTTCTATTGTTCTCCAATAAGTGTCACATAAATAAAGCTGTTAAGTTATTTAAAAATATGCTATATTTCTCACAAATATTGTGGTCCATACCTACACCAATTACATGATTTAGTTCCAACATATAATGTGTGTTTCAGCAAGTCTGAAGTAAGCTCCCCTAGCATCCTGTGCCTAGGGACCTTCATTGTATCCAATAATTGTTTGTGCATCTGTTTGTCACACTGAGATGAACTTCCCAAGACAGAATTAGGTCTTATGTTCTTCCAATGTGCCTGGCACAGTGATTGGGATACCCAAATGCCTTAGTAAATTTGAAAGATGAATACATGTTATCTCAGAAACATGTCAGGGTTGGGAAACTGAAGTTGGTGGAAATAAAACTACAATGCTACAAAGTTATCCAATCAGGTTTCTGCCAAATTACCAGCCAGAATTCTTTTAATGCAACTTGACAGGTTTGGCCAGCGAATATATGAATCAATGAGTTGTTGTAGATTTGTGTGGACACAGGCAGAGAGTCATTGATACAGTGAACCTGACAAAGGAGGACTTTTTATTTTTATGAGGTGGGAAATACATGCTAGGAAGAAAAGACCCCTTTTCCAGTAGAGTGTATGGAAAATATCCTCTATGTTGCCAGGAGTTACACTTCTGCAGTGAAATATTTCCATCTTTCTCTCCCACATATGTTAGCCTCCCATAGGTTTCTTGTCTAAAAGACTTCAAAGACACACATACAAATATTTCATCACAGCCAGATATTCAGATAGCAGCCTGAATATTCATATGAACCAAAGGAGAAGCATGGCAGAGCCCAAAGGAAGAAAGTAAATGACCCAAATCTATCAAAACAAAGCAGTGTTCAACCTACAGTCCACATCCGAGGAACAACACTCCCTGAAAAGGAAATGATGCAATCAAGACTCCATTTTGCAGATTGCCAAAGGGCAAATGTATCCTTCTAGAGTTAAATATTACTGTGTTTTTTCCATTTGAGTCTACATTTAGCTTTAATTTTTTGTCACACTGTTTGTAGAATGACGAAAATTGATTATCCTGTGAAAAGCATTTTTCTTGGTGACATGTACCTGGGAGAGGGAAAGAACAGTCACATGAAAACCACAAGTTCAGGTTCATGGCTATTCTCTGTGCACATCACAGAGGGCTGTGATTTATTAATATATGCAAAATGCCTACATAATTTGTTAGAGTGATATTTCGTTGAAAATATTAAATATTGCCATAGAGTGCCATTCAGGGAATGATCGAACCAGCTCTGATCGAGTAAGAATTGATGTGTGCAGTTCCCAGAATTTTAAACAAAGCTTAAATCAGGCATTCTCAATCTTCCTCCTGTGACACAGTTTAACCCTATCTGAGAGCAGCCCTTCATGCCTGCATCCGGAGCTCCCTGTAATGTCAGGACTTCTCCCATCATTGCCAAAGCTCTCAGGTTCCAGACCCCTGATACAGAGACAGTTTCTCCAGTGCAAGGGAAGAAAGTTTAGTTGAAAAGCCCATCATCATGATATTATAGTGTTAGAAGTGGCATGAAAAATAAGTTAGTCTAACCTCCTATATCCGTGGTAGCAAACTGCGGCTCACAAGCCACATGTGGCTCTTTGGCCCCTTAAGTGTGGCTCTTCCACAAAATACGACAGCTTGAGTGAGTCTATTTTGAAGAAATGGCATTAAAGAAGTTTAAGTTTAAAAAACTTGGCTCTCAAAAGAAATTTCAATTGTTGTACTGTTGATATTTGGCTCTGTTGACTGAGTTTTCCAACTACTGTCCTATATGATCCAAGTCCTTTCTATATTATTTTTAATTAAATGTATTGGGGTCTCAATTATTATTAAAAATAGAGGCCCTTATTCATAAAACTAGAGGCCTGGTACATGAAATTTGTGCAGTGGGGGGTGTCCCTCAGCCCAGTCTGCACCCTCTCCAATCTGGGAGCCCTTGAGGAACGTCTGACTGCCTGTTTAGACCTGATCCAAGTAGGATCAGGCCTACACGGGCAGTCTGACATCTCTTTCACAATCCAGGACTGCTGGCTCCCAACTGATCGGCTGCCTGCCTCTTAGTTGCCCCTAACCACTCTGCTGCCAGCCTGATTGCCCACAACTGTCCTTCCCTGCAAGTTTGATCACCACCAATTGCCTACTCTTACAGGCTTGGTCCCTCCCAAATGCCCTTCCCTGCTGGCCATCTCTGGTAGCCAGCTTGTGTCCACATGGGGGCAGCCATCTTATGTGTTGGAGTGATGGTCAAATTGCATACTACTCTTTTATTAGATAGGATAGAGGTCTGGTGCATGGGTGGGGACCAACTGGTTTGCCCTATAGGGTGTCCCAGATCAGGTTTGGGGTTCCCTTGGGGCATGGGGTGGCCTGGGCGAGGAGCCTGTGGTGGATTGCAGGCTGGCCATGCCTCCCAGCAACCCAAGTAGAGACCCTGGTATTTGGGATTTATTTATCTTCTATAATTGAAACTTTGTAGGAAAGCTTGGTTTCTTCCATTGCCAGAGAAACCCAAGCCTTCTGCCTACTCTGCGGCCACAGCCATCTTGGTTGGGTTAATTTGCATACTTGCTCCTGATTGGCTGATAGGCGTAGATTGTGGGTGTAAGGGAGGTATGATAATTTGCATGTTATTCTTTTATTAGATAGGACTAGAGGCCCATGCATAAAATTCGTGCACAGGGGGTGTGGAGTGTCCCTTAGTCCAGCCTGCATCCTCTCCAATCTGGGACCCTTCAAGGACTGTCCAACTGCCTGTTTAGGCCTGATCCTGATAGGATCTGGCCTAAACTGGCAGTCAGACATCCTTCTTATAATCCAGAACTGCTGGTTCCAAAACTGCTTTCCTGCCTGCCTTACTGATTGCCCCTGACCACTTCTGCCTGCCAGCCTGATCACCCCCTAACCACTACCATGCCATCCTTATTGATGCCTAACTGCTCCCCTTCCAGCCTGTTTATCCCCAACTTCCCTCCTCTGCCAGCCTGGTCACCCCTAACACCTTCCCCTGCAGGCTTGATCAACCCCAACTGCCCTCACTTGCAGACCTGATCCCTTCCAACTACCCTCCTCTGCTGGCCTGATGGCCTACAACTGCCCTCTCTTGCAGGCCTGGAACCTCCAAACTGCCCTCCCCTGCTGGCCATCTTGTGGTGGCCATTTTTTGTCCACATGGGGGCAGGATCTTTGACCACATGAGGGCAGCCATCTTTTGTGTTGGAGTGATGGTCAATCTTTTATTAGATAGAATAGAGGCCTGGTGCATGGGTGTGGGCCAGTTGATTTGCCCTGAAGGGTGTCTCAGATCAGGGTGGGGTTCCTTTGAGGTATGGGGAAGCCTGGGCAAGGGGCCTGTGGTGGTTTGCAGGCCAACCACATCCCCTTGCAACCCAATTGGAGGCCCTGGGATCTGGGATTAATTTATGTTCTACAATTGAAACTTTGTAGCCTGGAGCAGAGACAAGCCTTCTGCTCACTACCATTTCTGTTTGGGTTTATTTAAATTCTATAATTGAAATTTTGTAACCTAGAGTAGAGGCCTAGATGCTAGGGCTGCAGAAGTTTGGCTTCCTCCATTGCCCAGGCAACCCTAGCCTCTGCTCTCTCCAGCTCTGTGGCTGCCACCATTTCTGTTGGGATTATGTATCTTCTATAATTAAAACTTTGCAGAGCATTGAGTGGAGGCTTGGGCTGGCAAGGGCAAGTGGAAAGTTTGCCTTCCTCCATTGCTGGGGAAACCCAAGCCTCCCTCCTGCTTTCAGTGGCCACAGCCATCTTGGTTGTGGTTTATTTGCTCCTGATTGGCATGTGGGTATATCAAAGGTATGGTCAATTTGCATATTACTCTTTCATTAGATAGAATTATATACGTTTGAAGTGTACAATTTTAAAATACATCATCTGTATATTGTATTGTGTATTCACTATACCAAATCAAATCTTCTGTCACTATATACTTGACCTCCTTTATGCTCCACTACCCTCCGCCCCACTTCCCATTAGTAACAACCATACTATTGTCTGTGTCTATGAGTTTTTGTTTGTTTTACTTGTTACTGCCAAGTAATCAGGCAGCTTCTTTGCTGCTAAATCAACTCTCAGCTGATCACTAGCCCAGTCTACCTTTTAATAGGACCACTTTTACTAATACTTAATTTATGACATAAAAATCTATTTCACAGATTGTTGTATTTAGGAGAAATCAACTTCTAAGAACGTTACAACAGCAACAAACCTAATATTAATGTTAGTGCGTTTGATATGCCAGGCTCAATGCTTTTGTAAATATAAAATTAGATACAAGTAAATACTTATCTCATTTATATTGTTAATATTTATTCAGAATGCAATAAGAAATCACAATAAGTTACAAATTTTTCAAAATTTACAAGTACCAAATATTTGACAAAATCCTGAAAACATAATATTTTTCTTAAATACCTTCATCACACATCTCCATGATAATTTTCTCCTTTGTATTTTGGCTCCATGCTCTTAAATCACCTATGCAAGTGACAATAATTTTGTGTTATTATTTTTTGATGGTGAATATATTATTGTTAATTTAGAGAACCTTTCTTTTCAGCTCCACAACCAGTTAATGGTAATGTCCCAGTTAAGATTTGGGAAAACCTGGATTAATTTCCTTTCAGGTTCAAGCTGTAAGGTTCTGGTCAGACTTTGGCTCCATACATTTCAAACACTGCTTCGCTCCCCACTTCCCACAAAGACATAGAACCTTGTATATATTTATACTACGAAAGTTCTCCCCAGGCATTGGGAGGAACTCATAAATGAGCTTAATTAGCTTCTCTGAAAACCTCACGGCCTATGATGTTAATGCTGCAGTTTAAAACCCTGCCCAGGTTTCAGATGAGAAAAACAAGGTTTAGCAACATTACATGTTGTATAAAGCCAAATGTTAATGCTTATTTGGGGAACCCAGAGACTGAATTCCTAACTTCTGTGGCATAAGCTGCTTATAATTTTCCAAAAACAAGCTCTCATGTGACTTCGCTGCCAGTCCTCCTGTATCTTGTACTCTTCCTTCCCCCAAATTTCTCCAACATGCACACATGTGCGCACGTGCACACACACACACACACACACACACGCAAAAACACGCTTGTGAGTGTGCGTACACACATTTTTTTTTTTACCTAGAAAACTCTCCTGGTTATTTTTCAATTCTTAGCTTAAATATTTCCTGTACTCTGAAGATTTTCCTATTTCATCTATTGGGAATGGATATGGCATTTTATCAAATGCTTTTCCTGACTTTATTGAGATTTTTATGACATTTCTCTTTTGTTCTCTTAATATAAGAATCAATCTGCTACTAATTGATACCAACATTGCTTTCCTGGAATAAATTCAAATTAGTTTGAGGCATCCTCTTTACATATAGCTGGATTCAGTGTGCTAAAATTTTGTTCATAATGTTGGCATATATGTTTGTGAAATTGGCCAGTTACTTTTCTTTCTTATTGTGGCTATGCTTTGGGTATTGCGATGGTCTGAACATTTGTGTTCCCCCCAAATTCATGTTGAAACTCTAATGCCCAATGTGATGGTAGTAGGTGGGGGTAATGGGAAACGACTAGGGAGAGTAAAACCCTTACAGGAGACTTCAGAGAGCTCCCTCACCCACTTCAGCCAGGTGAAGCCACAGTGAGAAGGTTGCATACAGAAGAGGACCCTCACCTAATCATTCTGGTACCTTGATCCTGGAATTTCAGTCTCCAGAAATGTGAAAAATAAATTTCTCTCATTTATCAACTACCCAATTTGTGTTATTTTGTTGTAGCAGTTCAAATGGGCAAAGGCAGGTATCAAGATTATGCTAGCCTTATAAAACCAGTTGGAAAGTTTCATTTCTGTTCTGTGGAAAATATTGGTATATGGTGTGAGTGAGTGGTTTATTTTTTTCCTATTTGCTAGAATTCACTAGTAAAACTATGGACATAAAATTGTCAAAAAGATTTAAATTATGAATTCAACTTATTTGATATTCATTTAATTATCCAAGTTATCTGTTTCTTCTTTTGTAAGTTGATAAAGATATGTTTTCCTGATAATTTATCAATTTTTATCTATAGCTTCAAAATTTTGACATAATTTGTTCATAATAACCTCTTATGATATAAGTCTATAATGATGTCTTTAATTTATGATATTTGATTATTTGGGCCTTTTCTTTATTCCTTGATAAGTCTTGCCAATAGTTTACCAATTTTACTAGCTCTTTCAAAGAACCAAAGTCTGGCTTGTTGATTCTGTTTATCATATCATTATTTTCTATTTTACTAGGTATAATTCTTGTTCATATTTTCATTTCTGTCTTGCTTCTACTTAATGATTAAATCTTGCCATCTTTTCCTTAAAATGTTTTCTTGAGATGGTATGTCAATCTTTTTTTAATTATCCCATATTAGTTGCTATTGTTGTTATTTCAATTTGGGATTTTTTAGTTTTAATAGCACATTTATGAAATTTTTTGGCTTATAGTATTCAAACTTTTTCCTGATTTTTATGTTTTCCTGATGTATATCCTTCATTAGGTTCTTTGAATGTAGTGTTCACTGAATGCTATATTTGGATCTGAAAATATAATTATTTCTCACTTTATTCCTTTGCTTATGCATAGAATCCAGATTGATAGTTATTCTTCCATAAGGACCATACTGATCTTATCCCAGGATCTTCAAAAAATACATTTTGCTCCTGGAGGTCTGATCTCAGCATAATTGTTATTACTTTGTTACTTAACAGTCTTTTCTATTTGAATGCTTAACCGATAATCTTTTCATTTTGCTGCATTATAGTTTTACTGCCTTGTTTTATTTATTTGCATCAAGCCTTTGTATGCTTCTTTAATCTGAAGATTAATATTTCTGTCCACACTGGAAAATTCTTTTTTTTAACATTTTTTAATCTTTATTGTTCATTTTATTAATTACATTGTTCCCTTTTTTTTTTTCACCCTGTAGTTCCCCTCCACCTGGTACCCATCCCACCCTCCGCCCTCACCACCCTTCACTGTCCTTTCCCATAGTTGCATGATTTTTGTCCAGTCTCTTGCTGCACTTCCCACACCCCGTTTCTCCCCAAGAGTTGTCAGTCCATTCCCTCTCTATGTCCGTGATTCTGTTACATTCACCAGTTTATCCTGTTCATCAGCTTATTAATTCACTTGATTTTTAGATTCATTTGTTGATAGATGTGTATTTGTTGTTCCTAATTTACACTTTTATCTTTTTCTTCTTCCTCTTCCTAAAGAATATCTTTCAGCATTTCATATAATATTGGTTTGGTGGTGATGAACTCCTTTAGCTTTTTCTTGTCTGCGAAGCACTTCATCTGACCTTCAATTCTGCATGATAGCTTTGCTGGATAGAGTAATCTTGGTTGTAGATTCTTGCTGTTCATCACTTTGAATATTTCTTGCCACTCCTGTCTGGCCTGCATCGTTTCTGTTGCTACCTTATAGATAACCATCTGTTTTTCTCTTGCTGCTTTTAATATTGTCTCTTTGTCTTTTGCTCTTGGCATTTTAATTATGATGTGCCTTGGTGTGGTCCTCTTAGGGTTCCTATATATTGGGGTTCGGTGCGCTTCTTGGACTCCTAAGTCAATTTCTTTCACCAGGTGGGAGGAAGTTTTCGGTCACTATTTCTTCAAATAGGTTTTCATTGTCTTGCTCTCTCTCTTTTTCTGGCACCCCTATAATTCGGATGTTGGTATGCTTGAGGTTGTCCCAGAGGCCCCTTACACTATCTTCAATTTTTTGGATTCTTTTGGTTTCTTGCTTTTTCAGCTGAGTGGATTTTCCCTCTTTGTATTTCAAATCTTGAACTTGGTTCTTGGGGTGCTCCAGAGCACTTTTAGGTCTTAGTATAATATTTTTTATTTCAGTCAGTGTATGCTTAATTTCTGGTTGGTCCTTTTTCATATCCTTGAGAGTCTCCTTTATATCCTTGAGGGTCTCCTTCATTTCCTTGTAGGACTCATTCATTTCCACATTGGTCTTGATCATTTCCTTTGCGGTCTTGCTTATTTCCTTATAGGCCTCGATCTTTTGTTAGAGCCTCTTGAAAAGCCCTATAACCGTGGTTTTGAATTCCATGTCCAGTCGTTTTTTTCCCTCCATTTTTTTCACATGTGATTTCTTTCCATGTCTCTGCATGGTGGCTGCTTCCCTGAGTTGGTCAATTAGCTTTATGTGGTAGACTTCCTACTAGGGACAGTGTCTCAGCCTCCCCAGTTACCTGAGGTTGATATGGGTTGCACAGTCTTGCTCAAGGTAAGCTCAGGTTAATCATTGTTAGCACTTGGAGGGGTTGACCTCCAGGCCAATTGTCTGTGAAGCTCAGCTGTGCTCAGGTTGGATGGGCAGAGTCTCCAGGCCAAGCAGACAGCATTAGCTTCGCCCTATGTGGCCCCAGGGACTCTGTTCCGGGGGCAATGGCCGCCAGCACCTCTGAGAGAGAGCCGCTGCCAAGCTCCACCGGCTCCCGGGGAATTCAGACTCTCCCCAAATGAGTCTTCACGCCCAATGTCTCACCCAGGGTCGTAAAACATTGCAGTCTGACTGTTTTCCGAATGAGAGGGCGAGTCGCAGAGCGCTCTCTGCGTGGTCACGCAGTTGAGCTGTTCACGCAAGCTACCTTCTCCACAAGCTGGTAGACCCGGCAGCACCCGAGCTTCGGCGTGCCCTCCCACTGTCCAGTTTTCACCCCGTATGATAGTGGGTTGGTTCCCTGGACTTCGCCCAGAGCTGGAGAATCAGTCCAGTGGGACGTGTTTGTCTCCCTGTTCGAGAAAACTGGCCGGTTTTTAGCCGCCCGCCCTCTCTGCTGACACACGCTCCAAACCTCTCTCCTTGCGAATCTTTCAACGCTGTCCGCCACCACTTCTCCGAGTCACAGTGTCTTATTTTCACTTTTATTTGTGGAATTTTCACTCAGCCAGCTTTCTGGTGATTCTGGAAGGTGTTTGTTCTTTCGTTAAGTTGTAGTATTAAAATTGCTGAGTATGACGGCAAGATAGGTGTTTTACCTATGCCGCCATCTTGGTTCTCCCCACACTGGAAAATTCTTATACAAAATCTTTCCTCATTCTGTCTATTTCTCCTTCTAGGACCACTATTAGATTTATATTAGACACATGTTCATCCTCTCCTCTCTTTGTCCAACATCCATATCAACTCTGTAGGCAAATTTTGGCTCTAACTTAAAAATATATCCACAATCTTGTTATTTATCTATACTTTTGCTGCTCACCCCAGTTCAAAACATCACCATCTGTCTTCTTACTTTTCACAATAGCTCCCTCATTGATCTATTTCCCCATTTTCTCCCTACAGCTTATTCTGCAGACATTTTTCTGATCATGTAACACCTACTCAAATCCCTCCAAAATCTTGCCATTTTAGTCTAAATAAAACTGGAAGTCCTCAGGGTCCTATGAGATCCTAAAACACCCTCCCCACTGCACTAGCTACTTCCACTGCTCTGTCCCACAGTCCACTGGAACTAACTGATTTCCTTCTTGTTCTGACAATGATCTCCTTCGAACCTTTCCCTTTACCTTGAAACTTCTCTACCAATGTCTCTTCATTGCTCACTTCTCTCCTCAGGTGTTTGCTGCAATGTCAGTTCTCAGTGAAGACCTTCTCGACCATACTACTAAAATACACAATCACCATCATACTGATGCCCTATTCACACTTGCCACCTATCTTCCCCCCTTCTTGCCTATTAGGATGGCTACCACTATATGAAATACCATGCTTTAGTTACCACATTCTTTATCCTCTCTCTCATTCCCCCCATAAAATGTGTACTCCAAGGAGGGCAAGTATGTTTTTACTTTCCCCTCTGATTATATTTCCCATTATATAGAAAAATGCTGCTGTTCAATCACATTTTTGCACAACAACAAATACATTCCCCATGTTTGGAACCTCTTATAATTTTTGCTTTTCTCTTTGGGGTTCATTCTGGTTAATTTCCTCTTATAAATCTTATATTTTATTGACTATCTTCATTTGTGTCTAATATTCTATTTAAACCATTCAGTGCATTTTTTTTTCCAATTTTGTTCCTCTACATTTTTAATAATTGCTTTATTGATATGTAATTCACATAGTATAATATTTATCTATGCATTTTTATTTGATCAAATTTTATCATTTTTCCATTCCATCTGAAGTTTTTCAGAGCAACCTGTTTTTTATTATGATTTGTACTCTTTTAAAGATTATTTTAAACATTATAAGCTTTTATAGATTTCATAATTTCCTATTATCTGAAGTTCTTGGGTTACTAATCCTCCAGGCCATTGTGTGGCCTGTGGTCAGCAATTTTTATTGTGAGCTTATCTACACTGCTGGGTCCTGCATTGTGTACAGTCCATTTGTTCTGGGTCCCGGGAGAATCCCTACAAAGGGCTTTGTGTATGCATCTGCCAGGAGAGGCAATGCCTTCTCTGGCTGTGTACCAGACTTACATTAATTTCACAACACCAGCACTGCAAACATTGGAGTCTGCATGCACAGATGAGGAAGCCTTGAATTTAGGATTGCTCTTGACTAACCATTGTTATTTTTCACGTTCAGAACAAAAAAGTCACACTCTCAACAGCTTTACTTTGGCTGGAAGGAGGTGTTTTTCTTATCATCTTTCTAACAAGGGCAGCCTTTCCAAGGCCTTAATTTTATCCTGTGCAAGGCTCCCCCAGAATCTCCACACCAGCTTTAGTATTTGTCTGGTTTTAAATTCCCTCTTTGTTTCTAGCATGTGAGGATTTCCACTTCTTTCTTTTGACCTCAGGTAGTTTTTTGCCATGTTGTCTTCAGCTTTTCTCTATATTTTTAGTAGGGTAGTCTTTGTTAGCTCATTCCAACATATTGGAATTAAAAGGTACTCATTTATAGTTTTTTTTTTAATGAATGCAAAATATTAAAAATAAGCCAACAGAGTTTTAAAACAAAACTCATCATACTGAAATATGGTATCAATTTAAAAATATAGGTTCTGGAGCTAGACTACCTGGTATTGAATGCTAGCTATTCTTCTACTTGCCTACTCAATGTGCATAAATTACTTAACTATCTGTACCTCCGTTCCATTAAATATAAAATAAGCGTATTAATAGCAATGACACTTTCAGGGATTTTTGAGCATTAATTATTCTGATACTCTTGGAAGACTTAAAATAGTGTAAGAAATACATATTAAGTACTTGATAAGATTTATTTCATATCATCATCCTCTTCATCTTTGGCATCCATCCAATAAATTTTGTGAACCGCTTATAGTCGTGATGTCATATTCTTTTTACATTTTCAGAATCTACGATAACATCTTACAAATAAAGTATTTCTAAAATATTTGTTGATTAGATTAGTTTTGGAAAGCATTTTAATCTATAAAAATGATAGCATATTGTTGAAATGCCAAAACTATCTTGCTAGTAAAAAATAAGATATTGGGGACTTTTTAATCAATTGCTCAAGTTATACTATACTAATTCCTAGGCTTAATCATACTAAGATGAAGCCTTCCTCAATAAATTACTCAGAAAAGTTCTATAGCAAACCAGAAGAAGAATTTAGTTCTATAGCAAATCAGAAAAAGAATTAAATGTAACAATAATATATATTTGATATAAATGTTTACAAATAGAATATAGATGAAAATTGAAAAATGTGTCATATACAAATAATATATTAGTAATAATTGCTATATCTAAAATCCCATGTTATAAATAATAAAAATTAGGAAGTGGGTAAGAAGATGGTGCCAAGAATAAGATAATATCCTTATTTCATATACAGAAAATTTAAATAGATCACACCAATGTTTTTCAAATTGTTCTTTCTGTAACCCACAGTATCATAAACATTTTCATTATGATCCAGTATAAACATATGCATCTTTCTTATCCAACATCTTGATATATGTATAAGAGTAAGATAAAACGAGTTTTTAATGTGGATCATGGCTAAAAAGTCTTAAGACACACTCCACTAAATTTGGTTCATGACTCACTTTAACTTCAGTAGATAATTCTGAATGTCACTAAAGTCCATCAATCTTAAAACTTCTTGTTCTACTCTAGAGGACATGCCCAAGAATGTTTTTAGCCACATATTTTTTTAAAAAAAGAAAAGAAAGAAAGGAGACAAATAAAAATAAGATAATAGGCATTTGTTTAGTTATCTCTGTGTGTTGAACTATCATTGACTTTGTAATTTTCTTTTTATAGTTATCTCTAAAATTTATTATGATTAGTTATATCAGAGACAAATAAAATTACAATGGCTCATACAATATGAGGTTAGAAATAAGTTGAATAAAAGGGAATAAGAGCTAGAAATAAGTGTTTCATATGAACACTTTAAGATACAATGCAGAGAATAGTATTATTCTCGAGCTTTCTGATCATATCATTGAAATGTAACAAAAAAAGAACAAGTTTAAATCCAACTTAATACTGTTTGATGGCTACAGTGACCTGGTTAAATGTCAGTTCTAGGTATTAAAGGGGAAAAATAAAAATGCAGTTTTGTAATGACCCTGGACCTTATGATGAGGTTGATACTAAATAATGAAATCTTTCCCAGAAGATATAACATTTCCATATCCCACAGTTCAAACAGGCTACTTTGACTCAGACTTCCTGGAATCTAGGATATATACAGCCATTATTCCCAAAATAATTGTTAGGGCTGCCATTAGAAACTAGATAGATGGGAAACAGTGGGGTGGGTGAAATAATTTCTGTATTCTTCTTCCCTTCTAAGCAACCTCAGTTTCCAGGCTTTTACACTCTCTGGCCAAGCCCACCTTTCCCTGGTAAAGAACCCAAGGTGATTCACTCAACACAGTCTTTCTGATTTGAAAGGCTGTTTCTTGGTCACATCTGTTTCTCTTGCATACACTCAGCGACTCTAGGGCTAAAATCAGGTCTTGGGTATGGTTTGGTGTTAGAGCACTTCTAGTTCCATACTTATTTTGGTCACTGCAGTTCACCTCCAAGACAGAAAGTATTTATCCCTTTTGTAGGGTGATAGGTCTTCTCTATTACTGGATGCAGTGAACTTTGAAGTTATATTTTCTTACGACATCTCTAGGATGTAATTCTTGTTTTTGATACACTCTTCAAAATAAATAAGTTTGGAGTCTAACAATAGATATAACTGATACAGCTCACAGTTACAGAGCATTATGATGAACATTTAAAATAGCTAACACTTCTAGAGCATGTATTCCATTCATTGTTACAAAAGGCTTTAGATATATTAATTCAGGTAAGCTACATAAAAATGCATCATCTTATAGATGAGAAAACTGATGTATAGAAAGGCCTAATCTCTTATATTCCACCTCATATTGCTATGAGTGCTGTGGAAGAACAAAGGAGGTGCATTAACTCATTGCTGAACTTCCTTCAGGAAGGAAAAATATATAAGCAACAGAATTTGAACAGCATCTTTCACTCCATAAAACACCAGGGTATTCAGCTCTTCTGATTGGCTGAACAGAGACCCCTCTCTTCTCAATAATTGTAAATTAGTACTCTCACTAGTGCCTCTCAAAAAAAAATTCCCTTGGATAAAAATGGTTATAATTATATCCTGGCAGACCCTCCAAATTAGCCCTCATTGTCCATTTATAGAAAAACTAGAGGCTCATTGCATGAAGATTCATGCAATAGACTTTCCTTCCCTTGGCTGCCAGGACCAGTTTTCCTCTGGAACCTGGGACCCAGGCATTCCCTCTGGCTGTTGCCTTCCGTTTTTGCTTTGGCTGGCTGGAGGCTTCACTCCAGCTGGAGCCTTCAGTCTTCTATGCTTTGGCTGGAGTGCCATGCTGCGGTCATCTCATCTCTGTCCCCCAGAGGAGGCACTCGCTGCCGCCACCTCATCTCCATCTCCAAGCCCAGGGGCCAAGCACTCACTGCTACAGCTGCCTCAGCTTTGTCTCTGCCCCCAGGGCTGGGCACGCACACAGCTAGGCCCTGCCCTTCACTCCTGATTGGCTGGTAGCATAGCCAATCAGGAGCCAAGGTACGGTCACATTTGCATGTTACTCTTTTATTAGATAGGATGGAAATGCGAAGCTTTTTTAAAAAATATATTTTATTGATTTTTCACAGAGCGGAAGGGAGAGGGATAGAAAGTCAGAAACATCGATGAGAGAGAGAGACATCAATCAGCTGCCTCTTGCACGCCTCCTACTGGGGATGTGCCCACAGCCAAGGTACATGCCCTTGCAGGAATTGAACCCGGGACCTTTCAGTCCACAGTCCGAGGCTCTATCCACGGAGCCAAACCAGTCTCAGCAGGAATGTGAAGCTTTTAATAGAGATATATCCTACATGGTACAGGTCAAATACCTTAAGTCTCAACCAATCATTCCATTTTACCTGGACATAGCTCACTCTCCATCTTTAATATTACCTAGTTACCTATAAGACTATCAAGAAAAACACAACAACTACATCAATAATTACATTCCGACATAATGAGCACTTAGGGTGTGCCAAATACCAAGCACTTCATGTGAATGATATTTATAAATGCTCAGAACAATACAATAAAGAGAGTTTGGCTATTAGCATTTTACAGATGAAGAATCTTAAATAACAGAATAAGGGATTTGCTTTTAAATCACATATATAGTAAATGGCAGAGCTACTAGGTAACACGAGGCACATCTCCAAAGCCTGTGCTCATAACCATTTACTGTGCCCCCTCCCTTTCCCTTTCTGCCAATTCCAGCATTCCTTGTTTGAGAACTTCACACCTGGGGGCCAGGCTCCCACTGCAAGGAAACCCTTCATTCTTGCACACATGAGACCTTAGAGCTTTGTGACAGCCAATTCTTATAAACTCAAATCTCAAGAGAAGGCACAAATTTATTTTGCACAAAACTGGTTCCCAAGTAGATGGTCTTACTTGGGAATGCATGTGGCTTTTTCACATGAAGTTTTTCCAGTTTTCCAGAACTAACACAAATTACTCAACTGAATAAATAGTTCAAAAAAAGAGCTAAATACTCTTCAAAAATACATTTCAAACACTTGTAATAAAAAGGTTTATACTATAGCTCTGCATGTCTATAAACTAATACCTAACGTCCTCAGTCAGCATCCAGGCTCTTATCTCCAACTTGTTTCCCCTTCACACTCATGTTCTGGGAACACACAAGATCCCCACTCACCTCAAATAGTGGGCACTTTCCTTCTTCCAGACATTTTCTTGCTGTGCTCTCTATTTGGAGTATTTTTCTCCCTTTTCAGAAATGTTCTGTCTGTTTGAACCAAGTCATTGCTAAGGCCCAGTTTAAGTGCATCCTTCTCTACATGTCTATCCCAACAATCCCATTCCGGAACTGAATTTCTATTTCACAAAACCATTGTATTTGGGGTAAGTTTATTTTTCCCCTTGTAACACTGTGGTACTAAGTTTAGAGTTATTTATAAATATGCCTATCTCTCTTACTATTTTTTAATCTGATATAAATTTTCATCTGTGTGTGTGTGTGTGTGTGTGTGTGTGTGTGTGTGTGTGTGTTTATGAATGCTTTTATACCAGGGACTTTCCCATACACAATATCTAGCCCATAGTAGAAAACTGAAATAGATTTTCTGAATGAAAAAAATAAAAAGAATGAGCAAAATTTTATGCATCTTAAATACATATTTTCAAATAATAATAAAAATATACAGAAATAAAAAATATATGTCTATGTTTTTTAACTCAACTAATAACTAATGATTAATGATTTACACAAACCAGGTACTTTTCTTCTATTTTATTAATACATATAAATACTTTTCATATATTCACTCATTTTAATCTTTATAAAACCCTAAGAGATAGATACTATTATAACAGGTTCAAAGAAGTAATTTGTTCAAGAGCTTAGAGCTAGAAAATGGAGTGAGCAGAGGCCTGCATACATGTGCTCCCCAGGCTTACAGCCAGTGTGGATCCAAAAAACACTCAGTGGATAAGCATTAGGTGAGTGTACTAATGAACACAAGAGAAACACCACTTATAGTACCTTTGATTTCCCATACTTATCCCAGGAGACCTCCTTGCATTCCCTGGCTCTTTTGCCAATTTCTGCATTCCCTACCACCCCAAATAAAATATTATCAGGAATCGTTATAATACTCTAACAGGAAAATAAAAGCAGAGTTTGTAGGCTACTTAAAGACACCTGCAGGTAAAACAGATTTTTGGACTGGTGTTAGACCCTATTGATAGATACTCCCTCTCTCCAACTGGTGGGTGGAGTTATGATGTAATCAGCATCTGCCAATCAGCGCATGCTGAGTGCCCTGGGTCCCTCCCCTTCCCCCGGTCAGCCCTGGGCCCAACCCCTTTCTGTTCCTCTCCTTAAAAGGTGTCTTCAGTGCCCCACGTGGCACTGTTCTCCCAGACTGTTCTCCAGGTCTGTGAACTGTTCTCCAGGTCTGCGAGGCAGTCCGGAGGCAGTCGGGCTGGGTCCCTTCTTCTCTTCCCCTTCCTCTAATCCTGGTTTCTCTACCTCCTCCACTAAGCCCCATCCCCTCCCCTCAAAGGTGCCTTTACCCTGGCACGTGAGCTCTTTCTCCCTTGGGAAGGTAGCTGGCAGGGTCTTCTCCTCAATAAAGCCTGTGTCCTGGTCTCTTGGTCTCAGGCCCTCTGTCTTATCTTTCACCTACCATGTACAATTCAGCTTCAACAGAGTATGTTTACACTTACTCTGGATATTTGTTTGAATGTAATCATTCTACTTTTTAAGGTTGAAGGGAGTTCTTAAGAAATTATTAGGCATTCCTCTTGGATATTTTTTCTTTTTTAAAATTAAGTTTGCTGGGGTGACATTGGTTAATAAGAATATGTAGGTTTCAACTGTAATAGTAGTTGGATGGGAGACCTCTTGAATATTATTTTAAAACTTTCCTTTCAGATAAAAAAAAAACCTAATTATTTAGGTCATGACCTTAGGTACCCAGAGAGAACCAGGAATTTTTAATTAAATCTTAAACTCAGAACAAAAGATTATTAAGGTTCCAATGCATCAGTATTTATGAGGAGTGTCTCTCTTTTTTTATTCCTCAGCATTCTTTGAGTCCCTCTTTATCAGTATCATGCACAATAGCCCTCTTGCTTCTTTTCACTGTTTTGAGCTTTGGGATATTTTGCTTTAAGAGCATTCTGAATACACTACACAAAATAGGTTCTCACTTTTACCAGATGTGGTAGCCTATCTTAAAGATAGTATGTTTCTTGCCTCCTACTATTCATGCTCTTATGTAACCATTCTTCTCCACATTGAACAGAGCTGACTTTTGTAAACAATAGGATACCATAGGAATTGTGGCATATGGCTTCCAATGCTAGGTCATAAGGCACTAGAGTGCCTTATGGATCACTTGCCCTGGCAGAAGCAAGGTGAGATGGGAACACTCAAGAGGTCTCAGACATACAGAGGTCCATGTGGCAAGAAACAGAACTCCTGCCAATAGCAAGCAAGGGCCTCAGGTCAACAGCCCTGTGAGTGAGCCATCTTGAAACTGGATATTCCAGTTCCAGGCAATAATTCAGATGCCCACAGCCCTAGCCAACATCTTAGCTGCAACATTGTCAGAGATCTAAGCTAGAACCACCCAGATAAGCTGTTCCCAAATTCCTTATCTACAGATACAATGCAACAGTAAATGTTCATTGTTTTAAGCTACTCAATTTTGAGGTAGTATGTTATAGCAATAGATAACTAATATACAATTTTAGTATTGGTGGTTAATTTTGCCAATGCCTTTTTACCCAGTATCACAGTTGTCTTGATGAAGGTACTATAGTAGCATGCTAAGGCTAAGAGTAATCACATAGTTATGAAGTATCTGAATTGGCCTTGAACTCAGATCTGTCTGCTTCCAAGTCCAGTTTCTTAACCATTATACTGAACCATCTCATGCCCTATTTTGTTAAATTACCAAAGTAACTGACAGAACAGATGTTTTTCAGTCCATCTTTAGTCTACAAGGGTTTCCCACACCACGACATAGAACTTCTCAATCAATGTGTTTAGTGTATCAGTGATTGACTTTGTTTTTCACTAGCTTATTAACTACCGAGGGGGTGGAGGAGTACTTAATAAAGCCAACATAAAATTCATATGGTCTGTATATGTAGTAGGTTACCCAATAATTTTTTCTCTCTATAGTCACTATGGGGCTATTATTTGAGGAAGTCATTATTCCAATACTATACATTAAATTAGACTAGACTTATGAATTGAGATTCGGCTGCCAATAGAGAGGTTATTTTTATCACCACAGTTTATCTTATTATGATAAAAGCAGTACCAACTGGTAGTCTTCATAATCAGGATAACATCATCCCAGGTGAGAAAGTTGATTACCCAGCAGAATAGCAAGACTTCCAAAAAGGACAATTTTTTAGATTTTGCATTTCTAATTCACTGCCATCTGTCTATAGAATTGTGAAGTCCCAGAAAGGCTTATCGATAGAGGAGAAACAAGTAAAATATGACATGAGATGAAATAAAGAAGGTTTTTAAGTAATAATAATAATAAGTAATCTTATAAAGCCCTTTTAAATTTATAAAATATCTTTATATATATTCACTTTCAGGATATGTAGAATTCTATAAGAAATAATGATGATGACAATATCAATAATTACTATACTCATTTTACTAAGGAGGAAACTGAAGTTCAGAAAAGTCAAGTAATTCACTCAAAGTTATGAAGCTTATAAAAGGACCTGAAACTCAAATCCTCTGCTTGATTTCATACCTAACGCTCTTTCAGAACCTAACTTGTGTGCCAATCACCATTGGATATGTCACTCAGGAGACACACTGCCTTGCCAGTAGTAGACTTTCAATGTATTTTAGTTCCAATGAAAATAACATGGCGCTTCTATTGTAAGTGGAGGAGGAAGGGGAAAATGGACTTTCAAGGAGCTTTTTTGATGTTTACTTTCAAGTCTTCCTTTCATGAATACTGAGCAAGCAAAAAAAAAGAGAGAGAGAGAGAGAGAGAGAGAGAAGAGAGAGAGAGAGAGAGAGAGAGAGAGAAAAGCAAATGAACCGTCATGGAACTAGATTCCAGAATGATACTCCACATGGAGACACATTTTTTTTTATCTTCCTTTTCATTCTTCCTCCTTTGTGGATAATATTATGCATTCACTGGATAATTTATTAGAGGCATGGGGATCATCATGATACCCTTCCCCATCTCGCCTCCCTGCGAATTATCATTTAAATAATCAGAGTGAAAGGTGCGCTATGGCAGCATGGATTCCTCAAGAAATCCCTGGCTGGACCTTTTCTTTCGGATCATTGTTGATTCAGTGCAGCACAGATTAGGTAATAAACAGCTCACAAATGTGGTTGCGTTCATTCAATTCAACTACACCCAGTCCCATTAATTAAAGCCAGATTCACAGATAATCTCATGATACTTATGTAAGGAGGAGGTCAGTATTCATTCTATTTTAAGAGGCAAATTGCAATTTAAATGAAGGTGTGAGTTCCTTCTTTTTCTGCACTCCCTTATCCTTCTACCTCCCTTTCCCTTTCTCTCCCAATGGCACAGACATCGTTAACCATAAAACCATCTCATCCAGGATGCTTGCTCTGTGCTTTTCTTGTCAATCTGTTTACCATGAGTAAAGGCCTTAAGAAGAGTTAATAAACACTTTAGAGAAGAGAAAACTAAAAGCACAGTCTCAAGAGTTTTGTGTGTGTGTATATGTGCACATGTGTGTGCATGCCTGTGTGTGTTCTTTTGGGACTGCACCAAATTTTGCATCTAATATAGTTAAAAAGGTTACTTACAGAGTGTTGTTGTATTGTTTTATTCTTTTTTACTTTAGAAGGTATTATTTAAATATATCCTTTTTCTAAAAAACACACATTATGAAACAGACCTTTGATTTACATTATGTTGTGTGGATGAAAACATATGCTGATAAAGAAAAACAACACACTAAACCACATTCCTATGAATATATAAGCCTAGAAGCTGGGCTCAATTGCCAGCATTATATTTTTTCTAATCTTATTAATTGGTGTGCCTATGTTTCCTTTTTGTTTCATTTTTTTCTTCATAGAGTTACTTTATTTACACTGAAAAACAACAAAACAAAACACAAATTATGCCTTTTCTCCATGGTATTTAGAATTTTAGAACTATGTGTTCAAACTATTAATATCCAAGGACTCCTGGTAAATTCTCAACAGGCAGTTCTGATATAAATTATACTCTCCATGTGAAAATACAGTCTTCAGCTAGTAAGTACAATGGATGTGGCTTCTGAGTACATGTCTAAAAGGATTTAAATGCTTCATAACATATGACTGAACCTAAATGAGTACATTTAAAATACTGAAAGAACAATAATTAATTAGAATAACCTTTAAACCTCTATTGTTAACTGGAACCCCATTTTGAAATTTGGATTGAATTTTCTGTGGCTTATTATAGTGTATCCCTGGGTTTTGTGATATGCTGGAGTCCAGGAGCACATACAAATCGTACAGCCCTAATTTTCTCAAGAAGGACCAACTTCCCTTAGTATTTTCATATATTTATATATAGCTATTAGGAAAGCATAGAATTTTACCAAATTTGATAAGTGATTACTTTTAACTATGGACTCTAAGAAACTTGTTCCATTTGCAGACTCTAGCCCAGTTTGCCCTGGTGGTAAAGGGTGTTAGAGGATTACTACCAAAGTTAACTGGCATTTGTCATTGCAACCAAATGACAGCATGGCTTGAGTATTCTCCCATTAAAATTCTATCTTCCTGAATTTGCATAGTGTACCAACAAATGGGTATTTGAAGAGATTCTTACAGAATTAGAATTGATCTGAGGGATCAGTAGAAAATGGGACTAGAATCTATGGCAGAATCTCAACTGGCTTTGTGACCTCAGAACTAAACTGTTCTTACCAAAGAACAGTAAAAGCAAAATTCACAAAGATAAATTATTTAGGGCTTTGAAACAATATATCAAAAGATTAGAAATCACTTATTTGTAATTCTTCACTTGAACTGACTGACTCAAAATCAATAAGATTGTTTTATAAAAATTGTCTTTTAAAATCCTTGTATCATATGTTTAGAAAGAGTAAGACAACTCTATAGCTTTAATAAATTGAATATCATTAATGGCTTAGTTACTGGCCATCTGGGTTTTGGAGTTAGCCAGACCTGGCTCATTGAACTAGATCTCTTCTGAGTAGTGAATTTGGAGCAATCTGCTTATTTTTCTGAAGCCTTCATTTCTTCAGTGAAATAAGGATACAGGAAACTTCATAGTGTTGTTGTAAGGTTTAAATGAACTCTGGCATAGAAAGTCTCTAAAGAGTTTTTAGCACATAGTAATATAAAAGTTATTACAATGGCAGGTAGTGTACCTACTGATTTACCAGTGACAAAATCATTAATATATTTAAATATGGACATTTCTTATTTTATTTCATAAATATCATTACTTCAAATATCACGTGATTTATTAGAACTGCATGCCTCTATGACAAACGATGTCTGATTCCTTGAGTAGTTATCCAAAATATAAAACTAAGAGATCTCAACCTTAGTGCAGTATATCACATACACATACACACATGCATATGCATGATCTTCTGCAAGTAATAATTCCTAACTTCCTGTAAATAGTGATACTCAGAAGAAAATCTTAAGAGTCTACAATCATGTCTTGTTACTAGGGCTAAAAAAATTGTAGATTCTCTCTCCTCTGCTAATTCATGTTTCTTACCCACTAAAATTGCAGTTCAGATGACATAGCCCAATGAAAACAGATTCCTCCATTACTCTAAAGTACCCCCAGAACTTAAGATGATTGTTTGAGGTTATTTCTTATTGTTAAATATGTTGGTCTTCTGAGTCTGCTCTGAATTCTAATTTCAGTTTCCACACTAGCTTGATTTGTGAAGTGGACTACTAATTTAAAGATCAGAACCTCTATTTTTTCATTTATAAAATTATAATAATATTCCAAGAATTAATATGAGGGTTATGTAAAAAACAGCTTATTTAAATATGTGCCCCAGTTCTAGTCACTGTAAATTATAGCGTTATTTTTTTTTAAATACCTGCAATGGCTTTGTGCTGTATCAACTTGACTAAGCTTAATTATATTCCCCAGATCACTCTTCTAGTATGTTCCCAGATAGACTGAGTTATAAGAGATCTTTTTTTTTCCAGAAGAGTTGGAGGATGAAAGGGAAATAAAAGCTCTTTTATAACAAAAACATAACTTCTCCAGGAATTGAATAAAACTTTAGGTATTGTTGTGAATGTATTTTATTGATATAATTAAAGTTCCTAATCAGTTGACTTTAAATTAGAGACATTATCATGGTGAGCCTGACTTAGTTGGAAGTCCTTTAATAGATAAGAGAGAGAGAGAGAGAGAGAGAGAGAGAGAGAGAGAGAGAGAAAGAGAGAGAGAGAGAGAGAGGCCCTCTATGAAAAACAAACTTTAGTTTGTGCCCATGGAGTTCCAGTCTACTTATGATCTTCCCTTCTCAACTGCCCTGTGGACTTTGGGCTTCATAGTCAGTTCACAAAATCACTTGCCTAAGCCAATGGCCAATGTATTGGCAGATGATAAATAGATAAATTATAGATAGATTTACCATTGGTTTTGTTTCTCTGGTTGAACTTTGACTGATATAATATTTGATTTTATGACTATGCTTTTCATTTTATTTAGATTTCATTTTCCAGGGATAGAGGGGCAGTGCTCAATAGAAGAAAAAGAATACACAAAATAAAATTAAGTTCAAAATAAGAGAATGTCTCAAGTGCATCACCTTTAGCAGTGTGGAAACACAGCCAATAATTTAATCTCACATGTGCAAATGTGAATGAAATTGTCATCACATTATTTACTGCATCATAAAGACTCGGTAAATGTTACACCCCGTTCCTTCTCTCCCTCCATATCACAAGATTTAAGAGTAATAAAATGAACTATGTTGTGCATTTCATTTTATTAATTTGAAGACTATTTCTTTAGAGTTTACTATGTGCCAAGTACTATTAAAATGATTTACAAACATTACCTCATTTAATCCAGATAACAATCCTATAAAGTAGATGATTTCAGAATCATTTCCATTTTACAGATGAAGAAACTTCCTTAGGTCACACAGGCAGTAGATTACAACCCAGGAGGTCTGGCTTTGGAGTCAATACTTTTGACCACTATACTATATTATGCATGTGAAAAAAACATTAAATTCATAAAAAGCTAAGTGCAATAAAATTGAAAATATTACTATAGCAGTTGCTAGGGCTATCCTAACAAAATAGTATACACTGGGTGGCTTAAACAGCAGAAAGTTATTTTCTCACAGTTTTAGAGGATAGAAGACCAAGATCAAGGTGTCATCAGGTACAGATTCCCCTGAGGCTCTCTTCTTGGATTACAGATGGCCACTTCTTCACTATGCCCTCATATGATCATTCTTCTGTGTGTATGCACCCCTTGTGCTTCGTGTGCCCATTTTTTTCTCTTCTTATGAGGATACTGATCAGATTGATTTAGGGCTCACACTAACATCCTTGTTTTAATTTAATTACCTCTTTAAAGGCGATAGCATCTCTAAATAATCACTTTTTGAAGGATTGAGAGTTAGGCCTTCAACATGTGAATTTTGGGGAAACAATCCTTCCCGTAACAGTTATTATTGCTAGCATTCATATTACTGCTAGAATAATAACCTGCTTACATTAGGTACTGAGTGCACAGTGAGCAATTTAGAAAATGAATAAATGTGGAATAGCTCATCTTGAGCTTTGCTGGGGCATCCAATCATTTTCTAGGTTCTGAATTGTTGAGAACTGTAGAGCATTCTGTTATTTCTTACCTAATCAATATCATATCTTATGTGGTAAAGATTTAGGAAAGTGCAAAACTGGCTATTTACTGATTTGATTTTAAATTTTGCTGCATTAATAGCCAACGTATTTTGTGTGTGTGTGTGTGTGTGTGTGTGTGTGTGTGTGTTTTAGCCCAAAGAAAATGTGCTTTACATGAACCTATACGTTTCAAAGTTATCATAAGAGAAATCAGTGCCTTGAGGATTCTTAGAAATTTTCTCATCAGCAAGTGAGAAGTAAAGCCATGATAAACAAGAAGAAAGCAGCCAGGAGGATTTTCAAAATGTGTTTGAAGCTGGGACGGTAGCTTGTGGGTAGGCAGGGTAGCTTACAACTTTGATAACTAGGAGACTTTATGGATTTATAACTGTTCTACAGAAAGGAGACTCTCCTTCGGCTTTGGAGTTCCTGAGCCTAATACTCAAAGGAAAGCTCTAGCTACAATCAGCAAATGACCCTCTGAATTGCAGGTGAGAGCACATATTCTAAAAGTTGTTTTGCTTAATATGTGTGTGCTGAGCAGAGGTTCTTTTGCTGAATTATAGTTGTGCAACTTGTTCTAACTTTGAAAGGAGATAGAAAGGAGTCTTCTCACTCTGCCATACTGCTGATGTCCCTATTTTGCTTAACATTCAGAAGAGAACCATGTAAAATTACTTTAATACCTAATGAAAGAAGGGAATAAAAGAAATTTCTATTTACTCAGTCACTGTTTTTCACAGATTTTCTCTCATCACTATAGGAAGCTTATAAGGTGGGTGCTATTATAATCCTAAATTTATGGATAAGAAAAGAATTTTAGAGGAATAAAGTATATTGGCCAGAGTATAACCAGGATTTGGGCCCATGGAATATAAATCTAGAACCTTTGTGCTTAATGACCTAAAGACAGATATCACCATTACCTCACAGGATCTCTGAACAGCACTAGGATGGATAGTTATTAACCCATCAAAACAATGAAGAAACTAAAATTAAGTAAGACTGGATAATATTGCCTTATGTCACACAGCTATCAAATCACAGAGCCAGAGAGAATTCCAGATCTTTGTAACTCCAAAATATTTTTCCAGAGAAGACCATGTTGCCTTTCTTTCTGGTTCTCTCAGGATGGGTTTTAGAGGAAGATAATAGCCACATTAAAGCATTACCTCATTCTGTGGCTATGTATCCTAAATAAATGGGTATTCTGAATAGAATATTTATAAAGATTAACAAGAAACAAAGTAAACTGAATACCAGCTGTAAATACAAAATTTATATATTTCTAATTATGTAAGAAAATACCCCAAGCCAAAAGTAAAAAAAAAAATTGTCAGATGCAGGTGTATCAGCTGAACAACCTTTTCACCATTTTCTATCTCTTTATTTTGAGATTACAATTGATGGAACATTGTAAATATCATTCTATTCAATAGAATGTTGCTGTATTATGATAGAGGGGCTCAAAGGGGGAATTGAAGGCTCAAATCCTAGATAAGAAACTTCTTACAAAATCAAAGAAGATAAAGTGTGATTTCTCCCATCTTTCTTCATTGAAATTATAACAGTGTATTTTTTATCAGAAGGTAAAAATGTGTTAAAAGAGAAGAACAAGATTGTGCCTTTTAAAAAAAAAAACAAACAGAAATAGGCTTTTCAAAACTGACAACACACATCTGAAAGAGGCCTCCTTTTCAGCTCGAGTATTAATTATTCATGAGGCACAGGCCCCAGTGGTTTCTATGAGCATCAACTTGGCCAGCCTTGATGACCATAGTTACAGTAAATTTCCAATTTGGGTGGAAGACCACAATCAAATAACAAGATTAATCCAAAATGAATAGAGAATCCAAGGCAAATTCCCTTGGCCCACAAGAAAGCTCTCAACAGGTTTCAAATCACTTTATACCTGCCACGGATTGCATCAATCTATTAAGCTAGCTTCTACTAAAACCAGTTCTCTCTTATACTGACAAGGAAAATGAAAACCAGAGGAGGTTAGATAATAACTTGCCCTAGGTCACAGAGCTAGCAACTAACTAAATTTCTTGTCTGTCAGATTAATGGCAACTTCTTTGTTGGCCATATCTGCCCTTATTACAACTACCTGCCGACTAGAGCCAGGAGACTCCACAGTGTGCAAAACACCTAAAATCGCTGACATACAATGTCACCTTCTTTCTCCCTTTGCCTCCCTGTGGCATCCATCATCCTGCCTTCCCTATTTCTTTCAATGTCATCAACTTTTTCCCCCAAATCATGCAGGCACAGAATCCTAGAGTCATGTTCAATTTCCCTCCTCGTCAAGTTCTGCTAATCCTGTTTCCACAACATCTCTAAAAGTTGTTCCATTCTAAGAATCCCAGATGCTAACATTAAGTATAGCACTCCATCACCTACCTCTCATTGCCACTATAACAATGGCTTCCTAATCTCTCTCCTTTTTTCTGTCATCTTGCATTCTAGCCCATCCTACCTAAAGCTATCTTTATGTCACATCCAAATTAAGCATCCTAACCTGTCATCATGTGACTCCCCTGATCAGAGACATTTTATCCCAAATTATCTTAAGTGATTTCTAGTGTATCCCACCTCCTTTTAGAAGCTGTGTATCAAGTCTTCCATAAATACAGTTCGTGTCATGTAAGTTAAGTGTGATCCTTTAAATTCATTAGTGTTTTTAAATTTTAGGTGGTACATATTATTTCTCTTAATTTTCTTATTCCTACCCTACTTCTATGCTTATTTCAGCTGGGCCCAACCTAACCAAATAGACTATAATTAAATTCTCAAGGCCTGCCTAGTGCTAACCTCTCAAGTTTAAGTGAAGGAAAACAAATCCACAAGAAAACTAACACACTACATATTATTTCACTTTTATTAACTGCTAGGCACTGAGTTAGTGCTTAGGAAGAAGAGAGTGAGGCCACACATATGAATCCTGCTTTCAGTAGTATCCACTCAGTGGGGAAATGTATGAGGAGATGACTTGATAGAAATGGTAAGACCTACTCTAGGAAAGAAAACCAAGATAGATCAGAAAAGAGAGATAAATCAATGCACTGGGAAGAGCAATCTGACTTTTTGAGCCATATCTCTGATAACAGCCCTCCTATTATTGTTTAAGGACCTGGGAATCAATAGTTTTCTATATAATATTTACTATTTAATATCCTATGACATTTAGATCTAATACACAGCCTATATCTTCCCCTATGTGTTTTCTTCATGGGAACAATATTTTTAAAATGGTATTCCCAGTATCATTCTAAGCAAGAGGTCTTCATCACACAGGCCCTTACTAACAAAATCCCAGGCTGGGAGTGACAATTTTCTATTGTAGAGAATCTTACCTTCGACAGTTTAATACAGTGAGAGCTTGTGCATAAAGGATAAGAAAGGGAGCATATTACAAAGGCTACCATACTGCAAGTAATCCAAACACTTGGGTTAAAATGGAAATCACATAAATATTAAACGTGTGCTTTTCCGGTTCAGGCTCCTCGGCAGACCAAGGTGCCAAAAGGAATGAATTT
The DNA here is from genome assembly GCA_027563665.1 of Antrozous pallidus. Classification (NCBI taxonomy): domain Eukaryota; kingdom Metazoa; phylum Chordata; class Mammalia; order Chiroptera; family Vespertilionidae; genus Antrozous; species Antrozous pallidus. The sequence goes on from CM050520.1 coordinate 61,391,494, forward strand.
TAATGACTAGTTTATAACCTCTGAGATGCTTGAAAACCTAACACAGTTGTGGTTAAAATGTAGTAGTATAAGAGCATCAGTGCAATTAACGATTCTGCAGGGAACATTCCCTGCTGGAACATTCACATTGGGAAACGAAGCTATTTCTGACCATTTAAGATGGACTGTGTCTAATTTATTGATCTGTAAATGTTACCAGAATATTTCATCCAAATATTGAATCACATTACTAAACAATCCCATCTCTCCATGGGATAAATGTAAATATCAACATAAAAACTGACATTTATGCCGGTTTACAGTTTCCTGTTTTTATGAACGCAGTTGTTTCTTTTTAAATCACTTGGGTCTTGAAGGCACAGTTAGGAAAACATTACAGACCCAAAATGCAGGTGCCAATGGAAGCGTTAGGTCACGGAACGACTGCTTTGCAGCTAAGTATAGCTTCATTTTCCACATTCTAATGTGTTGCAATGAACTCCCTCTGCAGCAGCTCCATTAAAAAGTATGGTTTGGGTAATGGTTTTCTTATTAGGAGGAGAGCAACTCCTGATATTATGAAGACTTATAAAGAGTTAGTCACGGCTGCTCTTAACTTTCACTGAGATAAAATACTATAGCTCATAAACCCTTCGACAACAGGGAATGAAAATAAAATGGCATTTAAATCCATACCTCAAAATAGTCTTTCTTCTTTTTAGAGAACACAAAATCAATGCTTTGTATAAAATCAAATCAAAATTTATCCCCCAGACCTAGGGCCAACCACACAAAGGAAGCACACTGAGATATATGTGTATATATAATTGAAGTCCCAGATTCCCACCTTTCAGGTTATTTCTTGGTTAAAGCAATATGTCTTCAAAAGGTCTCTTTGAAAAAAAATTATATTTTCACTGGCAAGTCACCCTTCTGTACATTAACATATACATTTTGATTTGTTTCTAGTGACTATTGTAGGAGACTGAGTAGGGTTCTGAAAGATAGTCACAGAACAGGTAAATCTTATTTCAGGGCAAAGGGGAAAAAATGAGCGGGAACATGGTGTAGGGGTAGGCCAAGAGCTTAATGTTTAAAGATCGTATTAGAACCATTAACAACAGAAGTCTTGAACTTGGGGAGTTGTTTAAGGAATAAAATGATTTCCACAGGAAGATGGGTGCCCAAAATGTACCTATTTGTAATACTGCCTGGAAAGAACCCTGCTAAAGTCTCCATGGAACCTTAAGAAGCCATGAGGATTACAATATACATAAAAATTAGTTATCTAATTTGTGATCTACCAGTAAAAAAAAAAAAAATAGCCCAATTAATGTGTTTGGCATTGTTCCTAGAACCCAGTGTTGGGAGAGGAAATCTGCCATGAGCCCGGAGCTCGGAACCCTGAGGCCTGAGCTCTGAACCCTGAGCCTTGAGCCCTGAGACCTGCACTTACTGCTGGGTATACCACGAATGCAAAACCCGAATGCTCTTCACACAAGCATCTCTCAGATTTGTATTTGCAAAGGGCAACCATGAAGGATGAAGGAATGTCCCCTCTAGTTCTAAGAGCATACTTGTTTACTTTTAGCCACAAAATGGTGAGTCCCCCAAATGTGATGTTCCTTAGCGTCAATGAAATCTAAGTGCTCAGCATCCATGGTGGCCCTATTCACATTGCCCCCACATTAAGCATTTTTGTGTGGCAGGAGGACAAGAACTGCCACATGCTGATGCTCATGATTCTTGCTGTCCTTTTCCTCCGAGCCAGCAATCTTGTTTGTATTTTCTCAGCATCCATAAACAAAGTTATCGGCTATAAGTAGTGTTAAATCCAATAAATGATACCTAGGAATTAATTGCTCAACAAAAGTAGCCATTAGAATGAATAAAAAGCATGCAGTTCAACAGCTATGTCAGGAGAAGATAATATAGAAGAATTAGTGATGCATTCCAAGATTTGAAATCATGGGTGAAGATTTTCAAACACACTGATGATACTGCAGTATAGTACAATGCAGCCAAGAAATCAATGACTAAACATAATTCCTTCCTCTGATCAGTCTAAAAAGACAAAAGGAAGTTTACCTTTAGAATAAGTTTCATGGATAACTCTTCCATTGGTCAGCAATCTCATTAGTCAACAGAGCCAAATATCAACAGTACAATAATTGAAATTTCTTTTGAGAGCTAAATATTTTAAACTTAAACTTCTTCTTATGCCACTTCTTCAAAATAGACTCACCCAGGCCTTGGTATTTTGTGAAGAGCCACACACAAGGGGCCAAAGAGCTGCATGTGGCTCGTGAGCCACAGTTTGCCGACCACTGCCTTATACAATTCAGGACTCTTAACATTTACTTCTTTTATTTAGCATCAATAGGTTTCTTGCCATTCCTAGAAATAATAAAAAAAACAAACACTAGTATAGTGCCCAATACTTCTAAGTACTGTGTAAATATTAATAACTTAATCCATACAGTAATTCTATTTTACCAACAAAGAAACTGAGGTACAAGATGTTAAATAACTCATTCCAAAGTAGATAGTTGGGAAACAGCAGAGCAAGGATTTGAACTTAGGTAGTTTAGCTCCCAAGACTGTGCTCTTAACTAGTAATCTAGAAGTCTTTCTAGAAACCAATAGTTAATAATGGAATGAAAAAAGGAGAGTTAACATTTTTAGCATCTCTGTTGATAGACATTCTTGTAAAATTCTCCCATATAATTTTATCCTTAAAGGGAAAATATTGCCACCATTTTTTATAGAATAGGACACTGGGACTCAAAGAAGATATATAGTTCTGACCATGATCTCACAAATAGGAAGATGGAGAAACCAGAATTTGAATTCAGGTTTGATTTATTCCAAATATTAATTTTCTATTACATGATTGTTCCTTCAAGACACTTAAGAAAAGGTTATGGGAAAAAGACAAACTTTTGCAAATGAATAATTTTGTCTATAAGTCCATTTTGACTTTAATGGATAGAAATAAATAGAACATGTTCAAGTGACAAGGTAATCCTGTCACTAGATGCTTCTGGTATTATTTGAAGGTGTTTATTTATTTGTGTGTTTACTATGCTTAATTTTGAATAGAAGAATTCCTTTCCCTGAGTATTTGACAATCAACTTAGCACTGAAGGGAATTCTATGCCTACAAAATATCTAAATTGCATTGGTACTTTAACCTGGCTGGGATTCACTTAAAATGCCAGAATGGTGGAGCTTGAAGAGTTCCTGATGCAACTTAATCTCCCTTCTTGGAAGAAGGAAGTCAAGGCCCAGAGAGGCAGCTGATCTGCCCAAGATCAAGGACTGAGGCCGGATCACTAAAACAGCTATCTCTAAGGTCTTATGAGCCCTATATTTCTGTACTTTTGTGAACCTGTGATTTACTTTTACACTGTTTATCAAAGGTGATCAATTCCACTCTAGAGCTGAAGCAAAAGTAAAAATCAATATTACAAAAACATTTTGGAATTTTTTATAGCCTAAGGGCCCACAATCCTCACATTTGGGGAAATCATATCTATTCTTTCAGTTCTCCCTGACCTACCTAGCTTTACCACATCACTCTCATGTTAATGACATTCCTAAATGGTAGGGCCAAAGGTAGAACACTATCTCAGATATTCCTGAAATCACAACTAAACAATTAGGTATTTCAATTATCTCCATGTGCCCATAGCAGAGTTACCCGTATATTTATTTGCCAATGACCTTTTATGTCAATTATGGATTTTACCCTTTGATGTATTTGTAGTACTTCCTGAGCTTAATCCCCAGTGACCACTAAACTGGCATTTTTCACAATCACTATAAAGCATGTCCAGACATCTCTTGCAGTTTCCCCATCACACCCTCTGATGGAGACACACTGCAATTCTTTTCACAGCAGAAGTCCTGGCATCCCTGAGCCCTTGCACACACTGTTCTCTGCACCTGAAAGTCCTTCCTCTCCTTTCTTTAACTGGTTGCCTCCTCTTCCTCTTTCCAGTCCTAGTTTCTCTACCACTTTCTCGTGAAAAACCCCCTAGACAACCCAAGAATGCCTTAACTCCCTCTCCCTGTTCTCCAGCATTCCATGCCCCTGTGCTCCCTTCTGTCATAACATCCTTTATCCTGTGTTGTAACCATCTATCTACAATCCTGGCTCTAGAACTAGATTGTGAGCCTTCCAGGCCTGGTAAAGACTATGCCTACTTTAATTATGTACTTCTCTAAGGCCAGCACAGTGCATAGCACAGAATAAAACTCGGGGAATTTGTGTAACATGAAAGAATGAACAAATTAATGAATAAATTTGAATTATTTTTTGCTCTAAGAGAAGTACTATTAGTCCCTTTGGAATGCCTGACCTCTTGTTTTATAAATTTACAATTCCTATAATTAATTCATAAATTTGGTTTTCTTTAAATGCTCCCATATTTTCCTGCCTTCTTAGTTTTTCTTAATTCTTATTCAGGAAGGAGGCTAGATATGAATTTAAGCCAATTTATTTTTAATCATCTGCAAACTACAAATTTTCCACAGTGCCATAACACCACTCTAGGGAAGAGAAGCTCCTAACAAGTGCAGCCTCTGCGGCACTCAGAAAGAGGCAAGGAAATGGCTGCTAATCACTTCACACAACCTCTCCTTTCCTCAGCTAACTTTGCGAAGAATGCCCCATGCTGACTACTCCTCCCGGGAGGTCACACAAGCCCTCTCTATTTTCTGAGCATCTGAGTGCATACCTGTCTTTGGGGGAATTCGACACAGGTCCTAATGAATCAATTTGAGTGAGCGAGGTCTGGCTCCCATCATTTGACTTCAGCCACACTTCATCTCTCATGTATCACAAGTGAGCAGCACTAGGCTTCTTTTCTTTCTTTTCCAAAGGAATAAAATGCCTTTAACCATTCTGAACAAATCGTTCTCACCAGGCTACAAAGTGCTCAACCTTCAGCTCATTTCTCATAATCCATAATTAAACCCAAGACTTACTTGGGATGGTAAGGAATGGTATTTATACATGCTCAGCCACATTAGGGTAAGGATAAGGCAAACTCAGCTTCTCAAGGTGAATAAACATATGGAACAATTTTTTTTCTGGCCAAGCTATTAGAGCCAAGAGCAGTTAAAAAAACAACACTCTGGTGACATTTGTCTGGTTTCAAGAAACACTAAAGTGTGAATTAGATGGTCTAAATAAAAACCACATTTAAGAATAAGTAAGTTAGACACAGCTAATGGCTTCTCCACCATATGTTACTCAAGATATATTTTCTCAGGATGGGTTTCATTAAATAATTGGTGATAGTCCTCATCCATTTCAACTAACATTTTTGGTGACTTCCATGTGCCAGGTACTGTGCCAGTGGTTGTTACTAGCATTTATTCATTTACCAATGAAGAAACAAGTTCAGAAAGATAATTGCCTTGCCCCGGATTAAAACCATCCTATATAATAAAAAAGTAATATGCAAATTGACCATACCTCCAATCAAGCCAGGCCCACAAGCCAATCAGGAGCAAATAAACTCCAACCAAGATGGCTGCGGCCACTGAGAGAACAGGCCAGCCAGGGCCACAAGTGCAGCGTCCGCACCCCTGGCCGGGCTGCCCGGCCACACGGAGGGAGAATGAGAGAGCACAGCAGCCAGTGACATCGGCCCCCTGGCAGGGCAATTGTACTGTGTTTTCTGGGTTCCTAAGGCTGGAAAAAGCCTATTGCCAAGAGGCTTTTCCCAGCCTTGGGCTGGCCAGGGGGCCAGGGTAGAGCCAGCCAGCCAGTCTGTGAAATCGGCCCCATGGGATTGCTGGCTAGGATACCCTGGCCTTGGGCTGGGGATCAGCCATCAGTAGGACATCCCCTCAGGGCTCTCAGTATGTGAGAGGGGGCAGGTTGGGCTGAGGGACCACCCACCTCCAGTGCACAAATTTTGTGCACCAGGCCCCTAGTGATTAATAAGTAATAATATAAGAATAAACTTTGTTTAATGTACTCACAACTGTAAACCTACTTTTGCTTCACGTTATATATTTTTGGTGAAATCCTAGAGAAGTATTCCACTGATAAAGAAAAAAAAAATTAATTGGGTTGAGGGTTTGGAAACAGGGATTCTGGCTAAGTCAACTTACTTAATAAAAGCATCAAGTGGGGGAATAAGCTTGGTGTGTGGCTACTAATTTACTAATCTGAAAAGGAGATCAATGCTGGGAATTATGAGATGCAGTTAGATGATTAGTAAGTTATGAATTTGAGAGTCATTATTGGCCTTTGGGGACTCATTATAGAATTAAAAGAAACACACACAAAAGTTTTAAGAAATATTTGAGCTAAGTCCGACATCTTGGCATTCCAAAACCTCTGGAAAGCAGTCATTTAATCTATGTTTGAATGCATTAGTGGGGAATCACAATGTAACATGCATACAATAGGTTCCATTACTGAATGGCTCAAATTAATGAAAATTACTTCTTAATATCAAAATTATATTTAAAATTCTATCTTCCCATCCTACGTGGACCATCATGATTTTATTCCTAGAAATACAAAGTAAACTTAATCCTTTTTTGCAAGTGCTTGAAAGTATCATAATCCCCCTTAAAACTTGTCCTTAAAGGCTACATATTTTAAAGCTTCAATATTTTCTGATGAACACAATATATTAAGATTTGTTTGGTAAACATATGTAGGATGGATTAGAGAAGGAAGAAAAAACTAAAATTGGGGAGACTGGTTGGAATGCTATTACAATAATGACGGTAAGGGAGAAGTAGGAAAAAAAATGAAGTTTTGGATGGAAGAATTGATAGTACTGGGTGACAGACAAATGGCTGCAAAGGATATAGAAGAGAAGTGATCCAAAGATAGATCTCTCAGAGTTCTATCAATTGAGAAAGTAGAAGAATGATTTTATACTAGATGCCCGGTGCACAAAATTTGTGCACTCGTTGGGGGATGGGTCCCCCAGCCTGGCCTGTACCCTGTCACAATGCAGGAGCCCTGCCCACCCCTCTGGGACTCCTTGATGAATTGCCCCAAAAAGATACACCGGAGCCCCGGATCTTGCTCTGCGCCACATGGATCTGGGAGGCAAGACACCTAGGACCCCCAAGCTAGCCTCTCCATGCAGAGCCGAGGGAACCCCCAGGCCTTGCCATGTGGAGCTGAGGGACACAGGCCTTGCCATGTAGAGCCTGGGGACTCCCAGGCAGACCATGCTGGACACACAGGCAGGCCTTGCTTGTAGAGCTGGGGGACCCCCAGGCAGGCCTCATGGATCCCCAAGCAGGCCTCGCTCTTAGAACCAGGGGACCCACCTCCTCCCAGCTCCACATAGCTAAGAGGTGCTGGGACTACCAGGCAGGCTCCATGTTATGCACACAGCATCAAGCCAAGCCCTGCCACCTGCATGTGCCTGCTGTGTGCACAGCCATCTTGTGAGGGTGTGAGGGCATCACAGCATGACCAACACTTAGGCTTTTATTAGTAAGGATACATGTTCATAGGGACTTTATTCATAATAGCCAGAAAGTAGAAAAAGAGCAAGAGTCTATACACATTTGAATAAACATCCTCATGTATAAAAATTGCGACCCCCGTGGCCCCCAGTGCTGCCATGGCCAGGCTTGGCACTGGGTTTGTGGCTGTGATCTGGACACCCCAAAACCCAGCGCCGCCATGTCCTGGTTTGGGGCCAGGTTTGGGGCTGCGATCGCCACCCCTGCAGCCCCCAAGCGCAGCCATTGCCAGGCTTGGGGCCAGGTTTGTGGCTGTGATTGCGGGCCCCAGCACAACCTTAGCTGGGCTTGGGGCTGGTTTGTGGCTGCCATTACCACCCCCGCAGCCCCAAGCACCACCTTGGCCCAGCTTGAGGCCAGGTTTGTGCCTGCGATCACGGCCCCCAGCACTGCCATTGCTGGGCTTGTGGCTGGGATCGCCACCCCCATGGCTCCCAGCGCCTCCCATTGCTGGGCTTGGAGCCAGGTTTGTGGCTGCCATCGCTACCCCTGCAGCCTCCAGCACCACCATTGCACTGGGGGTGGGTGGTCCCTCAACCCAACCTGCCCCCTCTCACATACTGGGAGCCCTCATGGGATGTCCAACTGACAGCTCACCCCCACCCTGGAGAAATAGGTAATCTGTGTATAAAGGATTAATCCATGAACTAGGGTCATGGGGATGAGCCGTCAGTTGGACATCCCATGAGGGCTCCCAGTATGTGAGAGGGGGCAGGTTGGGTTGAGGGACCACCCACCCCCAGTGCAATGGTGGCGCCGGCGGCCACAAACCCGGCCCCAAGCCCACCATGGTGGCACTGGGCACTGCAGGGGTGGCGATAGCCGCCACAAACCTGGCCACAAGCCCAGCAATGGAGGCACTGGGGGCAAAGGGGGTGGCGATCCCAGCCACAAGCCCAGCAATGGCGGCATAATATTCCATCATGTAGCTATATCACAGTTTTTTTTTAATCTACTCATCTGCTGATGGGCACTTAGGCTGTTTCCAAATCCAGCTATGGTGAACTGTGCTGCTATCAACATAGGGGTGCATATATATCCTTTCTGATTTGTGTTTCTAAATTCTTGGGATATATTCCTAGAAGTGGGATCACTGGATCAAATGGGAGTTCCATTTTTAGTTTTTTGAGGAAACTCCATACTGTTCTCTACAGTGGCTGCACCAGTCTGCATTCCCACCAGCAGTGCATGAGGGTTTCTTTTTCTCCTCATCATCACCAGCACTTTTCGTTTGTTGATTTGTTGATAATAGCATTCTGACAGGTGTGAGATGGTACTGCATTGTCATTTTGATTTGCATCTCTCTGATAATTATTGACCTTGAGCAGGTTTTCATATTTTTCTTGGCCTTCCTTCTGTCTTCTTTCAAAAAGTGTCTATTTAGATCAGTTTCCCATTTTTTTTAATTGGGTTGTTTAATCTTCTTTTTGTTAAGCTGCATGAGTTCCCTGTAAATGTTGGAGATTCAACCCTTATCGTTGATATCATTGGCAAATATGTTCTCCCAGGCAGTGGGCTTTCTTGAGAGGAGCCATTATTTATTATCCAATTTTATGCTTTGCTGTTCCCAACAAATAAGATCAGTGACTAGCTCATATAAGACTCAACATATATATGCTTCATGAGGCTCCTTAAAGTTGTAGAAGGTGGATAGGAATTGGACTCGTAAGATCCACACTGCATTTTCATCTCTGCCATTATGTGGTCCTAATAAGTCACTTCTAAATAATTTTATGTTTGGGAGTCACCACAACATGAGGAACTGTATTAAAGGATCACAGCATTAGAAAGGTTGACAACCATTGACTGATCTAATTGATATAATTATCCATATATTTGATTAGTCCTCAAGATAGCTTTGTACCCAAAATGGTTACAAAAAGTTTTGTGTCCATTTTTAGTTACCCCTCAGATTTTATCACTGCATTGTTCACTTTCATATTTTTCCACTCATATTCTCTCCCCGGTTGTATATCTCTTGAAGATAGAGACCATTTATTTTGCTTATTTACCATAGACTGTGATTTCATTTATCAGAATAACATTGTGTCTTTATCCCAAGTATCTGATACCTAGTAAATATTTTAGAAATGTTCATGGATAAAATAATCAATATCACACCCCATCCTACAGCAACTTTCAATTTTGTCTGATATTTCTCAGAAAATTTTAAATTAGACCTGGAGATCAATAAATATAATGTTTTGTCAAATTTGACAATATATCTGAGATATATAAATAGCTTATAATGTTTTGTCAAATATGTCTGTCCTTTTTTGAGGCTTTTTTGCCATGCTAGAGGTAACTGCATCCACTTAATTTCCTGTCTCAAGAAAACATCATTGATCTACTGCTGATCATTACATGTCTGTCCTCTCCCATTCTGCTATGAAAGAGGTCAGCTATGAAAGTGTGCAAAGACACTAAAAAATAATTTACAATGATCACCCATCAAGACCACAGAAAGAATGTCCTATAGGCACAGTCCTAGAAGAATATCATCTTACCACACAATGGCTGATAGGACCAGGATGGCCTTACATTTACCCTGGATCTGTTCCAAGCTCTATTTTCCTGGTTTAAACAATAATAATGAAAAGTAATGTTGCACTCTATTCTTCCATATGTGCTCAATGGCAGATCAATTACTAGGCTTGCCCTCACAGCACCTGGGAGATTTCTTAGCACTTATTAGTTTCATTTGTAATGTGGACAATAAACTGAATGGAAATGGGCTCCTTAATATTATCACTGTAGCTCTGGGCTAAGTACACCATCTAATGTTTTAACATGTGCTTCTTCTTTAGAGAACATTTGAGGCAGTTGAACTCATTTTTAGTAGCAATTCTTTAATAATGGTATCTGTTTCTTAACAAGGAAAGAGAATGCTTGACACTCATTAAATGCCTTTTTTCCTTGCCATACGAGTTACTCTGTTTTAAGTATCTAATACTTACATTTACTGAGCAACAACAGAGAGCTAGAAATTGAATTGCATATAAAGACATTCTCCTTCTAGGATTCTGCACTACATTGGTCAACAATGGAATAATTAAGCAAGTGGCTGACTTGCAAACTAAATTATATAAAAAGACACAGACCCAAGCTTGGAAATACATTTTAAAAAAAAGCAAATTGTCTAGCATCAAAATGCACATATCTGAGCATTGAACCAATTCCTGGAAACATCATGAGATTGTCCTTCCTTCCTTCCTTCCTTCCTTCCTTCCTTCCTTCTCCTTCTCCTTCTCCTTCTCCTTCTCCTTCTCCTTCTCCTTCTCCTTCTCCTTCTCCTTCTCCTTCTCCTTCTCCTTCTCCTTCTTCTTCTTCTTCTTCTTCTTCTTCTTCTTCTTCTTCTTTCTCTCTCTCTCTCTCTCTCTCTCTCTCTCTCTCTCTCTCTCTCTCTCTCTCTCTTCTTTTCCATCTAATTTTAAGTATTTGGTACTGGCTTGTAGGGATTAGATATTTCAATGCAATATATGCTTGTTGACAAATTCAAGTCTTGTCTGTTATTTCAGAATGGCAACAAAACAACTATTATTACCATCAATAAACAACATTATGCTTTTTTACTTATTATATTATTTAAACCTCCCAATTCTCATTTGAGTTAGGAATTGTTACAGATGAGGAATCTTAGGTCCATTAGAAGTGACTTACTGGGACCACACAATGGCAGAGATGAAAATTCAATGTGGATCTTATGAGTTCAATTCCTAGCCACCTTCTACAACTTTAAGGAGCCTCATGAAGCATAGATATGTTGTGAGTCTTATATGAGCTAGTCACTGATATTGTTGTTGGGAACAGAAAAGCATAAAATTGGATAATAAATAATGGCTCCTCTCAAGAACCTTAGAATTTAGTAGGAGTAGTAAGAGAAATAAGGCATGGCCATAAATATCTATGGCAGTAAGGCAGTATAGAATAAATGACACATGAGCTATTAGAACCAGGCATCATGTGGATTCAGGAGAAGGTAATGCTTGGCAAAGCTTTCCTGGAGAACATGCTGGATAAACTAAACAATGTTTAATAAATGAATAAACAAACAGGATGGAAATATAAAACCAATAAAGTAGTAGAAATCTCCGAAGAATGAAAACATTTTGCCAGCTACTATGGAAAGATGAAAGAAACACCTAAGAGTATAATCCTGTGCTCAAGGACCTTACAATTAAACTGAGTAGAAAAGAACTACACATTCAAAATAATGCAAGAACAATCTGGAACATTGCATATAGAAACTGAATGGTGAATTGTGTGATGGGAACAACAGAGTATAGATGTTCCTCAGAGAATAGGTTTCTCAGCTCTTACATCAAATTTGTCCACCAAGAGAAAAGGCATGAAACAAATATTACCAAAGGCAAAGAGAAGAGAGCATGAGAATATGGACTAAAATGCCTTGAGGTTATTTGTTTGAATATTTATCGAGTTTCAGGGTACTGGAAGAATACAGGGATAGGTGTACATTTAGAGTCCCAGAGATGGTCACAAAACTGTAACCAAAGAAAACACATGATGACTGCTATGCCGCATGTAAGCTGAGTGGGAAAGTCCTGAAATAGAGGTAGAACTCTACAACTAGTTGATGGCCTTGAGTAACTCATGTAATCCTTGGTTCTCAGTTTTATTGTCTATCAAATGAAGTTAATAATGCTTTCAATATCAAGTTTGTAGTGAGAATTTCATAAAACTTATTAATGCCATCAGCCAATTGTCAAAAAAGCACTGCCTGCATTGCAAATGCAATGCCAAATGCTGGGTGGAAATGAAGTAATAAATGCACAGACATCCCAATACATCAGTCACAAATTCAACTAATATTTTTTGAGAATCTACTAGATTCTAGATATGTTTCTTAACAGAGAATTTAAGTCAAAAGAGACAAAGTTAGAATAAAATATAGGTTTAAGTATTCATGAACCTGGATTGGCGATGGTTTCTTAAATATAACACCTAAAGTACAAGCATAAGATATTTATAATAATAAAAGGGTAATATACTAAAGAGCAAAGTTGGGGCCAGAGGGAAACTGGTACTGCTGGGGAAAGGAAGGTGTACTCTTGCATAAATTTTGTGCATCACACCTCAAATAAATAAATAAATAAATAAATACACACACCACACACACACACACACACACACACACACACACACACGCACACACACACACATATAAATGTGGACTGTATTAAAAATACATGCTTGGTTCTCAGAATAACTCACCATAAAAATGGAAACACAACACAAAGCATAAAAGAAAATATTTGCAAAGATAAGACTTAATATTTAAGTATATAATAAACCAATACAACTCAAGAATAAAATGATATTTAATCCAATTAAAATGAACAAATGATTTGAATAGATATTTCTCTGTAGCAGATATAAAAATGGCCAGTAGCACATGATAAAATTCTCAACGTTATTAGTCATCCCACAAATGCAGGTCAAAACCTCAATGACATAACACTTCATTCCCACTAAGATGACTATAAAAAAGAGATGGACAATAAAAATTATTGGCAAGGATATTGAGAAGTTAGAACCTTTATACACTGATGGTGGGAATGGAAACTGGCAGAGTCATTTTGGAAAACTATTTAGTAGTTCCTCAAAAAGTTAAAACAAAGTTATTATAAGACCCAGCAACTCTATTCTTAGGTATACACTCAACTGAATGGAAACCATATATTCACATATAAACATGTACCTGAATGCTCTTAGTAGCATCCTATCTAATAAAAGAGTAATATGCAAATTGACCATACCTCCTATCAAGCCACACCCACAAAGCCACACCCACTAGCCAATCAGGAGCAAATAAACCCCAACCAAGATGGCTGTGGCCACTGAGAGCAGGGGGGAGGCTTGGGTTTCCCTAGCAATGGAGGAAGCCAAGCTTTCCACCTGCCTTTGTCAGCCTAGGCCTCCACTCAGTGTTACAAAGTTTCAATTATAGAAGATATATCCCAACAGAAATGATGGCAGCCATGGAGTTGAAGAGAGCAGAGGCTAAGGTTGCCACCGGTGATGGAAGAAGCCAAGCTTCTGGAGCGCTAGTGCCTAGGCCTCCACTCCAAGCTACAATGTTCCAATTATAGAAGGTAAATGTCCCAACAGAAATGGCTGCCACCACAGAGTGAGCAGAAGGCTTGGCTCTGCTCCAGGCTACAAAGTTTCAATTGTAGAACATAAATTAATCCCAGAACCCAGGGCATCCATTTGGGTTGCTAGGGGGCATGGCTGGCCTGCAAACCAACACAGGCCTCTTGCCCAGGCTGTCCCATCCCCCAAGGGAACCCCAACCCTGACCTGGGACACCCTTCAGGGCTAACCAGCGGACCCCCACCCATGCACCAGGCTTCTATCCTATCTAATAAAAGAGTAATATGCAGATTGACCATCACTCCAACACACAAGAGGGCTGCCCCCATATGCTCAAAGATCCTGCCCCCATGTGGACACAAGATGGTCACCACAAGATGGCCAGCAGGGGAGAGCAGTTGGGAGGTTCCAGGCCTGCAAGGAAGGGCAGTTGGTGGCGATCAAGCCTGCAGGGCAAGGCAGTTAGGGGTGATCAGGCCAGCAGAGGAGGGAAGTTAGGGGCAAACAGGCTGGCATGGGGAGAAGTTATACATCAATCAGGCTGGCAGGAGAGTGGTTAGGGGGTGATCAGGCTGGCAGGCAGAAGCAATTAGAAAGGGAAGCAGGCGAGCAGTTGGGAGCCACCATTACTGGATTGTGAGAGGGATATCTGACTGGCCATTTAGGCCCGATCCCACCAGGATCCCAGATCTAAGAGGGTATAGGTTGGGCTGAGGGACAACCCTCCAAATCCCGTGCACAAATTTTGTGCACTGAGCCTCTGGTTATTTATATTAGCCAAAAAGTGAGGAAAAAGTAAATGTCCACTAGTTGATGAATAGATATACAAAATGTAGATTATATAGCCATTAAAAGAAACAAAATACTGATACATGTTACAATGAGTTAACTTTGAAATATTATTCAAAGTGACAGAAGACTGTCTATCACTAATAGTCATATATTGTATCATTCAAATTATATGAAATATCCAAGATAGTCAAATTCATAGACACAGAATGTAGATTTGTGGTTGCTAGGGGCCGGAAGGAGGGACAGATGCAAAATGACTATTAAGAGATATGAGTTCCTTTTTGGGTTGGTGAAAATGTTCTGGAATTATATATATTAGTGGTAGTTACATAACATTGTAAAAACGTTAAAAGCTACCAAAGTGTACACATTAAAAATATAAATTATAGTTCATGCCTAAAGTCCCTGTCCAATACTGCCCAAATGATCTTTGTGTCCAGCCTATATTGCATACTTCCCAAAAGAGGAAACTCAGTATTGACCCAAACAATTTATTCCATCTTCGAATGGCATTGGCTATTTTGAAAGATAATCCTTGCATTAAGACTGCATGCTTCTTAAAGGAAGAAGCTCTCTATTGTTCAGGTTGCCTGCAAGCAGAGCCTGAGATGGGAATTTAGGTAGATGTGATTTATTGACAGAGTGCCTTAAGAATGAACCTGTAAGAGAGGAAAGAGAATGGAATAGAAAAGTAGAAATATCCCAGCAGGGATGTGGTCAGTCAAATATAATCTGTATACAGAGTGAGGCTCTTTAGATCATAAGCCACAGCACAGAGTTGCCCACTTGAAGCATCACTCTGTCCTGAGCCATGGTGGTGAGGAGGGATGAGTAACCATGGGCAAGGAAGAGGACTGGGCAAGTGCAAGCCATTAGCAGCTAACACATCAGCTAGGAGTTAGGGTGTGCAGGTCTGTGTGGGCACCACAGTATCTACTCCACTCCCAGATTTCCTAGCAAAGGGGTCGAACACAGTAGTTGAGGGCAGGAGGCACAGAGGTAAGCCAGTTTTAAAACCTAACGGAACTCTTAACCTTCTGTTGCCTACCACCCACTAGCTGTGTGACATGAGCCCAGTCCTTTTTCACCTCTCAGTCTGGTTCTTTAGCTGTAAAATGGGCATAGGGATGTAATGATAATCAAGAGAAATGATAAACAACTTGCATTTAGCACTATACTAAGCACGTAATTAGTGCTCAAGCAGATATTATCACAGCAAGTATACATTAATTATTTGTTGATATAAAAATTTTGCCCATTTCCTTCCAGAGTGAGGCGAAGGAAGTTGAATTATTTCCTTAACTCCCATTGATTTCAAGACTTAAATTTCTAGCCCCTATGATACAATACCATAGCATTTTTCTCATCATAGTTGGAATTCACAAAGAGAAAATTTGAGTTTTGCCCCCAAATCCTTTTGCTATTCACTGAACCCATGACCTCCCGAGGAACAGTCACTCTCCCAATTTTGCCTTGTTGTCCTATCTGAACTATGTTTTTATCCAGGACTATCATAAATCCATCAGGGTCTGACTTCTTCCTTTGTGGTGGTGCATACCAAAGTCTGACTAGGAATTCATGTCCTGCGGTAATATTTCAAAGGTGTTCCAGCTTCTAGATTTATCCCCATTAACGGCGTTTTTAGAAGAATCTGGGATTTTGCCAGGAAAAGGCCTGTGGTCCAGCTGCCAAAACACATGACAACAAGCCTCTGACAGAAGTCCAGTGATGGATCTGCTGGCTGACAGCCTGGCAGCTCCGTCAGTGACACAGGACTGGACAGATTGGAACTTGACCCTGGGCTCGGGAGAAAGAACTGTTGATATATCATGATTAGTACAGAACACCCTAAAGAAAGTCTTCTCATTCACTAAGCATAGAAAGGTTCTTACCAAAGAGGAGGTAGCTGAGTGTGCACAGTATTGGGGGTATATACATACCACCTTCAAAAGCTGCACTCAGTAACTCTACAAAGATTATGTGTAGCAGGACGGTCTTTAACTCAAAATATGTCCCACACTCCAAGACATTTTAGATGGTGAATTGACTTGACATTTGACTCTCCTCTCATTTCCAGCATCACTCCACTACATACATATGCTAAGGAGGATATTCTTCACCCTTGCTCTCCATATGGAGGCCGGTCATGCTCTTTTGTTCATGCATTCATTCATGTATTCATTTAGTGAATATTCATTGAGTGCTTAGTGAGCACTAGGTATATATACCAGGTAGAAGATGAACAGAGGATAAAAGAGACCAAGGGTAGGTGACTGAGTTTGATTCCTGCACACCATAAACTGCCCCAACTCTGTAACGTGACAATTTAAAAGAAAAATTCTGTCAAAGCACACATCAACTGTTTCCATGTCTAGGCCGCTGTGAATAATGCTGCAATGAACATAGGGGTAGATATATATTTACATGTAAAAGTTTTCAAACTCTTTTAGATAAATACCCAGAAGGGGGGTTGTTGAGTCATATGGTAACTCTATTCTTAATTTTTTGAGGAATCTCCATACTGCTTTCCATAGTAGCTGTACCAGTTCACATTCCCACCAGCAGAGTATAAAGTGTCTATCATTCCATAGATGATTGGATAAAGAAACTGTGGCACATAGTGTATACAATGGAATACTACTCGGCTACAAGAAAAGATGAAATAGTACCATTTGTGACAACATGGGTGGATCTTGAGAATATCATGCTAAGCAAAATAAGTTAGACAGAGAGTCAAGAATCATATGATTTTACTCGCATGTTGGATATAAAACTGTAAGCAACAAATGAACAAAACCTCATAGACACAGCCAACAGTATGGTGGTTACCAGAAGGAAAAGGAGGGTGAATGAAGTAAGTAAAGGGTCAAGAGGGTCAAATATATGGTGACTGAAGGAGAGTTGACTTTGGGTGGCAAACACACAGTGCCAATATACAGATGATGTGTTATAGAATTGTAAATTTGAAATCTATATAATTGTATTAGCCAATGTGATCCCAATAAATTTAGTAAAATTTTTAAAAAATAAAAATAAAGAATAAATTCTGGGGGGAAAAAAGCTCCCACTTCAAATACCAATTCAAAAATGGTGGAAAATAAGCACTTGTATAACGAGATATTCAGCACCGTCCTGACCCTTCTCAAATTATGCCAGGAAAGCAGCTTGCTATTGCACAGCATAGAAAGCAGCTTGAAATGCCAGTGCATTGAATGAACCTTTAGTACCTCTCATCTACATCCAATTTACCCCAGGGAGCCAGTGTTCTGTGAGTCCATCCCCACTCTGTGAAATGGGGATGCTGTCACATCAAGGCTGGCAGACACCTGGGCAGCGGGAAGCACTGCTATTTGCATACCTAATGGCTTTGTTTCACCCTGTTAATTTTTCTTGTACATTTGCAATACCCAGGCAATAATAATGAGATAGGATGTGACAACTAAAACTCTCCAGTTTAGCAAGATTCATTTTGCAAAATCATCACAGAGCATCTGAATCACTGCCTAGCAGAGTAGAACAACATCTGGCAAACAAGAAGTGATGTATTATAATGTTTTAGCACCATATGGCAATGTCTTCAAAGTCACCTGCAGGTTGAAGTGAAAACCTATTTTGTAACTACCTCAGAAAATGGGGGGGCATGGAAAATCAAAGGGGTATGTAGAGAAAAATAATGTATGTGCACCAAAAGAAGGCGCTACTACATATTAAAATTTAAAAAATGAAATAACAACACATTTTTAAGAAGTTAAAATAACCAGTTGTCCAAAGATTTTAAAGTATAACAAACCAAAGAATCATATATTGAGCCACATTCGTATTACCCAAACTCCATTAAAAGTAATCAACAGTTATTGTGGTCAGCCTTCATTAGGATTCTTGCCCTTTGATATGAGAAATGAAATGGAGAAGCCAGTGTCACATAGAACCTTAAAATTTAGATGATTATTTTTTTTTAAATTTTCTTAGGGGAATAGAGTGATTTTAACATGTTCTTCCTTTTGATAAAGAACTGTCTCAAACTCCTTTAGGATGGAGAGCACAGCCTCAAGTATCTGGGATCCATCTGCTCTGGCCTCTGCCCAGCATATTCCCCTGCCTCTTCCTATCTTCCTACTCATTGTTCCATTTCTCTTAGTCCCATTGTGACCAATGTTACCCCATATCACACCAGTTTGGGTTTGAGTGGGGAAGTGCAGAGGAAAAGGGGGTACAAAACAATAAATAGTATCTCAATGCCGCCTGCCCCAAATTCCTCAAATTATCCCCTAAGGTTCCCAAAAGTCCTAAGAAAAGTGACCTGTATATGTTCCTAAGTTCTCCACTAAGCAACCAACACTTACCCGCCCCGCCCCCCCCCCCCTTCTCCTCTGGATCCCTGAAGTGATGCTGCTCTAGGAGATGCCTATGTTCATGAAAAAGGAACCATATCATCATGTTACTAGAGGTCCAGTGCACGAAATTCATGCACAGGTAGGGTCCCTCGGACTGGCTGGCGATCTGGGCCTCTGGCTGTTGGCCTGGGCCTTCCTTTGAGCTGCTGGCCAGGGTCTTCCTTCCCTGGCTGCTAGCTGGGGCCTTCCTTTGTTTTTTGCCACCCTCTGGTGTTCAACACACATCATAGCAAACTATAGAACTCCTGGTCAAACTCCTATAGGGACACTTTGCATATGAGCCTTTTAGATATATATACCAGAGGCCCGGTGCATAAAATTCGTGTATAGGGGGAGGGGTGTCCCTCAGCCTAGCCTACACCCTCTCCAATCTGGGTCATCCCTCTCACAATCCAGGACTGCTGGCTCCAACTGCTCGCTTGCCTGCCTTCCTGATTGCCTCTAACTGTTTCTGCCTGCCAGCCTGATCACCCTCTAACCACTCTCCTGCCAGCCTGATTGATGTCTAACTGCTCCCCTGCCAGCCTGTTTGCCCCCAACTTCTCTCCTTGACTGGTCTGGTTCCCCCCAACAGCCTTCCCGTGCAGGCCTGGTAACCCCTAACTGCCCTTTCCTGCAAGCCTGGTTCCCCCCAACTGCTCTCCCCTGCAGGCCTGGGTCCCTCCCCAACTCCCCTTCCCTGCAGACCTGGTCACCCCCAACTTCCTTCCTCTGCCAGCCTGTACACCTCCAACTGCCCTCCCTTGCAGGCCTGGTCCCTCACAACTGCCTTCCCCTGCTGGCCATCTTGTGGTGGCCATCTTGTGTCCACATAGGGGCAGAATCTTTGACCACATGGAGGCAGCCATCTTGTGTGTTGGAGTGATGGTCAATCCACATATTACTCTTTTATTAGATAGGATAGAGGCCTGGTGCATGGTTGGGGCCAGCTGGTTTGCCCTGATGGGTGTCCTGGATCAGGGTGGGGGTTCCCTTGGGAAATGGGGTGGCCTGGGCGAGGGGCGTGTGGTGGTTTGCAGGGCCAGCCACACCGCCCAGTGACCCAAGTAGAGGCCCTGGTATCTGGAATTTATCTATCTTTGTAGCCTGGAGCAAAGCCAAGCCTTCTGCCTACTCAGTGGTGGCAGCCATTTCTGTTGGATTTATTTACCTTCTATAATTGAACTTTGTAGCCTGGAGTGGAGGCCTAGGCAAGCCAGAGCTGCAGAAGCTTGGCTTCCTCCATCGCCAGTGGCAACCCTAGCCTCTGTTCTATCCAGCTCTGTGGCTGCCATCATTTATGATGGGATTTATGTATCTTCTATAATTAAAACTTTGTAGCATTCTCTGGAGGCCAGCAAGAGCAGGTAGAAAGCTTGGCTTCCTCCATTGCCAAGGAAACCCAAGCCTCCCTCCTGCTCTCAATGGCCACAGCCATCTTGATTGTGGTTTATTTGCATATGCGCTCCTGATTAGCTAGTGGGCGTGGCTTGTGGGTGTAGTGGAGGTATGACAATTTGCATATTACTCTTTTATTAGATAGGACTAGAGGCAGTGCATGAAATTCATTCAGGGTAGGGTCCCTAGTCCTGGCCACTGATCAGGGCCTTCCAGCTATGGGCCAAGGCCTTCCTTCACCCCTGGTGGTCAGAGCACATCATAGCAGGTGATTGAACTCCTGGTTTCCCAGTCAAACTGCTGAGGGGACACATTGCATATTAGCCTTTTATATATAGAGATAAATATCCTTGTTCCAATGTGGCACAGGTGATGAGTGGCTCTGACAATTGGGCCCCATGTTCAAAGGGCCACAATAGCCTTCATCTCCAAATGTCCCATCTGTTTGTCCCTGGACCACAATGTTGTTCTCCCCACATATCATGAATTCATTCTTCTAGTTTTTATCCATTGTACTCTTGTTACAACTCCACAGGTCTCAGGCATGACTATGTAGTGTTGTAATACGTACCAGAAAACACATCTAACCAATAGCTCTACACTCTGACCATGGTCCACTGCTTTTAAACCAAGAATACAAATAATGATTATAATAAAATAATTAGTAAAAAATGATAAAATAATATTACAGTTGCAATTTTTTTATTTTGTTTGTGTCTTTTGCTAGGCACTATATAAAGCACTTTACATACATTATGTCAATTATTGTCTCAACCACTTAGAGAAAGTGCATAGCTTATGAGGGCTAAAAAGTCAAGATTCAATTCCAGGATTCCAGATCTGACCTTGAAGTTGGTTTTCTTATCTATTACACATACTGACTTTTACTCCTCAGAGTTTTCTTTTTCACATAAATGTTTACATATTCATGGAAATATATTCTAGAGTTCTAAATGTGGCAAGAAATGCATGACTGCCCTCCCTAGGTAGTTTAACTCAGTGGATAGAGCATCAGCTTGTTGACTGAAGGGTCCCAGGTTCGATTCAGGTCAAGAGCACATGCCTAGGTTATGGGCTCAATCCCAGTAGAGGATATATAGGAGTCAGCCAATCAATGATTTTTCATTATTGATGTTTCTATTTCTCTCTCCCTCTTCCTTCCTCTAAAATAAATAGAAATATATTTTCAATAATGCATGAGTGAATTCTAGGTGAGTTGCATGGCTTAGTTTTTCAAGTTAGGACTCTCACTATCATGGAATAATGATTTTTATGTATGTGTTTCTTCAAACTTTACAAAGCCTTATATCAATGGATCCTCACACCAACTCTCAGTTCTGTGAGGAACAAAATAATAATTCTGAACATGGTGAGGGGCAAACCAAACTGCTGAAACAGAACCTGAGTCCAGGGCTTCAGGCTCCTAGCACTTTGCTCTTTTCAAGTTCCACATTTTATCCCCATGCCTGTTTGTCAGCAAATTCATCCAGTGTAGGTCCCAAACCTCAGGATTTATTCCTGCTGGTCCCCTACACATAAACTCTGTTACAACCAGAGTCAATGCCACCTTCCCCTTGTCTCCATATCTTCCCATCTCTGAGCCAATGCTCTGCTATTCTCTCTTCCCAGAATTCTCCCTGCTCCATTGCAGATCCCTAATCTCACTTGTCATGAATGAAGTCTTTCCCTGACCCTGTATTATGTGAGGTTCCTACTTCTATATACATTGTGTGTACCCCTCAGGTGATAATCCCAATGTTCTGGTTATTATGGTGGTATGAATACTTTTCTTATCCTACCCCCTGATTTAGATTGTAAATTCCTTGAGGAAAGGACTTGACCTTATGTCCCATACCTCCCTTGTTGTACCTAAGAGAGGGTTCCATTGCCAGAGTGGACACTTAATGGGCATTTGTTTAATTAAAATAACTTTAATCTGATTAACAAATGACATTTATGATCAATGACTACACTTTCCATTTCTACTTGGGAGTCTCCATATTTTCCCCCCAAACCAGGGCACTTTGAAGTTATTCTGAGCTTTTTATTTAATTTTCCCTTAATAAAGTTTGCCTCCCAGATGGTTCAATATAGTCTCTAGAAGTCCATTTCCTTATGGACTTATAGCTTTAAAAACTTTTTTTCTACCTTAACAATCTCCTGGATTATTTATCAGAGCCGATTCCTATCTAGTATATTTTATATTGTTTTCTTATCAAAAGGGATTATCCTATTACATTTCAAACACATTATCTTCATTTTCTTCAAACACCAAGTGATTTATGGTGCATAATGCATATTTAGGAAAAATTAAAGTTTTTCTAGATCAAATATATTGGGCATGACTATTTCATAAGCCCTGCATGTCAGGTTTTTTCTGCCTAGTTTCCATTTTCTATGCTGTGTCCAGCAATAGCAGACTGTGGTTCACAGCTAGGATGGCCGTGTGAGCCAAATGTCAAACACCTGCTTCTGCACGGATACTCACCTAAGCCTTATATGGGTCCATTGCTTACTCTGTTGAGAGCTCTAGGTTTGACATAGAAAGAGTTTAGAGAAAGACTGCATTGGGGAAAAGTAAAATCTTTCAAAACCACATTTGGCAGAGTCATGTCTCAATGTGTTTTGCTTTTCTTTACAAGTTAATGCATATACAAGGTAATTACTTGCACCAGAGGTGTAGGAGTACATGTGCTTCCCTCCCACCTAGCTCCTAGTCCAATACCTTAGGAACAACCACTGTTAGCATTCTTGACTCATTCTCAGAGGCTTAAAGAGAAAGCAGGGAAATTACATTGGACCCAAGGAGAGTCGATCCATAGCTATGCACTGAGCACCTGCCAGGCTGCAGGCACTATTCTGAGTGCTGCCCACAGTCCTTTCCTGCTTCACAGTTTATATCCATGAGTTGTACATTGTGTAGGGACTTAGCACACGGTGCCATCAGGGCTACAATTACAAAAAGTGTCAGGTGCTAAGGGAATGGTAAACACACACACACACACACACACACACACACACACACACACACACTATGGAACAGCTCCAGCAGGGGGAATTTTGTCAAGCACAGAGAATAACCTGTACAAAACCAGAAGGTCTGAGAAAAATGCATGTGAAGTTTGTCCATTTGAAAGAAGATGAACAAAAAAAAAGCCTCGAAAGAAAAAGGTAACCCAGCCAAAACCAGTCTGGCTCAGTGGATAGAGCATCGGCCTGCAGACTGAAAGGACCCAGATTCGATTCCAGTCAAGGGCATGTACCTTGGCTGCGGGCACATCCCCAGTAGGGGGTGTGCAAGAGGCAGCTGATGGTTGTTTCTCATCAATGTTTCTGACTTTCTATCCCTCTCCCTTCCTCTCTGTAAAAAATCAATAAAATACATTTTTAGAAAAAGAAAAAGGTAACCCAGTGGCCACTGACCACCTTTCCACTGGTCTTTCTATCATATTGCAGAAAGAATGCTGCCTGCCAATGAAATAATAATAATACCTAGCTTCAAATACCTGCTAATGAACTGAGCACCCCAGTTGCCTCATGTGTAATGAAGAGAAACCAAAGCCACATGGTGATTGAGAGAATTGAATCAATTATATAATTCATGCCCAGGTACCTAGCATAGCACCAGACAGACTCAAACAGTGCAACCCAACAAATGTTAAAGGTACAGAAAGGAATTATCTTGGGAAATGACATTTCTTCAGAACAGGTTCATCTGGCAAAGGTTTTGAACTGACAGGATACTAATCCAGATTGAGACTGGCATCCTACATCATGGAAAGTCCTAGACATTTATCTCCTACCTCCATCTTGGTTCCACCTTGAAGACTGGGCCACTTTCCAAAGTACATTTTAAGATAACACATTGCCTGGCTCCTAAAGCCTGATATTACTTATGATATTATTAACTGAACAAACGCATACACTAATACACTTATGGGGTGGGAAAAAAACTCTCTATTGCTTGGGAGACCAATTAAGATCTTAGTTATTTATATGAATCTCCTACTTTTCTGGCTAAAATAATAAAAATGGCAAAGGAGTTACTTTTTAAAAGATTGCTTACAGTCTTACTTACTGGCTTTCTTTTGTGGGCATGGATAAACAGATGTCTTAGCAAAAATGTTATATTAAAATGCATTATTGCCAAAGCCAGTTTGGCTCAGTGGATAGAGCGTTGGCCTGCAGACTGAAGGGTCTGGGTTCGATTCTGGTCAAGGGCATGTTCCTTGGCTGCGGGCACATCCCCAGTAGGGGGTGTGTAGGAGGCAGCTGATCAATGTTTCCCTCTCATGGATGTTCTGACTTTCTATCCCTCTGTCTTCCTCTCTGTAAAAAATGAATAAAATATATTTAAACAAAAACATTATTCTCAGAGGGACAAAATTCTCAAGTTCTTTCAATAGTGATGCTTGGTTTGACATCTTCACTGAGAATGTCTATGAGCAATGGTTTGGGCAGAAGACTGGAGAATCATGTAGTTGTGAATTTTAACCCCTAATTACTATTCAATTTGCATTTTGGTGCTTGCAAAATGAACATAAAAATGAATATAAAGTAATCATTAGAGGATAAGAGACACAACTCTGTGATTTCTGACATCCAGCACAGAGTTTCAATAGTAAGGGCAAAATACCTACATCAGCTCAGACATCTGCCCACTTTGGGCCTGGAGCTAGAGCACTTGAAATGCCAGGAGCCATATTTTGAAAGAGTTGAAGAGATCAGGCTTGACAATGAAGTATATGCACCTATTGTCCAGTCTATGGGCTTCCACTGGTAGAACCCTATAGAACTCCTTTAAAGAATTTTGTAGACATTGAAGGAAAATGTAGACCTCTACCTCTCTCTAATGTAGTGTATGACCTCTAGCATGTTAAAAGTCACTTAGTAATCAATGTTGACCATGCTAAAGATGACAATCCACTCATTATTCAATCAATTTGTAAATATTTCTAGAACTCCTACTAAAAATCAGGCAAAATACTAGACAATGGAGATTCAAAGATATATTAAAACATGGTTTCTGACTTAAAGGAACTTATAATATAGTATACCAAGTACCAAAAAAATAATAATCATTACAGAATATATTTTTTGCATAGAAGAGGAGATGGTTAAAAAATGATCTGCTATCAGACAAGAAGAAGAAATAAAAGGAGGAAGTAAAAATCGAATTATTTGCAGATGACATGGTATTGTACATAGAAAACCCTAAAGACTCCACCAAAAAAGTACTAAATTTAATAAATGAATATGGAAAAGTAGCAGGATACAAAATCAATACCCCAAAATTGATGTCTTTTTATACACTACTAATGAATTTTTAGAGTGAGAAACTTAGCAAGCAATCCCATTTACCATTGCAATAAAATAATTAAGAAATAAACTTAACAAAAGAGGCAAAAGACCTGTCATCAGAAAACTATAGGACATTGAAAAAAGAGGTAGAAGAAGATATAAACAAGTGGAAGACTGTACCATGTTCATGGATTAGTAGAATCAACATAATTAAACTGTCATACTACCCAATCTAAAGATTCAATGCCACCCTTATTAAAATACCAACAGCATATTTCCAGATCTAGAACAAATACTCCAAAAATTTATATAGAGCCAAAGAAGACCCCAAATACCTATAGCAATCTTGAGGAAGAAGAACAAGGTTGGAGTAATCACAATACCATTTCAAACTATAATACAAAGCCACCATAATCAAAACAGCCTGGTATTGGCACAAGAATAGTCATATAGATCCATGGAACAGAACAGAGATCCCAAAAATTGATCAAAGTCATTACACTCAATTAATATGTGGCAAAGGAGGCAAGAGCATACAATGGAGTCAAGATAGTCTATTTAATAAGTGATGCTGAGAAAATTGGACAGATACATGCAAAAAAATGAAACTAAACCACCAAATTAGACCACAAACAAGAATAACCTCAAAATGGATAAAGAACTTAAATGTAAGATGGTAAACCATAAAAATCTAAGAAGAATCCATAGGCAGCAAAATCTCAGGCATCTCTCATAGCAACATGTTTATGGAAATATATCCTAGGAAAAGGAAACTGAGGAGAAAATAAACAAATGGGATTACATTAAAATAAAAAGCTTCTGTACAGCAAAAGAAACCATCAATGAAACAACAATAAAGTCCACTACATGAAGAACATATTTGCCAATATTATCATTGATAAGGATTTAATCTCCAACATTTACAGGGAAGTCATACAAATTAACAGAAGAAAGACAAACAATCCAATTAAAAATGGGCAAATACCTAAATAGACACTTCTCCAAAGTGGACATACAGATGGACAAGAGACATATGGAAAAATCCTCAAAATCAATGACCATCAGAGAGATGCAAAATAAAACAACAATGAGGTATCACCTCAAACCTGTCAAAAAGGCTATCATGAACAAATCAACAAATGACAAGTGCTGGTGAGGATGTGGAGAAAAGGGAACCCTAATGCACTGCTGGTGGGAATGCACACTGCTGCAGGCACTATGGAAAACTGTATGGAGTCTCCTCAAAAAATTAAATATGGGTTTGCCATTTGACCCAGTGATCGCACTTCTACGATTATATCCTAAAAAACCCAAAGTACCAATCAGAAAGAATGCGGGCAGCCCTATGTTCATAGCAGCACAATTTACAATGGCTAAGATCTGGAAACAGCCCAAGTGTCCATCAGTAGATGAGTGGATGAAAAAGCTGTGGTACATTTACACCATGGAATACGATGCTGCAGTAAAAAGAAGGATCTCTTACCCTCTGAGACAGCATGGAGGGACCTGAAAAGTATCATGCTAAGTGAAATAAGTCAGTCAGAGAAAGATAAATATCACATGATTTCACTCAGGTGAAATCTAACGAAATAAACTGATGAACGAAGATCCAGAGACATGGAAGCATGAAACAGAATACAGAATCTCGGAGGAAAGGTGGGGGAGGTTGGGTGGTTAGGAGGTAATCAATCAAGGACCTTGTATGCATATGTGCATGGCTCATGGACACAGAGAATGTAGTGGTTAGGGCCTGTCATTGGGGATGGGGACAGGCTAACTGGGGTCAATGTGGGAAAAAGGGGGACATATACTTTCAACAATAAAGAATTATTTTAAAAATTTAAAGAACTGATGTTCAGTGTCAAATACTTTAGATACACTGCTGGTAGCATTATAAAAGTAAATAAGTAACTGCAACTGCAACACCTAAAATAAATATATAGTTACTGTAATTTTGACCCATTTAATTAATAAAATCAAGGCTGTTTCCCATCTAAGTTGACCAATAACAAAGAAACAGTTGATTTAGGTGTTTCAGTGACTGTTGCAAGTTCAATAACAGCCAAACTTAATTGACCAACGCAAAACTGTATTTATCCTTTAGGAGACCCTGTTTTGTGTTTAGGATCCAGTATTCAGCTCTACAAAATTGCTTCAACTGCAACTTTTTTTATCTCTATAACCCAAGGCTGAATCTTCTATATATATGGCCTTTGCTGAGGGAGGAGGCTGCTGATATTTAAAAGCTGAGATGGAAGGAGATGGAAAACACCTGCACTGAATAAACAGAGTCATTTGTTTTTGTTTTGTTTTGTCTTAATGTCAGTATGATTACAAATGCATGTTATCATTTTTTACCCAGCCTACTCACCTATGATCTTTCTTTGGAATCAGAAAAATGTCTCAGATCACCAGTAAAAAATTCATAATCTGGCAAAACATTAAATTATACTCTGCAAAGCAGGACATCTTCTCTTAGGTTAATACACACACACACACACACACACACACACACACACACACACACAAATTTTCTGACTTATTTTTGTTTACTTTTCTTAGCATGCCTTTAAGTACTTTAAGAGTCTCTGAAAGCTCTTTTTCCCACTTTGAATCAGAATACATTTTTTCCAGGATGGGAGAAAATTCCTATTTCAAATAGATTTGAAGGTCCAGAACTGACCCTCCTTCAAGAGCACAGGCCTGATTATAGGGGTGTTTACATTATATGCATTAACCACACATACTCATGAAGTAAATTAGAGACTTGAAGTTGCAACAAATTATTTTATAAACCCTTTGTTACATCCTTCCTTTGTACTAGATCTCCTAAGGTGAGGCTTGGAGTTTATTAAGTGTTCATTTATTATGTACCTATTGCTGTATAGTGATATGAAGACAGAAAAGGAACTGGGGCACATAGTATCCTTTTCATTGAAAAAGTGAAATATATACATATGATATATGAAAGAGTAAAAAACATTAATGGCATATATTTATAGCCTTTTACTAGGAAGGCATCCTGAGATCATACATATGCCTCATTTTAAAAATAAGAAAATTTAAACCAAGGGGGGGGGGAAATCCATAACTTGCCCAGGGCCACACATTTAATTCATAAAAAAGCTCAAACTAGAACTGGGTCTTCTGGCTCCTTTCCAAAACACTTCCCCTTTATTTCACATATTCAAAGAACAGGGATGGTTTAGGGATGATCTATTTCAAAGCAACCTCTAAATGACCATGCAATGTTAAAAACCACACACTAGAAAGAAAGTTAAGGATAAGATCATTAAGGACCAGCATAATGAAACAAGATTATATAGGAAGATTGTCTGTGATTAACCTTAAGAGAACTATAAAGTATGCACTAGTAAAGGTGGGGAGAAGAGTATTCTAAATAAGAACAATTCAATTCCATTCAGCAAACATTTTTTAGTGCTCTTTTCAAAACATTTATTGACTTGAGAAAGAGATTTGTTGTTCTACTTATTTATGAATCATTGGTTGCTTCTTATATGTATGTGCTTTGACCAAAGATTAAAGCCACAACCTTGATGTATAGGGATGATGCTCTAATCAACTGAACTACCGGGCCAGGGCCCTGAGTGTTCTTATATGCCAGCTAATATGCTACAAATTGGAAATGCATAATCAATTAAGATAAGATCTCTACCTTCAAATTATCTAGCAAGAGATCAAAATTTTATTGGAAAAAGATGGGATGGGAGACAATTCAGGCTGTTCTGGAACCACAAAACAGTGATGGGTAAAGCAGTTACACAATGAGGAAAGATTTCCTAGAGGCGGTGATGTTTGAACTACTGTTTGAAGAGCAAATGGTATTTACCTGGACTAAAATGGCAAGAAGGGAATTCAAGCAGAAGGACACCAAGCATGGAGACACAAAGATATTACTGGAGAAACCCAGAACCTTTGTGTGACTAGAACAAAATGCACTGGGAGATGGGGGGAGGGGGTTGGAGAGAAGCTACAAACATGGTGATTCATCAGGGAGGCAGAGAGGAGCTCCAGGAGCAAATGGCCATTTGTTTGCGAATATCTACCTACAATTTTTCTATTTCCTCAGATTCTTAGATGAGTTCAAGACCTAAACATAGTTAACGCCCAGTGGAAAGCAGGATTGGTGGGACCAGATCATCCTTAGACTTTTGTGCTAAGTTTAAACAAATCTGAAAAGCAGGAATGGTACTGAAGCATTTGAAGCAGGGAAATGGCATAATGAGATTTTTGTATTAGAAACAGCAGTTTGGCAAAAGAGTGGAAGATACATTGTCAGGAAAGCAGACTGGAAACTGAATCTAATCAGTAAACTGTGACAATAATCCAAGTTATCAGTGATTCAGACGGAAAGGAGAGCAGCAGCAATGATAATGCTACTAAGATTCATGAGATAGATGCTACAGGACTCCAGGCTAAGAAAGCATGAAATGTGTAGAAAAGGATGAGGAAGGAGGGGAGAATATGCCTTGTCTAACTTCCATTGGGAGGAAAGTGTGCTGTCACTGGGGAGTGAGAAGTGAGATTGTATGTACATACAATCTGTACCATCGCATGGATGGAGTTAATGCCACAGGAGTGGATGGGATCTTCTAAGGACTGTTTTGAGTGAGAAGATTGCTGAGTGAGGTGCCTTTAGGAACCTGTTTTAAGAGAAAGGATGAGGCTGTGAAGGGAGCTGAAGAAAAGAGTTGGGAGGAAAACTGAAAACAAACTACAGAAAACATAAAGGTAGATGTAAGCAAATGGGATGCAAGAGTAGCTTAGTTGGAGCAGAGTCCAAGTAAGGCATCTATAATAATAGAAGTGTAATATACAAATTGAATGAACAGCCGAACAGTGGAACCACTGGCTGGACGACCATGCTATGATACTCATTTGCATCAGGCCAGCCAAGGGGGGTGCAATGTGATTGGTCAGGGGAGCCCGCCATCATCCCATGATCGCCCTGCAGAAAAGGCCCAGGCCACTGGCCAGTAGGGCAATCAATCGGGAAGCTGCATGATTGCCCCAAAGAAAGAAGCCCAGGCCACCCACTGGCAGGCTATGGCAGGTGGGCAGGGCCTCCCTCTGCAGGAGTGATCCACCATTGGAGCCCAGGCCTGGTGGGCAGGGCCTATCTCTTTGGGGCGATAGATCACGGTGCTAGGTGCTAGCTGGGACTTCATGATGGATTGCTCCTGCAGAGGGATGTTCTGCCCATCTGCCCCAGGGCTGCTGCTGGGCAGTCTGGACCTCCTTCTTTGGGGCAACCCATCATGGGGCTCCAGAACTATGAGAGCGCTCAGGCTAGGCTGAGTCGCCTCACCCCACTGAGTGTACTAATTTTGTGCACTGAACCTCTAATTTGTAACAGTGCCTCATAGAGTCTGGTCAAGAGAATGACTTGGAAGCCTGGGTGAGCAGTTTGTGTTTGCTATAGAGAGAATTGTGGGGTTAGTGAGTCAGTGGATTTCATTTGCAGCAGTGATAGTAATGTCTTTCTCTTGTGCTTTCACTATGTTCAAAGTTCTTTCACATTCATTAATGTTCTCATTTTCTACTCATCTCTTTGAGAGAGATAGGGCAGGACTAATTATCCTATTTTAAAGATAAGGAAACCAACTCCCAGAAAAGGCTGAGTGATTAGACCTCACTTACATAGCAATTAAAGGCAGTGCTAGGACTGGAATCCTGATTTCTGGTTCCTACATCAAAGACTCTCTCTAATTTGCAATCTTGTCCAGCCTCAGGCCTTTTCAAGCTCAGCTGACCTAACAGGACTGTCTTGGGACCCAAGGAGAGGCCCTTCTCCCCTGAGAGTCCCCTGATTCTTCCGTGGAATTATGTGAAGCCATAACCCCCAGGTGGCATATTAAGAGAAATCCAAGGGAACCACCACCCTCACTCTGTGCTCCCTGCAGCTGCTCTGGAACCCCTCCTCAGAAGGGCTGAAATAGCAGGCACTGCTGCTGGTTTTCACACCCTGCCTTAGGAATGGCAAACAGCCACTAGACCAGACCTGTGGTGAGCAGGTCTGTTTTACAGATCACTTCAGGCCAACCCACCATTCTGCCTACTACAATTAACAAGGTGAGAACAAAGCTTGGTTCTGGGTTCTTTGAGATAATCCTGCTTGTGCCAGTTATCACAGTTCTGCCCTGAGGCCACAGTCTCAAGTCAACCCCTTGTCACTCAAATGCATACCCTTGGTAAGAAAGGTTGATATACTCATGGAAATCCATTCTCACTCGTGTAAAAGAAAAGTGGGTAACTCTTTTAAAGTGTCAGAACTTTTGGAAGGGATCCAGAGCTCTCTGCAGTCCACTGTTTGCCTTAGAAGCTAAAAGCCCTAAACTCTGTCTTAGGAGCCCAATGGAACAGGGTAGCTGACTTCTTCATCTTTCTCAAAAACCAAGGCTATCTATTACCTGTAGCCCTGTAGTGTTGGTCCCACTGGGTTCCTGGACCAAAGTGAACTAGAAAAACAGCATTTTAGCAACATTAAACTTCCAGACAGGGGGTCAGAAATTGATCTTACAATCATAGACTCACTATCATAATTCAGTTTGCTTGAAGGTAAAACCTGAGTTCACAGCATTCACCAGTTACTTCTGGATTGGTCCAGTCTATATAATGGCTTCTAATTCAATTTCCTGCTTAACATCCAGCTTCCTGTAAGAGTAGGAGTTTGCAAACTGTGACTCTTGGGACAAATCCCATCCTCAACCTACTGCTGTAAATAAGGTTTATAGGAACCCAGTCATAATTATTTGATTTTGTACTGTCTGTGGCTCCTTTTGAGCTATGATGGGAGGTGAGTAGTTGTGATGAAGACATATGGCCTATACAATCTAAACTATTTACTATCTGACCCTTTGCAGAAAAAGTTTGCCAGCCCCTGCCATAGTCACTAAAACTCTGTCCTAAATCCCAGAATACAGAACAAATGTCCTGACCCACCATGGATTCTCTTCTACACACTCTCTGCCATGATCTGCCTCCCTTTCCTTTACATATCTAAGTCACTCCATGCACTTTGGCCCATTCAATGAAGGGAAAGCTGTATAGTTTATAGAAGAGGTAATACCAATTACAGGTAGGTGTGTTTTTGAATGTGAAATTATCAGCAAATAAATTAGCAAAGCCTTTGGAATTCAATATGCAACAATCTATACTAATAAAAGGGTAAAATGCTAATTAGACCAGATAGACCAGATGTCTTCCAGACATCCTTGCTGACAAAGCCAGGGCCCAGGCAAAGCTGGCCCAGGGTCCCAGGTGCCTGCAGCTAGCCAGAGGAGGAAAATCTGTGTCTCAGGTGCAGGGGCTGAGACAGAAGTGGTTAGGGATAATCAGGCAGGCAGGCAGAGGGTTAGGGGCGATCAGGCAGGCAGGTAGACAAGCAGTTAGGAGCCAGTGGTCCAGGATTATGAGAGGGTGCAGGCTGAGCTGAGGGAAACCCTCCCTGCCCCCCTACTCCCAAACCCTCCAACCTCCCCCATCCTAGTGAATGAATCTCCTGCCCCAGACCTCTATTCCTATCTAATAAAAGAGTAATATACAAATTTGACTGTACCTTCACCACACCCATAAGCCATGCCCACAGCCATGCCCACCAACCAATCAAGAGCAAATTGTGCAAATAAACCCCAACCAAGATGGCTGCCACCACTGAGAACAAGAGGAAGGCTTGGGTTTCCCTGGCAACAGGAAGCCAAGCTTTCTGCCTCCCTAGGCCTCCACTCAATGTTACAAAGTTTCAATTATAAAATATACAGAAATGGCGGCAGCCACTGAGCTGGAGAGAACAGAGGCTTGGGTTTCCCTGGCAATGGAGGAAGACAAGCTTTCAGTCTGTCGTTGCTGGCCTAGGCCTCCACTCTAGGCTACAATGTTTCAAACAGAAATGGCTGCCGCCCCAGAGCGAGCAGAGGGCTTGGCTCTGCTCCAGGCTACAAAGTTTCAATTGTAGACATAGATTAATCTCAGATCCCAGGGCCTCTGTTTGGGACACTGCGGGGCATGGCCAGCCTGCAAACCTCGACAGGCCCCTTGCCCAGGCTGCCCCTCACCCCAAGAGAACCCCCACCCTGATCTGGGACATTCTTTAGGGCAAACCAGCTGGCCCTCACCCATGCACGAGGCCTCTATCCTATCTAATAAAAGAGTAATTTGCAGATTGCCCATCACTCCAACACACGAGAGGGCTTCCACTATGTGGTCAAGGATCCTGCCCCCATGTGGACACAAGATGGTTACCACAAGATGGTCAGCAGGGGAGGGCCATTGGGAGGTTCCAGGTCCTGCAAGGGAGGGCAGCTGTGAGCGATCAGGCCAGCAGGGGAGGGGAGTTGTGAGGGACCAGGCCTGCAAGGGAGGGCAGTTGGGGGTGATCAAGCCTGCAGGGGAGGGCAATTAGGGGTGACCAGGCCAGCAGAGGAGGGAAGTTGGGGGCAAATAGGCTGGCAGGGGAGCAGTTAGACATCAATTAGGTTGGCAGGGTAGTGGTTAGCGGGTGATCAGGCTGGCAGGCAGAAGCATTCAGGGGCAATCAGGGAGGCAGGCAGGTGAGCAGTTTGTAGCCAGCAGTCCTGGATTGTGAGAAGGATGTCCGACTGCCTGTCTAGGCCCGATCCTATTAGGCCCCTAACCCTCTGCCTATTAGGATCGAGCCTAGACGGGCATGGACATACCTTGAGAGGTCCCAGATTGGAGAGGGTGCAGGCTGGGCTAAGGGACATCCCCTGCCCCCCATGCATAAATTTCATGCACCTGGCCTCTAGTTAACTTAATAATGCATTTTTCTTCATCAGATTAAAAAAACAACAATCAGAATCAGTCTTTCTTCTTGCGGCAAAGATAACTGTATCTGCTTACTATCTTGCCTCAGGGCTATGTCAGCTTCCCAGTTCTCCATTATGTAGGCAAAGATGGCCCAGGGTCCCAGGTGCCTGCAGCTAGCCGAGGAGGAAAATCTGTGTCTCAGGTGCAGGGGCTGAGGCAGAAGTGGTTAGGGAAAATCAGGCAGGCAGGCAGAGGGTTAGGGGCGATCTTATTAAGTCACAGAACATCAAGCTGATCAATCACATCAATAATATTTTGTGGAAATTACTATACTTCCTGAGTGCCTCCCAGAGATTTCTACCAAAAGCTGAAATACCGTAGACTCTGATGTAGTAGTCCTGATTATAGGACTTTATCTTAGAATCTGTGCTAATGTAATAATCAACCACATACAATGAGATAGGCAACCAAAAATGTTTACTGTATCGTGACTCATAAGTGTGAAGCACTGAAAAATCTTAATTTATAAAAGAGAAAATTGTTTAAATAAACTGTGATAGAATCATATTCTGGAATTCTATACAGACTTGACAGGTAGTATAAATATATATTTATTGATCTGGAAATTATTTCTCAATATATCAAATGAAAAAATATGTTATAAAATAGTTTCTATATTATAATAATAATTTGTCACAAACTTTATTTCTTTAAAAGTCTATCTCTAGATGGAAAGATATATATACTAGAATGTTAAAGGTTATTTTAAGGTGGATTATGAGTGATTTTACTTTATACTTTCATCTTCTGTTTTATCTGAATGTTTTATGTAAACTGTATTTTACATTTACAGTAATTTTAAAAATGCCAATTACAATTTAGAAAAACAAAACAGCCACTTTCCAGAACTGAAGTCAATATCTGAGAAAGATGTACCTCAAAGCTGAGCATGATGAAGCTCTGGGGAATTTAACTGAGCTTCAAGTAACCTCCCCAACAAAAGATGTAGGCCAACAACTAGGGCTGGACAGAACCTGCAGGTGATGAAGTGGATCCATCCAGGATCATTGGAGGAATGCAGGGGCAGGGAGTGAGGGAGGCCACTGTGGGTCCTCCCTTTAGAACACTTAAGGTGTTTACATAAGCCAGTGCATAGAAGGTAAACAGAACACGAGGAACTAGAAACTCTAAAAGAAATTAAAGAACAAAGATGTGCATACTGATTAATGACTCATAGTCTCTCTCTCTCTCTCTCTCTCTCTCTCTCTCTCTCTCTCTCTATATATATATATATATATATATGTATATATATAGTGATTTCAACCTATGTACATATCTCATTAAGAATAATTTCACTCTATTATGTGCCAGGCACTATACTAGATACCAAATATAAAAAGATAAATATGATGGGAAGAAAGAACCAGTCCTTTTCTCCATAAAGTTTATAACCTAGAAGAGGACAATCAGGCAAAAGGGAAATTACAATGCACTTTGACATAAAGAGAGTGAGATGGTTATGACAGGCATGCACATGCAACATTGTGTTGGGTTGAGTAATAGAAAAAGGATTCCAGAGAGAGACAACATTTCGAATGAGATCAAAGGAATAAGGAGTAATTAGCTGATAGGAGAAAAGGTATAGAAAGTGAGGTTGGGAAGGAAGAGGTGGTGAGTCTTCAAAGCAGAGGACATTTAGAGCAGTCTAGTTAAGGTCTTTTTCTTTTATATGAAGCTTCCTATAAGTGCTTATGCTTGAATATTTTCAGTCCCAGGGAATCACTTTTTCCCAAATCGGTTCCATTTTGGACAACTCTAGTTGTTAGAAAGCACTGCTTTAAATAGTGTCCCCTCACTGCCTTCAATAAATTCCATTCATTGATCTGTTTCTTCACTTAGAAATTATACAGAATAAGTCAAATCACTTTTCCAGTATTTGAAGATCATTATCAAATCCTTTGCTGGCTTCTCCTCTAATAGTTCTTTTCTCTTATTTTTCATGATCTAATTTAAAATTCCTTAACAACCTAGTCATTCACCTTTAGACATCCTGTAAGATGCCAAGGTACCGTGTAAACGTTAAGATATAATAATCCATTCAACAAACACCTACTGATTATGCTCTACATGACAGGCAATTTTCTAGATTCAGGCAAAAGCCAGAGAATTAAATGGAGAGGATTCTTGACTTTGTGGAGCATATATTCTAGTGTGGGGAGAGAGAGAGAGAGAGAGAGAGAGAGAGAGAGAGAGAGAGAGAGAGAGAGACAGAGAGAGAGAAACAGAGAGACAGAGAGAGACAGAGAGATATTCTAAATAATAAAACCCTAATAAGCAAATCAACCAAACGGTGGAACAACTGGTTGCTATGATGTGCGCTGACCACCAGGGAGCAGATGCTTAATGAAGAAGCTGCCCCCTGGTGGTCAGTGTGCTCCTTCAGGGGGAAGCACTGCTCAGCCAGAAGCCAGGTTTTGCTGCTCCTTAGCGCTGCTGAGGAGGCAGGAGAGGCTCCCGCCACCTCCGCTCAGCCAGAACTGGTCTCACAGCTGGCCAGCGCAGCAGCAGTGGCAGGAGCCTCTCCCACCTCTGCTACAGGCAGGCAGTAAGGAGCCAGGGGTCCTGACTGCATGAGTCCCAGACTGCGAGAGGGATGTCTGACTGCTGTCTTAGGCCCAATTCCCAGGGGGACAGTCGAGCTTAAGCTGGCAGAGGGACCTCCCCCAGGGCGTCCCACACTGCAAGAGGGTACAGGCAGCTGTGAAACACCACCCACTTCTGTGCATGCTTTTGTGCACTGAGCCTCTAGTATATTATAGATGAGATAGAGAGAGATAGAGATAGAGCTGGAGATAGATAGAGATAGGGATAGGGATAGGGATAGGGATAGGGATAGGGATAGGGATAGGGATAGGGATAGGGATAGGGATAGAGATAGGACAGGGACAGAGATAGAGATAGAAACAAAGATAATCTTAGAATAGATTCCTAAAAACAAATTAGAGGGTCAAACAGCAAGCAGGTTTTTAAGGCTTTCAATACATGTTGCTGAATTGCCTTCCAGAATATTTTTTTTCCCAATTTCATTTTGCACCAGTAATGTGTGAAATTTCTAATTCCCAGTACCTCAGCCTCTAATTATTTTTAAATATTTCCAATTTGGTTAGTGAATAATTAAACCTCATTTTAATTAGCAGTTTTTATTACTAGTAAGCCTAAACATTTTTTGGATTTTTGTGAACTGCTTATTTATATTCTTTGACCATTTTTTTGAAAGTGGTTTCCTTTAAGTCAAATAGTTGTAAATAATTCATCATGTAATAAAGATATTAGTCTTTAATGTTACCTATATGGTACAAATAGTCTGCCATTATTTTATAATTTCCTTAATGATATAGTTTTGTCAAAGAGGTGTTTTCAAGCTTTAGGCTTTTCTAATAGTCAAATCTATTCAACATTTTTTTTTCATGTTTTCTGGTTCTGGCTTTGATATAGTTCTGTGGAAATTGGAAAATTCTTTCATACTATGTCATATAATTCTTCATATATAATGACTTCTGGCCTTTCTCTGAATTTAAAAACCTAATAATATTTAGATATTTATTATTAATTTTGGTGAGTGGCGTAAGCTAGTTATCTTTACTGGTTTCTTTTAGAAAAATCCAGTCATCTCAATAACAATATACCCTTACTCAGTTTCAAAAGGCACTGATCTTTTAATTGCCATTCTATCTGAACAGATCATATATTAGTTCATATTTTTTTAAAGCATGGGCGACTGGACTCTTATTCCTCCATGGCTCTGAGTAGTGGCTGTTCTATCAGAGGAAGCATATGCTCTCCAATATGCCAAGTCCATACCTCCAGTTACCATTCTGGGTTCTTGTAGAAATATTAGTTTTGAATTCAGCCCTAGGATATTCTCCTACTTGTCAAGTGCTCCCCACGTCCCCGATACCTCTGTTTCCTAATAATCTTACCCATGTTAGTAAGAATGACTAAACCTCTGGCAACAGCAGTAACAACATCTGTAACAAGGAAGAGTACCTCAGGTCTCAGTTCCCACACAGAAGTGGATGCCCAATATTTAGGAGGTGTCTCAACCAAAGAAAAGGAGCCCACAGCTGCCAAATGTCAAGCTGCTCTAACATGCAAGTGTTGTGTTTGGGCCTACATAACAAAACGTAGAGTACTATTCAATAAGAATTGCAAGCTGGTAATGCTTTCCTTGATTTGTTCATGTAGTCCCTCTAAGTGTGCATCTTGAGGCTGCTGCTGTGATGGATTTTTTAACAACCCAGTCATAGAAGAGGCATGCTTGATGCAGGCAAACATTTCCAAGTCCTAGGGAGACCCAGAGAGAAATCAAAGAAAGCTAGATTGTGGCCTACACAATAATAATAAGCTACCAATTATGAGTGTTGAGGAAATAAATGAGGAAGCAAATGGAAAACCACCTCTATCTTCAGAATCAGTGACCTAGGTACTTCATGTATTTGCTGAGCTAATAGAGTTATGTGAACTAGGCACTGGCCCATACACATACTCTTTTTTTTAAGTATATTTCACTGATTTTTTACTGAGAGGAAGGGAGAGAGATAAAGAGTCAGAAACATCGATGAGAGAGGAACATCAATCAGCCACCTCTTGCACACCCCCTACTGGAGATGTGCCCACAACCAAGGTACATGCCCTTGACCAGAATCAAACCTGGGACCTTTCAGTCTGGAGGCTGACGCTCTATCCAGTGAGCAAAACCGGTTTCGGCCACCTACTTTTTAAGAATAAAATTAACTGCATCCTTAGACTATAGGGAGAAGATTTTAGAAAACACCTTTACTCAAAAATCCCATTTCTTGATTTGTCAAAAGGTCAACTATCAAAGCATTAGAAATAGATCATCCAGGGATATCTGATAAGAGGATATGATAGTTAATTTTGAATCATTTTTGTATGGTAGCATTTGAATTAGTAAATTTTTAGTAAGCAGATTGTTCACCATAATGTAAAGAACAATCAGTTAAAGGCCTAAGTAGAAGAAAAAGTTTCCCTGAGTAAGATGGAATTCTCCAGCAGACAGCCTTCAGCCATCATTTCCACCGTCAGCTCTTCTGAGTCTACCTGGCATCCTGAAGATAGGAACTGCACCGTTGGCTTTTCTGAGGCTCAGGGCTGCCAGCCCACCTTGCAGATTTGGACTTACCAAGCTCCAAACCACAGGAGCCAATGCCATATACATACATTTGTTTCTGTTTCTCTAGAGAACCATTATCAATATAAAGGGCAAATTATACTAGAGAAATAAAAGTAATCAGCTCTGTAGGTTCTAAAAGAATAGTAATGATAAACAAGAAATATAAGTTTTATGGAAAAGACAAGAAAAGAAGCAATAAAATAAAACTGACATGCACCTAGTACAAAGATCTGAACATCTAAAGGGCATCAGGGAACTGATGGGCATGGCCAATGAAAGGGAAGAGGTGAATGAAAACAAAGATACCGAAAGTATATAATTTTGTGCTGTTTGTCCAAAAGCAAGTACTAAAGATGGTAAATACGAATCTGAAATGCCTCAGAGGCAAGTGCTGCTGGACTCTGCCAGGGTCCAATGATAAGTGTTATATGAGTCACAGACCAGAAACTTCACAGATGTTTGGTCCGTGTTAGAGGGAGACCACTGGACAAGAACAGGATTGCTAAAGAAACTGGGACAGTGCTCAGTCTTTATGAAAACTAATTTTTTAAGAAATAGAAAAGGAAAAGTAATAAAAAGAAATATTGGGCTCTCTTTTGGAAAGAAATGCACTGAAATTAGGGTAAAACATGGTTTTGTCATTTGCTATCAGTGTGACCATGAGTAAATTTCTTCTCTTATCTATATATGTCAACAAGAAAATAATTCCTATTCAGATAAATAAATACTATAATATATGTAACATTATAGTCTTTAAATAAGCATAAAATTCCTCCTTTTGGTAATAATATTAAATAGATATCATGATATTTTCCCCTTGACTAGTTTTGAACTCACTTTCTCTTAGCCTAGGAAAAAGTTCATTTTTAATGTTTCAGTAATGAAAGGATTGGATACATTATGCCCTTCCTGGAATGAGCAGTTTGGCATATCTCCAACCCCTCCAACTCAAGAGAACCAACATGACTAGCTAATAGAAATCAGTTTATAAATATATATTACTGTTATTTTTTCCAGTCCCTAGGTATAAAAGCCCTAGAAGGTTAAGGGCAACTACTCCTACTTGTCACCCTTATTTTGTTAGTTAAGTCCTCCATTACCTCCACAATGTATCCCACATGTGCCCCTCTCCCCTTTACATCATTTCCAAATTAATTTAGAACTTTATTATCTTTTTTTTAAATTGATTTCAGAGAGGATCGGAG
This sequence comes from Antrozous pallidus, assembly GCA_027563665.1. NCBI lineage: Eukaryota > Metazoa > Chordata > Mammalia > Chiroptera > Vespertilionidae > Antrozous > Antrozous pallidus. The sequence goes on from CM050520.1 coordinate 61,432,152, forward strand.
AGGGAGAGATATCATCATTGATCAGCTGCCTCCTGCACACACACACACACACACACACACACACACACACACACACACACCACACCCATCTACTGGGGATCAAACCCGCAACCTGGGCATGTACCCTGACTGGGAATCAAATCGTGACCTGCTGGTTCATAGGTTAATGCTCAACTGCTGAGCCATGCTGGTTGGGCCAGGCCTTCATTATCTTTTGTCTTGACTATGACTTTCCCAAATAAATCTCTGTAAAGCACAGGTGAGAGAACGTCACTTTGCTGCTCAGTCTCCTACTCTGTAAAGTAGAGATAGTATTGATTCCTACCTCATGGGCTTTGGGGGAGGATTAATTAAGATAATACATATAAAAGTTCTTAAATTACCACCTTAGGACTCATGAACAATTAGCTCTCATTATTATGGGTATCATCATCATCATCATCATCATCATCATCATAGTGACTGTTATTATGAAGCAGAGAGTGAAATAATGTAGCTTGTTACTTGAGAACCAGCAAAGACTAGTCTCAGCCTATCTTCTCACCCATGAAACCGGAGGCAGGGACTTTCTCCACACCCACCTTTGGGACAACGTACCCTAGAGAATCATGCCAAACAGTATCAGGTGTCAGGTAGACCAGAAAGGAGGATGCATAAGTGTCAAAATTTCAATGCTCAGACATGAACTATCTGCTTATTTCTGAATCCAAATTATTAGACCAGTAAAACGGAGGTGCTGCTGCTGCTATTCTGATGATGTTCTACAATTCAATCAGAAGAGGAGGTAGGGCAGCCTTCAGAGAGCCCGAACTCCCTTTTTTGTTTGTTTTGTTTTGAAATATTTTTTATTGATTTTTTTTTTTTACAGAGAAGAAGGGAGAGGGGTATAGAGAGAGAAACATCCATCAGCTGCCTCCTGCACACTCCCTACTGAGGATGTGCCTGCAACCAAGGTACATGCCCTTGATCAGAATCGAACCTGGGACCCTTCAGCCCGCAAGCCAAACCAGTTAGGGCTGAACTCCACTGAGCCAAACCAGTTAGGACTGAACTCCCTTTTTTATTTTTATCCTGAATTCTTTAATAACATTACCTTCTGCCTACCTGCATGCAAATGTAGTAATAAAGGTACACATAAGCAGCTTTACAGCCAAACTGCCTAATTTTGAATCTGACTTTTGGAGCTCGATAATATGGACTTGGACAACCAATCTAACTATGACTTAATTTTATCATTTCTCCAGTAACAATACAAACTGTCTCACAGAATTTGTGAAAAATAAATTGCTCATTACCAGTATAGAGTATAGAGTAGTACCTGGCACATAGCTAAAAAAAATAGTAAGTATACTACTAGAAAGATGATAAATAGCTAGAAGTGATACTGTGGGATCCAATAACATGTGCATTCAACTTTTGATATGTGCTACTAAATTGATGCCCTCAGAACAATTGTCCCAATTTACATAAACAATGGGCATATGTGTACCATTCCTCAGACTCTTGTTAGTACTAAATTATATCAATTAAAAAATTTGTATAAATCTGTTAAAAATATAAAATTGTTTTAGTCATTAACTTAAGTTGAGGCATTTTTGTGTTTATAGATGTTTCTTTGTGTGTGTGAACTGACTGCCGAAGTTACTTTTTATTTACCAAATTTATTGGTGGTTGTGCTTGTTTTCACTCCATCAAGGTGGACTAAGTTCCCTTCTTTTCCTGCCCTTTCCCATCATAGCAGGCTGAGGACAGTGATGAATGGACACTCAGAGCATGGGTTCAGGTTACTTGTGTGCTGATGGGACACGAGAACTCCTCTGGCCAGGCTACCTAAGCTTGAGGCTGAACTGCAGCTTCAATTAGAGCATTTGCCAGTCCTGAGCACAAGAACCAACAAAGCAGCAAGATAGTGACTAGAACCAGCCAAGAATTCCAGGTCCTCACCATCATCTGCTCATCAAAAACACCAGTAACACCTAAAAATGTAGGGTACATATAGTTAAGCAATGAATACTAAGGAAATAAATTGAGTTTACATGCTTATTCAACCAATCACCTATTGATTGATTGATTAAGCAAGCTTTTTCCAGCTATGTACTGAACAGTACAGTGTTTGGGATCATTCAAGAAATGAAGGAAGTAAGTAAATACAGTATCTACTCTCAAAGGAGATTATAATTGCAACACAGAATGAAACAGCCAGAATATGGGTCCTACTATTACATCCCAGGGCAGCAGCCACTGTAACTAAACTAAACTTCAGATTATGTGTGACAATCTTTTTTCATGATGTTCTGCCAAAGCCTCTGTAAAGGACATGAACTCTATGGAAGGAGTTATATTGAAGGAAATGAAGAAAAAAAATAGCACCAATATTTGGCTCATGGTCAGGAGACAATAAAAAGCCAGATTTGTGAAAGTTCTCTTTTCTCTTAATTCCCCGCTAGGATTATCACATACCATTTGACATTTCCTCTTGGATGTCTCAAATATGTTCAGACTAACATGTTCAAAATCAGACCATTAGCAGGTCCCACCCTGTTCTCAACCTTGGCTGCTGGTCACAGTTTCTTGCCTCAAAGGATGGTACTATCACCCTGTCAGTCATTATACAAACCAAACAGTTCTCATCTTTGATTCGTCTCTCCTTCAGCCCACATCCACTCCATCATCCAAATCAATTCTTGTATTATAGTCATCTAGGATTTTCTTCGCCAATCTCCACCTCCATCACCCCGTGTTTTAGGCTAACCGCCTCTCCCACACTTCTGCTTCTCTTATTGTTAGAACATTCCAGGGGAACCAAGATGGCGGCATAGGTAAAACACCTATCTTGCCGTCATGCTCAGCAATTTTAATACTACAACTTAACGAAAGAACACCTTCGAGAATCACCAGAAAGCTGGTCGAGTGAAAATTCCACAAATAAAAGTGAAAATAAGACACTGTGACTTGGAGGAGCGGCGGCGGACAGCATTGAAAGATTCGCGCGGAGAGAGGTTTGGAGCGCGTGCCAGTGGAGAGGGCGGGCAGCTGAAAACCGGCCAGTTTTCTCGAACAGGGAGACAAAGACATCCCACTGGACTGACTCTCCAGCTTTGGGCAAAGTCCAGGGAACCCACTATCATGCGGGGTGAAAACTAGACAGTGGGAGGGCTCGCCGAAGCTCGGGTGCTGCAGGGGTCTGCCGGCTTGTGGAGAAGGCAGCTTGCGTGAACAGCTCAGCTGCGTGACCTCGCAGAGAGTGCTCTGCGACTTGCCCTCTCATTCCGGAAACCGTCAGTCTGCTTTGTTTTACAACCCTGGGTGAGACATTGGGAGTGCAGACTCATTTGGGGAGAGTCTGAATTTCCCGGCAGCCGGTGGAGCTTGGCAGCGGCTCTCTCTCAGAAGTGCTGGCAGCCATTGCCACCAACACAGAGTCCCTGGGGCCACATAGGGCAGAGCTAACACTGTCTGCTTGGCCCGGAGACTCTGCCCATCCAACCTGAGCACAGCTGAGCTTCACAGACAATTGGCCTAGAGGTCAACCCCTCCAAGTGCTGACAACGATTAACCTGAGCTTAACTTCAGCAAGACTGTGCAGCCCATATCCACCTCAGGTAACTGGGGAGGCTGAGCCACTGTCCCTAGTAGGACGTCTACCACACAAAGCTAATTGAACAACTCAGGGAAGCAGCCACCATGCAGAGACATGGAAAGAAATCAGATGTGAAAGAAATGGAGGAAAAAAAACGACTGGACATGGAATTCAAAACCACGGTTATAGGGTTTTTCAAGAGGCTCCAACAAAAGGTCGAGGCCTATAAGGAATTAAGCAAGACCGCAAACGAAATGAATGAGTCCTACAAGGAAATGAAGGAGACCCTCAAGGATATAAAGGAGACTCTCAAGGATATGAAAAAGGACCAACCAGAAATTAAGCATACACTGACTGAAATAAAAAATATTATACTAAGACCTAAAAGTGCTCTGGAGCACCTCAAGAACCAAGGTCAAGATTTGAAATACAAAGAAGTAAAATCCACTCAGCTGAAAAAGCAAGAAACCAAAAGAATCCGAAAAATTGAAGATAGTTTTAGGGGCCTCTGGGACAACCTCAAGCATACCAACATCCGAATTATAGGGGTGCCAGAAAAAGAGAGAGAGCAAGTTAATGAAAACCTATTTGAAGAAATAGTGACTGAAAACTTCCCACACCTGGTGAAAGAAATTGACTTAGGAGTCCAAGAAGCAAACCGAACCCCAATATATAGGAACCCTAAGAGGACCACACCAAGGCACATCATAATTAAAATCCCAAGAGCAAAAGACAAAGAGAGAATATTAAAAGCAGCAAGAGAAAAACAGATGATTACCTATAAGGGAGCACCCATACAATTGTCAGTAGATTTCTCAACAGAAACGATGCAGGCCCAACGGGAATGGCAAGAAATATTAAAATGATGAACAGCAAGAATCTACAACCAAGATTACTCTATCCAGCAAAGCTATCATGCAGAACTGAAGGTCAGATAAAGTGCTTCACAGACAAGAAAAAGCTAAAGGAGTTCATCACCACCAAACCAATATTATATGAAATGCTGAAAGATATTCTTTAAGAAGAGGAAGAAGAAAAAGATAAAAATATAAATTAGGAACAACAAATACACATCTATCAACAAATGAATCTAAAAATCAAGTGAATTAATAAGCTGATGAACAGGATAAACTGGTGAATGTAACAGAATCACGGACATAGAGAGGGAATGGACTGACAACTCTTGGGGAGAAAGGGGGAGTGGGAAGTGCAGCAAGAGACTGGACAAAAATCATGCAACTATGGGAGAGGACAGTGGAGGGGGGTGAGGTCGGAGGGTGGAATGGGTACCAGGTGGAGGGGAACTATGGGGTGAAAAAAAAGGGGGGAACAATGTAATTAATAAACTGAACAATAAAGATTAAAAAAACAAAAGAACATTCCAATTTGTCTCTCTGCCTACATTTAGAACTTTCTTTAATGTATCTTCCACAAGAGAGTCAAAATTACCTTTTTAAAAGCCAAATCATTCATTGATATTCCTGGAAGCATGGAAAGCTTCCCCACCACTCTTAAGAGGGATTAAGGCAAAACTCAGAATGCACTTCAAGACTCTGCATCATCCATCACCCACACCTATCCCTGGAACCATACTCGGTATAACAGCTCTCTCACTTGCTGCACTCTATCCACGGAAGCCCTCCCTGAACCCTTCATGCCCCTCTGGGTCCTTCCTTCCGAGGGCCCTTTGCAGTGCTGCTCCCCACCCTGCTCCTCCTAATTATCTCTGTGGCTCTCTTGTATACACTTGCCACAGCTGCAATTTTTAATTTCTATGTGTCATTATAGGGTTGTCCATCTCCCCAAGTAAGGCAGGAACCTACTTTCTCCCCAACTTTATTGAGATATAATTGACCTATAACATGTGTAAGTTTAAGGTGTACAATGTGTTATACTTAGATATTGCATAATTACTATCACCCTATTACTAATTAGGGTTAGCTAATGCCTGCTAATTATCTCTCATAATTATTATTTCTTTTTTGTGTGTGATGAGAATATTTAAGATCTACTCTCTTAGCAACTTCCAAGAATATAATATGTCATTATTAACAATAATCACTAAGCTGTACATTAGATCCCCAGCAGGGAACATACTTCTTTTGTTCACTATGGTATACTCAGTGTCTGACCCATAGCAGGTGCTCAGAAAATATTGCTAGAAAAAAAGATAAATGAATAAAGGAGCAGATCATAAAAGTGAGATAATTCTAAAATGTGCTGGACCCTTTCTAATATTTTTAACTTATAATATGCTCGTATAATTTCTCTCAATGATTTTCTTAGAAAATATATGTAATTTCTTGAAAATTTTTATTTTTGAAATTTCATTCCACATTGACAAATTATGTCTTTGTTATAAAAGAATGAAGATGAATATAAAAATATAAAAGCCAACTCCACCCCAGTACTCCAAGATTATTAGTAATATTTTGATATACTATATTATTGTGGTGTGTTTTGTGTTTTTGTTTTTTTTTTTTTAAGGAAAAACTAAGACATACTGGTGATTTTTTAAAATCTGTTTGTTTTTTCAACTTAACTTATCAGGAATATTTTTCCATATCAATAAACACTTTCTACATTACATTAAATTACTACCTTGCATTATTGTAGTTGGGTAGGTCATAATTTGCTTTTAGGATATTAGAATTCTTTTTTTTTTTTTTGCAACTAAAAATTCTCTGGTGACAATCATTAACATTGTATCCTTATGCTATGAATTTGTTAAATCAACATTTGTGAAATATAAAAGGTGGTGGATAGTAAGCCACAAGAGACATTGAAATAGAAAAGTGTATAACTCAGAGAGCTTGGTGGAGGAAGACAACATGCCTCCGGAGCCACATGGGAAAGTCAAGGCAGAGTGCAGGTACAGAAAGACAGGCAGGGCCTGGGTACAGACCTTTGTTAGGATCTGGGGATGGAGTACTTTGAGTTTCCCAAGCTAAGGCCAAATTGGTTCATTCAAACCAAAAAAGCAGGGATTTTATAAGCCCTACAGTGGTACTAAAAGGTATGCAAGGGGATGTCCCTGGGAAATGGCGAGACTGTCACAAGGGCTGGTGGGAAGGCATATCAAGAACAACATTGGCTTCTGACCCTAGAGCTGTCATCTAGGTCATGTGTTTGCTGATATCAGTTTAAGGCCCCTGAAGGCCACTTGACCAAACAAAATGGATTCCCAGGCAGCAGTACTATGAAGCAGCTTTGCTAAACTCTTGACAACTTATGAACACACAATAAACACACAGCATTTTCCTTGGAATAAATTTTTATATTTAGAAAAGCTTGGTCGAAAGGCATACAAAAATTGTAAGCTTTTTGCTTGCCCTGACAAAGTGCCCACCAGAAAGGTAGCAATGTATGTCTCTGTCAATATAACTGAGAACGCCTGTGCCTATTCCTTCCACAGTGGTAGATGTCATCTGTTTTTTAAAAACTTTGGCCATTTGACAGATAAATAAATATTGCTTTGTGTTTAAATATGCATTTTTTGATTATTTGTGGCTAAACATTTTTAAATTTGTTTCTTGACTATTGGCAATTCTTCTTTGGGGAATTAAAATGATTCTGTTCTTTATGTTACAAGGTTGGGTTAAGAATGTGGACTATTTCATGGTGAGGTCTTTGGAGGTGAAAGGGACATGTTTTTTTTTTTTTTTCTCTGAATTCTCCATAGTTTATCGTTGGCTTTCAGCCTTTCTGTGTTTGCTCATTTTAATTTTGTACCAACTATCACTTCTTGCTATTCTTATATAACTATAGCTATTGCACTGCACTTATTTTTTTCATATATTCTAATCTTCCATGAATATAAACAAACAAACAAAAAAATCGAGGGGGCAGGGGGAAGAAGACAAACTTGTTAGAACTTTGCTAAACAAAATGTAAAATTAACTCTGAAAGTTGTCCGGGGCACCCACTGGGCTGCTTAGAGAACTGCATTCTGCAGATAATGGCAATTCCCAGGTAAGTTCATCTAACTGGCTAAGAAACTTCTGCATTTGTACTTTATTGCTTTTCCTTTGCAATGGAAACTATCTGAGCTCTTATGCACAAGAGTCTGGGAAGTTTTGAGTCAGCAATTGTTGGGAAACAGGCCTGCTAGAGCCACGAAGTCCTGGGAATCCCCTACTAGAGCCAGCTTGTCCATGAGAACCATCTGGTCAAATCAGGAAAAATCAAAATAACTCCTCCCCGCTTCATTCTGGGCCCAGCTTAGCAAAGAAGAACAATCTCTTCCCCAGGAGGATTTACCTCTAAATTTAGTCACTGACTTTCAGACACCTCACTGCATAAATAGGCTAAGACAGATTGTTCCGAGAGCTTCCGAAAAAGTCAGATAAACTGGAACAAGTTTGGAAAGAAGCCAAAATAATTAATAGAAACGGTTCCATTGCTGTCTTGTTTCTCTCCCTAATTAATATTTATGCACACACATTCCAGAGACATCGCTGCTTGCTTAAGGATACACTACTGCATTATTGTCAGTTACAGCTGTTTTTGCAGTAAGAGTTCATTGCAGGAACCTAAAATTGACAGTTATACCTCAGTAATTAAATTTCCTAAGTGGGAGGAGCTATTTATCTCTTCCTAAAAAACGACACAACATGGATAAATTAACTGCAGGTGGAGATGATCCTAAAATGGCAAAAGGAGTCTTGGAAATGAGAAAGTGTGTTAAGGTTTCCTCTCCAAAGATGGAAGATGAAGAATTACCGGATTGTGAGATCTTGTTCCCAGGAGAAGGTGGGGCAGGTGTCTATGGAAAAGCAGAGACTTTTGCAGGAGGCAGAGCTTCTATTGGTAGCAAATGCTGGATGTATTTACAGTGACTTTGCTGGCAAATCACAACCTGAGCAGCCCTTAATCAGGAAGTTTCATTCATGCCAATGAGTCACGTGACCTTGTCCCTGCAGCAGGCCTATTTTAATGCAGTGGCAAGGAGTCCAGAGGAGTCAAGAGCATGCCCTGGAGTCCAAAACCCCTAATTACAGCACAGTTAACAGCACCTGTGAGTCCCCAACATTACCCCCAGCTACACGCATGGGGAATCCACTGTGGTTTACAGTGAGGGTCTTAAGTCACTCCAGACTCCTCTTCTTAAAAAAAAAAATGTATATATAGCTTTCCCAGCTTTCCCAGCTTTCCACTGGCAGGCTCGATTTGGCTGCAGTCCTGAATCAAATTCTAGTACTTTTGTTATTTAGCACATATATAAAACTTACGACCTTCCAAGTGCTTTGCAATCATTGATTAGTTATTAGCCAACTCATGATGGATGAGTGTGCAGTTCCTAAATTATACTCTGCCCCAAAGCAAGCAGTATCTGTCTCTTTCCCTTCCTCCCTAGCTCCCTTCCTCCCAGGTCCACCCTCATCAATCTGGCCAAGGTCTGAGGGGAAGCTCTCCCTCCTGCCGGGCTGGAGCTCCTAAAACCTCTGGCCACCTCCCTTCAGTGGCTCCCTGATGCTGCACAAATAAACTCGCTTTTCATCACCAGGTCTGTCAGTCACACTAAATTGGTAAATCATTTCTCTTGTTGGAGGTTTAGTTTGGCCTCCCCTGCCCTCCTATACCCTTCGAGTTGGGAACAAAGAGTATTTTAAGCCGATTATTAATAAAACATTTGCCTCCCCTAACTCAAGCAGTAAGTAATTTGAAGTGACATTGCTGTTATGTTCACAGTTATTTTTCTGTACCTTTGAGAAATGCATATATTTATCCCTGTTTTGGGAAGCCCAAATTTGCACCTTCAGTTTTTTGTTAAAGGCACATCTGACTTTGTGGTTTGGCTGCTTTTTTCAGCTGCCTCTTTTATTTTTAGTTTTTGTAATGTCTATAGGTTCCTGTTGCTGGGGAGACTCTAGGGAAGCAAAAGAGAAACACTGGGCATTTTTGAAATCCTGCCAAAAGCACCGTGCCATCTTTCACACTCTATTCGAATTGATTGCTTAATTGCATAGAGATGCCAAATCCTAGTCAAGGTGTTATTTTGTTTATACGCCAAATAATATTTGATCTAATTTTGCTCTTTGTCTAAAATTGTTTTAATACAGACTGCAGTGCTTGTAGTGATACCAAGGAAGCCTATTGGCTCCAACCTGGGCCTCCAGTGTCAGCATCCAGCCTGGTCTCAGCACTGTGTCAGGAAGCTGACCTTGTCAATCCTTTCCTCCCCCATGTTCCCTGCCTATCCCCATCCCAACTAGGCCTAATACCAGAAACAATTACTGTTTACCAAAGAGCCAGACTTTAATCCCACCCCACCCCCCAACACACACAGCCTTTGCTAGATAACACCAGGAGTTTAATTCAGAGTAGCATTCTTACAGTATTCCCACTGCCTCTAATTAATGTGCATCCAGCAAGGTCTTACTTTCTGGCATCCTGATTAATTGCATGTACCCAGTCTCCACTTGGAGCCAGGCCAAAAAAAAAAAAAAAAGAAGAAGAAGAAGGAGGAGGAGGAGGAGGAGGAGGAGGAGGAGGAGGAGGAGAGGAGGAGGAGGAGGAGGAGGAAGGGGGGGGAGAAGAAGTAGGAAGGAGGGGAACTTCATCAATGCTTTGTGCTTGAAACTTTGAGCATACTTGAGGCTTCTAAATGCTCTTTTCCCAGAAGGATTCCAGACCAAAGCAGAGACTAGTGCATCCATAAGATTCCCAATAGCACATGCATTAACAATGTGGACAACTAATTAGCCAGGGCTGTACAGCAAGACCCACATCTTGTTGCTTCAACTGCACACAGAATAAGCATTTCTGCTCCTGGGAGAAAACTGATTAACCTTTATCTGTCAATTTAAGAGTCTAGAATGATGTTACAAACAATTACCCCTAGAATCAATCATTATTAGCGCATTTATGTGCAGCAAAGCAATCTCTCCCAAATTCTGGTATTTCTATTTACTAATTTGCTAAAAAATATTTGTGGAGTCAGAGATGGTTTAAAGAACTATTATCAATTCACCAAGCAAGGCTACGATGTGGTCTAGAGCTATAGGTTTATGGCCATAAAATCAAATAGAAAATGTTGACAGGATAATTCCTGATAATTATATGCTCTAATTCCAAGAACCTGTGAATATGTTTTCCTACATGGCAAAAAGAATTTTACTGGTGTGATTAAGTTGCAATTCTTGAGATGTGGAGATTCTCCTGGGTCCAATCTACTTACAAGGGTCCTTAAACTAAGAACCTTTCTCAGCTTTGGAGAGAGACATGATCATGGAAGCAGGGTGAGAGGGATGCTGTGTTTCTGGCTTTGAATATGGAGAAGGGCAGCCACAAGTCAAGGAATGCAGATGGTCTGTGGAAGCTGGGAAAGGCAAGAAAAACCACTGAGCCTCCAGGGAGACTCCAGAAAGGAAGGAAGCTCTGTGGGTATCTTGAGTGTAGCCCCATGGGACCCAAGATGTATTTCTGACCTATCTTATCTAATAAAGAGAGAATATGCTAATTGACCTTCACACCCTCACAAAATTGGTAGTACCTACTGCCATTAAAGAGGGAATATGTTAATTGACTGCCACACCCTCAAAGATGGCAGCACCCAGTCCCCTCAGACCCCCAGCTGCCCAGGGCCAGCCCAAGGCACAGGCAAGCCTCAGATGATGGTTTTCCAGCAACCCAGGGCCAGCCTCAGGTACAGGCAAGCTGCCAATGGCAGCTGCCCAGCTGCCCAGGGCTGCCTGAGGCTCAGGTAACCAGGGCCTGCTGAGGCTTGTGCTGCAGGCAGTGGCAGCAGCAGAGGTGTGATGGGGGGTGTTATCTTCCCCTGATGCCGGTTGCCTCCTGCCCCTGAGGACTCCCAGACTGTGAGAGGGGGTAGGCTATGCTGAGGAACCCTCCCTCCAGCACATGAATTTTAATGCACTGAGCCTCCAGTAAGATAATAAACTTCATAGTTTTATGCCACTAAGTTTGTGTAACTTGTTATGGTAGTGCTAGAAACCAACACAGGAGTTTGTGTTAAAGTAAAATTGTGACACTTATTAGCTGTGTGATTTAACTTTGTTGCATAGCCTTCTCAGTGCCTCAGTCTCTTTATCTGGAAATTAACTATAGGAATACCACTTTACAGGGTAGTGATGAGAAAAACACACAGGTGAAGCCTCTGGCACCACGGGTGTTGAGTGAATAGCTGCTGAACATACTGTTGATACCAAGTCATCTGGGAGTCATCTCTACTAGGTCATCAAAGGGTTGAATATAACATCCTGCTAGTAATTTGAGCACCCCACAAGGTCCAAGTAAGCAGCGGAGAAGTGGAGATAATACAGGATGGGAGCAGAGGACCTTATCATGAGCTCACTGGAGATTATACTACAATATCCTGCCTGATTGCAACAAAGTTTTCCCCATTTTATGAAGGCCCTGGGGTGTTCTGTTTAGCAAGGAGCACCACTCTTCACCAGAGCTTGCCGTTCACATTTAGCTGCATCCCTGAGCACTAAGTATAGGTAAAGCACATATCTAGCTACATTGTGGTTGCTAGTTTCTCTCCATTCACTTTAATCCTGACCCAACTGTGAAGATGCAATTGAGGTCACATTCCAAATAGAGAATCCCCAGGTAAAGAAAGAGCTCTGGGTCTCTTGGTAGCCCATAAAGATCTCCCAGCATTGGTTGATCAAATTACATAGCAAAAGCTGTTGACATAAAAAATTGAGCCCTGGTTATGCTCAGTGGTTAGAGTGTCAGCCCATGAACTGAAGGGTTTCAGGTTCAATTCTGGTCAAGAGCACACGCCTCACTTGAAGGCTTGATCTCTAGCCCCAGTCAAGGCAAATGTATGGGGCAACTAGTCAGTGCGTCTCTCTCACATCCATGTTTCTCCCCCTCCCTTTAACTCTCTCTAAAAGTCAATGGGAAAAAACATTCTTGGGTAAGGACTAACAAAGAAAATAATTTTAAAAATTATTTTAAAAATGAGCATGCGCACAAACTACAGGCTTTCAACTAACCAGAGAATGTTTGAACTGGCAGAGACCTTAGAGGTCACTGGGCTTAATCTCCCATGAAAAATCAGGGAAGTTCATAGTTGTTTGCAGGACACTGGAGATTCTCTACAGGCACAGATAATGATAAGGTTTAATAGGTGCTTTTATGTAGGTAATTTAAAGATTAATAGCAAAACAGAAAGTTCATTAATTTTGGGTGCTTAGGAAAGTCAAATTTTACTAAAGTTTCTTTTTTTTTTCAAATGGAATGTATTACTTATAAGGAATAAGAAGTGGTACACTAAAGTGGAAGAAACATTAGAGAGAATACAGAATGCCCTGATCAGTTTTGCTCAGTGGCTAGTGTCCCACGGACCCAAGGGTCAAGGGTTACATTCCAATCAAGGCCATCTATCTATATTGTAGTTTCAATCCCCTGCCCAATCAGGGCATGTGCAGGAGGCAACCAATTGGTGTCTCTCTCCCAGGTTGACATTTCTCTCTATTTCTCTCTCTCACCTACTTCCTCCCTTGTACTCTCTCTAAAAAATAATGGAAAAAATATCATTGGGTAAGGATTAACCAAATAATAATAGTAATAGCAATAATAATAAAGAAAAGTAAATAATGCATAAAAGATTCCTGGTTAAGAGGATTACAGATGATATCTATGGTAACTTCCAAACCTAGTGCTATGTTGCCTTTAATATATCTTTAGCCATTTACCATTCTTTACCTAGAAGAAAGCTAATATAAATAAAACATTAAACATAGTGAGATATTTTCTTAAGACATAATATAAAACTTTAAGTAGTCTTTATAATTCTCTGCTGGTTTAATGTTAAACCCTAAAAGTAAAAGGTGAATAAATTCCTAATGCTTTGGTGCATTCAAGAGCCCAATCAAAAAATGTTTATTTCAAGCTCTGTTGCAAATAGAGGGAAATAATCAATATTGGCCAAATAAAACAGTACCTCCTTGCTGGAGAAATATCATCACAGAGGCTGGAAAATGTTTAAGGGAGAATAAATAAATTTTGCTTGCTATAATGATATTAATTAGGCAGGTCCAATGCTTTAAGTGTATACTTTCTCTTTAAATCAAACATATTTACAAACTGTTTCAATGACCTTTACAAAAGAGCTGCTCTGAAATCTTTCCTCCCAACAGTGCCCCTGCTCCCTGCCTAGACATAAAAGTCTTGTCATGCATTTTTCAGTTCCTTCTCCTCACTCCAACCTTTTATTCAATTTTACAACCTACAAATCCATTTATTTATTTTTTCTGGTGACTAGGTATTACAAATCTTATGACCTTGCTTAAAATATTTCATATCTAAGATTGATATAGAAATAGCTATAACTGGATTATTTCAGTTTTTCTTAATTCTCTCTTTAAGTGTTAAAATGTTAATTCAAAACACCCTATGATTATATTAGACTTAGTCCCTGTGTAATTCAAGTTCCAAAAACTAACATCTCCCATTGCCTTCCTTGCTGGTAATTAGACCCATCTCAAGAATAATTTTCCTGTGTTCTTTTGATTCAGCTTCTCTCCCCTTCTTGATGGACCAACACTGATTGGCTTTGCGGCCAACAACAACTGAGGGCTCACTGCTTTGATGTTCATAGCTATCCTTGCTGGTTACCATACTTGTGGTTACCATTATAGCCTCAGGAGAGATGTTATAGCTATTTTATTTATTTTTAAAATTTTTATTTTTATTGACATTTAGGGAGAGAGAAAGGGGGAAAGGATGGAAAAACAAATATTATTGAGAAACATCTTCCATAGGCTGCCTCTTGCAGCTGTCCCCCCACCCCCACCCCATTGGGGACAGAGCCTATAACCTGGGCATGTGCCCTGACTAGGGAATTGAACCTATGACCTCTTGGTTCCTGGGCCAACTCTCAACTGCTGAGCCACACAAGCCAGGCTATTTATGTTTTATATTCTTCCAAGTATAGAACATGCCCTTCCCCTTAATCTTTCTCAAAATAGAAAAGTTTATTCTATTACTCTGGATGAGGATTAACCGATGGCCCAGGGATGATGGAAGGGCAACAAAGAAGACACAAAATGATTTACAACAAATTGTGTGAACCCAGACAACGTCCAGTGTCCCTTAAAGAGCCATCTCCCTTCCCCACCATGGCTGCCTCCCTGTAGCCAAGGGCAGATTCCCATCATCCTTGTCAGAAAAGCTTGGGTCATCTCTATGACTCAGCATCTAGACAAAACTGTCTCAGCCTCAGGGGAAGGGAACGCTTTTATTTCATCACAAAATGTGTATCCTAAGTCTTCATTTCTCATGTTGAAATCAACTTTCTTATAGAATTATTAACAATGTAGGTTTTTCCTTTGGAACTCCAAAGATAGGTCAATGATCAGAAATTGAACCCATGACCCTTTGATTAGCAGGCCGGTGCTCTAACCACCAAGAAAACTGGCCAGGGCACACAGGGTCATCTTCACACAGGAGTAAAGATGGAAGTATGACATGAGTTATCCCGGTTTGTGAGTGGAGAAATCGTACTGGGCTTCCCAAGTCTGCCAAAGAATGTATTCCTTTTAATAATATGAAGACAAGTGCCAAATGGTTTAAAATTATTCTATCTGTACAATGCCAATCACAGATTTGTTTTCATTCTAAAACATTAAAATTGAGACTTAGAAGTTATATAATTTGTCAGACCAACACAAATGGGCAAAATATAAGGCAAACTTTCTTCACCATAAAACTGAATAAGTTAGCTTCTAACATCCAGCAGATTTTTAGTCATTACTCAGCAACATGTACCAGAGGTAGAATGGAGAAGTAGAAAGGGAGTTAATATTTGATGACAGTGAAGGGTGAACATTTTTACATGGGCTATCTCATTTAATCATGACAAACACTCTGAAAGGCAGGGGTTATTATTTGCATTTAATGAATAAATAAGATAAGATTCATACTTGAGCAATGTCATGCAGCTGGTAAGTAGAAACATTGGAATTTTTATCCAGTTCTCTTTGGCTGCATGCCTATGGTCTATCTTTCAAAATGACTTAAATAAAACCTAGTAAGACAGGAACTTTAAATGATATCTACAGAAAATAAAAAATTTAAACTTCACAAAACAAACATTTCTTTCTTTAAGACGCATCCATTGTCAGGCTATGCACAGATCACTTATGACTTGATCAATATGGAATAGCCAATTGGCTTCGGCTGCCTAAAGGATGGGTTCTCTCCTCTAGACAAACTGAGTTAATTGCAAGAAACATTTTGTTTACTTGTTTGTTAATCATTTCATGAATCAACTCTGGTGAGAAAAAAAGGAACCCATTATGTCCAGGTTTCCCGAAGTGGGAGTGAAGAATTACAAATTCTATGTGCTTGCTAAGAGATCCTACCTTAGCTTATACATCCTGCAAGCTCGCCACCTGTGAGGAACATATGAATGATATCTATGATTTGACTTTTATAGTGAGAAATCTGTGAGGTTACACAGCTTGCAAGCAATGAAGCCAAAAATCAAATCCAGGTTTATCTGATTCCGAGTTCGGTACACTTTCTACCGTATCATACAGAATTAGAAATTTCAGACAGTGTGTAAAATGTGTTCTGCTGCACACAGTATAAATGTGTGTCTGAGAGTTCAGTGGTGAAGATTAGTGACCAGTGGTGCTGTGCTGAGTCAGTGTAGAGGAACAGATTTCTCAGGAACATCTCTGACGGGAAGCTTTGCTGGTGGGTCAGTTGATGGGCTCTAGGATCACTTATCTTCTTGGAAAGTGGTGGGAAATGTTTGATGGATAAGAAAGAGATTAAAAGATTTCCATTAAAAATGGAAAAAATCAGAAATTCATAACTTTTGTTTTTAAATTTCTCTTTGCCAAGAAACTTATGAGCAAATATATAAAGCATTATAATATAAAACAATAAGCACAAAATTCAAAAAGAGCAACATTCTCTATAAAACTCCAAAAGGAACAGCAAATAAGCACACTGTTCTATGCCTTGGGAGGCAACTGTATAGTTAAGAAGTGTTTGACGTAATATTTAAAAATAAACAGGCATTCTTCTTTTTTCAGACATGCTTAACTTGGAGGCTTAAATAGGTCCTTCAAATAACTTTTCAGTAGGAAGAACATTTGACAATTGATTTAGAAACTAACTTAGATGTTTTCAAGTTTCTTTCATCCCTGATCTAGTGGTAAAAGTATAATAAAATATATGAAGAAAAAATAAATAAAACAAATTTTATACCAGTGTACATTCAATAATTCTATATTAAAGACAGAATAAAAATTATACACACAAAGAAGAAAAGACTAAAAGGAAAGAGCCAGAGTTGGGTAAGAAAAGAATTAGTTCATACAGGTTGACAGTTTTTAAAAGTTTAAAACATACCTCTTTTCCCTTTTATTTCTGTCCTTAATCAATCACAGTGAACAAAATAAAATATTTTTTCCTGTAGCAGGTGACAACACATCCTTTTCTGTCTTGGCCTTGAATTGCTCATGTGCAGATCTCTGTCAGAGAGTGTGAATAATTGTGTGTGCGGAAATAAAAGAGAAATAATCTGAATTAGAAAACAAAATTCATATAAACTATTAAAAAATTCAGTCAGTCAGTCACAGTTATTTTGGGGCACTGACTATGTGCCATAGACATACGTCTTTGAACTAACATTGAATTTGCTTCCTCGAAACTCATGGCTCACATATAACAAAGTGACACATGAAGTGATTTTAATAATGTTCATTGCTCATAAAAAAATACTACTTACCTGAAGAATTTCCCCTTCCTTCTATGTAGGAATAACTAGTATCAGTCTTGACTCCCTGCCATAAATAAACAAAAAATTAGACCGAATATATAAGGCTACTATTTTCAGACATTGGATAATGGACAATAGTACTACAGTTCTTGAGAGAAGAGGTGAGCCCTGTGATCTACCCTTTTCTCTGCCTGGGTAGATACCATTTCCCAAAGGCAGCAAGAGACATACAACCCAAACACAGCACAATGGTCCCTTGGAGCTGAGGAGGCAAAAATCAGAGAGCAGGGCATCTGGAAGGAACCCTGGAAGTTGTAGCCCAGATGAGCTGTTCAGTAGGAGGCAACATAATCCCATGGATGCATGAATGGAGGACAGAAAATTGCTACAGATCCCTGGACAAGGCCTGGGCTGCACATGCTCAGGGAAGACCTACAAGGTTAGTGATGGCATGGAGATATTTTAGGAGAGTTTGAAATACTGGCCCAGTGAGGGTGAAAATACATTGTTCACACCTTAAGCATGGAGTTGAAACACTAGAATGGCCACATCCCCACAGTAAGAATGTCTTAGTGCAAAACTACTCTAGACCTGCTCTTACAAATACTAAACAAAGCTTCAACAGGATGAAGAAAACCGTGCAATAATCGATTGTTTGCCAGAAAAAAAACTTAATGATCTTTTAAGGAAGACAACATAGTCCAAATTTTGCCTAATATATTATCCACAATGCCCCGCATAAAATTTTTTAAAAATTCTATATACGAAAAGATGCAGCAAACACATTTCACAATCGAGAAAAATATCAAAAGAAAAACACTGTTAACCAATCACAGTGAACAGAGATATTATAATTACCAGACAATTACTTGAAAGCAGCTATTAAATAGGTATGAAGGATTTAAACAAAACAAAACAAAACAAAAATGAACTCAAGTCCTGATTAAGAATCTCAGCCAAGAAATGAAAATAATTTTTAAAACCCAATAGAAAAGTTAACTCTGAAAATTACAATATCTAAAATTTTAAAATATTCAGAGCTTGACATTAAAATAAGATTAGAAACCGCAATAGGAAACATCAATAAGCTTAAAGATACGTCCATAGAAATTAACCACTCTTACTGAAAAACAGAGAAACAGAATTGGAAAATAGAGTCTTATGGAAGATACATATGTAATTAATCTCATAATAAGAGAAAAGAGCAAATGGGGCTGAAAAAAATTTAGAAAATGTTCCCCAAATTTGGCAAAAAATATAAATGTACAGGTCCAAAAGGTTTACATAGCTTCCAGTAGAATAAACAACAATGAAATCAAACTTGTCACATCACAGTAATACTGCTGAAAATAAAAAATAAAGGAAAAAGCCCTGAGCCAAAATGCATTTGGCTCAGTAGACAGGACCAGTCTGCAGACGGAAAGGGTCCCAGGTTTGATTCCGAGAACAGTAGCCTTATGTATTCAGTCTGACTGTTGTTTGTGTACGGCAGAGAGTCAAACACGCCTGGGTTGCAGGCTCAATCCCTAATGAGGGGGAAAGGGGACGTGCAGGAAGCAGCAGATCAATGATTCTCATTATTAATGTTTCTATCTTTCTCTCTTTCTCTTCCTCTCTCAAATCAATAAACATGTATTTAAAAATAAATATGTAAATAACTAAAATAAAAACAATCTTTAAAGGCCCCGCAGGAAAATGTTACATTATATTCAAGAAAACACAATAATGACAACTGACTCTTCATTAGAAACAATGGAGACCAGAAGACAAAGAAACAGTATATTTAAAGAACAAAAATTTGGAAATGGGGAGTGGACATAGGAAGTGATTGTTTACCCAGAAATCAATGTCTAGTGAACACATACCACAAAAGTGAGAATAAAATACATTTTCAGAGAAATTAAAGCTGAGAGAATGTGTTGCCAACATATCTATGCCATAGAAATGCTAAAGAAATTTTTCCAAGTTGATAGAAAATGATACAGAATAAAAACCAATCTACAGAAAGCAAAAAAGAGCTAAGAAAGAGTAATTCATGCCTAAATAAATTTTAAAAAGAGTAGCACTGGCCAGTGTTGCCCCATGAACCAAAAGATTGTAGGTTCAATTCCAGGTCAGGGGACATGACCAGATTGTAGGCTCATTCTTCAGTGGGGGAAGTGGAGGAGGCAACTGATTAATGCTTCTCTCTCTTTCTCTCTCTTCCTCTCCTTGTAAAATCAATAAAAAACATAATTTCAAAAGGAGTAGTGTGTTTATTTTAATATATTTAAAAGGCAAATGACTATTTGAAACAATAATAATAGCATTGCAATATGTGTTTATAATGTATCAAGAATTAAAATATATGAAAAAATATCAAGGATGAGGTAAATGGAATTAAACTATTAGATCTATATATTCATGAACTATAATTCTTGAACAGTGAAGTATAAAGTACTTCAATATAATTTTCTAAGAATACTGTGGTAATTTTATATTTTATATTGGGATCTCTAACTAAAGATGAATTTTAAAAGCTTGAAACAATTCAAATAGCTTTTGATAGGTGGACAGATTAAAAAAAACACACAACTATGTTATATTCAAATAATACAGTTCTAGTTAAAAATAAATAAATTTCTGGTTCACAAAACAACATGGATAAATTTTCTAGACATTATTTTGGCCCAAAGAAGTCAAACATAAAATCTGTAATATCTATGATGATAGAAATCAGACCAGTCTTAACATGGGGCAGAGGGACTGTTTTGACACCAAAGAGACACAAATGAATATTACCAGTTATTTATAGGAGTGATGTTTTCATGGATTTATACCTTTGTCAAAATTGACTGAACTATGTACCTGAAATCTCTGCATTCCATTGTATGTAAAATGTATCTCAATAAAGTTCATTTTGAAAATAACACTTTTCAAATGTAGAAGAAACTAAGAAAATCACAAAGGAAAAAGAAAAATTACTCATAAACCCATTACCCATAGATATTGATTTAAGTTTTGAGGTATCTGTACATATATTTTTTACTTTTCTTTCTACAAATTTTAACACTATAAATAATGCTCTGTGGCCTTATTTTCATTTTAAACTTTAGCAGTGGTAAAAACATTCATATCAATAAACATATTGTTCCGATATTTTTTAAATTATTACATCGTGTAAATGTAGCTAAATTAAAAGTTTATATAAATGTACAAAAATATTAAATATAGCAGTAAATATCTTAAAATACTTATTTTTCATTGCAAATTTATTTTATTATTGAGCTCTCATTTCCATTAAGGATTAAATTTCCCAAGTTAATGAATTGGTATCTTCTTACTTAAAACACTCACTTGAGGATAATTCCTTACCCTCTCAGGGTTTCTCCCCACGTTTCTTGGATTACCTTTCCCTTTAATCGATCTCAGAGCAATGATGGCATCTTGGTAGCATTACATGAGAGGACTCTGGGCCACAGAATGCTTTTTTTTTTTTGTGTGTGGGGGGGGGGGTCCTTGTAGTATTCATTAGAGTGCAGCTGAGCTGAACTGGTCACTAGTTGTCCTTCACCAGTATCTGTTTGGCTGTGGATGATGTTGTCTTTCTTGCCTTTGGGAATCCTTCTTGTGACTGTGAACCTTGGCCTTAGCTCCACTTTCAGCAACATTGTGTGCCTTCCAGTCATGAATTCCAAATTCTTCAATTCCATTGATCCTGTTAGAATATCTCTATCTTGCTGAGGGAGCCTGATAATTCTCAGCTGTACATTCTACTTTATGCTGCCATGTTCAAGACACTGAAATTTCCTCAGCCCCACCTGTTGAGGTTCCTCCATAGCCACTATGTTTTATCATTGTAAGCACTATTTGAAAAAGAACTATGTTGAATTGAAAATGCTTCTGAGAAGCTTCCCCTAATCACCACACCTAATCCATCACCAAGTCCTATAAATTCTCCCCAGACTATGCCTGTATATTCTTTGAATTCTACAAATCTACTAGTGTTTCTTCTTTCACTACCAAGACTCTACTAAGAAAAAAGGAGCCATGACATTTTCTTCTCTATTTTTGACCTTCCATTCTTCTTTTTCATGCTTTTATTCTACCCATTCCCAATTCCAAATGGAATTTTACTTTAACAATTGGAAACATTTTCATTTGTAGTCTATCATCCTCTTGGTTATTCTTTAATTTTCTCTGTAGGCAACCCTCTATATAAAATCCTACCTATGTAAGTTGAAAGTCTACCTACTAATTTTAATGGAATTGTTTGAAACTCAAAGCAATGCCATCTTATGTCTCTATTTTCTTTCCAGGGACCATAAGCTCAGCCTGAAGGCCTAGTAGTAAATGAAAAACGGAGGAGCAGAAAACAACCAAGAAGAGAAAATGCGTTCTGTCATATGTCAAACAGCATCTGTTTTCAATAGTATTCCATTGTATGCATGTACCAAAATGCTAAAAATGTAGGTTTCTATTCATTTTTCATTGTTATTTTTTAAGTTGAAAAAGAGAATTTTAAAAGGGCTAGAAACCAGGCCTTACAGGGAGATTATACAAAGATATGGGAAGAAAAGCTGGTGCCACTGCTCAGCCCTTTTTCTCCTCCAGAACACTCGCTGTCCTTACTCCTGGAGCCTTCATCTGCTGCACAATGAAGAATTCAGAATAGAAGTGTGTTCATCTGGATCCCATTAGAACCTCCTCTAATGAGCTCATCAGTGCTCCTTGTGTGTGTGCTTGCTTCCTCAGATACAATGCCTAAAATATCTTGGCGGCTTAAGCCAGCAGTTTCCTATCTAGGAGAAACAAATAGATTTTTCCATCCATGTTGACTTACTATTTATAATAAACTAAATGTCAAGCATGAAACCAATAGGCATTTTTGAAGGAATTTCAATCACTTCTTTTATTGAAAACCCAATTTCTACTGAACAAGCTCTTCCCCTAATCACCACACCTAATCCATCACCAAGTCCTATAAATTCTACTTTCAAAATCCTTCTCAAATCTTGTCCAATGCTCCTTATATCCAGTTCCATAATGCAAATGCACATCTGCTTCTTCCTTGAACTTTTTAGAAGCCTAATGACAGCTTTTATTGTTACCCCCCTTCAACCTTTCACATAGCAGCCAATTATCTTTTAACACCTAAAGTAAATGACACCCCTCTTCTCTCAAATCCATTGTACTATGAATAAAATCTAAACAACTTGAGTCATAAGACGGTAGGTGATCTGGCTCCTATCTATCTCATTTCATATATATTTTTGCACATACTATCCTCAAGCTAACGAGTGTTTCCTATTCCTTGAACAAGCCAGACTCTTCCCATCCCTGGAGACTTTTACCTGCTTTTCCCTCTGCCTTTTTTTTTTCAATATTCTCAACATAGTAGACTCCTTGAATCCTCAGGTCTCAAATCACACATATCATCTCCTTAAGAGATGCTTTACCTCATCAATCTAATTAAAGACTCCTCAAGAAATTCTCTATCTTATCCCCCTCATATTTCTTATCACCTGAAGTTGTTTTGTTGGTTTTATTTACTTATTGTTTTACATCTGTTGCTAACAGATTTTTAAGATCTCTGAGGAAATAAACTTTGACTTATTCCCTTCTGTATATCTAATGTTTATTGAGAACTTGACATAAAAAGATACTTTATAAATATATTAAATAAATAAATGAATCGTTTTGTTGTGAATCTCAAACTGCCATGATTCTTACAGGGAGTCCCTTGACCAGTATCATCAGCATTGCCTGAGAACATATTAGAACATTACCAAGATCTACTAAATCCAAAATTCTGGTGTGGCTTAGACATTTGTGTTTTAACAAAACTTGCACTCACAGTTAACCTTTTTATCTCCAATTTTACAGATGAAGAAACTAGACATGTTAAGAAATTTCTCCACCTTAATAAGGGATAGATCTAGGTGTAATTCTAAAGTCCTAAATTTAACCAATGAACCATGCTTCCCTGGAACCCAGAAATTTAAATATCAATTGAATGTAGTTTTTGCCTTCAGGGTCAATTCAATGAGCCAAATAATTATAGAATCAATAATTGTAGAATTTTGTAAAAATGGCTCTTATTTGAATTATGTAATCTAAAGGAACACATAAGCAAGACACTATAATGATGCTTGTAGTGATAAAGAAAAGCTTCTAAAGCAGGTGCCATTTCAGGTGTGCCTTTGCTTTTAGGTGGGAGAATGAGCCACACATAAGAAATAGCATGGTTGAATTCAGCTCCCTAGAAGTGAGTTTTGGGGTCAATGGTGACAAGGTAAGTTTTAAAGACTACAGAGTTAGCCAGATCCCAATGGTCTTAATCTACATTAGTCAGCTCAGGCTGCCCTATAAAATATCATAGGCTTGTGGCTTAAACAACAAACATTTATTTTCTCACAGTTTTGGAGGCTAGAAGTCTAAGATTAGGGTATCACCATGATTAGGTTCTGATGAGGGCTCT
This sequence comes from Antrozous pallidus, assembly GCA_027563665.1. Lineage (NCBI taxonomy): Eukaryota > Metazoa > Chordata > Mammalia > Chiroptera > Vespertilionidae > Antrozous > Antrozous pallidus. The sequence continues at coordinate 61,455,903 of CM050520.1, forward strand.
CTCTGGCTTGCTAATGGCCACCTTCTCATTGTGTACTCATATGACCTTTCCATATGCGCAAGCATGGACATAAGGAGAGTGAGAACAAATCCCCATCTCTCTTCCTCTTCTTATAAGAAAAAATATTTCTATCAGGTCAGAGATCCACACATTGGGGCGTATGGCTTTAACATGAATTTGTGTTGAATATAATTCAGCCCATAGCATTTCCACCCAACACCCAAAATTCATGTCCTCACTGCATGTAAAATACATTCATCTTATCCCAGCAGCCCCCAAAGTCTTAAAGTCTTAAATCATTCCAGTATCAACTCTAGTCTAAAGCCCAAATTCTTATCTAAATATCCTTCTAACTCAGATATGGATGAAACTGGATGTACAAAGCAAAATTCTCCATTTGTGAACCAGTGAAACCAAACAAATTATGTGATTCCAAAATACAATGATGGAACAGGCATAGGATAGACATTCCCATTCCAACAGAGAATAATGGGGAAGATAAAGTGGTAACAAGTCCCAATAAATTCCAAAGTGTAGCAAGCAAATTCCATTAAGTCTTAAGGTTCGAAAATAATCCTCTTTGGCTCAATGCCCCTCATTCCATGGCCACTGGGGTGGCAGCATCACTACCTGCAGCTCTCAGAGGTAACCCCATCCTCTGAAACCAAGAAGGAAATGGCCTTGCTGTATGGACATGTGGTGATATCTGAATCAAATTCTTTGCTTTTCTTGAAGAATACTGCATGTTACAGCAGAATAGTTCTATAATCTGGTCCTGTGCAATCCAAGATGTCTGACAGCTCTCCATTCTATTCCATTTTTGCTCTCCCCTTTAGTCTAAACTGACCTAGCTTCTGCTGGGATAATCCCATTTTTTATCCCTGCCTTCTGCTGAGATGGTTGATTAATATCATGGAAACTTCTTTAAGGAGGGATTATCCAGTCATATCCTTAGTGTTCTCTACAAAACAAGCCTTTTTGCTTAGGGTTGTTTTTTTTTTTTTTTTTTTTGCATAATGGATATTGGATAATTTTTTCAAATTTTTGAATTCTTTCTTTGTGCTTAAAAATTAACTCTTTGATTCATCTTGCCTCACATTTTACTCTAAACTATCAGAAGCAAACAAGCCACTCTTTCAACATTTTGTTCATCTAAATATTTGATTTCATTGCTTGCAAATTCTACCTTCCACAAAATATTAGAACACGATTCAGCCAAATTCTTTGCCACTTCATAAAAAAAATTTCTTTTCCTCCCGTTTCCAATAACTTGTTCCTCATTTCCTTCTGTGACCTCAGCAGAATGGCCTTTAAGATCTACATTTATACAAATATCTGTTCATAGCAATCTAGGTTTTTTTCTAGCAATATATGTCAAAAACTTCTCCAGTCTCTATCCATTATTCAGTTCCAAAACCCTTTCTACATTTTTAGTTATTTGTTACAGCAGCACCCCACTTCTTGATACCAAAATCTGTCTTTTATGGCTAAGATTATAAACAAAATATCACAGACAGGGTGGCTTAAACAAGTAAAATTTATGTCTCACAGTCCTGGAGGCTGGAAAGTGTAAGATCAAAATGTTAGCCAAATAGGATTCATTTTGAATAGGCTCTTGTGTCTCTTCTTATAAAGACATCAATCTTACTATATTAGGGTCTCACCTATGACTTCATTTAATTTTAATTACACTCTGAAAATCCTGTCTCCAAATGCATCACACTGGGGGTTAGAATTCAAGATATGCGGAGTAGGAATATAATTTGGTCCATAGCACCTTGCTACAGAATGTTAATGTAAATATATATGTATGTATATACACACACACATACACACACACACACACACACACACACACACACACACACACATATATACATACACACATACAATCAAACCTGTAAAGAATTTTTGTGAGTTTATTTGATCCAAACTGTGGACAATTGCAGGAAAACAGAATCTCAATGTATTGGGATAATGTTCTGGAGAATGGCATTTTTTTTACCTTGTTTTTATAAATTACCATCAAAAGAGGAGGTTTAAATGGGTTACTTGAAATCCATTGGTGATAGATTAGGGAGGTGGGAGAAAGCAAAGCCAGGAAACCTCTGGGTGTGTTTCTTTTACAAAAGTGGGTGCAGAAGAGCTAACAGTCCTCAATTAACACAATAATGATAAAAATGAGGGAATTGTGATTTCCACCCTTGGTGCCATTTGTTGCGTCCTGAGGGGTCCTAAAAAAAGGAAGTTACAAGTTAACCCAAACATTTCACAGGTATGTTATCTTAGACGCAGAAAGACAATAGGCTCAGTAAACTCTGAAGTTGATCTTTGTCAGGGAAAATTCTGGCCTCAGAAATGACTACCTACTATAAACTGCTTTTTGTTAATTTTTTAATTTCAGACCATCCCTTTTAGGTCTTTGAGTTTGCAAAACTGCCAAGCAGGCCTTCCCTGAGCTAGTCAAGTTAGCATGTGGCTTTTTTTTTTCTGTCCCCAAGAGTTTGCCTTTTATTCTAAGGAAAATAAGAAATTGTTGAAATATTTTAATATAAGGGCAACGACTGACAATTCTCTTCTTATTCCTTCCCACCAAGGATGTAACATTACATATTTTAATACCAGAGAAAAGATGGGATTCATTTTGAGCAAGATAAGTCAACAATGCAATTGAGGTCCCTGTTACCCAACTGGAGTGTGAAGTGAAGTTCCCTCCATGGCACCTGTCAGCAGCGCCTTCAGTCACTTGGATTCGGCTTTGGCTCCTCTATAAATATTTTATTGTGCCCTCCGCTTAATTGGAATCTGTGTGGTATCTGAGCATTCATCTTGAATTAAATATCATTTCTCACACAAAAAAATGACAACTGATAATAAAGAGAAAGCTACCATTATAAATCACCTGACAATTGAACGGTAAGGCAGATACTGGGAGTTGATTTTTCCAAATGGGTTGAGTACAGAATTTTTGCCTTAAAGCCATGGAATGATAGTGTGAAATGTGTATACATAAAAAATGATATGTCCTCTGTAAATAATTTGACATATAGTTGAGCTTGTACATATAGAAAAACCTTGAAGTGCTTATTCCTAGTCCTTAATATTCAGTCTATGTAAGAAATATCCGATTAGCATATGTTTTATGCTCTACAAATTAAAGAAATATCACATTATCAAGAAAATAACATGAAAAAAATCTGGAAAAAATCTATATACACAAAGATTATTAATATCAGGCATTCCCATAGTCAACATAGTCTTCATAGATCACATATCTCTTTGATGCACCATGATTATAGGTTGGTGCTAGTTGAGAAAAGAAATTGCATCATCAAGCAGGATTATGAACATCTAATTTATGGAAATTCAATTCAGTTGCAAAGAGGAAGCAATGAAAGACATTAATGAGCTCTGGTTCTCAGGACTACATTGCAAACTAGAACACAACCGTGGAACTATAGGGGAAAAAATCAAACACTTTTAACCTCCAAATGTTGCAAAATGTGTGCTTCATCAAAGACCATTCTCTTCCAAGAAGTTCTTGAGAAGCAAGGCTGAGTTTCAAATAAAGCATGCTCCCAAGCTGAACCAATCTGCCTATGGGTGATCTTGGGGATTTTCTGTGAAAAAAATGTTAGTGCCTTGCTCTGTTTTTCATACCATCTACACAACTTAGTACGTTGAACAAATATATATTTGTTGAAAAAGATTGTGTATGCAAAGAATTGATTTTCAAATGTGTATACATAATTAAATAGGGATGCAAATACTGGAGAATTGCTGATATAGGCCTGAAGGGCTCTAACTATATTCAATGAAGGAGATAAGAACAGTACAAGTTCAAGAATAAGCAGACCTGCCTTTGTTTTCCTATCATGGTCTTTTCATCAGCTAAATCTTAATCATCTCCTCCTCCCCTTCCCCCTTCCCCTCCCCCTCCCCCTCCCCCTCCCCTTTCTCCCACTGTCCTTCCTCCCCCTCCCCCTTTTCCCTCTCCCCCCTCCTCCTCTTTCCTCTCCTCCTCCTCCCCCTCCCTCTCCCCCTTCTTCCTTCTTATCACCTTACCTTAACCTTTTCTATTTTTGTCTCTAAGTTTCTAAGAATAAGAGTCACAATAAGTAATGCCATTAAAATTGAATAAAAACTTGCTGTGTGACAACTCTGCGGTAAGGTCATTTAATCCTTAAAACAACACTTACAAGTTAGTGCTAATATTATGGTATTTAATTGAATCGAAGATACCATCTTAATCTATGTGACTCCATATGAACCCAGTTGTATTCATCAGGTTGACTTAGTCTCATCTGATTCCCAAGCCTGGGCTGCTTGTCTTGCTTCCAGTTACAGTGACATCTACAGCACTTCCCTGGTTATAAAGATATGACCACCTGAGCTTGGTGCAACAGGCAGACCAGAAAATGGATTGGCTTGTGATGTGCAAACATGGAGCTTCAGTGTGAGTTCCATGGTGTCCACTCTGGTGTGGGCCTCCAGGGTTCCTGCATTCAGGTCCAATACAGCTAGATCTTTGCAGGCTCTCTCACCCTCAAGGGCAAGGTCAGATAACATACACCAGAAATGGAGAGAATTAATTCAAACTCTGACCAATGAGTGACAATAAAAGGGAAGGGTACTGTTCACCATTCCCCCACACACATCAAAATGTTCAGATGCACAGTGATTTCATATGGCTTTTCCAGACACATACCGGTACATCCTTTCTGACCTAGAACTGGCTAGGTTTTGGGGGGGAGCTATGGACAGCATGGTAACACATTTCCTATTTTTGCTTTTGCTTCTCACCTTTCCCTGATTCACTTCCCCTTTTCTATCAGTCTCTAAGACTATAATCTCTACCTCACACCCCTCCCCACTCAAAAAGATCACCAGTATATAATTTTTACCTCTACCTCTGTTTTCTATGATATTAGAGCTAATAGAGGTGAATCTGCAATTGATTGTGGGGTACATGCTGAGCTCAGAAACATTAACATGAGCTAATGCTTATGTAGCTAATGCCAGGCACTGTTCTGAGCACCGTGCGTAACATTAATCATTTTACTCCTCACAGTTTCTTTTTGAGGCAGGTACCATCATCCCATTTTATAGGATAGGCAACTGATGTTCAGAGTTTATGTAAGTTTCCTAAGATCAGTCAGTAATTGACGGAGCAAGACAGGAATCCAGTTTTTTCCTGAGTCCAGAGCAAAAGTCTTTAGTCTCCACATGGCCCTCTCAAAGCTGCATGGGTTCAGCTATGGGAGACAGTGTCAGTGTCTAGACTTTTGTTTTAAGGATCTATTCAAAAAATGTATTAATGGTGAGTTCTTCCTTCTCTTTTTAAAGTCCCATATCTGTAGCAAAGCTATTCTACTTCACTACGCATAGACCTTCCCCTTTTACGCACTTTAAACAATCACCACATAATGTCATACACTGTCATTTAAAAAGAACATATTTTAAATTTATGGAGTGCTTATTAGGTATTAGGGACTGGGTGAGCATATAGACACATCATTAAATTAATTCTAACAAAAATCCCATTTGGCAGACACTACTATTCCATTTACAGATGAAATAGCTGAATCTTGGAGAGGTTAAATAACTTGCAGGGGTCAGAGTGTTAATAAAAACCAGCAGTTTCCACTGGCCAGTACATCAATTTATCACTCTTTCTGTCTTCTTGTAGAGTATAAAAAAGGGTTTTATATTTTTCTGTATCCACAATAGTGTCCAGTGCAACACTGCGTATGTAAAAAACACTCAACAGATGGAGTGATAGACGACTGCGACGTAAGTGTGTCATAAAATACAGTAGTGAAGAAGAAAAGTTATTTTAACAGTGGTGATCCTTCTACTCACATGTTTTCCTGGGGCTTTATTTGTTTTAAGTTATCTAAAACTTGATCTCTGTGGTCATTTTCGTGAATAGATAGAAATCCTTGGACAGATTCAGTAGATAGCTGTTTCATTATCTTTCAGCCTCTTCTGGAAACTGCTCAAAATTCTTACGCTTACATGTATTTCAGTCCTTCAAACTCTGAAAAATGACTTCTACATTTATTATTGTACACAGAAAAGATCCACAAAAGAAGCATGTATAAGTAACCAATTATCAAAACCAGTCTATGGATGTCAGGGTACAGCTGACAAATGAATTACCCAAATTTTTTTAGTCAAATCAGAATTGGGGCTCTCAACTTGTTAAATCTTTAAATCCAGTCATCAATTCTTTAAGACAGGCAAGAGCGCTAGGTCAACCATTTTCCGATCCTTGGGACTTGGCCACATACACAAAATCCTAAATATACTTTAACCACCAACTGGCATTCAGACTTATATACGATGCTGGTGGGCTCACATTTTTTCTCCTACAGAAAATGATCTTTTCTTTCCCAGAATAAGGTTATGTTCACATTTATTCAGTAGGGAAATAAAAATTACTTACTCCAGAAAAGATGAATCTGCTTTCTTTTTTGTCATTTTTGCTAACCGTTAAGTCATTTCTATCTTATTAAAAGATTTATGTATCTGTGAAATTAGATGTCCCAAAATAAAACCCCACAGAGTCTGCAGCCTGTCTCCCACCAACTTAACAACCATTTTCACACTCAGAAAAATCTAGGAAAAGTGGGCTGTTAAATTGGAGAAAGAGGAATAGTAACATTAGAATGATAGTTTTTTTTAAAGAAAAATACTATATTTATATACCAAATGTGGTACTTGACTTAGTCTTCATAGCCAAAAAATAGCATTAGCTTATTTTGCTTCTTGCCCATTACAAATCCAAATCTGTTTTATTATCTGGTAGCAAGACTCCAAGGTCTTTTCCACCATCAGTGCCTTCTACGTTTTTCTAATCCATTTAATATCTGCATTTCACGTTATTGTGCCCCATATGTAGCAAGTTGCATCTGCCAAAACTGAATCCCAGTCTATTAGTTCCTACTGCTGTTATTGCCCTTTTCTGGTTCCTTCTTATGACTTTCCCTGATAAAGTGCTCCCTGTACTTCAGCACGCAGCCCCCACCTATACTTTGTCCTTTTGGATACACTGCAATGTGTTTGTTAAACAGTAACCCTACATAACAGTAAGTATAATGGTCATTCAGCTTCCATACACACTGGAAATAATTCAGGTCCCTGGGAACACATCACATTCAGAAATTCATGCCAGGCAATTTCCTTCTGAAGGCATTCATGGCTTTGCACCCTGGAATGAATTTCCTGCCAAACCAGAGGGATTGTCAGACATTGCAATGCTCAGCAATAATTACTGACCTTGCAGACACATTCAGTTAAAAAAATAAAAATAACTGTATAATAAATGTCCAAATCCTAAAATTAAATATTATATAAACATTCCAATTCAGTTCTAAAATAACAGTCAAAGTTTGGGTGTAAATAATCACTGACTTAAATATTTTCCTCCTAACCAAATATTAACTATCTAACCCCTACATAAACCAAATGATATAATGACTATAATCATTTATAAGCATAATAGAATGACGCAGGCGATCTGAGAGACTGGTACTCTGAGTATCCTGAACACAGCAATTGATGCTGAATTTTCAATGACATTACATAGAGGATATTTCATGATTAGCAGGCCCCTTGCTGGAGGGAGACTAGAGATCATCATTTAGACAAAAAGGAACACTAGTAGGATTTAGGAAGTGCAGTACACATTCCCTCCTCTACTATCTTGAACCAACTATCTTGCAGAGCATGTGAAACTTATTTTACAGAGTGGGGCTAGATCATCCTTAAAATAGACAATAGTGTGGCATTCTGCAATGTATTCTCAATCTACTGATTTCTACAATAACTCGGGAATACTGAATAATTAATTGTTAGTATAAGTGACCAATGAGAAGTAAAAGCAACTTCGGAAATAGTTTATTATCCTTAAAAAAATAAATAAATAAATGTAGGTCTACTTTCCTCTTTTAAAAGCTTTTTGGCTTTTTTGTTAATCAAATTTTATAATGGTAAATAATATCAATCTTATAACCAGAAGGTAATAAGCTCTTGTGATATAGAAATAAATCTTCATTTAAAACTCTTACTACAGTTGACCTTATGGGCAGCATGGCAAACAAGAACCAACAACTGTGTGTCTTATTTATTTTAGTTAATGACAAAAATAGTCTGTCTGTGAATTGAATAAAATAAGTCAATTAGCCTATAAGATTCATATTGTGTTCTGTAGCTTTAAAGTATTATACTAAAAATTGTTATATATCATATTTTGAATTGAGCCATTGCATAGTCTTTAATAGTCCTTAATACTAAAAAGGATAAAGAGATATTTTGTACATAAATTCGGCCTTTGGCAGAGGAATGTCCCCAAACTAGAATCAGGGGCATAAATACCCTGGCTTCTATATCCTTCCATTCTCTGTTGTTGTTTTTTTGTTTTTTTTTCAGGGCTCCCATTGAATCCAATCATAAGTCTGGCATCAGGGGAGCTGGGCGGGTACAGTCCATTTTATGGATATACCAAAATTTATCCATTCGCCTATTGAAGAATATTTTCATTGCTTGCAAGTCTTGAAGATTACAAATGAAGCTTCAATAAGCATCTGTGTGCATGTTCTTGTGTGGATGTAGTCTGTTGTCCTTTTTAGTTAAGGAGTTAAAGGCTCAGAAATGGTAAGTGACTTGTTTAAGAGTACCTGGATAATAGTGGGAGCAGAATCAGTACTCACAGTTAACTCCTAGGCTTCTACTCAGTCAAATAACCACTGACTATCAGCTATAATCCCTTGCTAGCTTCATGATCATAGGGAAAGGGCACCAAATACTCTATAATGCTCACCCGATTTCATCCTGCAGGGCTTAGTCCAGAACTTAACAACAAGAACAGATTCTGAATTAAATCCAAGCATCAGGTCAACAGACTAGCCTAGAAAGCATAGGGCCATAGTGTAGCCTGAAGTGCATTGACTGAAATTTAGAATCTCTATATTAGAATTTCAGTTCCATCATATAATACTACAGCCCCCTGAACCCCTTGATCTGCTCACCTGTAACATGAGAATATTGTGAAAAGCACCAAGCATATGATTGGCCTTAAATAGAAGTTAACTTTATTCTAGCATTAATTTTTATCCCAATACAATCTTCACTAGAACAAATGTTATGGGCTAATAATATGTTTTAATAGTAGTTCTCATCATTGATCACACACATTAGAATCATCAAAGGATTTAAAAAATGTACTGATACACAACACCAGAGATTCAGATTTGATTGGTTTGGGTAGTGGCCTAGGCATTGAGATTTTTAAAACTCCCCAAGTCATCCTAACATGTACAGACTGTAGGATGTTAAAATCTAGTATCAGTGAACACTTGTGGATGCTAAGCATTGCCACATGGTGAAACATTTAATCCTCACAACTCTACTTGGCAAGAACTATTATTTTATTCATGAAGAAATGGAGACTCAAAGAGATAAATAACTTTTCCCAAGTCATACAGTTATAGAATGGGAATACAGAGATTTGAATTTGGGTTTATGTTTTAGCCACAGGTTAATCCCACAAGCACACAGGCTCTGCAGGCCTTTTGACTACACTGTATGGTACTTCCTTGCTCCTCTCAGAATCAAATCCTCTGCTTCTTTGAACTTTTAGCATCACAGTCATACTGCAGTTGCAACAGTCATCCCACTCTGTTTATAAAAGGTGCTAAACCAGATAACAGAGATCAAAATCTCAGGTTAGCTAAGAGTTAGAGGTAGCCAAAGGCTCAGCTATTTCACTAATAGAGAGCCGAACAGAGACAATTCCCTCCCCGTCTTCTCTAACTCATTTGCTGATCACCTTTGTCCACCATCTCATTCTTCCCTCAACCACAGTGCCAAGTGGATCAATGAAAAATTACCATTTGAAATCACTCAGTGTCACTCCAAATGTATTTGTAGGAGAGAAGGCAGGGGGAAGGGAATTGGTGGCAAATAAAATTGAATGACAGACCAGCCTTGTCAGAGATCAAAATCAGGAGGTGACTGATTAATGCCCAACCTTGGCAAGAAACTGAGGGTAGACAATGCATTGCCTGACAGTGTGAAATAGGTCCCCATTTCCATCACCTGCCATTACACATCTGAATTTCCTCCACGTTCACTCTAGTTCCTGATTGTTGTTTAAAAAATATACAATCAGGGAAAATTTTTAAAGGACTCAGCTACAATTCAAATAATTTCTCTTTGAGCTTTTTCTCATAAGGTTCTCCCAAAATTTCTGTATGGCCCCCATATTAAGACTAAATTAAAAACTTGCTAAGACAAAAGTGCTAGATCAGAAAACCTAAATCAGTCAAGCAGAAGATTAAGCCCAGGCTTCCTTCTCATTAAGACGTGTTTTCATCAATGGGAGGGAGAAGGAAGACCTAATCCATCAGAGTACTGAATCCATTGGCAGACTGATACTCTTTAACAACTTTTATTGGAGAGGGAGGTACAATTTCAAGAAATAATCTTCATCTTTGTCATTAGAAAATAGTGGTGTGTATTCCAGTCGACTATTTGTTAATCCTATGCTCTTGGGCAAGTTACTTAAACTTTCTGAGTTTCGAGAATAAAGCAATTTCCTTAGTTATTGGGAGGAGCAAACGAACTAATGCCCAGGAAGTTCCTTAAAAAGCACTTGCCATCACAGAAGTTAGCTGGCTGTTTCTTGTGGCTGGAGAGAATAATTACCTGTAGTCAAATAGAACATCCCTGCAGCTTGTCACCCTGAAGCAGGCAGCACAGAGATGCCCAATTGATAAGCAGCCTTGACGCAAATCAGTGCTGACTCTTTAAAGCATCTACCCCATGATTTCCACTTTGTTTAAAGACACTCTATGTTTTCTTGTGCATATGCCATGTCTCTCTGGGTCCAAAGTCCCATGGGTTCTTCATTGTTCCTCAGTGTCAGCCACTCCAGAGATTGACTCTTTGAGTTGCTACCTGGGACTTTTTCCAAAAATAAATCTTGCACATGCCACTTTAAAAAAAAATTTACATCTTGCAATTCTAAACATATCAAAAAATGGTAAAAACCCATCCAGCTATTTCTTATGGTGCTTTGGAAATTGTCAAAGATAGAAACAAATGAATGTCAATGGCGTAGGCATCCAGTTCATTTTAATAAACTTTAATTATCTATTCTCTGTCAGACATTGTGATATGTGTAGGAAAACAATGACATAGTTTCTCTCCTCAGGGGCTCCCAATGTAGTGAGTGACACATACACAAAAAAATAATTTCATGCACTGTGGTATAGTTTAGATTGATATTTATCCAGGGTAAAATGGGAACACTTGCCCGGCCGGTGTGACTCAGTGGTTGAGTGTCCACCTATGAAACACAAGGTCACAGTTCCATTCCAGGTCAGAGAACATGCCCAGGTTTCAGGTTTGGTCTGCAGGAGGGGGCATGCGGGGGGCAGTCCATCAATGATTCTCTCTCATCATTGATGTTTCTATCTCCCTCTCCCTTCCTCTCTGAAATCAATAAAACTATATTTTTAAAAAATGAAGAAAGGGGAAACACTGGTGGGTGAAAAACATTGGGACAGTCACAGATCCAGCATGAATTAATAAGTTTAACTGCCCTATTTTTGAATTCTAGAATGAATCTAAATACATAGTACAAATGGGTGGGCCTACCTAGATTCTGAGGAAATCATCCCATTACAAAATGTCAAGCATTTCTCTGCTATTTTATTGATTCACTTAAAATGTAATATTAAAGATCCACTAGATGCTGTGCACTGTACTAAGACATGAAGATAGATAAACATGACCCTTTCCTTGCCCTCAAGGAGCTTACTGTCAAAGCACAGAGTCCAACATGTGTAATAACTGAAAGACAGAGTGATGAAAAAAATAGTAGAGAATTTACAAATTCACAGGTAGTCCAAAGAATTTTAAGATTAGGTCCACTTTGGTTGGTCAGAAAAGGCATCCCTGAGAAACAAATATTTCAATTGATTCTCTCAAGGCCCAAGGTGAGGTAGTATAGAGGAAATGGGCAGGAGACATAGGGAACAGCATGTGCAAGGCACAGAAAAGAAGTCACACAGGATTTCCCAGAAAATGAGAGCTGCACTCCAAAAAGGGAATTTTCTTTCACTTATTTCACATGTGCCCAATACTTTCCACTTCTTTCCATGTTTATCAATAGATTCTCCCACAAAGCCCAGAAAACAATAGCAAGCACTCAAACCTGTGATATGGTGTCCCTGCTTTGACCTGGTTGGCCATGTGGCATACATAAGTCTTTTTCCTTCCATCCTTCTGTGGTTAATGATCCCCGAGACATTCCCAACTTCTAAAGCTTTAAAATAAATCTCATTTTTAATAGATTAGACAATGAAACCCAGAGATAACTAAGAACACAGATAGCTAGTGACTAGAATCCAAGTCTCCTGACTTTTAGCCAATAATCTTTCACCATCCTAAAGGGGCCAAACTGAAGTACAAAAATGCTGGACAATGTTCTCCCTGCTCCCTCCTGCTCTGTTCTGCCCTCTCTGGGAGGTTGATTTCTGTGGAATGTATTCATCAACCTCCCCTAATGCCAAGCTTTTGATTGGATTCACTGGGAGCCTTGAAAAAGAGAGCAGAGGTTGGAAAGATACAGAGAAGCTAGGATAGTTACACCCCTGGCTCTCTCCATTTCCATTTTGGGGAGATTCCCCTGTTAACGGGTGCATGTCAGTGGCCCTCTCTTAAGGCTACATCTAGAAGGGCAGTTACAGCTCTGTCCAAGTGCTGGAAGCCACTCCCTCTCCTGACACTTCAGACCTAGTGGTGCTAATGGCCCCATATGATTGCTAGCACAAAGGTGTCTGTATTACTTTTCTTGTGGTTGCTCCAATAATTGCCAGACAATTGGGTGACTTAAATTGTGAAAGTTATTCTTTCACAATTTCAGAGGCCAGAGTTGAAATCAAGGTGTCAACAGGATTATAGACCAGAAGCTCTGAGGGAAAATCCATTCTTTGCCTTTTTGAGCTTTTGAGGGTTATCTACTAGTACATTCCTTGGCTTGAGGCCTCATCACTCCAGTCTCTCCCTCCATCTTCACATTACCTCATTTTAAGTAAGCATTATCTTCTTTTGCCTTTCTTTTTCTCATAAGAACACTTGTAAAGGCATTTAGGTCCCACCTGAATAATCCCAGATAATATCCTCATCTCAATATCCTTAACATAAACAAATCTGTTATAAAGTAATATACATTCTTTTGTTACATAAGAGAATATTCACAGTTCCACAGATTAAGATGTGGGCATGTTTTGGGGAGGTTTCCATTCAATCCTCTATAATGCCTCACCATTATTGATTTTCCTTAACTCTGCCCATCCCCATTTAAAGCAATGCCTTCATTGGACTCTTCTCAATTTCTCTACTTGTGTGTATCCAACTTAATCCAAATGCCCTTTGGTCACCCTTCAGCATACACAGGAGTATAGATATAAGAAGCCACGAGACAAAAATAATGCATCTAATTTATTTAATAGAAAATAATTTAGAATATTACTTTTCCATTTAAAAAAAAGCATAGAAATAATGTGGAAGAGAATATAAAATTCACATTAATTTTATAGACAAAACATGACTTGAAGGAAGATTATCCATTGAAGGTCATTTTTAGCTGCACTCCCTGGTTTTTCTCATCAAGCCACTGAGACAAGTTGACTCTTCACTACTACAAGATGTGGATGTTTTAGAAACACTCACTACCATCCGATAGCTCACCTTAATTTTAAAAATGTATTTCTGGTTTTAGTGATTAGCCTCTAGGCTTGAAGAATATTATCCCTGAAAAGCAGAGGTTTTGGGTTGCTTTGACCCTATTCCGTTGGGGTCTAGAAAACTCATTTCACCTTTTTCTCCAGTTTACCAGCTGTGCAGTGGTAAGATGATAGGTAATGGAATGACGTTATGTTGGTTAGGTTAATGAGATTTGCAGTATTGGACCATGCAAATGTCTTAATTAAAGGAATTCTTAAAGAGTACTCATTCTGAATTAGAGTCATAGCTCTGGGTAACCAGTGAAAGGCAAAAGTGACTTACAACCTAGCAGATTAGTGATAAACAAGTGCCCTATCTTGTCGAACCTGACAACTTGGATTGGCTTCCATGCCAAGAAAGAAAAGAGTCAGGGACAATGTGTCAGGCACTGCCTCAGAGAAGCCTAATACCTAATTCTGCCATTCTTTCCTTTTTATCATTTCCTGATGCAATTCATCAGTAATCCTGCTATCTCTACATAAAAAATGTACGTATCCAGAATCTAGCCGCTTCTCACCAATGCCCTGAGCTACTGCCACCTGACTGATTGCAGAGTCTGATGACACAGCTGCTGCCCTTCCTCATGATGAAAATAGCCTGTGTTCAACACAGGTCTGCTCTAAAACATGAGTCAGATTATATCACCCCTCTGATGAAAATCTTCTAGTAGCTTTCCAGATTGACTCTCTAATAAATACCAAAAGCCTTAACATGGCCCTTAAAGCTTTCAGTCAGTGTTTCTCAGTGGAGATGGAAACAACAAAGCAACATTTTGTAATTTCTGCTGGGGTGGAAGGAAGATGTTGTTACCATGAGTGGTACCCTAGTCCACCATCCACCCAGTGAGCAAGGCAGGGCTGCTGATGTTCTGCAATGCATGGAAAGGCCACACAGTGAAGAATCCCCTTGCCATCTGCATGACTTTCTGGTGTCCTCTCTGGACATTACACATGACTTCATTTGGAACTTTATCAAGAATTGTTCTTTTCACAAAGTCATGTCACCCATGACAATGTCACTGATGATCTTTGAGTCACCGTTACATCAATCTACATTTTTTATGTCATGTTTACGGTGACTCTGTCTAAAGGTGAAGTATCTGATGACTTCATTGTCTTCTGGTGTAATAATACACTGGGGTTTACATCTATGCTAGAAATTTCTCAAATATTTTACTATTAGGGAATTGATGAATTTTTTGAAAAGTAGGTTATATTATATGTGAGTTTTGTATAAGTAGGTTATATTATACTAGAGGCCTATTGCATGATATTCATACAAGAATAGGCCTTCCTTCCCTGGCTTCACTCCAAGCTACCCAGGAGCCAGCAAGTCCCTACTCTCTAGCCGCCTGGAGCCGACAAGTCCTCGCTTCTATCTGGAGCACCATTCCAGTAGCTCCCTCTGTCACCCCCCAGGTTCCTCTCATAGCAGGCTTGACACCACTCCCCACCAGCATATGCAAATTAACTTTCATCTTTGTTGGGTTAATTTACATACTCTCTGATTGGCTGTGGGTGTAGCGGAGTGATGGTTAATTTGCATGTTTCTCTTTTATTAGGTAAGATTATGCTTTGATTGGTTGAATGGCCAACTGGCCAACTAGACAACTGGATGCTTAGCATATTAGGTTTTTATTATATAGGATTATGCTTTGATCGGTTGAATGGCCAACTGGACGACTGGACGCTTAGCATATTAGGCTTTTATTATATAGGATGTAAAGTATAGGAAGCATTACAAAACAATTGTTATGGGCCATTGGGTCTGATAAGCACACATAGGATCTGGCCTATGTTACCTTTGAGGTCGCTAAGGCCCCATCACTTCCATCTCTACTAGCCTTCTTGTCTAGCAATCCAAGTAGAGTCTCTTCTTAGGCCTCAGCATTGGATTTTCTTCTGCCTGAAATGCAATCCCTTCTGATATCCACAGGGCTCTTCATCCGAGTTCCTTCAGATCTCTGCATAAATGTCACTTGAACAGTGAGGACCTTCTTGATACCTTTATAAAAGAGCACCACTTCCTCCATCACCTCTCTTACTTCTCCAAACCACTTATCATCCAGCTGATAGCTTCATTTTACTTGCATATGCATCTGCTGAGCTTCTATGTCTGCCCATTTGGAAAATAAGCTACCAGAGGGCAAGGTTTTTCATTTCATTAATGCCTAGCCCAGTGCCTAGCACATAGTAAGCATCCAATGTATTTGTTGAGTAAATGAATGGCTCTTCATTTTTTTAATGTTACTTTAGAGCCTAATATATTTAAATTTCAGTCCTTGTTTACTAAATGTTTTTTTTACAATATTATGTTCTTGTTTCATGAATGCAATACATTTTAATGAATTTTCAAATATATTAGTGATAACTTTTGTTTTTTAAATATTTTATCCTTCCTCATTTTCTGTTACTCCAAATTTCCCTCTCACTTATCTACCTACTACTTACTACCTTAATCTCATTATTTCCTTACAGGTTTCCTCAAATGCTAATAAGCCTTGTTATTTAAGATTTTTCTGAGTGGGACACAAAAATGCTGACTGGAGATTTGGGAGGAGATGAAGCAAGGAATGCCAACTGGTGTGTGTCCATGTGAGGTGGCATGGTGGCCAGCTGCCCTCCTCTATTGGGATGGACAAAAATCAGTATATGCTAGTGTTCTCTTTGTGGTGGTGACATTTTACAGGGAGGGATCCTCTCGATTCTTTCCTGAGAGGTATCAGCCTAGCTGCTAAGTTCTGGAACAGGCACTGCTGAATAAGACTTGTACTTAGTCCATTATTTGCTGTCCCAGGCCTCAGCTCCTCATTTCCCCATGTCTGCCATCCCCTCTAGCCTCTCTGCTTCCATTTCACCTGAGTCACAACTAACTTATTCTGGGGAAGAAGTGAACATTTAGGATTATAATTGCTCCCTAAAAAGACATTAAGGCAAATTCCCTATTTTCAGTAAGTCTCCCCAACACACACACACACACACACACACACACACACACACACACACATACACACACACACTTGAGCCTTAACTTGCACTTGGTGCCGTCATTCCATGGCCCTACTGAAGTTTATGGGGTAAAAAAGAGAATTTCTCACTGCTGCTGCCACAATCTATAGGCATTTATCTTTCATGTTCTTCTGTGCTATAGATTTGTTTAGATTTGTTTCCATTTGTCATAGAGTTTCATTGAAGACAGTGTTTGTGTTTTGCCTTTAGTAATTGTTTTGAGGGTGATTTATGAGTAGATATAAAAAATGAAAAGGTCTTTATTTCACCATTTAAAAGCAATTTATCTTTTATAATAATTTATAGTGGCACAAAAAGTTTTAATTTTTATCTAATTGGATATCTAGTTTCCCTGATTTATGTCTTTTGGTATAATTGTTTCTGAGTCTCCAATGTATGTCAAGCAATGGTTAGATACTAGGGCAATAGCAGTAAGTCAGATGGGTATGGGTTTTGCTCTCACATAAGGTTTAGTGCAATGAGACAGACAGGCACTAACTTGTAACACCTGTGAGGATCTTGTGAAAGGAAAAGTTCAGATGCTATGTGATTATATCAATAAAGTATTTACTGTCTTGTAAAAATATAAGAAGTAATGGTTAAGTTAGCTTAATAAATTAAGTGAAGGGTTTGCAGAGTGGGTGAGTATAAAGAGGAGAAATGGACCATCCAGACAAACTAATAACAAAGTCAAGTCCAACAGACAGGACAGAGCACATCATATTTAAGTAGCCAACTTTTTTAGAGAAGAAATGCAGAGTGGGGGAGAAGTGGGAGAGGGATTTTAGATAAGAATGAAGAATTAGGCAAAACCCAGAAAATCTCTCAAGCGGTATTAAAAAATTTAGATTTTGGTCTAAGGGTAATAAGGGTCATCTCTCTAACCAAAGACTAATTTGGGATCATGTGCATTATATTGTGTATGTGTTGAATATTTAAATATTAATCCACAAGTATGGCACTTTTATGTAGACTTTGAAAAGGAGATATATGTTGATTTTCCTTTTCAAAATATCAAATTCCCCAGCACAATTTAATATACAGTATAGTCCATTCTTTTTAAAAATATGTATTTTATTGATTTTTTTTTTTACAGAGAGGAAGGGAGATGAATAGAGAGTTGGAAACATTAATGAGAGATCAACATTGATCAGCTGCCTCCTGCATACCCCCAAATGGGGATGTGCCTGAAACCAAGGTACATGCCCTTGATTAGAATCAAGCCTGGGACCCTTCAGTCTGCAGGCTGACACTCTATCCACTGAGCCAAACTAGTTAGGGCTATATAGTCCATTCTTTTTAAAAAATATATTCTTATTGATTTCAGAGAGGAAGGAAGAGGGAGAGATAGATAGAAACATCCATGATGAGAGAGAATCATGTATTGGCTGCCTCCCACAAGTCCCTCACTGGGGATTGAGCCCACAACCCAGGCATGTGCCCTTGACCAGAATCAAACCTGGGACCTTTCAGTGGATAGAGTGACGCTCTATCCACTGAGCCAAACCAGCTAGGGCTACAGTCCATTCTTTATTAATTTGTGACTCCTCTTTATTAATTTATTAATCTGTACAAATGTCTACTGTACATAAAGTTGTTTAACATAGAGTTGTCTCTGCATTATCTATTTTGTCAGTTGATCTATCTAACTGTTCTTCCACCAATATTACAAGGTTTAAATTGTTTTGGCTTTAAAAGCCTTTAAAAGTCTTTAAAAGTCTTCATATTGACTGAGAAAGTTTTCCTTGGATTACTGACATAGAAAGTTCCCCTTAGTTATTCTCCCAAATAACTTTGAATGAATTAGAAAATACTGATTTGAAGAAAAAAAGAAACACACACACACACACACACACACACACACACACACACACACACACATTTCATGCCATCACTAGAAGACCTTGAATCTAACTATAAACATTCTATCACAGTCTGTTCAATTTTAGGAGTGTTGGGACCAATATACTTCAAAGTGTCACCTTATGTTTAGATAATAACAGCAATAACAAACACTTAGTCAACACTTACTGCTCTGCCAAGAGCTCTCCATGCATCAACTTATGTATCCAGTCCCCTTGTTGTTTGACAATCTTTCAAAGGGCCCAGTCAACTTCACCCACAGATGCAGGTAACTTAATTATCCCCATTTTTGTTATTGAAGAAAACAAGGCTTAGAAAAATCAATTTAGCTGCTTATGGTTACCTGGCCAAGAAGAGGGAGAGCCAGATGATTTTTCTGTTTTAACATGCATCTAATGTATAACAACTATTAATTGTCCTTACTCTATACTCTCCTAAAAATCTGTACAAACTTCTACAACCATCCTTATATCACTCTCTTACAATTGTATGTCTGTTCATCTCTTCTGCCAAACATGAGAGAACAGGTCTCTTATTAATTTCAGTGCCCCAGTTTCTAACACAGTGATATGAACATTGGTGGTGTCAGCAAACACTTGTTGATTGAACTGTTTACCTTTGCTTAAGCTGTACCAGAAGATGAGAGGATGGAAATGGAAGTCAATTCAGGCATAATAGACAAGAACAAATAAAGTGACATATTCTATACAATCTTACCATAAATAGTCTTGATTGGGTAACACCAGCAATTCTGACTCCAGCCCCAACTCCACATTATCTGAGGAAAGTTAAGAAATGAACATTAGTCCCAGGAAGAAAGAAGCTTCTGAAAACCAATACAGATATGCCCCTAAGGGCCAAACCCCAGGAGTGAAAGGAGACAGCATGTTGTGACAACTTTGCTTTGCTCTGACAGTACCGGGAATGTCCCATGATTGGCAGCTGCAGACATGGGGTTTAAATCTGAGTAATGATATATACCCTTCATGAAGTAGCTGATGCCCTACACAGCCATGAGCCACAATGAAAAAAGAACATACTTCCATTTAGATGTGTCAGTTATATTAGTATAAGTGACTTTTTACAAAATTCCCATCACTTAGCAATCATAGACACTTAATCCTCTCCTCAGGACTGATAACTGTCCTATTAAAAATAATTATGAGCTTTAATATCTTGTGAAATCTTCATTAAACCAATAAATGTTTGAGAGGAAAGCTGACATCATATTTATTTCTAAGAACAATTCAGATCAGAAAAACAATCTAACAAGTTTTTCTTTGGAAGAGAACTCAACCTCTCATCCTACAATAAAAAAGTATTTGTTTACTTCTTAAGTATTAAAAATGTTCTGAGCAGTTACTATATGCCAGATAATCTGTGATCACAAGGAATGATATCTAGATAAATAGACACTGCCCATATGTGGAGACCTGTAATCTACAGAACAATTAAAAGACAAAATACTTAAATTTGTAAATGAATTTAGTTCTGTGAGAGAACAAAGGAAGAAGAGATTCATATGGATTTGACTAGATAGGATGAAGGCCACATAGGTAAGATCCTCTAGGAGACGTGCATAAAGGATGATTAAAAGTTTTACTAGCAGACATCAGGGGGAAATATCTACTGAATATTTTCTAATATATAGAGACTGTCTTAACACAGTAATAGCTAATTTTTATTGAAGAGATTCTATGTGTCATACACTATGCTAAGGACTTTATGTGCATTATCTCATTCAATCCTCAGACAGCCCATATGAAAATATTTTGATTCATTTAACAAATGTCTAATTTTGAAATACATTTTTATTGATGAGAGAGAGAGAGAGAGAGAGAGAGAGAGAGAGAGAGAGAGAGAGAGAGAGAGAGAATCATAGATAGACTGCCTCCTGCATACCCCCTACTGGGGATCAAGCCTGCACTTGGCATGTGCTCTGTCTGGAAATCAAACCATGACCTCCTGGTTCATAGGTTGACACTCAACCCTTGAGTCATACCATCCAGGCAACAAATGTGTTTTGTACATACACCATTTGTGAGATATTGTTCTTATTAGCATAGTAATATTATTCCAGAAAATGAAGAAGTTGAGGCTTAGAGAATCAGTAGAGCTGGGACTTGAACCCACACAGTATGCTGTCTGATAGAGAGCACTATATAACCTCTCATGGTCAAAAGTGTTCTAAGGCAATCCAATATGGTAGCCACTAGCCACAGAGTCTCTTGAGCACTTGAAATCTGGTTTGTCTAAATAGAAATATTCCACAAATGGAAAATAGCTATAAAATGTTGACACCTGTATTTTTAAATGCAAAATAACTAATCATTAATTAAATCACAAGTATATTTTACAATGACAATAATTTGGGTGTATTGGCTTAGTGAATATATTATTAAAATTAATTTCATCTATTTTTCTGTTTTAATTTCAATTAATGTGGCTACTAGAGAATTATAAATTACAAATGTGGCTGACAGAGCTAGATTGGACTGTTCTGGAGATTACAAAGATGAGTATAGAAATGTCCTCAGGGTGACTGCACTGCAGTCTAGTGAGGGGGATGGAACTGTGAACAAGCTAGGCAGGTGACAATGCCAATGAGGACATACAAACCCTTTTATGTTAAGAGTTCATAAGAGATAGAAATTTCTTCTGACTAGGATAATTGGATATCTTTACTGGTTTTATTACAATTAAATTTTCACAAAATACCAAATCCAAATATTTTCTCTAATGAAGTGGTCGGCAAACTGCAGTTCGCAAGCCACATGCAGCGAGTCTATTTTGAAGAAGTGGCATTAGAAGAAGTTTAAGAAATTTGGCTCTCAAAAGACATTTCAATCGTTGTACTGTTGATATTTGGCTCTGATGACTCATGAGTTTGCCGACCACTGCGAGTCTAACCCAAGGGCTCTATCAGGGAAATATGAAGAACCCCTGAAGCCCAAAGGAAAACTTCTACTCGTGACTTCTGAGGCTTCAATCATCTACCTAGATAGCAATAATAAAATGGATTAACAAAGTTTATGGCAACTCCAGAACCCAATTACTTCAAATTCCTAATAAGTAGCATATTTCCTTCACCTAGGAAGCAATTCTTTAATTCCTAACTCAGGTTGAAATAAGATACACCATTAAATTATACAAATCATTAACTGCCTAGGTCCCTTTTGCCTTCTCTACCCACACATGACAGACAAGAGAACTGAACCGAAATGCAGACCATTGGGTGTGAGAGGGAAAGCAAGGGCCCTAGAAAATCCACAAATTAATCAGTAGCCTCTGAATAAGGAGAATTAATTATATCATCATAGCTCCATCGGGACTGTACTGGTTTTTCATTTTTGATTAATTTTCAAAATCTCAATCTAATTTGTAAGGCAGCAGGATGTTTTGAAAGATAAACAAAGCTGTCTGCAATTTGAATTTCTCCTGACTTTGTCCAGCTCTGATTTCACATTTACCTCATTCTCTCGATTGTTATGGACTACTTACTCTTTGACAACTCAAAGAACCAGATGTGCTTTAAACCAAGAGGCCAAATTCTTCTGCTGAGAATTCTGCTCCATGGGAATTTACATAAAGAGAGCTATAAAAAGTGACTCTACCTGGCAGCATTTTGAGGGTGAGCTCTTTTGCTCCATGTAGCATCAAGTTACCTGCATTTATGGTTCAGCATTTATGGTTCTGGAGCTGTAACTTTCAAATGCAAATCTGATACAAGCAAGACTACTTGAGACATAGGAACATATTGAGATGTCATTGTAATTACATGGGATGCAGACCTCGCCGGCAAGCCAGAACTGTGTACGTGCAACGGTGGTTTGTTTCAAGCCAGTTCCTCTCTCTCCTCAACTCCCTGAGGCCCAGTCAAAAATAGAGACAAACCAAAATAGTATGAGCACCTTTCTGGAATTGTAAACACTGACAACAAATTCTCTAGCATTGAGTCTACCATAGGCCAAGCACGCTATTGACTTCAGTTCTCATAATAGTGGTAATTAGAAATTATCCATTTGCATTTTAAAAATTAGGAAACTGAGCTATATAATGATTCACAACTAGGATGAAAGCCAGAGACTTGTCACTTGCCAACAGTGGAACAAGGATTCAAAGACAGGCTTATCCGAACCCATGTCCATGCGCCTGACTCCATGGCACACTTCCTAGTTCACAGTCTTTTAACAATGTACAAATGCATCATCTTCATCATTCTGCCAAGTATTTTATATATTTGAGCAAATCAAGACATGACTGTCAGCTACGTTTTCTCATCTGTACAATGGGTTAATGGTAACAGACCCATCATAACATCTAGTTTTAAGAGGTGGTATTTCTTTGCATATGTTTTATTTTGCCTAATTACTACCCATTTTACTTCACAGAGGATTTGAAATGGCTTGATAAATTACCTACCTGCTCTAGAACTCCATTTTCCACCTAAAATGGGGACAATAATACAAGCCATGTGCTGAGACATGAGGTATAGAATGAAATTATGGAGCTGAAAACATATTGCTAGATACTCCACCATAATGACTTTGCAAGTGAGCATCACAACTGAAGAAGACTTTTAAGAATTGAGAACTTCATCTTTCCTCTTTACTCATAAGAGGTATAGCAAAGGCATGTAAAACACTTCATTCCCTTGTTCCTAATTTTCAGCAACCCACAAACTCGGGATGTGCTTCTTTTAATTAATTCATCATGTTTCTAGTGCTCACAGTTTCAAGAATCTAAGAAAAGATGGCAGAAGATTTCATTTCAGAACTTTCTAATATTTCTGGAAAGATGGGGGGATACTAAGTGGTCAACTTTGGGGATACCTAATAGTAATCCCCAAGGTGTCATTTCCTGAACAGCCCCTTTCTGTGAATAAGGTCAGCGAGAAAAGTGAAGCTGTCACAGGTAAATATTGAACCAGGTGTTAAAACATCACCAGACACTCTACATAAATAGCAGCTGCTGGAAGGAATGTAGAGACCTCATCACCTGGCAACAACTCTGATTAAGATTTCCTCAAGAGAGATGGTGGAAGGACGGAGAAGGAAAATCAAACATCCATGCTGTGTGGCTAGACATCCATGTCTCCAGGCATCAAACTTTTCCCCCAAATGTAAAAGGATTACTCAGAGAATAGAAAGAACAGGAAAAAGGATAGTGTGGTTTTTCTGGAACAGGAAGTAGGGATAGAGTCAGAGTAGGTTCTTCTCTGCAATTCTGATCTTCCTGTAATTATCTGATGGTTTAGAGATATCATCTGCAGAACTATACTGAAATAGCTCAGGTTTTTATTTTGCAGGTTTGTGTCTTGTCACATATAGGAGAAAAGAGGGGGAAAATAGCACTGGTTGAGTTTCAAGCATATTCTGTGTCATGTGCCAAGTGGTTAGTTCCCGTTATTTCATTTCATTCTTAGAAGAATCTGACAATGTTTCCCAATTTACAGAGGGGAAAACTGAGATTCAGAATTATGTTCAGTTTATATAACTAGTAATTGATCAATCAGGATTCAGGTATCTGTTATTCCAAAACCCACATTCTTTCTACTTTACCACAATCCAGCACTCTGGGCAATAGTTATTCCTAATTGAATTATCCCCATTCCCCTTCATCTATCATGAAGCACATGACATTCCTACTAAACTTGGCTAGTTACAACCCAATTAAACCACAAACTTGGCTCCCTAAATATTCTCTCAAGTGCTGCTCAGCTTTTCTATCTTTTCACATGAATATATATATTCATAATTTTATATAAATATATATAATTTTAAGTGAAAGTTCTTATACATAAGCTTTGTAAGAACACAGAATGCTTAAAAGGGTTACTGAAAGCAAATAGTCCAAATTCTCTAATTTTACAGAGTCAGAAACTGAGTCACTGAAGGATTAAGAGTATTTGTTTAAGGTCAGGTGGTTAGTAGTATACTGAAATCTAAGAGCCATAGAAACATATATATATATATATATATATATATATATATATATATATATATGATAGATAGATAGATAGATAGATAAATAGATATAGAAAATCTCAATCAGATGATGTTACATATCTCTCCATCTAAAGGGGTGACAAGCCCTGGACAGTGTTGAGCATCATCCCAAGCACCAAGAGATCGCTGGTTTGATTCACAGTGACTTATCTTAATTCACAGTGACCTGCGGAGTTCTTTGGACTGGAGCTCCTAAAGATCCCAGTAGTCCCAAGGTGGTAGGCACATGTGATGCAGAGCTAGAGAACAAATCACTTAAGGTCTTGCAATAGTAAGAAAAGAATGCAATTTGACATATTGTTTCACTACAGAACCTATTTCTTTAACCAAATACTGTAGTGTGTTCCTTATTCTTGCCTTGGATTCAATCATAATCTAGCTCTGTATGGAGGTAAGAACATAATACTGGAACATAACAATATAGCCTGCATACCCTGCTACATCAGCAGAGGCATAAAAACAAATCATTCTTTCTGGGAAGACTGTAGATGGCTTTATTTTCATGTGTCTGGAAAGAAGAGGAGGAGGAAGTGTGAGGATGAGCTTTCAGGAAAATGGAAATGTGTCAATGGCCAGTTGTAGCTTATATTTATTTATTTATTTATTTATTTATTTATTTAATATTTATTGTTCAGTTTATTAATTACATTGTTTCCCCTTTTTATCCCCCTATAGCTCCCCTCTACCCTGTACCTATCCCACCCTCCACACTCCCCTCCCCCTCCACACTGTCCTCTCCCATTGTTGCAAGATTTTTGTCCAGTCTCTTGCTGCACTTCCCACAACCCTTTTCTCCCCAAGAATTGTCAGTCCATTCCCTCTCTATGTCCATGTCTCTGTTATATTCACCAGTTTATCCTGTTCATCAGCCTATCAATTCACTTGATTTTTATGTTCATTTGTTGATAGATGTGTATTTGTTGTTCATAATTTATATTTTTACCTTTTTCTTCTTCCTCTTCTTAAATAATATCCTTCAGCATTTCATATAATGTTGGTTTGGTGGTAATGAACTCCTTTAGCTTTTTCTTATCTGCGAAGCACTTTATCTGATCTTCAATTCTGCATGATAGCTTTGCTGGATAGAGTAATCTTGGTTGTAGATTCTTGCTGTTCATCACTTTGAATATTTCTTGCCACTCCCATCTGGCCTGCATCGTTTCTGTTGAGAAATCCGCTGACAATCGTATGGGTGCTCCCTTATAGGTAACCAACTGTTTCTCTCTTGCTGCTTTTATTATTCTCTGTTTGTCTTTTGCTCTTGGCATTTTAATTATGATGTGCCTTCGTGTGGTCCTCTTAGGGTTCCTATATATTGGGGTTCGGTTTGCTTCTTGGACTCCTAAGTCAATTTCTTTCACCAGGTGTGGGAAGTTTTCAGTCACTATTTCTTCTAATAGGTTTTCATTGTCTTGGCCTCTCGCTTTTTCTGGCACCCCTATAATTTGGATGTTGGTATGCTTGAGGTTGTCCCAGAGGCCCCTTACACTGTCTTCAATTTTTTGGATTCTTTTGGATTCTTGCTTTTTCAGCTGAGTGGATTTTCCCTCTTTGTATTTAAAATCTTTAACTTAGTTCTTGGGGTGCTCCAGAGCACTTTTAGGTCTTTGTATACTATTTTTTATTTCAGTAAGTGTATGCTTAATTTCTGGTTGGTCCTTTTTCATATCCTTGAGAGTCTCCTTTATATCCTTGAGGGTCTCCTTCATTTCCTTGTAGGACTCATTCATTTCCACGTTGGTCTTGATCATTTCCTTGCAGGTCTCGTTTATATCCTTGAGGGTCTTGTTCATTTCCTTATATGACTCATTCATTTCCACGTTGGTCTTGATCATTTCCTTTGTGGTCTTGCTTATTTCCTTATAGGCCTCGACCTTTTGTTGGAGCCTCTTGAAAAACCCTATAACCGTGGTTTTGAATTCCATGTCCAGTCGTTTTTTTTTCCTCCATTTCTTTCACATCTGATTTCTTTCCATGTCGCTGCATGGTGGCTGCTTCCCTGAGTTGGTCAATTAGCTTTGTGTGGTAGATGTCCTACTAGGGACAGTGGCTCAGCCTCCCCAGTTACCTGAGGTGGATATGGGTTGCACAGTCTTGCTGAAGTTAAGCTCAGGTTAATCGTTGTTAGCACTTGGAGGGGTTGACCTCCAGGCCTATTGTCTGTGAAGCTCAGCTGTGCTCAGGTTGGATGGGCGGAGTCTCCGGGCCAAGCAGACAGCGTTAGCTCCGCCCTCTATGGCCCCAGGGACTCTGTGCCGGGGGCAATGGCTGCCAGCACCTCTGAGAGAGAGCCGCTGCTGAGCTCCACTGGCTGCCAGAGAATTCAGACTCTCCCAAAATGAGTCTGCATGCGCAATGTCGCACCCAGGGTCGTAAAACAAAGCAGACTGAAGGTTTTCCGAATGAGAAAGCAAGTCACAGAGTGCTCTCTGTGCCGTCACGCAGCCGAGCTGTTCGCGCGCAAGCTGCCTTCTCCACGAGCCGGCAGACCCTTCAGCACCCGAGCTTCGGCATGCCCTCCCACTGTCCAGTTCACCCCGTCTGATAGTGGGTTCTCTGGACTTGGCCCAGAGCTGGAGAATCAGTCCAGTGGGACGTCTTTGTCTCCCCGTTCGAGAAAACTGGCCGGTTTTCAGTCGCCCGCCCTCTCCGCGGCGCACCCTCCAAACCTCTCTCCGCGCGAATCTTTCAACACTGTTCGCCGCAGCTCCTCCAAGTCACAGCGTCCTATCTTCACTTTCATTTGTGGAATCCTCACTCGGCGAGCTTTCTGGTGATTCTGGAAGGTGTTTGTTCCTTCGTTAAGCTGTAGTATTAAAATTGCTGAGTATGACGGCAAGATAGGTGTTCCACCTATGCCGCCATCTTGGTTCTCCTGTAGCTTATATTTAGAATTAAGATGCTAAGTAGGAATGTTAATGGAAACATTAAAAGGTTAATGGAAACATTTTTATGCAAAGTAATAAGTCAGGAGGACACTGTCCCCAGACAGAGATGCTCTCAATAAAAATTACCTTTTTCCAAAGTTTGGAGAATGAATGAGAGCAGAGAGAAATCAGAAATAAATATGCTTTCATTTTAGTCCAAACTGAGATGATGGGGCCTGATCCAGGTCTGCAGTGGTAGGTGGATGCCAGACAATTTGGAGGTAGGATTTAAAGTTCTATACTTAGTGGAAAATTGGATTATGAATTGAAAAGTAAAGGATTAGTTGAAGATTTTAGTTTAAGCAATACCTCCAGAAAGCTCACTAACCTCAATTTTAGGGATCCATCTAGAAGCACTAAAAATAAAAATTAGAACAATGGGAGAAGGACTAAATCACATGTTATACTTACAAAATATGTAAAATCATGAGCAGGTAGACTAAAATAGTGCTTCTCAAATTTTAATGGACCTACACATCACTTGGGAATTTTATTTCAAAGGGAGTTTCTGGTTGATTAGTTCTGGTGTGAGGGCAAGTATCCTGTATTTTTTACAAGCTCTCAGTGATGCTGATGTTGGCCCACAGACAACTCTCAGAGTAGCAAAGGTAAAAAATTCAAAAATATCTTCAAAATGCTTTAGACAGATGGCAATTATTTAACAAATCAGTAAAGAAAAACTGGCAATGGAAAACTTGGGGGCTATGAGAGTGGGGAGAAAGATAGAGAGGGATAGAATATGTCTTATCTTTTTAAAGTACTTAGTAAAAGTCAGCCAGGCCTTCCGCAAAGGTAGCCTGAGTTTTGCTGCTGAGGCTACGTGGACCTTGGATGTCTTGGCAGCTCTTCCCAGGAGGTCTTTTCAGTGTGTGAGGCGGAAAGAATGAATCCCAGGTAACTGCAGCATTCCTTCCATTGCAGCCAAGAATGCTCACCTTCTATAAACGTCAGCTTGGCTTCTTCCTTTGCCAAGACTCAAGATGGGATGGAGATGGAAATGAAAACATTTAGTGATCAACTCCCTTAAAGAATGTTGAAAATATACACCAGGGATCTTCATTCGAGAGTAAATAATTATTGTTTGGCAAGTCATTAGAACAATAGATGAAATAATACTGAAATCCTGTTCCTCCTTACCAACAACTTCCTCTCTGCTTTAACTTACAGGTGAGCTGTTGCTTCTTTCTGTTTTAGTCTGGTATCATAATGAAGTTATCCAATAAAATTACTTTTTTAAAATGCATGCTAACTGCCAACCCCTAAATATACTGCTGATTCTATAACAATCAGGATTCCAAGTAATGCATTCAAAGGAACCTTAAAAGTCACTTGAGACTACCAGTGATTCTAACCTGAATAATCAACTAAGTAACCAACTGCACTCTGCTTGAATACCTCCAGTGCTGTTCTGCTCACTACTATACAGAGATTTCAGTACACTTTCAAAAAAAAAAAACAAAAAAACTCTGTTGAAAAATTCTAACTTATGTTATTCCAAATTGATTTCATGACTTTCACTTATTAGTTCTACTCTATGGAGTCACAACAAAAAAAATGTAACTGATCTTTTAAATAATACTTCTTCAAATGTCAAAGATAGCCACCAGTTGTATAGGACAAAAGCCCTTAGTTCTGTGGGCTGTTCTTCACATCAAATGAATTCAAATCTCTTCCCCAATTACCTGGAATACTCAAAAAGTACTCAACTTTTCTTTTGTATGAGATGTATGAGATATAAAGAATGAGCCCTGGGTGTTCTCTGCTGGGATTCTTGACCCAGTGTTAAGGGTTCAGGAGAAAAGAGCTGATGCATAGATGATTAAAGAGTCTTGAGACAAAAGATAATTTTGAAAGGCATTAGGGTGAAAACCAGTTTAGCTCAGTGGATAGAGCGTCAGCCTGTGGACTGAGGGGTCCCAGGTTCGATTCCAGTCAAGGGCATGTACCTTGGTTGTGGGCACATCCCCAGTAGGGGGTGTTCAGGAGGCAGCTGATTGATGTTTCTCTCTCATCAATGTTTTTAACTCTCTATCCCTATCCTTTCCTCTCTATAAAAAAAATCAATAAAATATATTTTTTTTAAAAAAGAAAGGCAAATGGGGGTCAGAGGATCTTCAGATAAAGGAGTTGAAAAGACTATCTACACTACCCCTTGTCTAAAGACCCTGTGCTATTTATTAACACAATTTGTCCTAGAACAAGGGGGAGACATACACTTTAAAGGATAAGGTTTACAGAAGCACTATCAGTTTGGGGAATAGCCTACAGCTGTTCAGATGTTTGGCCAACAGGAGGCAATAAAATGCCTTGAGCTGTCTGGCAGCAGGCAATCCTATTCAGGTTTGGGGGAGGTGCCATTTAGCCATTCCAACAGGTTTTTTAGGACAGCTCTTGTTGAGCTGCCCAAGCTTCACCAATCTTTTGGTGAAACTCTGGTAAGTATGACATGCTGGAATTGGTTCCTGGGAGTTCTCAATTAAAAACAAAATAAAACAAAACAAGAGCCTCCCATAGGACTCTGCATAGCTTAGATTAAAATGGACCTGTTATATCCTTTATACTGGTTTGTTTTTTTTCACCTTAATTCATCCTATGACCACAATAACAAGGCAGAAAAAGACATGGGTATGGAGAAAGAAAGATCTTAGATTAGTTATCTGAGCTTAAAGATTCCATTATAAAATAGTAAAAATAAATGTAAAAAATATATACATTATATTTATAGATAAATATATGCAAATATCCTAACAATACCTGGGACATAGTAGGCATTCAATAAACTATAACTATTATCATTAATTTTGTTTTTTTGCAAAGTATGTCAATGATTAATTTATATTCCATTTACAATCACCTTACAGCTCTTAATTCCTTGTACATATAATATTTCACTGGTGTAATTATTTTATTGTGAAACTAGTTGCATAAATTTACTTTTACCTTTTACCTTTATTTCTTTCAAATGTTCATCTATTATTTGAGTCACTTGAATTATTTATGGACAAAAATTCTAGTATAAAATATTTTAACTACTCTTCTCACCTTTGAACCTTTGATCAGCACGACATTTAAAATATGCTTGAACAGCATGTCATTGTTTCAAATGTTTTTTAAAAAATGTAAAAACTTTAAAAAAGATGTCATTGTTTAAAAGTGAAAAACTAAGCAACCAGAAACTACACACAAACACACGCACAATCAAGGAAAGAGTCCTATGCCTCTAGAAATAACACCATTCAGAAAAGCATCGGGCCTCCTATGAATTATTATTTCAGCAAATCTTCCTATTCAGAAAGATGTCATGAGATCATGTTGAAATCCAAGTACAGAAATTACTCAATGTCCTCAATAGGTTCTGTAACTTTAAGCAAAACTAGGTATAATGAAAACCAATTTTACCATAGACTAATTGATATAAAGAAGAGCTAAGGTCCTACTGCATTTCATTAACATCATAATAAAATGGCATTGAATTAAACAATATTCTGAGAGAAACAGCTGTATGTATTGTATATACATAATCCACCAAAGAAGGAAATGATTCTATCATGGATGGCTTATTCTTGATGAACCCATTAAGTCTAATAATGAATATTGCTTCATGTTCTAAATACTTATATCACTATTTTTTAAGATTTTATTTTTTATTAAGCAATTTTAGGTTCACAGCAAAATTCAGAGGAAATGCAGAGATTTCCCATATGCCCTTGCCCCCACGCATACTTTGCCTCATCCCTTATTAATATCCCCCACCAGAGAGTTGCATGTTTTGCCACCTAAATTTGCACATTATGATCAGCCGGAATCCATAGTTTACCTTAGGGTTCACTCTTTTTATTGTACATTCTATGGTTTAAACAAATGAATAATTGCCGTAATTTTTTTTTCTGTTTTCCAGTCATTCATTCCTTTCCCTTTCACAGGCTCTGGCAACCACTGCTCTGTTTAATCTCTCAACAGTTTTGACTTTTGCCTAGCTGTTGTGGCTCAAGGGTTGACGGTTGACCTATGAACCAGGAGGTCATGGTTCAATTCCTGCTCCTGGGCATGCACAGGATACAAGCTCAATGCCCAGTGGGGTGGTGCAGGAGATAGCAGATCAATGATTCTCTCTCATCACTGGTGATTCTTTCTCTCTCTCTTCCTCTCCTTCCCTCTCTGGGCAGCCTCACAAGTGAGAGAGACACATCAATTGGTTGCCTCCTGCACAAACCCTGACCAGGGCCTGAGGTGGGAAGGAGTCTGCAACCAAGGTACAGGCCCTTGACTGGAATCAAATCCAGGACCCTTTGGTCCACAGGCCAATGCTCTATCCACTGAGCCAAATTGGCTATGATTGTATGTCTTTTGGGGCGGGGGGAAGTATCTATTCAGATCCTTTGCACATTTTTAAGTTGTTTGTGTTTGTGTGTGTGTGGTGAATTGTATGAGTTCTTTATAAATTTTGGATATTAACCTCTTATCAGATGTATCATTGGTGAATATGTTTTCCCATTCAGTGGGCTGTCTTTTCATTTTGTTGTTGATTTCTTTTGCACTTACAACATTTCTTAATAATCTATTTCCTATTCTTGACCAGTATTTTTTAAAAGTCTATCAATAATGTAAAACTACTGTGGGATGATGAGAAACATTATTTCACCTACCACTTTAACAGAATATCTAGTTAAAACAGGGGTGTAATTTTTAAACATGACACAGAGAAAACTATTCCAGGAACATAGTACATTTCAAAGTTGTGAATAACTAAAAATATGAGCATGTCTTGCAAATTTTAAATAGCTTACTAAATAATCTAAGAATTCTTACCAAAAATTTTTAAGTTGTTGAAATTGAAAGTTTCTCAATATGTTTGTTCACAAATTTATTTCTTATGGGTCATACATGGAAGCATCTTACAGAAATATTTGAAATCTCTTTTTGAATCAAATATGTTGAGGAATAAACTTCCCTTATACAATAAAAGTAGGCCTTTTAATGTATACAGTTTGAGGCTTCTAGTCCAGATGACAGCATAGGTAAATGTGGTGCTGACATCCTCCCACAACCACATCAAAATTGCAACTAACCTCCAGAACAGTCATCAGTCAGAACCTCCCAAAATCTAGCTGAACCGAAGTCCTATAACTAGGATGCACTGAAGAAGCCACATAGAGACTGATAGAATGGGTGGGGATGTGTGGCCATTAAAATTTGATATGGATACCTCAGTTCCAGAGGTTCCTCTAAGAAGTGAGGGGTACTAGCCCCACATCAGGCCTCACAGCCCAGGGTTCCAGTGCTGAGAATAGAAGTCCTCATTAATTCTGGCTGTAAAAACCAGCTAGTGTTGTGACTGAACAGGATAGAAGGTTGCTGGAGTCCCAGGCTTTCCTCTTAAAGGGTCAGTGGACAGATTTATACAAATTTGCTTGCTCTGAGCTCTAGCACTGGGACAATAGCTCTAAAAACACCAGGAACATATGGGTATGTGGTCGAACTGAACTATTTACCATGATGGTACGACTGGAGGGGCAGCTTTCTGTCAGACAGAAATGCTGGCAGAGTCCATTGTTCTTTTGTTGAGCCCTTTCTCCATAGGGCAGGCAGGTCAGTGCCATATCTGAGTCTCCATCAAGCTGGCTAATACTATTCACCTGGCTCTTGGGATTTAAAGATGTCACCTCACCTATCTTTTAGGTTAACCCAAGCTATTTTCAGTGGTTTTTCCATACAAAAGGCCTGTCTGGGCTGATGCTGGTGACCTTCCTAAAATATTCCAACAAGCATCATCTGACCTCAGTATGCCCTACAAGGCTTGCTAAGTGACCTCAGAGCCAGTACGGAAGCCTTCTTTTGCTTCTTGGCCTCTCCCAGGCACCTCCTAACCCAGCAAAGGTAGCAGCCATCTGTTAATTGCTTTGTAGCTCATTCCAGATGGTTCTAGACAGGGCACAGGTGGCTGCTCACTTTGGCTGGCACTGGATTGCATACCTGAAACTAATATAATATTGTATATGAATTTTACTTAAAATAAATAACTCTTAAAAGTAGAGTATAGAGTTTAATTAGTTCTGACAAATACATATACTCATGTGTAACCACCACCATAAAAAGACAGAATATTTGCATCACCTCACAAAGTTGTGCTCCTTTATTTTCAATCCATAATGATTCACAACTCTAAACATTTGATCAGATTTCCCTTTCGTATAATTTCATACAGTATACTCTTTTGTTTCTGGTATCTTTTACTCAGCATATTATTTTTGAGATTCATTTATTATTTTACATATGTAATATCTCATTTATGATATTACATATTACATATTTTATATAATAAAATGTTATTGGTCATACCTTCCTGTATTACCAAATAGTACTTCATTGTATGGACATATAATTATTTGTTTATTCATTCACCTCTTGACAGACATTTGTGTGGTTTCCAGTTTGGAATTATTATTAATAAAGCTTTTCTGTGTAGTTGTGTATAAAAGTTTTTGTAAACATATGTTTTTACTTGCATTAGTAAATACTTGAGAGTATCGCTGCATCATATAGCAGATGTGTGCAAATTTATAAGAAATTGTCCTATTGTTTTCCAGAATGGGTTAAGATATTTTATGTTCCTTTACATTTTATATGAATGAATGTTCCAGTTGTTTCCCATCTTCACCAACAGTTGGCATAAAAAATCTTTTTTTTAAATTCATATTTATGTGTTGTTTAGTCTCTAATTATTTACAGTTTTTCATGCATTGCTCTGTTATTGATTTCTAATTTAATTCTATTTTGATGAGAAAGCA
This sequence comes from Antrozous pallidus, assembly GCA_027563665.1. Taxonomy (NCBI): domain Eukaryota; kingdom Metazoa; phylum Chordata; class Mammalia; order Chiroptera; family Vespertilionidae; genus Antrozous; species Antrozous pallidus. Next base: position 61,490,294 of record CM050520.1, read on the forward strand.
GACTCTAAGATCATAAAGCTTTTAAATTACTTGAGATTTGTTTTATGGAGCAGCATATGGTTTATCTTGGTGATTATTCTTTAACAATTGCCAAGAAAACATATTTTGTTCACATTGGGTGGAGTACTCCATAAATGTCAAGCTGATTAATAGTTTATGTCTTCTATACTCTTCATGATTTTCTTTACACTTTTTAAATTTATCAATTACTGAAAAGGACTTCGAAATATTTAAATATTTTAGCTTTAATTTATTCTGCTTTCATTCTGCCAATTTTTGAATCATGTATTTTGAATCTCTATTGTTAGATTCACTAAAATGTGTTAGGTCCTCATGATGATTTAACTACTTAATAATTAGAAAAATTTCTTTATCATGAGCAATATTCCCTATTTTGGAGAACACTTGGTTGGATACTTAGCTATTCCTGCTTTTTTTGACTCATGACTCATATTTTCTTTTTTTTTAAATTTAATCTACATTGTTCTCCCCTATTTCCCCCTATAGCTCCCCTCCACCTGATACCCATCCCATCCTCCGCCCTCACCTACCCGCCACTGTCCTCTCCCATAGGTGCATGATTTTTGTCCAGTCTCTTGCTGCAACTCCCATTCCCCTTTTCTCCCCAAGAATTGTCAGTTCATTCCCTCTCTATGCCCATGATTCTGTTATATTCACCAGTTTATCCTGTTCATCAGCTTATTAATTCACTTGATTTTTATATTCATTTGTTGATAGATGTGAATTTGTTGTTCATAATTTACACGTTTATCTTTTTCTTCTTCCTCTTCTTAAAGAATATCTTTCAGCATTTCATATAATATTGGTTTGGTGGTGATGAACTCCTTTAGCTTTTTCTTATCTGAGAAGCACTTCATCTGACCTTCAATTCTGCATGATAGTTTTGCTGGGTAGAGTAATCTTGGTTGTAGATTCTTGCTATTCATCACTTTGAATATTTATTGCCACTCCTGTCTGGCCTGCATCGTTTCTGTTGAGAAATCTGCTGACAATCATATGGGTGCTCCCTTATAGGTAAGTAACTGTTTTTCCTCTTCCTGCTTTTAATATTCTTTCTTTATCTTTTGCACTTGGCATTTTAATTATGATGTGTCTTGGTGTGGTCCTCTTTGGATTCCTATAGTTTGGGGTTTTGTGCACTTCTTGGACTTTTAAGTTAGTTTCTTTCACCAGGTGGGGGAAGTTTTCAGTCACTATTTCTTCAAATAGGTTTTCATTGTCTTGCTCTCTCTCTTTTTCTGGCACCCTTATAATTCGGATGTTGGTATGCTTGAGGTTGTCCCAGAGAACTCTTACACTATCTTCAATTTTTTTTATTCTTTTGGCTTCTTGCTTTTCTGGCTGAGTGGATTTTGTCTCTTTGTATTTCAAAACTTTGACTTGGTTCTTGTGGTCCTCTAGATTGCTTTTAGGTCTTTGTATAGTTTTTATTTCAGTCAGTGTGTGCTTAATTTCTAGTTGGTCCTTTTTCATTTCCTCATAAGTCTTGTTCATTTCCTTTTAGGTCTCATTAAGTTCATCGGCCTTTGCTAGGAGCCTCTTGAAAAACCTTATAACCATGGTTTTCAACTCTATGTCCAGTTGATTTTTTCTCTCCATTTCTTTCACATCTAATTTCTTTCTAAGTCTCTGCATGGTGGCTGCTTTTCTGAATTGGTTGATTAGCTTTGTGTGGTAGATGTCCTCTAAAGGACAGTAGCTTAGCCTCCCCAGTTACCTGAGGTGGATACTCTTGCTACAGCCCTTTATGGATTGCACAGTCTTGTTGAAGTTAAGCCTAGATTGTTGTTGTTAGCACTAGGAAGGTTTGACCTCCAGGCCAATTGGCTGTGAGGGTCACCTGTGCTCAGGTTGGATGGGCGGAGTCTCCGGGCTGAGCAGGAAGCCTTAATTTCCATCAGCTCTGCCCTATGTGGCACTTGGGTCTCTGTGCTGGGTGGTAATGGCTTCAAGCACCTGTGAGAGAAAGCTGCTGCCAAGTTCTACCCGCTGCTGGACAATTTAGCCTCTCCCTAAATGAGTCTGCACACCCAAAGTCTCCCCCAGGGTGTAAATCAATGCAGTCCGGTGGTTTCCCGAACAAGAGAGTGAGTCACAAGTCCTCTCTGCGTGCTCGTGAACCTTCTGCTGTTCCCAAGTTTACCCGCACTCTCCACAAGTTCGCCCCCTCCACAAGCTCGCAGACCTTTGAACCGCCCGAATTTCAGCGTGCCTCCCTCCTGTCCAGTTTCACCTCGTATGAGTGTGGGTTCCCTGGACCTCAGAACTGGGGAATCAGGGCAGTGGGACACCTTTGTCTTTGCAGCCACCTGCCCTCTCCACTCACTGGCACATGCACAGGGCTCCAAACCTCTGACTCCGCGTGTATCTTCAATGCTGCCCTCCACCGCTCCTCTGAGTCACAGTGTCCTATCTTTACTTTTATTTGTGGAATTTCCACTCAGCCAGCTTTCCAGTGATTCTGGATGATGTTTGTTCTGTCATTAAGTTGTAGTTTTGAAATTGCTGTGTGGGGCAGCAAGATAGTTGTTTACCTATGCCGCCATCTTGGTTTCTCTCCTCATGTTTTCTTTTACATTAATATACTTTTAACTCATCTAGGGATTCATATTTAATTGGCTGTTATTGGGTATGTAATTTTCCCCAGTCTGATAATGTCTGCTTTTAAATGTTATTTTTAAACTATAATATATAGTTGATGTAATTATTGACATACTTGATTTTTACTATGATCTGATTATTTGCTTTTCATTATCCTTCATATTTTACATTATTTTTAATGTTATCTATCTTCTTTTGGATTAGGTAAACTTTTTATTCCATTTTATCTCTGCTCTTAGTTTATTAGCCATGTCTTTTCTATTTTAAAACAGATGTTATAGGGTTTACATTCTTATTCTAAACTTACCAAATATTATTCCCCTTCACAAATATAATATAAAAAAGTTAATCTCCCCCTCCTCCTGTCCTTTGTATTGTTGCCGTCACATAACTTATTTCACTTATGTTATAAATCCTCTGGTATATAATTCTTATCTTGCAGTAAACAGTGAATTATCTTTTTAAAAATAAAGGAAAAAATCCCCAATATTTGTCATTTCTAGTTCTTTATTTCTATAGATTTATGCTTCTGTCTGACATGTTGTTTTCCATCTGTCTGAAGAACTTCCTTTAACTTTTTTTAGTTTACATATGGTTTCCCTTTTTAATTGCTCTTAGAAATTCTTAAAACAATAGATTTTAATAGAGAATAAAATAACTTTTAAACACTATATATTTCTTGCAACATCTCCTAAGATTTATCTATTTTCTTATTGAAATACTTTAAACTGTTCCCTGTGTGGTTGTTTGACAAAGTGTCAGAGGCTTTGTATGATGATGAATACCATGAGGATTCTCTTTGTTTTGGTTATCAAATTTTTATTTTTTATTTTGCCTTCCTTTTTGAAATATAATTTCTCTGGATATAGATTTTTAGGTAGAACATTTTTGTTGTTGCTAATTGCCTTTAGAATGTCTTTCTATTTTTTCTGGCTTCTATTGTTTTGGTGGCAAGGCTGAAGAAATTTTTATCTTATTTGTCCTCTATGTTTGATTTTTTCTGGAATATATCCTGCATGAATGGTCATTGAAATTGTTGGGATTTTTTGATTGTTTATAGTTTTCTTCAAATATAGAAAATTTTCAACTATTTTTATTTTTTTTCTGTTCTCCTCCTTAGATTTCAATTACACAGTGGCAAAATTAAACTCCTTGATATTATCCACTGGGGGCTCTTTCAAAATGTTTTCATTTTTTCCCCTCTTGGCTGCATTTTGGATGCTTTCCATTGCTAAGATTTCCAGTCCAGCACTCTTCTCTTTTGTAAAATCTAAGTAAAATTTTCATTTCACATCTCAGCAAGAAACAATACTCTGCTTGATCTTGCCTCCCTGTGCCATGGCTCATAATGTGCTCCAGGTAGAAAACCAAATCAATCCTAGGGCACTTCATGTGCCCCCTTCTCTCAGAGGTCTCACAGCCTATCCAGCCTCTTTCTAGTCCAATGCCTGAACACAGTTGTTACATGATTGTGCCCAATGTGCTAGTTGTTCACAATGGGTTAAGGCCCATATCAGTTTCTCCTCCATGGGCTATAGCAAAAAACTCATCCTTACTTTCCAATAATTAAGCAGAATGATAATTAATTCATAGGGATTTAAAAAATGAGAAGTCTCTAACTCAAATTGCTGTTTAATAGCTAGAAGACAAATTGCATGCATATCATTTGAGGAGAAAAAGCTTCAATTAAGTCAGAATATTTTAAGTATAGTTAATATAGGATACACAATGAGTAATATATTGTGTTTAATTTATCAGAAGTTCTTACTTGGGTGTTAAAGAAATGGTTCTTGCCTAGTTTCCCAATTAAAACATTAAAATCAGGCATCAAAAAGATCATCCAGTGTTAGCACTGGAAGGAAAGTATATATCACCATTTCTGACACTCATATGTATAGCTTTGGAAAGAAGCATCAGAGAAGGTAAGTAACTTTTCATTTATGCAAGGCAATGTAGCTTTTATTGGAAGAGCTGATGTAACCTGATTCCCAGTCTTGTGTGCAATAGATTTTCTATTCCCTCCTCCCTCAGAATTTAGAGTATACTGAAATACACAGTGCTGTCTTCAATATAAACAAATAGGATATCTTTATAAAATATATTTTTTCAATTATCATTATGCTCTATTATCTTTGAACTGTTGATTAAGCAATACTAGATTAAGCTATACTTATCATCCTTTATAGTCAATTATTACTTTTACATAAAGTAAACAGCCAAATTATGATATACAGCTAGTGGGGGAGGAATACACCTTTTGTTTTTAATACCATCTCTTTCACATGTCTATTCTTTAACACTCTACAGTATTATACTGAGATAGAGTCTTAGAAAATAGTTATTCTTTGAGCCCATGGAGATTTTGTAAAGAATTACATTCTTTACCAAGAATCATAAGTCCTAAAAAAATAATCTTACGTTTTTATAAAATATCTGATCCCCTCAAGAGTTCCCATAAGGTTTTATTTTTGCAATCTTACTTAGCAAGCATTTTAGCAAATAACTCACTTAAGTTGTCTACTTAGTTGAATTGAGTCTTCAGCAAGGTTGTGTTAGAGAGATTACACAGTGACCTGAATGATGTTCAAACAATTCAGAATTAGTTATCTCAAAAGAAGCTTATAATACCCTTCACTCATTATTAATACTATATCACATCACCTGCTTAAAAAGTAAACCTTGAGTTCAAAGAAAGGAGATGATGCTGTAGTGAGAGCTAAAATGTGACGCAAAGCTTCTGACCCCAAAGAGCTCCCCACTGGCTATGACAATGCTGCATTTCAGTGACTCCTTTTGGTCTGACAATAACTAAAACCTATTGTCAAAATGCATGCTTGAGACAAAACACATTATCTTAAGTGAATTAGCAGTTGGAAAAGGAGTTTTTAATTCGGATGAAATGAGTTTCCAGATATGCATTTATATATTTTAGTCAGCAGATGATCACTGTGTGCCTACTGCATGTTAAACATTGTATGAGGGAATACATTAATGTATGAGCCATAGTTATGATTAGTAATCTGTATGATCTTGTCCATTTGTCTAGTTAGTTGTTGCTTGCTTTTTCCACCCACCAGCACCAGCAAACACTGGGATGCAGAATGTATGTCTTGTTCATCATTCTATCACTAGCCACTAGATTGGCCGCTGCTTCATAGTATAGTCACTCACTCAATATTTGTTGCTTTGTTAAATTAATGGTTCTTCCCTCCCTTCATCATAGTCTGATGTTCGGGAAATAGTTAGAAAAGTTGATAGCAAAAAAACGCATTTCAAATGAGGGAGTAGTTGGACATTTTCAGAATGCTTTCATGGAGATTTACCAGTATTTTATGATTCTAAATTTTCTGGTTCATCAGGTTAGCATTAAAAAAGAATCACCTCTGTCTTACCCAGTCTGGTTCAGTGAATAGAGCATTGACCTGCAGACCAAGAGGTCCCGGGTTCGATTCCAGTCAAGGGCACGTACCTTGGTTGCAGGCTCCTTGCAGGCCAGGCCATGTTTGGGGCATGTGCAGGAGGCAACCAATTGATGTGCTTCCCTCCCATTGATGTTTCTCTCTGTCTTTCCCTCTTTTCCACTCTCTCTAAAAGATCAACAGAAAAATATACTTAAGGATTTTTTAAAAATCAGCCTATCTGGCATGTATTAGTGGTTGAACCTTGACCTATGAACCAAGCAGTCATGGTTCAATTCCCGGTTAAGGGAATGCCTGGGTTGCAAGCTCCCCAGTGTGGGGTGTGCAGGAAGCAGCTGGTCTATGTTTCTCTCTCATCGTCATTTCTGACTTTCTATCCCTCTCCCCTACTCTCTGTAAAAAATCAATAAAATCTATTTAAAATCTATATGTATATTGTAAAAAAAGAATAATTTACTCATATGTATAGTTAATAATACATATTTTAGTGGCTTTCTGCATCTATTTATTTCATTTCATTTTCATAGTGGTACATATGACAGAACAGATATTAGAACATCAGAACTCAAGAATTAGAAGAAGAATTTAATGTTATCTGAGAAATCTCACTTAATTTAAGTCTACCTTGCAGCCAGACTCACCAGTGAGCTCCTCAAAAAAAAAAAAAAAAAGAATTTGTGAAAAATTATAAATGTGAAAGCTATTTCTTGGGAACTCAAAAGAGACATTTTATTGCCCATTAAATCAAACTTCATCACACAGCAAAATCTCATCATCATTATCACTTAATACCTCTTCTTTCTCCTTCTTCAGTGACTCTTTGCCTGCCTTAACAGGAACTACCTCATAAGCTCCCAATTTTCCCTCCTCATCACCCTTACCCTGAAATTTTTTCATTGTTCCTCTCCCCATTATCTTTTCATCTTTCTCAATGGAAAAATTGTCAGAGGTCTTTACTGGCCCACCTTCAACCACTATTTTAAATCCCTCTAATTTTTGGAAGGGCCTTGTCTCCAGGATTGTCATCTCCTCTCTCTTACACACACACACACACACACACACACACACACACACACACACACACACAATTTCACTGTCTCCACGTTCACTGCTTCTTAGGTCTTCAAATATCTCCCCATCTTACAAATAAGCTTTGCTTAAATGTACTTCTATTTGCTGGACAAAACATGATACTGCATTCATGAATCACTTGTAAATGATTCTGCTTGATAGGCAATTTTTTATTCAAAATATGAGCTGAGACAAAGAAAAATATCAATATATATAAAAGCCTACTATGCAAATTATCCCCATGGGAGGTCAACCGGGAGACCAATAGCTTGCTATGACATGTGCTGACCAGGAGGGGGTGACGTCAAATAAAGTGAGGCCCTGGCCAGCAGCCTGTAGCCAAGGAAAGGAGATCCTAGTCGGCAGCAGGAAGGGAGGACCTGGCCAGCAGCCAGAAGGCCCCAATTGGCCCTGATCATTGGCCAGGCCTAGAAACCCTACCTGTGCACAGATGTATGCACTGGACCTCTAGTTCTATCTAATAAAAGAGTGATATGCAAATTGACACCTAAAGCCATGCCCAACAGCCAATCAGGAGTGAGTATGCAAATTAGCTCCAACCAAGATGGCTGCAGCCACTGAGAGAGCAAGAGGGAAGCTTAGGTTTTCCTGGTGATGGAGAGAGCCAAGCTTTTCACAGCTCTGGCCTGCCTTGGCCTCCACTTAAAGCTAAAAAGTTTCAATTGTAGAAGATAAATAAATTCCAGATACCAGGGCCTAGGCTTGGCTCGCCAGGGGGCATGGCCAGCCTGCAAACCACCACGAGCCCCTTGCCCAGGGTGCCCCATGCCCAAAGGAAACCCTGACCCTGATCCAGAACACTCTTCAAGGCAAACCAGCTGGCTGCCACTCATGCACCAGGCCTCTATCCTATCTAATAAAATAGTAATATGCAGATTGACCACCATTCCAACACACAAGATGGCTTCCCCCATATGGTCAAAGATCCTGCCTCCATGTGGACACAAGATGGCCAACAGAGGAAGGGCAGCTGAGAGGGACCAGGCCTGCAAGGGAGGGCAATTAGGGCTGATCAGGCTGGCAGGCAGAAGCAGTTAGGGGCAATCAGGAAGGCAGGCAGGCGGACAGTTGGGAGCATCAGTCCTGGATTGTGAGAGGGATGTCCAACTGCCCATTTAGGCCTGATCCTACTGGATCGAGGGTTTCCAGATTGGAGAGGGTGCAGGCTGGGCTGAAGAACACTCCCCACCCCCTGTGCATGAATTTTGTGCCGTGGGCCTCTAGTATACTAATAAAGCACATCACTGGCAATATAAATATGGATACCTCTCATCACAAGGCTCTCTAGCTCCATATTCTATGGTTCCCTAATTCATTTGTCATTTTTTGTCTTTATAGAGTTTCTGTTTCAGAGCAACTTCATCCTATCTTCTATTATACTTGGTTATTGACTTGTTTAATAGTTTCTTTAGGGAAGATTTCATGTTTTACTTGTTTCTTGCATGGTATTCTGTGAATAGGTATTAATCACTATTGAAAGAACAAGTAGTAATTTAAATTTGTTCCAGGTTCAATGTTAATGTTTGCTTTTCAAAAGTAAGTTGTAATACTCTAGTCCTAAAAATATTGGAGACTGTTATTTTCTTTGTTAAGAAATACAAAAAAATAAAAAAATGAGGAACGTAGCTCGATATGGGAATCCTCTCTAAAATTTATATAATATAGATTCTATATACTGACAAGGTAGGTCACTGGGAGCCGGTATCCATTCGGACATGTATTTTGTACAGTGCCTAGGTCCATAGGACTTTGTGGTGAACAAATAGAGGGTAAAAGCAATGTGTCTGATAGATACAATGAGGAATGAGATTCCTATCATTTGTTTTCAGCTCTAGCATTACATAGATAGCCTTTGACCTCTAACATGGGGGTTTGAGAGTCAAATCTTTCATCCTCAAAATCAGAAATACTAACTGCACATCTAGATGGTTTAAAAAAGGGTTTTACTTAGGGTAATGGCTGCAAAAGAACTAGTATTACTCTTCACTGTGCAAAATAAGTCAATAGCCCAGCATTCCAGAGAGGACTGTATGAATATGACAAAAATGCATTCTTTCCATTTCCCTATGTTCTTTTCTTCCAAATAGTTATATTTATTTTCCTCCTTAATTAGAGCTACTGGGTTTTCATAGTTGCTTAATTAAATTGGGGCAATATCAATTCTGTGATGCCTTTAGGAAAGTAACTCCAATTATAGGGCCAATCTGTCAGTAAAAGTTAAGAGGCCAAAACATTTTAATAGCAAAGTTACAGGAAACAAAGGACGAATATAATAATAAGAGATATATTTAACAATTAATCTGGCTATTAGCTGAGTTTTATAGAAATTGCTCATAGTCTTTGACCTAAAAACCTTAGATGCAGGATATGAGTACGTACTTCAGCAGTCTGAGCTCAGATGGCTTGAGTGGCTATGTGGTCTCTTTTATGGACAATACCATATGGACGGTTCAGCACTGCCTGGCTGGCATTACCTGAATGAGTAATCTTATCCACCTAATTTTGTTAATTCTTCTTCTATGTGTGCTCTCTACATTAGTTATTGATTGCTGCATTACAAATTGCCCCCAAACTTAGCAATTTAAAACAATACACATTTATTATTTTAGCTTCTGTATCTAGGTACTACTTATGAGAGTCCTCAACTTCAAGAATCCCACAGAGCTGCGACAGGTATAAGGCTGGGAGGTCATCTAAAGGCTCAGCTGGGGAAGGATCTGCTTCTAAGTGATTATTGGCTGGACTTCCTTCCTTGATGTTGTTGGTTAGAGACTGCCTTCAATTCCTTGCTACATGGGCCTCCTCTCTGTGGTTGTTTACTTCATCAAAGTCAGTAATATAGAAAGAAGGAGAGAAACTGCTAGCAAGATGAAATTAATTATCATATGTGATATAATATGGAAGTGGCATAGTATCATCTTTACACAATATATTGGCCAGATGTCATAGTTAGTATAGCCCATAATGAACAGCAGGAGATATAGTAAGTAGTATAGCCTACAATGAAGAGCAGGAGATGTAATAAGTAGTAGAGCCCACAATGAACAGCAGGAGATTATCAGGGCATGAATAACAGGAGACAAAGACCACTGGCACCATCTAACAGTCTGTCTGCCACCATCTCCTATGGATATTGACCTGAAACTCAAAAATCCACACTTAATGTTCTCACTCTTCTAGATCTTCCCACTCACCTCTTCCCCAGACCTTCATGACTCCTATTTTCCAATATTTGTGTTTCCTCTAATCTCCTGACTAACCAGCAGAGCCATTGGCCACTTCCAAGGAATACATATATCATTAACTTTACCCCTGAACACCTTACACAGAATGCTGATGACCAGGAACTCAGTAAACTTTGCTCACTGGGAGGATTTCCCTTCACCATTGTCTTTTGACTCTCAGTGGAGTTGTAATTCAAAACATTAACTCATACGACCAAAATTATGCTAATCTAGTCATGAAACAAGCCATGATCTTATATTGTACTAGTGGCCCGGTGCATGAAATTCATGCATGGAGGGGGGTTCCCGCAGCCCAACCTGCACCCTCTCCAATTAGGGACCCCTTTGGGGATGTCTGACTGTTGGCAGTCAGAGATGCAACAGTCAGACATCCCTTTCACAATCTAGGACGACTGGCTCCTAACTGCTCACTGGCCTGCCACACTGATCATCCCTAACTGCCTCTGCCTGCCTGCCTGATCACCCCTAATCCCTCTGCCTGCCTGCATGATCACCCCTAGTCCCTCTGCCTGCCTGCATGATCACCCCTTAACTGCTCCCCTACCAGCCTGATCACCCCTAAGTGCTCCCCTGCTTGCCTGATTGCCTCTAACTGCCTCTTCCTTGCCCCACACCTGGGACTCAGGCTTCCCTCCCTCTGGCCAGCTATAGGCACCCAGGACCAGGGGCAGCTTCACTCAGGCAGGCTACAGCCACAGGCACCCAGGACCACAGGGCAGGCAGCTTGTCCCTCTCCTGGGCCAGAGAGGCAGGCACAGCTGTTGGCATCTGGGACCATGGAGTGGGTGGTTTGTTCCTTTCCCAGTCCATAGACCTCTCTCCCCAGTGTTGAGTGTCTGAGCTGTTATGGCATGATGGCATGAAGGTGTGATGACTATTTGCATATTAGCTCTTCATTATATAGGATTTTAACTTGTCACAGTCTATTTCAAGTGGATATTTTACCACTTCACATCTTATACAGAAACTTCACTGTAACAAAATTTCATTTTTCCCAGGCAATCTTTGTGCTATTGTTGTCATGTATTTTACTTACACAGATGTTATAAAACTGACATTACATTATTATTTCTTTAAATAGTTAACTATCTTTAAAATATATTTTAATAATGAGAAACTTCTATTATATTTTTTCCTATGCATATATTGTCCTGGGTGTTTTCCATTGCTTGGTATAGATCATTATTTGTATCTGGCAAAATTTTGTTTCTGCTTACAGGACTTCTTTTAACATTTCTTACACTACAAATCTGCTGGTGATTTAAAAATCAATATTTTATACATAGAAATATTCTTAACTATTTCTAAAATAGTTTAAAATAGTTAAAATATATTTTGACTATTTTAAACTATTTTAAAAATATTTTCACTCAGTCTAGAATTATAAATTGAGAGGATTTTCACCCTTTAATGATGTTGCTCTACTATCTTCTTCCTTACACTGTTTCTGATGAGAAATCTTTTGTAATCTTTATGTTTATTCCTGTGTATAGTGTGTCTCTTTTCTTCTAACTACAGCCTGGCACCTAGCCACCTCAGGGCCCTGCAATTGATTGGGGCCTGGCCATCACTGGGTGGCCCTGCCCACAGCTCTGCCTGGCCTAACCCCAGTGCCAGAAAGCTGGCCATTGCCCTGTGATTGGCTGGTGGGCGTGGCTTATTTGGTATAGCAAAGGTCAATTTGCATATTACTCTTTTATTAGATAGGATTGTTTTTAGCTTTAAAAGTATATTTATTGCTTTAGTTTTGATTGCAAATAATATTTCGATTATAAAATATGGAAAATAAGTTTTAAAAAAGTAAGTTATTACTTGTGACATGGATATCCAATCTGTTTATAAACATACTGGAAATCCAGTGCACGAATTCTTTGACCTTGAAAGGAACTGTGGGCCACGAGGCTGTGATGGGCACAAGGCTGGGTCTCAGTCCATCCTCCATGCCTTCACCCAGCACCTCCAAACTTGGCCCTCAGTTCCGTCTGCCAGCATCCCTGCTCCTACAGCTGCAGCTCCCATGCACCATTTGCACCCACTGATGGTGCAGAGCAATTGCGCTAGTGCCAGCAGCTGGTGCAAGTGGGGATAGTGCTGTCAGTGGGTGTGAGCAGCAGCTACTCCCATGATGGCCCCTCAGGATTAGGGGGAGGTGGAGAAGCCCTGAGGAGCAATCAGGGCTGACAGCCACCACTTACACCCACTGATGACACCTCGCGATCAGAGCTGGTGCCAGCACTGGTACTGGGTGCAAGCAGTGGCTATGGTGCCAGCAGCAGCTGTGAGCAGGAATGGTGCCAGCACTGGGCAGGACCATGGCACGTTGGAGCAAAGAATTTTTGGTAATCATCAGAGGCTTGCTCCAATAACAGTGACCAGCACCCTGCCTTGGTCTGGTGCCCCCACTCACCAGCTCTACTGATGCCCGCCATGTTCTGCACTATGCTTCCTGCTGCCAACTCCCATTATATTCTACATATGCCTCGTCATGGTTAGCGCACATCATAGTGACCGGTTGTTCGGTTATTCCATCATTCAGTCTATTTTCATATTAGCCTTTTATTATATAGGATACAAATATATTAATACATATTATACATATATGCAAGTTCCGAATGCACATATATACATTACATATATGTTGGCTCTGGTATTTGATTTGACCACTGCTGCTGTTTCATATATATAGGCAGAAGATATGAAACTCCTAGAACAGAGACAAAGAACAGTATTATCCAAGACACAGCAAGAAGCATGAGAGTCAATGTAGGTGGATCAGTTCCCCTTGTCCTCAAGTATCAGGGCAATAATGTAGAAAAAACAGTTTTTATATTTTTCATCATGCAATAGAAAGCCTGTCACCAGGCTAGAAGTGTGAGCTGAGGGAGAGATGTCAGAGCAATAAATGTTGGTAATTGGGATTCTGCGCTACCTACTCAGGTAAATTATCATGCCCTCCAGTTCCACTCAGTCCTGATTCCTAATTACCATTTCCATTAGATAATAGATTACTATCCTTCCTTTCCAAACATATGACTTGTTGGGTCTGACAATACTCTGAACAGGCAACTCCAGCTACAGAGTCACTTAATGTCCTATGATCCAGCACTTAGTCTCTATCCACACACAACTGCACAGCAGGAATGACCTTATGAACAGTGATTCGCTCTTGCCATAGATGATATGGCCTTGCTTTACAATATCATTAGCCTGTGCAGTGATTTTCCACTCAGGCCTTGCAGAGACTGCACTCAGCTTTCTTACCTAAGGCAGATGCCTTTAGCTCCAGTGGATCTACTACATCTTACGGTCTAAAATGCAGAGCTCCTCTTATCATAGCCTTACCCTCCAGTAAAGCCATCTCTTGCTCTGGGTCTTACTCAAAACTGTAAGCATTCTGATGAAATTTAAAAATAGGCTGGAACAGTATTTTTAAATGTGGCATGTATTTTTCTCTAAAATAATAAAAAAAAAATGCTGCCGAGACCGGTTTGGCTCAGTGGATAGAGCGTCGGACTGCGGACTGAAGAGTCCCGGGTTCGATTCCGGCAAGGGCATGTACCTTGGCTGCGGGCACATCCCCAGTAGGGGGCGTGCAAGAGGCAGCTGATGGATGTCTCTCTCTCATCGATGTTTCTGACTTTCTATCCCTCTCCCTTCTGTTCTGTAAAAAATCAATAAAATATATTTAAAACAAACAAACAAAAAAATGTTATAAGCTCCTATGATTGCAAGTATTTTAAAATTTTATTTTCAAATTAGAGTTGACATAAACATATTAGCTTCAGGTGTACAACATAGTGATTAGACATATACATACCTTATGAAATGATCACCCTAATAAGTCTTGTAGCCATCTGACGCCATACATAATTATAATATTATTGACTATATTCTTAATGCTGCACTTTATGTCCCCGAGACTATTTTTATAACTGACAATTTATAATTAATGCTTTTCATCTTTTTTACCCATACCCCAGCCTACCTTCCATTTAGTGATCATAAATTTCTTCTCTTTATCTATGAGTTTGTTTTGTTTTGTTCAGTTATTTTTTTTATATTAAACATATAAGTAAAATCAGAAAGTATTTGTGTCAAACTTGTTTCGCTTAGCATAGTGCACTCTAGGAGCAGGATGAATAATATTATCTTAAAAATGATGTCTGATTTACCTCAGACTACCTCATCACTGTGCAAGCCCCTGAAACATTTATTATGTATCATCCACATTCTGTGCCTTACATGCGAATTCATATTGATTGCTACTGCCTACTTACCAGGTTATATCAACTTGATGCCATCAATATAGTAGACCAGCATGATTATGGGATAGTGAGCAAGGATAGTAAGCACCAAAGAGATATACTACTCGCTAATCCTAAGCTACTTTAATGTGGGAGAAAATAAATATAAAAATCAAATAACAATAAAAATTTTCAAGTAGTACTTATCAACTCGATGATATGAGCAAAAATGGTGCAACAGTTTAGAGAAAAGAAAGAGCACTGTAAACCAGAAGATTACTATAAGCCAATACATAAACCCAATATTGTACATGGGCTAAGACATAACTTAATATATTTATTATTCATGTATGCTGTGTATACAGTCATAAAAGTTTCTAGATCCATTGGAGGACTCTTTACCATATAGCCACTTAAAATTCTAGGCACTATATAATAATTTGCCACCTTCTACAATATACTACTACACTCTATCCTAGCTCATCTCAAACTTTGATATGCCAGTTGTGGAAAAAGTTTCTTGTATACAACAGTGTAATGAATCTAGAAATGACACACATCATATTTATTAGCTAGAACTTAGTAGCATACCTATACCTACTACAAGCAAGATTAAGAATGTATTCTAGCCACAGGACTAATTAAATAATGAACAGGACCTAATTAAAAATGAAAATGTAGGGACCCTTGTCCAAGCAGGACAAAAGTACTGTTGAAACTAAAATAGAAAGCTTTTACCTTTCTTCTATGATATCTCTCTCAATTTGTCATGGTGTGTGTTTTTTTTATTTTATGACTTTCTAAGTTAATTAAAAATTTAAACTATTTGCATGAATTTTGCATTCATTATTATATATACAATGCCAGCTTTTGATATAGATATGAGTAATTTGTATGTGAATCACTAAATTTCACAAGTTGTTTTTTGTTGTATATGTATGCATATTTGTTCTCACCAAAAGAATGGAAACATTGCCCAAAATGAACTCAACTATTTTAATTTTTCTTCTGGATACATTCTGCTAACATTCTTTTCCATTAGCTTACTGTTGAGCAAGGAAGGCTGAAAGGAAAATAAACTATGGTTTATCCTATTTTTTGCTTTCCTTCTATGCCATCAATTTCAGTGTATGTGGTTGGCCAACATGGGACAGTAACATGAGTAAAACAGGATAGGATAGTGTTTGTTAGCCATTTGTATTTCTTAGAGCATAATTGCTTCTGCCTTCAAAACAAGTTCAAGGGGACTCTGAAGACTGTGAGTGACATCATTTATTTAGTCATAGGTATGACACATTGGCCTTGTACTCACTTTGAGTCTCACCAAGCACACCACACATGATGGTTACACCAGAATTCTGTGCTCTTAGAGGCATGCAAATAAGCCAGCAAGAAACAGTGACCCTGCATATATTGTGTTAAGCTCCCCTGCTAATGTGCATGCTCTATTGTACCACTGAACTTCACTTATAAAAATTAGGTCAAAAATCAAATTACTTAAAAAATTTAGGTCATTGGCAGCAGAGCATTAAACCAAGCACCAGGTGCTCTGAGAGTGGCGTCCAGTGAAACTTCACAGGTCACGCACTCACTAAACCAGCCCTGTCTAACTGTGCGCGCAGGAAGAAGTTAAGTGGAATCTGGTCTTGAGAAAGAGTTAATGCTTGAGAAAATCAAAGTGCGTAAAAATATGGTTTCTTTTCATGAATTATTACTTGTCATGTATAATTATAGTGGTCATATGCCCATATTATGCCTAATATAAGGCAGGTATCAGACTTTGTAGGAATTACTCTGGAAGAGGTAATTATTATAATTCCCAACTTATTGATGAGAAAGTGAGGGTCACAGAGGTTAAGTGCTTTCATGAAGACAATGTCCATTTTACTCCAAAATTCTTGGTCTTATCCTGATATATCTATTCTACTCCATGTAAATTAGCAGTGATCAAATTAAATAATTTAAAAAGTATTTTTTTACTATATACAACATAGTCATTATCCATATCAAATTTTTTCCTAATCTGTATGCAACAAGTCAAAGTGAACCTCAACAAAGCTTATGGGGAGAGATCACTGGTCTAATTAAACCTTATTCTATATATGAAGCATGTCTCCTTTCTGTAACATCACTAAGTGGCTATCTAGCCATTGTTTAACTATTCCAAGTGTTGGAAAGCTCATTTATTCTCAAGTAGTCATTCCATTTGCAGAAAGTCCTCAACAAAGCAAATGTGAATCAAATCAAGTGCTATAAAAATGTTAACATTGCACATTTTCAAAGCATAAAGCCCTATTCCAAAATCAAATTAGAGTGAGGAAATGCTATATTTTAGTAAACATCTATGCAATAATATTGTTTGGGAGTATGAAAAAATAATTTCCTTCCATCATTACTACTGATATACAGCTTAATAATTTCTCAATGAGAAAATAGCCTGGCCAGCAGGCAGCTGGGGAGTAGGTGAATGAGTCTTCAAAGACTGCAATCTCTGGCATGCCATGTCTTGCATTTTGATGGGCTAGTGACTACCATGTGAGAAATAGAAAAAGAACAAAAGGCAGAGTTTTTTTAAAAAATTGAATTCAAATCTTAGCTCCACAACTTGTGCCAGGTCTCTCTAGTGATGTGAAGTTAAAACAGAAACTTAACTGAGTCTGTTTCCTCCTCTGGAAACTGAGATGATGGTAAAACTTCACAGGATTGATAAGAGAATCATATTAATCCAATGAGCTAATGTAGGTAAATGCTCCTTATAAATACAAGGTGCTGCACAAATATACATGGCATTACACTCTCCAGTACTTAAAAGTGAAAATTCATGCACTGGAAGGGGGGGCCCCTCAGCCCGGCCTGCCCCCTCTCACAGTCCAGGAGCCTTCAGGGGTGGGAGGTGACCCAGTGATCAGGGGAAGGCAATGCCCCATCACAGCTGTGCTGCTGTAACTGCCTGTAGCACAAGCCTCAGCCGGCCGTGGTTATCTGAGCATCAGAGGGCCGTGGGCGACTGGGTAGCTCCCATTCAAGGCTTGCCTGCACCTTGGGTCGTCCTTAGGTGGCTGGGCAGCCAAAGGCTGAGCCTTGCATGCACGTTGGGCCAGCCCTGGGAGGCTGGGAAGCTGAGGATATGGGGGACTCCAGAGGCAGGCCTGGGGGTGGGCCCAGCCATGCAGCATGCCTCCCACTTCAGCAGGGCTTAAGGGACTGGGCACTACCATCTTGTGGCTGTGGGCACTGCCATATTTGAGAGTGTGGCAGTCAATTAGCATAGTCCCTCCTTATTCGCTGTGGATGCCACCATCTTTGCGACGGTGTGAGGGTCCATTAGCATATTCCCTCTTTATTAGATAGGATATTGTGCTCAATGTTATCAGAAATTTAAAAATAATAAGGAAGGTATAAAAGGATTATCTTCATTCCAAGTGCTTCCTGTATTACAATTTGGAGGTAGAAGGCCCAGCCTTACTGTAACTTGACTTGTTCTATTGTTGTGTAGAGAATGTGAGTGAAAGACCACTGGATCCCAGACCAAATTGAAATTTAGGGGGCCTTTATTAGCTGGCATGGAGATTGCTCTGCCATCCTCCATGCAGGGAGATCAGAGAGCAGCCCCGACCCTTTGTACAAGACCACTTTTAAGCACATTAACCACATCCTGATTTTGCACAACAAGCAACCCAAGATAAAACAGTTTTTCCCAAGCAACATCAGAGTCATGCCATTGACGATCATGCCACCCACAGGGTCATCCTGTTCTTTAGAAAGCTGACAGTGTTCTATCTTGCAAGGCCTTCGTGCTGGGAAGGGGCCATGAGACCATATCTCAAGGCCTGGACTGGTGTCAGCACTGACTACTCTATCTGGGGCATAGTCCATGGCCTCAGTACTGCTCAAAAATTCCCACTCTACAACATTCCCTACTGGTTTTATGTACATGAGTCAAATCATTGACTCTTTGGGGTCATTGTTGGTAAGGGAGTTATATTGTCCCATGAAGACATTAAGCTTGATAGAATTAATTCTCTGCTGAATAAAGTCAATGGGCCTGTTTAAGATAAGGTCTTAAGCCAGGTATAATGAAGCAGTGTCAGGATCCCTGTGGACCTTCACTGCTGTGGCGGTGGTCCTTTCCAGGTAGGAGTCAGTTCTTGTGTGGCAAATTTCTTTACCCAAACAGAGTCACCAGGGTGGAAGGATGGACTGGATCAGAAGTTGGTACTGCTTTCTGAGTGGACTGTAAAGCCTGTAAGAACTTGAGTAAAGATTGGTTATGGATTTCAGCTTTTTAAATTGGGTTTCTAAGTAAGCTAGTGAGGTGGGTAGGTCAGGGTTTGGAAAAGTCACTAGAATCTGTAGAGGCCCCACTGGTTTTAGGGCAGCCTTCCAGGGCTGCTTTATCTGCAGCCTCGATCCCTCTTGCTTCTGGGGATTCCCCTTGTCTCACATAGGTAGAGAGTGCTAGTTGGCCCATTGTCCTTGCTCTGTTCATATCTGTCTAACTGACTAATATATTACCTCAAGGATCCTGGTTCTGAATTCTTTTAGGGAAAATGGACATCGGTGGGCTCTTCTAGCTACTTCCTGCTGAGGCGGGGCAGAAGTTTCTCTCAAAGCCAAGAGATCCTTGCTGTCTGTCAGAGGGACAATGAGGCCTGAGCACAGAAGGAGGTGGGCTTGTGACCTGGAAGAGACAAACTGTCACAAATGGTCTAGTGGAAGGGAAAGAAAACCTTTCAGTTTTAATAATTTCTATTGAAATAGATTTTTTTCTCCTCAGAATTACCCCCATGTTTATCAAAAGAGCCAAATCAAAGACTAATTTATCTATTGTATTTAATTTGGCCTGATTGTTTGCATAAACATAACAAGAATGGTAACTGATTACCTTTGCCAGAAATTCAGGATTGAATCTCAATGTGCCCCGTAGAGCCCATCCAGCTGCTATCAGGCCTGCCTGTAGTATCTGCTGAGTTAGGTGAAGTCCTCACCTGTAATGGCTCTACCTGGGCCCATCCCCTAGGCTTCAAGGCCCATCTCAGCCCTCCTACTCATCACAGCTCAGAGTGCATAGGGGTCCCGCAGGGATGCAGAGGCACCCTTATTGCTCCCCTTCTACTCTGACCAACCACCGGTAATGGTAGGGTATGGGCCTGATGCTCCAGCACCAACTATTTTTAGGGTTACCAAGCAAGATACCAGGCTTTCTCTGTGGCATTATTAATAGCTTCAAGTCTTCAGAGTTCAGGCAAGGATCTTTAAAATATGATACTCCAGTCAAAGGTTCTGGTTAATAAAACCACTATTGGAAACAGTCTTACTGAATTTATGCAAAGAACTGTATTGCCATGATTTGTTTAGTATTGCCAAATTTCGGATGAATTATATAAGGAGAAAAACACACTGACCTACTTTAAGATAGAATTTTCCTTGCCAGTCCTTTTTATGGACTTTCTAAAGTAATATTTTCTGAAATTATTTACTTTTTCTGGCTTACTGGCCTGCATTATTTGATTTCTTTATGATATATCTATTTTCCTTCTTATCACATGCACAATCACCTTTATACACATTTCTAAATTAGTCTTTAAACCTTCTTTCTATGTCCTTTAAAAATGCATAACCATGCCTTAGACCTTCTACTCAGTATTCTTTATTCTTTGAAACCTCAATCCTTTAATGATTCCTAAACAGTAAACAGCCAGAATTTCTTAGATTAACTTTTATGACTTAGACCTTCTGTGATAAAACTAAGAGCAGGTATAGATATTTCTTTTTGAGAGACAACTAGACTTAAACTAGTTGTCAGCCTTAAAGATACTATATCTTAAAGCTCCTTTGCTGAATATTCTACCACTGCCCAAGAAGTACCCAGTTGTAAATGGGACAGAGGCAGATACACTGTGTTTTGCCAGCATAGTTCAGATAAGCAAGAAACCAAGGACGCCAGCAGAGCAGGTTGCAGCCAGTAAAATCAACAAAAAACTCTCTCCCTGCTCTCACCGCTAACACCCTCCCCCCTTTCTTTAGTAACTATTTTCTCTGTCCTTAGCAGGGGAAATAAGGCAAGTGGTCTGAGATCCTGTATAGCCAGGCTTTTTACACTTAAGGAAGAGCTTCTCTCCCTCCCAGATTTTCCTTCTTTCTTCTAAGGTCTCAGAGGATTTCAAATCCTCCTTCTCCTTTACCACTTCTGATATCTCTAACCATCCCCTTGTCTCCCAGTCTAGGGCTCCTCTATCTAAGTAGGCTAAAAGTGAATACTGCTGCTTCCACCCTTTCTCACACCTGCTCTGGAAGTTTTCTGCTCTCTTCCTCCCCAGAGAGGACTCACTGTAAATCTATCAGGAAGGGCAGGCAGGTCGCAGTTCTTGGGACCGCATGATTTTCTGTTTGTTAGGAGTGCTGAAAAAGGCAGTCTACAAAGCAGTTAGTTATGACTAATCTTAACCCAACAAACCTTTATTTAAACTTCTCTGGATTGGCAACCTTCACAAATTAACCCTAGAATTCCAAAACTTTAAACTAACACAGCAAAATTATAAATCACGAAAAAGCAATTGAAAGTTCTCTACTATTTTCCCTCTAAAGCAGGGTTTTCACTATCTTTAAACAAACTAAACATCAGAAAGAGATAACAAATACTCTCATGTGTACAGCCAGACAGCACAAAGTAGCTTTTACTTCACATAGACTCTCACACTTACATCTATACACCAGACAGTCTCAGTTTTTGACTTCTGGGGAAGTGATCAAGCTCTCCCTTCCATTCACTGGGATATGGGAAAGTTGGCCATTCCTGCTCACAAAATTTCTGTAAATCAAAAGCATTAACGGAGGCTCCGCAATCATCTGCTCGCCGCTTGAATTCCTGAACATTTTTCAAAAAAACATTGCAGGGGAGTACAGACAACGTGAAGCAGACTGACCCATTCTAATGCTAGATACAATTAGACCACAATAACACAGAACAACAAAGACAATAACAACCAACAGAGGATCACTAGGCGTTGTCGTGTACTGGGATCTGGTCTCAGAAGTAGCGTTGCATCCAGCCTTCCAGAGACCCCAGATGGGTGCCCACAGAACCAGAAACGAGTTTCTTACTAGTAAAAACCAGATCCAGGTGGCTCCGATCAGAGTCAATCAGGAAATTTAGCATGCGGGGTCTCCAACCTCTACCAATCCCAGGGGCTGAGAAACATCTCTCAGAGATCTCCCCTTGGGTCAGAAAGTCCAGGGATCCCAGTGGGCTCTGGTCACAGGACCAGTCAAAGGCTGATGCATCTCCCTGGGGCCTCCAAATGTTGTGTAGGGGATATGAGTGAAAGACCACTGGAACCTAGACCAAATTGAAATTTAGGGAGCCTTTATTAGCCTCCCTCCATCCCTCCATGCAGGGAGATCAGAGAGCAGCCCTGACCCTTTGTGCAAGACCACTTTTAAGCACATTAACCACATCCTGATTTTGCACAAAAAGCAACCCAAGATAAAACAGTTTTTCCCAAGCAACATCAGAGTCATGCCATTGACGACCATGCCACCCACAGGGTCATCCTGTTCTTTAGAAAGCTGACAGTGTTCTATCTTGCAAGGCCTATGTGCTGGGAAGGGGCCATGAGACCATATCTCAAGGCCTGGACTGGTGTCAGCACTGACTACTCTATCTGGGGCATAGTCCATGGCGTCAGTAGTGCTCAAAAATTCCAACTCTACAGCACTATGATCTGGGTTAAAGATATACCCAATTGAGTCTCATTTTCCTCATCTGTAAAATTGGAATAATAAATGTCTTCCAAGATTGCTGATGAGAATTAGTTGAGAAAGCATCTGTGAAGATATACCATGAACATGTGAGCTACTAGTGTGAGTCTGCTCATAAGCACAGACGGGTGGATACAAATATTGATAGAATAACAATTCAGCAGGCTCTGCAAGGAGATGAAAAGCTGTGCTACTATCTAATGATATTTAAAGTATGAGCCAGGGAGCAACAGAGCAATAATCAGGATAGAGAATCTTTGGGAAATCATATATATTTTCCTATAGGAACTACAATGAAGACTTTAGCTGAAGAAGAGAGTGAGATCTGGTGCCATCAGGCGATGTTCCAGCATCTCAGATTCTTAATATACACTTGGTATTCATCATCTCTATTTGAAAAATATGGCCATAAACCTGAAACAGGGCAGTCAAACATAATTAAAGACCAAATGACTGCTCTGTAATGAGAAACAAGTTTTCCTTTTTTAACTCCAACAGCTTGAGTGTTGCAGTTTGGCCCAAAGAGATTAACATAGGGATGCAATTCAGGTAGAGAAATGGTGACTTCAGGGTAGCTTTTCCACTCCTTAGGTTCCTTTTGAATTTAGTTCTTGAACTTCGGTTTCCCACAAAGAATGGGTGATAATTGCAAACTCAGAGCTTGTGGAATCTTGGGATTGTTTGTTTGTTTGCTATACAGCACACTTTCTTTCTCTGGAAAGAACACCCCTACTTCCTTTCATATAATTGACTCTTTAATTTTGTGCAGTCTTGGTCAATCCTAAATAAAGATATTATTTATTTCTTGAAGGGAAAGCTGGGGTGGGTGTTTATGATTCAAACTTAGCCAATAAGGCATTAAATGTAAAGACAAAGGACTTGAAAAGAAGCTTGACACTCAATCTGCAACATTATCTGATGAAACTATAATTCATTCTTGATACCTGATTTCCCAAGAGCTTTCTTGCTTCCAAATCTTTCTGTCTGGGGTTCTTCAAACATTCCTTTAGTTCTAAGTCAACTCATATACCTTCATTAAACAACCTCTTTTTTTAATTTGGCCAGAATATCAACTTTTTTAAGTTTTCAGAAACCAAAATAATAACAAACAATCCAAAACAACCAAAAAACAAAAATGTTATGATTTCCCCAACCTAATAATGCTGAGAGGGGATAGTGCCATTAACATAGGAGAAAATCTGTAAGAAAGTCATCCTTGCAGGGCATAAACCCCAGCTGTTCTTCAGTTTCTTCTATGAAAGAGCACCGCTTGTAGCATTTAGACCTGCTACAAATATAAATTTTGATGTAGTCTAAATTCATCTATATTTTTGTTTTATTGCCTGTGCTTTTGATGTCACATCCAAGAAATCACTGCCAAATCCCAGAAAGCTTTTCCCATTTTCTTCTAATATTTTTGTAGTTTTAGGTATTTGAACCATTTTCAGTTAATTTTTGTATATGATGTAAGATCACAAATAGAAAGTTAAACATTGTTATCCAAGAAATCCTGAGATCACTTTGTGGAAGTTATAACAAAGGTAGTTTATTAAGTCAGGATCCCTGAGTGAGAGGGGATATTGGCAATTCAGGTAGTTTTTCAGTATAAGGAAAATCACATGGGTGTGGTAAAGTATGGTTTTGGTACTTTCTCACTTCCTTTATAAGGTCCCTCTTTGCCCTTCCAGCACTCGAATCAAAATATCCTTCAAGATCCTACTCACTTCCAGCTTCACAAATCAACACCAAGGTCGGTGCTAGGAATGAGAGCTGACCTCTGTGGAGCACCTTCTAAGTGCCAAAAAAATTGCTAAATTATCTCATTACACGTTATAAGAAAGTTTTGCTCAAGATATGACTCCACCTGCACTTAATCATTTGTTTTTAATTCTTACCCTATGATATGTTTAGTGATTTGAGAGAGAGAGGGGAAGGGAGGCAGAGAGAGAGAGAGAGAGAGAGAGAGAGAGAGAGAGAGAGAGAGAGAGAGAGATATTACTGTAAGAGAAATATCAATTGGTTGCCTTCCGTATGCGCCCTGACCAGGGATCAAACCCAAAACCTATGTATGAGCCCTGAGGAGAACCTACAACAATTTTGATTTATGGACCGATCTCCAACCAACTTAGCCACCTTGCTGAGGCTCCACCTGCATTTAAACAATCCATTTGTAGACTAAAATCCTTTCAAATCCATTTATTCCTTCATTCATTTGTTTATTTATTCTTGTTTTTCAATAAATACCTATTGAGCACCAACTATGCATTGGGCACCATGCCAAGATCTAGAAATATAGCTATTAACAAGCCAACAAAATACTAAATATCTAATGTGGAAGACAGAGATAATGCAAGTTATTTATTAAATAATTCCAAAGAAATCATTAAGAATGATAGGTTCCCAATTTGGTATTTGAGAGCAAGCAACTCCTTGGCCAGAACATCTTGGTTCCATACCCCATATGATTCTAGCATGAAGTCAGCCCACATTCTGCTTAGATCATTATATAAGAATGGTATAAGAATAGGCACAAGGCACAACATCATATTGTTCCCTGTGCTATCTAGTGAAAATTCAGTAGTATCTCATTCTCACCCTCTCTCCCTCAACAAAAGATGACGACCCATTAAAACCCAATAAAAACAAATATAGAATTCCCTTCCTTTGCTAACTCCAAACAGATGTTATTTGCATGACTGACTAATAAATTATTGATTTCCCACAATTTTGCCACTCTTTGTCCACACTCTTTTTAGTTACGATTTCAGACATTATTAAGAGTCTATCCTGATCCCTGTAATTTAAGGCAGATGTAAATTAACAGTGTAAATTGCATATGGTTTCAGGAAGATTTCTGCCTGAGATAAAGGATGAAAAGTGCCCCTTATAAATATTTTAATGTTCCTTTAAATTGGGATTTGCTATTGTTCTTGTTTTTCCTTTAGTTGTGGTAAGTTTTTGGTTTTGGTTTGCTAAGGGTGTATTTTTTTCTGAGAAATATCACAGTTCAACTCCAGAGGGTGGAGCCTTCTGCATGCCCCAAACACCAATCTTATAGATGACTATCAACTTAGGATAAAACAGAAAATTAAAAATGAACCGGGTGACTCCTTTTTATCAGAAAATGAGCTACACTTCAAGCCCAACTACTCTGCAACTCACTGAGGAGGGGAAGGTAAAAGTTCTGTGATGAAATGTTTCTCAGAGACAATGAAAATATATCTAAAGTGGATGAACAGGACTAACGCACCCAGACCTCGTGTTTTCTGACACGAACAGACACTTAGTAGTACAATAGCTTGAATTCACAAGATGTCAAGCTATTGAAAGCTTTCCTCAGACTTTTTGAAATATCTTTCTAATGAGAAATTAAAGCTAAAAGAGTGATAGTATCAGAGAGATTCACCCCTGCCACTTTCTTTAGATTGAGAAACAAAATCCCTGAATGCTCTTTTGTGACTGGACTTATTGACTATTTCTGGAGGCTTGGAGGAATTTCTTTATGGGGCTATTTAGAAGACTCAATTCAGGTGGGGAAAATTGGGACCTGACAGCTAACCTATCCTCCCTTGGGGAGAGTTCAAAAGGAAGAAGAGAGTGAACACTGATATGCAGCTCTGAGGAAGCGCTATTCACCTGGGTTCAGAGGTCACTTTAACTTGACAATATCTTATTTTCATTTATTAAGCGACTGCACTCTGATCAAGCATTGACACCACTGAGATTTCAGCTCTTAAATCATAAATAGGTGACAGAAAGCAAAGGCAGAGAAAGATGAGAACTTGAGAGAATCCAATCTACCTAATCACCCAGGAATCCTGGGAAAGCCATGGAGACCCAGGCTTTTGTTCCCTACCAAAGAAGCAAGAAGTATAAATGGTCCAGGGTGGAAATACCATGATTCAAAATTTGAATTATTTTTCTTCCCAGTAGATAAGCTAACTACCATGCAGCAGTCTGATTTGCACATTAAAACTCAAATTTATGTATGCTTTCAGAATACATTTAAGATTCTGAGGTGTCTTGTCTTTGAATCAGCGGTATGACCTAGTGTCTGGGCCTACTTTGTGACTGGCAAAGATCCTGACTGCCTCATTAATAAAAAACACAGTAGACCCTTAACAGAGATGTGATTAATGAGGAAAAGAAAAATAAGATATATTAAACCCCAAATTATTATCAAAATATACTTTATGTCACTATGTCTGTCTAAAAAGGATTTTGGTCATTTCCAAAATCCTTATTAGACAGACATAGTGACATAAAGTATATTCCCATTTTGTCTAATATCATAGACTAGAAGTTCAGCTAGAGTTTTTTCTCTGTGTTTATTTTTAGATTAAGGCTGAGGGCAGACATCATGTTAGCCTCCAGCAGGACTAGAGCTATCTCTCTATTCCTCTGACCACATAATCTCTTCTCTCCCCCTCCCCCAAAATATGGACAGTCCACATGAACCAGCTTCTTTTGGGTAAATACCTCCATGAGCCAAAGCAGTTGTAAGGGATGTTCTGGCCAGCTCTCTTTTCCTAGGTTCTGGAATGGGGGATTCTACTATTCTGATGTCTCAGGAGAATAAGGCAAGTACCAGATCTCTATTGCTTACATCCTGTAAGTTGATTAAGATCTAAGCATGAATGAAGTAAATAGCTGTTCTCAAGATGAAATTTTGATTCCTTAAACCTCTGCTTCACAAAAAGCTCTGCCCATCAGGCTGCCATGAAAGCATGCTCTCCTCCTAACTAGTTCAATATTCTATCATCTTTCCCTGAAGCAACAATGGAGAATATCATTAAAGGGGACACTATCTGTGATGGAAGGATGGAGTACTTATCAGATTGGTTCATTGTCAAACAGTATAGCACAGTGATTAACAGTATGGACTATGAAGTCAGACTACCTGAGTTTCAAAACCCCAGGTCTTTATTTGTTATCATTAAGATGCTGAGCATGTTACTTTTCTTTGTTTCTCAGTTTCATCATCAGTAAAATGGAGATAACTATAATACTTATCTCATAGAGTGATTGTGATTATCAAATGAACATACCTATCTAGATAGATAGATAGATAGATAGATAGATAGATAGATAGATAGATAGATAGATTAAAACAAAAAAAGCCCACTGCATGGGAGAACATATTTGCTAATGTTATTACCAATAAGGGCTTAATCTCCAACATTTACAGGGAACTCATACAACTTAACAAAAGGAAGATAAACAACCAAATAAAAAAATGGGCAACAGACCTAAATACCTTAGATACTTTTCTATAGAAGACAGAAGGAAGGCCAAGAGGCAAGTGAAAACATGCTCAAAGTCACTAATCATCTGATAGATGCAAATCAAAATGACACTGAGGTACCATCTCATACCTGTCAGAGTGGCAATCGTCAATAAATTAACAAAAGACAAGTTCTGTTGAGGATGTGGAGAAAAAGGAACCCTTGTGCACTGCTGGTGGGAATCAGACTGGTGCAGCCACTGTGGAGAATAGCATGGAGTTTTCTCAAAAAACTAAAAAGGGAACTCCCATTTGACCCAGTGATCCTACTTCTGGGAATATAGCCCAAGAAACTAGAAACACAAATCAGAAAGGATATATGCATCCCTATGTTCGTAGCAGCACAATTCACCATAGCTAAGATTTGGAAACAGCCTAAGTGCCCATCAGCAGATGAGTGAATTAAAAACCTGTGGTACATCTACACAATGGAATATTATGCTTCAGTAAAAAAAAAAAGGAGTTCTTACCATTTGCAACAGCATGGATGGAATTGAAGGGCATTATGCTAAGTAAAATAAGCCAGTCAGAGAAAGATAAATATCACATGATATTACTCATTTATGGAATATAATGAACAACATAAACTGATGAACAAAAATAGATCCAGAGACAAAGAAACATAGATCAGACCATTAAACCTCAGAGGGAAAGTAGGGGAGGGTGAGAGTAAGGGGGGAAGATAAACCAAAGGACTTATATGCATGCATATAATCCTAACCAATGGATACAGACAACAGGGGCGTGAAAGCATGAGGGGGGCATAGGAGGTAAGGGGGAATAAGGACATATATGTAACACTGTAATCAATAAAGAAATATAATCATCATCATCATCATCATCATCATCATCATCATCATCATCAACACAACAACAACAGTTCTTAACATTTGAAAGCTGTCCTGGCACTCATAGGTATGTCATGTTATTCTCTTGTTGGACATAAATAGAATGCCAACTTCAGGAACAGTTTACTCTGAAAACATGACAAAGTAAGACAAAGTGAAGCCACTTCATAATTTTGTCTAAGAACAGACAAAAGCTAGGTCATTATGCTGCTCAAAAATGCCAAACAATCCCCCTTCTTGGCTACCATGAGTGACTGCTACTATTTAAGCCATGACAGCTTTATTCTGGCTCTAATCTTCCCACCACATAAGATTTAATGAGGTCATAAAATTTCCCTCATCCCTGCTTTTTGAAAACATCCAATTTAGAAAAAAATCCCTGCTTCCTCAGACCCTCCCCCCAAATCCCTCAATTAGATCCTAAATCCTAAATCCATGATTAAGTTATTTCTAACACCCTATTATTGACCCACAGTTTCCTTCTCATGCTCTTGGTGTTCTCTCACTTGTCAATTACTAATAAACTCAGGTCTTTGGATGAAGGGTATTGATGATAGATATATAATTGGGAAGATGATGAGAGAGGAAAGAGGAAAAAGGAGAGGGAGGGGAATATGACTGCTGGCACATAATGTTTGAAAATTCTTTCCTACCATGATTATTATACCTTGAGAGTATTAAGTATAAGACAGGGAAATCATGTGAGATAACAGAACCAAGAAGGAGATCCAGAAGGTCAAGCTTATCAATCAAATCAGAATAAAGCATGTATCTATGACAGAAAATCAGTCCCTAGACAATGAGACAACTGGATAAAGGCTACCAAGTTCAGAGGGATTTGTAGTCAGTAAATAAGGTATACCAAAAGCATTTACACATTACCTGGTGTGTAGAAAGCATGTAAAAATGTAGGGTTTTTTTTCATCATCGTAATCAAGTGCTCAGGAAATCACTTGGGTATAAGATGATGTTAGCTCTCTGTTTATACAATATGAATCCATGAAGGACAAGAATACTCCTTTTACACTGAAAGAGCATTTGACAAATTACTCAGAGGTTCTACTTTCAGAA
The DNA here is from genome assembly GCA_027563665.1 of Antrozous pallidus. Taxonomy (NCBI): domain Eukaryota; kingdom Metazoa; phylum Chordata; class Mammalia; order Chiroptera; family Vespertilionidae; genus Antrozous; species Antrozous pallidus. The sequence goes on from CM050520.1 coordinate 61,519,880, forward strand.
AGTAGTTAGCATTTTTATCTGTAACTGGAAAGCACAAATATGTTTTGTATAGCAATCATATCACCATCATTTGGCATTCTGTGGTACATTCCTGTGACAGGCATTTGCAGTGTAAATTCAAGTCACATCTGGCAATTTCACTATCACTCTTACTGTAAAGTCACCTTGCAGGTTTTGTCTACAAGGCTGTGATTATTTCTCAACTATATAACTGAACTGATTTGTTTTCCATTTGCTTATTGATGAATTTTGCTATTAACTAGAAATATTTGTTCAGTGGCTAGTAGCAAGCCCAGGGATTCGTTACAGGACAAACCTTGCAAGCTGATAGGAATAGCAGGTAAAACTAATGTGGATCCAGCTCACATCATTCATTTCACAGCCTGTGTTCCAGGCACTTATCAATTTATTCCACTGATAAGAATGGCAAACTCACAATAAAGTCATGGAAGGTGAAAAACAATTTATCTGTGTCCATTACTTATTCATGCCCATGCCACATAGATGAAAAATACTAACCATTAACACCAGAACAACAATCTTTTATGATAATTGGTCCTTTGCTTTGTTTACCATTCACCCCAGTAGTGTGCTACATGCAGCAAACAGACGATGATTTGGTAATTAGATCAGAGTAAATAGTTTCAGACTCCTTGTGTCCAAATTGATGGAGTCAAGTACATACAGAGTGGAACTCAGTTCAAACTAGTTGCCAGGGTTAATAGCATAAGTTTTGTTAAGCTTATTTATCATTCTAATGTGATATTACCATATTGAAGAAATATTTAAAATAGAAAGATTAAAATTTATCTTGTTTTATGTCTCTACAAAGAATACTCACTATTAATATTTAATGTGTTTTAAGGTTTTGATTTTAGAGAAAAATAAAAGGAGAGGGAGAGAAGGAGAGAAGCATCAATATGAGAAATATCCATCAGCTGCCACCTGCATGCCCATTACTGGGAATTGAGCCTGCAATGCAGGCATATGCACTGACCAGACACCTTTGGCAATGTTCAACCAATGGAACCATACCAATCATGGCTGATTTAAGATTTTTTTTAATGCTTACAGTTTATTTTATACATGTACACTTATATATATAACCATCCTTCTGTATCCATGGGTTTCACATCATAGATTTAATCAACTATGGATAGTAAATATTCAGAACAAAATAATTCCAGAAATTTTCAGAAAGCAAAATTTGAATTCGCCATGCACCTAACAGTATACTGAATCCATATAAATGAAGTGACAGGTGGGCATATTCTGCTGTAGCCTATAGGCAAATGTTAAATCATCCTATATAATAAAAGGCTAACATGCAAATTGTCCAAATGGCAGAATGACCGGTCGCTATGATGCACACTGACCACCAGGGGTAAAACGCTCAATGCAAGAGCTGTCCCCTGGTGGTCAGTGGGCTCCCACATGCGGAGGTACTGCTCAACCAGAAGCCAGGCTCATGGCTGGAAAGTGTAGCAGTGGTGGCAGAAGCCTCTCCAGCTTCTGCTACAGCACTAAGGATGTCTGACTGACTGCTTAGGCCTGCTCCCTGCTGAGGAATACCCCCAAGTGCACAAATTCCATGCACTGGGCCTCTAGTCCTATATAATAAAAGCTTAATATGCTAAGTGTCCAATTGTCTGGTCAGCCATTCAACCAATCAAAGCATGATATGCTAAGGCTGCTCAACTGCTTTCTATGTCATGCATTGACCACCAGGGGGAAGATGCTAAAACTGATAGGTTAGCTTGCTACTAGGGTCTAGCTGATCAGGACTGAGCAAGGTGGGCCAGACATGCCATGGAGCCCTCCTGTGGTCCCTTCCAAGCTGGCCAACCTTCCACATTTCTTCCCCATCCCAATCCTGCACTGGTGGGGTCCCTTGGCCTGGCCTGTGCCCTCTTACCATCCAGAACCCCTCAGGGGATGTCAGAGAGCTGGTTTCGGCTCAATCCCACAGGCCAGGACAAGTGACCCCACTGATGCATGAATTTGTGCACCAGGCATCTATTTTTATATAAGAAACTTGATCATCAGCAGATTTAGGTATCCCAGGGGTTACTGGAAACAACACCCTTTGGATAGTGAGGGATGACTGTATGTGTGTGCAGGTGTGCATGTAGTTGTATTCACCTCATACATACAATTTTAAGAAAAGAATTATTCTCCATCTATTAGCCATCTAGCATATCCTATTCATATTTGTCACGTGTTTGACTGAAGACTTGGGGAATATCCTTGTTCTACCTATATTATTTTTTTTCTATTTCTTCTTATGTTTATTCTTCTTATTATATAGATACTACAATAGAATTTTAATATTAGATTATGTCCGCCAAATACACATAGTTTTATTTTTTTTTAAGTAGGTATCATCCTCACTTCAGTTATATATCTGGTTTCTCAAAGGCATTATTTAACAGCATTGGGGGAAATCATTCACATAATTGCTTACACAGCAGTGGTAATTTCAATGCTGAGCTTTTGTACTTCTGTGTGCCATTGTGTAAGGCAGGAGGGTGCTGACTAAAGCTCTGCATGGGCAGGCATTCCCTAGGCCCAGGAGCTCCTGTAAGGGACATGTGGAGAATCTCTTGTATCAATAATGCAGAGATCACAGTGGGAGATAATGCACAAAGGACAAGGGGAGCTCAAAGGAAAAAGGTAGAACTAAAGAATAATTCCTCAAAAAGAAATTCAGCAACCCAAAGGAGTACTGTAGATTGTTACACAGGTTTCCATGACTGGTAAGGATTAGAAAAGTCTCTGTATAATGAGGGGGCAATTAGAGCCAGTATAAGGCAGTCTTGTTAATTATGATTAAGCAAGGTCAACATGATAAATCTCTTCCATTATTTATAAGTTTGTCGGTAATTACTATAAATCCTAGGTGTTTTATAGTTATAATAGAACTCATGGTAAATGTTATTTTAGGTCCTCATGATGTGTGCATCTGTTTCCCCCCAAATTTTAGTCATTTGACCAAAAATACACACAGTATGCTCTGACATTAATCAAGAGAAAGAGCAAAATAATTTGGCATATTGAATTTTGTTTTTGAAGAGCATAGAATAATGAGAGCATAATTACTTTTATACTCCATCCTTTGCATATGTAAAACAATTTTTAAAAGCAGTTTACATCACACTCTTGGCTTGAATCTTTTTCTGAAATGCCTCTTTTGGTGAGGACTAAAAATTAAACACACAACTCTTATGAGTAATGTCAATGCTTGTGGTAAAATGAGTCTATTGTTAAATCAGCTATAGCACTGTGAGATGGGCATGAACAATGCAGAGAGAACTGTCTTCTAAATTTGTATGACTCACATTTCCAGTTTGATGAGAGAGTTAGCTTATAGCATCTGTTTCAGACACATGAACATTCAATTAAACTATCAGTTATCAGAATTACCGTGAAGCACACATCAACATAGGAAACCATGACCTAATTAAATTATAAATTTAAACCCAAGATAAAAGCTATATTCCAAGTTAGTCACATTGACTGACTCATTTCCCAGGAAGCTAACAAATATTTTAAAAAATAAGGTATTCTCTGGAAATATATGGGAAGCAAAATCTTGTATTTATTACCAGTCTTTATCAGGTCCTTCTAAAATACAATTTAATAATAGAAACAGACATTTTAATAAAAGAAGAGCAGACTTCAGAGTAAAACACAGGAGGTTAAATTGGAAGATAGAGAAAAAGTTTCTATACTAGTAGTTCTGCCCTGGGAAATATGGGGGACAAGGAATCAAAACCTTCACAACCTTGAAACTCTATTCCCACTTGCACTCTGACTACAAAGGAGAGGAGATATGCTATGTGAAGTGTGAAGGAAAGAGCCAGGTCATAGAAACAGTAGATTATAACATGAGGGAAACTACCCAAGCAGAGCTAAAGTTAGAGAATCAGTGGGAAGTCCTGCCACCATATTGGGATCTTCTCCCATTGGAACCGAGCTCAGAATGTAAAAAGAGGTCATTTGTCAGTCTTCCTACTTAAAATATTCATGTATTTATGGTCACAGAGTCATGGAGCAACACTGAGAGGTGAAAGTCTAATAGCAAGATAGAGACCAGCTGCCATCCTCACTAAATACACGAGGTCTGATTTCACCTCCAAGTCCCAAGCATGGTGTCCTCTTATCCTCCCTGATTGGTGATACTTATGAATTCTATCTCCTTTACTGATTGATGCTTTAAATTGATTTGTTTCTTACTATACAAATGATTAAAATAGTTAACTAAAGACAAAAGATTTTATGAAGTGACATCATATCTCAGCCAGATATAAATCCTGTATAGTATTAATCTAGCAATAAGACCATGAGTCTCACTGACCTGCACATTCACCCTATGCATTCAATACTTAAGTCATAAGCTTATCTCCACCTGCAAACATTTGCTCACTCTGGCTGTGAGTGCTACAGCCAGATGTGCCTCTGTACCGCCTGTCCACATGGTCAACTTCTAGGCTCACTTCAATATCTAGTTCAATTTTCTAACAGCAGATTGTTACCTCCTATAAACCCAGAGCATTGTCACACACAAACTATCACAGTTCTTAGCATACTATGTGTTGAGGGCCCTCTGGGAAAGACACATGGGCGTTTCTTTAATCATGTCAGCTGAAATTCAATGTGGTAGGCACAGCCACACTTTGGAAACACATCTAACCAACATGGCGATGTGTTATTCAGTATTGACTCTTGACCTTGCCCATGCATCCTTGGGAGCGACTATTGATATGTAAATCCAGTCTAGCACCTGGAATGAGGAACTAAGACTTGGGCCCACCTAGGTACAACCCCTTTGTATTTTGGAGTATAAAATAAACTGCCTGGGCTCCAGGTCCTTGTTCCTGTCTCCCCCATGAGAGAGAAGGCAGGCTCCCACCCAGCACCCAGCTTTCTTCTATCCTCAATTCATTTTTCTTAATTCCTGGCTGCCTCTATTCTGAACCAGTTCCATCTCTCTTTCTGTGCTGGATGCGGAAAAGGGAGATCCCACCATATTTGGCCCCCGTGCCACATCTGGCACGCCCACAACTATGTTCTGACTTATGTATGTATTCATGTGCTATTTTGATTATGAACTCCATGACAAAAGAGAGCTATATACAAAGATAAATCAACTCATGTAATTAGGTCCATCACAGACATATCTTTAACTACTCTGAATTTTAATCAGAATAGGCACACCTGGCGAAAGAAAAATTCTTGAGAATAGGCAGGTCAAGCTTCCATTCTAGCATAGAATGGGAGTGAGTACCAGGATACTCTACTAAACAGACTGGACACACATGGGGGAGAGACCACCATTAATACCGATAGAGGCACTCATGTTTTAGTTTACTTCTTATGAGCCCATACAGTGGAAACAAGTGCTATAGACTAATTCTAGACCATTCACTCTGGGCATCTAATTAAAGCTATCTAAGATAGGGATTAATACCTATAGCAATAATCTAGGAATAACTTCCCATTCGTGGGTCAAACAGAATCTTTCAACTTGGTGATCATGACAAAGCTAGCTAATCAAAATGTGTGGCTATTATAGAACTGCTACACAGTAAATACAAATTCACAGCATTTTTCTATCTTTTAATAGCCCATACTGTCTTCACTAAGCCCAATAAATGAAGAGCCTTGGTGGGGAGGATAATTATAAGCCATTACAAGAGCTGAATTGACAGAACAAAGCAGCTAGTTACCAGAATTCAAGAGAAATAGACTAGGGCAGTGGTCAGCAAACTGCGGCTCTCGAGCCACATGTGGCTCTGTGGCCCCTTGAGTGTGGCTCTTCCACAAAATACCACAGCCTGAGCGAGTCTATTTTGAAGAAGTGGCATTAGAAGAAGTTTAATTTTAAAAAACTGGCTCTCAAAAGAAGTTTCAATCGTTGTACTGTTGATATTTGGTTCTGTTGACTAATGAGTTTGCCAACTACTGGACTAGGGGAAATAATAGTCTGACATCTTCAAGATGACATTTGATATTTTCTCTGCCTATATGCTCATGTAAAATCCTATCCTATATAATAAGAGAGAAGCATGTAAATTGACTGTACCTCTGCTACACTCACCAGCCAATCAGGAGTGAGTATGCAAATTAACCTGACAAAGATGGTAGGTTAATTTGCATACACAGGCCCTGGGCAGAGAGCAGAGCAAGAGAGCCAGCAGAGTGGAGTAGCTTGGGGAACTTGGCTCCCCAAGCCACTAGATGGAGAGCAGAGAGGGAGAACTGGCGGTTTGGAGGACTTGGCAGAACTGGAGGCTGTGGGATGGAGAGGAAGCAGAAAGAAAACTCAGAGCGTGGGGAGCACCAAGAATTCTGGGAGTAGTAGTTCTGGTGGCATCCCCAGGACCAGAAACGGAAGCCCAGAGCATGGGGAGCTCCAGAAATGCTGGTAATCATAGTTCTAGTGGCAGACAGGGCTCTTAGACCCTTGCTTGGCAAACTGTGGCTCGCAGGCCACATGCAGTTCTTTGGCCCTTTGAGTGTGGCTCTTCCACAAAATACCACAGCCTGGGCTAGTCTATTTTGAATAAGTAGCATTAGAAGAAGTTTAAGTTTAGAAAATTTGGCTCTCAAAAGAAAATTTCAATCATTTACTATTGATATTTGGCTCCGTTGACTAATAAGTTTACCAACCACTCTCCTAGACACTAGAGCAAAGTGAACCTGGAGAAAGTTACTGTTGTAGTGGGGGATGGAAAGCAAAGGTGAGAGACATAAGTAAAATCAGAGTGTCTGGGAAAAATTAAAGGTAAGATATCCTAAAACTTCCAAGAAATTTCCACCAATGAAGCAAAGAAAAAAAAAAGCCTCTATTATTCTACAAGCAACAAACCAAACTAGGTTGGGGGTTTCAGACAATTCACTCATATGATTGCAAAGATAGATAGAAACTCCCAGATTAGAGAGGACTCCCCTGAGGGCCCCCAGATTGGAGAGGATGCAGGTCAGGCTGAGGGACCCACTCCTCCCATGCTCAACTCTTCATGCACTGGGCCCCTAGTTTAAAATTAAAACCATGAAACTAGCAAGCTTGTCAGTGAGTTGTAGTATTTTTACCAATCATTAAAGTTCATATGCTTCCTCGCTACACTGCTCATATACTCTGTATTTTTATTATTAGCAGATTTTCTTTTATTTTCATTGGAGGAAAAGTGACTCTGGTTCTACAGATTTTTAACATGTAAAAACCCAGAAAAGGTTCACTTATAATTGGTTCAAAAATTCTTTTAAATATACAATGTATAGATTATAGAAAGTTGTCTATACTTGTAGTTGACAATTACTTTCCTCTCAATCTCAAACTTACTACAGTGAGAACCTTGTTCTGGCCTCCCCCTTTTTTCTCAAAGTCACCAATGTCCACCATGTTGCTATACTAAATAATCATTTCTTAGTCCTCATCTTATGGATCTGCCAACATTAGAAAGCACAGCTGATCAATGTCTCCTCCTTGCTGTACTTTCTTCACTTGGTTTCCTGGATACCAGATTCTCCTGGAGCTCCTTCTCCTTCTCTGACCCTCTCCTTATCCTTTTCTCTTGCTTCTCCTCCTATCCCCCATCCCTTATCACTGGAGTGTCCCAGGCTTCTTTTCCCTGCTCTACATACACTCCCTCCACTGGTGATCATTTCTAGTTTTAGACCTTTAAGATGTAAAAGACTAGTACTTGGAAAATTATAAGGCCCTGAAGAAACTGAAGAAAATACAAATAAGTGGAACCATATACCATGTTTATGGAAAGAATTAACATCAATAAGATGTGCATACTACACAAAGCAATCTATAAATTCAACACAGTTCCTATCAAGATGTTAGTGGCATATTTCACGAACTAGACCAAATATTCAAAAAATTTACATAGACTCCAAATAGCCACAGCAATCTAGAGAAAGAAGAACAAAGCTGGAGGAATCACACTAACTGATATCAGACTATACTACAAGGCCATACTAATCAAAACGGCATGATACTGGCATAAACAACAACAACAAAACAAACAAACAAAAAAACCAACCATAGAAACCACTGGAATAGAATAGAAAACCCAGAAATAAACTACATCTTTAGAGTAAATTAATACTTTACAAAGGTGGCAAAAACATACAATGGAATAAATATAGTTTATTCAATAAATGGTGCTGGAGAGAATTGGATATGTGCAAAAAATAAAACTAGGCCACTTTTTTACACCATACACAAGAATAAATCCAAAATGGATTAATAAAGACTTAAATCTTAGACTTGAAACCATAAAAATCTTAGAAGAAAACATAGGTAGTAGAATCTTGGACCTTTCTCTTAACAATATTTTTTCTAATATATCACCTTGGGCAAGAGAAACAAAGAAAAACAAATGGGACTCCATCAAACTAAAAAGGTTTTGCACAGCAAAGGAAACCATCAACAAAATAAAAGACAACAGGCTAAATGGGAGAACATATTTGCCACTACATCTAACAAAGGCTTCATATCCATAATATATAAAACTCAACATCAAAAAAACCCCCCACCAAATAATCCAATTAAGAGATGGGCAACGAACCTGAATAGACACTTCTCTAAAGAGGACCTGGAGATGGCCAATAAACATCTGAAAGGATGCTCACTGTCACTAATCATCAAAGAAGTGCAAATTAAAACAACAATGTGATATTACCTCACACCTGTGAGAATGGCTATCATCAATGAATCAACAAACAAGATGTGTTGGTGAGAATGTGGAGAAAAGGGAAACATTGTATGCTGTTGGTGGGAATGCTGACTGCTGCAGCCATTGTGGAAAGCAGTATGTAGTTTCCTCCAAAAATTAAAATCCCAGTGATTCCAATTCTGGGAATATCCTTCCTATATAATAAAAGGCTAATATGCAAATTGACTGGAATAACCAGTTACTATGATGTGCACTGACCACCAGGGGGCAGACACTCAATGCAGGAGCTGCCCCTTGGTAGTCAGTGTGCTTTGTGGAAGTGCCGCTTACCCAGAAACTACTGCTCAGGGCTGGCGAGTGCAGTCGCAGTGGCGGGAGCCTCTCCCACCTCCATAGCTGCACTAAGGATATCCTACTGCTGGCTTAGGCCCACAGTCAGACATACCCCACGAGGTGTAGGCCAGCTGAGGAATACCCCTCTCCCCAGAATGCACGAATTTCATGTACCAGGCCTCTAATATTCAAAGAAACCTGAAACTCTAATTTTGAAAGAATTTATACACCCCTAGGTTCACTGCAGTGTTATTTCAAGTAGCCAACATTTGGAAGCAGTCCAAGTGCCCATCAGTAGATGAGTGGATAAAAAAGTTGTAGTGCCCTGGCCTGGTGGTCAGGAAACCACAGCTCTCGAGCCACATGTGGCTCACGAGCCACAGTTTGCTGCTCTGTTGACTAATGAGCTTACCAACCACTGTCATATACTAACCTTTACCTCTTTGCACACAATATGCTATAATTGCCTAATCCTCACAGCTTCCAACTACATGGTGGTCGGCAAACACATTAGTCAACAGAACGGCAAACTGTGGCTCGCAAGCCACATGTGGCTCATGAGTCCAGGTTTGCCAACCACTGCCCTAGCCCATTTGGCTCAGTAGATAGTCAGCCTGCAGACTGAAGCGTCCCTGGTCCAGTTCCAGTAAAGGGCACATGCCTGGGTTTCAGGCTGGATCCTCTGTGTGGGGCATGCAGGAGGCAGCCAATCAATGATTCTCTCTCATCATTGATATTTCTATCGCTCTCTCCCTCTCCCTTACTCTCAATAAAAATTAAAATAAAATAAAATAAAATAAAATAAAAAAGTTGTAGTAACCCTGCTGGTATGGCTCAGTTTGGTTGGATGTCATCCCATGTACCAAGAGTTTGCTGTTAAATTCCAGATCTAGGACACATACTTGGGTTTCTAGCTCAGTCCTTAGTAGGAGGAATAGTAGAGTCAGACGATCAATGTTCTGTCTCACATCAATGTTTCTCTTTCTCCCTCTCTTTCTAAAAATCAATAAAAAAATCTAAAGATTGGATTTTTTTAAAGCTGTGGTATATTTACACTGTAGAATACTACTTAACTGTAAAAAAGAAGGAAATTCAGCATGGTTGGGTATGAAGAATATTATGCTAAGTAAAATAGTTCAGCTAGAGAAAGACAAGTACCACTTGATTTTACATTTATGTGAAATCTAATGAACAAGAACAGACTGATAGCTATCAGAGGAGAGGTGTTTGGAGGCTGGGTGAGAAGGGTAAATAGCCTAAGCAAAGAAAAATAAAAGAAAGACTCATGGATATATACAACAGTATTGTGATTCCCAGGGGGAAGGGGGTTGGGGTGAAGTAGAAGAGGGTAAGGAGGGCATAAATGGTCATGAAAGGAGATTTGACTTGGGGTGGTAAACACATTATACAACATACTGATGATGTGTTGTAGAATTGTATTCCTGAAACCTATATAATTTTATTCCACAATATCAGCCCAATAAATTCAATAAACCATTGGATAAAAATAAAGTAGTATCTGCATGCCAATGCATCTCAAACACTTATACTGGTAAACATTGTATTTCCAATGTTTTCCCAAAGTCCAGACTCAGCTATCCCTTGCCTATTCAGCATCTCCACTTGCCTGCATTTGATAAAAATGTCAAAGTTAACATGTCTGTTAACTTCAGCCTTTGCTCTCCCTGTTGTTAGAAATAGTACCTATCTATTTGCTCAGGTCAGAAAATACAAAGCATCTTTGACCGTTTCTTTCTGTGACACCACATCCAATTAATCAGCATATCCTTTTTGTTCTACCTTCAAAATATTAATCCAGTGAGCCAATCATTCAAGAAATATCTGTGGGAAGAAACACAACCCACTATACTGAAATATAATTTCAGTATTACTTCATGCCCATCCTCATATGGGTTTCCGGGCCATATAATGAACCTAAAAACAACCTGCACATGCCATCTGAAACTATTGTTTTGAGTTTCTTTTTCGGAACATACTAAACAAAAGAAAATTAAGGTTTGGTTTAATCTCTGCTTTTTTATTAATATCTTTCTACACAGATGCTAATGTCCTACAAACTAGTTCATTATGAGAAAGTGACTATTTCCCCTCAAAAGAGCATAATACTGTTCATTTCGCACTCCAGAGAGCCTATTAATACAATTGAAAGGATAATCAAAGACATACCGTTTTTAGGTTAGTATGCTTGTATGGTAATTAGTAAGAAAAAAACAATTTACTTGTTAATCTCTTAATACTTACATATTCCTCTTTGCTCTCTTTCTATTCAGTGATAAGATACATATTTATTCTCTAGAGTAAACATATTATCCTATTTTCTCTGTACATATAAAACACATTTTACATCCGATGGGGTACAAATTGAAACCATGCATAGTAAAAAATGTGCCTCCATGTTCAATAGAAAATGAGTGAAAGAACTTAAACAAAATCCTTTCATGTATTTCATTTATTAATCCTTTTAACAAACATAATTTGTGAAACACTTTGCTAGGAACAAGTGATTCAACAGCTCAAGACAGATGTAATTTCTATCCCTCATTATAACTTGCAGTCTAGGGACAATCACAGACAAAGAAATGGGCTATTACATTACAATTTAAAACCTGCTAAGATGGGTAAGAAAAAGATTATTACAGAAGACCAAATTTAGAATATCAGCAAAAGCCTCCTAGAGAAATTAAAATCTAAAGAATGATAGGGCCGAAACCGGTTGAGCTCATGGATAGGGTGTCGGCCTGCATACCGAAAGGTCCCAGGTTCGATTCCAGTCAAGGGTATGTACCTTGGTTGCCGACACATCACCAGTGGGGGGTGTGCGGGAGGCAGCTGAGCAATGTTTCTTTTTCATCGATGTTTCTAACTTTCTATTCCTCTCCCTTCCTCTCTGTAAAAAAAAATAATAAAATATATTTTTTAAAAATGAGTAGGAAGAGCCAGCTTCTCAAGGAGAAGCTGATTTAAGCAGTTGGAGTGTCATTTGCAAAGACCCAGGGGTGAAAGAACATCTAGAAAATTCTAGAATTTCAAAGTGTTCAAAGGAAAGCAGTAATCACAAAATAAAGCTAAAAAAGTGAACTAGAGCTGATTCTAACCCATGGCAAAGAAACTGTACTTTGTAGTAAGGACAACAGAGAAACTGTCTTAGTCTGCTTGAGGTGCCATAACAAAAATATCACAGACCAGATGGCCTAAACAACAAACATTTGCTTCTCTCAGTTCTAGAGCCTAGAAAGATCAAGATTAGGTGCTGGTGAGGACCTGCTTCCTTTTTCATAGACAGCCATCTTCCCGGGTCTTCACATGGCAGAAGGGGTGAGGGTTCTTTCTGGGGAACCTGCTTTTTTGAGGGTATCTCAAACATCATTTTAATTTTTTCAATAACAGTTGATATTCAATATTACTTTAATTAGCTTTAAGTATAGCACACAGTGGTTAGACATTTATATAATTCAAGGAGTGATCCCTCTAATAAGTCTTGCACCCACCTGGGGCCGTAGTTAGTTATTACAACACTAGAGGCCCAGTGCATGAAAATTCATGCACTAGGGTGCTGGGGGTCTCTCAGCCCAGCCTGCCCCCTCTCACAGTCCAGGAGCCCTCAGGGCCAGGAGGTGACCGGTGATCAGGGGAAGTTGATGCCCCCATCACACCTCTGATGCTGCCACTGATGCTGCCACTGATGGCAGCACAAGCCTCAGCTGGCCCTGGTTATCTGAGCCTTGGGAGGCCCTGGGTGGATGAGCAGCTGCCATTTGAGGCTTGCCTGCAACTTGGGTCTGCCCTAGGCAACTGGGCAGCTGCCATCTTAGGCTTGCCTCTGCCTCAGGCCAACCTTGGGTGGCTGGGCAGCTGCCATTCCAGGCTTGCCTGAACTTCTGGCAGAGGGACTCCAGAGACAGGTGCACAGAGTGGCCAAACCTGCCAGGGGGCGGGTCCAGCTGTGCCACGTGTCTGCCACCCAGGCTGGGCTGAGGGGCCTGTGCCCACCATCTTGTGGCTGTGGGTGCCACCATCTTTGAGGGCATGGCAGTTAATTAGCATATCCCCTCCTTATTGGTTGCAGGCACTGTGCCATCTTTGTGAGGATGTGATGGCCAATTAGCATATTCCCTATTTATTAGATAGGATTATGTAAAAAGTGGTAATTAGAAAATAGTTACAGAGATATAAAGTATAGCATCTGGGATCCCTATTATAAGGGCATTAATCCCATTCATAAGGGCTCCTCCCTGATGACCTAATCACATCCTGAATGCCCTACTTCCAAATACCATGGCACTGGGGTTGGGATTTTAATATATGAATTGAAGGGAAAACAAACATTCAACCTATTAAGCACGAAAGTGAACAATCAAATATGTGCTTCAGAAAGACCACTCTCATTGCCTTGTAAAGGAGACACTAACAGAGGGGCAGGATCAGAAGTAGGAAAACAGGCAACAATTGACCTAATCTTAGAGAAAAGGACTGTGGTCTGAACTAAAAGAATGAGAACAGATATTAGAGAAAACAGACAAAAGAGATTCTATCAGTTTGAATCATTGCCAGATAGAATTTTGGATGCATGGGGATCTTAAATTATAACACATTTACTCAACAGTATTTCTGGGAATCTATTATCAAGCATGCAGTCATAATCTGGAATATAAGATTCAAATAAATTAATTAAGGTTACAGAGATAATTACTGACATGACTGAATCCAAAATAGATCTTCCAGTGCAATGTTTTATACATAAGAATGCTCCAGATATTGCAATAAGATTAGTTTATATCCATCCAAATAAAAATGTTACCAAAAAATAAGGTTATGAACTCTAATATTTAGAGTGAGCTTCATTCTGATCCTTACAATTCACATTTTAGAAATGTAATTTTGTTGGCCACCTTCCCTCATATAGTTTAAGTCCCTTTGAATTAATATTTTCATATGATTGCATCTCCAAACAAGAGACTAATATTGCTTGCCAGAGACTACCTCCAGCTATGCCAGGCCATTGTTAGAGCCATTAGTCAACAAATGTATCATGTACATTAACTTGGTGCCTTGAATGGAAGGTTACTGAAGTAATGACTTGCAGTATGAAAATCATGAATAAAATATTGGAATCTGCATTACAACTTATAAAGTTCTCTTATCAAGTCTGAAGACTAACTGTGCTCTCAAAGGTAATGCTCCCACCTTGGGTGACAAAGATAAATGATGATGCTTATTAAAAAGGAGAAAATAACAGATTAGATTACCACCTTAGGTTTCTGTTGGCCTTGTTATCAGTTGGCTCCAAATAAAATGTGTTAATTTTTCTGTGTTTTCTCAGAATTCAGCTGTGAAAATTGAGGTGTTTTGTGGAGCAAAGATTAAAAGGTAAAGATAAAATGTGTCCTTTCAAATGGCAAATAAAAAGAGCATATTTTTGTTAAAATCAAATTCTTCCATATATGTTTTTAGTTCACTCAGGGAGAGAAAGGCACGGAAAATATGAGGTAATCTGCTGGGATTAAGTATGGTGGGTGCAGGAAAAAGTGGAGTAGTGTCCTATAAAAAAAGGGATATTGGTGTCAAGTTTAACATATAGGATATATGTTTAGATTCCTGGGTTGAATTATCTAGGTAAATCTTGATGAAGCCATAAATATTTTTGAGCAGTTCTGCCAAATCTCTCCAAATTCAGTCATAATTTAAACATGACAGTGAAGCTGGAAATTTCAAAAGGCTTCAAGTCTTACTGAAAGGGTTCAAGGTCCGCAGATACTGACTGATCTTTGCCAAGTACTGCAGCAAGCAGGTTTCATACACAAGAAGATCCACTGGAGATCAACCTGACCTCACGGGCACCTTATAAGGTCTGTGGTGCTTTATCAGGGAATCACTTAGTAAATTCTAGATAGATTTGTATTCACACAGGAAGCAAAGATTCGGCAAGGCTATTTCTATTTTGCAACTGTGATTATTTGTCTATGAATTGGTATCTGTGTACTTAGTAAAGAAAAGAATCATGCAGGTAAGATAACCATGTGCAGGGAAGAGTTTTTATATTTCTTTAGAAAACTAAGTGCTGGTAAGCCCCTTAAAAGCACCCATTTGTACATTAACATAAGAGCATCAAGATTTTCAGAGTCAACTCAAAGAGGAATGGCCAGTCTTATTTCTCATTAGATTCTTAACAATAGACAGTGAAAGCACACTTGCTCTTTCTGGTATTCCTCACTAGAGGATATTTTTCCACTGATTTTTTAAGGGAGATTGTAAAAGAGAAGGAAAGACAGAGAAAAACATCTATGTGAGAGAAACACGTTGATTGGTTGCCTCCTGCACAACCTCTGACCAGGGCCTGGGTCAGGGAGAAATCTGCAATCAAGGTACATGCCCAGAATCAAATCCAGGACCCTTTGGTCCACAGGCCATTGTTCTATCCACTGAGCCAAACCAGCTAGGGCAACCTTTGCCCTTTCTAACATCTACTTCAAAGGTTATGAATTCAGAAAAAAAGTAGTTCTACCTCCTCTTTCCTTCAGAAAGACTTTATTTCAACCCTTTACAAGTTTTATTAGACTTCAATCTATAGCTGGTCATTTAACTATTTCATTTAATTTTTATAACAACCCTAAGAAATGGGACTTAACTATCCTCAGTCTGAGAAACAGGATATTTTCATTGAAAATTTATTTATTCAACAACTATTTATTTGTCTGGAGGTCACACAATGAGGAATTGTGGCACTGAATTGTTGCCAGATATAGTTTTAAATTTTTTGAGTCACACAGTCTTATGCTTGCATTCGGTTTACTAATTGTGGATTGGGAAATTTTTCTAAATTCTTTGAGAAGCAGTATAAAATGAGTCTAATATTAGTACTCACTCCATCCCTGGTAAGAAAATGTAAATGGTTAGTGGCCTCCAAGGGGAATTCTATGAGACCTTCCCTTTACTGCATTCCAAAAGGAAGGAAACCCACTCTAGCTAGATCAGGCTTTACAAAGTTTTTGGCACTATACCATTATGTGGAGTCACTTACTAAAATTAAGTACTCCTTGTTCTAGTTTGACTTCATTATCTTTTTTAATTTCTTTATTGAATCTGAGTGGGAAGAATACCCAAGGTTCGGTTTATTCTCTCTCCCTCTCTCCTCACTCCCATCCCCCAATCTCGGTTCCACCACCAGCACCACCTAGGTTCTACTGAAGGCATGACAAGGGCAAGGGAATGGGCCTAGGCTAGTTCAGCTCCAGGTCCTGTGGAAGACACTTTTCTCGATGTGTCCCCAGCACCACTTCCTAATTTGTTTTGGGTTCCCTTCTCTCCAATGAATGAGAAACACAGAAAACTCCAGTGTGAGATTGGAAAAAATAGGAAGAATAGGTCTTTCATTTATTTCTTTCCAGGATATTTGATCTGAATAGTTTAGGAAAGAAACCATCTTCCTTAGGGCCCAGCTTAACTTATGGGATCAAAGTTATCACATCAGGGTCAGTGTGCTCTGCTTTGACTTTTCCTGCACTGGCTGTCCTCAGATTTCACACCAAGAAGCAAGGCTGGACTATGGCTGAAGTCAGGCGATTCTTGGTGCTTGGCCTAAGGCCACAATAACCTTTATGAATTTATGATTTTATGATTTTAATATCTGTTATAATTATTAATCAACTAATTTTCCTCTATTCTTAATCTCTGTGATACGGAGGGAAACTCAGAAGTTTATCATATCTACATATTTTATTATTTTAGTGACTGCTCTCACTTGTAGAATCAATATTACATAAAATGAAATTAGTTTTTAATTACTTTTTCTTACTATAAAATAATGTATAATGTAGAACATAATAAGGAAGCATTTTTTTCTGAATAATATTATGCCATTGAAAAGAATAATGCAGTATTTTCATAACACATATTCAGACTTTTCAGTAATTTACATGGGCCTTTTCCCATGTTAACCCTAAATAGTATTTCATTGATTCATGGGCTTTTTGTTGACCTATCCTCATTTTCATCTCAGTCTCAGTTTTCTTATCCCTAAAATAGAAATAATGTAACAATATTTACTTCTTAGCATGTGGAATTCACTACATTTTTGTAAATGCTGTGTTTGAATAAGATGCTTTACAATAAGGGTTTAGTGTGACTGAATGAACATGAAGGAGTCTCACACTTAGACCCTGAGTAACCAAGTTAATGCAGATATTCAGTTAAAATTACCTTCGCCCTAAAGAAACTCTGCTGACACAGCTCTGTTCCAATTCTAGCAAACCTGATTTTATAACCATATATCAGCCTTATGGGTTTTCCCAGCAAGCTGCAAGACTTCATAGTATCACTTGTAGCCATATAATCAAATGGCTGTAATTCAAGATAGCCAAGTGGCTTTAAAAGGTATTATTATTTTTTAAATATATGTTATTGATTTTTTTACAGAGAGGAAGGGAGAGGGATAGAAAGTCAGAAACATCGATGAGAGAGAAACATCGATCAACTGCCTCTTGTACACTCCCTACCGGGATTGTGCCCGCAGCCAAGGTATGCTCTTAACCGGAATCAAACCGGGGACCCTGCAGTCCGCAGTCCGACGCTCTATCCACTGAGCCAAACCGGTTTCAGCTAAAAGGTATTCTTAATACAAAGTATTTCTAAATTATTATTATTTTTAAAAAGTTAATAGCTCAGGAAATGAAAAAGACTCCGGAGGGAAGATCTAATCTGATGGTGAAGAGAATAAATGCCATCATAAAATAAAGTCATTGAGGTGCTTGGCATATAGCAGTGGTGTTCTGAGATTGAAACATCTTTAATTTAACAAGCATTATTAAATGCCTACAACATGGAGAACCAGAACTGAGCTAGATTCCAGAGATACAAGAACAAATTGGCTGTGGTTCCAGCCCTCAGGAATCCCCACTCTGGTGGACCGAGTTAGGTCTGTAGAATACATTGGGATTGTATGTGCATGCAATTCACTGTATATGCATCAGTCTGGAGAGGAAACTGGCCCCAGTTCAGAGGGACTTTTATACCACAAGTCACATATTTCCAAACATGCTTTGGTAGTAAAAGAACTGATGTGAAACTGAGTAACTGCTTAAGGTGTGGGGAATGAACATTTATATCATGTATCTCACATAATAGTTCCAGCAGGCCTCAGAGGCAGTTATTGCTATCCCCTTCTATAGAGAAAGTAATGAGGCTCTGTCCCTCATCACCTGCTAATATGTGGCAGGCCCAGGATGCATAAACATCTGATTTCAGAGCTTGGTTCCTCCTTCTGTTGCACCACGTGGCCTCCCATTAAGGGTGTGAATATCAAGCTGTGAGTGAACAGTGTCTGACTTCTGAGAAGGTGAACTCTGACTCCTGCTTCAGACAATAGCCATGGTAAATTGATCAAATTGGTTCAAGCAAAACATACAGCTAAGTGGCTTTGAGTGTGTCAGACACTTAATATAGGACCCTGCACTACAAGGTGTATGAAGGAGATTGGCTGATAACAAATGGTCCATAGGTACTAATTTGCCATCCCCCCTTGCCCAGAGTGTTGTAATACACTAGCACAGTGGCCGGTAAACTCATTAGTCAACAGAGCCAAATATCAACAGTACAATGATTGAAATTTCTTTTGAGAGCCAAATTTTTTAAACTTAAACTTCTTCTAATGCCACTTCTTCAAAATAGACTCGCCCAGGCCATGGTATTTTGTGGAAGAGCCACACTCAAGGGGCCAAAGAGCCGCATGTGGCTTGAGAGCCACAGTTTGCCAACCACTGCACTAGAATAACCCTACTAGTAATTATGCAAAGTGGTAAAATAGCGGTTACAAATAAGGTTGTCCATCACCTGAGTCACAACAGATTAAAAGATAATAAAACAGTGCATCTCAACTGTTAGCTCTGTATACAAGCCCTGGGTCTGTGTTTGGTTCTCTGGTGTAAGCTTAGCACCTCACACAGTGTCTTCACACAATAGACTTTCAATACTTCCTGGAAAAATGAATGAGTGATTAAATGAATGACAGCAGTTTATAAAATCCACATACTGCAATGCAAATTACAAGTCAGGTTTTTCTTTCTTGGTCTAATGATCTGAGGCCAGAAGGTAGGCCTGAGAACAAGCCCTGGAATCTGAAGGAGAAGCTCCTATTTACCTTTTGGGGACACCTACCTTCTTTCGGGTGAACTCAATGTCTTCATGTGATTTCCCCAGCTGTAGTACCTGTTCGGGGACCTGAGTATGCTCTGCAAGCTCATTACAAGGACTCACTACTTTCTCTCTGTGCATATCTAGTCCACAGATCAGTGGAGATTAATAAATGACCCAGTGCTTTAGTGCAGTGCATTGGAATCTCCATCAGCGCATGTTGTCTCTACAGCCTCATAAATCCCTAAGAATAAATCAAATCATCATATGCTGTAGCAGAGGACTCAACATAGGACCCACTGGAGGTGAAAGAGAATGGAGGAGGAGGAGGAGGTAGTAAGGAGTGTGTGTGTTTGTGGGGAGAGAGGTGTGTATGTGCATCGGGGAGTGTGTGCTAGTCTCCGTGTGGTTGAGATGTGAAAGAGAAAATTAACATGTCAGGAAGGTAGTGTTATATAGGAAGAGCATGGACCTTAGTGACTAACAGATTTAAGTTAAACCTTACCTCCAACCTTTACTTTGTCACTTCTCTGGGTATACATAAAAGTATCCATGAAACAACTGCATGCATGCATACATCTTCATGGGTTAATGGTAAGATTTAATTGAGAGAATTATGCAAGTTAAATGGCAAAGTACTTGGCACATTACTGCTACTTCACACACATTAGTGTCTTTCCTTTTTCTCCTTTCTGAAGGGGAAAGCCTTCCTTGCTACTATGCTTCTTAATTTGGGAGCCTTCTTCTCCCCATTCATCCAGAGGCAAGTTTTGAACAGCATACATTTCAACTGTGTGGGTTCACTTATATGCAGATGTTTTTCTGTAAATATAAAGTGGCCTTCTGAATTCCCAGATTTCAAATTCATAAATTTTTTAAAAAGTTGATTGAAAACTATATTTTTCAATTCATGTTGGGAATTCTTGGATACAGAAAGCCAACTGTATGCATTGTTCTATGCCATGTTTTATATAAGGGACTTAAGCACTCTTGGATTTTGGTATCCACTGGGGGCAGGTTCCTGGGACCAATCCCTACAGATACTGAAGGTTGACTGTAGTTAGGTGTGGGGGAGTCAAAAGTTACTTGCAAATTTTCAACTGCGAGCAGAACCCATAACCCCTGTGTTACTCAAGGGTCAACTGCAATTGGGAATATGCATTTTGGAGTCAGAACCCCTATTAAATTTCACTGTATCATGTTCTAACTATATGACTCTGGGCATTTATTTTACCTCTTTAAGCTTTGGTTATAATATCTATAATATGGGAATAAAGATAGTATCAAATTTTCTCAAGATTAAATGAGATATTTTATAAGATAGCAGTTAGAGTCATACCTGGCGTATGTAAGCCTCAACATTTGTTAATTTTTATCATCATACAGCTAATGCTATGGAGAGTTTTTTAATTGAATCCTTTCAGCCCAGTGCAGTTGAGGCAACTGAAGTTCAGAGCAGTTTAGGAATTTTCCTAGGTTCCTACATTACTTTATTTTATTTTTTGATTGTACCTCCCTCCATAAAGTAATTTCCTTAAACCTGCCTAGAGCAGGGAGGCCCCTGCTGAGGGAAGAGTGAGCTAGATTAGGAGGTGTCAGAGAAAGCTGAAGCAGTGGTTATTCCACTTATTAGCCGCACACGGGGGCAGTTCACTCCACTGCTCTGTAAGCGAGAAGGCTTATCAAGGTGTTTGCTAAGGTCGCTCCTGGCTCTGACACACCGATTCTGTGTGAGGGGCTTGGAGACTCAGAGAAACACATATCTCATGGGACCTCAGTGGGCCTAATCGATGCTGATGATATTACTCAGGTCATCATCCTGCTTCCTTCACTTTCCCACTCACAGGGATGGCCCTGTCATCCCTCTTCCCACAGGGAACTGAATGAGGTTCTCATTATAATTCAACTTCCTCATCTGGAAAAATATATTCCCAAACACCAATCATGTTTCCATATGTAGTACAAAGAACAATTCATTTCCTCTCTTTTTGTTTCCTTTAATTTGCATCTCCAGTCTGGGTTGTCACAAGATGGATTTCCTTGGATATTTTTAGGCCAGATCCACTAAAAATGATCACAAGTGTCAGGGGCTGTAAATATTGACAGTTTAAATGTCACTTGGAATCCCAATTCTAAGGACAGACTTGGATTGCAATAATTCTGGTCAGGGTTCCCACTTTTGTACTGAAATAACATAAGTAAAGGCACTGTCAGTGAAACGTGTTTAAATAAAATGCTGACCATCTCATCACACTGGCACAACAATATTTGTTGCCTTGTGATATTAACGTGTATTGATCTCAGGCTATGTTCAGGCCCTGTGCTAAGAACTTCATAGAGCCTATCATTTAATTCTTAAAGCACTCTGAGAATGCAAGCACTATAATTAATTCCATTTTACAAATGGGGAAACAGGCGTAGAATGATTAAGAAAAAAAAATCCCTAAGATCACACAGAGATAAATTGAGTCAAAAATTTAACCCAGCTCTATCAGATTCTAAAGTTCAAGACATTAGTGTTAAGTTATTCTGCCTTCATTTGTAGTCATTCCTATTTTTATAGAATTTCAACAATAGTAAACATCTTCCTCTGCTCTTTCTGCTTAATATTTTCAAAACATTCTCTGGAATCACATGGATTAATATTTAAAGATTAAAATAACAATGAACATCAACATTGCCAGGCACTGTTCTAAGTCCTTTACCATCACTTTTTAATTTGACCTTAAAATAGTCCTATAGGTAAGGAATTATGGATGTCTCCATTTTACAGATAAAGAAACAAGTTCAGGAAGTGATGTAGCTTGCCATGGGCACAAAGCTTAGACTTGGCAGAGCCACAATTTAAACTCAGATCTACCTGACTATGGAGCCCAAATACAAAGTAATACAGTGAATAACATCCTGATAAAGATGAAAGCATTCTCTGCTTTCTAAAAGGTGCAGAATCAGCAAGATAGAGCAAGACTCCCTTTAGAGGCAGTGTTTCTTTCCACCGTTCCCTGCCATTATTCAACAAAGACTCAGTACTTCTGCAAAACCATTGTCAACATGATAAGCACCGTGGTTGGTAAGGGGCTTGTGATGACACCACCCACTGCACTGCTCCAAACACTGATGAGGCCAGAAATGACCATTCACAAGGAAACCAAGAGGAAGGCAGAGAAATATGTGATGCCTTCCTGTGGATCCTCAATGACATCATCTACCCCTAGGCAAGCCAGCAGCTGTCCCCCATATGATCTTGCCATATATATCATTTCCATTGGCATAAATGGCCTTCTGTTCATTTTATCTAGTGAGAAAAATGTCAACATATACCCATTGATAAAGTCTTGAGCCACAGAGAAAATATTTGTGAAAGAAATTGTAAGAAAAACTCATGAAGTTATAGAGGTGGGCTTCAATCTGTTACTTCTTAGGTATGTCACTTCACCCTTTGAATAGCATCTATAAATCTGGGTACTAATGGCCCCTCTCAAGACTCTGCAGGGATTAATTGAGATAATATACACAAGTTAGCTGAAACACTCTTCACCCATAACACACAAAAACATAAATTCTGGGTCCTTGTGCAAAGCCCACCCTTCCTCAGGGACACCCTGCCCACCCCTCCCCAAATCGAAAGACATTCTAATTAAAAAAGCTGACTAACAGCCTTGAAAGCTTCTGAGCTATCCAGTGGTACTGTACATTCAGTCTACATAATTTCATGGCAAGAAGCACAACCATATTCCTTGTAAAATCACTGGTTTAGAGCCTCCTGTCTAGCTCCTATTAATTTTCTTGCACAAATGATAAAACTTAACAGAAGAGAGCTCGGTAGTGCCAAGGCTTCAAACAGCAAAAGCTGAGAGGCAGAGTCCCTCTCAGCTGAATTCACTTACACACAGATAATGCTTAAACACTGGCCATTACGCAGGCCTAGATAAAATTTCCAGATGTGTACATTTGGGAGACCAATCCTGTGTGTGAGAAGACAAGTGAGTTGTGTTTTCACTGATGATGAATGATCTCTTCACCCACAGAATAACTCCCGGGGAAGATAGGGATGGGTATGTCTGGTCACCAAAAGGCTAATCTCCAGTTTTTAGCCACATGTGAGGCTCCTATCCTGGCTAAGGCAAGACCCTCATCCATCAGTGGAGGGAAAGCTGTGTTCTTTAATACCTGAAGTTACTTCTGAGTCGTGGAATGCAGGATGGTGGGGTGGCTGGAATTCAGCATCAGGCCCTACTATTCCCTCTCTTTGCAGACTCTGAATCATTCAAGAAATAAATCACTACCCTTTATCTCCTCTGCTAGTCTTTATCCCACTAGGAAAACTGGAGTTGTAATAATGATACCTGTGTCTAATTCCAGCAAGGGAAAGGATTGTGGAGTACTGTTCAGCCAGGATGGTAAAAGCACTTTTCAAAGTACAGTTCAGCCACCCTCCCAAGCATCTGCCATTCTCATAAGCCCATTCCTGAGTGTTAAAATTATTTTAAGAGGCTCAGAGCATGGTGCATTAATAAATGATTAAAGGCTGTGCATTTTCTAATGTCCCTTTGCCTTGATAAAGAAACTGGCAAATATTCCATTAACCACAAACCATGAAGTCATTTTTAAACTTAAAATGCACTTCCCCATCTCATGCTGGTGCTGGGTCACCAGGATCGGTTACTTTATGCACTTGAAAATTGGATCCTTAAAGAAAAAGGTTGAGATGGATTATTTATAAACATGTGTAAATTATGTAGTGATTTCATTGAGATTTCTGGGATTTCTATGAAGTCAGAATGTCCCCTGTGGTGGCCATGTCTCATTTAATCCACACATTTCATCTTTTCCTACACTTCAGAGACTTCCCATATTTCAAAGTTCACTTTGAAACAATAGCTCATTTTTAAACGTAATTTAGCAATATGCTCATTATACATTTCTGTATAGCACAGAGTATTGCTTTATAAGAAAGAAATCCACATAAAAAGGAAAACATACCCAAAAGCATTCATTAATTCGTGATTAGATGGGTGGAGAATAAATGGTACCAAACAAAATCACAATAAGGAAGATCAATGAGAAACTAGTGACCATGAAAACTATATGTGCTTCCTGCTTCTTGGCTCTTTAATACAGCTTCCTGCCTTCCACAAAGGATGGGGCAAATAGTATTAGTTCCATCTTCCACTGCATTACACATCCTACCAACCCTGCATAAATGAGTCACTTGCAAATTAGCACCAGAAATCTACAAAGCAATAATATTTTTATCTCAGTTCCAAAACTGAAAGACATGAATCACTGTGGCCCTTTTCTGTCAGTGTTCCAAGAGACACATCCACATAAACAAGAGAACATTCTAAAATGTATTTGTATGGTAAACTATATATTTACATACGTATGTAAGCACGCTATCATGCAAATAATATCTAAACAAATAATATAGCAAAGAGATGTGCATACATTTTTCATTACTCCTTTTGTAAAGAATTTTAATATTTATTTTTTTTATTGATTGATTTTACAGAGAGAAGAAAGGGGAAAGAGGGAGAGATCAATTTGTTGTTCAACTTATTTATGCATTCATTGGTTGATTCTTGAATGTACGCTGCCCGAGAACTGAACAAGCAGCCTTGACATATCAGGACAACACTCTAACCAGTAGAGCTACCCAGCCAGAGCAGTAAACAACTTTAGATAATAAGGGATTACACCCACATAATAAAACACCAAGAAGAAATTAGAAATGACATTAGAGGGAAATCGTTATTGACATGGAAAAAAGTTTTTCTTATATTGCTAAGAGAAAAATAAAACAGACTTCAAAAGTGTACTTGAATGGTAGCATTTTTGCAAAGAAAAACTATGAAAAATCCTGGCAGATCATGCACCAAATTATAACAGTAATTGTCTTTAGTGGTAGAATTATAGCTAATTTTTGTTTTCTTTCTCTGTAAATTCCTATGCTTTCTAATATTACTAGATTGCGCTTAACTACAATTGTAACTAAGAAATATTGCAGACCCTTTTTTTACGTAAAATAAAAATCTTTTAGAAGAGGCCACACCCAGTAGTACTTACTGATTAAATGAGTATATGGATTCTGAGGACTCTATTTTAGAACCTGTCAAATTCTATACCAGGCTAAATGTGTACTTTGATGCCTTGATCATCAAGTTAAAAATAGGAAGATCGGTATCTGAAAAAGTATTCTCCTTAATTTTCAAAATACACATGGGCTATAACATGGATAAAATTTACTGTGGATTTATCTATAGTTTTATAAGTTAAAACAAGTGGGTTCTGAAACATATGAGGAGACACAGAATAAGGTTTTGAGGCTAAGCTGAATGTCTAATGTCTAAGCGAAATCAACAGTTTAGTTCAACCAATATTTATTGAATACACACTATACACCAGGCACGCTGCTAGGTGGAAAGAAAACAAAGATGAGTAAGACATAGTCCTTGGAACTCACATAGTCCAGTGTGGAAGGCTGTATGGAATATAGGACCACATAAAACACAGTGTAAAATCCAAGAATAGGCATCAAAATCACACTAAGGATTGAGATGAAGGAGAAGATGCTGTACTGAGTGTAAAGAAGCAACAGAAAATGAAGCAGGTAAGGAAAGAAAGGAAGCTCACTAGAGGCATAGAACACTCCACAAGAGAAAGAGAAAAGAGACAGAAAAAAAAAGGCTCAAATATCTGAGTCCTGCTAGAACAAAGCTCATGATGCAGGGAATGGTGGGAGTGAAAGCTGGATAAGCAGGCAAAGGCCAGATCTTGTAGTTATTTGGCTGTGGCGGAGAAGGTGGGACTTGCCGCAAATGATGAGATACGTGATGGCTTTCAACATTTTGGCTCGGGCGTCTGGTTCAGTGATATCACTAAGTTAGATAAGAATAGCAATAGTAATAGTGGCAAATATTTCTTGAAATCTAAATTTTGCCAAGAGGAAGCTGGATTCTCATGTCAAGAGGAGAAATTTGGGGCAAGATGTAGGTTTGAGAATAATCTGAATTTAAGAAGAATTCCTTTAAAAAAACATGATCAAGTTGTTGCTGATTCAGACAAAATACGTTGTGTAAAAAATGTTGGGTTACAGACAGAGCCTTGGGGCATGAGGCAACAACACCAGATAGAAGCAGAAGGGTATTTTTTGAAGGACACTGGGGAGAGAAGGTGCCAGAAAAAAAAAAAAAGACAAAAAGAGTTCTAAGAAAATTAGTACAAAGTGCCAATGCTAACAGGAGTTCAAATAAAGTAAGGACCAAAATAGGCCCATTAAATTTGACAACATCAAGTTATTGTTAACTACATTGTCAATGTGGGTAAGAATGGAAGAAGCCACATTGTTGATGACCAGTGATTCAAATGGAAAGGAGAAATTGAAAACAATAGGCTTAGAGACACTGCTAAGATGTTTGCATAAGAAATGAGATAAACCAGGAAAGAAAGCATAGTCGTCACAGGGGTTACCATCATAAATACAAGAGAGCAGGGTTTGTTAGTTGGTTTTACTGGGCTGTCAGAAAACTGAGGTTCTAGCTGGAAAGGAGGTAGTATAGAGGCAGAGGGTAGATAGGCTGAAAGAAGGAAATGATTTTTAAGATGATTTTTAGAGCAGTTTAGCAATATTGAACAGAAGGTACAGAGACTTACTACACACTTTCGCTCCCACATATAAAGAGCTTTCCTCACTAACAAATCCTGAACCAGAGTGATTCATTGTTACAACTGATGTAACATTGGCACATCATTATCACCTAAAATCCATATTTATATTAGGGTTCACTTATGGTGCTGTACATTTATGTATAATGACATGTATCCATCATTATAATATCATAACTTGTAGTTTCACTGCCTTAAAAATCTGTATTCTCTATTCATCACTCACTCCCCAACAACACCTGGCAACCACTGATCCCTTTACTGTCTCCAGAGCTTTACTTTTCCCAGAATGTCCTATAGTTGGACTCATAAAGTACATAGCCTTTTCAAATTGGCTTATTTTGCTTAGTAATATGTATTTAATGTTCTTCCATGTCTTTTCATGAGTGGATAACTCATTTCTTTCTAGTGGTGAATAGTATTCCATTGCCTGACTATATCACGGTTTATTTATCCAGTGACTTTCTGTAGCACAGCTTGGTTACTTCCAAGTTTTGGTAATTATGAATAAAACTGCAATTAACATTCAGGCGCCAATTTTTGTATGGACATAAGTTTTCAACTCACGTAAGTAGAGGAATGTGATTGCTGGATCAGAAGGTAAGAATATGTTTTGTTGTATACTCATGGAGGGACATGAGTATTTTTAGGCTTAGAGTAAATCATGGCAGAGGTTGAAGAAACAGGAAGGAAGAGTAACTGCTGAATTGAGTCTCAGGGGGAAATACGTGTCAGCACACAGATCGTGGGGTTAGCCTCCACCTATGTAGCCTCCTCTAATTTACCAGAATGAGAGTGAGATAGAGAAAGGGGAGGAAGCAGGTAAGTTTCTTCCTCCACTACACAAGTTAATTGCCTCTAAATGCTATGTGAATTATGCTATACTATTCACTGGACTCTGTGGGTTTAAAGATTACGTTAAAAAAAAGAGAGAGAGAGAGAGAAAGACCTTGAAGGCATTATGGTCTTTGAAACCTCTAACATATTTAAATAAATTTGTTAAATTATTTCCTCACCACCACATATTATTCTAATTGCTAAGTCTAAGGAAAGAATCAACAAATCAACAAGTCAATATATCAACTCTCTTATGAACCCTGCTGATTTTTATAAAACAGATATTTTCTGAGGCCAAAACAATAATTAAAATCATATATGTTTTGCTACATCAAGTCAAACAACCGGAAAATGCAAACTCATTAAGTATATTTTAATCATCTTGTTACTTCTATGTCATGGATGGATATAAATAATTTTAATTGTTCTACAGTTTAAGTAAAGCATTTGAAAAGATGAATTGGCTTCTGTATCTCTTCTTCCCTAAGGCAAAGCAGAACTTGCAGAAACTGGGTTACTTCCTGCGGGATAAACCTTCCAACAAGAAAGTAGATATGGAAAGGCATATGGATCTAGTGACATTTTGGTTTAATTATTGAGACCACTGTACAAACAAGTGTTATGAATAACAAAACAAGTCAAATTCCAGGTTGCTGTAAACAGAGAAATTAAAAATCACATCCACAGATGATACCTCTAAAACACGATGCTAAAAGCATCAGGTTTCCAGTTAAATCAGTCAATGGTGATTCACTTACTTTATCTTCACCTCACAGACTTACAAGCCTGTGGGAAATATACCCATTTGTCGAAACTGCGACATGCTGTGTGATGTTGCCCCGATGCCTCTACCTAGTGCAATGAGGTGTATTTTCAGAGTTGGTGGGCAGTAGCAATACTCAGAACAAGGCCTTGCTTTCAGTCCCCAGAAAAACAAGCAAGACTCTTCTCTTAGAAGGTGTCACAGCCACAGATCAGCAGAACTCTATTCCCAGGCAGAGCAAAGCAAGTCTTCATAGGAGATGAGTGGTTAATATTTCACTATGCATATTGCAAGCCCAGATAAAGGCTGCTTGTTTTTCACATATTAACAGTAACAACTACAAAAGCCAGTCTTCTCAGCAATCCAAGGATTATTGAACACATATATACACCTAAATTTGCTTTTCATAGACTTAGAGAATAAATTCTATGCATATTAAAAACACATTTGCCCATAGCTTTCCACCCCACACTACTGATCATGCCTATCTATATATATAAAAGCCTAAGTGACCATTATGACCAAAAGACTGGAACAATGGGTCAACCAGTCGCTATGAAGCACACTGACCACTAGGAAGAAGATGCTCAATGTAGGAGCTGCCCCCTGGTGGTCAGTGCATTCCCACAGCCAACTTCCCCCAGGCCCTCCCTGGGGCTTCAAACCTCCTGCATTCCCTCCTCCCATCCCTCCTGCCCCATCTGGCAAGACCCATCAGGCAGGCTCTATCAGGAAGGCCCTAGACAGCAGCCTGCAGGCCCTAACTGGCTTGGCCCTGATCGGGACTGGGCAAGATAGCCCTGATAGGCCCTGATCACTAGCCAGGCCTAGGGACCCCATCCATGCATGAATTTCATGCACCAGGCCTCTAGTTACTAATAAGCTGAAAGAAACATAGAGGTGAACCTAATTCCTGATCAGACCAGGGGAAGTTGTTTTGCATAGAAAAAATATATATGTTCAGAATTAATAATCACTGTTTCCTAAGGCAAAAAAAAAAAACAAACACAAAACAAGTGAAGAAGGATTTTAGCTTCAAATGAGAGAAAGAAAAAGAGAGAGAGAGAGAAAGAGAATGAAAATGTGTCAGATGTGGAGCAAAGAATTGATTTTTATCCCATAGCTAAAGCCACTGAAAGGCCTTGTCGTAAAGATGATAGTTCTGTTCAAATATGCTTTTAGGACCAACTTTAGGAAAAGGTCAGGCCCTATGATCCATCTTCTCCCAGGGTTATTTCACCCCCACTCTTATAATCAGAGGACACTCACTCACCTTGGACGACTTGCCCAGCAAGTGCTAAAGCAGGTTAGAGTCACCATCAGCTCAACAGGAAACCTAAACAGTGCCTAACACTGGTTCACTCATTCAGTCAGCCAGTCAGCAGACACTTATGGCATTGTTGTGAGAAAACATGGACACAACACCACCCTGATAAGGCTTACAGATCAATGGAATCAACAGGTAGATACTGATGGAATAAATAAGCCACATATTTTGCCTACCAAATCTGTGGGTTCTGCTTTCATCTGGGATGAAGTGTATTTGGGAGGTGACTAGCAAACTTAGCTCTGAAAAAACTAAATTTGAACTGAGATCTCAACAAGGAATATGTGTGAACAGAGAGAAGAACTGACTGAGTGGCGGGAGAGCAGAGAGGCAGAAAGGAATATAGCACAGACATTCAGAACATATTTCCAATGAACAAATAACAGGTGAATGAATAGATGTCCAGTTACACAATCACCCAACATTCCAGCCATCCATTCACACATATAATCAGTACAATCCCAGTTGTTCATACCTTTTGCCTTCTCCTGCATACCCGCCTCCAGGGATTAAGCCCACAACCCAAGCATGTGTCCTCACCAGAAATCAAACCATGACCTCCTGATTCACAGGTCAATGCTCAACCACTGAGCCACACCATTTGGGCTGCTTACAGTGTTTTAAATCATTTGCTTACTGTAAGAACACCTGTTTTAGCTTGTTGTGACATCAATGGTGAAATCTTTTAAGAATTGCCAAAAAAGTTACATCTAGTCTCAATTTCAAAGGAACTCTACTACCTTGGTGTTTCCATCCTAATTTTCATTAACTACATTTATGGGGAGAGCTTGAAAGGTTAAAATGTAAAGAACTTTTAACCTCCACTCTATCTCAGGAACCAGAGCCTTCGTTCAGACTTTACCTCACACCCTTATCAGCCAAAACCTGCTAGGCAGGGAAGAAAGAAAAAATAGATTTAGTTTTCCCCGAGGTCTTTTTCTGGGTCAAAATGTTCAGTCCTTTTATCATTCAACAGAAAATGGAAAAATTAGCACAGAGTATAAGTTATGAGATCCTTCTAATGACTGCAGGTAGGCAATGGGCAATGGATCCTGCAGACTCTTAGGCAGCTCCATGAAGCTCCAGGAACCTTATCATACATGTGGGCTCAGTGATGACTGGCCTTGTAAGAGGTTCATGGGACAGGAGATCATCATTTCATAAAAATACAGAATCTCGTAGTTGAGAGAACATGAAGTTTCATGTCCCTCCTGAACATGACGTTTCATGCCCTTCCTCCAATAGTAATTATTTAGTCCTCATTTTGCATACAGCTATTAATGATACACCCACTACATGGAAAATAATGGCTTGAATGTCAAGATTAATGCAACCAAAATGCAGAGCATGTTTTGCTCTACATTTTAATTGCAGATTTATCTCTTACCAATTATGTCATTAATATTATCATTGTCAGTTTTCCCCATTCTCCCTTTCCATCATAATCCCATCCTCCTCAGCAAAGAGTCACGGACCAGACAGAGGAGATAGCAATGCTGTATTAGACTCTCTTCCCACCTCAAGTCCTGGACTGAAGTGCCCAAACAGAGCAGGGGAGCAGATTATTAAACACTGCAGAGCACCACACCTCTTTAAGACAACCAATCAGGGGCTTGCTCCCATCTAACATCCAAGAAAGAGAAGGCACCACGCTGTGATTGCCTGATGGTTTGAGAGCATTCAGCCATTGCCCTTAAGAAAGCAGCACTGGTGGCTATGAAGCAGGGCATGCATGAGCACAGAGTGAAGAGCCAGGTGACGGCACGAACACATCGTATTATGTTCCAAGATTTCATGCAGTTTGGGGACATTATTTATTTAATTATATGCTCTATTAAATGGTCCTAAACTGGTTGAGTGAAGAGAAATAAAATAGAAAATAATCTTATTTGTACTGAGAAACTACCATATGCCATGCCTGGTGCCAATCTGCCCTCACAAAGGTTATGACTAATCCTACAGGGGAAAACTAAAGCCTGGGCATTGAGCCCAAACCCAAGAACCTGCTTAGTTACTGCCCTCCAGTGCCCATTTTCCCCAGAGGGACCAATCAGACAAACTGCTGTCAGCCATCCCATGGCTCCCTCAAGGTCTCTGTTTTAAAGCCCATTACAAGTGCCTTAATTTTGAGATGAAGAAATCCAAGAGGAAATCCTTCTGTAATATAAATAAAGCACAGAACTTCACTCCTTGAATCCAGCAAAATGGGCACCACATTGAGTCACTATTCCATCTCTGGGACTGTCTGTATACTCTATGCCATTCAATTAACATTTATTGAGTTATACATTGTGTCAGACAGTGCGACACAACTGATAAATAAAAATTAGCCTGTAGAATAAGGAATTCATACCCTTTAAGTGAAGTAGAAACATGAGGCATACTCTGTGGGTTGAGATATAAGTATGTGCTGCATTAGAATGTAAGTGGAGTGGTGAGACAACCTAAAGGTTGGAGAAATTAATTCCTACGGAAGCAACCCAGGAAGGCTCAGATCTGGCCACTAAAAAGGCCAAAG
Source organism: Antrozous pallidus (assembly GCA_027563665.1). NCBI lineage: Eukaryota > Metazoa > Chordata > Mammalia > Chiroptera > Vespertilionidae > Antrozous > Antrozous pallidus. The sequence goes on from CM050520.1 coordinate 61,552,159, forward strand.
ATTTTAAAGCACTATAAGACATTTCATGCAGAGAGCATAGCATAAGAAAGACTTAAAAGTACATAGTATATTTGTGAAATCATGCAGATAACTGACTTGATTATAAAAGACATGTCATGCTAAAATGTTTGGACTTGATTCATCAGAGAATTAAAAGCCAACAAAGCACTTTAACATGATCAATACTATATTCAAAGAAAGGTAATAAGCCAGGAGAACTAGGCAGGGCTTAACAGAGGAGGTGACGTTCCAGCTGGGTCTTATACACTATTTCAGAAAATAAGAATCAAAGCAAAGCTAAGTAAAGCCATGAGAGTCCACTTCAACAACAGCAGAACCCATGTCAATAACATCATGGAATCTGGTTTATCAAGAAATTAGACAGAACATATGATAGGAGGGTTAGAAGCAGATTGTGAAGCACCTTAAATACAAAAACAAGATATTTATGTAGAACTTCTCAAGAGATGCTGAAAAGCTACCAAAGTTTGTGCTTAGATTTTGCTGATTAAAATGTTACATAAGAGATTGAAACTACTAACATCCAGAGATAAGAGAGTTTAGAGAAAGATGATAGAAGAGAGGAAATAAAAGAAATGTTATAATCACAACAGTTTTATTCAAGCACATAATTACTTTTATGTGCATTATTTCACTCAATATTTACCTATAAGGTAAAAGATTATTTTAACTAATTTGAGGAAATTTAGCATTTGAGGGATTAAAGAACTTTCACTATAGCTCACAACTAGGAAAGCGCTGAGAAGGGACACAATCCCATTGTATCTGACACTATATTTCCCGTACTTAGCTAGCTCCTGACATATGGTAAGTATCTAATGAAAAATGGTGAAACTATTACTGTGAAACTATCTTTTTAAAAAATTGATTGGTTGATTGATGAGAGGGAGAGAAACATTGATTTTTTGTTCTACCCATTAATGTACCACTGGTTGATTCCTGTATGTGCCCTGACCTGGGATCAAACCCACAACCTTGGCACATCAGCATGATGCTCCAATCAAACAATCTTAACTTTGAATATCACCTATTCCAAGAATATTTCCTGATGTTTTCGGATCAAAATTGATATGTTTTTCTGCATCCTAAGTTTTACTGGTTATATTCATTTGGGAGTGCATCATTCTTCAAGTTTATGGTGAGGGAGGCAGAAAATACATCTTGCTCACTCATGTAGTTCCTACAAGATGTTCAGCACAGTGTCTACCACAGAAGAAACTTGATAAATATGAGGTGATGAATGGATGGATGAATAATGAATAGCTTTGCTAAGTGGTCTCTTCTCTATCTCAGCACAAGTAAATTTCAATGACTTCTCATGAAACATCCAAAACATAGGATTGACTCAGCATTCAGAATCAGGTAATTCCTTCCACTTCCTTTTCTGATGAGAATCTTTATTGGCTGTGATTTAATCACTGCATTCATATTCTCCCCACCCCCCTTTTATTCAATATATTGTGGTGACACCGGTTAACAAAATCATATAGGTTTCAGGTGTACAATTTTATAATACATCATCTGTACACTGTACTATGTGTTCACCACCCCAAGTCAAATCTCTGTCCATCACCATTTACTCCCCTACACCCTTCTCAATTTCACCCCATCCTCTTGCCTCTAGCATCATATCCTTTCAATAGAAGATCAGGGGCTCTGAAGTGGTGGGTTCTGTTTAATTAAGTTTGATTAAGTAATAATGATCTTTAATTCCCTAAAATCAAGATCACTAAGCATATGAAAAGCATTATTTAATGCAATTTTATGATGATGTTCTTATTTCTCTGTTAACAGAAATGTGGGTAGACTCAGTGTCCTCACTGTGAGAATTATTAGACTAAAAAGTTTCCTTACTTAAAATATTTCTCACACCTGCCTGTTCCACTCTCTAAAATTCCATCATCTATATTTTCTTTGGGCCAACAAGGTACGGCTTTTAAAATGTAAGTCAGAGAACACAAAACATTAAGTGAGTCATCACGTCCCTTTTATCATTTTATCGTGCAGGGAAAAGCAAACCAACATTTATTGAAAGACATCTACAGACCAGGAATTGTACTAAGCACTTTAAACACATTATCTCATTTAATATTCACAAGTCTGTGAAGTATTTATTTATAGTCAAGAAACCCAAAACCTAAAGGAGATAATTAACTTGACAAAATCAAACAGGAACAGTTGAGCTGGGACCCTAGGTTGGTTTCTCTGATTCAGTAGCTCTTTGTATATTTTTATGCTGCCTGTCTTTGAGAAAATGGGGTTGTGAAAGGAGGAGGGGTATATAACATTGGAATACTGGAATAACATAGCATGCCTTAGTGTGTGTCTAGAACTATGTTGGGAGATTCTGAACTGCCTGTGGGCAACTGGGGATTGAGAAAGGGGAATGGTTACAGGATTTGTTGGCCATAGAATTTTCTAGTCCAACTGACTTTATTAGATGGCTGATGGATACTTAATTTAAAAGAAAACACTTGCTGACAAATGCCTTTTTCTATTAAATCAGAAATTGGAAAATACATATAGAAGGTACTTGTTTCTTTCTACTTAACTTTTGTTTTAAAACCATATATTGCGAGATTTTCCAAAACTGTGAATATTTTTGTACACCATCCATTATGAAGTAAGTGTTTATAGGGAAAACGCCTTAGAGATCTGCATGTGGTAGAACTGAGAACTCCCCAGCCATCTAAATATTCCTCCGCTTTTGACCTGATTCAGAACCATGGACCTCTTACCCTATTTCTGAATGATATGTGACATTTGGTTAGGGTCTTATAGATCAAACATGCCCCCAAAATACTGACCTGGGTAAAACACCCACGATGTTATAGCTATGTATTCAATTTTAACGCCTCTATAGTGATGAGTTAAATAAGTCTGCATTTCTGCCAACTGCAGGTTCTTGGCAGCTTTTCACCTTTAATTTTAGGAAAAAATCGCTTTAAGGAAAAACTGTGATGTTACATTTTTTTTTCAGTATAAATTAATTCTCCACTCCTAATTTTTAGGCTCACCAATAACTGTTGCAGGATTTTGAGAGGGGGTTATGGGGGAGTTTTCAAGAGACCAGCAAAATCAGCAAATTAAAGGGAAAGAAGAACCTAAATAAAATGAGTATACTTCCATTTTTTACTTACATTGTACATTTGTATGGATTGCCTCAACCCAATTCCATCTACAGCCTAGCCCCTGAGTTGGAGATGCCTCTGCTGAAACACATACATCTTTTGTGGCAAAGGCACTGTGTGTTGTTGCTTATAGAGACACCACAGAATCAATAGTGCTGGGCACCCCAGCGTACTGTATTTTGCTGACATCCTGCTGGCTAGACTCAGATTTCCATTTAATTGTGCTCTTATTTAAAATGTCTGCTGCACCTGCAGTCAACTTGATCAGTATTAGCTATTTGCTTAGTGTCGTGTACACTTATGAACAATGAAACTTTAGAAAAAAATGTCAGCAGAGATGCATAGATCATAAATCACAAGATGATAACATCTCACATAAAAAGAAAGTCTCTGAGAAAACAGCTCTGGTGATGTAAATATTGAATTTACCAGTGCTGCCATATCACTATGGAGGCTGGACAATAGGCCATTTCTTAAATGGCAAGAGGGATGAGCTCTCTCCTTTATCTGTATTCACTTTTCCTTTTATTTTATTCCTGGGAAAGAGAAATGCCAGAGGAGAAGCTTAAGACAGATTAGACAGCATGTACTGGATATAGGCTATTACATCATAACTGTCTTTGAAAACTCTCAAACAGCTGACCTGTTTATATTACAAGACGGGGTCAATTTCCATTCTAGCGACTCTTTTGATGTTTGTGAATACTAATGCTCTCCTCAGAATGCTGGCTTTAGAGTAACGGCAATTGAACCATTCAGCCTTCTCTGATGCAATCTTTCTGCAGCCAGATAGGATTCTATACATGGATTTCATTGAAGCACACAGCTTGGCATGATCAAAAGCTTTGCTGGAGTAAATGATGTTTCAAATAATGGAACCATGTTGATGCTGAACGTTTCTGCTTTAGTCGCTGAGGCTGTATGCATGAGTGAGTGTGTGTGTGTGTGTGTGTGTGTGTGTGTGTGTGTGTGTGTAACACAAATCCACAATTTGCTTCCATTGGAACTCAGAATGATTAAATATCAAAATGAAACAACAGGGCCATTTTCACCGCAAATGTCTGAGAAAATAAGAAACGCCTCAATAGCCATGTTGCACACTAAAGAACCTGTTCTGGCTTTGGCATGACCAAGACATGGATTTCACTTACATTTCCCCATCTCTCCATTGATGGGAACTAAAGCAGTTTATTTGATCCAGACCTCTGATGCCTCCTTTCTAAGATGAGAATGACATAATCAATCTCACAAGGTTATAAGGCAGAATAAATATACATACAACAACAATAATGGTTGACACTTCACTTACTGGGAAAATATTCTGTGCAAGGCACTCAACACTTGAAGTGCATTATCTCAAACCAATCTTCGCAACAGCCACATGAAGTAGGCCCCATATTCATTCCATTCTGTGTATGTAAAACCTAAGACTTAGAGATAAGATTGTATAAATTTGTAAAGGGTCTTTAGTGCATATTAATTCCCCTTACAACAAATTATGTGAGCAAATCATGGTTTTCTGCTTAAACAGATTCATGTTGGAGCATATTTTTAATGAAAAGAGTTTCAACCAACATTTTATCTTTGAATATTAGCAATAGAGGAGACCTTAAATTGTGCGCAGTCTAACACTGCATGTCCCAAAGTATGAATTCAGACATCGGCATCCCCGGTCGCCATTCTGAACACTGCCTTCAGCACCAAGGAGCCCTGCTCCACACACCAGCCTGCTCTTTGCTACAAAAGATTTTAATCTGCTTCCCTTTATATTCAACCTCTGGAGCTAAACATCTACCATTCAAATAGAAAAACAGTTGTTGTTTTTTATTTCCCCTAAGCCTGCATCAGACTAAGCACCCACAGCTCTTCAACTGTCCCTCTTACAACAGTATCTTAATGCTGAAATTTTTTCTGGTTCATTGATATCACTCTAAAAAGATGGTAACCAAATTCTAGTCTCAATTCAATCTATATTCTCTGTGCATTTTAATTTTAAAGTAGTTTATAAGAGTAGTTAGTATAGAGATTTGTAGAGGAAAGACATCAACTTCCCTTGTCAGCGAAAACCTACATACAAAATCAGATTCTGAATAGTCTTCCCTCCATAATTCAGTCTTCTGTTGAAGACTTCCCTGCTTGTTCTTCCTCTTGCACTTGAGAGCCCTTGCTATTCAGAGAGAGGCAAAGTGTGAATTATTTAAATTTTATTGAAATACCTTTCTGGGGTTTAATCTTCTTCAGCCAGCTGGGCAGTACATGCTTGATAGCTTTAGCTTTGTGGTGGCAGGTGAATCAGACACAGAGTCTTCCAAATGGAAATGCCAACTCTAAAAGCTTAATTACTAAAATTATAATTGCTCCCTTTAGGGAAGAAAAGTGATCTGAATTCAAGACATTTCTTCCTGTAATGTAAGGAATTTTTTATGGCAGTGGTTTCAGGGTTCAAATGGATTAAAATTTTATAGTATTTTTTCTTCTACTTTCATATAGTGAAGAATGCCCCAGCTCTATTTTTACCTGACTTTATCACTTTGGTCACATCTGTGTGTCTATTCCTAATCTGCAAAATGGATACAATACTTACTTAACCATGTGTGCTTTGATAATTAAAGTATATGAGAGCACAAATGTTTCAGTATATTTACTACTGACTTTTCTTTGTGAAAAGTCATGAAGTTCACGTCTTACTTAGCAATAAAATTGTATTTGTATAGTTGTTTTGATTTTTACCTACACCTCTCATTGAATAACAAAATAACCCTGTGATATATGTAGGGTAACAACCATGGTTGCAACACTTGACACATAGGAAAGAGAGATTGAGAGAGGATGGGTACTAAGCTTCCAAGATCACTCAATGCAACGAGACAAAGTTGGACCAAGAAGGTTTTCTGACTCCAGAAAGAATCACTGCTAAGTAGGAGCAAGATCTGTCTATAGACCTGGTCTGCCCACGCCAGCTCTGTGTCCTCAGATCATTTACTTGCTAACCTTGTTTATTTTCCATAAAATCCTGACAATTACTACCTTTTCCAGTCAGGGTCCTCCAGAGCAACACAACCAATAGGATAATAGTGTGTGTGTGTGTGTGTGTGTGTGTGTGTGTGTGTGTGTGTGTGTGTGTGTTTTGAGAGGGAGAAAGAGAGAGAGATTTGAATTAGCTCACAGGACTATGGGTGGGGGGGGGGTGAGGGGGGAGGCCCATGCACAGATTTTACGCATCGGGCCTCTAATAGTCTTAAAAGTTTTAAAAGAAAAACTACGTATTGGTTCAAAGTGGTGATCTCTAGAGATCAGCACAGGACAATTTGGGAATTAACGAGGTGCTTAACTCAGGCTTCAGGTATCAAGACAGAATTCCCAAAATAAGACATGCTGCAATGTCTAGTCAGGAGTAGACCCAGTTATATGAGCCTGTGGCTTCTATAGTTTGCTGCCCTTTTTTAACAAAAAGTATTTAAAAATTAGGTATAAATATGAATATTTATTTAAAATGAGAAAAATTTAAAGAAAATGAGAAGTTACACACAATTTGGTCAACATGGAAGCAGACCTTTGTTGTCTTGTATTTACTTCTTAAAGAATTAAGAAAAAAGAAATTAAAGTTAATGAAATATGAAAGAAAAACCAATAAGATAAGCACTGGAATCAACGGAAACTGTTTTGACATGAAGATTATCAAAAAATATAAAAATAATTTAAAATAATCTGTTCAGCTCATACCCAAGGCAGTAAATTATTAAGAGGCAGAGATGAATATTGAATAGCACTGATAAATAGACTTCTAAGTTGTTTGATAATCCAATTAATGGAGAAGAGTGAATAATATAGTGACATTGGCAAAAGACTTTACTTTCTTGCTGAGTTGATACTTAAATAATAAAAGGATCATGCTCCTTTTTCTGGATTTTGCCGTGTTTGAGCTACTTATCATCTCAGTAATTTGTGTTTAGAACTGCACACACTGCCCAGCCAGTGTGCCTCACTTGGTTGAGCACAGTCCTGTGCAATAAAACGTTGCTGGCTCAATTCCCTGTCTGGGAACACGCACGGGTTGCAGGTTCGATGGCTGGTCAGGTCATATACAGAGGCAACTGATGGATGTTTCTCTCGCACATCTATGTTTCTCTCTGTCCCTCTCTCTGTGTCTGCATGTCCTCAGGTGAAGATGTAAAATATTAATAATAAAATAACAATGATTACACTGCATTCCTAGACGTTTCCTGTTAGGGGAGGACTTATCTTGTGGCAGGTGTCAATGAGAACTGCATCCTTTGCTCAGGTCTCATGTTTAGAAGAATTTTCCACAGCAGCATCTGGCTCCTTATATATCGAACTGCACTCCCAATGGTGGGGCTGGCTATACAGGATGTGTTTTTATCACAAGACCAAGTTCTGGTTCTGACCTTCTGTGTCATGACACCTGGTCAGTCAGCACAGTAGGCAGCACTATTCCTGGAAACAGTTCGACACCAGGGTGACTAGTGATAACTTAACTTTAGAGAATTAATTGAGATCCACATAGGTAAGACCCACTACCTTCAAACAGAAATTACCCTCAATTTAACCTGCTTTTAGCCATTGTAAAAAATGTCATGGCCTCTCCAAACACCACCAATAGGAGAACAATGGAAGAAAAGGCAGAGTAGGAAGAGATATATACAGGTTGCAAATGCTTTTTAGTTACAATACCCTATTTTTGCAAATTACACAAAAATTATGTAATAATACCTATAAGTATATAAAACCTGGTGATTGCAGAGAGAATGCTGGAAAAAATTGAAGGGCTCTGAATCCTGAACTTCATTAGTTTAATGTAAATCAGCCTAGGCCTAGTGCAAAAAATGTTTTTTATTTCCCCAAAAGGAGACATAGAAGAGCTCTGAAACAGTGTGAGGTTCTCTGCATCACGTACTAGGCTGGCTTCTTCTTTTCCTCTCCCAACTGGGCTCTAAGCTCCTGTATGTCAGCCACTCATGTTTCACTCTGCACCCCTTGCAACCAGCACATTGTGGGCAATGTGTAGGCACTCAATACGTATTTGATTACTAATGAAATGATTAGGCTAGACATTTTAAATGAAATATAAGGAAAAGAAACAATTTTTAAGCAGTTGTAGTGACAGCCTTCTAAATAAGCACTTGGGGCACCACAGGTGTTCCAGCTTATATAATGCAAACCAATAACCCCAAACTTAGCAACTGAAAGCAGCAATAATTATTGATTTCTCACTCACAGTTCATCTGGCCTGGGAATTGGGTGCTGCTCAGCTGTGTGGTTCTGTTCACTCACATGGTGCAGTCACATGGTGGCCGGGGCTGACATCATCTCAATACTTCCTCATTCCTGTGTCTGGTGACTGGTTTGGAAGTTCCCAATGCCTAAGGCTGAAACAGATGCAGCAACTCATGTCTCTCTCGCGCGCTCTTCTCTCACTAGCTCTCACTCTCGCTCTTCTCTCTCTGTAGTTTGTTTTCTCTACATAATCTTTCCAGCAAGCAGCTTCTGGGGATCTGGATTTTAAATGTTAGCTCAGGGTCTCCAGAGGTCTGTCCCAAGAGAAATAACGGGGGTGGGGGGAGCGATTTCCCCTTTTATGATCCAGTCTTAGAAAACACACAGTATCACTTCCTGCAAATTCTATGGGTTGAGGCAGTTACAATATTCTCCCCAGTTTTGAGGGTTGGAAACCTAGCCTTCATGGGTAGAATTATCAGTGCCATAGAATAAGCAAATTATCTGAGACTAGTGGCCCAGTGCACGAAATTCGTGCACATTAAAAGGGTATTGATTAGAGGAAATAATTTAATATTGCTATTTGCTCTTTCTCTATAATAGAAGTATCAGGGACTAAAGAAAATTAGTAAAATGTATATGAAAACCTTCCTCCTGTCAGAGTCTGGGGCATACCATGGGGCCCAGAGTCAAGTCCCCACTCACTCACATGTGCCTCAAAATCAGGTGAGACCCAGCCACACACACCCACACATTGGGGTAGATCCAGACCCCACCAGTCCCACTCTTGTCAAACCACCCAGGGAAGGGGGTGTTCTCAGGTCCCCTGGCCCAGCACCAGGATGGGGTGTGTGGCCTGAGGTCCCTCATCAAGTCCCACCAGGTGGGAGACATGACCTGAGATCCCCTGTCAAGCCCCATGGGTAGAGGGCATGACCTGAGGTCCCTCGTCAAGCACCACCGGGTAGAGGAGCACAGCCTAAAGTCCCCCAGCCCACCACTGGGAGGGAGGCACAGCCTCAGGTACCCAGTCAATCTTCACAGGCACAGGGACACAGGCTCAGGTCTCCTGTGAAGCCCTGCTGAGTGGGGTCCCCTGTCAAACCCAGCCAGGCAGGAGGGGCACAGCCTCAGGACTCCTGGCCTGGTACTGGGGCAGAGGGTATGGTCTGAGATCCCCAGCCTGGTGCCGGAGTGGGGGTGCGGCTTGAGGTCCCCTGTCAAGCCCTGCCAGGTGGGGGCACAGCCTGAGGTCCCCTGTCAAGCCCTGCCAGGTGGAGAGAACAGTCTGAGGTCCCCTAACCCAGCAACAGGATGGGAAGCGCACCTTGAGGTCCCCTGTCAAGCCCTGCCGGGTTGGGAGTGTGGCCTGCAGTCCCCTGTCAAGCCGCACCAGGTGGGAGGCACGCCCTGAGGTCTCCTAGCCTGGAGCTGGGGTGGGGAGCAGCCTGAGGTACCCTAGCCCAGCACCAGGGCGGGAAGCACACCTTGAGATTCCCTGTCAAGCCCTGCTGGGTGGAGGGTGTGGCCTGTGGTCCCCTTTCAAGCCCCTCTGGATTGGGGGAGGGTGTAGGCCTCCCTTCCCTCATGCTGCGGCCACGCCCCCACCGGCCTCCCATACAGCTGCCACAACCACCTCATGCTCTCCATGAGCAGGTATGCATAGGGAAGGCTGGGCCAGGATAATTGGGAGGGGGTGATGGGGGAAGCATCCTGAGTGAGCTGGGCCTCACAGCCTCTCTGCTTCAGCTTCAGCCCCCCGGACCTAAGGAGTAGTGCTTTCACAGAGGCCTCGCAGGCACTGGATATGGTGATGCCTTAAAAACAGAAGAAGCCCCCTTTAACTCTGGCTGGAAGTGCATTGGGAACTTATGGTCGGGGGAAGCAGCCTAACATCAGGGCTGAAATAAAACCTGGGGTAGCCTCCGGAGGGGGTAAACCAACAGTAAAAGGCATCTTTGAAACAAAGACATTTGAATGTACAGTGGATATTAGGTTGATATTAAGGAATTACCTTAACTTTTCAAGGTGTGAAATGGTTGAATATTTACTTCTTTTTTAAAGATGCTCACTCATCAGAGGATATTTAAGTGGGAAACAACTTTCTTTGAAAGTATGGTATTGTCCTGGCCCAGCCCTCCCCGCACCACAGATGCCTCAAGGACCGAGCCTCTCCCGCTCCCTCGCTGAGCCCTCAAAAACACCCTGTGCAGAGGCGTGGTCCCTGCTTCATTCCCTGCCCCCACCAGCATGGAGCGAAGAGTTCCCAGCTGGCGCTGGCATGAAGCGCTTCATTCCCCGCCCGCGCCCCTGTGAAGCGAAGTGTTCTCCACAGACGTGAAGCACTTGAGGCACCAGCATGAAGTGAAGCATTAGTGAAGGGAAGTGTTCACTGGTGTTCAGGCAAGCCGTGGCCACACCCCAGTCATGCCCCCCTGCTCCTGATTGGCTGGTAGCATAGCCAATCAGGAGCCTTGCAAGTTATGGTCACATTTGCATGTTACTCTTTTATTAGGAGGATAGGGTACATATTGGTGTGACCATTTTAGAAAAATATTATCTGCAGTATGAGAGAGCAGCAGCTTCTAAATTTATGAGCATTTTTAAGCGATAGGTTTGTTGCTGTTTTATGCTCTTGCTACTAGCTACTAGCTACTGTTCTTTCTCTGCCAGACCACCAGGTGTTCTGTAACTGCTAATTCCTCCCATCACTGCTAAGGGAATAAAGCATTGCACATGAACTTGCAAAGACCTTGCCTTCAGTGCAAGGTCTAAGAATATCTGCTATGTGCTGTCTGTTGTGGTTTTCAAAGTGCCTTCAAGAGTTCCTGGCAGCAGTACCATCTCCCTGTTGCCACCACTATTCAATATAGAATGGGCAAATCTAGTAACTAATATCAGTGCAACTAAGCTATATGCATAGGTTTATATCTTCCCCAAATGCACATGTTGAAATCCAGTGCCCAGTATGATGACAGTAGCAGGTGAGGGCATTGGGAGATGATTAGTTCATGAGAGTAAAGCCTTCATAAATGCCCATTTAGAGACACCAGAGAGCTCCTTTATCTCTTCTACCATGTGCACACAGAGTGAGGAGATGGACATCAATTACCTAGAAAATGGGCCCTTACCAAGCACACAATCTACTGTGGCCTTGATCTTGACTTCTCTGCTTCCAGAAATGTGAAAAATAAGTTTGTGCTGTTTATAAGCCACCCTCTCTATTCATATCCTATTACAGCAGCCTGAGCCAAGACAACTCCTATATCCTAGTTCACCATCTGTGGGTACAACAGGCACATCTTATGGACCTCCTGAGATTCCTGGACCCCTTGGCTACGTGGACCCAGTTTGGCACTGACATAAGGAAACAAAAAACAAAACCAGCAGATCTGAGAGTTTCTGCTTCCAGAGCTAACTTGACTAATTTCTGTAGCTGCTAACTCCTTCTATCATATCTACTTCCAGATTGCGAAAAACTTCCATGAAACAGGAGATAGGATCTGACTTTCTAAGCAACTGCCAAAGTTAATACCTCCGAGGAAAAAATTGTGACCAATTGTAGACAGGATTCAGAAGGAAGACAACAGATGAATTCCCCCTCTCTTCCCCCTACCGATGCTCAGTCTGGAAGCACAGCATCATTAGTCTGGAAATATCCTATAAGGCCACCTGCCAAGTGACTGACAGTGTCTCTGTAAATCATGCTACAATGGCCTATAAAGTATTGTATCTTGTTACATAATACTCCTTTCTTTCCAGCTTCACTTCCTTTTTCATTCTCAGTGCCCTGGGAAGGCATCTCCCAAATAAAGCACTGGGAATTCAACTTTTACTTGGGCTTTGTATTTTAGAGAACCTAGGCTAAGACCCGAACCAGGGATATCACCATTGTCTTCATTTTAAACATGAGGGAATCAGGATGCACAGAGTTACCCAAAATCTCATAGCTTAGTAAAAAATTTAAGATTTAAATAAGAATTTTTTCTTAGCTGCTTACTTCTTTTTCCCTTTTCAACACACTACTTTCTCAAGTAATCTAGGACCAAGAAAAGCTAGAAAAGAAGGCTGTTCTTGTGATCACACCAGCAGATTAAATATAGGAAGTTATGTAACATGATGATATTAATACTTATTAAATAACTAGAGGCCCAGTACACAATCCAGGACCCCTCATGGGATGTCTGGCTGCCGTTTTAGGTCCCAAACTGGCAGTCAGACATCCCTCTCACAATCCTGGACCGCTAGCTCCTACTCGCTCACCTGCCAACTTTCCTGGTAACCCCTAACTGCTCCCTACCCTCTTGCTGGCCTGATCATCCCTCACTCCTCTGTATGCCAGCCTGATTGTCCCTAACTGCCCCTCCCCCAGCCAACCTGGTCACCCCTAACTGCCCCCTGTTGCCAGCCAGGTCACCACCAACTGCCCCCTCCTGACAGCCTGGTCACCCCCAACTGTTCCCCACACTGGCCTAGTCGCCCCTGACTGCCCCCTCCCCCACAAGCCTATTCATCCCCAACTTCCCCATCCCCCGCTGGTCTGGTCACCCCTAACTGCCCCCCTCTACCAGCCTGATTGCCTCTAACTGCCCCTCCCTGCCAGCCTGGTTGCTCCATACAGCCTGCTGTTCAGTGTTTGGTCATCCCTCACTAACCTCCCTGCAGAGCTGATCACACCATGCAGCCTTCTTATTCAGTTGTTTGGTCATCCCTCACTAAGCCCCCTGCCAGCCTGGCCATCCACAAAGCCTGTTTGATCGTCCCTCACTAAACCCCCTGCTGGCCTGGTCATAGGCAGCCATCTTGTGAGGGTATGAGGGTCAATTTGCATATTACCTCTTTATTATACAGGATAATAGCTAACATTGATTGAGTCCTTCCAATGTGTCAGACTCTGTTCAAAGTAATTTATATGTTATTTCTTTAATTACATAAATTTCCTTATGATTTAAATGGTATTGTCATCAGTACTTTACAGATGAGGAAACTGAGGCACGGGTTTACTACCAAATGTTCCATAGATTCTAAGTTGTAGTGTCTTTGTATGGCTCAGTTTCCTTGCCTGTTAAATGTGGGCATAACCCCTCTCATGCCTATCTCACAGCATTCTCATAAAGTTTGATAATGACATAAATATGCTTGGAAAAGTGCAAATATGAAACATCTTTAATATTAGAGCTGTTCTTCTGATAAATGAAGTCAAAGACAGACCAGTTCACATGTAGGTCCTAAAGTGTGAGCCTCACTCAGCCAATGATGGATTCTACCACATCGGTCCACACCACCAAGTCAGCATGGGGCAGATGTCCATGCTCATAGACAATGGAATTCATGAGTCTTTTGTTTCTTCTTTGGGTTCAGCATATCAATTCCCTGCTGATTTCTACCTATTCTAAAGAGTGCATTATATTAATAAAGTTCACTTAGAAGGAATCACAAAACACCCTCAATCCCAGCACCCCAGGAGATTAGCTATTTTCACAGGCCCAATTTTTTTTCTGTCTTTGTTCTTATGCATGAATGTTTTTACATAGGTGTAACTACATTGGAGGGGGAAAAAAAGCACTGTTTTGTTTTATTTAATATAGTATAAATTTTAATGTATTTCTAAAGAATCACTATTCCCAATTAGCAGTTATTAGAAGAGAATTCCATTATTAAATATAATCAAATTTCACTATGAACTTGGAAACAAACAAAATCAAGACAATCCCTTTACCAACCCATTTTCTAACTCCTCTTAATCTGACCTCACCATTACCCTATTACCCAACACCACAAATTCATCACTGCCTAATCAACCTCACCTTAATTTCTTTGAGGGGAGGGACCTTATCTGTCTTATCCATCTATGTTTCAATAAATCAAATGAAAGTGTCTGATACTCAAAAGATCCCTTCCCTATATTTTAGAAACAGCTCAAAATCCCATTCCACCACATTATACATGAAATTTCCCTATCAGCCACATCAATCAAGGACACATACAGATTGTGAAGTGATTATATTTCAAAAGAGATTAACTTCTAAATTATTGCTTAATGGTGTATCTAAGCCCATTGAAATTGAAGATGTAACATTTAATAACAACGAGTTAACATGTAAATAGTTAAGCTCTCCTAAACAGTCAAAGACTGTTTTCTGCTGACGGTCTAATTTATCTGATATTAGCACCACTTTTTTAAAAATCAGTGTTTATATGGTGAAACTTTTCTGATTCTTTCACTTTCAACTCACCTATGTAACCATTCTTCAAAGAGAGGTTTTCTCACAACAAGTCGTTTTTGTTTTTATTCATCTGAAAATGTCTTTCTTTCCCCTTTATTCCTGAAGGATATTTCACTGAACAAAGAACTCATGCATGACAGTTCCTTTCTTTCAGCACTCAAAGGCTATTACAGCACTTCCTCTGGTCTCCATGGTTCAGGATGAGGAACCAACCCACTTCCATTTTACTGGGTGTTCCCTGGTCAGTGATGCGTCATTCCTCTATGACCGATTTCCATTTTTTATTTAACTTCAGGAGTTAATTATGATATGCCTTTGCGTGGACTTATTTGGATTTATACTATTTGAGGTTTGTTCACCTGGAATCTATAGAGTTTTGGTTTTTGCCAAACTTGGGACATTTTTTGTCATTTTTAAAAACTACTTCCTTAGTACCACTCTTTTTCCCCCCTGGTAGCTATAATTTCTTTGGTTTAAAAAAATATTTATTGTTGAAAGAATTAACATATGTTCCTTTTTTTCCCCATTGACCTCTCTCTCAGACCCCCATCACAGGCCTTCACCACCCTATTGTCTGTGTCCATGCATGGGTCATGCATATATGCATATCAGTTCATTGGTTGATCTCTTTGCACCCTTTGTTCTTATGCATGAAGGCAATGGGTAATCCTTTACCAATCCTACCCACCTTCTACTGCCTTCCCTCTGAGGTTTGAAAGTCTTTTTGATGCTTCTATATCTCTGGGTCTATTTTTGTTCATTGGTTTATGTTCATTAGATTCCACATAAGAGTGAGATCACGTGATACTTATCTTTCTCTGACTGGCTTATTTTCCTTGATATAATGCTCTCCAGGACCATCCATGCTGTTGCAAATGGTTAGGAGTTCTTTCTTTTTTATAGCTAAGTAGTATTCCATGTACCCCAGTTTTTTTAATCCACTCATCTGCTGACGGGCACTTAGGCTGTTTCCAAATCTTAGCTTAGTAAATTGTGCTACTATGAATATAGGGTGCATATATTCTTTCTGATTGGTGTTTCTTATTTCTTAGGACATATTCCTAGAAGTGGGATTACTGGGTCAGATGGGAGTTCCATTTTTTAAAAATATATATATTTTATTGATTTTTCACAGAGAGGAAGAGAGAGGGATAGAAAGTCAGAAACATCGATGAGAGAGAAACATCGATCAGCTGCCTCTTGCACACCCCCAGCCGGGGATGTGCCCGCAGCCAAGGTACATGCCCTTGACCGGAATCGAACCTGGGACCTTTCAGTCCGCAGGCCGACGCTCTATCCACTGAGCCAAACTGGATTCGGCAGGAGTTCCATTTTTTTAGGAAACTCCATACTGTTTCCCACAGAGGCTGCACCAGTCTGCATTTGCACCAAGAGTGTACGAGGGTTCCGTTTTCTCCACATCCTCACCAGCACTTGTCGTTTGTTGATTTGTTGGTGATAGGCATTCTGACAGGTGTGAGGTGGTACTTCATGATCATTTTTATTTACATCTCTCAGATGATTGATGACTTTGAGAATTTTTATATGCATTTTGGCCTTCTGTATGTCTACTTTGGAGAACTGTCTATTTAGGTCCCTTTTATTTATCTTCCTTTTGTTAAGTTGTATGAGTTTCCTATAAATTTTGGAGGTTAACCCCTTATTGTGTGTATCTTTGGCAATTACATTCTTCCATGTAGTGGGCTCTCTTATTATTTTGTTGACAGTTTCTTTTGCTGTGCAGAGTTTCTTATCTTGATGTAGTCCCATTTATTTTCTCCTTAGTTTTCATTGTCCTAGAGATGTATCCATAAACATATTGCTATGAGAGAAGTGTGAGATTTTGCTGCCAAATGTTCTTTTAGGATTTTTATGGTTTCACGGCTTACATTTAAGTTCTTTCTCCATTTTGAGTTTATTTTTGGTATGGTATAAGTTGGTTTAGTACTAGTCTTTCCTCTCTTTCTGAATCTCCAATGATATAAATGTTTGCAGTCTTTTTGTCCCACAGGTATAAATATTTTTCTCTTTTCTGCATCCAGCGTGGCTAGAGAGCAGTCTGGTTCCTGAGTAGGGGTAGATGGGGATTGAGAAAATGAGAGACAAAGAGATAGAAGGAAAAAGCTGGAGCTGGGTGGGACAGCTATTCTCTGATGGAGAAACAGTGACCAGGGGCCAATACAGTGCATTTATTTTATACAGCAAAATACTAGGAACTTTTACTAAAGCCCAAGACAAAGAATATTATGTGCCCTCTTGTGGCTTCTTGTTATCGTCATTTCTGGGTGGGCCCAGGTAATCCTGTTTGTTCCTGTTGGTTGGATGGTTGGATGGATTTTTATAAAGAAACCCATGCCCTGGCCGCTTGAGCTGACAGTCAAGCTAACAACACACCTGCCTCTGGCAAGTTATGTTTCCAGGGCATGGCTCTGCCAGGCACCACTGGATTCAGATGACAATCAGCTCAAGGGCCTTTCCCAGGTGCTTTCTACACAAGTACCTGAGATTGTTCTTTTTGTTGTTGATGATGTTGTTGTTTAGCTCATTTTATCTCATATTTAGATTTGGTAGATTCTATGACCTAAAAATCAGAATCACTAATTCTATCCTCTGTCATCTCCATTTAACTTTTTGAGACCATACAATAAAGGTTTTTATTTTTTAACTTTTAATAGTTGTATATATCAGTTCTCTAATTTCCATTTTGTTCTTTTCATAACTTTTATTTCATTGCTGAGATTTTCTATATTTTTATTCTGTTCCAGGATCATTGTTAAAGCATTTTTATGATGGTTGCTTTAAACTCTGTGTCATATAATTCTGACATCTAATTCATCTCAGGCTTAGTTTCTGTTGATTGTCTTTTCTCATTCATGCTGTGGTAGTCCCGGTTCTTAGTATGACAAGTGATTTTCTATTGTATCCTAGACATATTAGATATTATATTATGAGACTCTGAAATTGATTTAACCTTTTTTTCTAGTAGTTGGTCCCTCTGTTGAGGTGTAACACATGGACAGACAGGCCCCACCAACATTATCTGGCATAAGAGTGGCACTGAGTTGCACTGTCCCATTACAGATTGGTGGGGCAGATTTTCTACTCCCTGCTTTTCTCTGCTGATTCCTTTCTTTAAAAATGAGGCACCAACGGTCACATTATATTGCCTTATCATCTCCAAGTAGAGGTCAATAGCAGGCCCTGACTCTGAGCCCATTACCACCAACTAGAGGTAAGCAGAAGGCTGATTCATAAGACTTTGTTGCTATAGAGAGGGGGTGGGATCCACTAGCATGGGTGTGGGGAAAATGAAATGCTTACCACCCCCAACTTATATCATCTGTTCAGTCTCACTGATGCCAGGTAGAGGTGGAGGCTCATGCTGCCCGTGGACCACAGTGATGCTGAGC
Source organism: Antrozous pallidus (assembly GCA_027563665.1). Classification (NCBI taxonomy): domain Eukaryota; kingdom Metazoa; phylum Chordata; class Mammalia; order Chiroptera; family Vespertilionidae; genus Antrozous; species Antrozous pallidus. The sequence continues at coordinate 61,570,183 of CM050520.1, forward strand.
TGGAGGGGATATCAGAGTATTGCCTGATTCTACTGTGTGGGAGATGAGAAACCAGCTACTCACTCAGCTCACTAATACTATCTGGTAGTTGAGTTGGAGTGTTGCCACCTACTCTGCCAAGCAGAAAATAGAAGAAGAGGTCCCTGCTCTGCCCAGCTGACATCAGCTAGTGGGAAATTGGTACAAAATATCTGCTACCACAGGGCATAGGCCAGGGGGTGGAATTAACTGTGGAGAAGGGATAGTATGATTTATCTATTGGTGTTTAACTGGATTAAGGCGCATATTGCCACAAACATTTTCTGATGTTAGAACACCCTTTTCATAGTCCTTTGGCTAAGGGGAGCAGATTGGAGACTTTTGTTTGCATCTGTTGGCAGTTCTGGGATGGAGGCTTTCTGCAGGATACTGTTGGGAACATTTTGGAGGCAATAAAGAAACCCAGGGAACTTATCACCATGCAGTTCCTGAAGTCCCAACATCACTGAAGAGTCAACCTTCTTTTTATCTTTCAGACTTTCTGGCCTGGTTTGTTGTGCTATGACCAGGGTTTTTTAGTTGTAAGAGGGAGGATAAGGAGGAATGGGACTATACCATCTTGACAAAACATCAAATACTTCATTGTTCTGTGTGCTATGAAAGTGCCTTCCACACAGTAGAAAATTCAAATAAATATTTAGCCTATGAATGAAGGAGTTACTGTCAACTGATGGTAATTGGTGCCAATTCAATACCAACAGGAATTCCCGACTTGGGGTGCAGTGGAGAAGGAAACATTATTTGGGACAAACTGCTCCACAATAAAACAACATGACTGTGAAAATGGCATAGCTGTGTGGCTGTCCTGAGGTCATGCAACTCTGAGACCACACCTGCCTTCAGCTAGGCAGCTGTGTTCCACAAGGGTCTACTCAGCTCCTCGGAAGCATCTAACCAGAGAGAAGACTTGGGTCTTCAGTCTTTGGTGGAAAATGAACCCTGTAGCTAATATGAACAAAAGTCCCACTACCTTGTTCCTGATTGGTCCATCCTCATGCAAATGAAGATTCCAAATCCTCACTGTTTGATGTGTTGCAAAGGCACTGCCCTGAATGGTCAGAGTAGAGCCATTCTGTTAGGGCAGAGCTGCACTGCTCTAATTGGATGGGGAAAGCTATTGGTTGAAATAGGACTCCGGGAACTCTTGTATAAGTGCTGGCTCAGATGGCAGAAACATAGTGCAGGCAGGCACTTCAGTGCAGAGGCTTCTTCACAAAGTGCAGTTTGCAGGAGAGGCCCCTGTGCGGAAATGGTTGTGAGGCTCTGCTTTCTAATCTGAGCCCTGTTAGCCACCAGGAGCCTTCTTATTAGGTGCCTTTTTTTCCCTTTAAAGGTTCACATTGCTAAAGATGAAAATAGTCAGGCCCTCCCTGCAGTACTTTAGATCTGAATTCACTCAGCCTAAGCTCCCATCCTAGATATGCAACTTAATAGTTTGAGCAAGGTCTTAAAAATCTTTAAGATTAATTATCTCTAAAATGGGTATTTTAATCATTCCTGTAGGGAGTAACTGGTCTTCCCAATCCTTTCCATGTCAAAGTGACTCCATTAATCTGTCAGTCATGACTTCTCTATCCAACTTCTTTTATTTCACCCAAGTCCCGTGGTCGCGAGCCACATGCGGTTCTTTAGCCCCTTGAGTGTGGCTCTTCCACAAAATACCATGGCCTGCATGAGTCTATTTTGAAGAAGTAGCATTAGAAGAAATTTAAGTTTAAAAAATTTGGCTCTCAAAAGAAATGTCAATCTTTGTACTATTGATATTTGGATCTGTTGACTAATGAGTTTGCCTACCACTGCCCTAGTCAAATGGGGTGACCCCGTGATTAGTGAGTGAGTAAGGAGGAACTGAATATATATACTGAACTTCTCAATTTTTCTAACTTACCCATGCAGGTGACAGTATTACTTCTGCCCCTCCTAATTCACTGTAAGCTTCTCAAAACTAGAAGAGAAATATAAACCCCATATATATTTCTTCAGTGCTGACCAAGGGCCAGATAGTTTGTTGCCAAACAAAGACGAATGACTCAAAGTCTCTGCCCTCAAGTAGCAATTGGGAAATTGGAAATATTAATAATAACATTCAAATAAGCTTTAAAGTGCTGTAACAGAAATATGAAAAATATTGTGAAATGAAACATAAGTGTGGGGGCATAGGTAAGCTTTCTAAAACATTATCTAGTTAAACAGACCCGTAAAAAGCCCTGGGAAGTTAATGAGATTAATAGCAACAATAGTATAGAGTCCATAGACTAACATTTACTGATCAAATTCCATGATAAAGTGCTGAGAGCTTTATATGCATTATCTACATAATTTTCCCTGTAACTCTTTAGAACACACACTTTCCTACTCTCATTTTATGGTAAAAGAAACTAAAGCATAAAGATGTGACTAGCTTTCTCAGGATTGCATAAGTAGTTAAGGATGATCCATCCACTTACTCCAAAGCATATGATTCTAGCCATTAGGAAAAACTGTCCGTTCTGTAAATGAAGAGACTGATGCTTAATTGTTTTTATTTTTGCATCCCCAGCATGGCAAACACTGAGCAGCCAATAACTACTATGGAATAAATAAAGGTAGAAGACAAGACAGAAAAGATAGGAGCAGAAGGAGGCTCTTAGAAAAAACCATCCTCTAGAACAGCAGAATGATATATTCATGTAGTTTGTGCTGGTGATAGGTCTGTTGTCACTGGAAGCAGTCATTGAAGGGCAATATATTTGTAAATATTTAGAGTTCTGACTTATCTTGAATAGGGCAGGCTGAATGCACAGCTGTCGTCACTCTTGGATATTTGTTTGGTCTATAAATAATAACAATGTGGTGACAGTCCAGAAGCTCTGCACAGAAACCACTCCTGGGTTATTTATCTCACCCCAAACATCCCAGGCTTCTGAGACCACAAAGCAGGGGCTTCCCATCCTAGCTGACCCCGGAGAGACAACACAGACTCTTGGCAGAGGAATGATCGAAGAGTTGAAAAATAGAAACAGTGGTCAATGTTTGATTATCATTTTTTTAAAAGTGCATTAAATCTATGGAGTCATATTTTATATTTTGCAAAGACTATACTGAATTGAATTGTTCACAGCAATTGGGATTAATATTATCTCTCAAACAGGTAATAATACTTTTATTTTTCCTGGCCATTCTTCTACAATCTACTATATAAAATTATCCTGATGTGTTCCTATCTCACGTTCTGAATATACACACTCTATCGCCAAAGGCTGAGCTGTTATTTTATTTATTTCTTCATTCCCACTTCCTGGTATGTTGAGGCTATAAAAATGACACATTAAAGCTCTCAGTAAATGGCTAAGGAATAGATAAGTCATTTTAAAATTTTCAGGTTTTCCTCATGCTATCAGATTTTGAGTATCCACACACTGTGTTAGAACAGAAAGAGGATTTAACCTGTTTTCATCTTCTACCTTAATCCATTTTATCTACTTCTCCATCTATTTCCTGTTCATCTGCTCAAAAGCAGGATATTGGGCTGCCTAATTTCTAAGTGGCAACTTAGTCAACTCTAGTTACAGATTTCTATTTAAATTTAAACTAGTTAACATTAAATTAAAAATCCAACACCTTATTTCCACTGGCCACATTTCAAGTGCCCAATATCCACATGCGGTCAGTATCTACTATACGGGATAGAATCAATAGAGCATTTCTGCCCTCAAAGAACGAGCTCCTGGACAGTGCTGTTTGAAAGAACTCCTTCTGCCTCTATCTCTTAAGGCAACCACTTTATCGAGAGTCTGATCCAGGCTTCCCTGGCTACCCTATATAATGCACAAACACGACTGCTGCAGTTTTTCAGAATAGTTGGGAGATGGGCACAGAACTGGTGGGAAACGACAGGGAGTAGGGGGCACTATTATTGAAGGGGTAGGCCGATGAGAGAGTCTGGAATGTGACTGTGCTCCACATGAGAATCAGCTCTCTAGGACGTGTCTATTTGAGCAATTACATGTGTGGGGTGAGATAATTTGCATTCTGATGGAGTTGAGGGAGCAGGTCACCATTCTTCTACTGTGGAAGGGATTGTGTGGGAAGCATTTATATACTCTCCATAAATATTCATAGAACAGTGTCTGTCTATATTATAGATATATGTGCATGTTTACTCTATGCAGACGATTAAAATGTGGCTACATGAGATTTGGAAGACCTAATATTTGCTATGCTAGGACAACTGTTATGTGACTAGAAATCACTCTGAAGGAAGGGGAGCAGGGAGAATACCTTTGCTGAGAAGGAGTGGCCAGGGCTGGGCAGCTTGTGAACAATAAATATGCCTTCTCCCCAGTCATTTATTTCATCCTGCCACTGCTGATGTAGAGACACATCACTGTCATTGTGAGTCTGGCTATCTACTCCATCAGGGGATCTCTCTGATTGTCAGGCTGCCCCCTCACACCCATTCCCACTGTGGGAATGAACCCTTCCACTTATATTTACCCATTCATTTACACAACAATATAAAGAGAGAAAAAAATCTTGGTTAAAATTAGTTGATTTTCAACATGATCTTACGTTTCAAATTGAATCCTGGCTTCATTATTATTAGTTTATGGAATGATTACTATATACTAGATTCACTATATCCACTAGCCTATTTAATCATGATAATACTCTATGCAGTAATGCCAGGAATATACCCATTTTAGAGATGAAGATACTGAAGCTGAGAGAAGTTAATGCCATTCGTAAGATCACGCAGCAGTTTCAAGACTGATTCAAACGGAAGCATGTGACTTCAAAGATGAGAAAGTGGATGAATTAGGATGGAGGGAAGACGATCGAAAGTTGTGTATCTTGGTGATTTATGTTTTCAACAGAACTGCATTGTCCAGGGACACTTTCCTAATGTGGAAAGGCCACTGATGCCCTAAACGTGACACTTACTCGGTTGTGTGCTCTCCCACTGTCTTATTTCCCTGTGGACATGTTCATTTTCCAACCACAGTCTTCCTTCTCAGCTCTAAAGCTGGGCTGTGCACAGTAGCTAAGGAGGACACTAGGTTTTTAGATTAGTGAATTCCCTGTATGCTTTCCTTAATTTCCTCTGCTTTCATTTTCACATCCTTGGAAAGAGGCACTGACAGATACCCAGACAGAGCAACCAAACACAGGACCAGCTCTGGTTTCAGAACAGATTATTCACAAAGACAAAAGCCTGGGACATTTAGCAAATGCGAGTGCTAGCAGCCAGTTCAGCCTACCAGGGGCAGGGAAAATAGATTGCAGTGTCAACTTAATCAATGGTTCATTGCTGTACTTTTTCAGTGCTTGAACCTTATTAGGATTGAGGCTGCATTGCTTGGCTGAAAATCAATCTGGAATTTTTCAAATAGCTGCAAACTGCAGAAATGCAATTGAAAATAATTTGACAATTTTTCCAAGTGCCTTGGGAAAATCCATGCAGAGCTAAGTGACCTGGTACATGGATGTGCCTCTGGCTGGGGCTCAGGGGCAGGAACAGATGAGGCAACCTCAGGATACATGGTGGAGTTCCAAACCCAGGGCAAATTGACTAAACTAGTGTCTTAGGTCAGCTTTGAAAATACAGTGACTGAACATAGAAGTATGAGGGTTAGGCTAGCTAGATACAGAAACTGACTGCAGGCTAAGGTTGAAATAAGACAGCCTATAGAAGAGTCATTGAGTTTCTCCTTGGGACCTCACCTAACATCTAAAAATCATTTCAAGGATAGTATGGATTATCAAGACAAGGGGAAAGATGAAACAGGGTGTAACAGATTGAGATGTTCTAAAGAAAGGGTGAAGGAGAGTTTTAGAGAACCTAACCAGGAAAGAGCACATATAGATTGATGTGTCTACCTCAGGTAGTGGTTGGGTGTATGATAGGACAATGCTCAATGCAGACATTAGGAAAATACTTCTAAAGTTTTAAGAGATAGGAAATCTGAAAGTGATTAATAAGCTCATGGGTAAAATATAAGTATTTGTATCATGGTTAAGAACATCAATCTTCTTACCAGTGACATCTGAGTAAAATCCTAGCTCCAGTAAAGCTACTGGTGGGAGATATTTAACCTCCTTGAATCTCAATTTCACAACTGTTAACAATGCTAACACTTTCCACCTCTCAGGCTTGTTAAGAAGATAAAATGAAATAATTAAATATCTAGCACAATGATTGGCATGTAATGCATGGCCCCAAATAGTAAAGGTTGATTTTGAACTAGGTCATTGCATGGGTTGAACTTTGTCCTCCAAAAAATACTAGTATATGTTGAAGTCCTAACCCCTGATATTTGTGTGGTCTTCTTTGCAAATAGTCTTTGCAGATATAATTAAGTTAACATGAGCTCATCAGAGTGAGCACTAATTCAAAATCTAAAGTCCTTGTAAGGAGAGGAGAAGAAGCACAGAGACAGACATGCACAGAGGCAAGATAACATAGAGACACAGAGGGAGAGGTTGGCTTTGTGAAACTGGCAGCAGAGACTGGAGATAGGACATCTGGGGAAGCCATAAGGTGGGACAGGCAAAGAAGAATCCTCTCATAGAGGCTTCAGAGGGAGTACAGTCCAGCTAACACCTTGACTTTGGACTTTGGCCTCTACAATTGTGAGAGAATAAATTGCTGTTTTTTTAAGTCACCTAGTTTGTGATACTTTTCTATAGCAGCTACAAGAAACTAATACAGTCATGATTCTTGCTTAAGGGGTCTCTCTATTAAGCTAGCATTTCATTAACTGTCAGTCTTACCCAACTTTAGATGCTTTGGTTCTCTAGAAGAGTGAGTTTATGAAAATCCAGGAAGACTACAAAGTTCTGAATGTTATAATTTTGTGAAAGCCCTTTTTATTTTCAGTATAGTTATAATGTGAAAAATATTGCATGGCACATTGTATTTGCTTAACAAAATACCAAAGATTGGGTTGCTTAAACAACAGAAATTCATTTTCTCACACTTCTGAAAGCTGTACATTTGACATCAGTGTGCCAATATGGCTAGGTTCTGGTGAAAACTTTGTTCCTGGCTTGAAAGTGGCTGCCTTCTTGTTGTGTCCTCAGGTGGTCTTATGGCCTTTCCTAATTGGGGGGAGGGGGGAAGGGAGGGAGATAGAGAAAGAGAGATCACTCTTTGGTATCTCTTCTTATAAGGATTAATTCCATAAGACTAGGGCTTCATCCTCTTGCCTCATCTGATCCTAATTGCCTCCCAAAGGCCCCATTTCCACAAATTATGAATTGGGAGTTGAGGCTTCAATTTATGATTTGGGAGAGATACATTTAGTCCATGACATATGTCTTAAACTAGAAAGAAATTTATTATTATCTTTCTTTCCCAAATACACCATAAGATCAGGTTAATGCAGATCAAATAACTTTGGGGGTTAGAGGGTACAGGCTATGCTCAATGACTAGTAACATATATTCTCTGTCTCCCAGCATCTTACAGACTAATGGAAGAGACTAATTATTTACAGGACATTCTGTATAATATGGTCCTGGAGGTAAGCTTGAAGGGCATCAGAAGAGGTTCAGAGAAATATTCCTGCTGAAGACTCCTGACTTAAGGGAAGGGATTGTGTCTCATCCCTTTTTGTCTATGAGAGAGCATAACATATTGCAACATATATGCCTGGTGTTTAATAAATACTTACCGGAGAAATAAGTGAATTAATAAATAAACCTTACTGCCATTAGCCAGAATACCCTAATTCCTGACCATATTCAAGGATACTCTATATCAGAAGTTCATTATAAAAGTCTAAAATGTAAGCTGAGGTATTGTGTAGCTAACAAACAAATACTGAACTAAGAATATAAAGAATAGGTTTTATTCATAACTGTCTTTAACTAGCCCTGAGACCTTGGGTACGAGGCTGAGAAAAGAATACACCTAAGAGTGAAGAGGTTCACCCAACTCCTGTCAGTTCTATGATTCTAAAATCCCCACTTTGCTTTACATCTCAGGAACATTATTAATAATATTTGGAGTGCTAAAAGTAATTCACTGTAATTCAGGGGATAACTTGAAAAGGGATCCAATTTTTAGCCACAAAATAAACATTTGTTGAATCCAAGGGTAAGTAGTGTATTTTGGAGGCTCTGGTGGGTTTTATTTATTCATTCAAAAGTGTTGATTCAACGACTACTAAATGTCAGGGTGGGAGACAGGTAATAATGTAATCATGTAATTCATATGTAGCTAAAACACCAGGAGACTGAGGGCATGAGTGGGTGGAGGTGGGGGTGAGGGCAATGGGGGGTAAGGTCATATGTGTAATACCTTAATCAATAAAAAAGAAATATATGTGTTTCTCTCTACATATGTAAATTTTAAACATTAATTCTATTTCTCCCAAGCAGTTCTCTAAAAGGCTCTTTATACTTTTCAGCCTGAGTGCTCTGTTGCCATAATCTCATGTTAGCAATGCTTTCAGGAAAGGAATTCCCTTTAATGCTTTTAGTACTTGGCTCATGTATCTGCAACATGTGGTTATTGTAGTTGACACAAGCCAAAATTAGCCTGAGCCATGTAGCTCAGTAGGTGGGAGTGCTGTCCCAATACACCAAGTTTGCAGGTTCCATCCCCAGTCAGGGCACATATAAGAATCAGCCAATAAATGCATAAATAAATGGAACAACAAATTGATTTTTTCTCTCTCTCAAATAAAAAAATAAGTTACAAAAGCCAAAAATAGCTTTAGAAAATACACCATATTTATTCACCTTAGAATTTGGAAAGTCTTAACAAAGTTTATAATTCTATTGCACTTATTTTGGGAAATATATATATTTTGCTTTTCTTCCTAAATTTAGGTCTACCTCTGTATCATTTCTGGATCCCTTCCCAGCCTTTCCTACATACTAACGTGATATTTTAGTTTAAATGTATAAAGGAAGTATCAATCCAAGTCTTGTCTCCTTTCTGCCCTCGGCTTATTTTCCAAAGAATCGTAGAATATTAGCGGTAAAATGACCCTAGGGCTGATTTAATTCAACTTTTTTATTTTGCACATAAGGAAGCATGCCTAGAGGAATGAAGATTATTACCCCAGGTCATTCAGCTAAATGCTAGTAAGGTTGAGACTATTACCCAAGTTTCTTGACTTTCAGTTGACAATTTCTCTAAACCAATTGCCCTGTTTCTTTTCTCTTCTTCACCTATGTTCCCTTACAGATGGTGGCATTCTGAGATTTCTGTCACACATCCAACTGGGTCATATTTAGGTAAATCAGGGTCCAGAAAACATTTTATATAAAGGTCCAGGTAGCAAGTACTTTAGGCTTTGAGGTCCACTTGTTCTCTGTGGCAGCTATTCAACTGTCACTACAGTACAAAAGCAGCTATAGATAATACGGAACAAATGAGAGTGCCAGTGTTTCAGTAAAACTTTATTTACAAAATTAGGCAGTGGGCTGGATTTGGCCTGTTGTGCCATAGTTTGCCAAATGCTGGTCTAGATTTCTCTTCAGTACTCATCATCCCAGAAGCTGATTTTTTTTTTAATCATGAGATCTAAGAATGAGAGATGCCATTCTTCTTTCCTTATTGCAATAAGATCTATTATTTTTTATGCATTACATTTCAGAGAAATCTATTTAATACCCATTTTATAGAAAAGGAACAATGAATAAAATCCTATATAATAAAGAGGTAATACGTAAATCGACCCTCTTGCCCTCTCACAAGATGGCTGCCCTTATGTGGTCAAAGATGGCTGCTATAAGATGGCCAGCAGGACAGGGTAGTTGTGAGTGATCAGGCCAGCAGGAGAGGGCAGTTAGGGGTGACCAGGCCAGCAGGGGAAGGCAGTTGTGGGGGACCAGGTCTGCAGGGGAGGGCAGTTAGGGGCAACTGGGCTGGCAGGGGAGGGAAGTTGGGGGCAACTGGGCTGGCAGGGGAGGGAAGTTGGGGGCAAATAAGGCTGGCAGGGGAAGGAAGTTGGGGGCAATCAGGCTGGCAGGGGAGCAGTTAGGTATGGATCAGGCTGTCAGGGGAGTGGTTAGGGGATGATCAGGCTGGCTGGCAGGTGAGAGCAGTTGAGAACCAGCAATCCTGGATTGTGAGAGAGATGTCTGACTGCAGGTTTAGGCTTGATCCCTAAACTGGCAGTAGGACATCCCCCTAGGGGTTCCAGATTGGAGAGGGTCCAGGTGGGGCTGAGGGACAATCCCTCCATTCCCCCGTGCAAGAATTTTGTGTACCAGGCCTCTAATAAGCTTATAATAATAATAAGAAGATATGCTATTGAGTGTTTACTATGTCTCAGTTATCGGACAAAATACTTTTATTTACATGCTTCTCATTGTCCTTACAAAAGCCCACTTTACTGCTAAGAAAGATAAGGCCCAGCCAAAGTAGTAAATTCCCTAAAGGACACATATTCTAGTTGTGGGTGATCAGGCCAGCAGGAGAGGGCAGTTAGGGGCGAATATCCTAGAAGTAGTATTTGAATTCAGATCTGCATAGGTCTTCCTGAAGTCCTGAGATCATGAGTAAGGACATTGCTTCTTTTAAAGCAATCATTGCTCTATCTCTGGATCCATGTTGTCTTCAGTTAGTGCTAGGGGTTTCTCCATTCATTCCTCTAACTCTTGTCTCTTGCCTGGCAATAATTTGTGTGCTAAGGGACACATTATGAATGGTGTGATTCGCTGAACCAAAGAACAACATGAAATTACAGTGAAATACTAGTCTTGGTTTCCAAAGGAGATTAAAAACCAAACTATAGATTTAAAATAAATAATATATAGACATATATATAGATAGAGGATAGATAGATATTGGTATATATATATATATATATATATTCCAGCCTTCCGGTCTTTCAGTCTGTGTACTTTACCCACTCATTCTGACAGCACAGTGCCAGGCATTACTGCTCATTACTGCTCAGAAGATTTTTAGAGGGCCCTAAGGTTGAGGGCTAACTGTATCTACCTAGCTGAGAGAACTTGTGCAAATACCTCATGCTGTAGTCCTCATTCACCTCCAATAAAATGAGTGTTTTATTTAACACTCACCAAAATCCCTTATACTCAGATGTTCTAGTTAATGAGTCTACCAGGAAGGTAAAGTGCCAACAGGGCAGCACCCCTGGGGTTTGAGAGTTCTTTAAAGAACTACCACTGCTTCATGTATTCTTATAAAAGGTGCTTGTAGGGACCAAAATATAACAAGGAGCACCTGACTTTGATACGAAGATGTGCAACTGCACATGTGTGAGCACTACAATGTGCTGATTAATTATCATACCCTCTGATTTACTTCTCAGTAGATTGTCCATTACATGTTTCCTAACAGAACAGAGCTGGAATTGGACTCATAATAATAGCAATAATAATAACTGTGGTACATATTGTCTATTGACACTTAACACCATCCCTACATTTCTTCTTTTAAAAAATTAAATTTATTAGTGACACTGGATCATATAGGTTTAAGGTATATACTTCTGTCTTACAAGACCTGTATATTGCATTGTGTGCCCACCACCCAAAGTCAAATCATCTTCTTTTACCATGTATTAGGTGCCCTCTGCCTCCCTCTTGACTGCCCCTATCCCATCCCCCCATACTGCTGTTTATGTCCATGAGTGTCAGTGTTATATCCCACATATTAGTAAAATAATACAGTTCTTAGCTTTGCCTAGATACAAAACCACATGTATATGGGCAGATAATTTTTGGCAAAGAAGCCAGACACACACAATGGAGTAAAGAAAGCCTCTTTAATAAACGGTGATGAGAAATCTGGAAAACCACATGCAAAAGAATGAAACTAGATTACAGTTTGTTTCCAGGCACAAAAATTAATTCAATGCAGATCAAAGACCTAGATATAAGATATGAAACAACAAATTACACAGAATAAAACAGAGGTATTAAACTTATGGACTTGGTCATAGAGAACATTTTATGAAATTGACCCTAAAGGCAAGGAAAGTAAAGGCAAAAATAAAGGAACTTTATCAAACTAAAAAGCTTCTGCACTGCAAAAGGAACATCCCTACTTTTCTGATCTCTCCCCTCTACTGCAAGACTGAAAGTCCAGAACCTGAATTTTCAATGCGTACTTCCTCCACAATTTATACTTACCCAGCAAAGTATTTGCACAAGACCTATCAAGCATAAATGAAAAGGGAAGCCATTATTTTCAGCTATGTACAGGTAAGCGGGCATTGACAGGTAGAGGATTTTCCATAGCTTTGCGGCAGACAGCTGGTAATCACCCACTTCTATGATGCTGGCAGCTGAGACCAAAGTCACTGATTCCCTTTTACTCCTGCACATCAGTGTGTGTAAAACCTAATAGTGGCCTCCCTAATCTTCCAGACACAGGTCCTTCCCAGATGTGTGAGCCTCTTCCCATGTTCAATTCCTTCCTGCCTGAAATCCCTAAAATTTATATCCCTAGGGTTTCTGTTTTCCTGATAAATCTGCATGGCAGACTGTAATAGTAGCTAAATCACAAAAACTCACTCATTAAACGGTACTATTTTCCAGGCATTCATCTAAATGCTTTATGAGTATTTTCTTCTTTAACCCTTATTAGAAATTATTAGGTCTACTTATTAGATGAGGAAATTTGGAATAGATATATTAAATCACTTCCATAAAGTCACATATAAACTGAGGGAAGCAAAGGGTTTCTGAAATCTAAGCAGAGCCAGTTAAGATGAGCCATCCCTTGCAGAAAGTACCTGGAGGTGGTCCAAGAAGGCAGGGAGGACACAGGTTCCAAAAAATCATGATGCAATTTTGGGTGATCCAGGAAGAGGTACGGGACTATTTTCTGATGAGGTGAAATGGAAGTGCTGATAGACAATCAAGTAGTTAGCAACAATGAAGTTGAGCAGCATGAAGCAAGACGCCAACTGAGCAAATAGGATTAAGGGCTAGGACTACATATCTTAGCAAGACTCATCTAAACTATGACAAGTCTCAGTCTTGAGGGAACTTAAATACATGACAGGATGGCAAAGCTAAAAATCAAGTACGGACAACAAGACTGGGATGGAGTGAATTTCTACCTACCTACTGGAAAGTAGAAAGCCCTCTAAATATAAAATGAATTACCTTAGCAGGTTCTCGGTAAAGCCATCTTGAAATTAAACCAGGATTATTCTCAGAGACCATTGAGAAAATGAGCTTGAAGGTGGTTAGCATGAGACCTCAATTTTGGTGATTGTAAAAGTGAAAAGACAGAACTTAGACAATTTGTCATTACTATATCATTCTTTATTCATTCCTTTTATCTATTTTTTCATTTTTAAATATTTTTATTGTTGATAATATTATAGATGTCTCCTATTCTCCCCCTTTACCCCTTTATCCCAGCTTCTATTCACCCCCTACCAGGTCTTCACTACCCTATTGCCTATATCCATGGGCAATACATATAAATAGATTAGTTCTTTGGTTTAAATCTTCTCATCCCCTAAAGACACAACAAGGTATGTCAGTCTGTTCCATGCCTCCCTGCTTTGGGTCCTATTTTGTTGCTCAATTAATTTTGTTCATTAAGTTCCACAAATAAGTGAAAATATATGATATGTCTTTTTCAGTTTGGCTTAGTTCTTTCAGCATAATATTTTCCAGATATATGAATGCAGTCCCAAAGGATAAGAGTTCCATTTTTTATAGCTGCATAGCATTCCATGGTACAAATGTCCCACAGCTTTTTTATCCATTCACCTACTGATGGGAACTTGGACTGTTTCCAGATCTTAGTTACTGTAAATAATGCTTCTATGAATATAGGGATGCATATATTCTTTCTGATTTTTTTTTTACTTTTTAGGATATATTCCCAGAAGTGGGATCACTGTGTCAAACAGCAGTTCCATTTTAAATTTTTTTAGGAAACTCCATATTGTTTTCCATAGTGGCTGCACCAATCTGCATTCTCACCAGCAGTAAACTAATATTCCCTTTCCTCCATATCCTTGCCAGTACTTGTTGTTTGCTGATTTTTTGATGATAGCCAATTGGATAGGTGTGAGGTGATATCTCATTGTGGTTTTAATTTGCATTTCTCTGATGATTAGTGACTTTGCACATTTTTTTCATGTGTCTCTTGGCCATTTATATGTCCTCTTTGGAGACATGTCTATTCAGGTCTTATGCTCATTTTTAATTGGATTTTTGTCTTCTTAACCAGTGCACATTATAAAGAGCCATGGCTACAAGAGAACTAAGGAGTGAAAGATATAGAATGTGTTAAACCATTTATTCAAGTGGTTTAGTTAGTAAGGGAGAAGGGAGTGAGTGATATGGGATAAGTAAGAGGAAAAAAACAAATGGTCTCATCTAGAGACTAGCTTTGTTCTGATGTCTCAGGGAAGAACAATTTGCACCACAAAGTCAGTGCCATCTTCAGACAAGTGAGCTGGCCTTTTATATGACTATGTTTGTGAGTCTTTTGCCACCCCCAAAAACAAACAAACAAACAAAGCAGGAATATCCTCTAAGGTGAGATGCTCCTTTTTAGTCTAAGGCAATTCTCTAAAGAAGGAAAAATCTGTGAAGTAATCTCAACCAACACTCTCAGCAGTTGGGTTATGGGCTCACTGATTAAAAAATACCCAGGCAAGGCCCCAATAGCACCCACTATGCCACTTAGTCTACCCCTTGCACCACTTAGATCCATTTGACTCTTACATTAAGTTCCTTCCCTCTGTGGGTAGGTTCTCAGAATTCTCAATGGTCTCAATTTCTTGGAGAACTCACAGGAGTATGGTTAACTGGAATGAACTACACCCACTACTGCTGCTGCTGCTGCTGCAGCATAATCGATATTCATCTCCATAGTTTCAAATATCAGTGCTAGCTTTCTCTCTCCCTGGGCCAGCAAGCACTACTACTAGTCTAGGTGTCCTGTTTTAAGATTTGATATAAATTTTTATCCCTAGGGCATTGCTCGGCAAACTATGGTTCGCCAGCTGTGATTGGCCACTCTGTTGACTGAGTTTGCCGACCACTGAACTAGACTTTCGATTCCAATAATCACAGGCTGTTGTTGTTCCTTGTGATGAAACCCCTATCCCAGTGGTCGGCAAACTCATTATTCACAGAGTGGCAAACTGTGGCTCAAGAGCTGCAGTTGCTGACCACTAGCCTAGGGTGTCTGAAACCTTGGTTTCTATGTTCTTATTGACTAATAGAGGCCCAGTGCATGATTTTGTGTACCTTGAAAGGAACTGTGGGCTGCAAGGCTGCGGTGGCACAGGGGTGGGTCTCAGCCCATCCTCCGTACCCCTTCCTGGTCCCTCCCACTGTGGACCCCAACCCCCTGTCTGCCAGCAGGCCCACTCCCACCACAGCCCTGCTCCCATGACAGTGCTAGCCCCACTCGCACCTGCTGATGGTGTGTAGCAATTGGGGCCGGTGCCAGCACTGGTGTGAGTGGGGCTGGCGCTATCAGTGGGTGCGAGCAGTGGCTGCTGCCCTGATTGCCCCTCAGGAGCAGGGGGATGTGGAGAAGCCCTCGGGGCAATCAGGGTTAGCCGCTGCCGCACACCCACTGATGATGCCCAGTGATTGAGATCAGTATCAGGTGCTGGCAATGAGTGTGAGCGGCAGCTCTGGCACCAGCTGTGGGTGCAAGTGGGGCTGGTGCCAGCAGTGGATGCAAGTGGTGGCTTGGGTGCCAGTAGTGGGAGCAAGTGGGCACGTCACCAGCAGTAGGTACAAAAGGCAACTGCTGGCCCTGATCACCCCTCAGGAGCAGGGGAGGTGGAAAAGCCAAGCAATCAGGGCCTGTGCCAGGCACCAGCAGCAGGTGCAAGCCAGGTGGGATCATGGTACATGGGAGCAAAGAATTTTCAGTAACCACCAGAGGCTTGCCCCAATGACAGTGACCATTGCCCCACCTTGGTCTGGCACCCATGCTCACCTCTCCACCATCTTATTGCAGCCAGTGCCTGCCATGTTCCTTGTGCACCCCCTGGTGGTCGGCACATGTCATAGCAACTGGTTGTTTGGTTGTTCCACCATTCAGTCTATTTGCATATTAGCCTTTTATTTATATAGGATGGTTGCTCTTTTTGTGAATCTGAAATAATAACTGGGCATGAAAGTACCAAGAAACACCTATGTGGATTATCTCTATGTTAGACATATCCCTCCTTGCCTTTATTGTGTTTAAGCAAGCCTATGACCTCATAATAACCAGACTTAAATACCTCTGCGGCTATGCTAGATTCTTTCTTTGGCTGATAGTCAGCTATCATGAGGATCCCAAAGGACTAAATGACTGCTATGACTAGATTAATAGTACTCTTACTGTGTCCCTCTGGGCCCTAAGATCTCTGAAGCCACAGAACCAAAACTTACAGAAAGGGGTTGTAAAAATTTCATAAATTTTTACATGAAGTCAAAATCATTGTGCTTCTACTGCCACTCCTTGATTTTCAGACCCATGTATTCTGCCTATTGGGAATATAATATCATATGATGATTAATGGCTTAAGATATATGCTTAGAGGGCTCAATCTTTGCATATTTGTCTTTTCAAAGCTGGTGCTTCAGCTGTGGCAATCAAGAATTTACTTTCATTGCTTTATTAGGCTATAGCTTCTGGATGGTATGTGATGAGGAAGGATCAACGGATGCCATAGCTATATGTTCAAAGACCCTTCTCCTTTTCTATAAAGTGGATCCAAGCAATGTGATATGGAATTCCATGTTGGTAGATCAGATATCCTGTAAAGTCTTGGATACTGGTACTGATCAAGGCACTACAGACAGGCAAAGGCAAATCTATGAGTAGACTCTGTGTCAAACCCAGTAAACATAGCTTACTGGTCTTTCCAAAATGGAAGAGGTTCCATCTGTCGACTTGTCACTTCTTGGGCTCTTAAGGATGACACAGAATCAAGGTCTCTGATGCTGGCAGATAGAATATTCAGTAGTAATATTAGCTAGATCAGGCCTGTGGTAGCCTCTACTCTACCACAATGACTATCTGTTTACCAGGGTGGCTGATGACCAAGGCTTGTTTACATCTACTGCCTATGTTAGCATGCCCATTGGGATGTTTAAATATTTTCTACCATGAATGTTTTCTGATGGACAATGACATATAGCATATGATGTTTATACATTTTTCCTACTTCCATGGGAACATCCACATGGCTCTTTCCTAGGACTCCTTGTCCCCAGGTGTCCAATATTGCTCCTTCCAAAGTTTCTCTCTGAACAGCTAAGCTACTCACTACTGCTCATAATTCTATGTATGCCCTTACTCCAAACCACTTCTTTCTCCACACAACATGAATGACCAGATTCAGTGCTCAAAGCTCCTTCCATTGTCCCTGCAGAACAATACTACTATTGTTGCATATGAAGGCAATATAAAGCAACTGGGAGGTTTGTCTAAATTTTCAGGAACACTTAAGGATTTTTATGTATTTTTTTTTATTCCTCTTCCTTTTCCCTCTCTCTCACTTCTTTCAACTATAATAAAGTAATAAATTGGAATAATTTCCACATATGTATGGCTAGTACCTGTACAAAGCCAGGCCATTCATGAACCAAACAGTGTTTTCTTTCATCAGCTGGTCAGGTAGAATACTCACGATGAGGGCTTAGGTGTGAGCTGAAGGAAAGGCAAGAGTACAAGAAGTGGCATTTGGGTCCAGGCTTCCTGCTCTATAGTTTATTGGATTCCTTGGGCCTTCTCAATCTTGATCCTAGATGTGCTACTTCTATTTAATGATGACTTTTTGCTGCGCTTACATAGGTAGGTTTTACATAACACATCACTTGATCTATACTTCTGGCAACATGATTACGTAATAACCCATAGTCAGAGATCAATTTCAATTAGAGCCCAAAAGCATGCCAGGAGATATTTTATAATGGTGTGTAAGTGCCCTGCTGCAGATGGTAAGACCGTGTCCTAGAACTACCATATTTTGCTCCGTGACTCTCTGATTGGGTCTTGCCAGAGGCCCCACATGGTCTTTCACAACTTTGCCCCCACCAAAGCTAGAAGCTTTACATATTGCCAAATAAATGGGTTGTAAGAGCACCATGTGTGGAAACTTCTGGTTTCTAAATCCAAAGAGTGTTATTCAGTGCTGTAATTCTTTCTAAGTGGTAGAAAGAGCAAGGTGAAGTAATTTGTTGTTTACTTTGTGATGTCCCAGTATATTCCAGACCACTAGGTCCTAAAATCTCCAATGTCACAGGCCTTGAATTTTATAAGATGCTTCATTCATTTTCTTTAGTGCATGAGTCCTTCCAGAGTATCCAAAGTACTTGATATTTAATGTCTACCAGGGCAAATTAAAATGACATCATCAATTTTGTAGACTAACCTGAGGTTCTGAATTGTCCAGATAGTCCAGACCCATTTGGAATATATTATGACAGAGAACATGAGACTTTATAGCACTGGCACTAGACCAGGAAGGTATATTGTCACTTGTCTCTTGTGATGCTAACAGCTTTTAATCATCCTTCTTAATGATTATAGAAATCAACAAATCTGCTGTATTAATAGATCAGACCATGAACCCAAATCTGTGTAATAATATGTTCTAATAAAGCCACTATATCACTATACAGCTGGAATTGGTACTAATATTTGATTACTAGTATGTTTGGGTGGTCCACTGTCACCTAGAAGGATCCATTTGGATTTTGCAGGGTTTAACTGATGAAGCAAATAAGAATATGATAGGTATCACTAAACCTGAGGGTGGCATTTCTTGCTGACATTCCAGAATTCGTTATTTTTATTTAGTTGAGGAAGTAATTTGGGGAGATTCAACATGGCTTGTCTTACAATAGTCCTTAATGTACGGAACTAAGAACTAATGTGAGGATTCTATTGATTGCCAAATATGTCTATTCCAATTACACACTTGGGAACCTGGAAAATGATGTTAGGTCTGTGGCCCCAATGGACCTATTTGTTTTCCAATAAATCACTACATCCCTATTCTATCAGAGACCACAGAGCAGATATTACTGTTAACTTAGATTCTCTATCCAAATTTCTCAAAAGATCTAGGTGTTCCCCTTCCTCGATGTTTACATATTCAAGTAAATAGCTTTTGTGAAAGGACTATAGTAGTTATTACTATGTGCACTTATCATGATGCTTCAGAGTTCTCCATCATGGGAAACTAACTCTCCTTCAAGTGATGTCCTCTGAGTCTGAGAACTATATCAGACATAGAAACTGACTAATATATCATGACTTTCCATTAAGGCACCTGCCCTCAGCCTTTTATTAGTTTATGTGTGATTTCTTATACACACACACACACATATATATATATATAGTACATTTTTGGCTGCCCTTCTATCATGCCTTTAGGAACATTATGTTCAATAACCATTTCCACTGACTCTGAGAGTCAGTCTCCCTGGCTGCCATTCTACTTCATGGTAATTACACCTACATCACTTCTGATTGTATTGTGCTGCCACCTGTCCTTTGTTTTACAATGATCCTCTCATCTCTATTATTACTGAGAGCCCATTTTACAACAGGATCTTCTACTGAGTCCCATTCTACAGAGACATACAATAGGAGATTATCAGTGATACTGGTGCCTTCACCAACACACTCCTTACCACGTGAAAAGTAGCGTCCTCTAGGTTTTTGTGAGTAATATGATCAGCTGGTAGGTTTTCCAGTCTTCTGCAATCATCCCATTCTAGCATATCTGCTTATCTTAGAATTTTTTATTTCTCCTTCTACAGTTTTCCACAGCACTTCTGACATCTGGATTTTGTGTAATGTTAGGCCAATGCTTATATCGAAGCTTTTGAGAGCCATAACAGCACTCAGGGTTCTGGCCTAGGTGCTAAACCCTATGTAGCAGGAGATTACCTTCTTATCTAGCTTGATATTCTCTGTCCCTTGATATAGCATCATTAGGATTCACTCACAGGTATACTATCCAATTCAGCCAATACATGCTAGCCCAGTTCTATAAATACTTCAGCACATGTTCTGTCTTATTTTAGTAGGTTATATTGCAATTTGACTTTAATTATGCATATGTGGACCAGAGAAGGTAGGACAAATCCTGAGGTGTCTTGTAAGGTTCATGCCTCATTTGAAACCCCTCATCGTTTTCAAGCAAGAGGTCAAGGTGGCAGTACTCTATCTCCAACAAAGTGGAGGAGGCTAAATCATCCTCCCTGAACCAATTCCAGCATGTGAAAATCACAAGAGTTTTACCAAAAGTTTGGTGAAGCTTGGGAGGCTCAACAAGGGTGAACCATATATGTAATTTACCTGTTGGAAATGGCTAAAGGGCACTTCCTCCAAACCTGAATGGGATTGTTAACTGCCAGATAGCTCAGGGCATTTTATTGTCTCCTGTTGGCCAAACACCTGAACAGCTGTAGGCTATTCCCCAAACTGACAAAGTTTCTGTACACCCTTTGATACCTTACCCTTTGAAGTGTATATTTCCACCTTGCCTTGGGACAAATTGTGTTTAATAAAAGCATGGGTTCTTGGTCAAGGAAGAGAACATTCTAGCTCCTTCAGCTGTAAGCTCCTCTGACCCCCCCAATGCCTTTAAAAACTCTTTTGTCCACAGACTCTTTCCTAATCATCTATGCACAGCCCTTTCTCCAGAATGCTGAACACTTTGTAAGGCTGGGGAAAAGAACCCTGGTACTGAAGTTCCAGGGAATGTGGAGTTTCAAGGTTCTCAATGTATCTACCAGCATTGCCCATCTCAAGTCTCAGAGTCTCCCTTATTCCCTGTGAGGTCCTTAATTTTGGCATAGATGACCTGCTGATAGTTTAGACATCTCTGAAGTTCTCCCCCGTTCTGAAGTAAGTCCTGTTCCTGACCCTCAGATGTGCTTCCCCTCTAGCTGGAGGAGATGTAGGCTCTTTTTAAAAAAACTTTCAAGTAAGTTCTCTCTCACTTTGCTTTAAATTGTTGATAGTTCAATCTGAAAATGTCATATTCTCTCTTGAATGAATGGGTGGTACTTAGAATAAGTACATAAATCCAGTCCTTGGAGTTGCTATTTTCCCACACATCTCAAACAAATGCCCAAGACTTTGCACTAGCTAGTGCATTCCTTCTACATGTAACCATCCCATCTCACCTCAAGTGAACAGCTTAGCAATTGCATTGCTACTGCATGCCAGTGACTATCAAGACTCCACCTTCTACCAGTGACTCATTGCCATCTATCTAGTGAGTGATCCAACTCCAGAATTTCACCCCAGGCCCATGTGTGATACAGACTGCCTTTGGTCTAGAAGCAGAGCCCAAAATGGGAAATGGGAGTGCTCATGAGAAGGAAAACAAAGGTCACAAGGTCATGGATAGGATACATGCTAAGCGATACTGTGACCTCAACTGAAGACAAGCTTAGATCTGATCCTATATGCCTGAAATCAGATTTAAACTGCATCACAAAGTTGGTTCTACCTCAGGCAAGTCATCACTGTCTAAAATCGGCAGTAGGTGAGGAGTGGGGCACATGGCAATTTGCAGCTTACATTTAGCCAGTGGTAATTCTCTATGGAAACAATAGCTGTAAATTGTAATCATCCAACCCTCATGGCAGCTGGGGGACAGTTGTACCAACAGGTAAAGGGGATATGGGCCCAACAGCATCCACTATACAACAGAAAGTAGAATTCTGCTCAACAAAATTTAAAACCTTCTAATAATATCATTTAGTTATTAATTATTAAAATTTAATGAGCAGGGAACAACCAAGATGGCAGCATAGGTAAACACCTATTGTTCTGCCCTGCGCAACAATTCAAAAACTACAACAAAACAACAAAACAAACATCACCCAGACTCACCAGACAGCTGGCTGAGTGAAAATTCCACAAATAAAAGTAAAGATGGGATACTGAGATTCAGAAGAGCAGCAGAGCGCAGCCTTGAAGATACGCATGGAAACAGAGGTTAGGAGCCATGGCCACGCGCGGGCTCTAAGGTGGGCAGCAGCAACCCTGGCTGAATTTCTCCAACGGGGAGGGCGGGACGTCCCACTACATGGATTGCCCAGCGCCAGGTGAGGTCCGAGGTCCAGGGTACGCATCCTGGAAGCTGGGCGCAGCAAAGGTCTCCTAGTCTGAGGAGAAAACAGGTTGCTTGAACCAGCAGTTTGTGCTGGACAGCACAGACTCGCGACTTGCTCCCTGGCGACTTGTCTCCTGGTCCCGGAGACCACCAGACTGCTTTGTTTTACAACCCTGGGTGAGAATTTGGGTGTGCAGACTCATTTGGGGAGAGGCAGAGCTATCTGGCAAGAGGTAGAGACTAGTAGCTTGCTCTTGGAGGTGCCTGCAACAATTACCACCGAACAGAGACCTGTGCACGAGCACTGCATAGGATGTAGCTGACGCTGAGGCTGCCTGCTCAGCTCAGAGACTCCGCCCATCCATCCTGAACACAGTCTCCCTTCACAGCCAATTGGCCTGGAGGTCAAACCCTCTTGGGGGTAACAACAACAAGCTGAGCTTAAATTAAAAAATACTGTACAACCCATAAAGGATTGCAGTAAGAGTACCCACCTCAGGTAACTGAGGAAGCTGAGTCACTGTCCCTTGTAGGACATCTACCACATAAAGCAGCCACCATGCAGAGACATGGAAAGAAATCACATGTGAAAGAAATGGAAGAAAAAAGACGAATAGACAAGGAGTTCAAAACCACGGTTATAAGGCTTTTCAAGAGGCTCCTAGAAAACGTCGAGACCTATAAGGAAATAAGCAAGACCTACAAGGAAATGAACGAGACCCTCAAGGATATGAATGAGACCTGCAAGGAAATGATCAAGACCAACGTGGAAATGAATGAGTCCTACAAGGAAATGAACAAGACCTACAAGGATATGAAGGAGACTCTCAAGGATATGAAAAAGGACCAACCAGAAATTAAGCATACACTGACTGAAATAAAAAATATTTTACAAAGACCTAAAAGTGCTCTGGAGCACCCCAAGAACCAAGTTAAAGATTTGAAATACAAAAATGTAAAATCCACTCAGCTGAAAAAGCAAGAAACCAAAAGAATCCAAAAATTGAAGATAGTGTACGGGGCCTCTGGGACAACCTCAAGCATACCAACATCCAAATTATAGGGGTGCCAGAAAAAGAGAGAGAGCAAGACAATGAAAACCTATTTGAAGAAATAGTGACCTAAAACTTCCCACACCTGGTGAAAGAAATTGACTTAGGAGTACAAGAAGCACACCGAACCCCAATATATAGAAACCCTAAGAGGACCACACCAAGGCACATCATAATTAAAATCCCAAGAGCAAAAGACAAAGAGAGAATATTAAAAGCAGCAAGAGAAAAACAGTTAGTTACCTGTAAGGGAGCACCCATACAACTGTCAGCGGATTTCTCAACAGAAACGATGCAGGCCAGAAGGGAGGGCAAGAAATATTCAAAGTGATGAATAGCAAGAATCTACAACCAAGATTACTCTATCCAGCAAAGCTATCATTCAGAGTTGAAGATCAGATAAAGTGCTTCGCAGATAAGAAAAAGCTAAAGGAGTTCATCACCACCAAACCAATATTATACGAAATGCTGAAAGATATTCTTTAAGAAGAGGAAGAAGAAAAAGGTAAAAAATTATGAACAACAAATACACATCTATCAACAAATGAATATAAAAATCAAGTGAATTAATAATCTGATGAGCAGGATAAACTGGTAAATATAACAGAATCATGGACATAGAGAGGGAATGGACTGACAATTCTTGGGGAGAAAAGGGGTGTGGGAAGTACAGCAAGAGACTGGACAAAAATCTTACAACAATGGGAGAGGACAGTGGGGAGGGGAAGGTGAGAGTGGAGGGTGGGATGGGTACCAGGTGGAGGGGAGCTATAGGGGATAAAAAAAGGCGAACAATGTGATTAATAAACTGATCAATAAAGATTTTTAAAAA
The DNA here is from genome assembly GCA_027563665.1 of Antrozous pallidus. Lineage (NCBI taxonomy): Eukaryota > Metazoa > Chordata > Mammalia > Chiroptera > Vespertilionidae > Antrozous > Antrozous pallidus. The sequence continues at coordinate 61,594,140 of CM050520.1, forward strand.
TAATGAGCAATCATCAGTGTGGGGTAAATTGCTTTAAACTGGACAGGTGCAGCTTATGCTGTGGCCATTTGGACTCTGCAAAGAATAGGTCTACTGGGCTTTGAGGTCCCTTCCACATCTAAAGGGCTATTGCTGTACTTTAGTGGAGAGAAAAGAATTAGGAAAATGAGTCTAAAAATGGGTTGAGAGAAAATAAAAGGAATCAAAGCCCTAAAGAAGAGTGTATTTACTAACTGCAGTCTTGACTGTAGGCAGGCTTGGGAGTGCATATGAACCCCTGAAATTGTATGCAAAACTCTGTGACAGAAAATATGCATTTTGCTAGGAAAGTAGTCCATAGCTTTCTTCATATTCTCAAATGGGTTTATGATATAAAGAGAGTTAAGTGGGTGTCAGGGGGCCCTTCTTAAAGAAGGAGAAATTCCTCACTGGGGACTCCCTTTTTTTCCCACATATGTCATGACTGGACTTTCCTATACTGTTTCTAAGATGTGTTGATTGAATTTTTATAAGAGGAGATTGACATTGGAATGTCAGAGAATAGAGACTGTACCTAATACTCTTCTGTATAGCTTCTGAGTTTTAGGCTGAAATTTTGCAGGGCTAGTCCTCTAGTAAAGAATAGGAGACCTAAGCCACTAATGAGACTTCATTTGTGTTAAATCTAAAATGAGGACATGCCTCGTGACTATCGCAGCCTCTGCAATCCCTTTGCCACACTCATTTTAACTCTGCAGTGAAGTTCAAATTTGGGAAGAAAAGGAATTGCCTCAAAGGACAGGAAAGTCCTACTACATAGATAGCATATTTTTCTGCAGCTCCATGTCAACAGCTCACGGAAAGAGGGAAAGGCACACACAGTCCTTGTGACTCATCCAGCAGCTCCACTTCATGAGTCAGCAGCCAATGTGGGTCTCACCTGCAGGACATGCCCTTTTATCATTTTTATTATGACAACATTGATTAGCTCTATTGGATAGACTCACGGAAGGGATTTTATGGTTCATCTAAATGACTGGCTCATTTTATCAATTAAAATCTGAGGCCCAGAGCAGAGAAATGTGGTAAAGGTGAGCCCACCCCTGCGGATTATTGTGCTGACCTGAAAACAAAGATTCCAGAACCAGATTGCCTGGGGCCATATCCTGACCCTCGAGATGCTTGGTTGTTGACCTGCAGCAATCCAGGTAGCCTCACAGTTTACTCGAATGTAAAATGGGGATAATGTTATGGCAGGTGTAACTGAGATAGTGCTTGGAATTGCTTAACACGGGTCTGGCATGTGATGATATCTCAGTTAGTATGAGCTCTATTATTATAATCTGGAAAAAGCTACCTGACTCCAAGTCCAGTATATTGCTCAGTAAAGAATACAGGGTTCAAATTCTGAAACTTTCATCAACTAGATATGACCCTTTGATTTAAGCTTTTAGGGGCTCATTTTCCCATCCAGAAGGTGAAGATAATAGTACCTACTTCACAGAACCATGTGAGGATAAGACAAAAATAGTAAGTGTGAAACATCTCAGTTTAAGAAACATCTCACCTTCCATGACCTTGTCCCTAAAGGTTTTTAATTTAGAACTTCAGATTGTGAGAAAAGAGTATAAGTGGTAGAGATCACATAGGAAATTAATAATTATATTTTAATGTAGTGTGTGTACTTTACCTATATCAGCTCCATTATTCTCAGTTTAAAACTATGTTTATTTTTAGTCCCATCTTACAGACAAAAGTGGGTCAGGAAGATTAAGGAACTTACTGGAGTTTGCATTGTGAACATGTGCCAGCGTCTTGAGTCTCACCAACATGCCAAATACTCCTTTGCTTGGATAGTGGGGAGCTAACCTTACATTCTAAGGTCCCTCCCGGATGTAATGTTCTGTGGCAGCCTCTATGGGTGTGAGAATAAACAGGTCATCTTATATGTCATAGAACAATTTAGACAGCTGCCATGTTGGCCATATGACTTGCAGCTCCCCTGGGGGCCACCATCTTGAAACGGCAAAGGCCAACCCCTCCCGTTGAGTTAGCCAATCTTGAAAGACTGTGCACCTGAGCTCCAATCAAGAGTAAGGACAGGTCATATGCATCAGGGATTATAAAGCCAAGCAGACTGCCTGCTTGGTGTGTACATGCTTCCAAACCATGCACATGTGCACTCTTCTAAATAGAAGTAAAGATATTTGCCTTGCTGCCTGGCTCCCAGGTATGTTTTGTGTTCTATCAGCACCCCTGATTTGGGGGGATTGCCTTATTTCTTACATGGGGAATACAGATAACAGAAATGGATTGAGGACTATCATGTACTGGGTGTGCCACATTCAGGCTTTACCTATGTGATCACATTAGGAAGACATGGTATCCGTGAGTCTGAAAATCAGCTTGGAGAAGATAGTACGTGTCCTATTATCTTGTCTTTCAAGTCACCACTGTTCAATTTTTTTTTAATACCAAGGTAAGCAACACTAGGGAAGGGGTTCCCAGGTCTATCTACACAATTATTTACTCAGACACCCTTCCTCAAATAATTGCATTAAGTGAACTTTGAGTAGAGGAATGAACAGCCAAAATCAATTGTGGTTACAGAGTCCATATGCATTATCTGCACAAATATTAAAACACTTTGCATGAATTTAGAATTACTTCTAATTCAGTAAAGAGTGGTGCCCAGAATTTATTGGCTGCTAGTCCAGAAGCCATGAGTTGGAAGCACAAGCACCAACAGAGACCTTGCTGTGGACAATTTGGGTTTAGGAGGCCAACTTATCTGAGCTGTGGAAATGATGCTAATTTAGCCAATTATTAAAGAAACCTCAGTTGACAAACTCCTAGTGAGCTCTTGTCATGCTTCTGTTTACATATTGCCAAACAGCATTTTAAAAAGTAAAAAAGTATATATACTGAGATAATTGGTTATTGCTATACACATCCATATAACTGACTTTTACCAAATTAATAATAATTAGTTCCTGCATGTTATTTTTACAAAGGACATCCAAATGTCTGTCATCCTTGTCTGAAAAATGTTTATTGATTCCAGAGAAAGGGAAAGGGAGAGCGAAATATTGATGTGAGAGAGAACATCAATTGGTTGGCTTCCATACCCACAACCTAGATATATGCCCTGACTGGGAATCAAACCCACAACCTTTCAGTGTAGAGAATGACATTCTAATCAACTGAGCTACACTGGCCAGGGCCATTCAAATGTCTTATTTTATCCTCACAACTCTGAGAAGTGGGCTTGAATTAGTATTCCCAATTTATAGATGAGAAAATGAGAATGCGGAAAAATTCAATGATTTTATCCAAGCTTACAGAGCTGAAAAGTCAGACATACTTATGAGAGTCTGATTTTTCACTGGAAAGCTAGTTGCCTTGCTAAGAAGCCAGATGCTGGGGTTGCATGAAACTGAGTCCAACTCTAGCTCCCATGTAAAAGCTGTATACCTTTCAGTATAGTACTTAACATGTTTAAATATCAGTTTTGTCATCTGTAGAATGGGGAATAATATTACCTACCTCATTATATTGTGAGGATTAAATGAGCTCATTCTTGCAAATCACTTAGAGCTATGCCTGGTACATTGTAACAACTCACTAAATTTTAAATGTATTATTAATATTTCATAGATATAGCAGTGGACTAAAAAGCACTAAGGTTTAAGTCAAAACCTAATACTTTCTAACTGAATGAGTTTGGTTAAGTCTGCAAATATAATATGTCAAATGGAAAGAGGTTATTCTTGCCCTTCCAACCTCACAGGATACATGACATAATGTAAGTGAAAATGCTTTGAAATTTGCAAAGCCTATGAAAATATCATGTTATTATATTAATATAATACTGACTTTTCAGGCAGCAGAAATAATACTCGTTAACATAGTATTGGCTCCTTGTATGCCAATACTATGGCAGACAGTGTGCTCGGTACTTTACATGCTGAACCTCATGTCATCCTCAGAGAAACCTGAGGGGCAGCTATTAACATCCCTGTTCTATGAATATATACAATCAGGTTCAAGGCAATGAAGTAATTTGCCCAAAGTCACTCAACTAATAAATAATGAGACCCAAAATGAAATTTAGGTCCCAAGTGTAAGCTCTTAAACACTCTATTATAAATATGAACTATAAACTTTATAATGGTGAAGAAAGGACCAAGAATAAAAAATAGCATACTTTTATATGTGAAAGGCTCCTTTATAACATATGAATGAAATAGAGTAGATAGCCTTTGCTTGGACATGCAGGAGTTATCAGAGATAATAAACTACTGTTTGCTTATCGTTTTGTCATCTTCACATATGGATATTGTTTGGCAGATTTATGGGGAAACCCAAAGTAATGTCTAATCAAATCTACCCAAGTACTCTTAACTCTTTCAACTAGAACCGACCACTTAGAGAGAGAGCGCCAGAAAGCATCTTTAAAAAGTGACCCTCCGCCCAGGGCATTCTAGAGAAGGAAATTAAAAATGCCATTTCAATGGCAAAAAAATTTGAATTTATAATCTTGGATATTTCAATCTGTTCTTTTGGAGTTTGGCAGTATTACAAATTTAGTGGCATCTTTTTTTAAGGAGGATACTGTGGGAAGTCTGAATGGATTTATTTTTATACATCCATGCCCCTACCACCCCTATTTAGAAGAGGCCAATCTTGTGGAATATATATTTTTATATTTAAAAATAAATCAGAAAAATGTTTCCTTCTTTTTTCCTAAAAAGGCTTTTCAATAAATTTTAATAAGGCTCAAACTGCCACCCTGTGTGCCTTCCCTCAAGTTATCCATTTTTAATTGTCTTCAGATCTTGGCAACTTGATGCCATGGAGAGGGACTGTGGTTCTGTTCTGCCAGTCTCCCCAGCCCTTCCTTGGACGCTCACTGAAATAGGCTTAGCAGCCATCTGCACCTCCGGGTGGAGGCAGGCTGAATGTCAGCCCTCCTGTGGGCTCCACACAGAAGAGAGCTCCAGAAGACCTGCTGGTCTCCCACCCAAACTGTCATAGACCCTTCCTAACCGGTGGCTTTTTTTCTATTAATATTTCAGCACTTCAGGAAGCCCTTTTTTCTCATCAGGGAGCAGAAGACAAGCTTCAGAGTCTTTTTTTTCTACAGACAGTTTGAGGACTAATATTTAGATCTAACTAAAGAGCACAGTCTCTTGTTTGTTTGTTTGTTTGTTTGTTTATTTAGGGCAGTAGGCTAGAGAGTCCTGATGTTCCTGTTAATCTTTAAGAAAGTCAGAGGAGAAAGTATAGGTTGGGCTGAATGTTGAATACAAGGGAAGAATAGAAAAGAAAGAAAGGAGATGAGAGAGACAAAAGGGGAGACCACTGAGAAAGAAGGAAGCAGTTGAGAGAGGACTGAAGAAAGAATGGGGGTCCCGTGCTTAGCCTTGAAGTTGCAATGATAGACAAAGCTATGGTAGGAAGGAAGGGGTGAAAAGAGAAATGGAGAAAGAGAGGCACAAGGATATCTGTAATGCCTACTCTGTACCAGGCATGGGTTTGCAGCTGTGTTATCCACTCCCTTATTTGATTTCCAGTACAATCCTATAGGGTAGACACAGAGAAAGTTAAGCGCTGAGTGATTTTGAAAGTTGCCTAAACTACAAAGCTAATAGCAGAATCCAGTCCCCAGTGGACATTACATCATCAAGCAAACATCTGCTGAGTACCTATGGAGAGTGCTGTGCCAGTTGTTCCAGTAAGTGAGGTGCAGTCTCTGCTCTCCAGAACCTCACAGTAAACTATAACAGATGTACTTGACAATGGATGGGAGTCTGTCCTCAAGGTGACTTGGCAGGGCTTCTGGAGAAGTCCACACAATACAAAATTGAGTTTTAGAATCAAATTAGGAAATAGAATTCAATGTAGGTTGGCTGGAATGGCTCTCAACTCTTTTGAAAGTTGATGGAAGTGGCTCAGGTGTAGGGTGGATGTGGTTACTCAGTTTTCCTTCACACTGGAGGGATTTTCCTGAGGTGAATATTTACCACATATAGAAGGTTCAGTCCTGAAAGGAACTATGGCAGATGGCAACAAGATAGTGGGCAAGAAGGTCCCAATCCTTATCTCCCTAACTAAAACAACAAAATCAATAAATAAACAAGTCCAATGTTGATGAAAATTGCTCTTTGAAAGCTCTTGGGTATAATGAAGAACAACCAAACATTTTGCTGAGCTCCAAAATTGAGATGACCTCACAGAAAAGCACACAAAAAAGGTGTTTGCATTACCCTAGTCCTCAGTCTAGAGCACCTTAGCACCAAATTGGAAACCCAAACCCCACAGGGAAAAGGAGAGCAGGAGAACTCCAGCAAGCATTATCACCACTACGGTCTTTTGTATTCTTTGCTACTGAGGATCCCTGTCCCCCCAGCCTTCACCAGCACTGAACCCAGCTGATGGAGTTGTCAGAATCCCTTTCACCATGTCTTCTCGCTGACTCTTGAGCTGTAGACCAGGCAAAGGAGCAGAGAGCTCACAAATAAACAGTAAAAAGGGATGGATGGGGAGCTGAGAATTATACCATCTAAGAGATGACTCTGCTCTCCTGAAAGAAGTTTCAGATGAGACCTGCCAAACTCCCTTTGCAGAACCTGTGCCTACTATTCAATATAGCATTTCATTCCGAATATAATTACCGAGCACCTATCATGTTAATCCTCGGTGCTGTGTAGTATGAGCTATAAGCAAGGAATGGAAGTTTGTCCTTTCTGCATTAAGTTCTGTGGTTTCCTTAATGGGCATAAACTTACATATAATGCAAAGATGAAAACTTGCAGGTACTGGAGGGCTTTAATCATGCCTTCAATATCCATTCAACAATTACCTTTTTTAACTTCAAACCCTGAGTGCTTATCTGGAGTTCAGTAGAAAGCAAGTTGTTTTCTTCCAGTCTTTGATGTAAAAAAAAAAGTGCAATTTAAACTCTGATGACATTGTAGTTGTTGCCGTGAGTGAGATAATGGATTCCTCCTTTTCTAGTGTTCTATTGATAGAAGAATATAGCTAACACCCACAACTTACAGGAAGAAGGGTTATTACGTAAGCCAATTTCATATACTCCCAGTTCTCAACACATATTCTATCCTTAGCATTGTCTATTTTGCTTGGTGCTAAGACCACTGGAATGAATAAGACAAATTCCCTGCCTTTTAAAAGCTGGAAAGAATCCAAAGATCACAGAAAAACATGTAGTCCCAGCAAATATCAATCCAAAATTATGTGAATCCATCCATATTTCTCTTGTTTCCTGAGAGAATTGTACACTAGCATTTAAGCATTATTGTAGCATGAAGATTTCTTATTCTCACTTTTTCATACCTCCTTTCTTCTCCACTGCTAGGCTGTTGATATATTTTAAAGTATCATTTCCTTGAACAAGTTGACAATACATGAGTGGTAATTATAGTCCTAGCTTACACTGAGATCCAACTCCATAAATATGCCTGGTTTCTAGGTCACTTCTGTTTATCATGATTTCTAAGTATGTGCAGATCTTTGTTCATTTCAGGACATGGGTAGCCTCGAGGCACTCTTACAGGACTGGGTGTTTCATTGCAGTGAGGTGTGTGGGCATCATTAGATGGACAGATGAGTCCAATGCTTAGTTAGTAGAATTTTTTTTTGGGGGGGGGAAATGACCCAACATTGATCAAAACTGGAACATGAGAGCTCCTTAATGCCACAATCATCCTGGAGTGCCACTAGCTGCCCCCACTTCAGGACTCAGGTTTACATTGCACAGCTGCTCCGTTTTGTGTTGGCACCTGTTTTAGTTTCCCAGGGCTGCTGTACAAGGAACCACAAACTGGGTGGCTTAGAAAACATTTACTGTCTCAAAGTTCTGGAGGCCAGATGCCTCAAATCAAGCTGTTGACAGGCTTGATTCCTTCTGAGAGCTGTGAGAGAGAATCAGGCCAATGCCCCTCCCCTAGGTTCTAGAAGCTTTAACTATGCCTTGGCTTATATTATAGATGGTGTTATCCCTGTATCTGTACACTATCTTCCATCTACACATGTCAGCTTTGGTGTCGAAATGTCCCCTCTTTTCATAAGGATGCACTTATACTGAATTAGGACTTAGTCTAATGGATTCCTCTTAACTTGATCATCTACGAAGACCCTATTTCCAAATAAGGTCACATACTATCTAATAAGGAGGGAATTTGCAAATTGACTATCACACCATCACAAAGATGGTGGTGCTCAGAGCCACAAGATGGTGGCGCCCAGTTCCCTCAGCCCCATCACAGTCCCCTAGTCCTTTCAGTCCTGCCGGGAGGGGGCCGGGGAGTAGAAGGTGCCTGGTGCGGCCAGACCTGCCTCAGCCCCCAAATGGCTGCCCAGCCCACCCAGAGCTGCCTGAGGATCAGGTAACCAGGGCCAGCTGAGGCTTGTGCTGCCAGCAGTGGCAGCAGCAGAGGTGTGATGGGTGCTTTGCCTTCCCCTGATCACCAGGTCGTCTCCCACCCCTGATGGCTCCCAGACTGTGAGATGGGGCAGTCCAGGCTGACGGACCTCCTCCCTTCAGTGCGTGAATTTTCATGCACTGGGCCTCTAGTTCACAGATAACAGGGGTTAAGACTCCAACATCTTTTGGAGGGATACAATTCAACTCATAACAACTGAGAGCTCATGGCTAAAACCCTACCTGAAGTTGCCCTCAGCTGAAGAGAGCAGCCTTTCCCAAATAATGTCCCTTTCTCTATATCAACCCACATCCTGTGACTCATCAGTGAAGGAACTGTGTGGGTCTGGTTCCCTGGTCCCAATTCAGGATAACTCTCCAGGGTTCCCCAGCTCCCAAACTTCCTGCAGTGTTGGCAAATATTTCTGCTTGGTCCTTTTTCCTCCATCTCCATATAGGTGTTAGACTAAGAAATATACCACTATAAACTTCCTGCAGGCAAATAGCCAATTCAGAGTCTGCTTCCCAGGTCGTATTACCCATAGCAGGGCGTCTCCACTGCCTGTGCCAGATGCTGCGGAATCAAAGGTAGCAAAACCCATCTGTGCTACCCAGACTTCCTCAATTTCAGAAACATCAGAAAGTATAGAAAGAAAAGCTTACCTCAAATATGACTTGCCTATTGGATCTCCATTTTATGTTTTGTGAGTTGTCTCCATTATTTGTTCTTCCCCAAAATCTCAACCAAAGATCACTCTTTTTATTCCCTAGAAGAAAAAATAAAGAGATTATTATTTATTAAGCAGCAGAATTGCACACCACCCGTGTCACTCAGTAGTTGAGCGTAGACCCGTGAACCCGGAGCTCATGGTTTGATTCCTGGTCATGGCACATGCCCAGGTGCGGGCTTGGTACACAGTAGGGGACATGTATGAGGTGGTTGACCTATGATTCTCCCTCACCATTGATGTTTCTCTCTCTCTTCTCCCTTCTTCCTTCCTCTCTATGAAATAAATGAAAAATATTTTTTAAAAAGTAGTAGAAATGTGAGCTAGGCATTTAGCATGTGACGACATTAAATTATTTCAGCAACACTACTGCCTTTACATTACAAATAGCAAAACTGAGATTCTAAGAGGACAAATAGGGTCCTAGCTCATCTGGCATGCAGCAAATCTAGCAAGAAAGGAAATTTAGGGGCTTCTGATTTCAAAGTCTCTACCACATCAGTGGTTCCCAGATTCATAGTACACAGGTTAGTAAATTAAAAACAAACATAAAAATGGCAAACAGAAATAGAGCTAGCAACTTTGGATAGTTCCAACAACATTAACAAGTGAAAACTTCGATCTACTATTACCACCACTTCATAATATAAAGGGACATATCAACACAGAACATTTCGAAAAGAATGAACCACACAAAAAATGAACCACAAAACAAAGGAGCAGCACTTACAGATTAATTTTTAGTGTAGTGAAAAATATGCCAATGTGCCCTTCATTTTCCCACAGAATTGTGAAAATTTTGTCAAGAACTAGTACAAATCTTAGGATGGGGGAGAAAACTTGGAATCAGTTCTAATAAATCTGGGTCTTATTCACACTAAAGTATAAATGACCTCTCTAGGTTATTCAGCAAAATATTTTGAGTGTTTCACAAGATGTATGTAAGTTAGCTTTGATGTGATCAAACATCACCAAGGACGACATGGGAATGTTACATTTGAAGAAACAAAGTGAAAGCAGAAGGAAATCATATTTTATAACTTGGCTATTTTTCCCGAGGTCTTGGATCTCTCTCAGGACTCACGAGCTGGCAAGAGTCCAACTTCCAATGCGATTTTGCTTTGGCCTATCTATTCACATTTGAAAGTTGAAGCTGCATTTAACAATTTTTATTCAGTGATTAGTTACCTCTGGCAGGGAACTCTAGTTAAAACTCACATATTACTAACAAAAAGCTTATAAAATGTCAGTGCATGGTTTGAAATGTATGATTCTACAATGTTTGCTGAACCTGCTTTTTAATTATTATGGAGAAGTATAATGAACTAATATATTTAGTAATGGCAACAAATCTATCTTGTGCAGAAATGGTGGCTTACATTTACAAGTTTCTTCCTCCCAAGTGCCCCAGCCCCTCCGTACAGTGCAGACAGCTCAGAGGCAAAAGCCCCGTGACTGAGGTTTCATAGGACAGGAGGTACACTGCAGCATTACACTGGATGAGGCTCCAATTCCCTAAGTAGTGAAGGTTTAGAACTGACTGAGGTATTTCATTTGAAGAACAAATATTTTAAGAAGGCTGAGTGCAATTTTAAAGTGGCAATCTTTATAGGCAGCTTGTCATCGTTGAAAGAAGGAAACCAGGGGAATTGGTCAGAGTTAAGTTTGAATCCCAGTTTTACTGCTTACCCAGCAGGGTGATCCTGAATACAGCTTGGTTCTTCTTTGGAAAAGTGGGGATGATAAGGATACCTTCCCACAAGCTTGTAGTACAAATCCAACAAAAGAATGCACCCAATATATGATAGTTACTGTCATTACTTCATCTGTAAAATGGAAGTATTCTGAACCTCAGTATTGTGAAAATAAAAATAATTTAAAAATAAAATAAAGTACATTTAGTGAGAAGTTACTATGTACTTAGTGCTTTGCATGTATTATCGCACTCATTGCTCACAATTGTTGGCCATAAGGAAAATATGATGTGATCCCAGAGAAAGAATGTTCCACCTGCTGAGATGGACTCCCTGTGGTCAGCTGAGGATTCGATTTTATAAATAATGAGAGTCCAGCAGCCCTCTGCTGGCTGGGGCTTCTCATGCACTCTGAATACTGGGAAACATGGCTGGCTGAATTCTCGGCCTCTCACATTAGGCCATCATCATTCATGCTGAGTCAACTATTATAAAGAAGACTCTGGTTTTCTCTTTTGACTAATGGACTTAAGTCTGCCCCATCTCATCAGACCTGCTCCATAACCAATCAGAGCTATGCACCTGGGACCAGCCAGTTAATAACTGACAGATGATACCCACATGGGTAGTGTTTAAATGTATATTAGGAACCAAACAAATAGTATTTAGTTGATCTCTTAGAGCAGTGGTCAGCAAACTGCAGCTTGCAAGCCTCATGAGGCTCTTTGTCCCCTTGAGTGTGGCTCTTCCATAAAATACCATGGCCTTGGCGAGACTATTTTCAAGAAGTGGCATTAGAAGAAGTTGTTTAAGTTTAAAAATTTGGCTCTCAAAAGAAATGTCAATCGTTGTACTGTTGATATTTGGCTCTGTTGACTAATGAGTTTGCCGACCACTATCTTAGAGAATTACTTGGGATGCCCATCTCATCTCTCTATACCTACTTACACCTCTGGCAAATTATTCTGAATGGACTCAAAGTGAAATAATGCACAGTACTCTTAGTTTACACTGCCCCAGGATAACTGTGTCAGTTCCATTCGATGCACAAAACCATTAGGAGCTCCTGAAGAGAGCAAAGATTGTTCTAGATGCTGTGCAAAGAAGTAATTTTGAGATACAGGTCCAGCTGTGTCTCATAACAAGGTCATGATTATAGCTAATTAACAAACAAGCTAGACTGTGATAAGAACTATGAAAATGTGAGCAAAATGTTATGGACACAAAGAAAAAAGTAATTCTCCCTGGGAGAAGAGGGCAATCTACAGAGTGGAAAGGGTACTTGAGTAAGCCTCTGAGCCTAAGCCATCTCTGATGGGCTGAGCAATACCCTCTCCTGAATTCAAACACCATTTCTGTGAATAGGGTGGTATTAATATCTCTTACACAGTCATTTGTTTAGGTAATTTTTATTTTTTATTAAAAATATTTTTATTGATTTCAGAGAGGGAGGAAGAGAGAGACAGAAACATCAATGATGAGAATCATTGATTGGTTGCTTCCTGCATGCCCCCTAATGGAGAATGGTTGCACATGCAACCCAGGCATGTGCCCTGACCAGGAATCAAACTGTGACCTCCTGATTCATAGGTCAATGCCCAACCACTGAGCCATGCCAGACAGGCTGGGTCATTTTCAGCTGCGTCTGGCCAGTTCTGGAAATGTCAGCACACTGCGCCCTCAGAAAAGAGAAGCAGGCGAATGGGAAGAAACGGGAAACCACATATTGGGTGAGAAACACGAAGAACAACCTCCAACCTCTTTAGCTGAACAGTACAGGGCTATTAACCTGGAGTAGCTGAGTGAGCAGCAGGAGCACAGTGCCCTTTCCAAAAGTAATGGGCTGGAATATCAGAAGCAGGGCTACACTTTAGGTACCTGTCAGGACATTTCCAAAAGCATGTACGTTTTCGGTTCCAGAGTCAGTTGACAGGAATTTAACTGGAACTTTTGATTTCTGCACAGGAGGCAAGAGAGGGATGCAATGAGTTGTTTGGGGCCTTCTCAGCTCTCCTTAGCATCTTACTGAATGAAGGCTGTCTCCAGATAATACACTTCAATTTCAGAGGGAGATCAGCATTTCCAGAGGAAGGAAGATAGTTTTTTATTTAAAAAATCGCCCTGAAGCTATAATGATGTCATAGAAAATATGACTTTGGGAGCTAAATGATGTGACAGTCTGTTTTCCTCAGCTGATCCTCACAAAATTCCCAGCAGTCATTTCTGACCCAGGTAGCTTTCGGCTACTCTATTGAGAAACCACCCTAAACAAAGACAGTCACAAGGAAAGTCAGCAGTTGGGGAACAAACCTGGGGAGGCTGAATTCAGAAACCTCAGGAGTAAGGAAGGGAGTAGCTTTTTTCTTTGAAATCGTGCCACTCTAAAGAAGTGTTAAAATGTTGTTATCATCATGCTACTCCTGCTGAATATTACAAATAGCTCCCCACTGCCAGGGAGATAATTTTAGTAAGGTTCCATAATCTGTTTCCCACTTACTTTGCCAGTTTGCTCTCTTTCCTCATGCATTAGTCATTCATTTCCAGCATAAGGACCTACACATTATTCCAAGTACACCATAAATTTCATCTCAACATCTATGGCGTAATGAAAATATCTCCATGACTTGGAGTAATCTAACACTTACAATTTTTTTCAAATTCCAGGACTAATGGCACCTCAGGCTTCTTTCTGGACAATGCCTGCAAGCCTGCTCTGTAAGCCTACAAAGCTTGTGTCCCCCAGCCTCCAAGCCAGACTCTCAAGATTTCCTGGCAAGCCTGTGAGTTTCTAAAAATCTTCAAATAAGTCCTCTTTTGCCCAAGTTATCCAGAGCAATACTGTTAATTTGAATTAAAGAACGTTAATTCATAGGCATTCTTCCTTTTCACCTTCACCTTCCCTATCTTTCCCTGGGCACTTTACATATCCGGCCTTATCCCATTATTTATCCTACGGTTCTGAATTTTTCCACAACTAAATGGAAACCTCTTTTAAAACAGAGCCCATGGCTTATAACTCTCTATGTGCCCCTGTAAAGGGCTAGTTGTTGTCGTGAATAAAACATCTGGACTTTGGTGGGATAATTGACTCTGCCCAGAGATTCAAAGTCACCTTTCTGACCCCAGCATAAAGTACTTTTAACATCCTGACATCAAACTAGTTCTGGAATTTTCCAAATCATTACTAATCCTTTTCCAAACCAGTCTAAACTGTGATGGACAGGATGCAGTCCTGTCTGTAACATTTCCCTGGTGCTGGTGTTTAATAAAGATGGCAGCCCTGTGAACATCCCCTTAAAAACAAAAACAGAATTCCTCCAGAGGAACTTGATTTCTGATCATCAAGAAATGTCCTGGAAAAAAAAGAAAAGAAATGCCCTGGACTCAAGCCTTCATCAGAGTGTCAGGGAGCCCCACACATAGAATGCAAACCTCCCCTCTCCCTTCCATCCAGGAGGTGCCGGGTGGGCTTTGAGTCACACACCTCCCAGCAGCTCATCAGATTCCGGATCCTGGTCTCTTTCTTTCTGATTATCCAATCTATATCCTCCTCTTACCAAGGTTGCTTTTCATGAGTGAAAGAACACTGCTAAGTAAATTACATTTACTGTGCATGTTGCCTTTCATATTTCCACATGGAAAATGCACACATACACACAAGAACACAATTTAACTAAAATATTAATTTGCCCTTTAAAATAATCCCGTATATTATTTTAAAAACTAATTTAATATATACTTTAAAAGGATCTATTTGTTAAAATAAATTGATATTTGAGAAGGAAGTGGTAAAAGAATATGAATTTATACAGTTGTTTTTGGATCCTGTCTGTATAGGTAACAACCTATGACCTTTCTTTGCAGAGACTTAAAACATCTCATTCATGTACACACAGATTGTTAGTACACTCGTAGAAAATGCTGTCAAATATTCTATTTTTTAGTGTAAGAATAACCTCCTTCCTCCCCCTTCTAGTCACTTCACTTGTTAGTCCCTGGGAAACGGACAAAATAGGTGTGTGTGTGTGTGTGTGTGTGGATATATATATATATATATATATATATATATATATATATATATATCCTTCAAGTTTGGACTTAATTTTTGACAAGAAAAATTGTGCTCAAGCCTGAAGCAATCTCAGGGATATTTTCTAATTACAAGAAACATTTCTTCTAGATAACCTAAGAGAAATGAGCCTGAGGTTACATTGAGAATAAATAAATTTCTTTTCAAAGTTCTTAATGCTGAAACTCAGACAGTGAGTGACAATTTAGACTTCAGGTGAAGTCTGTCTCCATCAAGAATTCCTTAGACAACCAAGCACTGCATTTAGAACACTTATTCTCTCCTACACAATTGAAAGTGTCACATGCATAAGAAAGCCAAAGTGTTTTTAAAATTCCAACAAAACAATGTGACACTGTCTTCCCTTTGACTTCTTCAGCTGAATCCTTCACTGCTTATTACTATTATTATTGATAATAAGCATTTTTGTGCCACTAAAATATTCATAGGACTCCTTACAGGTATCCTATGTATAAGCATCCTATTTCTCAAGCCCTCCATAGGGTGAAACAGTTATATTCTGATTTTATAAAGAGTAAAACAAAGACCTCAAACAAAAAAGTAAACTGCTCTTTCCAAAATCTTTTTACTTAACAGAAATTAGAATTCATCATTTTTATCACACATCAACATTCTGAAACACTCTGCAGATTAAAGTACAAAATAAGTCCACCAATTATTTGGATAACAATTTTCCTGCAAGTATCCTCAAAGTACAACCATATTTTCTTGGTAATTTTATCAAAGGAAAAAAAATATTAACCTTATACCCAGACTTAAAATAACCTCCTCCAAGCAACTGCCAGAAACTTCCTTGAAAATGCTGGTTCTTGTTCTAGGAATTATGACACTTGAAGTCATGTATGACAGAGGCCTTGTTTTACCAAGAGCAAGGGAGCAGTCTAGCTATGAATCCACCTGTCCTGCCCATACATCACCACAACACAGCCACCAGCCACAGGTATTTCTCTGACAGGTCAGTAACACATTAGTGCAATTTTCAAACTAGGTTATTTATCAACTGCATATTCCTGATGAAGCCCCTAATGCTAAGAGCAAAATACTGGGTTATTGTCCCCCTTTTAAATGTCAACCCCCTAGTTCCTTTAAACACAAAATGTTGAGAGAAGCAAAGAAGGACAGCAGCTTTGTTGTGGATGCCTCTTGTGATGATGGCGAGGAAGCTCCAGCTTCCGACATGATGTATAGTTTATAGATAGTGCTAAATAAATTATAATTTAAAATAAAGATGAAAAAGTCATTGACTCCCTCCTCTGACTGGCATTTGGCTGATAAAAGTGAGATCAGCATTTATTCTTCCTGCTCTATAAATGGTTATTTCCAGGAGAATCACAGAAAAGCTACTGTACCAGATTGAGTTATTTACAATCTCTTTCTGTTATCTCTAAATGTACCCATTTCAAACAATGTTAGCAATGCATCAAGCATGTTTTTAAAAACGGAAAAGAAGCTTATTGTTTACAATTGAAAACAGAGAGGCGTCGCACTAGCCCCAGGGTCTTCATGTTCCTGGCCTTACTCCAGAATAGAGATCAGGACCCATCCTCAGCCACACCGCTCACCGCACAATGCCAGGGAGCCCTCCAATGACCAACCTTGCCACAAGCTAACGATATAAATATTTTCCTATCAAGCATGAAGGCCTCAGGGTAGGTGTGGGTAAAACTGGTGCAGCTGGGATGACTCCTCTGGACTAGGGATTAGTCAAGCTGTCTGGCTTTTCCTGTCCTGATGACAAATGAAGATATAGTGTTGGGTCTCGAGGGATCATTTGAATAAATGTTATGACAACTGTAGATGTCAGTCTCAGGCTGAGATAGGACTTGGAGCTTCATAGAGAGCTCAGTCACCACCTCCTGCCCCACCTCCTGACTTAGCTGGTCCCACTCCATCAGGGCTATTACCTGTCATGAGGGCCTTCCCTTACTGTCATATCATCTGAAACCCAGGGCAAAGGGTTAGGGTTTTACTACTATTGGCTCACTGATGTTTTACTTAACAAGAGAAATAGAGCAAGCTAAAACATTTTTTTTCTCTGGGTCATGTTGACCAATATGAATGAATCAAGTTATTTTGTTGTTGTTGTTCAAATCAAGATATACTCACTATCTGAACACTAAATATAGTCCTTATAACTTCTGTTCAACTTAGTTTCCCAGGAAACATTATAAGAATACTTTAAAGTTCTCAATATACAGATGGGTACCTAATTGCTTTTTTTTTTCATCTTCAAAGTTTAAATACTTATAAATAGTACTTTTAAAATAGCTGAGAAAACTTTTATGTAAGACTACACAGGAAACAGATGCTTATTCAGTAAATAATGAACATTTTTTCTAAGTGTGAGGGAAATAATGGTGACCAAGACAGACACAGCCACTGGCCTCGAAGAGTCTTCTCCAGGATCTTAAAAAAATTAAGATGTTGCCAACCACAATGCCTTCTATAAAGAAAATCTAGACCAACCATGTTAATCCTAGAGTGGGAGCTCAGTAGTGGTTAAAAAATGATCAGTCCCTCCTGAAACTGACTTGGTTCTCCAGGTATGTCACTATTTAAATGTGGCCTACATTTTCCCATCTCTTTTGATCAAAGTGAATCTTTGTCTCAGCACATGGGCTGCAAGGAGCATGCAGGTACCTTGCTGACAGTGTAAACATTCACTCCTCAGCATACTAAGGATGCAGATTCTGACATTTGTTTTGCCTCGCCTTTTAGGGTGGCATTACAATCCCATAGACAAGGAAAAATAAAGAAGT
Organism: Antrozous pallidus; assembly: GCA_027563665.1. Taxonomy (NCBI): domain Eukaryota; kingdom Metazoa; phylum Chordata; class Mammalia; order Chiroptera; family Vespertilionidae; genus Antrozous; species Antrozous pallidus. The sequence goes on from CM050520.1 coordinate 61,611,836, forward strand.
GTGGGTTATACTAAAGACACACATTGGCCTAAGAGGCATGAGCAATTGATCATCCATCTACTACATTAATCCTAGGACTTGAAGTTACTCAAGTAAAATCTGGGGGACTCCTGTGGTCTCAGATGTTTCAGACTCAAATGTCTATTATACTTTAAGATATTGATCAATAAGTTATAACCTTATGTACTGGAAATTTCCTTAGGATTGCCCATAGGGTGACAAAAGTTGAAACCGGTTGAAATCTAACTGTTCAATTAAGCCCACCTATGATGGGCTTTTCTCTATGGTCAAATACTTTGCTTCAATAGCATTTGTCTTCTCCATATATCATTCCCTCTTGTACTTTAGGAAACAGTTGGGTTGACCAAATAGCAACCCATTACCACCATCATGAATACACATCCACACACACTTTTTTTCACATGGAAAATTCTTAACTATCCTTAAATGCTCAGACCAAATAATCCTTTTCTCAGTTTCCTAGAAGCAGTGCTCCCATAACACTCTACTCATAATTCTATTTTAAAGTTGATACTCTATATTTTAAATCATGCATTTATATCCAGGTTCCCCAACCAATCAATGAATTCTTCAAGGATGGGGATTGTACTTTATCTTTATCCACAAGCCTCACAGTATATTTAGAACACAGTAAGAGCTTAATAAATACTGCACATTTAAAATAAACTCATGGACCACGACATCTTGAAGGAGAGGAGCCGGAAAACATACAGCTGCCGTTCGCGGTACCGGCTGCACCGCTGGGGCTCCTGGAGCACCGGCGCCCAGGTGCGGAGGCGCGCAGAGCCCAGGGAGCGCTAAACTCCAGCTCGGAAAGGTCAGATTTCCCTGGGGGTACTTTGGGCGCGAAACTGAGGGGGCTGGCAGTCTGGGAGATCTGCACCTTGGAACTCAAAACCTGGAGATCTGCACCTGAAATAGAATCTGTGGCTGTTGAAGCTGGTGAACGTGGAAGAGGGCCCTTGGAGCTGGTGGCAGAGTTGATCCCTGGAGCGCAATCGGTTTGGATCTGACAGAGGGGGGAAGCCCGGAAGATTTTGGGAGGGTTCTGGCTGCTAAAACAGCAGTCACCATTAGAGAGGCAGTATTGTTTAGTTCAGGATAAAGAGGACCAATAGACCCAGAAGTCAATCTAGAAACACTGCCACTCAGGGGCCAAATCACAAATTGACTCTTATGTGACAGGGAATTGATTATATTTTCTCTTCGACCTTGGGAATACAGTCTATTTTCATCTACACTTTAGTATCTTTTACTCTACCTCAACTTCACCTTTATACCACCACTCTCTGGCTAACCTTTCCCTATTTAGTGCCTTGTTTCCCTTACACTTTTCCCGCTTTAGATTTACCTAATTCTTTCCCCTTACCCCCTGTTAAAATTTCACCCCACTGATATATCTAATCTCTAACCACCTAATCCAAGTGCATATATACCTCTAGCTTCTCTGACTTCACTATCTTAAAGTGTTTTTAGCCCTGTCCTGTTGTTGTTGTTTACTTGACTGTTGATTATATTGATTTTTTAAGCAGGTTTATGAGATTGATTTGCTTATTCTGTTATTTTGGTTTGTCTTGTAGGGGGGATTATTTTTATTTTTGGTGTTGTTTCTTGTTTTGTTGTCCTCATCTGCATTGTTTTTGAGATAGATTTTTGCTTCTGTGTTCCCTCACCTCTCTTGATATTAGTAGTTGTATGTAATTTGTATCAATCTCCAAGTACTTGTTGCAGGTTTGGTTCGGATTAAGGGCTGTCCTATAGGAGTTTTCACCCCACATTTATAATTTACTCCTTTTATTTCTTTTTTTTCTTCTCCCCCTTTTCCCATTATCATTTTGGCATTCCTGTCTTTCTTTTTTGTGAGTGTATGTGTGTGGGGGGGTCTCTTTCTTTTTTGTGTGAGTGTGGGTGTGTGAGTGTCTGTGTGGGTCTGGGGGAGGTTCTCTTTCTTTTTTCCCACCTATCACCGAATTTGCCTTTCTCTGGTGGTCACCTTTATTTGGAATTACAATTACTTTGACTACATTCCGGTTCAGTGCCTGGTGCGTTGCACCTGGTTGCGTTGTATTTTGTGCCTTTAAATCAACGCAGGAGAGTGAGAACTACATAACCACATACACAGAGAAGAAAGACCATGGGAAGACAAAGAAATAGCCCACATATGAAAGAAAAGCAAGGCTCACCAGAAAAGGAGGTAAACGAAATGGAAGTTAACAACCTGTCAGAGAAAGAATTCAGAGAAATGGTCATAAGGTGGCTGAAAAGAATGGAAGACAAATTTGATAATATGAGTAAGAACCAAGAGGAAATGAGGAAGACCCAGGAAGAAATGATGAAGAGCCATGAAGAAATGAAGAGAAGCCACGAAGAAATGAAGAGGAGCCAAGAAGAAATGAAAAGTGACATTGCTGAAGTAAAGAACTCAATAGGAAGTATTAAGAGTAGACTAGAAGAAGCAGAGGATCGCATCAGTGAGCTAGAAGACCAGGTAGGAAAAAATAACCAAGTAGAGCAGCTACTAGAAAAAAAAATTAAAAAGCAGGAGGAGAGCCTAAGAGAACTTTGGGACAACATGAAACAAAACAACATCCGTATAATTGGGCTTCCAGAAGGACAGGAAACTGAGCAAGGAATAGAAAACCTGTTGGAAGAAATAATGACAGAAAACTTTCCTGGTATAGGAAAGGAAAAACCCACACAAATCCAAGAAGCTCACAGAGTCCCAAGCAAAATAAACCCCAAAAGACCTACGCCAAGGCACATTATAATTAAATTGGCAAACACCAATGACAAAGTAAGAATCTTAAAAGCTGCCAGAGAGAGACAGAAAGTCACCTACAAAGGAACACCCATCAGACTAACAAGTGATCTCTCAACAGAAACCTATCAGGCCAGAAGGCAGTGGAATGAAATCTACAAAGTCATGCAAAGGAAGGGTCTGAATCCTAGAATACTGTACCCAGCAAGGCTCTCAATCAAAATTGAAGGTCAAATCAGGAGCTTCACAGATAAAAAAGGACTAAGGGAATTCGTCACCACCAAACCAGCAATGCAAGAAATGCTAAAGGATCTGCTGTAAAAAGAAATAGGAAGCGAAGAAGGATCACAGGGGCAAAGAACAAAAATGGCAACATATAAGCACCTATCAATAATAACTTTAAATGTAAACGGGTTAAATGCTCCAATCAAAAGACATAGGGTAATAGACTGGATAAGAAAACACAACCCATGTATCTGCTGTCTACAAGAAACCCACCTCCGAAAAAAAGACGCACACAGACTGAGGATGAAAGGTTGGAAAAAAGTTATTCAGGCGAATGGAAATGAAAAAAAAGTTGGGGTAGCCATACTTATATCTGACAAATTAGATCTCAAAGTGAAGGACATAACAAGAGATAAAGAAGGCCACTTCATAATACTAAAGGGAGCAATTCAACAAGAAGAAATAACTCTTGTAAACATATACGCACCCAATACAGGAGCACCCAAATATATACAAAAACTCCTAGAGGACATCAAGGGAGAGATAGACAGCAATACAATCATAGTAGGAGACTTTAATACCCCATTATCACCATTGGACAGATCCTCTAAACAAAAAATCAGTAAAGAAACATCAATTCTCAATGACTCACTGGACCAGATGGAATTAATTGACATCTTCAGATCATTTCACCCCAAAGCCACAGAATATACATTCTTTTCAAGTGCCCATAGGTCACTCTCAAAGATAGACCATGTATTAGGTCATAGGCAAAGTCTCTCCAAATTCAAGAAGATAGAAATCATATCAAGTATATTCTCAGATCACAGTGGCATAAAGCTGGAAATCAACTACAATAGAAACAATCCAAAGAAATCGAAGACATGGAGACTAAACAGCATGCTATTAAACTATGACTGGGTTACTAGAGAGATTAAGGAAGAGATAGAAAACATCATGGAAACAAATGACAATGATAGCACAACAATCCAAAATCTATGGGACACAGTGAAAGCAGTTCTGAGAGGGAAGTTCATAGCTCTACAATCCTACTGCAAAAAACTAGGAACAGCGGCAATAAATTATCTAACCCAACAACTCAAAGAGTTAGAAAGAAAGCAACAAGAAAAGCCCAGTGTAAGCAGAAGGAAGGAAATAGTAAAGATCAGAGCAGAAATAAATGACCTAGAGACCAAAGAAACAATACAGAAGATCAACGAAACCAAGAGCTGGTTCTTTGAAAGGATAAACAAGATTGATGAACCTCTAGCCAGACTCACCAAGAAGCAAAGAGAGAGGACCCTAATAAATAAAATCAGAAATGAAAGAGGTGAAATAACAACAGACCCCACTGAAATACAAAGGATTGTTAAAAATACTATGAACAACTCTACTCCAACAAACTGGACAACCTGGAGGAAATGGATATGTTTCTAGAAAAATATAACCTCCCAAAACTCAATCAAGAAGAATCTAAACAACTCAATAGACCAATAACTGTGGAAGAAATTGAAGCAGTCATCATAAAGCTTCCAGCAAACAAAAGCCCAGGGCCAGACGGCTTCACAGGGGAGTTTTACCGAACATTCAAGGAAGAACTAAAACCTATACTCCTCAGACTATTCCAGAAAATTCAAGAGGATGGAACACTTCCAAACTCCTTCTATGAAGCTAGCATCACCCTAATACCAAAACCAGATAAAGACGACACAATGAAAGAGAATTACAGGCCAATATCCCTCATGAATATAGATGCCAAAATCCTCAATAAAATTCTAGCAAATCGGATCCAGCAGTACATCAGAAAGATCATACACCACGACCAAGTAGGATTTATCCCAGGAATGCAAGGATGGTACAATATCCGCAAATCAATAAATGTGATACATCACATAAACAAATTGAGAGATAAAAATCACATAGTCATATCAATTGATGCAGAAAAAGCATTTGACAAAATCCAACATCCTTTCTTAATAAAAACTCTCAATAAGGTAGGAATAGAAGGATCATACCTCAACATAATAAAAGCCATATATGATAAACCCACAGCACTCATCATACTCAATGGGCAAAAACTACAACCATTTCCCCTAAGAACAGGAACAAGACAGGGTTGCCCACTTTCACCACTCCTGTTCAACATAGTACTGGAAGTATTAGCCATTGCAATTAGACAAGAAGAAGAAATAAAAGGCATCCAAACTGGGAAAGAAGAAGTTAAGCTATCCTTATTTGCAGATGACATGATATTGTACATAAGAAACCCGAAAGACTCCATAAAAAAGTTAGTAGACTTAGTAAATGAGTTCAGCAATGTAGCAGGCTACAAAATTAATGCCAAGAAATCTATGGCATTTCTATACACTAATAGTGAACTTACAGAAAGAGAGACTAAAAAAGCAATCCCATTTACCATCACACCAAAAAAATTAAGATACCTAGGAATAAACTTAACTAAGGAGGTAAAAGATCTATTTGTGGAAAACTACAGGACACTGAAAAAAGAGATAGAGGAAGATGTAAACAGGTGGAAGAACATTCCATGTTCATGGATTGGGAGAATCAACATAATTAAAATGTCCATACTACCCAAAGCAATCTATAAATTTAATGCACTCCCCATTAAAATACCAATGGCATATTTCACAGACCTAGAAAGAACTCTCCAAAAATTCATCTGGAACAAAAAAAGGCCCCGAATAGCCACAGCAATCCTGAGAAAGAAGCACAAAGTCAGTGGGATTTCCATACCAGATTTCAAGCTGTATTACAAGGCAACTGTTCTTAAAACAGCCTGGTACTGGCACAAGAACAGACATATAGATCAATGGAATAGAATAGAGAATCCGGATATCAACCCAATCCACTATGCTCAATTAATATTTGACAAAGGAGGCAGGAACATAAAATGGAGTCAAGACAGTCTCTTCAATAAATGGTGTTGGGAAAATTGGACAGATACATGCAAAAAAATGAAACTAGAGCACCAACTTACACCATACACAAAAATAAACTCAAAATGGATACAGGACTTAAACGTAAGACAGGAAACCATAAAAATATTAGAGGAATCTACAGGAAGAAAAATCTCAGACATATGCCAAAAGAACTTCTTTGATGATACTGCTCCAAGGGCAATGGAAGCTAAAGAGAAAATAAACAAATGGGACTACATCAAAATCAAAAGTTTTTGCACAGCTAAAGAAACCATCAACAAAACAACAAGAAAACCCACTGTATGGGAGAACATATTTGCAAATGTTATTAGTGATAAAGGTTTAATCTCAAGCATCTACAGGCAACTCACCCAACTCAATAAAAGGAGGACAAATGATCCAATAAAAAAATGGGCAACAGACCTAAATAGAATCTTCACGAAAGAAGACAAAAGGAAGGCCCAGAGACACATGAAAACTTGCTCAAAGTCACTAATTATCCGAGAGATGCAAATCAAAACGACTATGCGGTACCATCTCACACCTATCAGAATGGCTTACATCAACAAATCAACAAACGACAAGTGCTGGCGAGGATGCGGAGAAAAAGGAACTCTCATGCACTGCTGGTGGGATTGTAGACTAGTACAGCCACTGTGGAGAACAGTATGGAGATTCCTCAAAAAACTAAAAACGGAGCTCCCATTCGACCCAGTGATCCCACTTCTAGGAATATACCCCAAGAAATTAGAAAGGCGAATTAGAAAGGATATATGTACCCCTATGTTCATAGCAGCACAATTTACCATAGCTAAGATTTGGAAACAGCCGAAGTGCCCATCAGCAGATGAGTGGATTAAAAAACTATGGTACATTTACACTATGGAATACTACGCCGCGGAAAAAAAGAAGGAGCTCCTACCATTTGTAACAACATGGATGGATTTGGAGAGCATTATGCTAAGTGAAATTAGCCAGGCAGAGAAAGACAAATATCACATGATCTCACTCATTTGAGGAATACAATCAATGACATAGACTGATGAACAAGAATTGATCCAGAGACTGAGAAAAGTCCATCAGAATGTCAAACCTCAGGGTAAGTGGCAGGTGGTGAGAGTAAGTGGAAAAGTCAATATACTTGAACTCTTGAACTGAGGTAAGTGATTTGTGTTTTTACATCCCTGACAAAGTTTATATAAAATTATAAAAAAATGGCAGCTAGTCTGACATTGAATTGACATGGCCTAGAGCTTGTCATATCCTATGGAGACCAGTCCTTAGGCTAGGCCCTGCTTAACCTCCCATGACACTATAATACCCTTACATGATATTATTCTACAATGTCATTATAATATTTGATATTTGACAACAGCATATTATACAATTATCCCAAATAAACTTACAAACTAATTCTTTGAATGTTGGGCAGCAACTTAAAAAAGGATAGGAAAGAAATTAATCCCTTTCAGAAGGAATTAAGGCACTGGGAAGGCATCCGAGCATTCTATATTGCCCTTCTTGCCCTTTCTGCCAAGAGGGACTTTCTTGTTACTATCCAAATACACACAGATGATGCCTGAGTTTTCAGTTCCAGCTGTGGCTGAAGCCTTTGGGCAGCTGGCACCATGGATCTGTATCTCGACCAATGGTGTGAGCTGGGCCCTCTCTGGAGAAGAAACCTGGGTCTCCCGAGATATGTGATCAGTACTGGGACCCCGCCAGCAGGCGAGGGGACCCCAAAGCAGGTACTGGACCTTGGAGGCCACAGGGGGGCATAGATTACAAAGGAGACAGAACTGAACCTCACATCACCCTGTTTGGCCCCAGAGGATGGCTGGTTAGCCAGAGACGGGTAAGATTCCTCAGGGAAGGAACAACCTAAGACAGGCACAGTCGCAGAGGGGCCAACAGGAGAGAACTAAAAGGTCAACAGAGGTGGGGCACAGACCCTCATCCACAAACCTTGCAGGAGTTTGAATTCTCAACCCTCCTAAGGGAGGTCTCCTACCCCCACGGCTGCTTCGCCTCCCACACACAACTCATACGGGGACCCAGGTGGCAGACAGAGACTCGACCAGCAATAGCTGCTCTATATCTAAATTCAGTCTATTACCAGGAATGCTTGGGACCTACTCAAAATTGCAAATATTCCTTTCCACTAGTATTCACAGGGTAAACTAAGATTTCTGCTTGAGTATTAAAATTGACAGGAAAATAGTAATCAAGTTTTCAGATTAATTTAAATTGGCCAAGTGAAATACGAGAATACTCAAGAAAATTAGTGTACTGGACAAAAAGCTTTTCCTAAAACATTAACTAAAAAATCTATTAGTAGTTCATCTCACTGTAAAATTGCCTAACATCCAAAGAACCTAAAGCAGTCACTTTGTGTGCAAAAATTAAAATTTAAAATTATCAAGACTGCAATATAAAATTTCCGAAAGTCCCCATTAATCAAAAAGGGGGAGGGGACAGCGGGGTAATATCATGTAAGGGAAAAAAAAAATATCGAGTAAGTAAAATACATCTAGAAAATTCTTACTCCAGTAAATTCCATTTGTAAAAACAATTGCAGGACACCCATGAAAACACACACATGGTGTCAAAATAAGCCAAAGGAAAATCATTTAGGCAAAAATTAAAAAGAATCCCAAGTCTATTTTGCATAGAGGATCCCTTTGTTAACTTTTGGTCGAGAATGTGTTTGTGTGTTTTCAGAGAACAACTCCAAGACTATGTGGGTTCCTGCGACGGTGAGGAACTGATGGATCTGTTCCAGTCACGAGGACGGTCTAGAGATGGGGGACACTGACGACACCTTGCCATGCTAGCAGTCAGCAGCTGTGCATGTCTGCAGGCAGCCCAGGACCAAACCAGAGAGGATGGATCATGCATTGACACGAGATGTCCACCATCTGGATACCATTGCTGACTTATACACATAATGAATTATTTGACACTGAAACTGGGACTCAGAAAAGTTGGACATTGAAACTGAGACTGAAACACTTTTTGTTCTTATACATTTATTTCTAGTATGCAGAGGCAAGATATTTGTGAAGAAAAGAAACAGGGGAGAGTGATTGATATAGAGGCAGGATGGCCTTGAACAGGCTATCAAGCTACAGGGGGAGGCTTGGGTGGATTGGAGGCAGATACGGGGGGAGATCAACTGAAGGACTTGTATGCATGCATATGAACATAACCAATGAATGAAAGACACTGGGGCGGGGAGGGGGGGAAGCTGGGGATATGTGCTGGGGGGTGGGGGAGGCTGGGGGGAGGATAAGGGGGAGGGGGAAAGGAAAACATGTACTACTATTACACTGCAAAAAATCAATAAAAAATAATTAAAAAAAATAAATAAAATAAAATAAACTCATGAACCAGCAGTCAATATATTTATGAACATTTTCATTTCCACAACTCAATCATTAAGTTGTTGAGACTAAACATTAATCAATTTTTTTCAAAGAGGATGCACCTCAAAATGTTTGCTTGGGTTACCCCCCTCCAAAAAAAGTAGTATTGGTGTCAGAGTAAGCTCTGTATTTCACTCTGAGCAATTCAGAACTTAGACTATTTTGTAATAAAAAAAATACTATAAAGCTGGAGGCTACAACTGCAAATTTTAATTTTATGATGAGACCCAGGAGAACATGATAAATTTCCCATGTCTGGGAACTTTTCAAAAGACAGATGATAAAGGAATACTATATTAACGATGAGACCAGGTGCAACAATGGATTGAAAAGTATGCTCTTGTGTTATTGTCACAGTTTCCCTTTGCTATGGGTGTCAGAAGTATATAGCATTTGTAAACGGCAACATCATCCGTAAAGAAACCTTTAAAATAAGTGAGATTATACAACCATCAGTCTCTTCTCTCAAACATGTGCCACCTGCACTGACATACTCCATTTATGAGTCAATTATTTGAACAGGGTGGCTGCCTTAAATTTTCAAAGCTCATTCTGTTCTTCAAATCTTAGAATTATGGTTTCTTATTAAAAAAATAATGAAAATATTTGCAAGAGCTACATAAATAATGTGAAATAGATTTTGAAAAATCAGGTCCACTCTACATGTCTGAGCCAAAGTCCTTGAAAGCAGGTGTGGGTGGGTGGTTGAGAAGAGATTAAGAATGCACTTATGCAGAGAGGGGGAAAACCAAGATGGCAGTATAGGTAAAACCTGGGCTTTTGTCCCACACAATTAAGAGAATAGAACTGGACAGAATAGACACTGTTCAGAACCACAGGAAGGCTGGCTGACTGGAAGATCGGAAATTGGAGGGTCAAAGAAGTGCACAAGGATAATCAGAGCCTCTGCAAAGCCCAAGTAAGGTGGAGACTCCCACACGCCAGAGGACAGGGTGTCAGAATCTGGCAAGGGTGCTCTGGCAGAAAGGAGACAGGGGCTCCGGGCTGCGCTGAACCCAGTTCCGTTTGCACTCAAAACCTGGGGAACCAGGCCCTTACGGGTAGAACCTGGATTGTGGGTGGAATCCCAGGAGAAGAACCAGAGGCAGACCTCTGTAGGCATGCACGTGAGTGCGCACAGAGGGGACAAACTGGTCGCTGGCTGTGTCTGTTGGGAGAAAGGAGCTCCGGCCAGAGGCGGAACTTCGGGGGTGTGCTCGAGTGCTCACAGTGAGGGCATTCTGTTGACTGAGTGGCTGGCGTCTGGTGGAAGGGAAAAGGAGTTCCGATTGCACTAAACCAGGTGCCAGGCGAAAATCTGAGATTCCGGATTCATTGGGGACTGGACTTTCTGGTGGCAGGCAAAACGCGAGGGCACCATTCTCACAGAGGTGCCTGCAGCAATTGCCTGCAGACACTAGGACCCGGCAACCTCCTGGGCCAGGGCTGACTGGAAGCCAAGGCTGTTGGCTCCATCCTGAAACTCCACCCCACCCAGAAACTCCACCCCATCCAAACTGAGCACAGAGACTTTGGCAAGGTTGCAAGTCCAGGCGCAGAAGGCTGTCTCCTAGAGTAGACACAGCTGATAATCACAGTCATTTGGCCTGGAGGTCAATTTCCCCCAGTGATACCAACAACAAACAAGACTTATCTGCAACAAGGCTGTATACACAGTCCACAAAGGGGTGCACCAAGAGTGTACACCTCAGGTAACAGGGGAGGCCGAGACACCTAGCACACAAAGCTACCCAACCAACTCAGGGAAGTAGTGAAAATGGGGAGAGAAAGAAAAAGATTGCAAACAAAAGAAATGGAGGAAAACAAACAACGGGATATAGATTTCAAAACCACAGTAATAAGGTATTTCAAGAGGCTTCTAGAAAAAGCCGATAAGCTCAGCGAGAACCTCAAGGATATGAAAAAGGACCAACTAGAAACTAAACATACACTGACTGAAATAAAAAATATTTTATAGAAACCCAACAGCAGACTAGAGGAATGCAAGAATCAAGTCAAAGATCTGAAATACCAAGAGGCCAAAAACACTCAACCAAAAAAACAAAAAGAAAAAAGAATACAAAAATTTGAGGATAGTGTAAGAAGCCTCTGGGACAACTTGAAACATACCAACATCAGAATTATAGGGGTGCCTGAAGAAGAGAAAGAGCAAGATATGGAAAACATATTTGAAGAAATAATGACTGAAAACTTCCCCCACATGGTGAAAGAAATAGACTTACAAGTCCAGAAAGCTCACAGAATCCCAAGCAAAAGGAATCCGAAGAAGACCACACCAAGATACATCATAATTAAAATGCCAAGAGCAAAGGACAAAGAGAATATTAAAAGCAGCAAGAGAAAAACAATTACCCACAAGGGAGCACCCATACACTTGTCAGCTGACTTCTCAACAGAAACTATGCAGGCCAGATGGGAGTGGTAAGACATTTTCAAAGTGATGAAAAGCAAGAACCTACAACCAAGATTACTCTACCCAGCAAAGCTATCATTCAGAATTGAAGGCCAGATAAAGAGCTTCACAGATAAGAAGCTAAAGGAGTTTATCAACACCAAACCAGTATTATATGAAATGCTAAGAGGTATTCTTTAAGAAGAAAAAGGTGTCTGCTTCAAACTAGAGCATGGATGGAACTGGAGAACATTATGCTAAGTGAAATAAGCCAGTCAAAGGAAGATAAGTATCACATGAACTCACTCATTTATGGAATACAATGAATATAAATTGATGAACAAAAACAGATCCAGAGACAGAAAAGCATTGACTGTCAAACCTCAGAGGGATGGTAGGGGAGGGCGGAAGTAAGGGGAAGAGATAAACCAAAAGACTTTTATGCATGCATATAAGCCTAATCAATGGACATGGACACCAGGGGGGGAGAGGGCGGGATTGGAAGGGGTAATGGGTGATGTGGACACATATGTAATACCTTAATTTTTTTAAAAAAGAATGCACATATACATAACCATGGAAACAGACAATAGTGTGGTGAAGGCCTAGGGTGAGGGCAGGTGTAGGCCAGAAGTGGTCCAACAGGGGAAAGGGAGATCTCTGTAATACTTTCCACAATAAAAAAATATATATTTATTTTAAAAATAAACATATATTGACATCAGGGCAATCAGCTGAGTCTGAAAGATCTCATCTTTGGAAACACACATCCAAAGCAGGATTTTATGGCATGAAACAAGATTATTGACTATTTCATCTCACCTAAAATGGATTGAACCAGAAGGAAAGGCAGAAGCAATATGCTAAAGTAGAATCGTGATTGGGTTGTTTTAGCAGCTTAGGCCATGCAACTATTTACCGTAAACCACTCTGGTCAAGGGAATCAGGAAATGAATGTTCTAGGCCATATGCTGCAAGTTGCAGCATTATGAGGTACTTCAAGTCTGTAATATGAAGATGATGCTCAGAACGTAAGGATTGCAACCAAGGATTTCTTTCAAGCACTTGAAAAGGAAAACAGCAACCTTATATACAAACACAACTATTGCCCCAAGCCTCTACTGAAATGGGTTGGCCCTCTGAATTGGCAAAAATGTAAGTAAAGGCCAGAACTTTCCTAACATAATGAGAACTCTGCCTCCCTCTTTCTAGTGCATAAAGCACATGGCGTTCACACTAGCCAGCAGCATGGAAGAGTTGCACCATGGATAGTTGTTTAATCAATTGTCTGTGAGCCAGCACCTGCAAAGGCCTGGCTTTAAGACATCTGGTATTTGAAAAAGACAGTCTAATGGACCTGCCAAATACTCGTTTTCTTCGATTCTCCAAGCTTGGTACATTTTAAGTTAGATCATCAAGAAGCAATGTACTTGCACCAAATTATCTCAGTTCTTCATAGAAATGCCTTCACTGATTGATGACACAAAGTTTTGCCCTGAGCAAAACTGAGGGTCGATATGGAAACTGTCTCATCAGTGTTTCTATTGTTTTTGTAAAGCTGTAGCCAGGCAGTGTCCACTATGCTTGCAAATACTAGTTTTTAAAAGGCTCACAGAAATTCATCTCACTTACCTTTATTCCAAGAAAAGGTTTATTTGTTTGTGTGATGTCCAAGCTTTCTTTCGTCTGTATTGAACATCAAGTAACTGCTGAAGTTTACTTTTAGATGCTTGGAAACTCATAGCTGAATCCATACATCCCTTAACAATTAACTCACCTAGGTTTAATGACATTACTATTTTGGGGTAGATTTTTTTTTAGATAGCATAATTTATATTATGGGTATCATCAACTACCCATTTTACACGATGTTTTAACTCGGGAGCTGCTTTAAATCTTTTGAAAAATTTAAAGGCATGTATCTGAGAGTGAATAGCAAAGGAAGCAAAATTCACTGAACATTTTCCTTGTTCCAAGTAGTTTACATATATAACCATAGGTGTTACTCAATAACACATTCTTCCGTTTTAAAGATGAGGTTTAGGTATATCAAATAACATAACCTATGCAGCAAAAGTAGTAAGAGTAAAAGCTTACATTTGAACCCAATCGTTTCTGGTTTTATCCAAAACACATACTCCTATCTATGGCTCCACTATCTATCTATCAAACATTAATTTTTATTTTATTTTTTTCTGCACAGGCTCATCATGTAATATACTTATTTTTTATTTCTTAAGGAGAATTCATTTAGCTATTGATTATACATAGCCTTTCTCGATACTCTTTTCTTTCCATTTAAGAAACTGGAATATATCATGATGAGCATGATTCCAAAAGAAAACTACTGGTTCCTCATCTAGAGAACAAATACATACTTAATTGCTTGACACTTTATTGAACACAAAGCAAGGTTAAGCATTACTGCCTTCATGGTACAGAGCTGAAGCAGGAACCCAAGTAGAGGGAGACAATACAGCTTTCCTTCATGGGGAAAATATGCCCCTCATAGTCCTGTTTTGTGGTGGGAAGACTAACCCATGTTCTTTCGGTTGCCGTAGCCCCTAGGATGGGTGTCCTTCCAGTCATCCCACTCCTGAGCTTGGTCACGTGTTTGCTCATCATCCACTTCCTCCTTTTGTCTCTGATCTTCCTTTCCCTGAGTTACTCTTTTAACCTCACAAGTTGTCTCAGGTATTCCCTGAGCTGGTAGTGTTCCACATTTCCCATACTGGTCATACCAGTCGCTCACCGTCATAGATGCCAGACTCGGATAACCAGCTCCAAATACTTTGGCTTGGGTCACATTCCGAGTGAGAATGAAGGGTCTCCTTGTAGGCCTGTCCTGAAGAGATGAAGTCGATGCCTCTGATGAAGAGCCTCTTCCTCTCAGGATTGTTATCTCCTGGTCGATGCTCTCAATCTCTTCTAAGCTGATAACAATCCACCTTCGGAGGTGGAGGAGGTAATATTCACGAACATTCTCATCATCTACTTGGTTGCTTTCCACGGCAGATCTCATTGCGGACAACCTCTGCTCCACCTCCTTCCTCTGCTTGTATCTCTCTATTTTAGTCTGTCTTTTAGTTGCCATAGCAAGGAGACTAGGATGGGCCACGGATGAAATAGCAGGGCTATTTTCAGTCGGGTTGTTGTTGGTTTGGGGCAACTCGAACTCCGCCACGTGATAGAACTGGCACTGAGTTAAGTAGTTTACGAAGCGGTCCCGAGCCCACTGCAAATGATCTAGACGCTTTTTGGGGTTGACTTGCTTCATGGCCAGCGCTCCTTGAAGTGCTGGCACCAGCAGGTACTTCAGGTCTGTGGAAGCAATCTCTTCCAAATCTTCGTTTCGGCTGAACAAGTCGAGCTGCGATAACATTTCGGCTGCCTTCTCAAGTTGCCTTAGCCCCTCTGATACCTTCTTTTGTATTATCCGGGAAGTGCTGGGTTCAGCTGTCTCTTCCACTTCATCCAGAAGTTGTTTGCTAGTTTCGAACAGCTCTGGGAGCCGAGGCAGTGACTCTTCCTTTGCTGTTGACATCTTGGGAAAGGGATAAACATAAATTGTTACATTAAGTTTATATTGAGCTTGATTATGTTAATTAGGTAAATATCTATTCCCCTTTGCAGAACTGTTATGTAGTTAAAATCAAGTCATGAATGTACTTTGAGAAAATTTTTAAATGATATACAAATGTGATGTTTTATTACCTATTACTCCATTATATTGATCAATGCAAGATTTGAATTACTGTATTAAAATCTAATGGTTGTATGTGAGCATGTAATTATAAGTCTGGGGTGCTCCACTATTCGCTCTATTAGTGTTCAACAATGATTTTTAATCAACTGGAAAGCTGAAAAGGGCTTTGATAAAAGCCCCTTGAATGTGAAATACTTTACTGAAGTTCATCAACAAATGACATTCTAAATTAAACTTCAACTCATAAAATTCCTATTCTGAAGAAGAAATCATTCACTACCACACATATAGCAGCTTCTTACAAGCCATATGAAAGCATGCATTTGAAAATCCTATAGTGGTCCTCTGACCTGCAAACAGGCATTTCTAAGATGGATAGAAAAACTATCCCTTTTCTGTGTCCTGAGGAATAGCCAGACTTTATGAAATGATCCATGGTCTCTAAGCACAGACAAGAACAGTCTTCATCACAGCCTGAATCTTCAGCCAATATTAAAGTGCAACCTCATTATGCTTGATCCTATTTCATTAATGTCTCTCTCTCTTTCTCATTCCAGCTCTTTATCCTTCCAGAAAATGACTTTTGCTATTTCAAATCTGACATTAATTATATTGTTCACATTGTGTGTTAGCCTTATTTCCTTTGTCTTATAAGAAAATATTTTAAAACATGCTGCATTAGAAACCATGAACATTTTTCTAAGCATCAACTGCAAGTATCACACAATGAAAAAACATCACCATAATGAAAAAAATCTGGTGCTGCTTCATTAAGAAGGTATACATCTTAGGATGGACATTGCAGGCCTGGGTGCTACTTAAAGGTGCTACTTTGATAGGACTTTTAGCTAATTGTAGACAAAATATCTCTTTTATTTTTAACTTAATGAGCTGCAATAATATCTTAGCTCAACCCCTGCCCACAGTTTACCATCACTAGTGGTTGGGGTGAGTATTTATTTTACTTTTCATTGTAGTTCCAGAGGTCCTTGGCCATTGGCCAAATCAGATATCATATGGTAAGAAATTTCCTGGGAGCTCCTGGTGCTTTATAAAAATAAATACAAATAAAATAATATGTGACCCTTAAACTATGGTAGTAAAAACAGTTCCAAGCAGTCACTGATAGTCTATTAATAGAAGTGGTAGAAAGAAAAGTTGGGGTTTCAAAGATGAGAAACACATCTCTTTCTTAGAGGAGTATCTCTCATCCAAAAGACCAACAACGAGGGAACTGCCTGCTGAGCAGGTTAAGCACGTCTGGAAAACTTCACAGCCCCCTTAATGCCAATGCAAACACAGAAAAAGTAGCAGGAAAATAAAGAAGCATGTGCATATATTTGTCAAGTTTCATTGTCAGGAAGCAGAGCCTGAGGCAAAGACTTGGATACAATTTGTAAGAGAGAGAAGGAAGCAAAATGGACAGGGAGAGAGTGCCAAGCCAGAATGTGGTGTCAAGTGAAATCTGTTGGTCTGATGGGTTGGGAATAGGCAAGACTCTAGAACAAGAGTCAACGGTTTTTGTTTTCTGCTTTTCTGTAAAGAGCCAGATAGTCTTTCCTGCAACTACTCAACCTTGCCATTGTAGATGTAAACAGCCATAGCCAATAAAATAAACGAGCCTGGTTTGTTCTAATAAGATTTATCTACCAAAAAAGTAAGACAGATTTGGAGGAGGAACCATAGTTTTCTGACTGCTTCTCTGGAATACAAATCCTACCACAGAGTAGTGTGCCCACGCCAGAGGCAAGGAGTTTGGCATTTTACAGTGTGTATCAATCAGTCATCATCTCTGGAGCTAGGGTGGGGGTGGTGCCCAGGCTCCAAGACAAGGTGGTTCCCATCAACCAGGACAGTCGTTCTCAAGCTTCACTGTGAATCAGAATCACTTGGGGCTCTACAAAGGACAGGTTTCTAGAGGGCTCCAACCTAGAGTGTCTGTTTCAGTAGTTCTGGAGTAGGTTCTGAATCTGTGGTAGTAGCAAGTAACCAGGTGAAATTAATGTTACCTTTTTGAGAGCCACTCCTTTTGATCAGATGATTCTCCGGAGGAGGGGCTACTGTGAGCACTTTGCAGCCAACACAACGCTAGAGGCCTGATGAACTTGTCTGGTAAAGAGTATTTCAGCAGGGCACCAACAGCGTCCAGTGTAATATTTCAAGTGTGCAGTATGGAAACATGTATTTTGAAAAATAAACCTCTGAATAAGAAAATGTTTATTCATGCCACATTCTCCTTTTGATGAGGCTGCGCAATCTTGAAATATCACTGCCTAGTGCCAGTGGTCAGCAAACTCATTAGTCAACAGAGCCAAATATCAATAGTACAATGACTGAAATTTCTTTTGAGAGCCAAATTTTTTTAAACTTAAACTTCTTCCAATGCCACTTCTTCAAAAATAGACTTGCCCAGGCTGTGGTATTTTGTGGAAGAGCCACATTCAAGAGGCCAAAGAGCCACATGTAGCTCTCGAGCCACAGTTTGCAGACCATGGGCTTAGTCTATTATGATCCAACTATTTCTTAACACTGAGTTATAGCCTTCTGAGCATCTTTACTTATTCATATTTGTTTTCTACTATGTGTTTATTGATGCATCCATTGGTATTGGTTAGCATATGAATCTTTGTTAAATTCTAATCTCCTTGAGAGCACATTTCATATTTTTTACTAATTTTATAGCTATCAAGAGAAGATAATTCTATTTCTTAATAGCTGTTTTGAGTCAATATTTCCCAGGGAAAATGAAAATCATAGTATATGGAAAATCAGAATTTTTTTAGTACCTCCCATAAATTCTACCTTGTTCTTTACCTATATTTCTGTTAGTATAAAACATATTCCCAGACAACTGAAATTAGTAGCATAAACAGTGAATCCCACTAAATTTGTCCTCATTTGCATTATCCCCCAAGTATAATGCCTTCCCATGAGCGCTCTAATTTTGGTTCACAGATTCACTGCAAGGAGACTGAAGCCAGGAAAAAAATCTTAATTTGTGCATTATGAAGCCAGCTCTCTGAGCTGCCGACAGTTTGAGGGGGGATATATAGATCACTTTGTCCTGAACTGTGTATTTAAATATTGATTTATCTTTCTTAATATCCTCAAAGACAAAGCAGAGAAATGTGGCTTGGAGTTGTGAGTACTTGACTATTTAAATCAGCTTCTAGAGTGAAATTAATTCTGGATAAAGGGCAGGGATTAAGAAAATTATTTCAAACACAAGTGTTCAGATAATTACACACACACACACACAGTAAACCAAGGAGTAAGTAACCAGGAGGGTGGCTCAATTAGTCAGAGCTGTTGGAGATTGAAGGGCTGAATAAAATGAAAAATTATCTACATTAATAAAAGGTAAATATGCAAATTGAACATACCTCTGCTACACCCACCAGCCATGCCCACCAGCCAATCAGGAGCAAGTAAGCAAATTAACCCAACCATGATGGCTGCAGCCATGGAGTCAGCAGGAGGCTTGGGTTTCCCCAGCAATGGAGGAAGCCAAGCTCTGGCCTCCGTTCAAGGCTACAAAGTTTCAATTACAGAAGATAAAGTGTGGATACCAAGGCCTCTGCTTGGGTCACTTGGGGGAAACCACCAGCCTGCAAACCAGCACAGGCCCCTCCTCAAACCGCCCCAGACTCCAAGGGAACCCCCACCCTGATCCAGGACACCCTTCAGGGCAAACCAGCCAGCCCCCACCTGTGTACCAGGCCTTTATCCTAATAAAAGAGTAATATGCAAAAAAAATTTGGCCATCATTCCAGCACACAAGATGGCTGCCCCCATGTGGGCACAAGATGGCCAGCAGGGGAGGGCAGAAGGGAGGGACCAGGCCTGCATGCGAAGGCAGTTGTGGGTGACCAGGCCTGCAGGGGAGGGCAGGTAGGGGCAATCCGGCTGGCAGGGGAGCAGTTAAGTATTGATCAGGCTGACAGGGGAGTGGTTAGGGGGTGATCAGGCTGGAAGGCAGAAGCAGTTAGGGGCAATCAGGTGAGCAGTTGGGAGCCAGCAGTCCTGGATTGTGAGAAGGATAGGACTGCCTGTTTAGGCCCGATCCCAGTAGGACATCCCTCAAGAGGTCTCAGATTGGAGAAGGTGCAGGCTGGGCTGAGGGACACACACCCCTGTGCAAGAATTTCGTGCAATGGACCTCTGGTCATATTATATAGATCAACATAATGTAAGCTAACATAGTGAGTTTCAGCCAGAATGTTTTAAGAAGCACTGGTAAAGAGTCAAATACCAAGCAAATTAATACAAGCAAGACAAGAGCTGAATTATAAGCCATAGGTAAAGCTAAGATCCATTTTTTTTAAAAAGAGGAATTAGTATTCAAGAGATCATAAAAAGAAAACAAAAGGATGCAGGTAAGTACAAAAAAGAAAGAGAGTAAACATAAATGGGGAGTGCAGTTTTTATCCCTCAGAATATGTAGAGGCATAAATTAAAAATCAATGGTATTATTTTGTAAGGATGAACTTGAGCATACATAACTTACAAACTCAACCCCTCTTAGATATATAAGCTAGAGAAACTTATAAATGTACACCAACAGACATGACTAAGAGTGTTCAAAGCAGTGTCATTCATAAAAGTAAACAACTAGAAATAACCCCCATACCTATTTACAGAAGAATGGATATATTGTGTTATATACACATAATAGAATATTATACATCAGGAAAAATAAATGAACTGTAATTACATGTAATAACACAAATGAATCTTCAAAATATAATGCTGAGTGAAGAAAATGAGCCATATAAATCCTTCTTCCACTTAAGCTATAGAAAGCTGTAAGAAAAAGCTGTTCCTATTCTAATGACAACAAAAACCAGATGATATACAAGATCATAACTTCTACTGAACCCACCAGGGAGCCGAGGTCATCATAAGGCAACCACAAGAACTGAATTTCCACTAGAGGCAATCCCTTCCAAGGAGAGAAAAGACATAGACATTATTTTCCCTTTGCTAGAGTGCTAGAAAAACAGGGAGCCACTTCAGAAGGTGGTAATTAATCAGGTACATGTTAATAAAATTTTAAAAGCCATCTGTAAGCTAGTATGTAAACTTAGAACAGTGGTTCTCAACCTTTCTAATGCCATGACCCTTTAATACAGTTTCTCATGTTGTGGTGACCCCCAAACCATAAAATTATTTTTGCCACTATTTCATAACTGTAATTTTGCTACTGTTATGAATCGTAATGTAAATATCAGTGTTTTCCGACGGTCTTAAGCTCTACAGCAGCGGTTCTCAACCCGTGGGTCATGACCCACGGGTTGAGAACTGCTAGCAGGGTCGCCTAAGACCGTCGGAAAACACTGATATTTACATTACGATTCCTAACAGTAGCAAAATTACAGTTATGAAGTAGCAATGAAAGTAATTTTATGGTTGGGGTCACCACAACATGAGGAACCATATTAAAGGGTCATGGCATTAGAACGGTTGATAATTACTGACTTAGAATAACCACGAGCCCCAGACATAGGGTGGTTCATACTCACATACCTGCTCTTGTTCCCTGGGCTCCCAGAGTGCTCTAAGGAAAGATAAGGTGAAGAACAGGAGACCAGAGAGCTCTCCCTTCAGTGATGCAGGCATACAGAATGTGAATAGCTTCTGCTTGGATTCAGGTACAAAACACCTTGAACTTCCCTGGACCATCTCTCACAAAAAGCAAAATCCTCAGCCACTTGGGGAAGGGCACAGGAAAAGAGATAAAAGTAAAATCCACCTGCCTCTGAAGAAGACTGTGACAATCCCCTTCCTGCCACTACCTTTTCCAGGGCACGGTAGAAACAAAGTTGTCTTCCCCAGGTCAGAGAAATGAAAATCTTCATGTCTCAGGGTGCTGCATCAATACAAAGCAGAAGTCTGCTACCCTAGGGGAGGGTCAGGAAATACTTCTACTACCCGCCATAGATACAAGGTAGAGTTTGCTTAATACAAGTACATACAGTTTGCTTAATACAAGTATAATTGACAGAAACACTGAGACTGTCCTATAGACAGGGCCCAGATGCTTAGGTCCTGGCTAAAGTCAAAACTGACCCAGAAGAACCAAAATATTTCCTGGTCGCACAACAAACTTAGTAGCTAGTAACAGGAATAACAGGAAAGAGTGTGGAGAGAGATCCTTGCAACATAGTCATACTGGGACTCCTGATAGCTGAAGATAGAGCAGGCGCTCAGAGAACACGTGTCCAGTACTCCAGACCCCACTGGGAAATCAAGGTAATAGCTGTTCACTGATGGAGGAACTTGAAACCTGTGGTACAATGAGAGTAACTATAGCAACAACAAAACAATAACTCAGTTGAAATAGTGACTTGACTGACTCAAACCCCCAAATTAACAGTCTGAACAAAGGGAGAAATGCCCATTTCCAGACAAATGCTATCTTCTTCATCCTGTCCTGTCTACAAATAATGTCCCATAGTCAATAAAAAATATGAGACAGACAAAAAACTCAAAAAACCCCCAATTTCCAAGGGATAAAGCAATAATTAGAATCAGATTCAGAGGTAATTCAGGTGTTAGTTCTATCAGATAGAGACTTTAAAATAATTATGATTAATACGCTAAAGGATCTAAGGGAAAAGTTTTATGACATATGTAAAAAGATGAGGCATTTTAGCAGGGAGATGGAAACTATTAAAAATGTCAAATAGAAAAGCTATAAATAATAACTTAATATCAGATATAATTCTTTCAACAGACATATCAGTAGACTGCATATAGCTAAGGGAAGAATCCATGAACTTTGGGATAGTTCAAAATTATCCCAACTTAAGAACAATGTAAAGGAAAGAGGGATGGGGCGAGGGGGATAGGGAGAAAGAGAAAGAGATGAACCAGAACAGAGTATCCAACGCTGTGGTACAATATCAAATAATCTAACATATGTAGTTGGAGTTCAAGAAAAAGAAGAACAGACTTCTTGTTAAAAATTTTTCGAGTTAGAAGGTGATGAAACATCGTAATTAAAGTGCTCAAAGGAAAAATACTCTCAACCCAGTAGTCTATATTTAGCAAAGTCATATATCATAAAGAAAGGCAAAACAAAGACTATTTTCAGATGAACAAAAGCTAAGACAACATAATGCCAGCAGATCTGAGCTGCAATAAATTTTAAACTAAGTTCTTAGGCAGAAGGAGAATGGGATCATAGGCAAATTTAGAAATGCATGAAGTATAAAGCATCAGAAATGGTAAAATTAGAGTAAATATAAAGTTAATTATTTTTTCTTACTAACTTTAAAAAAACATATATAGCAAAAATGTATTACAGGGCTTATAACATAGAAGAAAAATGTATAACAATAGTAAAAAAGTTGGGAGGGAAGAAATGAAAGTGTTCTAAGGTTCATATGCTCCACGTGAAGTGATAAAATGTAATGTGAAGATACACTCTAATGACTTAAAGACATATTGTACATCTCTGAGCAATCACATATAACTAAAAATACAAGTGGTGGTGAAATAAAATTAAAAAATGTTCAATTAATGAAGGAAAAATGTCAGAAAAAAACAGAAACGTGAACAATAAACAGATATGACAAAAACAAAGATGGTATATTTCAATTGAACTAGAAATAATTTCAAAAAATGTAAATTACCCGAATTCTCAAATTTAAATAATTCACAGAAACTGAACCATAACATAATAGCATTTTTATAAGCCTCAAAAATGATTTAAACTATACAATATCCTTTCTAAGAATGTTATGTCTACATAATTATGTAACCCTTTAAATTCTGAATGGGAAAAGTCACACTACATGTAACTTCTGGAAAGAGAGAGGCAGTGCAGTAGCTGTGGAGAATTGGGGTGAAATTCTGGTTCTTGAATTGGCTATTGAGTGTACTAGTAGACTGCATTAATATGTTTTCACATTCTCAAATATATTACTTGTATTTTGTCATATGTATTAAAGAAAATACTTTTAAAAAGAAGACTGTTTAATAGCTAAATATAGAAAAGTACCTCAAAGCAAGCTAGACTGATTTTCAAAAGCAGAGGGAGAAAGGGTTTCTAAACTATGCTAAAGTGAGAGATTCCATAAAAATTTATTTCAACAAAAAATGTCTTTTAAAAAAAATATATTTTTATTGATGTTTTACAGAGAGGAAGAGAGGGATAGAGAGTTAGAAACATCTATGAGAGAGAAACATTGATCAGCTGCCTCCTGCACACCTCCTATTGGGGATATGCTTGCAACCAAGGTACATAGCTGGTGGGCGTAGCGGAGGTATGTACAAACTAGGGACCTTTCAGTCTGCAGGCTGATACTCTATCCACTGAGCCAAATTAGTTAGGGCTCAACAAAAATGTCTTAATTATATATTCTATGTGCAAGATGCTGAGCTACTCATTGGATATAAAATTATGAATAAGACATCATTCCCAACTTGGACAGTTTACAACATAGTAGAGGAGTTCATTGTCAAATCTCTATGTAGGTACAAAGAAAGAGTCAGTGGAAGTACAGATGAAACAAGATTGGCCATATGTTGACAACTTCTGAAACTCTGTGATGGATGCAAGGTGTTCATTATATTATTTTTCCACATCTATATATATTTGAAATTTCTCCTAATGAGAGTGGGTGTGCTTGTTTTATTTTTTTTTACAAAAACTATCTGGTTCAGTACTTTTAATACAAAATGGGATCAGAATTTGTGAACTATTGATAACCAGTGAAAAAGACCAGGTGATAATTTCATGATTCCAAAGTTCCTGACAGGCTAGAACAATGGGCTAAATAAGAAAGTAAAAATATAATAAAGATGCAAGAAAAAGAAGTAAAAAGCATACATATTGGAAATGAATAAACTGTGTCTACTTGCAAATGACATGATTGTATATACAGGAAATCTCTCAAAGAAGCTTCAAATAAACTATTAAAACTAATTAGTGAGTGTGCTGGCTTAGTAGCACAATTGGTTAGAGCATCATCCTGATACAAGGTTGTGGATTCAACCTCCCATCAGGGCACATACAAGAAGCAACCAATGAATGCATGAATAAGTGGAACAACAAACCAAAGCTTCTCATTTCTCCTCCTCCTTCCCTCCCCTTCCTCCCTCCCTCTCACTGTAAAAAGCAACAAACTAATCAGTGAGTATCAAGGTTGAAGAATACAATGTCAATCTAAATACTTAATCATATTTCTATATACTAATAGTGAATAATCACAAAATTAAATTTTTGAGTTACCATTTTCAATAGCACTCAAAAAAGGAATATCTATAAAATCTTACAAATGAATGATTGAAAAATCTATATACTAAAAACTACAAAACACTGATGAAAGAAATTAAAAAAGATCTAATAAATGGAATTATCTAATAGATTAAAAGATTCAAACTGTTAATATACCAATTATTCCCAAACTGATATAAAGATTTAATATAATCCTAGGATATATTTTTAGAAATCAACAAACTCACTCTAAAATTCATCAGCTAGGCAAATAGAATAGTCAAAACATTTTGAAAAAAGAGAACAAAGTTGGAAGTTTCACAATTATCTGATTTCCAAACTTACTATCAAACTATAGTCAGATGTAGGATAGGAGATAGACATAAAAATAAATGGAACACAATAGAGTCTATAGAATTAGATGCATACATATAATATCAATTTTTCATGAAGGGGAAAAAGTAATTCAGTAGAGAAAGGAAAGTCATTTCAATAAATGCTCCTGAGATGATTATACATATAACAAGGATAAAAATATGTTACATGAACCTCAATCCATAACTCTCACCCCACACAAAAATTAACTGAAACAATCATTGAAGCCTAAAACTATGTGCTTTTAGATATGTAAGAGAGCCAAAACCAGTTTGGCTCAGTGGATAGAGCATCAGCCTGCAAACTGAGAGGTCCCAGGTTTTATTCCGGTCAAGGGCGTGGTCTTGGTTGCAGGCACATCCCCAGTAGAGAATGTACAGGAGGCAGCTGATAGATGTCTCTCTTTCTCATTGATGTTTCTATCTCCTTTCCTCTCTGTAAAAATACAAAAGATATTTAAAAAAATATGTAAGAGAAAAATCTTGTATTGAGTTAAACAATAATTTCTCTGATACAACAGCCAAAGCATAGTCCATGAAAGATAACAGTTGAAAAATTACACTTCATCAAAATTAAGAGCATCTACTCTTCAAAAGACAATAGGCAGGGGTTAGAGAGGTTGTGGAGAAAAAGGAACCCTCATAAACTACTGGTGGGAATATAAACTGGTATAGCTACAATGGAAAACAGTATGGAAGACCCTGAAAAAAAATGAGGAATAGTTACCATATGACCCAGCAATCACACTACTGGTTATCCGTTAGAAAATTTTGATAACATTTATTCATAAAGATATATGTACTCCAATGCTTAGTGCAACATTATGCACAGTGGCCAAGACATGGGAACAACTGTAGTGTCCATGGATAAAGAAGATGTGGTAGATATACAGAATACCACTCAGACATAAGATGAAATACTGCCATTTGTGATAATATAGATGGATCTTGGGAATATCATGCTAAGCAAAGTAAGTCAGACAGAAAAGTAAAAAATCACATGATTTCACTCACAAGTGGGGTATAAACCTGAAAGCAACAAAAAAGACAAACAAAAACTAACAGACAACAATGAGGTGATTACCAGAGGAAAAAGAGGGTGGGGGTAGTAAAAGGTAAAGTGAGTAAAATGTATAGTGACAGGAGATTTGACTTTAAGGGATGAACACACAGTACGATATACTGATGATGTGTTATAGAAGTGTACACTTGAAACCTATATAATTTTATTACCAATGTCACCCCAATAAATTTAATAAAGTGTTTTCAAAAAAGACAATGTAAAAAAAATGTCAGGAGACTGAAAGACTAGCCAAAGACAGGGAGAAAATATTTTCAAATCACATTTCTAAAAAGAGGTTAAGTCTCTCTCAACTGGGAAATAGATAAAACTGATTGTAGTATTTGTGCATGATGGAATACTATTCAGCAGTAAAAAGGAACAAACACTTGATAAATGTGACAATGTAAATAAATCTTCAATGCATTGTACTAAGTGAAACAAGCTATAGTCAAAAGCCTACATCTTGCATGACTTCTTTAAATGACATTCTTGCAAAGGCAAAATTCTATGAATAGAAAATAAATCAGTGGTTGCCAGATGTGGGGACAGGAGACTGGTTGACTACAAAAATACACTAGGAAATATTTTTGAGCAGTAAAAGTATCATCAAGATTGCTGTAGTGGTGGGAGAGGAACCAAGATGGCGGCATAGGTAAACACCTATTGTGCAGCCCTGCGCAACAGTTCTAAAACTACAACATAACAACAAAACAAACATCATCCAGAATCACCGGAAAGCTAGCCGAGTGAAAATTCCACAAATAAAAGTAAAGGTGGGACACTGAGACTCAGAAGAGCAGTGGAACGCAGCCTTAAAGATACGCGCGGAGCCAGAGGTTCAGAGGAGCCATGGGGCACACTTGGGCTGTAGGGCTGGCAGCAGCAATCCTGGCTGGATTTCTCCAACAGGGAGGGCAGAGATGCCCCACTGCACAGATTCCCCAGTGCCAGGCAAGGTCCGAGGTTCAGGGTACGCACCCTGGAAGCCGGGTGCGGCAGAAGTCTCCGAGTCTGAGGAGAATCCGGGTTGCTTGGACCAGCAGTTTGCGCGCGTAAAGTGTGTGACAGCAGAGACGCGCAACTTGCTCCCTGGTTCGGGAGACCACAGGACTGCTTTGTTTTAGAACCCTGGGCGAGACTTTGGGTGTACAGACTTATTTGGGGAGAGGCAGAGTTGTCTGGCAAAGGATAGAGACTAGCAGCTTGCTCTTGGAGGTGTCTGCAACCATTTACACCCAACAGAGACCCGCGCACCGCATAGGATGTAGCTGATGCTGATGCTGCATGCTCAGCTCAGAGACTCCGCCCATCCAACCTGAACACAGTTTCCCTTCACAGCCAATTGGCCTATAGGTCAAACCCTCCTAGGGCTAACAACAACAAGCTGGGCTTAAATTCAAAAATACTGTACAACCCATAAAGGATTGCAGTAAGAGTACCCACCCCAGGTAACTGGGGAGGCTGAGCCACTGTCCCTTAGAGGACATCTACCACATAAAAGCCACCTTGCAGAAACATGGAAAGAAATCAGGTGTGAAAGAAATGGAGGAAAAAAGACGACTAGACATAGAGTTCAAAACCACGGTTATAAGGCTTTTCAAGAGGCTCCTAGAAAAGGCCAATGAACGAGGAAATGAACAAGACTAACGAGGAAATGAACAAGACTTAGGAGGAAATGAAAGAGATCTACAAGGAAATGAACAAGCCCTATGAGGATATGAACGAGAACCTCAAAGATATGAAAAAGGACCAACTAGATCAAGCATACACTGACTGAAATAAAAAATATTACACAAAGTCCTAAAAGCAGTCCAGAGGGTCGCAAGAACCAAGTCAAAGATTTGAAATACAAAAAAGCAAAATCCACTCAGCTGCAAAAGCAAGTAACCAAAAGAATCCAGATAATTAAAGATAGTGTAAGGGGCCTCTGGGACAACCTCAAGCATGCCAGCATCTGAATTATGGGGGTGCCAGAAAAAGAGAGAGACCAAGACAATGAAAACCTACTTGAAGAAATAGTGACCAAAAACTTCCCCCACCTGGTGAAAGAAACTGACTTATAAGCCCAAGTAGTACACAGAACCCCAAAATATAGGAATCTAAAGAGGACCACACCAAGACACATCATAATTAAAATGCCAAGAGCAAAAGATAGAGAGAATATTAAAAGCAGCAAAACAGTTAGTTACCTATAAGGGAGCACCCACACGATTGTCAGCGGATTTCTCAACAGAAACGATGCAGGCCAGACGGGAGTGGCAAGAAATATTCAAAGTAATGAATAGCAAGAATCTACAACCAAGATTACTCTATCCAGCAAAGCTATCATTCAGAATTGAAGATCAGATAAAGTGCTTAGCAGATAAGAAAAAACTAAAGGAGTTCATCACCACCAAACCAGTATTATATGAAATGTTGAAAGATATTCTTTAAGAAGAGGAAGAAGAAAAAGATAAAAATATAAATTTTGAACAACAAATACACATCTATCAACAAATGAATACAAAAATCAAATGAATTAATAATCTGATGAACAGGATAAACTAGTGAATATAACAGAATCATGGACATAGAGAGGGAATAGACTGACAATCCTTGGGGAGAAAAAGGGTGTGGGAAGTGCAGCAAGAGACTGGACAAAAATCTTGCAACAATGGGAGAAGACAGTGGGAAGGGGGAGGTGAGGCAGAGAGTGGGATGGGTACAGGGTGGAGGGAAGCTATAGGGGAATAAAAAGGGGGGAACAATGTAATTAATAAACTGAACAATAAAGATAAAAAAAGATTGCTATAATGGTGATATAATATGTAAATTTGTCAAAACTAGCAGAAATATACAGTTAATATGCAAATTATACCCTTTTTAATTTTAGGAGGTTTTAAAATATAATAGCAGTTACCTTAAAATATTTTCTTTTACAAAATACATAAATACAAAATGAGAAAAATATGGTTCAATATGCATCCATGCAGAAAAAAATATTATAAATTCAATATGAATAAAGTCCTTGGCATGGCTATCCAAAAAAATCAATTCACTTTATATATACTAGGGGCCTGGTGCACAAAATCTGTGCCCCCCAGCCGAGCCTCTTCCCTCTCACATACTGGGATCCCTTAGGGGATGTCCTACTGATGGCTTAGGCCTGTTCCCCACGGGGAGCGGGCCTAAGCCACACTCTGGCCTCCCTTTGTGGTAGGCGACTGGGCTGATCAGGGAAAGGCACCAGCCCCATCACCCCACTGCAGCCACTGCCAGTCACTGCAGTCACCAAGGTGTTTTCATCAACCCAGACTCCCGTCCCTTCACCATGGAAAAATGACAACTTTCTTTAGGCATTTTCAAGATCTGTCTTTCACAGGATATGGCATTTCTTTATTTTTCTTTTTTTTATCCTCACCTGAGGATATGTTTACATTGATTTTTAGAGAGTGTGGAAGAGAAAGGGAAAGACAGAGAGAAATATGAAAGTGAGAGGGACACTTGATTGGTTACCTCCGGCATGAGCCCTGACCTGGGCCCTAGCCAGGGTGAAACCTGCAACCTAGGCACATGCCTTGATCAGAATATAACCCGGACCCTGCGGTTGGCAAACCTAGACATTATCCACTGAGTCAAACTGCCTAGGGAAAGGATACGATATTTCTTAGCCCTTCAGCAACAGAACTTTGTTTTTTTCTCCAGGAGTGTGGTGAAAAACCCTAGATTACTTTTTTGGATTCTTATACCCAAGTTACTAAGAATATTACCAGTGGCGTACAGGGAGCTTAGCTAATGAGCGGTCAGAAAAGGTGTTTCCTCTACAGTTCACATCTATCTTCTCTGATCTCCGGCTCCACCCCTGCCAAGGCCTAAACCTCTGGCTCTGAGCAGGGGACCCCCAGTTAGCTGCGATTGTCCTGCTCTACCTCTGCCAAGGCCCCAAGAATCTGAGGCTCAGGTTTAGGGCAGGGGACCCCCAGCATGATCACCCTGCTCTGCCCCCAGCCAAGGCCCCAAGCCTCTGGCCAAGGAACCAAGTCTCGGGTCTAGGGCAGGGGACCCCCAGAAAACTTGATCACTCTGCTCTGAGGCTGGGGCCCTGGGAAGTTGACCCTCAGCGCGGGTGATCACCCTGCTCCAAGGCTGCAAGTTTCTGGCTGATGCTCTGAAGATGGGGCCCTGGGTGGTTGACCCCCAGCAGGTGTGATCACCCTGATGCCTCTGTTTGAGGCTCTGGCCTTGGCGGTTGACCTCCAGTGTGGCGTGCCACCCCGCCTTCCCATGTACAGCACTGTCCCGTCCTCCCGAGTGCCGCTTGCTCCCCCACCACACACACCAGAGGCCTGGTGCACGAAATTCGTGCACGGGGCAAGGGGTGTCCCTCAGCCCAGCCTGCACCCTCTCCAATCTGGGACCCCTCAAGGGATTTCCAACCACCCATTTAGGCCCAACCTGGTAGGATCGGGCCGAAACAGGCAGTCTAACATTCTTCTCACAATCCAGGACTACTAGCTCCAAACTGCTCACTTCCCTGCCTCCCTGATTGCCCCTAACTGCTTCTGCCTGCTAGCCTGATCACCCCCTAACCACTCCCCTGCCAGCCTGTTTGCCCCCAACTTCCCTCCTCTGCTGGCCTGGTCACCCCTAACTGCCCTCTCCTGCAGGCTTGATCACCCCCAACTGCCCTCTCTTGCAGGCCCAGGCCCTCCCAACTGCCCTCCCTTGCAGGCCTGAAACCTCCCAATGGCCCTCCCCTGCTGGCCATCTTGTGGTGGCCATCTTGTGTCCACATGGGGGCAGGATCTTTACATGGGGCAGCCCTCTTGTTTGTTGGAATGATGGTCAATCTGCGTATTACTCTTTTATTAGAATGAATGAATATATATATATACACACACACACACACACACACACACACACACATATATAAATATATATTCTCCAAATAAGGCAAAATACCCTGTTATTATGTACTATGGAGGTCATGTGTTGGGCTGTATTTCGGATCTGTGTCCCGGAGGTAGGAGGAATATGAACCATGCACCACTATTTACAAATGGAAAAGCTTTTCCCAAGCAGTGTGAATTCACAATCACTGAAGTTGTTCAAGCAGAGAATACTGAGATCAATTTTGAAGTGACTTAATAAGTCAGAACTTTAGGAATTGCTTTCTTACAAAAAATATTAATAACGCAGCTACTCTGGGTCACTAAATACAGAGACATGGGAATCTGATAGTGAACACGTACATGTTTTTCTAGCCTAGCAATGACCTGGCTAAAGTCATAAAACTACCTACTCTTTTTTCCCAAGCTACAAAACTTGTAGTTGAGAAAGTAGAAAAGCAGAGAGAAATACTTCCTGATTTATTTTAATTATGTCCAGGAAACCTCAGATAGCCATGAATATGAGAAGTCAGCCAAATTCTAATTGACTGCCTATGCCAGGTCTGTTCTGTTCTGTTTTTGTAACTTTGATACTATATCTGGACTTCCTCAGCATGGTTGCTTATTACCTTACCCTAAATCTTTCTCCAATTAGTATCTGAAATGATCTGAGTACAAAGACCAGAGATTAGCAGTTTATCACATGCCTGTTTTCAGAGCCTCCTATGTACTTGATGGATTATACAACACAAAGCTGATGATGGCTTTTCCTATAGCTTTACACTCTATGTGGGAGATTTTTCCAATCTATGACACATTTGTTATATTGATATATTTTGTATATAAAGCCATGACTTTTTTGCATATATGAATACTCTCCTTCAGTAATTTCTTAATCATTTACAATTCATTCCTTCACTTCTTAACTAATCACTTGCACATATAGAAAGTATTTACTTTAGTGCTGATCAACAAGCTAGGTATTAGAGGTACAAAAATGATGATTATTTCACTACAATTTCATTTTACTTTTAAAACTATTTCTGATTATAGGGAAAATGAATTGTGGATTTCTTTCTCATGCCACTAGCTTTTGTTAGTATAACACAAATCTAATACATCCAACTAAAATGACTTGATCTCCATATTTTCTTGTCACCACCTTCATGAAAGTTTCTCTAATTTTTAGCCCATAATGATCTCCCCCTTTTGTATTCCCTAAATATATTTCACCATTTGTCTTTCATGTATAACACTTTATATCTTCATCTCCTACTTTTCTATGTATCTTCTGAACATTTTTATTTTATTAAGTGTTAGATAATATAACCATGTGGTAATAAGTATATAATAATGATAAAATATATCATACAAAAGTCATTGTCATAGAAAGCAACAGTCTCTGTCCCCCATTATCTTGCTAGGCACACCCCCACAGATTGTCCTAGTCTCTAAAGGTAACCTCTTTTTAAAATTTGTAGATACTAGCACTTCTAGATATTAGCTGTTTTACTTCCTGTTACAGACTTAATGTATTATATCTTGATTCTTGATATGAAAGAATAAATTTCAACTTATTTCACCATTTTCTGCATTCTTAGTCCCCACCCAATTTTTAAATGATAATATTTTGCTGTTCTTCTTCCCTCAGCTTTGCAAAGTACACCTTGATTCTCAACTATGTACAATGAATATACTATTGCTCTTATCTTTAATTCTACCTCTCATCCCTCCCAAGGAGAATGCGGCTATTATCGCATTCAAATTGATTCTCTAGTCTTTTACCTGATATTTTGTTAATTCATTCAATACCTTTATTCCCTTCACCTTTAGATTATGACTTCTCATAAAATTTTAATTTTCCCATAAGTTTCTAATTGCCTTTCTTTTCTTCTTGACAAATATTATCTACTAGATGCTTGGTGCACAAATTTGTGCATGGGTGGGGTCCCTTGACCTGGCTGGCCATTGAGGTGGCCAGTCGGTGGGTGGGGGAAGAGAGACCCCAGGAGGTTGGCTGGCTGGCCACCCAATTAGGGCCCAGGGTGGTGGAGGAGATTGCAAGAGGATGGCTGTGGGAGCGCACTGACCACCAGGGGGCAACTCCTGCATTGAACATCTGTCCCCTGGTAGTCAGTGTATGTCAGACTGGTCGACCAGTCATTCTGGTTGTTCAGTTGTAATGGTCACTTAGGCTTTTATATATATGGATTTAATATTGCCAATTTTCACCCTTCTATTCTTTCTCCTGCTTATAATCTACTTCCTTGTTATTTTTGAAAGAGGAGTATCTTTATAAAGCCTTCTTTATGTTTTTTAGACCTCTCCATAAATTGTCATTACAGGGTATGTTTTAATCATACTCTTTAGTACTGTATTTTTTTTAATTCTTTTTTTTTTTGGTTTTCATCAAAATTTCACTAGAGATGAATTATTAAGAAAGGTTGCATAGATCTGTGGTAACAAGGCTATCATTCTTGAATATATGAAATGTATGAAAGATAACTTGGCTCGAAATGGAATTATAGATTCAAGGTAGTTTTCTTTAGAATATGAAAGCCATCATTCTGATGTCATCTGTCAGCAAGTGTTGCTGAAGCGAATTTCTGCTAATTTGGCTCTCATTCCTTGTTGCTGTTGCTTTCGTTTCCTCTCAAGTAGCTTTAAAGCGTTTCTCTCTTTCTTGGATATTTTGAAATTTCATGATGATTTATCTGTGTCTCCATCAGGGCTCCCATAAGAATCAATGGCTGTCAATGTTCAAACTCAGGAGTTGTTCAGGCAAACTCTTTAATGCGTTCCCCACCCCCCAACACATACACACAAAGGGCAAAGAGAGACTGAAGAAAGAGGCAGGTTACTCTAGATTGGTAGGTAGTAGGTTCAATAAGCAAAAGTACTTACATACAAGGCTTGGGAAGCTGCAATGAGTTGCTCTCTGAACCTGGTTACCATATCTTAAAAGTATATATGGAGGCTTTAACTGGGTTTAGCCATGTAGAGTGTCCAGAGAGTCTCAACAACACATGACTCTCACAAGACTACCTCCTTGAAAGTGGCTCTGGCTGTGGGAACAATGGGCAAAATATATATTACAAGGAAGGTTTGCAGGGGGAAGGTAAGGGGCCTCCAACTGCCCAGGTCCACTACTTTGTGGGTCAGCTGGTGATCACATCCTCCAGATGACACTCAAATTAACCAAAGTGTTGAGGAAGACTTAATATGGAATATATCTAAAAAAGTGTTGGGGGTGCAGCCATTATGGAAAACAATATGGAGTTTCCTCAAAAATTAATTATGGGACTGCCATTTGATCCAGTGATCCCACTTCTAGGAACATATCCTAAGAAACCCCAAAACACCATTCAGAATAAATGTATGCACCTTTATGTTCATAGAAGCACAATTTACAAAAGCTAAGGTCTAGAAACAGCCCAAGTGCCTATCAGTAGATGAATGGATAAAAAAAAACCTGTTGTACATTTATACCATGGAATACTATGCAGCAGTAAAAAAGGATACATTACTCTTTGAGACAGCTTGAAGGACCTAGAGAGTACAATGCTAATTGAAATAAGTCAGTTAGAGAAAGATAAGTATCACACGCTCTCAACTCACATGTGGAATCTAACAAAATAAAATGAACAGAGTGGTTTCAGAGACATGGAAATATGGAACAGAATGCAGGATTTTGGAGGAAAGTGGGGAGGGTGAGTGGATGGGAGGTAGTCAAGCAAAGACCTTGTATGCATATATGCATAACGCAAGGACATAAATAGGGTGGTGAAGGCCTGGGGTGGGGGACATGGGTGAGCTGGAAGGGGTCAATGGCGGAAAAGGGGACATAGGAATGTTTTCAACAATGAAGATTTAAAAATTAAGAAGAACTTTAAAAAAAAGGTGTTGGGGTTAGGAGATATAAGAGAAACCACAAGGGATAATGCTACAAATCAGTTAGTAATTGCCGAGCTGTTAGTTAGCACTCTTAAGCTCTAAGGATCACCAGAGTGTGCCATGCCAGCACAGCCAAGGGTGAATCTGAGTGGGGGCGGCTGAAAGGCATAGAAAAGACAGACAAGAGAATGAAAGCTGGGTCTCAGTGGGACGCTGTTTCTTGAAAGACAGCGCCACACCCCACAAGCCATGTCTTTATTTTACAGATTTCCACAAGGCAAAGTAAGGGCATGATCAAGATGTTTACAAGATTCTGGTGAGTTTGGATCCTACTCAATTACATGCACCTGATCAAGCTTTGTTTACTTGCAGCCTATATCACTTAGGCACGTCGGGCCACGTGTTTGGACCATAGGTTCAAGCTTACAACTACAGCTGTTGGCTATAATTGTGCTGGGCGGCTCTGGCCTCCAGGCTGGGACTTGCACGTGGCCACGAGAGGACTGTGCTCTCTCATCAGTCCAAGGCTTGAACCTGTCCAGACACTGTAGCTGCACCCCACACCAAAGTCACATACAGAAGATTATTTTGGGAAGCGCTGTGACATGTCTGAGAAGCAAAATCAGCCTGAAAGACCAGGCTCCCTTTCAACTCTAACTAGGATTCCCATTGCCGAAACGCACCCAAAGGCTCAGGAGATTGTCACCAGTTGACATCATTCATCATGTTAGAAAGTGGTAAGTGGTGGTAACTGAATGTAGAGGGACAAAAAGAAAGTAGTGACTGCAATTTTACTTTGATTGCTATACTGAGACAATCTATACCACACAGAAAAAATAAAAATACCAGGGGATTTTGTTAAATTTTTTAATTACGGTGTGAAATGAATTATGGTGTATTCACTTAAAATGCACAGAAAATAAAAAAAATTATCTCTTAAAGAGGTAATAAACAGAGTAATGACAAAAATTATTGAATTTACACTTAATATGAAATAAACTAGAACTTTAAAAATGACCCTACTGGGATTCTGTTATAATTTAAGATAACATGATGTGTATATAGAATCCTTTATCATTATTTTTGCTGTTGTGTAGAATCTTGAGGTTTTTTTTTAATGCCAAGAGATGTTTAGATATAAATCAAGTTGAGTCCGTCAGAAGAGAGTGGATCAGCAGTCATATGCAGAAGTCATATAAATTCCCATACTCCTTAGAGTTATGGAGACCAACTCCAATCCAAGAACTATATTCTAACTCCACCACTACCAGCAACTTAAATTTAGGCACGCACACTAATCCTGAACTTCACATTGCTTATTTACAAAACAGTATATTAGATTATAACTGAGATAATTCTGAAAATTCCATACTGTCAGTCATACCAGGAAGACCTATTCTTACATATTTATAGCTGTTGAAAAAGACAGACAATTAAACAATTATCTAAACTAAAAAAAAAAAAAAACTTATGTAGAAAGTGCTATATTGGAGAATATCAGGGATCTATGAGATGGAAAGTAAGGAAATGTCATTTTGGGAGAGGGCACTCCCTCTTAGATGGTATCTACATACAAACATACACACACATACATAACGAATATGATATAGAATAGGTTGAGAAAATTGTGCTGAAATATAATGTGCCTGGCATGTGACTAGTGCTCAAAAAAATGTTAGCAATTATTACTCAATACAGTGCCAGGTATCCAGGCTCACTAAATGGGACTCAATGGGGCAATGAAAGAGCCCCCTGTACTCCAACTGGGCATTCAAACCCATTCTGTGGGGTTTGTTCTCTCCTGCTATTAGATGAAATCTCAGGAAGTCTCTATAGAGTGCTCACTCCTTCTTAGATGTATATACCTACACACACAAATATACACATATACCATTACTGTCAGTCCTCCAAATAGTCTTATTTCAGAAGTTAATATGCCTATTTCAGTATGATAGCATTATTTAAAATTAAAACCTCTCTCCTCCTCCACCAGAAAGATGGGTGTTGGTTTACAACCTCAGGAGTTGCTGGCAAGAATTTCAAACTGGCTCTTACATGAAGCACAAGGAACAGCCTGAAAAGGAGGCAGACCAGTCCACATGGGGAGTAGGTGGCAGGTTTATTCAAGAGGCTTGTCTTCTGTGCCTGTAAGATTAGTAATCTAGGCATCTGTCCACAAAAACCTTAAGAGTATATTTATCTCAGGTTTCTTGTTATTTTAATAGAGTAACATTTTTAAAAAGTTATTGTAATAAAGTAACATTTTTTAAAAGAAAAAAAGAGTATATACAGAGGCCAGTGGCATATACCATCCACATAGTCTTAGCAATATCTTACTCTCTCAGGCTGTATCCTTGAAAATGGATCCAGCTATGGGAATAGAGGCTGGAACATATATTCCAGGGACAGGGGAGAGAGTAAGAAGCCTCAGATTGCCTGGGCCCAGCTCTCAGGTTAATTTGCCTTCACAGGCCTTCTCAATGACCTCTTTCAACAATGGGGTGGCTATTTCTTACTTTCTCACCTCATTTTTACCAGCCTTGGGCTGTACAGGCTCTTTCAGGATAGAAGCTAAGAGAGAGACAAGAGGTAAGTGTTACTTACCTGATATTAGCAACCTAACCTTGGTTTCCTCTGGAGTTGTGGCAGGTTTAAATGTCAGCAACAGGAGTCCCCAGTCTGGGGTGTAATAGAAGGAGAAACTTGATTCAGGTAAACAGCTTGCAAACCAGAGAAATGCAGCCTCCTGAGGAAACTGAAAGTGCTCCTATGGAGACAGAGGGCAGACCCCTTTTTATAGAGAAAGTACCTGCCCTAATTCCTGATTGGTCCATTTTTATGTAAATGAGGAATCCAAGTTTGCATAGTCTGATTGGTCCATTTAGCACTTCCTGATTGGTCAGAATCATACATGATGATTGGTTGTTAGGAAGCCATTCTGATTGGTCAGTAAAGATGCAAATGAGGATATAGCTACAATGTTCTGATTGGACAGGGAAGGTCTCAGCCCATTGGTCAAAATATCATACAGGAACTACTTTATAAGGGTCAGCTCAGACTGCAAGAACACAGTAGAGCAGGCCGGCAGCTCAGTCTGTAGCTTTTCTGTGCGGGGCCTCTGTTAGCAATGATGGCTAGACTCTAGTTAGAAATTTTGCCCAGTTAACCACAGAGAGTCCTTCTTGGCAGGCATTTCCGTCTTAAGGACCAAGAAAACTAAGTCTCTTTGGGACTAACAGAAGTTTAGAGTCTTTTTCCTGGGTTCTTCATAGACAAAATCATTACAAGGGTCTTTCATCTGAATTTCCATAACAGAAGCAATGCCTCATCTGCCTGGCCCCATAAAATCCCCACATTTGAGTGACCTACTTGGCACAAACTATCCCTTTTGAGGGTTCATCACTCTTCCTTCTTGGAGAAAGCTATTTTAAAATATCTCTGGGCATATTTTGTCTCTTAATGTCCCACATCTGCTTCTCAGGCAAACCTCATCCATCTGCTCAGACAGACTCTAACTCTACCATCTCTTCCTCACATGCTATATATACATCTAAGCAGCCTTAGCCTCATAATTAAGCATTTCTAGGCTTGACCTATAGCTACAGAAAACACAGGTCAATATCTATGAGTTGTTTCGTTAAAGCAACTCTCACTCAATTTGGGGTGAGAGTGAATAGAGCGGGAAGGATGATGTAAGAGAAAATGCTTTAACAACTTTTCAACATGCATTCTCTAATTCCCACTTTATAATTCTTTTTATGATGAGTGTTGATAGGTTACAAAACTGGAGTTTGAAAACTGTTTTGAAAATCCTGTGTAGGCTGCCTGGTACTTCAGTCCATTATGGAACAGCACTTGCACCTGCTGTTTTGGGGCCTCGCTTTTAAACATCCTTTAACCCAGAGAAGAGAGTCAATAAATGATTGCCTGGTTGCAATTTGTGTGGACGGAAGTCCCAATACAAGATAAGCAGACAATAAACAATAGAGCGAAATAAAGATAAAAGTCTATTAAAGGCACATAAAATAAGGATTTCAACAAATTCCGATTGGGGAAGACTTGAGATAAAAAACAAAATGATAATACTGACCTCAGTGAATTAAATAATAATGCTTATTCATTATTAAAGGGTTACTCA
Organism: Antrozous pallidus; assembly: GCA_027563665.1. NCBI lineage: Eukaryota > Metazoa > Chordata > Mammalia > Chiroptera > Vespertilionidae > Antrozous > Antrozous pallidus. The sequence goes on from CM050520.1 coordinate 61,650,883, forward strand.
ATGCCAAGCACAGAGTGAAACACTTTATAAACAGGATCTCTTTTAATCCTATTTATATGTATCAATCCTTAATCTATGTATTAAGTACTATTCTCCCTATAATTCACATAAGAAATATAAGACTAAAAAAAGCTAAGCACCTTTTCTGTGTAGTTATGGGTAGTCTGTTGAATACCTACATATTTAGGCATATGTACTGATCTACTCCTGAGATTCTCCATGAATAACATTTTAAGATATTGTTAAAAGGAAGACTGAATTTGGGGACCTCAATGACAATCACAACCAAGGAACACAGGTCTGAAGCCCAGAGTGCACAGGTCAGGTTGGAAGCACCAGTAACCAGACAGCAACTAAATCAGATCTATCCATATTTGTGGTGTCACATGGTAAAAGGACTTCTATTTTTAGAAAAAAAAAACACCTAAAAGTATTTTTGAAACTTATTCAGAAGCCTCATAACTCAGATCACCTAAGATATAAATTCAATCTAAGCTAAGTCATCTATAACTAGTTTTCCCCCCATTTATGACATTATTTAACCCATAGCCTCTTATGTGGCTTAAGCAAAAGCCTTTTTTAATAAGTAGGGAAAAATCGCATATATGAAATTTATGAGCTTCCAATCATTTTATGCCAATAACTAGCTAGTCTGAAGAATTTCATAATGTGGTACAAAATTTCCAATGGTTCTTTATGATTTGAAAGAAACTCATTTACATCTTCCTTCTTTCTTCCCTCTAATAGTTCCCTGTCAGATGCGTTCTTTAATTTGCTCTATGAGGTCTTAAACTTAATCTTTATGTTAGTCACCAGAAAAGAGAGAGTAACCTTATCTTACCACACTCTGAAGTACTATATTTAAATTTCAAAAAACACACAAAATACTGTGAAATCTTGACCCTTCACTGTTGAGCGCCCACCGATCCCAGAAGCTTGCTGCTTCTCTCTGAACTATGAATGTCACAGAAACTACACTGGTCCTACCCACCAGCATCTTCTCCATCTTCAAAATCACCTACTCACTTCTGCCCCAATCCCAATCTATTCTTCAAATAAAAATCACAAAGAGCTATTAAAATGTAAACCTCATTCCACATACCCTATATTAAACCTTCCAAGATTCCTATCACACTCAGAATAAAATATAACCTTTTTTTTCTAAAATGTATTGATTAACTGATTTTTAGAGACAGAGGGAGAGAAAGAGAGAGAGAGAGAGAGAGAGAGAGAGAGAGAGAGAGAGAGAGAGAGAGAGAGAGAGGGAGAAGAGAGAGCGCAATAGATCTATATTGATCAGCTGCCTCCTGCACACAACCTATGGGATCAAAACTGCAACCTAAGTATGAGCTCTGACTGGGATTTGGGACAACACTTCAACCTACTGAACCACACCAACCAGTGCAAATCTAATCTTCTGAAAAGGCTGACAGGAGCTGTACAGTCTGGCCGCTATCTATCCCTCCCAGCATATGCTGACTTTTCCACCCAGCTTTTATCCCCAGTTTGTAAGTATTTGTGTGTTCAGTGTAATGTTCCTCTCCCCCACCAGAGTGTCAGTAATGTGAAGGAGGACCACAGTGGTTTTATGCATCATCCGTCATCAGGCTGTATGAAAAAAAAAACAAAACAAAAAAACTGGCTTCTAGGTTCTCTGTAAGTTTTTGTTAAATGAATAAATGAATTTAAGTAAAAATTACTATAATCAGTAGGAAATATTCTATGTCATATGCAGTCAGTAAAAATGGAAATTACAACCATAATAGGGAAATATTTATAGTGTATTATGTGCGCGAAGCAAAATAAGAAACATATAAAATACAACTGTGCCGAGTATTTACAATATGTTTGACATAACATTTACAATATGTTACATATACATAACATTTACAATACTACCAAGCCCATTAGGACATAGAGTAGACTTACATAATTTTTAAAAACAATCCTGGTTATAAAGAGAGGGAGAGCTATTTAAAAAGCTCTAAGCAGGGTCTGTTTTCTGAGGTGGAAACTAGAGTTTGCCTCTGGAGCATATGAGTCCTTTGTCTGGAAAGGAATGTTCTGGTAGACCTTTTGGTTACCCAGTGAAGCAAAATGCCTTCTCTGAAGCAGGAGACATGTGTAGCTTAACTGTTCTGTGTAATGATGAGTTTGTCTTCAGGTTAAGCAGAGGTGCATCTCTGCAGATTGTTTTCTTTTTGAGAAACCTCTTGAACCCACCCTTCCATCCTCTGTTGTGAATAGCAGTGGTGGGGAGGGTCTGGCTAAGAAGCTGGAACTAGAATTCTATGTAGAAACATAGGCTAGGAAATACCATTTTGAAAGCAGCTCGTGACAGAAATTTTGTGAGGTCACTGTTAAAAGCAGACTTTATTACAATTCATTGTATAATCTTACAATTAAATAAGTGTTGTTAAAGTTAAAGGTAACAAATACTCAAAGCTCATTACTTCCTAAATATCCTATATAATAAAGAGGTGATATGCAATTTAACCCTCACACCATCACAAGATGGCAGGTGGGGTTCCCATAACAAGTGATCAGCAGGGATCTGAGGCTGTGTGGCACAGGGCCACAGTGGGGGACTTCAGGCCACGCCCCCACCCGAGGGGCTTGACGGGGATGGGGGTGGGGGTGAGGGTGGGGGGACTCAAGGTGTGTCTCCTGCCCTGTCCAGGCTGGGGAACCTCAGGCCACACCCTTCGCACTGGGCCAGAGGACCTCAGGCTGCACCCCACGCTCCAGCACCAAGGCTGTGTACCCCAGGCCACGCCCCCAACCCAGTAGGGCTTGATGAGGGGCCTCAAGGCATGCCCTCCACCTCGGTGGGTGCTAGGCCAGGGACCTCAGGCCATGCCCTTCGCCCTGGGCCAAGGGACCTGAGGCCGTGCCCCCCCACCGCCATCCTGGTGCTGGGCTGGAGGACCTCAGGCCACTACCCCACCCCAGTGCCAGGCTGGGGGACCTGAGGGTGTACTAGGAATCTGAGGCTGCATCCCCTGCCTGGTGTGTGCTGGGGAACCTGAGGCTGCACTCCCTATCTGTCGGGGTTTGATGGGGGTGTGGCCGGCCGGGTCTCAGTCTCACGTGATTCTGAGGTGCATGCAGGTGGGCAGAGACTTGATTCTGGGTCCCGTGGTGTGCTCCAGACTCTGACAGGAGGAAGGTTTTTATATACCTCTTACTAATTTTCTTTTGTCTCTGACACTTCTATTATAGACAAAGGGCAAAGAGCAATACTAAAATATTTCCTCTAATTAATTCTCTTTTAATGTGCATGGATTTTGTGCACCAGGCCACTTGTTTTATTATATTTGACGATCACCTATACTGCTGAAGTTAGTTCTATCTCCTGTATCTGTCTGGTGAAAATGCTGTATAATGGAATATTACTGCCCAGCTCATCCCAGCTCCACGACTCATGGTGTCATAGTGACAGCTTGAAATCAGCCATGGTGGCTGTATTGACTGGAAATCAACAACTGCTACAAAACAGGGGTGGACTTATTGTTGACTTTCTAGACTAAGAAAGTGACACAGAAAAGGTTAAAAAAATCTAGTTAATCTGGATTGTGAATAGCACAAAAATTTACCCAAAATCCAATGAGTAAAGCTCTGACATATGTTGTCATTGTTTAACTTCTGCTGTATTCCTTAATACAAGTGAAAATATCAACCCACATTTATGTCAGAACCATACCTCTTTGTCAATTGCAACCATATATTGTCTATGGACACAAAAGTTCTGCAAAAAATAAAAAATGAAATCATTTTGTGAGAATACATTGCTATATGGAATTTGCTATAAAATATTGCATATCTTATTACTGCTGTAAATTGTTTTATACAGCCTTTCTAACAAACACATTAACCATAACCTTATGTACACATAAATGCACACATTTTTCTGGGTCTAGGCCATCTCTGTAGAATACCCTTTTGGAGGGTAACACATAGAATTTTTGGGGGAAGAGAAGTTAATAACATACTGTCCTTCCTGCAACAGAGTGGTAAGAAGACTCCAACTACTGGTATTTGGGAATTTAAAGTGAGAGTAATTCCTGAATCCTGGACCTGTCAGATATACCTATGTTACATATACATGAAATATGTATGCATGTAGACACAGACTCGAGAGTGATTATATAATGAAATATAAAATGGTATTTTGTGAGTCTATTTTTCTTTATTTTAAAGATTTTTTTATTATCTTGAAAATGTATAAACCATAATAAACATGATTTCCAAGAGAATCAGCTGGGTCAAAGAACTGAGAATTGCAAATTCAGATTTAAAGTCTAGTTCTCAACTTCTAACTAACGTGAGTTCAATATTTTCACCTAGTTGATTCTGTTTCTCATCTCCAGGTAGCCATGAGGAATAAGCAACATAGCAGCTGGTCACCATAGTTTTAAAAAGAGTGATAGATGAGCAAAACCACTGGACATGATAGATATACTAGAGTTAAAGCTCAATGGTATTTAAACATATTATATTTCCATGGTAGTCAGCTGATATCCTTTATTAAATCTGATGTTTTGAAATATCTAGGATTTATCTCTGGACAATGTTTTATTCCCCTAAGTGTCATTTCTGTCATCAGCTTGAAAAAGTAAGAGATACATTCTAATGAATGTTAATTATAGAAAGCTCTTTATTTCCTAACTTTACAACATTATAAAGCCAACATTTTGTACTCCACAGCCAACAGCAATGCGAAGTTGTTCATTTTACAAAGCCATAGTATCAAGCAAAACTTCCAGAAATTCCATCAGGTGAGGTGGGTGCTAAGAATGCCCCTAATAATATGGGAGATTTCTCCTACTGTAGTGACACTTAACTTCTCCCAAACAATTTTACATAAAATAAATTAATGATAAGATTTAAAGATAATTGCTGTGCTAGATGAAGACAGGGTCAAACTGACATTCCTATAGGTAAAAGAGGGTTGCAATTCGCTAGGGAAAACATCATTTATTTTAGTAAGTGGCCTTTTACCCTCTCATTATTTTTGTTACCTCTAATTGGTAGCAGAATATAATCAATATCATATCCTTACCTCATAGGACTCTTGTGAGGATTAAATGATATGTAGAGTGCTTCACACAGGCACGCCATACACACTACAGACAAGTTGCTATATTGTTATTATCATTATACTCTGGCTAAGAAAATATGATGTCAGCTCTGTACCTGCCTGGCGGTGTATTCCTGATGCACATTTTCATTGTCTGTCTCCTAAGTGTCTGCCAGGCCTCTCCTTAGCCATGTTCACTCCTCTGACTTCTTTCTTGTCGCTTCATCCAGACTTCTCAGGATTCTCTGGCCACTTGATAAAAATTAGACATAGATATTTAGCACACTAGAAGTATCCAGGTAGCAGGTCTCTTAGGATTTTGGGCATTTTCATGTGTATAAAGCCCAGTAAGTAGATTGTGATGGTTTCTCAGGTTCTTATTTCATGGTCATCCAGAGATTTACCTTTCTTATTTCGTTTCTTTAGTTATGCTTTTTTGTTTGCTTTTAATTGATCTTTAGAGACAGAGGCAGGAAAGAGAGAAACATCGATGTGAGAGCAAAACACCGATTGGCTGCCTCTTGTGTGCCTCCACCAGGGAGCAAGCCCAAAACCCAGGCATGTGCCCTGGACAAGGAGTCAAACCATCAACCTCTCAGTACATGGGACAATGCCAAATAAACTGAGCCACACCAGCCAAGGTTTTAGTCATTCTTTATAATACTAAATATATAACATTCTTACTACCTGTGCTTTTTAGAACAGACAGCCAATTGTTTTAGAATTATAGAATTAAAGGGATGGGGAGAATCTTACAGATTAAGAAGTCAAAGCTCCCACTGAAAGTTGTAGATAGCATTGCAAAGCTTTCCTTATACCTCTCTTGCATCTCTCCACCACTTCGCATTAATTACACTCAAGTAATGGGCACCTTGGTATCGTTGCTGTTTTCATCTGCCCACTCTCCTCCCCATAGGAGTGGTCAGGTGACACAGGTAGGTCAAAGTATCCCATCACTCTGGACACACTCATGGTCTGAGGGTAGATATATGACCAATACTTGTTCTTTGAGGATTGATGGGGTCACCCTCTTGTTTATGGGGCCGTTACTCACATGGAGAAAGCCTTGCCAGAGAATTCAACAATTTGTAATTAAATGGAGTATAATTACCATTTGTCATACATGCCAGGAACTGTCCCTGTTACTTTAAACATATTCTCTTACTCAATCTTTCTAACCAATTTTTGAGGTGGATATTATCTCCCCATTTGTAGATGAGAAAGTTGAAACTCAGATACGTTAAGCTGCCCAAGCCAAATCTCCAGTAACTTGTAAAGCAAATTAAAACAAAACAAAACAAACAAACACACAACTTTCCATCACATCTTGTGATAACAATTTCCACAGAAGTGGTTGGAGCAACCTACTCCCCCCAACAAAGAGGCTGGGCGTTCCTGCAGAGAGAGCTGAGTGGGGAAGAGGCCGCAGCTAGTGCTGTTGCGCCCTAGAAGAGACACACTAGCGCTCTGAAATGGGCGCATGCCGTGGCTGTGTCTAATTGCTAGACTATGTCAGCAGATCCACATGCAGGGGGAAGAGAGCTTAAATGTTCATATAAGTTATTTAAAGCAAATCCAGGCTGAGTATTCCCTGTGCCATTCAGCCTGCTCCCGCTGGAGGCTGCCAATCCAGTAGTCAAGATAGTCTTGTAGATAAAAAGCAGTCACACAGGAGACCGAGACAGGTGCTGTGATTGAGTGACAGCATGCCCTGGGTTTCCCCATGAAGCTGAGAAGAGCTCGGTCTCCTATTCTGCTTTCTAGTGTTATTCTCTCCAGTTAATTTTTTCCTGACATAAAATGACTTCTCTTCTACTTATTTCTTCAAAATATAAAAACAAAACATCCTCCCCTCTAAGCACAAGCACGCGCGCGCACGCACACACACACACACACACACACACACACACACACACACACCACTATTTCCACCAACAACCTCCACCACAACTTTATTTCTCCCGCCTTTTGTTCCCCTTTTCTCTCTCAGTGATAGCAATTCTTCCCTGACATTGGTTGTCTGAGACTCTTCCTAATGTCCTCCTGCCTTCCTCAAAGCCTTGCTGGTGACATGTAACTAAACCAGGGGAAATCTTTGTCCCATCCCTGTCCGGAGTCCCCCGGCACACCATTTACTCCAGGTTTTCTCCCTCTCAAATACAAGGTCATTTCATTTTCCCTTCTCAGAGTGCGGCCTTTAAAAGCAATTTCCATAGAGAGATTCTCTAAGCTTTTTCTGACCTCCTTCACTTCTTTGTCCTATCCCAACAGGACTCGTTCTTAAGGTCTCCTTCCCTCTCGTTTTCTTAATCTGTAACCTCCCAGTATTGAGGGTCAGGGTACAGTGTGCAAGCGAAACTGTCCTTCTCCACAATGCACGAGGCAGGCTGCCTCCCTGCTGGCTCTGTGCTCCCCCTGTACTAATCTTTCCAGAAGCCTGACCACCCATAGCAACCACGGAGCGTCCACTGCGGGCCATCTCGCATGACCCTCAAAGGGCCCCCATTGCCTAGGCATTATCATCATCATTTGCTGATTAGGTCATCCATGATTACAAAGGAGATAGAACTTAGTAAGGTCACAGAGCAAATGGCATTGCCTGACTCAAACTTCTCACCTTATCTGATTCCAAAGCCTAGGATTTCTTTCTTTTTCTTTCCTTGTTTAATACAATGTATTGCTTACTAAAGGAAATACAGTAAACTCGACATTACAAGGCCCGATTTAAAACCTTGGTTGACCTGTGTGACACAGTAAATGTATGGGGCAATAATGTGGAAATAAGAAAAAATGTCCTGGCCCTTTGTGGGTAACAGAACTGCTGCCCTCCCCAGAGCATACTGCTCCCACTCTACAGTCTCAGGGTCCTGCCAGGAATCCACGGCACTAATATGACAGCCTAGTTTATTTTTGTTTTTAGATTAAAACTAACAATTATAAATGAGCTTCCTGAATGTATTGGATGCTCTTGCCCAACCTGAGGGTACCTGCACCAACTTCAGAGGGCCGCTGCTCTACTCTGGGCAGGGTCCTGGAGCACAAGGACTAAATCTTCTTCATTTGTTTGTTTTAATCCAGCCAGGAAGGCTCTCTTTTAATAATAATGAACAACCAAGTATTATTTTGTTTACCATTATCACTTAATCTTACAAAAACCTACTAGGTGAGTATTATTATTACCACCAATTTATAGATGAAAGACCTGAGAATACTGAGAGGTAAATTAACCTAATTAAGGCCACACAGTTAGCAAGTGGTAGAGCTGGATTTGAACCAAGGTTCTAGGGTTTGTGATCCCATATTACTCCTTTTAAAATATATATATATATATTATTGATTTTTTACAGAGAGGAAGGGAGAGGGATAGAGAGTCAGAACCAATGATGAGAAACATCGATCAGCTGCCTCTTGGACACTCCCTCCTGGGGATGTGCCCGCAGCCAAGGTACATGCCCTTGACCGGAATCGAACCTGGGACCCTTCAGTCCGCAGGCTGACGCTCCAGCCACTGAGCCAAACCGGTTTTGGCCAGCTTCCATCACTCTTATAGCTACATGTAAACCCCAGCCTCGAAAGCAGTTGCCATGCCTTTCCTGCATCATCTCACCAGTGGGAGAAGCATCCCTGCCACTGGTTTAAGCAAGGAGCCTGGCTCAGGCCCCTCCTCATAGACAAGCGCTATCAGTCCAGCTGTCATGTATAAGGGGGACTCCTGGCTGCTTGTGTAACTGAACAGGAGGCCAGGGGCCAGCAGGACACCTTCTCAGCTTTGCTCCTACTTGGCATCTATATTTTATTTCTGGTCCATGGGATCTGGTCTAGTTTTAAAGCCCAAGAATCTCTTTTTTTAATTTCTCATTGAATATATATATTTTTTTCTATCTGGGGGAAAGGATGGTACCTAAGGGGGCAATTTACAACATTATCTCAATATAAAGTCCCTTATCTTTGTACCCTCAGGAAGGAGCATGGCTTATCTATTAAAGACTGGTATATCAATGAAGACACGTAGGACTCCGTTCCAAGAGAAAATAACGCCTACCTTCCAGGACTGTCCGAAGCTTGCTAAAGTAGTCGGGTCTGACTCTTGCCTTTGGTTTTCTATTTTTCAGCTAGTTTTATGCCATATGAGATGGTACCTTGAGGACTATCTGCCGGTTAGACAGGAGCTTGTGGGAGGAAAAAGATTGCACAAAGCACTCCTAATCTGAACCGGCTTCTGCCTGAGGGGCACATTTTGGGACAGGAGTCAAGTGTGACTTTATAATTGGAAAGGAAGTATGAGCACCAGACATCTGAGGACAGCACTTGGCTCTGGGATGGGAGAAGGCAGTGTGGGAAGGCTAAAGCCATTTGGGGCTAGAATCACATAGGATGCACTGTGTGAAAGAATTCAAAAAAGTATAATCTTAAACCCGTGAAGTGGGGTTTAACGATCAAGAGACTTGCTTCATCTCCTTATGGTCTGAGCTCCCTAAACACAAACCTGGAGAAATGATTTCTGTGCTTTGCACAGCCCACAGAATGTCTTACAGGTTGGCTAAGGGTATCGGCACAGCCTTTCCAGCTTGCAGACAGGAAAGGGGGCAGCACTGCGTATATTAATTTCTTAAGTGTTTCCACATTAATATATTAATAAAAGCTCCCATATATTATTTTTTACAAGCTCTTCTGATTTAGAGGTGTTTATTATACAAGCTTTATAATTTGGTTATTTATATTGCCTTTCTTTAATTTTATTTTTCTCATATGCAATTTAAAGAATTTAATAGAACTTGGTTAGAAAAGGCACTAAAACTCACATTCTCTTTTTCGCACACCATAAAACTGAAACCTCCAGGGGTAAATATATCTTAAAGGTATTTGTATTCACCGTAAGGCTAAGCTCCCTCTGTCTCTGCCCCCTCTCTGAGTCTGAAAGGAATCCCCATCTCAGAAGTTCCTTTGGGGGGCCCTCCTGAGTGGAGGCTGACCCAAGGCTGCGAAGGACAGCTGTGTCCAGCATCTGGTAGACCTGCCAACCTGTTGCTGAATCTGTACCTGGCTGCCAGGAAGTCTCTTCTAATAAATAAAAATGAATGCATCCATGAAGGAACCAGATGCTATGGAAATAATTTTGCTCAGTTTGAAGATGGTTTTTATGAACTGCAATTTCCAAGAACAAAAATGTGCCTCTGAACAGGCTTTAATAATAGAAATGGAAACAGTTCTAAAGACCAAAGGAAGGCTGGTGTGTTTGCATACCCACAGAGAGATGTATTTCCTAATGTAAGGTGACAGGTATGAAATGAGATCACAAAATTGTTGGCACTTATAAATATATTATTTACATTCTTTCCTGTATCCAGGTACCACTGTGTGATTTGTATCCAACAGTTAAAGCTGTGAGCCCTGATAAAATTTAACCAAGAGTTATTGTACTTGTAGCATTACAAAAGGAGACCCCTGTTTACTGCTAGAGTTAAAAGACTATTTCCATTTTAACCCTCATTTCTGGGAGTTTTTCATCTATTAAACTGCATAAAAGGCTGAAGTTGACATACATTCTTCAGAGTTATAGGGACTGCACTGATGTTTTCTGTTCTTTGATCAGGTTTATACATTCTACAGTGATTACTGCAGGATAAATCAGTGTGACCTGGAGATCAGAATGTTTTAATCAGTTGCCCATGTTGCAACAGAGGCAATGTTTTTATTCTGGGTTACATTATTAGTTGATTAGGCACAAAGCGTGCAAGCTGGTATTTAAGAACACCTATTATGCTCCAATCTCTTTCAGAGAGTGTGCATCCTTTGATCCTTACAACAACCTTACAAATCAGAAAGAATCATTTCTATTTTTTCAAATGAGGAATCAAAGGCTCAGAGAGGTAAAGGAACTTGCCTAAGGTCACACAGTAAAGAAGTCGTACAAGAACAATTCTAGCACATGTCTTCCCCTGACTTCAAAGGCCCTGCTTGTAACACATTCTTCTACAAGATCTTTCTGCTCTAATACAAGGGTGCCAAGTTGGGTGGATAGAAAGAGGATTTCAGCTCTTTGTTCTTTTCCTTCCAGTTAGGAAATTCCAAAGATGAAAAAGCAGATGCTGAGTGTGTGGACTAGAACCAGAAATCTATTTTCACTCGCATCTTTGCTGTGGGGAGAGTTGAACCTTCCCCGTACAAAGAGCTTAAGTAGTCAACCTCACTCTCCTTTCAGTCCACCTCACCAGCCCTAGAGAATACTTTTCTCCCCCCCGCCCCCCAGACACCAATGCCCTTTGCATCCTTGGGTCACCTTTTAAGCTTTTATTCCCAAAGGAAAGCCTCATTCTTTAAACCTCTATGGTCAGTTAGCAAGTATTTCTCAGGGATCTGTATGAGCCAGAAATTGTAGTAGAAATGCAAGATGCAAAGAGAGGGAGATAATACACAGTTCCTGCCCTACAGCAGTGGTCGCAAACTCATTAGTCAAGAGCCAAATGTCAATAGTACGATGATTGAAATTTCTTTTGAGAGCCAAATTTTTAAAACTTAAACTTCTCCTAACGCCACTTCTTCAAAATAGACTCACCCAGGCCATGGTATTTTGTGGAAGAGCCACACTCAAGGGGTCAAAGAGCTGCATGTGGTTCTTGAGCCGCAGTTTGCCAACCACTGCTCTACAGCATTGCCGGGGGGGGGGGGGGAGGCATCCAAACTGGTAATTTATATATATAAAAAGCTAATATACTAAGTGTCCTTCCGCCTGTCTGACCAGTCACTAGAGGGCAAAGGCTCAACTCAGAAGCTTCGGAGCTGCAGTGACTTGGCAGCAGCAATCTCCAGTGACACACCCTGGAGCCAGAAAGGAGGGGACCTGATTCCTTGCAGGACTGTGTGATTCTACCTTATAGGCCATGGGTTATGTTGTTGCTGGGGCACTGCTGGCCTGAATCTGGTTTACTGAACACTTGTGTTTTCGTTCCACACCCCGTACCACAGCAACTTTATAAGAGTTCCCTCTTGCACTCCACGGCCCCTCAGGGGATGTCTAAGAGCTGGTATCAGTCTGATCCCCACAGGCCAGGCCAAGAGATCGCACATGCGGGAAGGACTCTGCTTACTCCGCAGGCTCTGGGGAAAGACCACAGGAGGTTGGTTCCAGGGTGTGACTGGCTTTTCTCGACCAATCCACCCTTCCAACCACCTTCTAATTAATTTCCTTTCAAAGTGCATGAATCTGTGCACTGGATCACTAGTTAACTAAAATGTGAAAAATACTATAGGGCAGTTAAGAAGAAAGAAAAATAAGAACACAGCAGAGTGAAATGAATGCCCCCTGTAGAACCTGGATTGGCTTCCCAGAGGAGGTGAGCATTCTGTTGGGCTTTGAAAGTTGAATAGGAAATGAATAGAAAGAGGAGGACAGGGAAGAATTTCAAAAAAGAGGAATTATGTGTTTAAGGGCAGAGAGGAATAAATGGGCATGAGGGTGATTTGACGTGACTGAGGTAGACAGCATTGGTGTGATTGTTTTTCAGTGGCTGCTTTCACAAAATCTGGGTGGCTTGGAATAACAGAAATGTGTTATCTCAGAGTTCTGGAGGCTAGAAGTATGATATCAAGGTATTGGCAGAGTCAAACTCTCTCTGGCAGCTCTAGGAGAGAATCTCTCCTTGGGTCTCCTCGTTTCCAATGGTTTCTGCCAATCTTAGGTGTTCCTTGGCTTGTAGATACATCAATCCAGTCACATGGCCCTCTTTTCCCTGTTTCTTCACTTCAGCTCCCTTCTGTGTCTGTCACTGTGTCCAAATATCCCCTTTTTATAAAAGCACCAGTCATACTGGGTTAGGGTCCATTCAAATGGTCTTATTTCAACTTGGTTACTACTATAAAGACACAATTTCCAAATAAGTTTACATCCTAAGGCACTGGGTTTTAGAACTTCCACATATCTTTTCTGGGGATCTGGTTTAACCCATAACAAAATTAAGGCTGGAAATGTAGGTTGGGTGCTACTGCAAAGAATTAATCATTCAACAAACATTATCAATCACTTATTATGAGCCAAAGACTGGCTGGAGAAAAAAATGGATCCTGCCCACAGGATACTGTAAAATTTCTGTGCTATGATACTATGAATTTAGGCTATAGAACCAGAAAGAGCACCGTATCATCAGCTATTGCTCTTAATCACTCCAAACTTGGTGGCATAAAATAGCAATCATTAATCACAAAATATGCATTTGTGGGTCAGCTCGGGCCCAGCTTATCTAGGCTGCACTTATCTGAGAATGCTCTTCTTCAAGGATCCCTCAGACTCCCTGGATCAGAGGACCATGTGGGCATGTTCTTCTCATAACAATGTCGGGAGAGCAGCAGGCCACCAAGTGGAAATAAGTGAGGACTGTCACTTCTGTTCATGCATCATTGGTCAAAACAAGATTTATGGTTGAACTCAAAGTTTAGAAGGAGCAACTGTGAAGTTGGGAAGCATATGTACGAAGGGTAAAAAAAAAAAAAAAGGAAGAACTCTACGATATAGACTTTGCAGTCAAATTGGACTTTGCAGACAAACAGGCCTGATGTTATGTGAGATAGATAGATGATAGACGAGAGATAGATAACACATTATTTTTTGGTCAGACATAGCCCCTTGGCTCTCTTTACAGTAGGCAATACCTTGTTGCTGTAGAGTGTCTGAAGTTAAGCTCCTTTTTATACTTCTTGTCCTTTTAATCTGTTCTTAATTTGTTGCCACAGACAAGAAATCTGATATTCAATATAAAATAATAGGAACTGATAATGGTCTAACATATTATCTTGCCAGAAATACACAGAAGGACTCTGCCTAACCTAGTTGGATACTGCTTAATCCATCATGGTGAGGTAATAATGGTGGAATTTCAGGCATCTATGACAAACTTTGAGGGTAGACACAGTCTTCCAAATACCCCACAGAGCCAGCCACCTCCTCTCTGTACCTATCTCTCCTTATCCATTATCACCTATTGAAGGTGATGCTAACGGCTCTCAGGATGGCTTAGGACAGTGGTCGGCAAACTCACCAGTCAACAGAGCAGTATATCAACAGTACAACGAGTGAAATTTCCTTTGAGAGCCAAATTTTTTAAACTTACACTTTTTCTAACAGCACTTTTTCAAAATAGACTCGCCCAGGCCGTGGTATTTTGTGGAAATCACACCTAAGGGGCCAAAGAGCCTCTCGTGGCTCACAAGCCACAGTGTGCGGACTACAGGCTTAGGGGACTGTAGATTAAATCGAGACTTTGGGACTCTGTCCATCTGCATGCTCTGACAACATCTTTATGCTGTCAGTGCTGACTCTGTGCTCTCCGCCATCATTATTGTTATGGATACCATCTTCCCACCGGTAAATGTGTCCTTAGTCCCTCTGTGGTGGCAGCTTCACACACCTGAAATGTGAAGCCATCTCTGGGCTTCCATTGGCAACTGAGTCACAGTATAAGCCACAGCAGCTCTTGATGTGTGACAAGTAGGAGGATATGAAATGCCATTGTGCTTCACCAAGCCGAAACACACATTTGCTTTTATGAAGGAAAACTTAAAGAATAAGGGACTCTTTCAAAGAGAAAATAAGTGACTTTTTAGGTTTACTTCTAATAACTAGAATTTTTTTTCTCTAACTTTAAAGTAGAACATGGTTATAGGCAATAGGGAAAATTATATAAAAGCAAAATAAATAAAGCCCATCCCTAATATCAGCACCCAGAGATAATCATGGTGACCTGGAGAATGGATGTTAAGCTTGGGACTCTGGATTAAGAGAGAGATGTAGTTTCACCTATGTTTTTTTCACTAGTGGTTAATGGGGTAGATGGGGAGGGGTGCATTCCCAGCCTCACATTGCTCGTGTATTATGGAAGAACTAGAGGCCCAGTGAACAAAATTCGTGCACAGGGAGCAGGGGATGATCCTGGTAGAATCAGGCCTAAACGGGCAGTTGGACATCCTTCTCACAATCCAAGACTGCTGCCTCCAAACTGCTCACCTGCCTGCCTCCCTGATTGCCCCTAACCGCTTCTGCCTGACATCCTGATCACCCACTAACCACTAACCTGCCAGCCTAATTGATGTCTAACTGCTCCCCTGCCAGCCTGTTTGCCCCCAATTTCCCTCCTCTGCTGGCCTGGTCACCCGTAACTACCCTTCCCCTGCAGCCTTGATCGCCCCCAACTGCCCTCCCTTGCAGGCCTGGTCCCTCCCAACTGCCCTCCCCTGCTGGCCTGATCACCCACAATTGCCCTCCCTTGCAGGACCTAGAACCTCCCAACGGCCCTCCCCTGCTGGCCATCTTGTGGTGGCCATCTTGTGTCCACATGGGGGCAGGATCTTTGACCACATGGGGGCAGCCCTCTTGTGTGTTGGAGTAATGGTCAATCTGCAAATTACTCTTTTATTAGATAGGATAGAGGTCTCATGCATGGGTGGGAGCCATCTGGTTTTCCCTGAAGAGTGTCCCAGATCAGGGTGGAGGTTCCATTTGGATGTGGGGCAGCTGGGGCGAGGGGTCTGTGAAGGTTTGTAGGCCGGCCACGCCCCCCAGCGACCCAAGAGGAGGCCCTGGTATCTGGGATTAATCTATGTCTACAATTGAAACTTTGTAGCCTGGAGCAGAGCCAAGCCTTCTGCTCGTCCCTCGGCAGCAGCCATTTCTGGCTGAAACTTTGTAGCCTAGAGTGGAGACTTAGGTCAGCAATGGCAGGCTGAAAGCTTGTCTTCCTCCATTGCCAGGGAAATCCAAGCCTCTGTTCTCTCCAGCTCAGTGGCTGCTGCCATTTCTGTATCTTTTATAATTGAAACTTTGTAACATTGAGTGGAGGCCTAAGCCCACAATGGCAGGCAGAAAGCTTGGCTTCTTCCATTGCCAGGGAAACCCAAGCCTCTGTTTTCTCCAGCTCAGTGGCTACCACCATTTCTGTATCTTTTACCATTGAAACGTTGTAACATTGAGTGGAGGCCAGCAACGGCAGGCAGAAAGCTTGGCTTCCTCTGTTGCTGGGGAAACCCAAGCCTTCCTCCTGCTCTCAGTGGCGGCAGCCATCTTGGTTGGGGTGCATTTGCATAATCTGCTCCTGATTGGTTGGTGGGCATGGCTTGTGGGTGTGGCAGAGGTACAATCAAATTTGCATATTACTCTTTTATTAGATAGGATAATGATAATATGAACTTCATTGGGTTGCCTTGAGAATAAAATAGTACACTTAAAGCACTTAGTGCATTGCCATGCATTTAGTGACTCAATGAATTTAACTGTTTTTATATCATTCTGATTTGACAGTTACTTTAAAGGCATAGGTAGCATCCCATGCCACAGCCAGAATGAGAATCTGCCCTTGTTTTCTGCCTCTCTGTCTACGATATTTCCACTGAGGTATTAACTGTGAGGAGCATGGTTGTAAGCTGCACTCTCTCAGCCCTACAGTCTGCGTGTAATAGAGAGTCAATTGATACTGCTGAATAACTAAAAAGCAGCAGACTCCAAGTCAAATGACAAAGTTGCTAATATAAAAATAAGTGTTTCTGAGCTTTGCTTGGTATTGCTTTGGAGAATATTAAAGATATCAAGCATCGTTTGTTCTTTTGGTCAGCCACCTGGTGATAAAAGAATTTAGGGGCTCAGATCCTGAACAAATCCTTCAAGGATACCTTCTGTTTTAGCAGATTTGACCTGAGCACAGAGATGTTGAGAGCTAATTCCAGTTCCGGCAGGAGGAAAGGAAGGGTGATTGGACTGGCCAAGGGGAAGGAAGGCTGCTTGCTCCCAACTGAGGAGAAGCTGGGGCAGACTCCAGGGCGTAGGCATCCGAGAAGGAAGCCTGACTCGGTGGGTCTAGGACAAGTCCATGTCGGCATGAGAAGTTTAAGGTACTGAAGTCTGGCTGAACTGGAACAAAAAGGCAGAGACTTCCTTGAGAAAGAACCAGTGAGATGACATCCATGTCCTAAAATGTACAGCTGAGCTTCTTCTCCAGGAACTGAAGGTTCTGAAAAAGCATATCGCTGAGAGTTTTTCTGTATCATTTGCTGAGTTTATTACTACAATGGACTCTCTAGTCACTATTTTTTGAGTATCTGCTATGTGCCATGAACTGTATATACGTTTCTTCATTTAATCCTCCCAATTTTCCCATCTCCACGAAGAACAGCAACCCAGGGTAGCGAATTTTTTCATTTTAGCATCACTATACCCCCAGTGCCTACAACAGTGTCTGGCAGAGTAGATTCTCAGTAGCTTCTGCTGAATGTATGAAGAGGATGGACACTAGCATCCAAACCCAGAACTTAGCAGGGTAAGTGATGTGCACAGATTTGGAAATGGAGGCATTAAGTCTGAAACCCAGATCCATGGAATCCCCAGCCCTGCCCTCTCAGCCACTGCCCTGGTCATTCTTACTGGTTGCCCTGTTTAAAGTAGATCACACATCAACACCATTAGTGGCTTAAAAGTCTACATCTTGCCGTTTCTCAACTGAAAATGCTCCATGTCTCTCATGGGCATTAAGATGATGTTCAGACTCCCTTACCCAGCATTCCAAACCTTTTAAATCTGGTCTCACATTATTATTTTCCATTAAAGCTTCCACAGATGAGCGCTAGCCCAGCACTCTGCCTTACCCGGAAGAGCTCTAATGCACTTCTGCCCTACATATCTCTCCCTTGGTCTATGTCATTTAAAATGACCAGTTCATTCTGCCCATCTCTCTGAATTCCTCCCCATCCTTTAGGATTCAGCCCAAGTTGCAACTCTTCAATGAAACTTCTCTGAATATCTAAGAATGCAATCATTTCTCATTTCCTAGGAATTGCAAATCTCTCTAGGCAGGTCGATAATGTTCCTATGATTACTGGTCTTTGTTCAGAGTATAACACAAATGCCTAAAACTAGAGAGTGTATGGATATTGAGAGCAACCAAATGACATAGACTAAATGTATTTATACCAAGGTATTGATTTAGAATAAAAAAAGGCTAACTCTCATATCTTTATACTGTAAAATGGCCCTTCCCTTTCTTCTTTCTTTGTCTCTTCACCCTTTTCTGTTGGGAGGCTCCTTGTGTGTCTCTGTGCCAGGACAGAGACTAAGGGAAGACAGGCCACTGTGAGACAAATGCAGGTTACAACAGCCTTGAGGCTGGGCTGGAGTTCAAAGATCCCGGCCAAGATTTCAAACTGGGTCCATTCAAGAGCTATGGACTCCTGAGTGGCAAAAGTTAGCTCTGATATTACTGCTGATGCAGTTTCTGGTGACTTCAACAGGGACATGATGGAATACCATCCAACCTACCAGGTCAGGACAGGGCTTAGCAGGGTGAAAAGAGAAAATCAAGAAAGACTGTAATTTATCAGCACTTACTAATACAAAATCACAATGATACACTTCTAATACATAGGACGGAAGGATCATTCAGACTGAATTTTATTGTTCCTCCCATGTTAATCAATTCTCATGGGAATGCTAATGAATGTGATTACATGTGCCCTATTAGAGAGAAGGTGAGGAGGCACCATCTCATCTGGGCACCGGCACCTCCCATCACAGTAAGTGAAAAGCTTGCTGAGTTTTGTTCTCAAGGGCGATTTCTGGTCCTTTTTGGGTAGGAGATTAACTGGGGCTGAGCCATCTCCCATCAGTTGCTGTTCCTATTCCCAGAGGAATTCAGTTGTTCTTAAGAAAAAACAAACAAACAAAAAAACTACTAGCGGAAACAACTTAGTGAAAATTGTCCAGGAACCAGACTGAGGTTTCTACACCATGTGAAGTGGGAACACACAACTGAGATCTTCGTAGTTGCTCAGGAAATATTTTTCAAGTAGTTATCCATTTAGAAAAATAACGGTCTCCTTTTTTTGTATAATAAAAGCAAGTTGGAGACTTAGAGAAAGGGACAGTCCCGCTGGAAAGGAAGCAGGCATAAGTATTACAACTGTGTTTTAGGCCAGTAAGTACAACCAGAGGAGGATGCAAGCTCCTTGAGGCAGGAACTATGACATGTTAACCTGTAGGCCCTCAGTTTCTAGAAGGTAACAGACACTCACAAGTGTTCACAGAATGCATTTGTGCTTGCACATATAAATAAACGGGCCAATATATGAATACAAGTACTGGTCTTTTTCTATTTTGGCTCTTACTGAGTACATTAGTCCAAGGTCATCAGAACCTACACTAATAACAGAGAAAGATTCAAATTGACCATACCTTCATGATGCCCACCAGCCAAGCAGGAGTATGCAAATTAACCCAACAAAGATGGCAGGTTAATTTGCATACACAGGTGCTGAGCTGCCAGGAGTATGGCAGGATGCTTGTGTTGCCACCATGGTATTGATTCAGGTGTCCCACACCACCCCAGCCACTCCATGCCTCTGGGCAGCATGGGAAGGCAGAAAGGAAGGTTTGGGCCAGAGTAGAAAGGCGGCTCCAGCCAGAGCGAAGGTGGTGAAGGCAGCCAGGGGGAAGAAGGCCCATTCTTGTGCGAATCTTCATGCGTCAGGCCTTTAGTATTATTATAAACCCTCTACTGTAAGTAACATTTGAATTTATGGGAATTAAAACCTGATGTTTCTTGAATTCTCTATAGTTTTCAAATATTCTAACCATAATGACCTAAAGCATGTATGTTTACTCAGAGTTTTGGGGGAGAAAATTCCTCTGTCCCCACTCAAACAACTAAACAAAAAAAATGATGATGTGGTCTCTGTTACTTGTCAGTATCAGGACTGGGCCAGCTTCCTTGATGGTGACCACTAATAAGGACACTCTGTGAGACTTTCAAAGCTGGGGATGCTCAACAGATTTGCAGGTTTTCACCCCACTCTGGCCTCTCACTAGCTTCCTGGAGCAGCACGTCAATGTCTTGTAATGCCATTACTGCCTCTCTCAAACAAGCTCAGAAATATGTTCTGAGAAATGAAATTCTCTTTAGACATTTCTTTACCTCAGCCTTCCAACTCAGAAAGATAGAAGGCTTTATCAAGCAAATCAATTTTGTCTTAAGGGGAAATAAAATGTTATTGGCATCTGGTTTCAAATATCTCCGGGAAAGTAATACTTGCAGCATGGCTTAAAAAAATTAACTAATTTTAGGTACATACTTTCCATAGTAACTCCTTAAGCATTCTTTCATATTTCCAGGTGCCTGATCCATGTAAGTAATCTGATTATTTCTTACAGCCAAAAAGAATTGCTTGCAGTTCATTATTTACATGAAAATTCCCTTCTCAAGATTTCAGAACTTGTGTTCTCCTGGGACTCTGATGACTTAAATTCCAGGTCACATACAAGCAAAATTGCACTTACCATTGGAGGGGAAACTAAAGCAGTTGAGACAAAGGCATGACTAATCCACTTCTCCTATGATTAGGAGGGTTGATGCAGTAGCCAATCTAATCCAGTCTAATCCACTTCTCCTATGACAGTGGTCAGCAAACTTATTAGTCAACAGAGGGGCAAACCCTCGGCTTGTGAGCCTCATGTGGCTCAGGAGCTGCAGTTTGCCGACCACTGTGATGAATCTGATGATGGGGGCGATGCATCCAAAGTATACTTGATGGTGTACAGAAAACACTTTCTTCTATCACTCAAGTGCCAGACCTTGGTAGCATACAATCCTTTGAACTGGGGTATAAATGAGAGAAATTTGTAAACAGGGATGAAGACATATAGGCACTGGCCCTGTTCTCTCCTGAGCTGCTTAATTTCCCCTCCCGGGCAGGTTTCTGATAGACTGCAACCTTGAGGGAAGAAGCTAGAACACCTTTAGGACACTGTTTTATCACCAGCTGTGGCTAAGAAAGCACCAAGAATTGGTTAATTGAAGCAATTACCTGGCAATTCAAACACAAACCCTTCCCTAGGAAAACAAAGAGGTAGGGTAATTTGGAGTTTTTGCTCAATTAGACTAAATGACTACATCCTATGCATGGATTTAAAGTTTGATTTAAAGGGGTGGGGGTGGGGGGGGCTTCAGTCCCTGAAGACACAAGAGCAGGTTTTAAGTGGGTGTACTCTGAACTGTAGGTATAAATGTGTACATTAAGAGTAGGAAGACCTATGCTGTTGGTTCTCCAATTGTAACAAACATTAGAATCACATCGGTGGTTTGTTAAAACCCAGTTTACTGGGCTCCACTTCCCCCTGTTTCTGATTCACTAGGTGGGGCGTAACCCCTGGGATGTGCATTTCTAACAGGTTCCCAATTGATGGGAATGCCACTGGTCTGGGAACCACATTTTCAGAACCACTGATTTAGGCCCAGGAAAAATGAAACCAGTGTGAGGTTCCTATGGGCAACTCCATAGTCTTGCCTCCTCTAAAAAACAAAACAAACAAACAAAACCCCACAAACAAAATAAACTAGGCTAGTGTAGTCACTCAACAACAAGCAGACATTTTGTTGAGCAGTTGTTATGTGATGCCCTCCTTAGTGATATAAAGACCAGCCTTTAGCCTCACGAGGCTCCCAGTCTGGTAGAGAGGGAGACATAAAACAATATGAAGATGAGGCTAAGACAGTGGGAGAAGTGATGTCACAGCGGCACCACTAGGAACATAGAAACTTCACTGAGACTGGAGGTCACTAGGAAAAGCCCCCAGGGTTGATGCAGTAGCCAAGAACTGAAAATAACGGTATCAAGTTTAAGAGTTCTGTTCATATTCATACGAGGCAATGTGACTGAGTCTAGCGGCAGCACTAGATTTGGGTGGTTATCATGGGTAAACTTCCTATTTTATCAGGGACCATTTATGCTGTAAAGATTTCCAACATCTAGCCGGACCAGAATGGCACAGTGGTTGAGCAACCACCTATGAAACTGGAGGTCAGGGTTTGATTCCAGGTTCTGGGCTCAATCCCCAATTGGGGGAGGGGAGTGGTGCAGGAGGCAGCCAATCATTGATGTTTCTAACTCTCCCTTCCTCTCTAAAATCAATAAAAATAAATAAATTTTAAAAAAGATCTCCAACATCTGCCCCTCTGCACATAGTAGGTTTTCAGTGTATGAATGAATTGCTGTCAATATGTCATAAGTATTGAATAATGAGCTGATCTGCCCAATGGAAAATGTACTGAAGGAAGTGACTTGTTTCAAACTGAATCCTGAGTCACAGCCAGAGGAAAAGAACTTTTTAATCACCACAAATCTGGTTTGCATTTGGACTGGCAGATTCTGAAATGAAAAATAAAAAACTGCATACTATCAACTCCTTGAACCAGCTAATTCCTCATAGTCAGTATTTTTGTTTCTTTGTTTGTTTCTACCTTTACTGCAAATCAACTGCATTTCGTAAGGGTCAGTTATTTTCCAGTGGACAAAATTGTCAGATAAGAAAACAGATGATGTTCACCTAGCTTCCAACAGCCACAGTCTGCAAGGTACTGATTCACAGTGACATTTTTGCTACGCAAATCGTTTAATGCAGCTCACTTTTGAAAAATTACACTGACATTCAGGCTAACATTTGGCCTGGTGAAATGAAGTAGGTATTAACTCATTCAGTTAAAGTATTCACAAAATAAAGGTAAATAGACCCTTTTTAGGAATTCAAAATGAAAAGGGGGTTCTATATTCATTAACTTAAGGCAATATGCCTGCATTTATTTTTAATAATACTTCACTGATTCAATTAAGATCTGGTTTTTAAAAAATCAATTGCTATGACTTGTTGACCACACTCGTAGAAAGTGTTTTCCCTTTCCTTTGGTTTTGAAGCTGCTTGGCTTAGATGGGTTTCTTTTTAACTTTCCTTTCTGCGTTTATCTATAAGTAAGGTAGAAAAGACACAAATTTCCTCCTTTTAGCAACTAGACAAAAGTCTTCATCCCATGTCTAGACCATTTTTTGGAGGCGCACTAGAGAAGCAAGTTAAGACTGAAGGAATCAGCAGCTAAGACATGTGGTCAAAGGTAAAGACAGTGAGGGATATAAACTCTAACTACTTTTCTAACTCTTAAGATTTTATAGAACTTACAAGAAATGATTAGCTCATTTTTATATTCTATAGCAATGTTCCCTTTGGTAAAAATGTCCTGATTTACAAACAAGTCATGTTCCAAAAGTCTGTAAGCCAGTTGTGTTTTAAACTTGGAATGCCTTTCCCATAGAAAGATGTTATAAATTGTGGTCTAACTAGATTAGCCCACGTAAGCATATTTCATTCTGAATATAACTGTATTGAAATATAGGGGCAGATAATAAGTATCCATAATTTATAAATAATTAAAAGCAGTGATTTTGAATGAAAACTAAAATTTCATCTCAGAATACTTGAGGAAAAGACGGTTTAACTAGAGGTCAAAGGGGTAGTTGAAAACTTTTGGTGAAGATGTTAGTGGGATCCTGAAACTATTAATACTTAGAGTTGATGACATTTGTCATTTACAACATTGTGTCAAAACATATACCAGGTGTAGCACTAGATGTCCTATTTGCTTACCAGCCCTGGTTAGTGTTGAACTTTATTAATAAAGTAGGGAGATAATTAAAATTTTCTCCTCTCTGGAGTGGTGGTATTCGTTAAACAAACAATCTGAGGCATTCATTTGTAGCCCTTTCCACTGTTACATGTCTTTTTTTCTTTAATATGTTTTATTGATTTTTTACAGGGAGATGAAGGGAGGGGGATAATCAGAAATATCGATGAGAGAGAAACATCAATCAGCTGCCTCCTGCACACCCTGTACTGGGGATGTGTCCACAATCAAGGTACATGTCCTTGACTGGAAATGAACCTGGGACCCTCAGTCTGAAGGCTGATGCTCTACCCACTGAGCCAAACCGGTCAGGGCTGTTACGTTTCTTTATATGATCATTTGGGGTAGGCAGTTACACAGACATGAGCAGACAAAAAACAATGGGCCAGGTACAGAAGGTCACCAAGGTGGAAAGCCCCAGTGCCTAGCAACTGGGCAAAACTAGTCAAACAGGGACCTGGCCCCCAGAGTAATCTTTCCTCCTTTTGTATATGGCTGGTCATGTGGTTTAAACCCCCCTGACTTTTCATATCTCTGGTCACTGACCCTCCCCTGGATGTCAATAATCAGGCAGTAGATCCCCATGGAGGAGGAACAAGGGGCCAAAGAGTGTCCTCATGTTACTCCTATGCAGGCCCTTGCATGTCCACACCCTTAAGCATTAGCACCCAGGGAGAACATCTAGGCCTCAGTTGTGTTTCAGCTCCAGATCCAGAAGAGTTGCAAAACAAGACAAGTGATGTCATGGCTGACATCAAGACCAGCTGCACTGACTAATTAATGACCCACTACCCTGTTGCTGACCAATCAGTGGATACCAGGATCCTTAGGTGACACACCTGCAAAGCTGATGAACACTCTATTGAGATCTTCCCCTGGGACTTTCCCTAAAATCCCTTCCCTTAAAAGCCTGTAGGATGGAGGACATGGCTGTGATCCCTCCCAGGAACATACCCTATCCTTTCCCCTCCCTCTCTTCTACTGCCCTGACCCCATTACTTTTCCTTTCTCTCTTCTTCCTTTGTGTATATAACTTGTTTCCTGAGCCCATTTCTTCTACCACTCACTTCTTCTACCTCTGTGACTAAATAAACTTTCTCTTATAGTTTGAGTCTTACCTCTGAATTCTTTCCTAGCCAGAACTCAAGTACCAAGGTTGCTGAACGGAGGTCTAACCTTACTCCACTGGTCTAACACCTGGTGCTGCTTTGGTTGTTGAAAGGAACAATGTGATAAATGATGACTTCTCCTCTGGCCTAAAGAGTCAAAAATTCGGATATCTTAGAAGTTTTTGCTAACCATTATATCCCCAGCACTTAATAGAGATGAAGTATATAGCTGCTCAAAAGCACTTTTTCAATGAATGAATGAATGAATGAATGAATAAGAGTGTGAGAAAAAGAGGAGGAATGGCTTAAAGATCATTGAATTGTAGATGTGTTAAGAATGAAATTACATTTCTTAGTCTGTGTGTAACCAAAGAGGGGGGAGTCATAGCCAAGGAGGAGTATACAATATAGGGTTTTTTGGGTTTTTTTAAGGACAGTTAGTTAGATCCAAGTAGTTAGATCTGTCCAAGTTTCGTCTGTTGTTTCTAAATAAGGAGGATTGGCTTGATCAGCCTTAGGATAGCTAAATGGCAACAAAGGTCCTGTGCAAGCCTAAAAAGCAGTGGGTACACCAGTAGGAGGGGCTTGCACAATGTGCAGATAATGGATTGTGTGGAAGCATTATTTGTAGAGAATTTTAAAAGAGGAGGTGAGCCCTGACTGGTTAGGCTCAGTGGATAGAGCACCGGCCAATGGACTGAAAGGTCCCAGGATCGATTCTAGTCAAAGGCATGTACCTTGTTTGTGGGCACATTCCCAGTGGGTGTGTGTGTGTGTGTGTGTGTGCAGAAGGCAGCTGATCGAAGGTTCTCTCTTATCGATGTTTCTGATTCTCGATTCCTCTCTCTTCTGCTCTGTAAAAAATTAATGAAATATATGTTTTAAAAAGGGGGGAGGAGGGGAAGAGGGACTAGAGAGCAATCAAAGGACTTGTATGCATGCATATTATGATCACCAATGGACACAGACACCGGAGGCTTGCCTAGGGTGGGGATGGTTGGTGGGGGGTCAATTGGAAAAAAGGAGACATATGTAAAACGTCAGATAATAAAAAAAGTCAGTTTGCTTTATAGTATTGTTGTATGCCTGCAATTTTGAGAAACATCAGTGATAAAACATTCCTCTGTAATAAGATATTTTTGGTCTAATTTCTAAAAAATTCCTGCAGTCACTTTTGTCTTAATTAGGTTACTGTTGAGTTTCAATTTGGAGCTTGTATATCCCAAATTAGCACTTTTTAATTACTTATCTCTTAATAAGCTTTGTAGTCTAAGTCGAAGTTAATTTAGAGAATATCTAGTTGTATTGCAAGTCCCAACACAGGTGGCCTTGGCTACACATTTATTTAAAAAAATTTTTTTATTGATTTCAGAGAAGAAGGGAGAGGAAGAGAGAGATAGAAACATCAATGATGAGAGAGAATCACTGATCAGCTGCTCCCTGCACACCCCACACTGGAGATCAAACATTAGACCTGGGCATGTGCCCTGATGGGGAAGTGAACTGTGACCTCCTGGTTCACGGGTCAAAGCTCAACCACTGAGCCATGCAGGCCGGCCTACATGTTTGTTTTAAGAGTAAGCTCCCAAGAGTTTGGAATGATCCAAGTTCATTTCAGGTGTGGTTTGTATTTCCAACCTCTGAGGCACTCCATATCCCTTCCTTTTAACAGTAAATCCAAAAAAGCAACAATAGCACAGTAAGTAAAAACCTGAAGAAGCGGAACTATAGTTCTGGACTGTATTTTTTCATGTATAGCATTTTCCCTAATCTGTGTTCTATGGAGGGAATTTAGTGGAACTGAAAATACTGAAATAGAATGCAAAAAACATGGGTGTATATATGTGTATTTTTAAAAAGAGGTTCCATAAGTTTAATCAAAGAGGTCTGTGAACCAAAAAAGATAAAGAGCCACTGGGATAAAGGTATACAAGGTCTCTTCTATGTTCTGCAACACTGTATTGTGCATAGAGTTAAATAAAACATTTTCCTATAGAATATTTGCGTTAAAATTAGTCATATATGAAATATATGATGTATGTCATTCTTAATTTTAAAATGTGGTTTTACATAAGGTGAATTTGAAAAGGAAGGGGCTTTATTTAACGAAGCACAAAAAGGTTATAAATAAATGTTCCCATCCACAACTGAGCCTTTTTATATTACATATAAATTTATGAATATCTGGAACATCACTTTGCTGTACTTGAATAAAAGTTTGGCCTATAAGAGCTATGTGGATAACAAGATGTCATTCCAGACTAGGAAATGGAATCAGAATTTTAACATGGAAGATGATAGTAGTGTTAGAAGCAGAAAAACAGCACCAGGCATTAACGATGAGTTAGGTTCAGCAACCTGGGTACTTGCGTTCTGTCTAAGAAGAATTCAGAGCCCAGGAACTCGAATTATCAGAGAAAGTTTATTTAGAACATGGCAGAGGCAGTAGAAGGGCCCTTAGGCTTTAGGAGTAAGAGGGAGAGAGAGAGATAAGTGGCTTTAAGGAACTAAAGAGGGAGGATAGGTGCTTGGTGCCCGAGTACTTTGGGGGGGAGGGGGGGAGGGAGAGAGAAAGAGGGTGGGGAGGGAGAGGGAGAGAATGAGACACACAAAGGGAAAGAAAGAAAAGAAACCTCCTGGGGAAAAAAGCATTAACCCCTGGGTGGGGCAAGACAAGGGTTATCTTCCATAGAGAGCCCCATGGGGTCTTCCATCCTGAGGGCTTTTATCTGGAGTCTCAGGGGAGGATCTCAATAGAACATTCACCAGCTTTTCAGGTGTGCGCCCTCCTGGTTTTACTGATTGGTTGGCACCAGAGGTGGGGGTCATTAGTGGATACAGCTGGCCCTTAACTCTGCCTAGTTTTGCTGCTTTTCTGGGTCTGCAGTTGAAATACAGCTGAGGCCGATATGTCATCTCCAGGGGTTAATGCTTAAGGAAGTGGTGGAGCAAGGGCTTGTAGTTTTGCCCATTGCTAGGCACCCTGGAACCTGATCCTTGTGACCCTCTCTCTGTATCTGGTCCATCCTTCCTGCTCTGCTCATGCCTATCTAACTGCCTACTACAGTAGGAGAGTCTGAACTTTGTTCTGGCTTCTAGCATTGATTTTAAGCTTAGGTGAAATGAAATAATTGCTTCGTAATTTGTCTCCAAAATGATAATAGCTAAAATCTGTTGGGTGCTTATTATATGTTGAGCACATATAATAAGAATTACTTCATTTACTCTTAAAATAATCTTATAAGATAGGTATTATTATAGGTCCTATCTCACATATGAAGCAACTTAGACCTAGGGAAATTAGAAAACATATCCAAGATCTCATAGCTTGAGAGTGGAAAGTAAGGATTCTTAGTCTATTGGCCTGCTTCTGGGGCCTGCTCACCTTAACTGACTCTCTGACATAATACAGCTTGATTTTATCTATTTCCAAGAAAAATCCTATTACCATATTTTCTTGACAGATCCACTCCCATCCCAAGTTGATAAACATCTATCCATTGATTCAGTACTTCCAGGGAAGGAAATTCCACCATTCTCCTCCATAGCACATTGTGGTAACACATTCTTCCATTAGTGAATGCTTCAAGGACAGCTTAACAATAAGATAGGCCCTGACTCAAATGTCACTCTACGCACATGCCTTCCTGATTTATAAAACATAAATAAACTGAACAGGATTAATAAGAACAGATCTGGATGGAGTGTAATTGATCACAAAGAGGAACATGTGTGTGTGTGTGTGTGTGTACAAATGTATATGCAATAGAGCACTTTGAAAAATCATTTGACAGTTCCTTGATGTGAATATTTAGGATAAATGGTGGGTATTTAGCCTGGAATTGTCAGAAAAGAGAGCCTGCAGTAAGGACTTGTGGAAAGTACATTTTTAGGGAGTGTAATCCTAGGGAGCCTGTGCAGGACACTGGGAGGGGCCCAGCAGAGGAAGGAGAGCCAGTACCTGAATGTGTTATCAAGCTGGCCCTGCTTCTGGCTACTGGCTGCTTAATTCAGTAAGACCACCCGAGGAGCACTATGTAACGCTTTTCAGCATCTTTTATTGGAGACCTGAAAGGGGAGCATTTATTAGTGGACTCTCATCTCCCATTGATCAAAGATTTACCACAGGGTGTTTAATCTCTCATGCTTCTTTCTGGATTTTAGTCTACCCTGAAATGTTAACCAAGAAGTTTGTGGGTGGGAGGAGAGATGTAAGAGAGGCCTAAAGCAAGGCACTGGCAGACTGCATCTGTGTGAAGCTGGCTGGAGCCACTTAGAACTGGTTATCTCAGCAGAGGCTAAAAGACACAGGTGAGGCTCAGAGGAGTTCAAGTGGTACATGGGATTCTGTGGGAAAGAGTGCTGGCAAGGACACGGGTGCATGTAACATAGCAAGTAACATTATATTCTTACTAGTGGCCTGGTGCATGAAATTCATGCATGGGGGGGGGGGGTTCCCTCAGCCCAGCCTGCACCCTCTCCAATCAGGGACCCCTTTGGGGATGTCTGACTGTTGGCAGTTGGACATCCCTCTTGCAATCTAGGAAAACTGGCTCCTAACTGCTCATGGCCTGCCTGACTGATTGCCCCTAACCCCTTAGCCTGCCTGATCGCCCCTAACCACTTCTGCCTGCCTGCCTGATTGCTGCTAAGTGTTCCTCTGCTGGCCTGATTGCTCCTAACTGCCTCTGCCTTGCCCCACACCTGGGACCCAGGCTTCCCTCCCTCTGGCCAGCTATAGGCACCCAGGATATGGGCCAGCTTCACTCAGGCCAGCTGCAGCCATAGGCAGCCTCAGGCACACAGGACCACAGGGCATGTGGCCTAACCGCAGGGCCAGAAAGGGCCCCCACCCCTCTATGTGCCTGCCTGGCCGAGTTTCACTACTCTGACCACTCTGGCTTAAAGAACTTTGCCAAATATGTTCTTCCCAGCCTCCTGGGTAATGGGCGTGAGCTGAGAAACTGGAGATGCGCACCTTCCTCAGCATCCCCAGAAGCTGGAGTGCCTGGCTGGTGGGTGCTGTGGTTGGGAGGCTCCCGGCTCCGATCCTGGCCCAAGGAGGTGGGGAGCTGCAGAGTGTGCATGGTGCTTGAGGAAGGGGTGACCTTACTGGATTTGCAGCACACCCTGGAGACAGCTTGCCCCACCCCTCCATGGGGCCCCCACCTGGGGAGTGCACGGAGGCTGCGCCACAGCGCTGCAGGGCCCCCGGCCTGGGGAGCGCATGCTGCACCTTGGCCAGGCCCCCACAGGCCTCACTGGCCTGGCCTCCTGTCCTGCTGGCCACGCCCCCTGTGTCTGCCACCAGAACTACATTTCCCAGCATTCCTAGTGCTCCCCACACTCGATGTCTGCTTCTGGTTCAGTTTTGTACAAACCAAGAAGACTGTGAACTTCCACAGTCTCCACACACCCCAGAGACTGGCAGCCAGCCCTTCCCCCCCCATCATGGGTGCTGGGCTGGGGGGCATGCAGGGACCCCTGTGCCTCACACAGCGGCAGCCACCAGAGTATCCGCATGCTCCATCATAGGCACTGGGCTAGGGGCATGGACCCAAACTGCCACTTGGCTCACAGCCCCACCTCACACCTGGCGCTCATTTACCCAAGGTGCCCTGGGCGCTCATTTGCATGTGATTCAGTCACAGTAACTGTAAGGAGGGATCTCGCAGCCCTTAAGTACTATGTGGGCAGAGCTTATAATGTGGTGCTTGCTTACACGGCACTGTGGCCACACCCCCACTGGCCATGCCTCCTGTCTTCTGGCCACGCCCCATCTGCTGGCCACGCCCCCTGCTCCTGATTGGCTGGTAGCGTAGCAGAGGTATGGTCAATTTGCATGTTACTGTTTTATTAGATAGGATAGATTCATAATCTTTCATTTTTGGGCCTCCTTTTCTATAAGAATTTCAAACTTTCATTATCTGTATATTCTATGAATATGTATTAAGCAGTGACTAATATTAAGTGTGCCAAGCCCTAGGTAGGAAACTAGATAGAAATGTAAACATGGAGTGTGGCAAAAGTAGGTTTACAGTTGTGAGTATGGGAAAGTGTTTATTCTTGTATTGTTATTTATTAATCACTAGAGGCCCAGTGCATGAAATTCATGCACGGAGGGGGGGACATATCCCTTAGCCCCGGCTGCATCCTCTCTAATCTGGGACCCCTCGAGGTATGTCCGACTGCCATCTGATCTGAGTCTAGAGAACTTGAACAGACTGGCCAGGCCAGGGTGGGGCATGCTGGAAGAACAGAAAGCTTCCTGGCAGAAAGAACAGGTATGTCCAGGAACACAGGCATGGAAAAGCAGGGGTAGATGAATCTCACCAACACAACATTGAACCCAAGACAAACACAAAAGGGTGATCGGGCCTAAACGGGTAATCGGACATCCTTTTCACAATCCAGGACTGCTGACTCCAAATTGCTCACTTGCCTGTCTCCCTGATTGCCCCTATCTGCTTCTGCCTGCCAGCCTGATCACCCACTAACCACTACCCTGCCAGCCTAATTGATGTTTAACTGCTCCCCTGCCAGCCTATTTGCCCCCAGCTTCCCTCCTCTGCCAGCCTGGTCACCCCTAACTGCTCTCCCCTGTAGGCTTGATTGCCCCCACTGCCCTCCCTTGCAGGCCTGGTCCCTCCCAACTGCCCTTCCCTGCTGGCCTGATTGCCCACAACTGCCCCCCCTTGCAGGGCGTGGAACCTCCAATGGTCCTTCCCTGCTGGCCATCTTGTGTCCACATGGGGGCAGGATCTTTGACCACATGGGGGCAGCCCTCTTGTGTGTTGGAGTGATGGTCAATCTGCAAATTACTCTTTTATTAGATAGGATTATATTCTTTTCTATGCAAACTGTAAACCTACTTTTTTGCCACCCTGTCTGAGAAACAGACTCTCTGATGTCATAAAGCTTAGTGTGTCATGGGCTCTGTGCTTACCACAGTACTAGCACACAATAGACACTTTTAAATACAATAAAGCGGTCTTCTAATACAATCAGTATTAAATGAGGATTAAGTGCTATGCAAACCTTAAAGGACTAGAAGGGTGTTCTGTTAGATAAACCACTCTATCATCCTTGCAGGAAGTCTCTTACCCACGGGGGTATAATGGCTTGTGCCTGCCCTTTGAGTAAAGACCGTTTACTTTATTCTCTACCTACTGCCTAAGGAAATAGGAGGCTGAGATTTAGAGAGATTTTTTTTTTTTTGTACTTATCTGTACGGCACCTTTGAGGCATAACAAAACATTCTAGGAGCAGGAATCAAAGCATCACCAGTAGTAGCAGCAGCAAGGCCACACCTACACTCTCTGGCAGTCTTCCCAGGCAAAAGGTGGAAGATGCCCAATTTCCTTGCCAGCACTCCTTCCCAGAGCATCCCATTGGCCAAACAACCACCAGATGACTCTACCCAAAGTACTTGGTTTCTGGAACCAACTGATTTCAGTACTTTCACAAAAACACTCAGGTGGCAAATATATTGGTTCATTAAAATCTTTGATGCAGTTAGCTGTATTTCACTGGTCACAAGAAAAATGCCATGCTAGGGACATATTTATATGGTAATAAACTTTGCAATACCCTAGAAAGCTGCTGACAGGAAGATGAAAATAAAACTATTCACATTAAAACATTTTGGAGGGCAAGTAAGTCTTCCTAGTTCTGTTGGTGGCTTCCCTCATTCCAGACCCATCCTCTGGCCTATGTGACAATGCAGCCCTAGGTAACATACTGATTGTCTCTGAATTAGCTGATGTATGGGGGGCTGTCACTCTCCTTTAGTATTTACATTAAACTCACAGTGACCAGAGCATGTCATGTTTTATGGAGTAGTCAAGGCAGCAGAGATGCTAGAGACTTTGAAGAGAAACTTTCCATAGAGTGCTGGGCTATTATTGTGTAGTTGTGACAAGAGGAGGACCTGAACCTAACCGGTTTGGATCGGTGGGTAGAGCTGTGGTCTGTGGACTGAAAAATCCCAGGTTCGATTCTGGTCAAGGGCATGTACCTTGGTTGTAGGCACAATCCCAGTGGGGAGTGTGTAGGAGGCAGCTGATTGATGTTTCTCTCTCATAGATGTTTCTAACTGTCTCTCTCCCTTCTTTTCAGACTGGGAGCTGGAAGGACAGAAAGGTAAACTGAACTGGCTCTTCGCAGGGCTCCTTCTAGTGGCTGAAATTAAAGTCCCCTAATAGCAACCCTTACCTAGCTCCCCAAAGAGAATTTCGTGGTTCAAAAAAAAAAAAAAAAGTAAAAATTTCTTCTGGAGAATAGATGTGCAGGCTTTGTGCGCCTCTCCCCCATGTACCAAAGGTTGAGCTGGGGAAAAACAGCTTAGGGGACAGCATCCCAGGCAATGGGCACATTTTCTTAGGTTGGCTTTAGGGAGATCTGTGCATTGTGTGTATGTCGGGGGAGGGCGCTGGGCGGGTGGAAGCTGGTGTAGGGGTGGGGGTGTAAGACTGCCTCTCTGCTTTGAGGGGAAGAAAAGGAAAAGTGGAAGAGTTAAGGTACACAGACAGAGGGTGGGATGGGGAGGTAAGGAATGGGGGAGACAAATGTTGACTCTGTTGCAGATGTGTGTGTGTGTGTGTGTGTGTGTGTGTGTGTGTGTGTGTGTGTGTTGGTAGTGATGGGTCCAGAAGGCCTACTGGCAGGTTCAGTTGCAAATCATCAAGCCCCAAATCAATCACTCACTCTCTTCAGAATGCCTCCAGTTCCACCAAAATGTTTGAAACTATTAGGGGGCAAGAAAGGAGGGAAGAGAATGGGCCACGTTACCTTTTAGTTTATACTCCCCGCTTCTCCTACGGTTATCAAATGGGCAAAGTCGCAGGAGCCCTGTCTGTGTAATACATTCGGATTCAAGGTACACATTTGGAGGTTTTATCTCCACACTAGAAACTAACCTTGGGATCTCAGAGAAGCCATTTTCACCTTGATGTGCCTCAGTTTCTTCGCTGTCCTAGGAGAGGAACACGTGCTGGACCCTCTGCGCGGGGCTGCGGGGCGGCTGGGACTGCTAGCATTGCAAGCGGTGAGTGCGTGCGCTCTCTGAAGCCGGCACTTCACTTTACGCGCCGCAGGAAAGCACGTTGGTGTGATCCTCGCGCCCCAAGAGACGGGTGGAGGAAGACTAGAGCTCTAAAATTAGTCCAGCTCGGCAGGCCCGGCGCCGGGAGCGCCCTCCAGCTCAGCGTGCCTCCTCCACTAACCACCTCTCCCCGCCCGCTCCCTCTCCCTCTCCCATGCGCCGCGCTCAGAGATCGCCAGTCAGCCGGGACGCAGAAGCTTCTCTCCCCCTCGCCCCTTTCTCTCGCGGTTTAGGAGGAGGAGGAGACAGCGAGAAAGAGGCGAGAGGGGGAGAGAAGAGAGAGAGGGGCTTGGCCGTGCGTCGGCGTTGGCTGTGATGGGGAGCTGGGAGCAGCGAGGCGGCGAGCAGTAGCAGCAGCGGCGGCAGCTCAGAGCCAGCCCGAGAGTAGGCGCTCCTCCCGGCAGGCTGCGCTGTGATCTGGGCTGCAGATTGGGATCTCGCGCCCCCGTCCCCTCCGCCCGCTGCTGTTCTCCTCCTCCTGGCTACCCTCCTCCGTCTGCGAGCCCCTGTGGCGGCGGCGGCGGCAGCGGCGGGCGGGCGGCGTCCTGAGCGCAGAGCACCTAGAGCCTCTGCTTGTGGCTTTAGTCCCGGCGAGCGCGCGCGCGGTGAGCTCGGCGGCGGCGGCCGGGTGGCCAGCTCGCCCTGGGCTGGAGCCCCGGGAGAAGAAGACCACGAGGGAAGCGCCTGGTGGAGCCGTGGATCGCCGGCGGAGGCAAGGGTGCGTGGGGTTTATAACGTGATTTTTTTTTGGGGGGGGGGCGCTGCCCTTTGCACCGGCTGGAGCGCGCTCCCTAACCACAGGCGCAAAAAGGGCTGCGAGGTGGGCTCGGGGCGGCGAGAGCCGGCGGAGCGCGTGGGGGGAAACTTTTCACCTTGTGAAGTTCCTGTCTCGGCATGGCTCCGAGCCACCTTCGCCGCCGCCGCCGCCGCCAGAAGGGGAGAAAGAGGTTCTGTCCTGCGGTGATAGCCGGGAGGTTGGCATGGAGAGTTGGCCAAGTTTGGGACCGAGGACTTGCTTAGGGAGGAAGCGAGAGGGGCTTGCGGGGAGGTGCACTTCTCCCCGCCCCCTCCCAGTCCGGGCGGCTGGTGCAGGTGGATCAGAGGGTCCAGGCAGCGGGTCTGCCTGGGAGCCCGTGCCCATCAGGTGCGGGAGGGATGTTCTGATGCGGACGAATGCACCGGAGGGGCCGGGAGGCACGAGTTGGGTCGTAGCTTGGCTAGCGTCGGACGGAGCGGGGAGCCCAGATGCCTTGGACCAGGGAAGGGAAAGGAGTTACCGGTTCTGTGGGTCGGCTCCACGCTGGATTCCGGCTTGCGGGATCGGGAGCAGGGTGAGATTTACTGATTTGCAGCAGGTCTAGCCCTGGAGCGACGGCCTTTTAAGCACTGGCTGGAAGAGGCACTTTTCCTGCTAGCTTGACAGGGAATGGGAAACCGAGTGCCCGGGAAGAGTGCATGATTTTTGGCGGGCGAGAGTGAAGGTTGCTTCTCTTGGACCGGGAAAGCTGAGCGGGCCTGCCTGTCCTAGGGGTGCACTGCAGCCATCTTTGGGTCGGGGGGCTGGGAACGAGAGGGCGTGCCAAGTCCGCACGAGGAGCCCCATTCACATGAGGTTCTGGATGGACCCCTTCGCCCGGAGTGCGGGGGGCCGAGGTGGGGGTGTGGGGGACGCGGGCAAGGAGGCAGCCGTCGCGGCCCGGACTGGACGCGCTGCGTGCGGTGCGCGCCGGGATCCCGCCAGTGGGGGTCGCTGAGCTAAAGTGCATCTGGCCCCCGGGGCTGGCGCGAGGTGGCGAGCACGGGTATTTTTAGCAGCGCTGTGGGCTGTGTGCCTTCCTCCCCTATCCCGCTGACTTTGGCCGCGGGTACTTTCCGCGGTGGTTCAACATGGTCCATCCAGCATTTGGGCTTTGCGGAAAACAACTTTTATTGTTCACTCTTCCCTTCCCCACTGTCGTGGGCTCGCGTGCGCTTGGAGCACGCAAGGACGTGGCGGGAGTTTGGCGGTGAGCTAAGGGAGCCGCTTGAGTAGCCTGCTAGGAAAGGGTGGCGCTCCCGGGATGTGTGCGTGTGCGTGTGTGGGGTGGCGGTGGTGGCGGTGGCAGCGTCCTGCAGCTGCAGCTCCGTGCAATAATGTGGGCAAACTAGGCAGTGTTAGCGGCCCCTGGAAGAATGTGAGGCTAGAGGGAGGAGGCAGAGATAGCCGGGGGGGGATGGGGGGGGGGTAAGAGAGGTTCCAGGGAGCGAGAGGCGCTGGCGTCCAGGAGCGTGGGCGGTCGGTGGCAGAGCTGGAGGCTTCTGGCTGACTCCCGGCTCTTGGCCGGAGCTTCCCTTTCGCCACCACCATCGCGCGCCCTCCGAGTCTCCGGCTTCTGGTTTCGGGGAACCTGCCGCAGCCTTGGCGGCAGGGAGGGAGGAAAGACCACGCTACTGTTGGAAGGGTCTTTTCTCCTCCCTCTTCCTCCCCCTGCCCCAGACTCCAGCGCGTTTGTTTTCCAAGTTGGATCCCACTTCCATTTACAAGTGTCAGACAAACCCGCGCAAAACCTCCCCCACTCCCGCGGGCCCCTGCCAGACGGGAGAGGGGGAGGGGGAGAGTTGTCTGGTCGGCGCTTAGGGGGGCTTGTCCAGCTTGGGTTCAGGCTTGCGGGTCCTTGATACTTAAAAAAATACGCAAACAAAACAAGGAAACCCAAACCACCTCTGGCCACTTGTATTCCGCCGCTTTTCTCCCCCTGGCCCCGGACGTATTAATTTTCTGGCCCCACTGCTTCGTTGGAGGCCATGGGAGGAAGGGGGCGGGGGAGCAGGCCGACCCGTTCATCTGGGTGGGTTTGTGCTCCTGGCTTTGTTGCTAGGATTAGATTCTCTGATTGTACCCGGGGGTCGAGTTAAAATAGATGCAGAGGGACTGGGAACCGACCAGAAAAACTGCAGACGACTTTGCCTTCTGATTCAGCAGGCAAGTCCAGGTGGCGAAAAGGAGAAGCCTGCCATCTAGGAATTGAGGACCGAGGTGCCCACTTTTCATTATTGATCCCGGATTTCGCTTCCACCGCAAGGCACCGAACTTCTCTTAACGTTTATCGAACGCTTGAACGATGTTTCGGACTGTGACTTGGATATTTGAATCTGTCAAGGAAACGAAGGAAGGGGATAAAGAGGAAGAGGGAAAAGCCATCGGGAGATTGGGATTCTGGAAAATGCACAAAGCCAACTGCTCCTGCTCCTTTTTTTTTTTTTTTTTTTTTTTTTTTTTTTTTTTTTTAGTTTTTATTCCTAAATTGGAGCCTTTGAGCAGTGAGAGACTGAAGAACAGCCAAGAAAACCAGGGCGCCAAGAGACAAAGACAAAAAAAATGCATAATAACTTTCGAGCTTTGATGTGCTTTTTTCCCCCCTCTCTAGTAGGATTTTAGTGGGGGAAGGGTTTTTTTTTTTTTTTTTAACATTTTACAAGGAGAAAAGTTGTCTCTTAGAATGAAAACGAGTGCCAACAGTTAACCATGAATCCTAGTTGTTGCCTTTTTGGAACTTGGACAATAAAGGGTGCTGAGGCCAGTTTCTATGCACTGTGCGCTGGGATGAAAAAGTTCCCAGAACTGTCCAGTTATAATGTCTTCATATCTGAACCACACAGAGAACTCTACATGAAAGGCAGCTGGCTCAGAGATCAGAAATCGGTCAGCTGCTGGGCTGGCTCCATCTCTTGTAGCTGCGGGATTTTCACAGCCAGTGTTTGTTGCCCAGTGACTGGCTATCAAGCTCCCACCCCACTCCACCCTTTTGCTTTTTTTCCCCCAAATTTTATTTATTCTGGTTCCTGGCACAGTAATTTTGGGGGATTTTTTAAAAATAGTCAGGACCCAGTCTGCCTCTTAACTAGCAATTACAGTTGTGCTGAGCTACTCAAAAATGAAATGAGTAGCAATAAACAGAGCGTGTGCCCACTGACCTGTATGTGATATGGTTATTTTGCCAGCTCATAGCGTTTTGTAAAGCAGCAGCTCTTCAGGCAGCTCACATAAGAACATTTTGATGTGTCAGGTTGTTATCCTTGCTTTCTCCACTCACTGCAGAATGACCTGCTCTAATCTGGCTGATGAATTATGTCAAATAGAAAGAAATAGGCAATTACCAGAGAAGAGGATATTTAGTTATTACCAGCTGGTCTGAGGAGTGCTCCCTTTTGCTGTAGCGTGCTGTTTTAATAGCTCATACTGAAAATAGGACTAAGGGGCCTTGACCTTACCATTTGTGGAGATGGTGTGTGGCATTCCATGCTACCTACCCTACTGTCCAGTGGCTGGTGGGTTGGGTTTTTTCCTCTGGGGAAAGAGGCAAAGGATACTATTGGGGATGTTTGTTTCCTTTCTTACTTTCTTTCCCTCTCCCTCCATTATGGGCCATTCCTAGGTTTTTTTCCTTCTGCAGGAGCATTGAGTGGGGATCATCTGATGGGATCAGGTGGGCAAGTCCATTCCCATTGATTGCTGAGGAAGGATTGTTGATGAACAATTGTCTTTGCTGATTGTGACAAACACCAGGGAGGAATGAAAATTTAGAGAGGGTTCTCTAACAGATCCAGAGGAAAGGAAGCATCTCCTGACTAATTTCTTCTGCAAATAAGGCAGCCATGACTTCACAGATGTGAATTCATAATCTTAACAAATTGAAGGAAGAAACACAACTCTGTATATCGCTTTGCTTATTGATAAAATGTTCTGAAATACCTTCCAGTCTCTAATTGTTGACTGTGTCATTATGAACATTTTCTACCCACTAGGGAGGGTTGGGTGTAATTTTTATAGTCTGTCCTTTTGAGAACAGCCATAGTGCCTAAGGCCTAATAGGCACAAAATAAATCCTGGCTGTTAGGTGACTTCCTCTGGGAAGACCCTGAGGATAAATATCTTTTCTGTGTTTTGGTCTATTTGTTTCTACAGTCTTTCTCAGACTTAGGATTTTTTTCTCTCAATTGAAGAGTATTTTTTAAAAAATAAGCTTTATTCTTTTTTGTTTACAAGTTCCTTTCTGAAAATAATCCTAAGTAAGCTTGCCTTCCCTTAAAAAAAATAAAATAATAACCATTCAGCTTAATGCAGCGATTGAATTTATTGAGAACCTATTTGGCACTTGTCTGATCTACCAGAATAGGTTATCAGTTATGTGTAACACGGACAAATGACCCATTCTAGTAAATCTGAGGTGGAATGGCACTCCCAGGTGACTCTTAGTTTTAGCCTATCCTAGGATTGAGGTATTTTGTTTAAAGCAGAAGCAATGACAATTTCCAGATGAATTTACTGGCATGATGATGTTTAGAGAAAAATAGAGACCAGATTGTAAAACTAATGATCAAGCTCTTCATATCATCAGAGGTGTTTTTTCCTTTACTGGGTAGATATATGTATGAGTATAGAGGCCTAGGTGCAGTTATGGGGAGGGTTATATGACTCATTTTCTTTAGACATTGCTTTATGAGAGCATTCCCTGGCCTGGACAGAATGTTGTACAGGACTCCTTGAGCAGATTTTAATATTTCACCTTTCTGATCCTTCAGGGATCTGGGACTATGGATTATAGCCTCTATTTAATAAAGGAAATTTGTTTAATTAACTTGTGCCCTTGTTTGTCTTAAATTTATCCCTTTATTTTTATTCTGTAAAGTCACACAGAATTTAAAGGCACTTATTTTTCTTTCTTAAAAAAGCTTTACTTTTATATTTCCTTATTTTTCATTGTTTCTTTTTATCTTTTTACAAGACTCATTTCTTTTAAGTTTATTTTTAGTAATGTTTACTGAACCTACCTTCCTGTAAACCATTGGGCAAGATTCACATAAATCCTTTGTAAAAGTAAAATCTGTCCTTTGCTTCTGTGTGCTTCTGTTTTGTGGGGGAAGATGGGAGATGCCAATGTGTGTAAACTAGAAATCAGCATATGGCCATATTTGTTAACTGACAAAGAGTTTCACTGCACAGGGTCCAAGAGGCAGAGGGAAAGACATTATGAGCTGAATCAAACTTTTAGGAGGAGTATAAAGTAAATAAAGTCCATTGTCATAATTCTTAGTGAACCTTAATGTGAGCAAATACTTTAAAACTAATTAATTATTTCATTTATGTAGGATGGGCTTCTTTTTGGAAGAACATACTCATGGAACAGGCCACATGTGTTGTTGGAATGTTAGTCTATAATTTGAAAAGACACCAGAATTTATTCAAGCCTTTTTCTCTGTTATCTTTTGGTGGACTCTTGGAACTTCAAAGAGGACATTCAGGTGTTTTAAATGTGTCTGCATGACCCCACTTCCTCCCAAGCATAGCACACACACTGTGACATCCTGGTGGTTACATCACTAATTCTGGGTTTTGTAGTTCACTGCTGGTAGTACGGAAAAAAGTATCAGTGCACAAATGCTGCATTACCAGAGAAGAGGATATTTGTAGAGTCATCCATTTTTGCTGTTTTCATAGAATGTAATAGGTTGTCTGTTGGCACTACCTATTATTCTTCAACAGTTAACTCTGTGGGGCTTCTCATGCTACCTAAAGCTCCCAAAAGTGGTCCTAAAGCAGGAGTTCTCAACCTTGACTGAACTTTAGAATCACCTAAATGCTTTTAACACAACAGACCATTTACATCAGACACTCTGAGGATGGGACCCAGGCATCAGTACTTTTTAAAGCCTTGCAGATTTTATTGGTGTGAGGAACCTGCTACAAAGATTGTGCATCAGATCTTCATTCCTGTCTAAAGCTCCTAGACCTCAGGGAATCTGAGTGAAAATCAAGAGTGTGTACATCAAGCGTGTCAAACTCAAAGGCTACGTGGGCCAAATAAACAAGTTTTTTAAGTTTATGTGGGCCACAAAAAAAAACCAAAAGCTTCAATTTTCATAGAAACGTAGGTTTATTTTGATAGAGACATGCTGAATACAAAGGGAAAAATTAAATGAGTAATTGTTAACATAGAATAATAGAATATTTTAATAAAAATATTTTTTCTTGAATATTAACTTAGAAGACACTGAGTAAATACACAAAATAATAAGCATGACGCAAATAAACCCATTTTTCTTGTTCTCTGAAAGCTAAATATTTCCTGATGCACACACCAAACAAGTCACTCTAAGAGTAATGACTTGGCAATCTGCTGCTAAAATTTTTGCTGCTAGTATTAGTGGAGAGAAATGGGGTGCCTGCCTGTAAGGTGCATAAGGGACATGAATGCAACACAATTATAGTAATCAGTCATTAGTGAATGTTGTAGTGCGTTATTAATCATCTACACTAATAAAAGAGAAAGATGCAAATTGACTATACCTCCGAACACCCACCAGCCAATCAGGAGTGAGTATGCAAAATGACCGAACAAAGATAGAGGGTTTATTTGCATATGCAGGTGTGGAGCG
Source organism: Antrozous pallidus (assembly GCA_027563665.1). NCBI lineage: Eukaryota > Metazoa > Chordata > Mammalia > Chiroptera > Vespertilionidae > Antrozous > Antrozous pallidus. The sequence goes on from CM050520.1 coordinate 61,692,070, forward strand.
CCAGGTGGGGTGGGATGCCTGCTGTGAGGGGGAGGGTGGGTGTGGAGGGAGCTACAGGAGCTGTGCTTCAGCCAGAGTGGAGAAGACTGGATGGAGTGAATGCTGAAGGCTCTGGCTAGAGCAAAGATAGAAGGGGGTGGTGGCCAGAGCAAAGGCCTGGGTCCCGGGTGCCAGAGGAAAACTGGTGCTAGCAGCCAGGGGAAGGAAGGTCTATTGCACAAATCTTCATGTAACAGCCCTCTAGTACTAGATAATAAAAGGCTAAAAGGCAAATCGACCAAACAGCGGAATGACTGGTTGCTATGACGCACACTGACCAACAGGGGGCAGAGACTCAACACAGGAGCTGCCCCCTGGTGGTCAGTGCGCTCCCCCATGGGGAGTGCTGCTCAGCCAGAAGCCAGGCTCACAGCTGGTGAGTGCAGTGGCAGTGGTGGGAGCCTCCCCTGACTCTGTGCAGTTGGGCATCCCCCGAGAGCTCCCTGACTGGGAGAGGGCAGAGGCTGGGATGAGGAATACCCCCAACCTCACCCTGAGTGTACGAATTTCATGCACTGGGCCTCTAGTTATGTATAATAGGATATTGTAAAAATTAAGTTACAAAATTTTTAGTAAAACGTTTCTTACATACCGTTATATTGGCTGGGCACAAAAATATTTGTGTGGGCCACATGTGGCCTGTGGGCCATGAGTTGACATGCTTGCTCTACATGCTCTTCCACCTGCTGGGAATGGAACTCCTGGGACTCTATTCTGTGTTGAGGTTGGGCTGGACTGACCCTGAAAGGGGTGGCTAAGAAGCTTCATGGGTTCCTCCCTCCTGCATTGTTTGGTTCTCAGTTTTGCTAGTTGTTTACATTCCTTCTGTTGCCTAATGTGGATCTATCCTCAGTTTCACTCTAGTGTGCCTTAGTTCCTCTCCACATCATAACCGGAGCATGGTCCAGGAGCTGGTCAATGACATTTGGAAGGTTTCAGGCATCTCCAGGAATGTTTTCTCTTTTCATATTGGACTCTTGCTCTGGAGTGTATTTGATATCTGAATTCAGGGAGTCAATTCACCAATATTTGCTCAAAGGAATTATAAGAGCTATGTTGCCTAAAAAAATGAATCATGTCCTGAGGGAGCTTACAGTCCAGTTGTGGCTAAGCATGTATACACTTCAGGAAAAATTCACAGCACTGTTGAATGTTGGAGGTGGAAGGAACCTACTAAGTTTGGCAGGCAAGCTTCTGGCAGGAGCTAGCAAGAAACTTCATTCCTTCAGAATGAGGTACTTGGCATATTCAGAGTTCCCTGTTTTCCTGTGTTTGAGGCGTAATTATAAATCTCAGAGTTCGCTTTGGCACAGAGAACTCTGAGGTATTCTGTCCTTTAGGAATTCAGCATTCAGGTCTGTTGCTTGCATTTTAACATTTAAAAATAAAAGTCTAGTAAATGACCAGCTTAGTAACACTAGCTTCCAGAATGTGGGTGGAAAGGCTAGAACCTGGACATTCTACCTTGGCTTGCTGATACTTGTACTGTGCAAAACAGTTTCAAACAATATTTCAGTTTTTATTTCTATTTTGAATGGTCAGAGATAAGCCCAGCTGTTGAACGAGAGCAGATATGAAAGGTTAACTGGAAGGTTAGTTGTGACTTCAGGACTTCAACTAAATTAAATCCCAAACAATCTGAAAAAGAAAATTATACCATTTTTAGTACCATGGAAAGTTAAAAACTGAGCATGCTGGAGCAGCTATCATATTTCACATTTTAAAGTAAACCCCAATGTTATTTAAACACTTGTAAACATCTGAAATCATGCCAGATAATACAGATTCAATCTAGTGACAAATATGCTTAATGATAGTATTAATGTCATCTTTTTTTTTCTGTTGGATAAACTGCGTGTGTGTGTGTGTGTGTGTGTGTGTGTGTGTGTGTGTGTGTGTGTGTTCATTCTTCAAAGACAGAATGAGGGGGAGGAGGGGTATATGATCTTTTGTGAAACCTAGAGCATTTATTACAAATGGCATTTTGTCAATTTTTTTAAAACAAGTCTATGTGATTAATATTAGCGCATCTAAAATCTCTTTAAGGCTTGGTTTGTAATTCTTTGTTAGGCTCTAAGTAATAGCTGAATGATGGCAGTTGATGCTGTGATTGGTTGAGCAGTGCGTATGTGACTCATATGGCAAGGTCCCATGCCAGGTTACAATTCCATCAGATTGGTCTGGCTGTAGAGAGCCTCACTCTAAAGAACTGTACACATCGAGCTTGGCCGGTATGGGCCAATGGTTGGAGCATTGGCCCATACACCAAAGGATTGCAGGTTTGATTCCTGGTCAAGGGCAGGTACCTGGGTTGCAGGTTCATCTACATATGGTTGGGACACATGCTGGAGGCAACCAATGAATGAGTCTCTCACTGATGTTTCTCACTCCCTCCCTATATTTCTTTCTCTCTCCCCCTCCCTCCCTTCCACTTGCTGTAAAAATCGTGGAAAAAAGATCCTCTTGTGAGGATTAACAAAACAAAAATAAGAAATATACACATCAAAGTGGGTCAGATGCAGATAGATGACTTGACCTTGTTGGAGTTATGGAGAAAGTGGGGTGTGAATCTTACCCACATTTCCAAAAAAACCTTTCATAATAACAATTTCAATCGCATGAGTAAAAATTCAGATGTGTATAGCAGTGTCCCTTGAGAATTTGGTACATAATCTGTAAAGGAATTTCAGAATGGAAAAATATGCCTGGGATTGAATATAATTAAGAAATATTGAAGTCTAGTGTCTACATATTCAGATACTATATTAAATGGTTTAGTGAACCAGAATTTGGATTTATTATAGAGGGTCCCTTTCTCATGGCATGTTTCACTCATTTAAAGCTTATAATGTCTTAGATCTTTATAACTGTTGGGACTTGACCACTTACCATTTTGAGCTTCTTGACTTCAGTGATTTGTTCTTTTTTTTTTTTTTAACTTTGCAACTCATTATGATGGTGGTATAGCTCTCAATGTTGAGCACGTGCTAATTTCTAACATCATGAAGTATCACCAAAACATCAGGCAGGGCTTTGAATCCCTGAAAAACAAGGCTTGTGGAGTAACACTATTAATTGTGGAATTTTTGCTCTAGCATTTTAAAAGTAATTTGTGAAATTAATGTCTTCTGTAAAGCTTTCTATTATATTTACCTAACAGCAGAATTACATTCGAATTTGCCTTTCTCCTTGTCCTTTTCTGTTTTAGTGTTGATGTTTTAGTGGTATAAATCTTTCTTCCTCCAGATTGTAGGTGTGGAAAAGTTTTCAATCATACAGGAGTCTTGGAAATTCTCTTTTAAAATCTTGCTGTGAGATATGTCTTTTTCTAAATATATTTTTATTGACTTCAGAGAGGAAGGGAAATGGAGAGAGAGGGAGAGAGAGAGAGAAGTACCAAGGATGAATATCATCAATTGGGTGCCTCCTGCATATCCCCTCCTGGGAATGGAGCCCACAACCCAGGCATGTGCCCTGACTGGGGATCAAACTGTGACCTCCTGGTTCATAGATCGATGCTCAACCACTGAGCCATGCAGGTCAGGCTAGATACATGTCTTTTTGAACTACATTTGATGATTATAAATGTTTGAAAGTAGTGCCATTAGTGTAAAGAAATAGCTTGGAAATGTTGACAAGGAGTGAGGGAGAGAGAAACATGGTTCACTGGTCCTTGATCCTTGAGGATTTGTCACTACCTTTTTACAATTTTAATTTTACAATTTTAATTTTAATTGCCTCCTGTATTGGCGCTTTTATAAGATTTCTTAATTCCTCATCTTCATAGGTATGTCATCTAATTAGGAGCTGTTTAAAATAATCTAGCATTCCATCTTTCCTATAAACAGAACAGATCATTCACAGTACAGTTTGCTGAACTAAGTGCACATTTTATTGTTAGTCTGTCTGATGGCCTGTGCTGGATTCTTCAAATCTATGTCCTTGTTGGCAAAAATGTATTGAGTGCTCTTATCTCCTTGGCCTGATTTTGCATGGAGCATATTAAACAAAGGTGGTGTCTGACCCTTCACAAGTTAGCTTTCTCCCTCAAATAATGCTTACTTAGGCAGGCCTAAGGCACGCTTGACCGCAAGCCAGAAAAATGGCACCAGTGTCTTATTTGTGTTGAAGAGACATCAATTACTTGGAAGTTCCTACATTAATAGTGGGACCACAATGCCTTTCATTTATATTTAGGAGATAACTACCATAAGGAGGAAACTATGTAAGCTACACAATTGATTAGGAACTGTAAGACAAAGACTTACTTTATTGCCAAATCAGTTTCCTAGATTTCTTTGAATTTTCCAATAATTAGAAAATCTTCTTTTACTTGGGAAGATTTTGTATGTGTAATTTTTTTGCGTTAATCACTTTATTCCCAAATTGTATTCAGCAATGCATACTGTCTGTTTAATCTATACTCTATATTTCTGTTAATTATGTAAGATTAATAACATATCTCCTCTCCAAGGTGAGAGAGGGAATTGCAGGTGTTTTATGAGGTTTTCCACTTTTATATAGCTCATCACTGCATGTTATAATAATCAAAGTAAATAAGCCTAGATTGCCTTTTTACAATCGATATGTTTTTTAAACATGAGTGTAAATTACATTTTTCAAAGCAAATCCCATTTTAAATGCATTCAATTTGGAAAGAATCACTATTGAAGCAGATTCTGTAGCACATTCTTTTGTAAAGTAAAGAGTATTTTGTTTCTCCTTAATTTATCTTTTTTAACTTTAAATTTTTGTATATCAAATTTCCTAGAGAGGCAAGAGTGTGCACATGGGAAATGTGTGCTTTGAGAAGCATTAAAGGGGATGCTAAAGAGAAGACAGAATGGGGCTGCAGTTAGGATGAGAAATGTCCACCTTATTTATGGAGAGCTGGGGGAAATGTTAAAGCTGAAGGGTTTGGGGCAATAGGTTCAGGCCAGTCCCACTCAGAGTTACTCCTCTGAGGGCATCAGCTCTTTTGTGAATATACTGAATAAGTTCACCCTATTTCCAGACTTTGGAACATCCAGAGAGGTTCCCCATTATCACTCAGGGTTTCTTACCTGCTGTAGTCCTCCCCACTCCTACCTTTCGCTCTCTTTGTTGGCAGTTAGCCCCTTTAGCTCTCCCCACTCTTCCCCATCTCCTGCAGTCACTACTTGGAGCCCTATGCTAGCAGTTGGCAAACTCATTAGTCAAAAGAGCCAAATATCAACAGTACAGTGATTGAAATTTCTTTTGAGAGCCCAATTTTTTAAGCTTAAACTTCTTCTGAGACGACTTCTTCAAAATAGACTCACCCAGGCCATGGTATTTTGTGGAAGAGCCACACTCAAGGGGCCAAAAAGCCGCATGTGGCTCACGAGCCATGGATTGCCGACCACCGCGTGCCATCCTAAAGGTTTGCTTGAAGCTCACCTCCTATATTTCTCTTTCACATTTCTGCTTTCAGGTCCCCACTACAGTTTGTATTACTGTTATGCTACCTAATACCATTTCCCTTATAATGAAACTACCTGTACTGTCTTCTCTCTTTATACACCACTATTCCCAGGCCTCAGCAGCATAGCATTCATCTTTGATACCCTATTCTTTATTATTGCTGGGTCTTACCAGTGTTAAATTTTAAAAATGAAAGACCATATTTGTTTGTGTTCAACTTGAATAGTGTATCATTAGCTTTCACCATGGGACATCTATGACCATATATTGAAAAAAAATATATATCCCTGAGGTATTAGGGATACTTTTGGGATTCTGGTACTGATGGGATATAGTATATGTGAGGCCCACATTTTCTATGTGAAGGGAAGATCCTCCAGACATATGCATCCAGCTTCTTGAAGGTGCCTCCAGTCCAGGATCTGTCGGAGCTGTGGTTTTTCCTATCACCTGGCAGGGAGTGTGATGCAGACACCAAGAAGGCATGTTGTAGGCATCCAGATGTGTGGTTACCTTCCCGTAGCACCGCTTTTTTCGAGGAGGTCCTGCCAGAGGAACGGAATGCCTCTTGGTACATCGCCATGCAGGCTGATATGCACGGGAGGTGGGAGTGATCTCAGTGCTGAGTCTGTTCTGTCTCAGGAAAGCTTAGAATGTGCACATAAGAATATTATTTGGAGGATCCCTGGAGCCTTTCTAATGTATATTTAAAAATTAAGTTTTTCACATACACCCTCTGCTGTCACCGTTGCTACCCTAAGTCACAATCATTACACCATTGCAGTGTATACTGAGTCACGGAGGTGCACAGGGGTACTGCTCACCATTGTGGGCAAGAGACTCTTGCTTTAAGGGTCAAATTTATAGTGTCTGGCACATAGCAAAGTTTCTCTGTGTACAAATGAATGAATGAAATTACCTGGCAGGTAGTAATAGACTAGGTTAAAATGCAAAAATTGTAAAATTCCAAATATCATATATGTGTGTGTTTTTTCAATCGCACTACACTGAAGCATTAGTTGAGAAGCAGGCATGTAACATCAACATGTAAACGGGTGTGTGACTTGGGATTCGTAAATTATAAAATTGTTCAGTAACTCTTTGTTGAATGAATGGAAGTTGGAAACGGCTGAGTCTGTCTTTTAGACACTTTGTCATTCTGTGAGCTTAACAAACAAAATCTCATTAATACCAAATCCATGGGAGCATGAGAAATGTGCAATGCTCTTAATTTCTTATTAAATGATTTGTGTTTATTGAAAATTGGCTTGAAGGTACACTGAACCTAATTCATTGGACTTAGCTGAGTATGGATACCTGAGTCTTTTCTGTACATAGAATACACTCACAGTTCAGTGTTGCAATAGATGGTGGGAAAAGTGATGTCTCAATTTCTGGAAGGATTTGCTGAAAAGAGGAGATGATGAGTTGGACAGTGGAGATCTTTCTCTTATGCACCTGTGCCTTTTAGGTTTGTGTGATTGTTCCATGCCCCTGTTTATCCAGGCATGCTTTATACGTGTCTGCAAGCAGATGAGAGAGAGCAAGGGCACTGAGGGGCTAGGGGAGGCAAATGTGAATCCCGTTCGTTCCTTATTAACTCATGAGGCCTGCTGGGTAGCAGCAGGCATTACCAGACATTTAATTGTGTGCTAGGTAAGGCTGGCACAACTCCAGCACCATGGAGGAGCAAGAATTACTCTAATCAGCTGGGAGATACTGCATATATTGATTAGAGTTGGAGTTTGTTATGCAAAAAATAAAATCTTTCTAAATAGTGGGCAAGTAATTGAGAGTAATTAAATGGGCAAAGAGTTCCTGCACAGTTTTATAGATGAAAGGGCACTTGGCCCCTTTGCTCCGTGCATTTTTTCCGGCATTGCTGGGGCAGTCTGGGAGTGCTGGGTCTAAATGCTGTGATCTCTGTCACCACTGAACTAGAAACGGGCAGGCTGTGTAGATGAGGCACTAATGATCAACTTCCAGCAGTTTCTTCTTGGTGGCTCTTTGCTGCTGGAAACCTTTTTTCTTTCTTTGGTTCTGGGGGCTTTTTATTTCTTTCTTTTGGCCTCCCTTATAGCTTTGGGTTATTTTTAATATCCCTGATGAGAAGTGAATTGGAACCCCAGTATCTTCATGAATACCAGTGAGAACTATACAGGAATTACCTGGAATTCCAGCGTGTTTTGTCATTGCTTCCTGCTCCCTCGCCCCCTCTTGCCCCCAATTGATAAAGCTTTGTAGTCATTGGATATCAACCAAAAATACTTCATCTGTAAAATGACCTGGAAGAGTATATTTGCATATCCTTTCTGGCCTCCTTTCACTCATAGGCAGTGTCAAAATAGATGCTTAATGAATATTTGCCAAGTGGATGAATGAATGAGCTGCTATGTAGGTAGTGGATGCTGGAATGATTTCACATTTGTAGGAATTATAGATGCTATTTGATGGAGTTCAAGCATCTTTGTGATCTGAGATCCTGAATTACAAATAGGAAAAGGGGAATGGGGTTAGGGAGAATAAAATGGCTACGATTTATTTAGCATATGTTCTATTAGGCTCTTTGCATATGTAGTTTTGTTCTGGTATCATCTGCGTTTTTAGAGGTAGATGGTAGCATCATCATTTCTCAAGTAAAGATATGGGTAGTAATTGAACCAGGGTCATAGACCTGAACTGGCAGGACTGGGATTTAGATTCACAGCATTTGCCAACAACCAGGGCTTTTCAAATAGAGCCACACAAATACCCATGCAAGAGTGGGATGGTCTTATACTTTCAGAGCTTGGTGGTGGAGCCTAAATATGGGGCATGAGCATTATTCAGATTTCTTTGCTGGCTGAGTATTTTGCTCCAAAAATTTATGTGAGTTTTATTATCTGTTCTATAATGTGTTTATGTAAACGTGACATATTTTAAATAAGTTATCTGAGTACTTAATCCCTACCCCCCAAGAATATTTGATGAAAAATGGACCCATCTAAAGGTTGTTCCCTGTATATCTTCTGGGACATCTGCGGAATTTTCATGTAGAGAGAATCAGAGATGGTGATTTGTGGGAAGAGAGATTGAGGAGTCTATCTTGAAACTTTGTTTCCATGGCTAGTGTAGTTTTACTTAGATTGCATGTTCATTTTCAGGGGCCTGGAGCTGTCAGAGATAGGAAGGTGGACCATGATTTCATTCTTGTTTATCCAGGAGCTTCAAGCACCAATGATAAACTTTTGTTAATCGAGTTTGAGAAGCAGCTCAGAACTGTACCTTCCTGTATTATTTGAATAATAATAGTAATAATGCTAGCAAGGACAAATACTAGGCATATAGTTAATTTATAAAGGGCTGTTTTGTCATCCTGGTTTTATTATCCTACTATATGGATGATAAAGTTAATGGAAGAAACGAGAAAAGGAGAATATGGATTAAGAAAAGGAGAATATGAAAAATAGAACACTCCCAAATTTCCTTATGGTCAGCCCACATTAAATTGATAGGATACTTTTAAAAGGTATTCTTAAAAAGATTAGTTGGGAGAGGAGAACCACGATGGCGGCATAGGTAAAGACCTATTGTTCTGCCCTGCGCAAAAACTGCAACATAACAACAAAACAAACATCACCCAGAATCGCCAGAAAGCTGACTGAGTGAAAACTCCACAAATAGGAGTAAAGGTGGGACACTGAGACCCAGAGGAGTGGCAGGAGCGCAGCCTTGAAGATGGAAACAGGTTAGGAGCCGTCCTGGTCTCGCGCGCCAGCTGTAGGGCTGGAGCAGCAACCCCGGCTGGATTTCACCAACGGGGAGGGCGGGGAGACGTCCCACTACACGGATTCCCCAGCGCCAGGCGAGGTCCAAGATCCGGGGTAGGTGGAGACATCCCACTGCACAGATTCCCCAGTGCCAGGTGAGGTCCGAGGTCCGGGGGACGCACCCTGGAAGCGGGGTGCGGCAGAGGTCTCCTAGTCTGCAGATAAACTGGCTGCTGGGAAGAGAATTTTGCGTGCAAGTGTCGCGCAAACACGTGACTTGCTCCCTGGAAACTTGTCTCCTGGTCATGGAAACCATCTATTTTACAACCCTGGGCTAGACTTTGGGTGTGCAGACTCATTTGGGGAGAGGCAGAGTTGTCTGGCAAGGGGAAGAGACTAGCGGCTTTCTCTTGGAGGTGCCTGCAGCCATCCCCATCCAACAGAGACCCGCGCGCGTGCCGCATAGGACGTAGCTGACACTGAGGCTGCCTGCGCAGTTCAGAGACTCTGCCTATCCAACCTGAACACAGTCTCCTTTCACAGCCAATTGGCCTGGAGGTCAAACCCTCCTAGGGCTAACAACAACAAGCTGAGCTTAAATTCAAAAATACTGTACAACCCATAAAGGATTGCAGTAAGAGTACCCATCTCAAATAACTGGGGAGGCTGTGCCACTGACCCTTAGAGGATATCTACCACATAAAGCAGCCACCATGCAGAGATATGGAAAGAAATCAGGTGTGAAAGAAATGGAGGAGAAAAGACGTCAAGACGTAGAGTTCAAAACCACAGTTATAAGGCTTTTCAAGAGGCTCCTAGAAAAGGCCAATGACCTTAATGAGAATTACGAGGAAATAAACAAGACCAACCAGGAAATGAATGAGACTTACAAGGAAATGAATGAGACCCTCAAGGAAATGAATAAGACCTCTGAGGATATGAACCAGACCCTCACGGATATGAAAACGGACCAACTAGAAATCAAGCATACACAGACTGAAATAAAAAATATTACACAAAGTCCTAAAAGCAGTCCAGAGGGCCACAAGAACCAAGTCAAAGATTTGAAATACAAAGAAGCAAAATCCACTCAGCTGGAAAAGCAAGAAACAAAAAGAATTCAGATAATTGAAGATAGTGTAAGGGGCCTCTGGGACAACCTCAAAAAAAAACCTCATGCCAACACCCGAATTATTGGGGTGCCAGAAAAAGAGAGCAAGTTAATGAAAACCTACTTGAAGAAATAGTTACTGAAAACTTCCCCCACCTGGTGAAAGAAACTGACTTAAAAGCCCAAGAAGTACACAGAACCCCAAAATATAGGAATCTAAAGAGGACCACACCAAGACACATCATAATTAAAATGCCAAGAGCAAAAGATAAAGAGAGAATATTAAAAGCAGCAAGAGAAAAACAGTTGGTTACCTACAGGGGAGCACCCATATGATTGTCATCGGATTTCTCAACAGAAACGATGCAGGCCAGACGGGAGTGGCAAGAAATATTCAAAATAATGAATAGCAAGAATCTACAACGAAGATTACTCTATCCAGCAAAGCTATCATTCAGAATTGAAGATCAGATAAAGTGCTTCGCAGATAAGAAAAAGCTGAAGGAGTTCATCACCACCAAACCAATATTATATGAAATGCTGAAAGATACTCTTTAAGAAGAGGAAGAAGAAAAAGGTAAAAATATAAATTATGAACAACAAATACACATCTATCAACAAATGAACATAAAAATCAAGTGAATTGATAGGCTGATGAACAGGATAAACTGGTGAATATAACAGAAACATGGGCATAGAGAGGGAATGAATTGACAATTCTTGGGGAGAAAAGGGTTGTGGGAAGTACACTAAGAGACTGGACAAAAATCTTGCAACAATGGGAGAGGACAGTGGGGAGGGGGAGGTGAGGGTGGAGGGTGGGATAGGTACAGGGTGGAGGGGAGATATAGGTGGATAAAAAAGGGGAAACAATGTAATTAATAAACTGAACAATAAAGATAAAAAAATATTGAGTAATGATAAAAAAAAGATTAGTTGGGCAACATGTACTGAACTTGTATTTGTTTCTAGAACTTTGCCATTTACAACTTTCTCATTCATTTTGGTATTTACTAACAACAAACTGGACAAGAGGTTTACATGTATTATCTCAATTATCTCCCAAATCTTTGAGGCAGGTACTATTATCTCTACTTCATGGATGAAGAAATGGAGTCACAGAGCTGAGTAAATTGCCCAAGGTGACATGGTTCAGGAGGTGTCAGTTAGGATTCTAGCTTGACTTTATGTAACTTTACAACCTTTGTTCACTACCCCTCTTCTGGGCCAACAGGTGTTTCCCTCCTTCCTGGAGTTCTGAGTGCCTGACCTGTCCCAGGGGCCTCATTCATAGTTTGAGTGACTCTACAGTGATCCTGTGAAAGCATCCAGTATCCCTGAAAATACCTGCCAGTACATTGCTGTCAAACTGGGCCCGATTCTCTGAAACTTGCAAGTGCATCCAGGCCAATAGGAAGTACATGGAGTGCCTCCAGAGAGTCCTGGCAGGAACACACAGCTCCCTCTTGGAACTGACTTTTCCCTTCCAGATGAGTCTAATAACCAAAGGAAATGAAAAAGTGAACCAATGCCCCCAAAATGTGGGTTATAACCCCTACCAGAGCCACTCATGGCTCTCTGGAACTGACTTCAGAATTGTTGGGATGCTCCGAGTTCCTGTGATGTTATTGGTACTTCTGGGATTAAGAGTGACTGACATGCATTTCCCACCACTGTGCATGCCCCAGACAGTTTGGATCCAGAAGCTGGAGATCTGCTATTTTCTGATTTGGGCTTCACAGCTGAATGTAAATAAAAAGATGGAAGCTAGAATGTGGAAAATGGCATTAGCTTATTAGGTGTCTCATTTACTTAAGTCTTTGAATTGCAATTACCCTCTGTCTTTGGAAGAGCTTTTTTGCTTTTTTCTATCCTCAGGTCCAAGGTCGTTATTTAAAGGCTTTCTGTTTCATGGAAGAAGACTTACTGAAATATTAATTTCATTGCCTGAAGTACATTCATATGGTCTGGTGAAAACTTGAAGTTCTGTCAAAATCACAAAGTAATAGAGTTATTTTTTATGCTTTTGGAAAGGTGATTCAGGAATTTGAGTAATAGCCAGCTAACACTTTACTCTCATTTTGTTTTTATGACAGAAATGAGTAAAAAAAAATCTTTATGTTCTTTGGTAATTCCTGTAGCGAACAACCATAACTGAAATATTCACGAAATCATGGGGAAGGTTTTTTGGTTGGGTTTTGTTTTCCTTTAATTGCACTGTGACTGGGTTTGAATTTGATGCATAAGACTCTGGGAGAGAAATGAACTTGTGACATTTGAAGCTTGGAACTATTCTTCTTTTTTTAAAATATAGGTAGAGCTGGAGTATTCAGGATTTTGTTGAATGCCTTTTCAGTTTGTCACTGCTGGAACACAAAAGCTTGACTTCAGTGCTGCTTTTTCCTTGTTCTTCTGTAGCCTTGGCTGGAAGTGCAATTTAATCTAGTGCATTAAAAAGAAGTTTTATTCCTCAAGGGTAGAGGAAAAGCCCTCCATCCCTCTTAGTAGTAGTTAATGATGATAATACTTGCAAGTACAATTTCTTACAACAAAATAAGACAGGACAAAAACAAGCCCCAAGCTTTAAAGGAAGGTTTTTGTATCATTATAGGCAACAGCCTCAGGCAGTAACAGATATTTTGAGAGAACTGGGCTTATTTTATTGACATATTGTTTTGTCTGTTGTGAGTAGACATGAATTATTCTTGGACCAAGTAACATATATAAGTTGACAAAAGCCAGTAACTTTTACCTGGTCTCACTTTGAAAATAGCCTTCAAAGTTATTACTTGATTATGCTTTTCAGCTGGTTTTGCTCACAGAGTGACTCGGTACGCTCTTTGCCTGGCTGTTTTCCAGTCTATTTTATAATCCATACTTGTGCCCCTTCCTCACCACCTCCCAGTCCCACATTGCTGGAATCAGTTCTGTTTTACTTTAAAAAGCAGTTTGCTTAACGTCACAACAAAATAAAGCTTGGATTAGAAACAGCATTGTACTTTCAGACTTAATGCCTTTGTGACATCTCATTGCTATGCAAATGAGATGCAAGAAGGTCATCTCTTTAGCAGTTGCTCCAGCCTTGGTATCTACTTGATATTCTTGGCCAAACTTGCTAAGCATTCATTACTGGGCTAGCCTAGGTGTTTAACTCTTTGTGGGCTTTGACCTTGCTATCTTGCTATGCTAGGCTGCTGAGCTTAACCACCTTTTTTAGTGGATGTTTTAATTTCAGGGACTTCTTTGTAGCTCTCCTCAGCTTCTCAGCTCAGGCTATCTCAAGAAACCCAGTACTCATATTTGCACTTGTTTGTATGCCCAGGCAGCATTGGGAAAGATCATTTGTGATGTGTTTCTTTTGGCATCTCAAGTATTTTTATCATTTACTACATACTGAATTTTTAGATAGGTGTTCTACTCACATGTGTCTGTAATGAGTTCTTATTCTTACAAATATTTCATAGAACAATGTGTATCTATGCTAGGAACTGTTCATGTAATACTTACTTCAAAGTTGTCTGCATTTCAGATTTGGTTTCATCTGATTTAGCAGATGTGTTAATAGTAAATAGTTACTGACGGTAGTGGAATCTGATTTTAATTCAGTGAGAACCAGCTACTTTTAATTTTGTATTTATTGATTGATTTTAGAAAGAGAGGGAAAGGGAGGATAAGAGAGAATGAAAAACATCAATTTGTTGTTCTACTCGTTTATGCATTTATTGGTTGCTTCTTGTATGTGTCCTAAGCCAGGATCAAACCTGTAACCTTGGCATATCAGGGCCACACTTGAACCAACTGAGCTACCTGGCCAGGGTTCCAGGTATTTGCTGGTGCTTCATTTGGTTGGTGAAAGGGTATTTTTAACTCACTATAACATACTTTAAAACAAATAATTATAAAAGTACTAGAAGCCCGGTGCATGAATTTGTGCATGGATGGGGTCCCTTGAGCTGGCTAGCAATCAGGGCCACAGGAGGTTGGCTGGTGCTGAGGGGCTGTGAGAGGTTGGCTGTAGGAGTGCACTGACTGCCAGGAGGCAGCTCCTGATTGAGTGTCTGCCCTCTGGTGGTCAGTGTGCATCATAGCAACTAGTGAACTGGTCATTTGGAGTCCAGCCAGCCTGGTCAGGGGGAGGGGACATGGGCAGTTGGTCGGCTTGCCTGCTGGTCAAACTCCTGGTCGAAGGGACAATTTGCATATTAGCCTTTTATTATATAGGGTATATACTGAGTGGCCAGATTATTATGCATTCAGAGATCATAATAATCTGGCCACTCAGTATATATATCAGTGTGTGTATATGTATGTATGTATATATATGTGTGTGTGTGTGTGTGTGTGTGTGTGTGTGTATATATATCCTATATAGTAAAAGCATAATATGCAAATTGACCAAATGGTAGAATGACTGGTTGGCATGGGGTGGGGCCAGCACGCAGGTGGCACCAGGCCAGCCAAGGCATGTGCCAGTGGGCAGAGGGAGGGGATGGCGTTAGGGGGAGTGGGAGGGGCAGTGACCAGCAGTAGCAAAGGGGCGATTGAGGGGGGATGGGGCTGGCTGATTGTCCCTTGATCGGCCCACTGGGTTGCCTCCCGCAGAGTGAGGCCACTGGTGGTAGCAGTATTGGCAGCAGGGTGTGGGCTTGACACTTGCTGGTCAGCACTGTCCCCTGATCAGCCTGCCCAATTGCCTCCCATAGAGGGAGGCCAGATGGACATTCCCTGAGGGCTCCCAAACTGCAAGAGGGCACAGGCCCAATTGAGGGACCCCTTCACCCAATTTTCATGCACTGGGCCTCTTTTGTGTGTGTGTGTGTGTGTGTGTGTGTATTCTTTTTCTTTTAATTCCAGTTTTGAATGAACCTTTTGCAGTTTGTGCAACTGGCCATATTTTAAATGGCTAACTTATTAAGGAATTATTCCAGTGGATTTTCTTTACACACACTCAGATACCAAGCTACCTAAACACTGAGTTTGCTCTGAGATTTTGGCAAAAATAACTGCTTACTCAAAGAAAGTGTACCTTACACTTGGTATAAGAAGGCTTGGGAACTGTGGAGAAAGCATTCATCTTTCACCATCTATAAATCTCCTACATATTAAGAACTAGAGGCCTAGTACATGAAATTTGTGCATGGGGGATGGGATGAAGTTGTCCCTCAGCCCAGCCTGCACCCTCTCCAATCTGGGACTCCTTGAGGGATGTCCGACCACCCAGGCAGTTGGAGATCCCTCTCAGAATCCAAAGCTACTGGCTCTCAACTGCTTTCTTGCCTCTGTCTGATTGCCCCTAACTGCTTCTGCCTGCCAGCCTGATCGACGCTTAACTGCTACCTGGCTGGCCCAATTGCCCCTAACTGCCCTCCCTTGCCAGCCTGGTTACTCCTAACTGCCCTCCCTGCCACTCTGGTCATCCCCAATGGCCCTGTCACCCCTAACTGCCCTCCTCTGCTGGCCTGGTCCCACCTGCCTGTCCCCCCACCCCCAACTTCCCTTCCTGGCAATCCTGTTCCCCCTAACTTCCCTCCTCTGCTGACCTGATTTCCCCTAACTGCCCTTCTCCACCCTCCTGGTCACCGCTAACTGCCCTCCCTGCTTGCCTGATTGCCTACAAGTGCCCTCCCCTGCAGGCCTGGTCCCCCCAACTGCCCTCCCCTGCAGGAAGTTGTCCCCCCAACTGCTCTCCCTTGCTGGCCTGGTCTCTCCCAACTGCCCACAACTGCCCTCCCCTGCCAGCCATCTTGTGGTGTCCACATGGGGGCAGCCATCTTATGTCTCGGAGTGATGGTCAATTTGCATATTACTCTTTTATTAGATAGGATTAGAATGATGACATTGATGGGAGGGGTGATTTGAACAACTTTGTGTTTAACTTGAGAATTTCAGAATGAGGATATGACTCTTCTTAAGGATTAAGAAGGCATGTCTGGATTAAGGTACTGAATGAAATATAAATTCTTTTAAAGATGGTACTTTGCCTTCTTAAAAACCAGTACCTTTCTAAAACGGTCTTATCTGACTCTGGGCTGGCATGAAGAACTGCTCAGACACCTGATGATGGCAGGTTATCCTTAAATCTGCTGAGAGAGGCGTTATGCCCTCATGATTTTTATCAAGGACCCTAGGAAACTACTAGTAGTTAAAATAATGAAACAATATTTGAAGGGCCAGTTCAGTTCAACTTCAAAATGGAAGCTTAGAACCACCTATCCTGTGGTTCCCCAAACCCTATCCTGTTCTTTACCGGCTCCTACATATTCATGAAGCTCTGTGATACTGAGGCATCTTGCTGGATGCTGGGAGGGTCAAGGAGATAAAAACAATACTGCTCTTGACCTAAAGGAACTTAAGGTCTGGGATGAGATAAGGCTGCCAGGTCCTCTTCCAGGGAATGGGAAGTGGTGTTGCCCTAGTGCTTGTGTTCTGCTGGTTCTGACATGAAAGGGTCCTCTCTGAACTCACCAGGGAATGGGTTTCCCACCTGGACCCCTCGGTCACCTCTAAGCTGGACTCCCCTTTCCATGCTGGCTCAGCCTAATAAAGTAGCTCAGGGTGGCTTATGACCTAATCATTACCCCTGGAAGAGTCAAGTTTCTCAACTTGATGCTCCTGATCTTTTCTGGCATTTTAAAAGATTTATTCAAGGAAGAATTAGAAGAAAACCTTATCTATTAGGTCTGTTCTAGGAGACAGAATGAGCAATCTTTGGAGGTATGTTTTGTTTTTTCTTTCTTAAATGGTGGTGAAATCTTTTCACTTGAAGAAGCCCCACACATTATTCTTTTGTAAAGAAACACATATAATTTATGAGTTGTGAATTTGGACTTACTGAAACAATGTTAAACATTTAAAGTCAGGGAATAGTTGTATTAAATTTACAGAAATATCCCAATGCCTGGCAGCTGCCTTTTCTCATTGCCTTCCTATTTCCAGCTAAACCAGATGTTGGGTGCCAGACCTGTTGAATTGAAATCGACCAATATTGATTAAAATGAGAAACGCCGAAAAAGGTAAAGACTATGTATTAGCTAAAATGAGATAAAGTCTGCATTTCATTGGTCTCTGCTGTCATTGTTTCCATTACCCCAGATGATTCAGTGCAGAGTGTTCTGGCGTGGGTGAATTATAGTAGCAATAAGTTTTCTTTGGGGGTTTGTGGGCAAAGTTTTAAAAATGAGTTTGTTCAGAGTTAGATGGAAATGTATTTTGCTGGAAGCCTTGATTTTTTTTTTAAAGGCCTTGGTCTATGTTTTAGGAAATTGCCTTTTTTTTTTTCTAAATAGAAATCTATCAGAAAATTAAAAAAAATTATTTGTTCAAATATTTGTAATTTTACATATTGTTTTATTTTTATATTTTTTATTTTAGCGGGCTGACGTTAGTCTACATGAACATATAGGTTACATGTGTGGATTAATAATTTATATAATCTGTATATAGGACCACATGCCCATGTCAAATTACCTATTGTTTTAGAAATCTACCTTCTTGTTACAGGATGCTAGTTAATAAAATGTTGTACACTAGCTGTTGTCATCATCAGTGTTTGCAAACACAGTGTTAAAGACTTCTACCTGGATCCCCGGCCTGCTCATAGGGTTAAATGCTACCAGATGAGCCACGGCACTTTGGCTTGTGGTCTGGAGTCTGAACCATAAGCCAAGATTCTAAGCCATGAGCTTTTCACTGGATATCATTTTTAAACAATGGGAGCAATCTTTATTAAAATATCTTAAAATAGTAAGCTCCAGCTATGTTACTGCTCATTATCTGTAATGACTGATAAAGATCAAAGCTGGAAGAAGTGAATGTCCAAGTATTTGTAATGTCTTTCTTATGAATGCATTATGATTCACAGCACAACCCTTTTCTTAGGCACACACTTGATTAAAATGCTTCTCTCTGCCTTACCGTTTTTGCCTCAACTCCAGGGTCAGAAGCCCTTTTTTGGGTATTTAGAAGAGGCCTTTGAAGTCACTTCATCCAGTAAGACCTTGCAGTTAGCTAGCTATTCACGGACTTAAGAAGAAGGGAGGGAGGTTTTTCAAATGTGAGATTTTGAGGTTATCCTATTGTTTTGTACTATGTTTAGATTATTGGCTCCCTGATTGAACTCCATGCTACTTTGGGGTAAGAACCCTTTCATGTTCACTTTGTAGCTGTGCATAGGATTGCTAGATTGAGTAAAAAAAAAAAATACAGCTTTCCAGTTAAATTTGAATTTCAGATAAGCAACAAACAGTTGTTTAGTCAAGTATGTCACAAACGTTCCATGAAATGTATTTTTTATTGGCAGCCGGACTCCTGCACAGAGAACAGCGTATCCTATGTAAAGTGTTGAGAGAGGGTTTGTTGAATGACTCAACGAGCCTGTAGGTGGAAATATCTGATAGTAAAAAATGCTAACTTAGAGCACAACAGAACTTGATTCAAGAGTCACCGTCACATGCAAGGGGGTGCTTGAAGCCCTGGAGATTGGCCAGGGTCATTGTGTAGACTAGTGATTCTCAACTGGAATGAGTCTCAGAATCACATGGGAGGGTGCTGTACAGCATGGATTTCTGTGCCCCATCCATAATGTCTGATTTGGTAAGGTTTGGAGTGGGGCTCAAGGACTGCATTTCTTACAAGTTCCCAGGTAATGTCATTTCTGCTGGTGTGAGACCAGACCTTGGGGGCCACTATGTCCTAGGTATTCTAGAGGGGATCGGCAAATGTTTTCTGTAAAGGGGAAGACAGTAAATATTTTAGGCTTTATAATGTCTCTGATATAGTTACTCAACTTGGCCTTTGTAGCTTGGGAGCAGCTATAGCTGATAAGATGATATGTAAACGAGAGAACATGGCAATATTTCAGTAAAGCTTTTATTTACAAAGGCAGGTGACTGGCCCTGTTTGGCCCATGGAAGCTCCCATAGTTTACAAGCCCTGCTCTAGAGTGACAAGTGAACATTAAGGATATCCAGGTTTAAGAACTGGGCAGCAAAACAACATCCAGAGAAAGAACAATCTGAGTGATGGTGGGAGTTGCAAGTGAGGAGAGTGTCCCCAAAGCCAAGGAATCAGAGACTTTGAAGAATGGAAGCAGTAGTCACTCTCACCCACGATTGCAGGGCAGTTAAGGATGCAGGCGTGGATGAATGCTGAAAGAAGCCCTTGCATTTGGCAGTTAGGATGCAATAACTAACTGTTGACTGAGCGGTTTGAATAGAGTGGTGGGGAGGGATGCCTGCCAGATTGCCATGGGCAGAAGTAAAGGAAGAGGTGGAGGGAGTGAATTTTGAATACTCTTTCAAGAAGTTTGGCAGGGAAGGAAGGAATGGAGGGGGTTGGGGCTGAAGCTTAAGGAGAAAGTTGGGTTCAGGAAGTTTTTGTTGTTGTTGTTATTATTTTTGTTAATGAGGATAAGAGGAAAATAAGTATGTTTATAGGCAGAAAGGAAAGGACCAGTAGAAACAGGAGCCTGGGCTGCAAACACAAGAAAATTATACCCTCAAGTTGTGTAGTATTGACTGAAAAGGAAGCAAATGAAAATACAGCAGAGGAGAGAGGATTAATGGAGAAAAATTCTCAAAAGAGCCAGAATGGAGAGGGATTAAGCCTGCAGGGACTCCTGCAGGGACTTCCAAGGAAGGACATTCCCAACTGATTGTTTCCTTGGAGAAGCTGGAACCTAGGCTAGAGTGGGGAGAGTGTGGGAAACACTGGGAATTTGAAGGAAATTGGTGAAGGTTTGGAGTAGACAATGAGGCAGAGAGTATACCAAAGGTAAGTAACCAAGTATACCAGGCAGCACGGAGGATCTGCTGGAGTTGGAGCTCATGTGTTAATGCATCAGTATCACCCTGTGGTATGGGACTTGTTGCTGTTGTTCTTAGCAGCCTGGGAGCTGTAGAAAGTAAAGCAGATGGAGGAGATACTCAGAATTGCAGCTTGTTAAGAGATTTGAGTCAGATGCCTGTGAATGAGGCTATTAAGGAAAACTAAGTGGAGAAGGGAATGAAACCAAGTGAAGTCTTGGTGAAGGTGAAGAATAGGGTTAGAGGGAGACAGAAGGAAATTGGAGAGGATTGGAATTTCTTAGTGACTTGAGAGCTGTGGCAATTCCAAGGCATGGCAGAGACCTGGGTGTGGTGTGGAAGTAGGCTCCAAAGTCCCCTCAGGAGGAGTGTTGTCAGAAATTGAGGTAAGTGTGTTGTGAAAGTTAGCAGGGTAGACCTTGAAGTCACACAGGATGATAGCAGGAGAAGAGAAAGCTCTTGCCACAGCAGGGAGACCTGGTCTTCCACCTGCCTGACCCTCTGTGCCTGGCTGTGACTTGGAACCCCATCTCTTCTTTTGATTTGTGTAGGATTCCTCAGTCCTTGCTCATATTTGCTTCAGCCCATGCCAGAAAGCATGGCTTACCATTTCTCTGTAATTCACCACATATTTTTATACCTACTTTGCTCATTTTTTCCACCCAGCAGAAGCATGAAGAAAGATAACAGATACATAGAATCCTTCTGTGTTGGTCACTTGAACTCTGTGACCATCCTTTCCAAACCAGACTGAAGTCATGTTCCCGTTTCCTCTATAGAAGAGAGGTGAAGTCTTCCTCCCTACCAAGCATCGCTAGGTTCCTGGTTGTTAGGCATGGCTGAACATTTTGCTGGGGACTTCCAAGTCTGTATCGCAGCTGACTTCTTTGAGGAAGCCTGACTGTTGTAAAGGATTTGGGCTCATTTGTCTTTCATAGTCAAATTTCTGATTTAAGATCATCTAAAAACAAGCTGGATCTCTTTCCATTAAAAAAATACTAACTCATACTCGGTTAGAACATCATCCCGATAGGCCAAGATTGAGGGTTCATTCTCAGGGCCCATACAGGAATCAACCAGTGAATCGAAGAGTGCATAAGTAAGTGCAACAACTCATGGATTACTCTCTCCCTCCTCCCCTTTCTTCTCTCCAAATTACAAACAAACTCATATACATAACAAATCAAGAATAACATTTAAATGAGATTTTAAGAAGGGTTTAAAACAGTTGGTTAAAATGGTTTCACTACGGAGGACCCATGCTTCAGTAGAAATATCTCCCATTGCCCAGTCCTTCCTATTTCTTTCTTTCTTTCTCTTAGGATACAACCATGTTCTTTCATCTCCAGAAAAGAGGACTGTGTTTTAAATTTATCTTTGTCTTTGAAACTACCTTTTAATATGGGAATGGCTTGATTTATATCTCATACTGGCATGTTATTAGTCGAAAAGTCAGAGAAAATGAATTGGAACTAGTATCATTTTTTTAAGTTCATTTCCCTCCAGCTAGGAATCATCCAAGATGTAAATATGAAAGGTACTTAATGCACATTGAAGGAAGATTGTTAGAATAGCCATCTTGTGAATACCTTATTTGTTTTGCTAGAATGTGTAAAAGTTTACCCTTGGACTAAATCTGTGCTGAAAAGTTTACCCTGTACTTGACATTGATCAGTATATTGAGAACTAAAACATTAGAAACAAATGTAAAACCCAGCTGGTCTGGCTCAGTGGTTGATCATCAACCTATGAACCAGGAGATTATGGTTTGATTCCCAGTCAGGGCACATGTCCAGGTTGTGGGCTCCATTCACAATAGGGGGTGTCCAGGAGGCAGCCAATCAGTGATTCTCTCTCATCATTGATGTTTCTATCTCTCCCTTTCCCTTCCTCTCTAAAATCAATAAAATTAAAAAAAGAAAAAATTGTTTAAAACTCTACCCCAACTTAGTCCATGTATATTGTTGTTGCAGAAAATAATAGGTATTGGACAAAGAGAAATAACTGATGGGAATATAACTTGGGTATCAAACATAGGATCTCAGAACTTACCTCATAGCAATGATATTTCTTGGTACATTTTGGATAGGCATATAGTTCTGTATTTCAATAGCCTATACATACATAGAGATGATCCCTAAAGGCAGAATAAATTCCAACAACATAGCTACATTAACGATCTAGAAAGGATGTGAGAGTCATGGACAGTTAGAACTGGAAGAAAATTTAGAGTGAATCTGATTTACTTTTTTTTCCCTACAGTTGAATTGAGATTCATAGAGGGCTGCTAAATTGCCCAGGATCACATAACTAATTGGGGACCTGCCAAGGGCTTAGAATTCAATATTCTAAAATCCTGTGTGCCTTCAGGAATTGGCCTTCTACTTTTAAGCACTTGCATTTTCAGCACTTAAGGTTCAATCTTAAAGTTGTAATGGGCATATTAAATACTTATTTGTGGTTTACAAGTAAGTTAATGTACTACCTGCATTTTGCTCACAAAACATGGGAACATTTTGACAGCTACTTCACTATGGCAATAAACATTAGCACCTCAAAGTGAACTTGCAGGAAGAAATTGAGATGAAAAGGATGATCATAAGGAGGGATGGGAGATTGTAACAAGGCAGCCTGTGTTTGTGGGTATAGACAATCACCTGTTGACTTAGAAGAAGTGAAAATGCAGTGGGACAAGCACTCTGAAATGTGTGTCTCTCATCAATCAGTGTTTATCAGAATTGGAGGTCTCAGTAAGTGAACTGAATGCTTTCAATCCAGGCAGGCCAGTAATTGCCATCGACCAGGCGTTCTGTCACACCTGCCTGCTTTTCTTTCTTTTTCTCTTTACTTCATTACATATTGATTGACTTCTTGGGTTTTACAAGTTCATAAATCACCTTCTTTTGAGAGGTTTCTTGCCTTTTGTGTGTGTTGAATGAGAGTACTGGAAAAGATTGATACTTGAATCATAACAACAAAGAACTTCATCTTCTTTCAGGTTCATATGCAAGAGTGAAGCATCAAAAGATAGTGTCATTATGATGAAACAAATTTAAAAGCAATGCAAACACCTTATAAAAACCTGTGGCACTATTAGCCAGCCCTCCTCAGTTGGATGGAACCTCTTGCCTTGCACACATGAAGGTCATCAGAGAGAGTGGGAGAGACTTTACAATCAAGAAGAGAGTTTAATATTAATTACGTGATGAGATGCCAGCCTTGTAAATAATGACACACATCATCACCCAATTACAATCTGTAATCTTGGTGCAGGATAGAATAGAGTTTCATCAGTTTTGGAGGGTTATATTTTATATTGCCTATAACAGAGTAATAGATGAGTTGATACCTATGATCTTTTCTGCTCCTAAAATATTCTAAGTCTTAGGAATCAAAGTTTTGCTATATTTTTATGAAAAAGTGTCCATTATTCTTTCTTCTGTGGACATTTTAAAATTCCTGTTTTATGGATGAATCCTAAAATATTCATTTTTATAGGTTCTATATAGACACTTATACATAAACAATTTTTTTTGCTCTTTCTAGCATCTCAGTGTTCTTGATTGTAAGATAAGCAGTTATCTGACATTTGAAATTCTTGTTTTATAGATGAGTTTTATAACATTTTTTTCCTGCTTATAAACAGGTGTATAAACACTGAAGGGGATAGTTTTCTATATTATAGTATCTGTGTGTTTTTAATATAAACCATTAGATGGGACTTTTAATGGAAAGGCATGTGCAGTTGTACAGTATTAATGCCTATTGTTTTCTTGAAGAGCAACTCAGTCAACTCTGTAAACCAGTAATCCTGTATTGGCAATAACAAAAAATCATAGTCTAGGCAGTCTTTAACAACTGGTTTAATTTGGAGATATTCAGTCATTCCTGTCTGGATTAATTTAATTTCTGACGGCCAGTTTAATGCATCAAAAGGGAAAAAGAAAGCCAAAGTGAATTTGAGAATGTTTGTAATTAATAGAGCTGACTTTTGAAGAACTGCAGACTGCAAAACCCTTACATGGGAGAAGTGGCTTATTCTGAAGGGATCGTGCTTAGAAATAGCAAAACAAATGAGGCTTGAGAAGAGGGTCTCTGTGCACCAATTTCCACTTTAGTGACTCAAAGCCATGGCTAATATTTTCTCCAGGAGGATGAGGCAGGAGGACAGGAAATGTTCTGGGAATAGCTGTCATTTCTTAACACAGTTTGAGAACAGAATTTACAGGCATGAGTGCATCTTTTGCTTTAGTTTAGAGAAATGACATTAGCTCTCACAGTGTTGCTTCAGAAAGGCAAATCAATCAAGTGATGTGATAAAGATCGCCATGTTTACTGTGGGTCAGTCCATTTCTACAGTACGTGTGATGTTTTCCTGAGACAAATTTAGTAAACATACAGATTCAGAGACATTCCCTTTAAACCCAAATCCAAAAAAAAAAAAAAAAACCAACTTCAATGGAATAAATTTCAACTGCCTTAGTAAGAAAAAGCATCACTATTAATTGAAAGCCAATATTGTGCTGCTTACTGTATAGATCGTCTGTGTAAGTTTCACTGCTTTTGAGGTAGGTCCTGCCCTTCAGCTTTATATGAGGAATCTGAGCCTGAGGGAGGGTAATTTGTTAATGGTTCCACACATAAGTAATGGAACCCAAGTATGTTGGAGATCATAATTCTTCTTTAAAGGCTATGGTATATATTATATACTAATTGAATTCATCTAATTACTTGTCTTTGTTTCTTTAGAAATTTACAATATTACATTTGGGCAAAAAAGCAGGTACATAACTTAAAACAATGAAAAATAACTGATGAAATTATTAAGTAAAGTTACCTCATGATTATTGTAGATTTTCCACAACTAGGATATTTTTCCTATCCTAGTTTCCTTACGTCTCATTTCTTCAGAAATGTGCTTAAGGAGTTCATACATTTTTAACTATTCATTGAAACCTAATTTAAAAAAGATAAGCCTGCAGAGTAAAGGCTCACAAATTAAATTTCATAATTACAAATGATTTTTCCATTAGTTCATTGAAAAAAATCAGAAATTTGAGTGCTTGCTTTGTATCAGCTTTCTGAATCCCCTGGTGATACATAGGGGACAGGACAGGCAAGGTCCTGCCTTCCTAATATGTATGGTTTTCCGAGGAGAGACAGATAATAAATAAGATGTGACTTGCTTTTATCCACTTTTCAATTGTGTGTCCTAGAAAGACGCAGTGAACACGTGCTTGTGTTGAAAGTGCTGTTAGTGTACTTGCCAAACTGTTTCTTCCCTTCTGTTTTGTGTTAACAGACCAGACGGTTCCACACACATAACTCACTGGCTACTTTTGAAAATGTGATTAGGTCACCTAGGTTGTATATTACTCCATTTTCAACAGTTTGTGAAATATCAAGGCTCTGAAGGCCTTGAGCTGGTCAGCAATGTGTAAAGGGATCAGAAGGCACTTGGCTGGGGGACCTTCTGGAGAGGCTCCAGGGTGTCCAGGACCACATGTCTGAGGGAAGGCATGAAGCGCCAGAGAGAAAAATGCAGAAAGTAAATGTAGCGACTTTGCTGAAGACCAGCTTCTTACACAATCCTTGGAATTTAGAGCTCTTTCTAGGAAGTTATGTGTCTGGGTCAGTGAAATGGAATCCAGTGAAGTCCTTTAGCCTCTTCTGCCCTCTGTGACCATCTCAACTACTAGCCATTAGCATTGCCCCGAAGTGACATGGCTAAACAGCTGCAGAGCTGGGACTGGACCTTTCGACCCTTTCTTATGAGTCCTGTGTTTATGGTTCTTTGAGGTGATGTTAAGGAGAGAACAGCCTTCCTAACTAAATCATGTCAACTGAGAACCTTAAAGAATTTACTTGGCTGCAAACAGTGTATTGGATCTATGCATCATTTCCCTTCCTTTCTACTGACATTTGCTTCTCTAACAGTTATATGCTAGTGTGAATGCTTTTCCCTAAGCTGTGGTCCCAAAACCTGGCAGAGCATCAGAATCAGGAGGTTCTAAAACACACATTCCCAGGATCCACAGACTGTGGTTCATAATTGGCAAAGCATAAGCAAGTAAGAGCTGGTAAACCTTCCTCCAATAGCAGCATTCTTTCTATGCACTTCACCAGCGAAACAGCTGGCCAGGCATTTCTTCATCAGCCCCCCTCCTCTCCTCCTGCCTATAGAACTTTGGAGTGAGTGGCAAATATCCCATGCTGCTTTTCCCAGGGGCCTTGACCTTCTCTTTGAGATCAGCAGTCAAGCCTGAGTTCATCATGCTCCTTCTAATATTGTTACCACACTTTCCTACTACCCCTGCCTTTTTGCCTGAATCTAGTAGTTTGTAGGAATTGGTGTGCCTCAAGTGGACTCATGCACCTCTTCCTGGTAGCAGCAGCCTTGTGGCTTATCTTTTATTCCCTTTGAATAGTGGTAGGAGGCCCTGGGCAGGGACTATGCAAGCTTTTGGCCAAGTTTCCTGCTGTGATGCTGAAGCCCGTTCTCCCTGACCCATGTCCTGAGTGGATTAGGGTAATGTGTGTCCACTCAGAGGGAGCAAGGTTGGTCTATGGCACCATTATAGGGATGTCTACACCTTTCTCTGGCCCCGGTCTTCTGGAAGGCTTGTTTTCCTTTCTCTACCCAGTGCTTCCAGATTGGGTCCCACCTCTTTTTGGGGGGGACTCTCTCTTTAGTTGATCTGCTTTCCCTTAGTATAAAGGGTGGGGCAAAGGTAGTTTTACAGTTTTCAGTACAGGAAACCCACTTTATTCTTGTATTATTTGCTAATTATTGTATTATTTTTTCTTCTTTTAAAAATATATTTTATTGATTTTTTACAGAGAAGAAGGGACAGGGATAAAGAGTTAGAAATATCAGTGAGAGAGAAACATTGGTCAGCTGCTTCCTGCACACCCCCTACTGGGGCTGTGCCCACAACAAAGGTACATGCCCTTGACTGGAACCAAACCTGGGACCCCTCAGTCTGCAGGCCCACGATGCTCTATCCACTGAGCCAAACCGGTTTCGGCTGTATTATTTTTCATATGAAAAACTGTAAACCTCCTTTTGCCCCACCCTGTACTTTAACATGTCAACACTAAATTCACAGTTAATAATTGCCCTTCTTTGTTATTCATTCTTTCTGCTTATTTCCTTGGTTTTCTGTTCTGAGTTTTCCCTCCAAGGAATGTGACTTTGTGCCTTCCTTTGCCATGAGCACCTAGGACAAGTTTATTGGCTCTTTGAAAAGGAAATCAACTGGAAATCAGCCTAAGGATGATTATTGAGTACTTGGGATCTATAGAGAGTGTTTCTTCACAGCAACTCAGGTTTATTTTAATGTAAAGTCATACCCTTCTTAGACAAAATTGTAACTGTGATTTAGCCATTCTCTTTCTTCTCAGCACTTTTTTAATAGGCAGGTTTTAAGAAATTCCTTTGCGAGGAATTTGCTTACTTCAGAAACATCCAAAGCTAAGTGCAGCAGATTCATTAAGTTTTAGAACCTCAGATGGGAAGAGATTTAGAAAAGATTTCCAGTTTGTAAATTCTGGAATGAAAAGGTCACTCTGAGATTTAATTCATTTGGGTTTGGAACTAATTCAAATCAGGTATTAGTAGTTCCCCAACACTTTAAAGAAGTGTCATCCTTTCTTGAAATCCTTCATTGAAGCTCCAGATTAAACTAGATAAAATTGAAGTTCCTCTGATTTTCGAGGGAGAGAAGTCTGTACTTTGATGGGCTCTGGGTGAAGGGTCCTTACATTATCCCTTTCTTCTTTCTATCTGTATGTGTGATTCTTGCTGAGAGATGGAAGGGGAGGCAAAGCAGAAACCCAGCAACTGGGCTGTGTCTCTGTGGTCTATGAAAACTATACCGCCTGTTCCACACCAAGGGCTCTGTTCTCCACATCCAAATATGGTCAGTGTGTCAAGACTTAAGAAATGTTGATATCTTGAGAAATCTCACACAAGGATCCAAGATCCTGTCTTATTAGAGATCAGTTTTATTTTTTATTCACCAGAATGTTACTGAGCTGAAAACTTGCACTCATGCATTTTAGAAAGATTTTAAAGGACAAAGTATAAAAAAAGGAGTTTCAAATAATTAAGATCTTGCTGGCTAGAACTATTGATTTTTTTTCGCCAATAAGAATTTGAGAAAAAAATGGCATTGCTGTATAATAAAACTTTTCTATATTAAAACTTTCAAATCATTAGGCAGGGAGGAAGCTTAGGTAAACTCCAAAGGATTGTTGGATGCCAGGCTAGCGGATTCAGAACAACATGAGATTTTAAGACTGGGGAAAGCACATTATGACATGTTACCCTATTGAACCTGTAAACTGATCTAATTCCTAGGAGTAACATAGATAACCAAGGAGGGATGGAAGGAAGGTTGGCATTTTGAAACTTTATCGGCAGCTATCTTATATTGTTTTTGAAATTCAGCAATTGACTAAACAATTCCAAATGGGCAAGAATCAGGAATCCACATGTTAAAGAAACAAACTGAGTGGTCATTGCCTTTGTAGATGCTGTGGCTAAAGTTAATCCTAGCTAGTGGCTCCATCAGCAGCATCAGAAATCCAGTTCCCTGCTTTTCCAGACCGAGTGGGTCTCTGTTATATCCTGTCACAGGGTCCTCGCTATTTACCTTGTAGCAATGATCCTGACTTTATTTAATGAATCATTTGCATGATTTTTCATTGTAGGATTTTTTGTTTGTTTGTTGGTAGATTTTATTTAAGTATTTGGATCATATTTTCATGTTAGGACTTTAAAAACAAAATTGTCGTATTTATTTATACTATCCTTGTGGGCAGACACAGTGTTTATTTTCTTTATTACACGGTCCCCACTACCCAAGCATAGTCCCTGCAATGTCCTAGAGACTTGATAACAAAGCATATTTCAAGAATGGCTGAATGACTATGGAAACAGTCAGCTTCTACCTTTTCCTCTGTGAAGAGGACTTCTGGTAGATGCTTTGGTTATCAGTGGAGCAATTAGGAACATGTTGCTTTGGACAAAGCCTGGTTCTGCTACTCCTTAGGCTCTTAGGACATTAGGAATTTACTTTCTGTGCTTTAATGTCCTTCTCTATAAATAGATAATAATAATGACACCTACCTTATAGAATTTTATTATTATGAATCTGGAATCTGGCACATAGTAAATGCTCACCACTGAGGAGTGGTATAAGTATAGAGGATCCTGCTCATTAAGACAAAATACAGGAGTAATTCCAATACCATATACTTTTGAGACTGTCACTAATTAGAAACAGGGCCATCGCTATGACAAAGATGGCAGGAGTGGGTGAAACCAGAGAAGGCATTACCCAAGTAATTGATATGTGAAGTTGACCTCTGTCCCATTACAACTGAGAAAAATCTGTTGCAAATATCCTTAAATTTTGTGAAAAACTATTCTACAAAATTAAAAAAAAAATCTCTCTTACCTGGATATTGCAGTGTGACAATGGATAATAGGTTAGTGTTCTTGAGCCTAGATGACTGAGTATTTTGGGCTGTTTTGTTTCACCTTTTCCCTCTTCCACTTTGAAAGGATTGGCATCCACCTGTTGGCACAGAAGTAGATCACCTATGGAGCAGGGCATGTTGCTCCAGCAGGAAGATGGGGAGTTGGTGGAGCCGGCCCTAGGAAGAATGCACACTTAGTTCACATACACTGTTGAGATGCTCATGGTCTCCCTCAGCGACAGAGGAATGCTTTAAGTGTTTGGAATTTATAGTTGGGGAGTTTCCAAGTGAGCAAGATTATGTATAACTCATTTATAAAGCTTATAAAAACTGTAAATTATAGATAGAAGATGTGCTCCCAATTTAATATTCTTAATAATATAAACAAACAAGGTTATAAATAAAAAGGAGGTCAAGAGTTATTTGCATCCTGTAAACTAACAAAAAGTCCTAGGTTGGTGAGAAACCTTGCCCCTCTCACTAATGTTTTGAATGTTCTAGAAGTTGGTAGCCTGCTTTTGAGCATTCTGGCATTGAAAAAACAACACCCAAAATAAAAACCTGTGAGCTAACTCAGAAGTTGT
Organism: Antrozous pallidus; assembly: GCA_027563665.1. Classification (NCBI taxonomy): domain Eukaryota; kingdom Metazoa; phylum Chordata; class Mammalia; order Chiroptera; family Vespertilionidae; genus Antrozous; species Antrozous pallidus. Next base: position 61,722,284 of record CM050520.1, read on the forward strand.
CATTTTTTCTGAGAATGACAACACCAAAAAATCCCCAAAGGAGTGAGACTTGCTGGGGAGAACAGCTATGGTACTACAGTTAAGTCAGAAATGCATAAAAGCATGATGGGTTCTTTTTCTTTTGTGCCTAGAATTGTTTTTGCTTCTTTGCAAAAAGCAGAAATCCTGGTTTTCCGCTGTTTGCAATTTCAGCTCAGGACTTATTATAAAGTTTACATTTAAAGCTTTGCAGTGGTACCAGGTTCCGGCTGAATTTGAAAGTAAATGTGGGGGAGACAACTTTAACATTTCCCCAGGGAAGTGGACTGGAAAACTGCTAGAGAGTGAACTATAGGGAACAACCTTGAATTGGGCTCTTGGGTTGTATATAATTACCTAATGGATTTTCCATCTCACAATTTTAAGAAAGAAAAAAAAAAAACACCTTTCAAAAGGTAATAAAAAAAGTGAAATTGGTAACCCCTTCCATTTTTCTTCAGGACTGTGAACTCTTGTTCCCCTGGCCAGCCTTTGAAGAATGGGGTGGGTACTGGAATAGAGACAAGCAACGGAGAGAAATCAGATTGATGTGGGACCGAAAACACAAATTACCTAGCCACTTTCCCCTTCAAAAATCATTGCGAGTGCTGAGATTCAGCTCCATTCAAATGGCTTTGGGTGCAACTGGAACTATATTTTAATGAACAATATAAACTAATTACAATTAAGCATTTTATTTTTCCATAGACTCTAAAAGTATTCATTGAGTGGCTTAGCTGTTTGCATACCAAGGTTTCTTGATCACAATGCCCCAGTATGTAATCAGTTTTCACCCAGGACACTTCCCATACTCCATCCCCATCTTGTTTGGAAACTGTATCTGGAATCAGGAACTTAAAGGGAGTTTTTCCCTCTCTGGATTTATCCCAATACTTTTTCTATTTTAATGTGTTTTATGATTATTATGATTATTCATGTTGTCCCTGAATGACACTGTATCTGCTCTTACTACCTTTCCTACTTGTCTAAATTTAATTATTGGCTGATGCACGTAAGACTATGCTTGACTTTGGGACTAACTATGCTCCTATAGAGGGGAGCCAGCCAAATATATTCATTGGAACAGTAAGTGAGAGTTCTTCCTGTGTGCTTAATATTGTGTTACTGCCAAGGTGGACCCACAAAGGAAACAAACACTAGCTCACTGCTTTCTGCATTGAGAGAAGTAAGCCATTTACAGGAGAAATGGAAATACCTGGTACATATGGAGTAAGCTATAAGGGATCAAAGTGCTATGAAGTTCAGACAGGGTGATTTCTTCTTGGCTTGAGGGGTCATGGGAGAGACCATCTGATTTAGCTAGTCTTGACTGTGCCAAGAAGGGACATTCCAGCTAGGTATAGCAACATGAGTGGAGGCCCAGGATTGGGCAGTGCAGAGTAATGTTTGTGTGGAGTGTGGTAGTGGGAGAGACAATTGGAGCCAGGTTTCGAATAATCCTGGGTGTCAGGGAAGAAACTTGGACCTTATTAATGAGAAGAGGAGCTCCGCTGAAAAAAAAAAAATAAGAGCATCTTGGCATTATTCTGAGAACCAGGGTTAGTGTAGAGTTATATGGAAGCTGTGTAGTGTGCACAGTGAATTGGAAGGACATGGGGGGAGAAAGAGAGAGAGGGAGATGGAGAGAGAGAGAGGAGAAAGAGAGAGAGAGAGAGAGAGAGAGAGAGAGAGAGAGAGAGAGAGAGAGAGAACACTGACTAAAGAGGCAGGTGAGTTAGGATGAATGGTAATAAGGGATGAATGTAGAGTGGATACGATGGGAATGGGGACCAGAGACCAAGACTATGGTGGAAAGAGAACCAACAGTTGAGGAAACAGAAGGACTAGAGGTTGGATGACAAAGGGAAAGATGGTGAAGGTAACAGAATTGGAGAGGAAGGAGGATATATCTTTCAGAGCTTGATCTGACATTTTCTTAGCCCTATAATCTTGGGCAAGTACTTTGCCACCCTGAGCATGTTTCTGCACTTGGGAAATATATATTCAATTCTTATGATTCAATATTTCAAATACTATTTTTTTAAAGAAAAAAATGAGAATGAAGTGGTTCGAACAGTTCTCAGAAAGCGAGAAAAGGAAAGAGCAGAAAATAGAATATGGAAATTTCTGAACTTCCTGCCACTGCGTACGATTTAGACGACTGACATTTAAAGCAGAAAAATGCAATTTGAATGAATAATGGAAGGGTATGTTAGTTAGTGAAGAGGAAGTTTTTCCCTTTGATACTTAAGATGACAGTAATGTGGGGCAGCACCTACATTGGCCACATTTGTATCAAGGCTAATTGTCTAATGTTTAATAAATAGGAAATAGGTTGAAATTTACTAAGAGACCACATTAGTGAAGATGTAATGAATATTATAAGCTTAAAAAATGGTACTTTCAAGTTCCTGTCCTACCTTTATAAGTGGTTGATGATAAAAGAATATTTCCACATTGCACTGGTTGGTATCGGTGTATTTAGTGCTCAAACTCAATATTCAGAAAGAACTCAACTGTTTTTCTACATCTGACAACTTGTAAATAAACTTAGGGTTTCTAAATTACTTGAAGTTTTGTTGAGTAGAAATGAATTGGAAAGGAACCAGACCTGTCATTGAAAACTAATGGATTGAGCCGAAACCAGTTTGGCTCAGTGGATAGAGTGTTGGCCTGGGGACTGAAGGGTCCCAGGTTCGATTCTGGTCAAGGGCATGTACTTTGGTTGTGGGCACACCTTCAGTAGCGGGGTGTGCAGGAGACAGCTGATCGATGTTTCTCTCTCATCGATGTTTCTAGCTTTCTGTTCCTCTCTCTTCCTCTCTGTGAAAAATCAATAAAATGTATTTTAAAAAAAAAAGGAAAGAAGACTAATGGATTGAGCTTTCTTCAATGCTGGAGGGAACCTAGATGACCTCCCCAGTATTTAAAGGAGAAAGTTTTCAACCTGCTTTCATCTCCTCTTCCTTTGGGCATTTTTCACATAGGGGATGGAGAGCGGAAGATGTGGTGGGGGTGTTTTTAAGACTGGATTGAAGTTTGCCCTTAAGTCTTCCAAGGATAAGACTGGTTTACGTATCAGGGATAGGATCTGTTAACAGCCTGAACAGCTGCTATTTTTGAGGCAGTAAAGTGAAGTTGAAGAGCTTTGCACAGTTGTCATGTAGAATTCTAGGCACCCATTTGATAAAACCTGTTGGTGTGACCCAGATTCTGGGGCAGATGCAACCTTTGACTGTACCCTCCAGCCCACTTCTTTCATCAGGCTTATTTTTGTTTCCTATTAGGAATGTTCCAGATTTAGCAGCTTAGAAGCGGTGTATGTGTATATGTGTGAATGTGTGTGTGTGTGTTAAGAGTATCCATTGGTGTGATTGAATTCTGACTCCTATTTGTCTTCTAGGCATCAAAAGAAAAAAAGTGACTCAGAGCACTGGAAATGTTGCCCTGTAGGTAAAAAGAAGAGCAGAAATCCTTATCCGCTTTCTTATTTGGTTATAAAAGTGGTAAGGCATGAAATTGGAACAGATGGCATAAAAATAGCTGGACTTTTTGCCTCTAGTTGAATTTTTCTGACAATTTCTTTAAAATCTTTGTAAACTTACATGTTTAATAGTTCTCTAAGGGCTTTCAAGGTCTTATGGATAAATGTATCAGTGTAATGTGGTCTCAGCCAGGTATATTACAGGAAATAGGACATGAGAGAATTCAGAACTCAGGATCTAGGCCAGGAAGGCTATAGAAAGGATCTGTAACAAAGTTAGGATCTCACCTGGTCCATTATCTGTCCTGAAGGTGAGAAGCTGTAGTTGCCATCTCAGTGGGTGTGAGCAGTAGATGGCCTATGTTTGATATGTTGAAGTGGACCTTAGAACATTAATAGAAGAATTGAGAAGATTTTGAGAGTTGTAAGCTGACTGAGTAGGCTAACTTGCAGGACATCGGATAGACAGCAAAATAACTTAAGTAGTGGGTATCCAATTCCCTTTTTGTCTGCAGATATTAAGCAGTTTGAATAGCTGGGGGAGAATGTTATATCATTATCTGTGGGTAGCGTGGTGATAGTTTATTATAGGGCAGAGTTACTAAAGGAGAAGGAGATGTATCATTATTCATATTAAAAAATGCTGTGACAATGACTCCTTCAGATGACTGTTGTTCCATAAATCATCATAAATCCCTATACTCAAGGGATTTTTTTTTACAAGATAGTATTTTCAAAGGCAAGATTATTTTAATTTCTTCATGGGAGGAATTTTAGAATTTAGGAAAGACTTCATCCAAGCCAGAAAGCCATTTACTGACTTTATATATTTAAATAGGAAAGGTGAGGAAGACTATCCCATTGTAAAGATATCTTAAAGCAATATGCATATTTAATTTTTTCTTTATATTTTATTGTTTAAATCCCTAGAAGAGTAAATGGACTCAGACATTATTTTTTCCTTGTTACCTAGAAATAGTTGCACAAAGGCTAACATGTTAGAATACCTTTTGCTTACCAGAGACATCTGCAAAGATGGAATACTGTTAAGAACCTCTAAGAAGGAACATATACTTAGAAATTCTATCAAACAGCTAACAAAATACGAGGAAACCTTTTTAGCTGCCTTTGACTGGTAATAACTGTTCATAAGTAGTTATTTTTTTAAAATTCTAGTCTATTGCTTTTTATTTTTTAAATTCTTTATTGTTTAAAGAATTACATATGTCTCCTTTTCCTCCATTGAGCTCTCCCAAGCTATTTCCACCCCCCAGCACATGCCCTTACCCCCCAATTGTCTGTGTCTATGAGTTATGCATATGTACATTGGTTGATCTCCACCCTCCACTTCCAGTTTTCCCTCTGAAGTTGAATGGTCTATTTGATGCTTCTGTGTCTCTGGATCGATTTTTATTCATCATTTGTGTTGTTCATTATATTCCACAAATGAGTGAGATCATGTGATGTTTACCTTTCTCCAACTGGCTTATTTTGCTTAGCATGATATTCTCCAGGTCCATCTATGCTGTTGCAAATGGTAAGAGTTCCTTCTCTTTTACACCAGTGTAATATTCTATTTTGTACATATACCACAGTTTTTTAACCCATTCATCTGCTGATGGGCACTTGGGCTGTTACCAAATCTTAGCTATTGTTAATTGTACTGCTATGAACATAGGGGTGCCTATATCCTTTTCGATTGGTGTTTCTGATTTCTTGGGATATATCCTAAAAGTGGGATCACTAGGTCAAATGGGAGTACCGTTTTTAATTTTTGTAGGAAACTCCATACTCTTTTCCTCAGTGGGTGCACCAGTCTGCATTCCCATCTGCAGTGTATGAGCTTCCTTTTTCTCTACATCCTCCTCAGCACTTGTCCTTTGTTGATTGGTTGATGACATTCTGACAAGTGTGAGATGGTATCTCATTGTCATTTTGACTTGCATCTCTCTGATGATTAGTGATTTTGAGTATGTTTTCAATGCAATCCACATTAAAATATCAATGACATATTTCACAGACCTAGAACAAACTTTCCAAAAATTCATGTGGAATAAAAAAGACCTTGAATAGCCACCGCAATCCTGAGAAAGAAGAACAAAGTAGGAAGGATCACAATACTAGGTATCAAGCTATATTACACAGCTCCTGTTCTCAAAACTGCCTGATATTGGTACAAGAACAGACATACAGACCAATGGAACAAAACAGAGAACCCAGAAATCAACCTCAACCTTTATATTTAATTTGAGGTCAGGTGCACAAAATTTGTGTACAGGGTGGGGTGTCCCTCAGCCCAGCCTGCACCCTCTCCATTCTGGGACCCCGTGAGGACAGTCAGACATCCTTCTCACAATCCAGTACTGCTGGCTCCCAACTACTTGCCTGTCTGCCTTCCTGATGGTCCCTAACCCCTTCTGCCTACCAGCCTGATCAGCCCCTGGCTAACAGGGATTCAGAGCAGAGAGGGATGAATAGGTGGGCCACAGGTGATCTTTAGGGCAATGAAACTGTTCTGTCTGACTACATTAATGGTACATTTGTCAAGACCATAAGATGTTCAACTCAATGAGTCCTAATGTAAACTGCAGATTTTACTTTTGTTAATAATGTGTTGATAAAGGCTTGTCAGTTGTAATTTGTATCACATTAATTTAAGATGCTGATAATAAAAGAAGTTTTAATGTGATGTGGCCGGGCCTCGGGACGGCGGTGCAAGTTTGGACCCCCTGCGCCTCTGGGGCGGCGATCAGACCCCCACTCGCCCAGCGGCCACCTTGGCCTGCTGGAGCAGAGGGAGCCCCGCCTGCCATCTTGGTTGGGGGTTAATTTTTATATTGCTCCTATTGGCTGGTAGTGTAGCGAAGGTACGGTTCATTTGCATGTTTCTCTTTTATTAGATGGGATATTTTACAAAGGAAGCAGGATCATACAGTGGTGTCAAGACAGTCTCTTTAATAAATGGTGTTAGGAAAATTGGTCAGATACATGCAAAAAAATGAAACTACACCACCAACTTACACCATACACAAAAATAAACTCAAAATGGATAAAGTACTTAAACGTAAGGTGGGAATACACAAAAATCTTAGAAGAATCCTAGGCAGCACAATATCAGACATAGGTTGTCTCAATATTATTACTGATATTAACTCCTAGGACAATGGAAACTAAGGAGAAAAGAAATGGGACTGCATCAAAATAAAAAGCTTCTGCACAGCAAAAGAAACCAGCAACAGAACAGTAAGAGAGACACTTATAGGGGACTCATACAACTTAACAAAAGAAAGATAAACAACCCAATAAAAATAATGGGCAAAGGACCTAAATAGACACTTTTCAAAAGAGGACACACAGGAAGGCCAATAGACATATGAAAACATGTTCATAGTTTTTTAAATATTTCAGAATTCATAATCTTTTCTTTTCCTATATTTTCTTATAAGTAGTTGTCTCTTTCCAAGTAGTTTCAATGAATCATTTAAGTACTGTGTAGAGCCCTAGCTGGTTTGGTTCAGTGGATAGAGCATCAGCCATTGGACTGGTCAAGGGCACGTACCTCAGATGCAGGCTCGATTCCCAGCCCTGGTAGGAGTGTGTGTAGGAAGCAGTCAATGGATGTGTGGTCTCTCACATTAGTGTTTCTCACTGTCTCTCCCCTTCCCTAAAAATCTCTAAAAATCAATGGAAAAATATCCAAGCATATGCCAACTTTTACTGAATTCAGAGGAGCCACTTGACATTTCAAGCTATTTCTAGCACCTGAGGAATCCTTAGCTCAGAATTTGGAGAATCTGAACCCTGAATTGTTAGGAGATACCTTTCAGGGATCCTTGACCTGATGCTTCTTGTCAGAACTCAGCAGAGATCATCAGATCCTTTAATGTTATATCAGGAGTCTACAGGATTTAGACAAACCCCTTTCCCCATCCAGTGGAACTTTTGCTGACTAGGGCAGAGCATGATATATGTTAAATAATTCAATGAAAGAATTGAAACAAGTTTTATGTTGATAATTATTTGGGAATCCAACCCATACCCTTCTGGAGAAAATGAGAAGATTGCCATATGGGACTGTGATAAGACCGGGGTTGGAAATCTTCATAGGAAACGTGGGTGGGTGGCAATACCAGTATTCATGCTTCCGAATCTACAGCACTGGGCCAAAGTGCAAGTGATTGTCGCTACTTCTGAAGGATGATTGCCAGTTCTGTCCCATAGAGAACAGAATAGAGAAGCACAGAGAAAGAGATAATTTGCTCTGGTCAAGGAGGAACCAAAATGAACCTGGTTTCCTCAGGGATCCCTGTCATATCACAGTCTAGAATTATGTATATATTATAGTTTGCTATTATATGTCACATTAGGCAGGGGTTAAATAGGCAATTGATTTTTTGAAAAAGATTTTATATCATCACAACTGTGGGAATAATAACCATATCACTGGCTTTGTAAATATTTTAAAGGTTTGTAACAAACCGTTTATCCTTCCTCTAAAATTTCCTTCCTCTTGTCTGCAGAAGGTTTGATGATTAGCATTGGAACTTGTAGGTAAATTCCATTTGATAAGTGTGGTATTTTAATGTAAATGTAGATGTGTGCTATAACTTTAATTTTAAATTCTAAATTCTTAAAAATGAACAAATGGTGAAGCATTTCCCCAGTGTTTCATCTGTCAGCATTGATCATATCTGATTTTGTATTGCTTCTCATCTTCTTTTTCCTTTCCTGTCCTGACTTTTGCAGTTACATTTCTAAGGCCCCCAAGAGCAGGGCTCTGCATTTGATATTAGCTCTTAAGATGAAAGAAAGCTGACATACACTGAGCAACCACGGTGCTCCAGGCATTGAGCTAGACAGGCAGTGCTCAGAGAAGTGCTGCAAGGTAGGTGTCATTACCTCTGTCTTACAGGTTGAGGAACTGAGCTGCTGAGTACTCAAGAACGGTAGGTACGTAGTTAGTTTTGAGCTGCTGACCAATCACTGCAAAGCCCTGAGTCTCATTACGACTCCATCATTATAACTCTCCTAGCTTGTGCATTTGAAGCATCATTTTGTTCACTTTGTCTAATTCAATCATAGAAACGATAAATCGCATGAGAAACATGACATTTTCCTTTTCTCGTGACAAACCAAGGGACATGCACACTCATGCTTGTGTTTTTCTGATTCGAATATAGAACACCTTGAGACTCAAATTTTGAGCCTTGTTTTGCTGTACTTGTTTGGGGATAATGGGACTTCGTGCTTTGTTTCCCACATCTGAAGAACAGAGCATGAAAATGGGTATATTTAGTGTAAGGGAACTGCGTATTGAAATGGTTAAATTGCAGAAACCAAAGTTGTTTTAAGGACATTAAAATCATCTCTGTCCTTGGCCCTGTAGAACAGACCACGCATTTAGAGGGAGCTTAACCAGTAATTCAGAATGACCACTATCACATAGCATACACTTACTGTGGGCGAAGTCAGGTTGCTATGACGATGGAAATATTTTCATTTTCTTTTTTTTTTTAGAGTATAAACACATGGCACTTGAATATTGCTGATGTCTGTATTTTATATTTATCCTTTCTGACTTGATGTTACAAGGAGAAAAAAGTGAGGAAGACACTCGCCATGCCCTTTCTGTGTTATGCAGTGGTTTCTTTCCTTCAGTGACGGTCCAGGAACCCAGCATGGCTGGCATTAGACACACTGACTGTCTCTCCTTAGGGCGGTTATGCCAAGAGATCAGACATCTTTCCTTACTATCATCATTGACAGATAATGTGTTTATTTCAGCTGGGATTTGAAATCTAGATCCCTTTGGGTACAGAGGATTTGGAGTCAGTGATATTCCTTGCCCACGTTTCTAAATTGTAAGGACTTAATTCCGGAAAGCTTCTCTGGGTGTGTTCTTGGTATTCAGTATAGAGGGGGAAAAGTAGAAGAAAGGAGAAGAGGGGAAAAAAACCCCACAACAATTGCTAAGTCAAGAGTCTAGAAATTAGCACTCACTCCCTGAAGCTTTTTGTGGTGGGAGCCTTTCTTTGGGACCCACGGTGTGAGTTCAGAGGATCATGAAAGAGTCAGATAGCTGTAGGTGATGGTGCAGCAATTTTTGAGTTATCCAGAAGCGGAAGCCTGTATTTATTGGAAAGGTAAAAAATGTATTGCCTTTTGCTCACTAGACTAACAACAGAAACTGTTGAGGAGATTAAAAAGTAACAACTTCTTCACCTTGTCCTTTCCTTCACCCTCTCCCTCCACTGCGCTCCTTTCTCTTTCCTTGCCATCCTCCAGCAGTGAGTGAGTGCCAGGCACTGTGTTGGGAGCTGCAGATAAATGGTGAATGGGCTGATCTCCTACGACCTTCACAGAGGCCCACTCTCTTGGGGAAGACAGACAGAGGAGTAAACAGGAAATTACAATAGGCAAGGGGAACCCCAAGGTCTCCAGTGCTGGGAAGACTCCCCAGAGTATGGCTAAGGAAGAGGCAGGGGCAGGAGGCTTCAGGCTTCTTTTCTTTCTCCTGTCCCTCTTGCTTCCTCTCTTCCGCCTATCTTTGGATACTAATTTTTGCATTTGTCCCAACTCAGATTATGATTTTAATAACTACCCTTTAATATTAAATATAAGACACAATTGGTGATGTTTTTCTCCAACTCTTTAACTTGGCCGGAGATTTATCTCAGGTTCTAAGTGCCTCTTTTAAAGAAATGCCACCTCGTTTGTTATTAAGAGAAAGGGATAATAAATAGGCTACATTTCTTTTCAAAAATTCATCAAAGTAGCTCTCGAAGCAATTCATGCTGTTTATTTCCTTTTCTAGTTTGAGAACCCGGCCTCACAATGAAAAATTATGTCCAAATACCCTTGAAACGGGATGGTCTGTTTAGTATGGGCAGGAGTGAAAGAAGTGTCTTCAGGACCAAAATGCTATTTATTCCCTGTTTGACACGTACAAATCCTCCTTAATGAAGTGTCATTAGGGAAGCATAGTGAGCTGTGTGGCCTCTGTTGATAGGTACTTTTCAGCTTTTATCACTGTCTGTGTCAGAAAATTAAGCGTAATCTAGAGTGCTTTCTTTTCTTTATTAACTTGAGTGGGTACACTTTACATTAGGGAATTTAGTACACCATGTTGCCTTGGACAAATGCATGTCCATTTCCACTCTTAACAGCTTCAGCCTACTTCGTCTGCCTTGGTAGTGGCTGAGGAAGACTTTTTGTTCAACCTCTGGTCAAAAGCCCTTTGCCCAGGGGCAGCAGAAATTGCTCTGAGTCTCACTGCATTTGTAGTTCTGTTGTGCAGAGAGAGTGTCTTCGCTTTAGAGGTTGACTATTTGCCAGAATTTTATGGAAACATCATCGGAAAATGTGGACATGCTTTTTGGGTGCCTCTTCCCTATTTTACCTAATGATTTTCCTTTTCTATGTTTTACTCTCATACCTCTCAGTTAACTCTGACACATCACTCATAGAGTTAAATCTATGAGCAAGTGGCCCATGGCCATGTGTGCGTGCTGCCCTGTGCAGATACCAATCTCGGAGAGGTTTGGACTTTGCTGCTTCTCCACTGTGGTGTGGACGGACCTTGGATGGCTGCCTGCCTGCCACAAGCCATCGTTCCCTAAATTCCCACCAGCTCATTTATTGAAACTTGTACTGGAGAAAAAAGCTAGTTGGTATTCATGAGTTTATCCTATTACTTGTTCTTCAGGACAGAAGAAATGGGACAGAAAACAAAATCTTTGTATGCTCCTACACTTCGCAAAGATGAAAACACTGTACAGATTCTTCATGTAGGAACATTCTTCCGTATTTGCAGAGAATTTCTAAGTATCTGCTGAAACCTCCCACCGGAAATCTAATTAGAAGAAATTAAACCTTAGCTATAAGAAGAAATCGCAGTGATGTTGACTGGGATCAGGGGAACAAGAAGACAGAAGACAGAGGTCCTCTCCATAGCTCGGAAGGTGCACAGAGTTTGGGAAAGTCCTTGGGCCAAGAGTGGCACCTTAGGAACAATTGCTTTTAGGAAGGAACAGCTAATGGGATTGAAAATACGGAAAAAAAGCAGTGACGGTGATGGGAAATGATCCCCCCAAAATAGACCTACCAATTAGACTTCTGACCTTCTGTCGATTTTTATTTTATTTTCTGATTAAGTGGCTAAAATGTAGTTTTACCCAGAAGTGCATTAAAAGAATATAAAAAAGAATGTTTAATTCTGACAGTTCTTAACAGAACCATTGGTTGACATTATTTAGAGATATGCCATATGAAGCTAACACTTTAAAAATTTTCATTAATCTGAATCTGTGAAAAACATTTATGTAATTATAAGGAACACTTTGCAGAATTATATATATGAGCATGTATTTTTTTAGTTTCTGAAAGGGGCTGGTTCTTAAGATCAAAGGAGGTGACTCTTCCTCATGAAAGTGCCTAAATTACTGAAAATTTAGCTTCTTCTTTCTTCAGTGTACAATTCCAACATTAGATGTTTTTTGAGTATAAAGAAAATTTAGTTGTCTCTTGAAGTTCCTCAGGCAGGAGAACAAATCCTGCTGCCAGCTCTGTGCTAATCACTTTCAGATCATTTTCTTATTTAATCTTAGTCCTGACTGATTGCTATTATCACCATTTCACACATGAGAAATCTACTCAGAGAGGTTAAGGAGTTTGCCCAAGGACACACAGCAGAGACAGATAAGAGATTTAAAAAATATATATTTTATTGATTTTTACAGAGAGGAAAAGAGAGGGATAGAGAGTTAGAAAACTCGATGAGAGAGAAACATCTATCAGCTGCCTGCTGCACACCCCCCACGGGGGATCTGCCCACTACCAAGGTACATTCCCTTGACCGGAATCAAACCTGGCCCTACAGTCTGCTGGCCAATGCTCTATCCACTGAGCCAAACCAGTTAGGGCAGAGATGAGTTTTAAAATTGAGATCTGTCTACTCTCAGAGCTCATGCCCTTTCTACTACCCAAAGTTAGAGCCTTTCAACTAGTTAGTGATGAAGAAATGGACTAGAAACTAAAGACTAATGTTCCCAATATATTATACTACTTAACTTGGAAAAATTTAAACATGTATGCCAGTTCTAAAAGAGATTAGTATAGAATTTCTTTTCTTAATTTTAAAAAAAATAAAAGTAATTTTCCTTGAGACTGTAATTTCTCAATCCCCCCTCTCTTTTCTGTGTGTTATAGTTTGATTCTTTGCATAGAATTTTCAGACGCATCACTAACTTAATTTTAATATACAGTCACTCTTCTGTATGTATTTTTTCCATTTGGAGGATAGTTTGCAATTGTGGTTACCCTGATTAATGTACATATTTCCCCAGGCATTCATAGAGAATTGACTAAAATATAAGTTACCCCTGGCTTCAGAAAACTCCTGGCATTTACAAACATGCACAAAATATACCCCTTGGTAAGCAGTGTTTCAACTTACAATTTTCTTCCTTTTAAGGGGGAGGGAAGGGGAGACATTTTCAAGGGAGATTTTGGTTACAGTAAAGAGAGACTAGGGTTTGAAACCATTATTTTTACCATTTCAGCTTTTTTTAAAATCCTTTATAGGAAAAGTTTAAAAAATGGATGTATTCAGGTGTTTTTAACATGATGAGCTAGAATGAAATGCAGAATCAGCTCTTTTCTTAATCTCAGAGCAAAAATATCACCATATTTTAAATTGCCTTGGGTCAGAACACTGTTTGTTGAATTATTCAACAGTTTGAACTGGTAGAATTAGAGGATTCATTATACTGAAGGTCAAAAGTTAAGTTAAAAGCGTTTCCTTATAGTTACGTTATGACTCACAATGTTGACAGATTCCAGAAAGGCCGCAGGAGTTGAGAGATGTGTGGTCTTAATGAGTTAGAAACACTCACTTTTGTCTGGCCATTTAGCCCCCCAACCACAAGTGTCTTGAATTCAAATCATTTAGGTCTTTTCTCAGACCTGGAAGCAAGTATATACTAGGTAAGACTCCCACTGGTTCTTTTCACAAAATATTTTGATGAAAGTTAAAAATAACCCATTGATTTATATTTATTTTTCTAACTTTATCCACATCCTATGAAAATTATGAATCTCGGTCATATTCTTTGAACAGACAATTTTTTGCTCTATAATTCTTTATTTTTGCTTAACACAAAATGCATTCCAATGGTTTATTAATGTGGGACATGAAAAAAAGACTCCTATATTCTCTGTACCCCAAAAGGAGCTTTCTAAGAAATGTAGAATATATATAATGGATGAAGGATATCCAGGAACTATCACAAAACCAGTAGGAAAATCCCAACAAAAACCAAACTTTTCATTTTTCAATATTCCCTTAACACACAACAAATGCATTATGAAAAAATTAAACCCAACTGCATATTAAAATACACTTCAGTCCTAGCCAATTTGGCTCAGTGGATAGCGTGTTGGCCTATGGACTGAAGGGTCCCAGGTTTGATTCTGGTCAAGGGCTCATGCCCGGGTTGTGGGTTCAATCCTCAGTGTAGGGTGTGAGACAGCCGATCAATGATTCTCATCATTGATGTCCCTATCTCTCCCTGTCTCTTTCTCTCTGAAATTAATAAAAAATACACTTCATCTATGAGCCCAACAGGTTTCAAAATGGAAATATTAACTCATTTAAAGGGGGAAAAAGCACTACTTATAAATTCATATATTACTAGAGGCCTGGTATATGAAAATTTATGCACTGGAAGGGGAGTCTGTCAGTCCAGCCTGCTCTCTCTCAGTCCAGGAGCCCTCAGGGGCCGGAGGCAACCCGGTCATCAGTGGCAGGTGATGGTCCCATCACACCCCTGCTGCTGTCACTGCTGGCAGCGCAAGCCTCAGCTGGCCCTGCTCACCTGAGCCTCAGGTGGCCCTGGCCAGCTGGGTAGCCACCATCCCAGGTTTGCCTACATCTCAGGCCAGCTCTGGGCAGCTGGGCAGTTGCCATCTGAGGCTTGCCTACACTTTGGGTATTTATCTTTAAGTTATTTATTGGAAGGCCCTATGGTTTGAAGTCGTAGGAAAAATCTATATTAAAACGATTTCTCATTAGAAGCATGGAAAAAGAAAGGATGGAAGCAATAATGTACATGAGTCCAGAGTAACAAGTGCTCTTGAGCAGTAAAATAATGACCTTCTTCCTAACTTATTTTTATATAGAAAACTAAAGACCCAGTGCATGAAATTAATGCATGGGTAGGGTCCCTAGGCCTGGCCTGTGATCAGGGCTGATTTGGGCCTTTCAGCTGCAGGCTAGGGCCTCCCTTCCCCTGATGCCAGCTGCTGGCTGGGGCCTTCCTTTGTTCTACACCACCCCATGGTGGGCAGCGCACATCATAGTAAGTGATCGAACTCCGGGTCTCCTGGTCAAACTCCTGTGCATATTAGCCTTTTAGATATATAAATACTTAATGTTGAGCATTACCGTTTTAGAGATGGAGTAAATGAGCTTCAGAATAAAATCCAAGTACTTGATTCACTTGACACCTTTTTACCCACTTGCCCCACTTCCCTGTACTATTTGATTGCCCACTAGAAAGCTGGGCTTTGGGAAGTGTTCCCCATACGTTCTCTAATGCCACTGAAAAACCATTTCCTTGCTGTCTGTTGAAGCTCACCTCTTTGAACATGCATTAAGTTATTAGTTGGATACTTCTGAAGCCATCTGAGGAAGAAAGAAGTTGTTCACTTCCTACTTTGGATGTGGCCACTCTCCTCTCCATTAAGGCACTTTCTTGTTCTGTGATGAATACCATCTTGTTGATCTGTATTTTAGGATTCTAAGCTGTCAGAGGAGGTGATATTTCTCAGCAAACATTTGGCACAGATAACCACTCTCTTCATCTTGAAAGATTTTCATTTCAGATCTTCACTTATATTGCCCAGCTCTGGTTCTCCTTCCACATCACCTCACTGGCCAGTCCTTCTTGGTCTCCTTTATTGAACCTCCAACCGACCTCTGAATATTGAGAGAGTCTCGGGGCTTGAACTTGGATCCTCCTTTCCTTTATCTCGTCTTCTTCCTTACCTTGAGTGATATCATTGATCCATTGCTATTAATACCATCTTGAGGTTAATTACTCTTAAATTTATGTATCCAGTTGAACTGCCACTTGGAGGTTTAAAGGGTAGCATGTGTACATACATGGCTAAAGAAAACTGATGTTCTCTCCATTCTCATTGTGAAACTTGTGTTGATCCAGACTTTCCTATCACTATACATGGCTTTACCATCACCCAGTTTCTCAGACTAAAAACCTAGGAATCATCATTGGTTTTTTTCTTTCTATCATTTTCCACATCCAATCAATTAGCAAATCTTGTCTCTTTACTAACAAAATATATCCCAGAGGCAACCACTTCTCAACATCTCTGTTTCACAACGTTTATTTAATCCATTAGTGTCTTTCCACAGCACTATTGCAGTAGTTCTTGGCTAGGACAGATTCCCTGCCTCCAGTTTTATACTGATAAAGTCCCTGATTCACACTGAGCCAAACTATTTTTCAGGCCCTATTACTATTTTCCTAAAGCCTTCCAGTGTGTATTAGTGAGCATATACTAGTAGTAGCTGCTCGATAAATACAGTATTTTCCGGTATATAAGACGACTTTTTAACCCCAAAATCTTTTCAAAAGTCGGGGGTCGAAATCAAATCTGATGTTTTTTTTAAATTTTTATTTGGTGTGCGTTGGAAGAGGGGTAGTATTATACGGCAAGTATATCCCAAACTCTCTATTTTAACTGGAAAAGTTGGGGGTAGTCTTATACGCCCAGTCGTCTTATACACTGGAAAATACTGTATTGGTTGACTATATTTTTCTTTTTTTCTGTAGGTCTTTTGATTTATCTTTTAAGGAAAGAGGTAACAATTCCCTTTGATATGCTGGACTGAGTAAATTGGATTTGCCACATTCATCTGAATAAACTATCTCCCCAGATCCTATTCATCTTTTTAATGTAGCTTTGCATTTTCTGTCTTTCTCTAGGTATCCAGCTTTGGAAGTGGATTTATGTTGCAAAACTCTTGTTCCATTTTTTAACCTGTGCATGACAACTCTTGGAAGAAAATTATACTGATTTCTTTCACTTCTCTCTTGGGTTGGGAGTGGTTTACCCTGAGATTGAATCTTTGTCCTTATTAGCTATATGAGAACTGAGATCAATTCTCCCAAGGAGTCCTTGCCCTCCACTTCACTTCTCCCAGGTTGCAGATGGAAAAAGATCTGAGTTATTCATCAAAGAGAGCTCATTTATTGATGTTGTTCTAAATTCCTAGACACATTTTATATAGAGGTGGGAAGGTGATGATTGGAGGGAGCAATGAAGCCCCTGAAAGGCAAAAGAAGGGAAATTAAGGAGTGGGTTTTCACTGTTCATTGTACCCTGCTTCCATGGGTATCCCAACTGGTTGCATATCAGTAAGCTAGAAAGAAATCCAGCATGTAAAGCTGAATGGACTATACCAACATTCTGGGTAAGGATTCTCTATTCTTGCATTCCCATGCCACAATAGGACTACATTCTTAGTTCCTAATAAATGTCTGACTTAAAAAATATATATATTTTATTGATTTTTCACAGAGAGGAAGGGAGAGGGACAGAAAGTCAGAATCATCAATGGAAGAGAAACATCGATCAGCTGCCCCTTGCATATCCCCTACTGGGGATGTGCCCGCAGCCAAGGTACATGCCCTTGACCGGAATTGAACCTGGGACCCCTCAGTCTGCAGGCCAACGCTCCATCCACTGAGTCAAACTGGTTCGGCTAAATGCCTGACTTTTTTGGTCACTGTATAGTGGTGGTAAAGGTGAACGTGAAGGTGAATGAGGCATGGATCATGTGTTCAAAAAGATCTTCATGAATAAATATGAAAATTACCAGCATAATAGGCAGAATATGATTTGAGCCAGAAGAAAGAAAGAAGCAAAGTGTGAGAATGTTTAAAGGTGGAGTCACAGGTAGGTTGGAAGAAGCATCGGAGAGAATGAAGAGGGAATGCTGCATGGAAGGGGTGCCATTTGAGGAGCACATGTGGTATGGAGTGGAGCAACCTTTGGGCCTTCTTCATTCCGCTATTGTCAATGACCTTGGACAACCTTGTTAAGGAAAGGATTGGCAAGGAACACTGCTAGACATTTTGCAGAAGTAAGTTCTTTTGAGCCAAATAAACTATTTATCTGCAGACCTGCTGTCCAGCTGTCAGATCTGACCCTAAACCTTGTCCAGTATTGTATCTGCCAGCAGTGAACCTGGGGGAAATCTATCCCACCTTCTCTAGAGGTCCAAGTTTTCCATAAATCAGGTTTTTATACATCACCTTCTACAGACTTGCCATTGCTGGTTATGACTCCTTACCTAATAATTTTCTTTAAATCTATCCTCTATTTTACTTAAATAAATTGAATCGCATCCTAAACAAAAGTGTCTGTGAAATCATGAGTCTGTTATAAGTTTTCCTAAATTGTATACCCCCTGAATTCTTCTCATGTATTTTTATACAAGTGAAACCAAGGCTGTTTATAGAGAACTTGCATCTTCGGCCTTTAAAATCATTTCAGCTTTGGAGAAAAAGAAAATTACTTCAACATCTTCCTAGCAGTCATATTAAGTCCTTCTCTTTCATCTTCCTCTCCCCTCCTATTATCCCTCTACCCCCACCTCTTCCAGTTTCTGTCACATTCTGAGCCTGCAGGGGTTGTAGAGGACATAATAAAAAAGATCTTTGGTATTTTAGGATTTGAAGTGCAATGAAAGGAAATTACTGACACACTGAATAGCCATTTAATGGGCGATGGTGATATCGATCTGGTAATGTTTCCTGCGGTCCTAGTTGTAATAACTGTATAATATCATGCATTTTATCAAAATAACTTAAAGCCAGCAAATGAAGTTGTTTTGGTGCCTCTGTATAAAATGCAATGGAAGTCAGAGGGTCTAGAAGATGGTGACAGTGGAAAAACAGCAAGACCCCTAAGACTAAATTAGGGGAAGATTATAAAGCTCTGTAGCCAGAATAGATTTCTGAGGATTAAGTTAATATCTGTGTGGGGTTCTGAGTCTCTTGGAGCCTGTTATGCTATAGAAAGTAGAAAATGAGGCCCTCATCCACCCATTTGCTTTAACCATTCTACTTCTAAGCTGACGTTATCACACAAGATTGCTTGATTTGTAGAATATTATTCTGTTCATTAGGACATTTCTGGTATAATAAACCAACTTTATGAGGGGTCTGCTATCTGCAGGTTGCAAGTTTAGTGCATAGCTCAACACATTGGTTTTAATGGCCCATAATGAAATGTCTGCTGTTATCAAAAGTTTAATGAAAATTATGATGATATTTCTTACCTTCCTTATTAAAAATCAGGTCTTAATATTTCTAAAACTTTCATTATTACTTTAATCACTTTGTACTCTCATTATCTTTCTCAGGCACTAAAGTTCTTTAAATTTCTTTTAGCATTCTTTCTTCACTTTTTTTCTCATGCAGAATTTAGAACACGGTTATAGAATAACTGGAGTCCCAGTGCACAAAATTTGTGCGTGGGGGTGTGTGTCCCTCAGCCTAGCCTGCACCCTCTCCAATCTGGGACCCCTTGAGGGCAGTCAGACATCCCTCTCACAATCCAGGACTGCTGGCTCCGAACCACTTGCCTGCCTGCCTGCCTGCCTGCCCTAACTACTTCTGCCTGCCAGCCTGATCACCCCCTAACCACTCTCCTGCCAGTCTGATTGATGCCTAACTGCTCCCCTGCTGGCCTGATTGCCCCTAACTGCCCTCTCCTACAGGCCTGGTCATCTCCAGCTGCCTTCCCCTGCAGGCTGTCACCTCTACCAGCCCTCCCTTACCAGCCCGGTCATCTCTAAGTGCCCTCCCCTGCCAGCCTGGTTGCCCCCAACTGCCCTTCCCTGCAGACCTGGTCACCGCCAACTGCTTTCCCTTGCTCTCCTGGTTGCACTCAAATGCACTCTCCTACAGGCCATCTTGTGTCAACATGGGGGCAGTTATCTTTGACCACATTAGGGCAGCCAACTTGTGTGTTGGAATAATGGTCAATTTGCATATTACCTCTTTATTATATAGGGTTAGGGGCTCGGTTCACAAAATTCATGCACAAGGGATGGGTGATCCCTCAGCCCAACCTGCCCCCTCACACATAATGGGAACCCTCAGGGGATGTCCTACTGACCACTCACCCCCAGCCTGCCCAAGGCCTAATGCCTCAGCTGAGGCTTTAGGCCTTGGGCACCCAGCCATCACCCTGCAATGGAGCTGATGGCTGGCTCCACCCCCAGCCTTCCCCCCCCCCCCCCCCAGCCCAGGCTTTCGCCCCAGCCAGCTTGCGCCGGGCTAGCATGGGCCTCCGTCCCCCCTCTGGCCCAGGCCTTCCCCCTGGCTAGGGCACACTGACTGCCTCAACTCCACCCCCATCCCAGTGCCCAGGTCGCCTTGGCCCTGCCCCCACTGCCTGTGCCTCTTGCTTGCTGGCTGGCTCTGCCCCAGCTCCTGATTGGCTGGTGGGCCTGGCTTGTGGGTGTAGAGAAGGTATGGTCAATCTTTTATTAGATAGGATAGTTGAGCATAATTAAGGGACATGTGCCGTTTTTTTGTTTTTTTTTTAAATAAGTGTGAGTTGGGAAAAGACACTCCTGCCAGTTTTCCTTCAGGCTTATACTACTGTTGCATACCACTTTGCTTCTGACACCAATCGTGTGTGGGTTTTGTCCACATCATGCAATCCTGCAACACCGGTTGGGTATCCTACAATTCATTTCAGTTTTGATGCTCTGTCTGAAATTAGCATCAGATGCCATTGGTTAAAGGTTCAATCCCACATGCTTCTTTCACTTCAGACACCAATCGCAAGTCTCAGGTTGTCAACTTGTTCTTCCAAAAAACTGGCACAGAATCAGGGTTCTTAGGACCCATTCCTTCTGTTCAGTAATGGCTCACCGAACTGAGAGGAACATTTACAGGATGCAGATGTACATCAAATGGAAGAGGTACATAATAAGGCAAGGTATGTAGGGAGGGGCAGGGTTCTCCAGGTGAGCCACTGTACCAGCACCTCCGGGAGTTCACCAACCAGGAAGCTCTCTGAACCCTGTATTTCTGGGATTTCTATGGCAGTTTCATCAGGAAGGCATAATCACTCATTAACTCAGTTTCCAGCCCATCTCCCTTTGCCATAGGATGGGGACATGGATGCAAAGTCTCAAGCTTCTAGCATGGTTTGGTCTTTCTGGTGATCAGCCCTCATCCTGTAGCTATTACAGGGGCCCACCAAAAGTCACCGCTAGAAGGAAAGATATCATCATCACCCAGGAAATTACAATAGATTTAGGAGGTTTGTGTTAAGAATTAGGCTCAAAGACCAAATAGAAGACAAGATGCTCTTCGTGCTGTTATCACTTAGAAATGACGAGGGTTTTAGGAACTCTGACAGGGACCCAGGGCAGAGAACAATATATATGTTTTCACAAAGCAGCTGTTCTGTTATTACTGTAATAATTCTGTAAAGCCTTGGTTTGGTGTTCAATATTTCTAATCGCTTGGAGGGTCACTAATATTTGGTTTTGAATTATTAGATGTTTTCTAAGAAATTATGTAGTGTAATTCTTTTAGTTAAATACATTGCAAATGTTAGGTTTCAATTTAGAGACCCAGATTTTTGAACACTTGAGAAGCATCCATTCACATGTGCATTAATTTACTCGACCACACAGGTTTATTTCCAAATCTCTTCTATGAATGTGACATGTCAGTTACAAAGTTTTCTTAAATAATTAAATAGCTTCTTATAGACGCTATTTTGGCCAGGAGTACACATATATTTTTAAACCTTTAAAAATACGTTACACTTAGTGAAACCTTTATATTATTTCACTATATTCCTGTGTTTTTTTTTTTAACAGCTTAGGGACAAAACTATAGCATATGGATCTTAATATCATCTTAATAGTTTCATTTTACCCATTTTTTAAACTCAGAAGAAAATAAGACACTGAATTCTTGACCTTTTTTATGCATCTGTGTGGCACCCACATCTTTCTATATGTTTCTTATATGTTTATTTTGCTGTGCTGTTTGCTTTTATGCATGTTAGTATAAAGAGCTTTGTAAAGCTGTTGGAATCCCTTAGATCTATATGAAAGAACAGTGACTTTGTAGATGGGGATCATTAGGATATATTTTTCAAACAAGGACCCATTTATATACATAATGGTTACTTCCATATTTTAGTTATATATGTCAGGCATTTAGTGCAATGTGAGTACACACAGCAACAGTAATAGGAAACGTTTGCTATAGGGTGAGCTATGAATTTTAAGCGCTGGATCCTCCAGGCTTCCCAGGCAACACACTGGAACCAGGAGCCTCTCTGTCTCTCCAGGAGGGGTGTTGTAATCCTAGCCAAACCCTAGCAGTCAATCCTTCCACGTGATTTTCCATTTTCAGCCACTTCCAACATTTAAGTTCCTCACCATCTCAAATCCAAACTCCTGTGTCTTAATGTCAAATGCTGCCATAATTGGCCTCAATCTCTATATTCAAACTTATTTTTCTCCTAACTGTCAACAGCCCTCTTCCCATTCATCTTGAGGTCCATGTATTGGCAGACACAATGTGCTTCTTATTTCCATGACTTCAGTTATGACGTTCCCCTCCCTCTTCTGAAAGAAGCACATATGCTTTGTAAAACAAGAACCGCCTCTAAATGTTCATTTTGATGATAATGCTTTTCTCATTTGAGACCTGTATACATTTATGCTTCTTAAACACAACCTTTATGTCCAGTAATTCCAGTTTCCCAGCAACTTTCCTAACCTATAAAATGAAGGAATTGGATTGGGTGTCTCATCTCAAGAATATTTTCACCATTTGAATCAAGTTTAAGAGTACATAGATAACTTATTTTTATGATATCATACATGTGTGATACATACGAATTGACAGTATTTTTTAAAAAGGACACTATAGTCATTAAATCAAATATTGGATGTGAAAAGGAGGGTGCTTCACTGTCCTATGATGAAATATATATTTCTGATAAATTGCAGCTCTCTGTGTTCAACTGTGCATGGGCGACTAGCTATAAACAAAAATGTGTCTTCATCCCAAACTGACAAAATAATATCAAAACCCGAATCCTTTCAATTTCCATTAACATTGCTAGTCAGTCTAGCCATACATTTTTATAAAGTAGTTATAAAATTGTAACATAATAGAATGCTGGAAGTAACTTTGAAAATCAATCTCAACCAGAATTTTCATATATTAAAGACCCCAAGTAAGCAATTTAGATTGGTCTGTGTGATGGGTTAGAGTCTAACCGTTAGACTATTGGTGAAAATATTCACTCCCTTTTCCCATCTCCGTAGGAGAAGTGCATTTTCTCACTCTGAGATCTTGGACTTGGCTACATGAGTCTTGGAGCCTGCTACCTGTCCCCTGATGACTGGTGTGGTCATATGACTTGTATTAGGCCAATAGAACACTAGCATTCATGACACAAGAGGAGGCTTGAAGGTTATTCTGTGCTTTGTCATTGCCATCAGCAGACAAAGTTAAATGCTGCTCTTTCAGCCTGGGTACCTGGATGCCCAATGTACCAATGCCCAATGAGGAACCAAGCTCATGTAGCCCAACCTTGAAGCAAAGGTGCTGACCTGCCCATATCATAGCTGACTTGGGGACCTAAGAGCATGAGAACAAATCACTTATTACATATCATTGCCTTGGGATTACTTGGTTATGTAGCATTATTGCTGCAATTTCTTATTGATATAATCTCAGAGGACAACTGTATTTGTTATTAAAGAATTTTCATATTTTCATTTCTGGTAGAAACTTTTCTAACTAACCCACACCTGTTCTTTTCTGGGTTACAGCCTCGCCCTTCCCACTCTGACACAGTCTGCCTGCTCCTGGTGTTTCATTGATGGCATGTAGCTTACTCTTCAGTGTGCCCACATGCTTTAGCCCTCAGTGGCTGTTAGGTGCCTACAAGAGTAATAACCTTTAGTGGTGCTCAAACTGATACCAGTTGTACTTATATATTTTAATGCAACATAAGGTAAAATACTGAAACATGTCTATGTAAAAATAGTTGCTTCTGGGAAACAGGTTAAATGCTGAGAGAAAGCTAGTTTCCAAAAAGTTTCTGTCAAATTAGGTCAGATAACTGTATGAAAATGAAAAACTTATAATGTCCAGAAGCTTCTTTGTAAATATCCCTAAGTGACTACTTTGAGAATGCCTGACATGAAATTACAGGCAGTGACCTAGGTGTGTCTTTTACAAGATGGTTCTGAAAGAGGCCTTGGTCCTTCCAGACAATTAGAGAATGAACTTGTATTTATGTATTTTATGTTAAAATTCATGTGTAAGGCATGATTTACCACTTTAGTCACCTTTTGAGATTAACTGACCAACCATTGGATTAGAGAACAGCTTAGTAAAGAGTATTTCATTGGAGTTTATTCCTGGTTGGGAAATTCATGAAGAATTTCAACTATTGGAATGAACATTATCTTATGTTTGTGCTTCACTGTAGTGGTTCTTCATATAGATAAGCATATATTTGGATGTTCGACATATTTAGAATTGGTTAGGCCTCTTTGGATTTTCCATGTGTAATTTTGAAGGTCATATTTTTGGGGGTTGTTAAATGTAGGAATATTCTTAAATAACATAAAAATGGAAGCTGAATGCTGTGGTAGTTGGAGTAATATCTGTGTGTGTGTGTGTGTGTGTGTGTGTGTGTGTGTGTGTGTGTGTGTATTTTACAAAGTACATAGTATATATACACAAATATATATTTTCATAAATTTTATATACACACTATTCCTACAGAAGCAAATTGTAAGCAACTGTCAAAATACCTGGAGGAATAAAAGCAAATTGTGATTCAGCTCTTTAGTTTTGAATTCTATTCGTACAAAGTTACTTTGCAACATGCAGTGATTCATGCCAGGTCACCTTGCCCCGGGTGCCAATTAGAAAAGATTTGGTGATAGAGTGAGGGACATTTTTTTCTGGAGACCAGCCCATCTCAGGAGACGGTCTATCTCGAGTATGATAAATACAATGCTTGTTGATTAAGTGAGCCTTGTTTACTCCTTTCTGACCTCTGTGGTGGGTACAGCTTGGTTCTAAGGACCACAGATATGCCCAGAGAAGAGGAAAGGAAAACAAAAGCTCTGAAGTAGGAAGTACCTGTGCTAAAAGGATGACATCCTCCCATGTGGAGTGTCAATGTCGGTCCAAAGAAAAGTAACATTATTTAAAGGCACACTACTGTTCCTTTGGGTAAAACTTCATAAACCCTGTGTACTGTGTACAAAGTGACCTTACAGATACAGGTTTGTCTAAAACCCCATCAGGGCCCACCTGTTTCCCATCCTTGGTGTGATCTGCCCATGTGTGGCTCCACCTCTCCCTTCATTGACTGCTGCTGGGGTCATGGTCTTCTCCATAGGTACAAAGGGGGGGTGAAGGTCACTTTGGAGACAAAGCTATATGGTATTGAGGACACATCATCTGTCAGGAGTCAGCAGGAACACTGAATATATGTTGATATGTGAAGGTTTTTTTGGAGAGAACCTCAGCAGCATATTTGACATGAGAACCATGTAGATTACCTATAGAATTCTCCTCCATCCAAATCAGTTATCAAACTTTGTAGATTCCAGCAGCTTAGTATCTTTTCTTTTTCTCCCTTTTTGTACATCGCTGTTGCCTTGCTTCAGACCATTCGTGGTGTTCTCCTGGGCTGTTACAGTAGTCCTCAAGGGTGTCTTTTCTGCTTCAGTATTTCTCCCCATCTGTCATTGCCCCAAGTGCAGCCTCTCTAAATCACAAATATCATCATGTTCCTCTTTTCCTAAAAATATTTCAGTTTCTCATGACTAACTCTATGATGGAGTTAAATCTCTATAACTCAGCTCTCAAGACTATTTATGTTTATGGTTTGGTCCTTGTTCATCTCTCCAGTTTCATCTCCTTTCAGCCACTCCCTCACCCCAACATACACACCCCCTGGATATAACCTTGCCAAATTACTTGAAGTTCCTAGAAGTTTCATGATCATGTAGCTCTTAAATACTATTTCTTGTGCTAATACTGCCCTTGCATTTCCTATTATTTTGCTTCAGTTGTTCTTAAAAACTCAAGCCTGTTTAAATTATGTATGCTCTCTATGACTTAATAATTCCACTTCTTTGTAACAAATACTTATGTGCAAATATGTTTATTGCACCATTTATAATAGCAAAATTACTGTATTTGAAGCAGCTTAAACATCTAATATTAAGGAAATGGTTAATAAATGGTATGCAGTATTATATAGCCATTAGATTTGTATTGTCATAAATTTTTGATAACTTTAGAAAAGGTCTATAAGATAAAAAGTATGAAACATGAACACATGCATATGTATTCTTGTGTATATGTTTGAGTGTCTGTTGCTATCTTTAGTTAGGAGGGGAAGATAGAGGTTGCAAATATCACTGGAAGGAAATAGCTTAAAATTGATAGAAGCTTTTTGGGTGGTAGAATTAAGGTGGTTTTTATTTTTTTATATTCTTTATATTAGGTTTTCCAAGTTTCTGCAAGTATAAGTGTGTTCTGTAATTAAGACGGAATTCTAATTAAACACATGCAAATGAGCTCAAGGATGCACCTGCCGGAGAAGCCTTCCACGAACTACCCTGGTGATCAGGATGCCTCTCCGGCATTTCTGCTGGCCTCGTGCTTAACTTTATTTGTGCATTTGTGGCACTGAATGCCAATCACTGATTTGTTCATGCCTCCCCTATCCTAGCCAGTGATATTTTTAAGGGCAGCTTTGAATCTTAAATGATTTTTTCCGCAGATCCTGGCACAAACTGCCCTATTATGAGTGCTCCATTGAAGGTAATGAATCAATAAACTAGAAATGAAGATTCTTCTAGGTTCTAGAAGAATCTAGGGTAAGGCAGCCACCTCATCACTCTCTAGTCCATTGGTGGTAACAGTCGACCTGAGAGCATTGAGACCTGAAAGAAATGATTGTATGTTTGGGTGACTCCTTCTCCTAGAACTTAAGCCAGTCCTTATATCCAAGGGTCTTACTGTTCAAGTCCCCATCTGCACCATATGACCTGTACAAATTGTGCTCCTTCTTTCAGGTCAGTTTCAGATACTTAACAGCTCTTTGAAGCTCTTCCTGATGTCACTAGTTGGGTCAGTGATTTTTTCCATTTTATTGAATTTATTGGGGTGACACTGATTAACAAAATTATGGGTTTCAAGGGCACAATTCAACAACACATCCTCCACGGTAATGCTCATGTCTTTCAGTAAAATCCCAAACAATGTCCAACACCATTTATCCCCCATCCCCTCCTCCACCTACTCCCACCCTTTCCTTCCCCTGTAAGTCACTACACTGTTGTTTGTGATCAGAGATTTTTAAGTTTCTTCATTAGGGCATCTTGTCTTCTGTCTTTTATTAGTTATTTTTGGTCTGTATCTTATTTTGTTATCAGACTTTAAGGGTCCTCAAGGGTCTGAGCATGTCTGGTTTAGGTTGCAGTCTTTAATAGTGCAGTTTCTAAGGATATTTTTGTACATAGTTGATAGTCTGTAAATGATTTTTTCCATATGTCATCAATTCTGCTTTATGATTTTTTTTCTCATTTGTGTCTTCCCTGACCAGTCAATTTAAAACTGAAGCCTTTTTTTGTTTGTTTTGTTTTGTTTTGTTTTGCTCAAGAACTTTATATGTCTCTGATCTGGTTTTTGTTTTATTTTATACTATAGTAATCATCACCATCAAACATACTAAATGGTTTACTCATTTATCTATAACCTCAAATAGGTTAGTAGAGATGAATGTTCATTTTGTTCACACCTGTGTTTCCACAGCCTATAACTGTGCCTGGCGCATGGAAGGTGCTCAGTAAATATTTGTGGAATAAACATTGAAGGCTGAATAAATTCTATTTCGTTTACTTCAACAAGCTGGTAATAAATGCTTATTATTTGTAAAGCACTATAAAAAGAATAATAGATACATGAAAGATAACAATATGGTTGCTGGTCCACAGAATTCTCAGCCTCAGCTAAGAGACACTACATTTAGACATGGTACAGGGCAAGTGCAATGAGAAAAATACGGGCAGTGTGCAGGGGGAATGTGACGATGGAAGACTTTATTTCCACTAGGTGTATATACAGAAGCTTCTCAGAGGAGGTAAAATATGATATGAGTCTTGAAACATGGGTAAAAGCTGGAGATTTAGTAGAGGAAATAGTAGACTGTGGAGTGGCCAGTGTGAAAAATAAAAGTGGGAGAAGACAAAATGAATTTCAAGGACATAAATCGGTTACAAGTCTTAGTTTAAAAGAAAGGGGATGGAAAGAATGGGAAAGGACATTGGAATTTTACTTAAAAATCATGAGCAGCCCTGTGGATGATGAGTAAGGCAATGCTGGAAAGTCTTGGAAAAGAAGAAGTGTAGTGAGGAAGAACTGGAGTCAGGGGCAAGAAGAGGTATGGGAAGCAGAGAGGTCAGTTGGGAATCTGTTGAAATCCACCTGATATGAACTGATAAATGTCTGGATTTGGGTGACAGTGGGTATCGGAAGTATGGAGCCTGAGGGTTTACAAAATGATATGCTACAAAGTGACATTTTGGATGTAAAATCATTAGAACCCAATTTCTTCTGTTTCTTCATTTGTAGAACAAGAATATAATTCTCTGTGGCCACTATAATTGGGGTGTTTAGAAAACAAATTAATCTGTATTCCACATAAACGTTTGCTATGAAAGCAGATAAGCTCAGCATCGGATAGGCCTTCGGTAATTACCAGCTCTATTTTTTATCCATTGCATTTACCTGAAACGTATAATCTAATTTAATTTTAAAAATAAGCCTTTGAGGTACACATGCTTGTCCTTATCTTATGGATGAGAAAAGTAAGGTATAGAGGTTGGCTGATTTCTCCAGAGCATATAACAATTAAGTTATAGGGCTGGTACTGGAACACAAACCTCAGAATCCTACTCCTGTGCAAATCCTAGTTCAGTGCTCTTGTCTGCAACTCAGACCAATTCTCTGGAAACTATTTTTACATCATCTTGCTGTTGCCTACCCAGAAACTGTCATACTGCTAACCATTTTATTCCCCTTAAAGCAAAATAAAATCTGAGGCTCATTGGTATCAAGCTTTGCCCCTGAGTTGAGAGGCTTTCAAGTTCTTGATTTGACATATAGGTTGGAGTATTATAAAGTTCATCAGTCAAAAATGTTGACAGCAAGCAGCTACCTTAAGAATTAAACCTTAAATCATTTTCTGAAGCGGCCTAGGTGCTGTGACAGTCAGGTAAGCCTGATTCTGTCAGGACACTGCTTCTGCAGCCCCTCCTAGGTTTTCTACTGATCAGTTCTAATCTTTTGGGTTTCAGAGACTTACGCTAGCAGTTCGGCAAATGCCCCAAAGAGCTGAATACAGTGTCCTTTTGCAGCTTTTACAGTTAATGGTGGCCTATTCACTTGAATACGTTTCTGGTCTCCCCTTCAATTCAGGAACAGCTAAATGATACAGCCCCCCTATGCCTTCTCAGTGAGGTTGGATCCCTGGTGCTTTTTGGAAATATTTGTTAAAATGGACTTGCATAGAGTGAAAGCCACAGGGTGAGTTTGATATGTCATTCATTCATCCATGCATTCATTCCTTTCTTTCACCAACTATTTATTGGGTTGGTGTATCTTGAGAGTTGCAAACCAGACATTGGCCTTGCCCTAAAATAGATTCAAGTCCAAAAGGGGTAATGAGACCCCTTTCTTGAAGCCTTCCTAAGCTACCCACGTAGATGCTATTCTTTCTTTTGGGTCTGGGGACACAAACATTTTTTGGGGAATTGATTGCATCTCTTATTCTGTTATGTTGCATTTCTATATGTACATGTCTCTGCATTTCCTGAGGGCTTGTAGCAACTTTTATGCATTCATCTCTGCCTACTTGGTACCAAACAAAGCACAGAAAAGGTTTTTAGTAAATGTGTAGTAAATGAGTGAACAAATGGAGAGTTAGGCACAGCATCAAGTAGACTTCCATTGGGAGGATGGTTGAGGAGGTGGCATTTGAGCTGGCTTTAAAGGATGGACATGTAGCAAAGGGAGGAAAGGCTCTATAACAAAGGTTGCAGCATATCAGAGATATCAAAATGGGAAAGCATGAAGTCAGTACCATCTCTTAGGTATTAAGGAAATGAAAGCAGTTCACAATGGGGTCAGAATGGGAATATCATGTTATGAGGATTAGAGCCTGGAAAATCCTTCCCAGAGCTCAGGAGTCAGTAGGACTGGGGGTGGGAAGGCAGCCAGGGCTCTTGGAATGGGCCCACCAACCCTAGGGTGCTTTTAGTTTTCCTTTGTGGACCTTGGGGCATGCTGTGTTTGAACAGACGTGCGTTGGATTTTTTAAGACGAACTTCTCAGAGGCTGAGTGCTAGGGGGACTTTATCGATCTGCCCCTTGCTTTTTGTACATGCTCCCAACATAATACCTGAAATATTGCCCTAGAGTGCTTTCAGGTCAGTTCTCCACTGCTGGCTGCTGCTGGCTCATGCTTCTTTGTTTCTCCAGATCGAGTGCAGTGCTGGAACATGGCAGATCCTCTATAAATATCATCTGAGTGGAATTGAATTGCTGAATTATAGCCAAGGAGGGTATTACCTTGGGGACAGAAGGAACAGGGTTTTCATCTAGGTTGAAGTTAGATGCTCATAGCTCATTGGTGATAGAATTTTTCTGTTAGGAAAATGACATTGCAGGTATTATTTTTCTGGTTTCTTTATGGAATGGGAGTAGGAGGGAGCTGTAACAGAGAAAGGCAGCAGACTGTTGTGAAATTAGTAGTTATCTCTGGGATATGAGCTGGGGAGTGTTCAGGGAAGTTAGGGTTGCATGATAAAGTCACAGACTAATGTCTTCCATTTTTAATACGGGAGGCGTGAGGGAGCAGAGTATCTAAGATGACTTTGCGGGAGTCTGCTTATGAATTGTGTGTGCACAGCTAAGAATGCAACTTCTGAAAATCCAGTATATTTGTTTTTCCAACTAGAAACACATTTGTATATACATCTAGTCTGTACTAAGGACAAGCTGTTATCTGTTAACATGGTATTATTATTTATTTTTTAAACATCAAACTGTGTTCATTGGTTATCAACTGCAATGCTCGTTTTTTCTAAAGGTTTTTTTTATCTATTTTTAGAAAGACAGGAAGGGAGAGGGAGAGAGAAACATTTGTGCAAGAGGGAATCATCTATTGGCTACCTTCTGCATGTCCTCAACTGAGGATTGAGTTTACAGTCTGGGCATGTGCCCCAAATGGGAATCAAACCTACAACTCTTTGTTGCCCAGAACACAAGGATAATGCCCAACCAACTGCGCCACATTGGCAAGGGCTTATTAATTTTTATTAATGCTACTTGAGGCCTGAGGCACGAAATTCGTGCAAGAATAGGCCTTCCTTCCCCCAACTGCGGGGATTGGCTTCCGTCTGGCACCCAGAACCTGGGCTTCCCTTGCAGCCCTGGCTTCATCCAGAAGTATGTCTGGTCTAATTAGCATATTATTCTTTCATTATTATAGATTACTATTGTTTTGCCAAATAGTTAGGCTTTCTAGAACGTAGGTGAATTGACTGCTTGCCCAGTTTGTGTGTTGAGATGTGAAGGAGTTAGGATACTGGCAGCAGTAATACACAGTACAGGTTGTGAAGTGCTGAGCATGTTCTAGTCAGAGCCTCATCCCCTTCTTATAGCTCATTTGAGGAGTCTCCTCAAGTGGACATTTGATCATCTGTATGACATCTGGGGATAGGCAGTTAGGGCTCCTCTGTTTTTATTGAAACAATCTTATCTCAGCCAAATTTGAATTTTTTTTCCTTTATGCTAAGGGAAAGGCAGTCATCTTGGCAGAAGAGTCTTATATCTGGTTCTGTTGTGCATGTCAGTGTTTTGTCTCCTAAGATGAAGCATTCATATATTTTTAATTCAGTGCCAAAATTAAGAAAGGTTCTGTTTCATCACTTAAGTACTTACGTTTTGTGTGTTTCATTGAGGTGGTGGCGGGGGCTGGGGAGTATTGCCATGTTGCTCATTTGGGGGATTATGTTTTGTTTTCTAGAATGTCCCGCCTTGCTTCCCTGCCCCTCCTTGGAGGATAATGGGTGGGCAGGATGGCAGGCAGTGGGAAAGCAGCTTGTCAGCTCTCTTGAGTAGCCCTGCAGATGCTCTTCCCCAAGATGAGAGTGTTGGCAGAAGCTGCTGCCCAACAACAGCGTGACTCCGCTCCTCTCCTTGGAGACTGCCTGCCTCCATTTGCTGTTGGCCTCAGGCTTTTGATCAGAGAGGGATCCTAGTGGGAAACTCTCTTCAGTTCTGGCAACCAGGATACACAGTGCTGGTGACGCTTTGTCATTCCA
The DNA here is from genome assembly GCA_027563665.1 of Antrozous pallidus. Taxonomy (NCBI): domain Eukaryota; kingdom Metazoa; phylum Chordata; class Mammalia; order Chiroptera; family Vespertilionidae; genus Antrozous; species Antrozous pallidus. The sequence goes on from CM050520.1 coordinate 61,754,290, forward strand.
GCAGCTGATGTATTACAGGGAGTCGGGGAGCCATGCCTGTGCCTTGGAACAATTCAGGGTTCCAGTCTGCTTTTAGACTGTTAGGCAGGTAATCACTGCCAGTGACAGGCTCCATCTAGGGTTGTTGATTATTCCAAATTTGGAGTTGCAGAAGCCTGGATAATCTAGGGTGAGTAATGGATGTGAATGCCCCGATTCTGGAAATCGCTTTGAGAAACTTCCCCTCAGACAGTGCGGGGATTCACTTAATTTTTGCATCCAGTCCTTGACATAATCAGCACTAGGTCACTGGCGTGGGATAGGTCTTGTTATTCAAGTACAGAACGTGGTTCTGATGTAGCTGTTTTTCTGAATGACCACACTTGAATTAGCAAGAAGTCTCTAATTAGTTCATTTTGGAAGGCCTCACACTCCCCTTGTTTTAATAATATATGAAACACTTAGGAACTGGTTAGGAGCATTTTATTGCAGTGATAGCACAAGAGAGTATATAGCAGTTTTGGTTATACACTGGCGCTAATTTACCTTTGGCTATTAAGGCTGTGGCATCTGCTAGAGAAAAGGTGCTCTAGGCGATTTGGACTGAATTAGGGGTGTGGCCTGAAGTATTTCTTGAATTGAACTGTGACTGCAGGTTGGCTCATTACTCCCTCTTGAGCAAAAGACAATAATATGTGAAGGATTCTGATTACAGCTCAGATGTTCGGTTCTAAGAAGTCGCCCTTTGAGCTTGCTCTGTAAATACTGATTAGTTGCAAACCTTCAATTTTGTTCCTTCACCACCCAGAATGGTGCCTGGGACTGAAGAAAAGTGCTTTTTCCACTGCCGGGGTGCTTTCAACAGCAGATTCTTCTGCAGGGAGATGAAAATAGGTTTCCCATTGTTCGAATGGGTGTTTTAAGTGCTTTGCAGGTGTATCTTAAAGAATGGAGTATTTATTTTTAATGAGAAGGCCTGAAGAATAAAAACAATCCCAGCCTTGGAGAATTGCAGATCAAAGCTTTTATTTTTTATTTTTTTCATTATGAAACAAATGAAGGCCTCCATCCTAGGAGCTGGGAAATTCATTAATTTTTAATAAAGGAATAGGCTATACATGGTAATTTAATTCCTTGAGGAAAAGATCGTTTAAGTGGTGCTTAAAAATCTACATACTTGGGTGGTTTGCAGTGAAAACCTGCTGTGATAGCCGGGGTAATAAATGTACAGTGTGAAAGATGAAACAGAAGGAGCAGAGAGAGAGAGAGCAGGGTACCAGGACACAGACTTTATTGAGGAGACCCTTCCCAAGAGAGATAGAGCTCACGTGCGGGGTAAAGGCAGAGAGACCAGGGGAGGGGAGAAGGGGACCCAGCCAGACCACCTCCCAGACTGCCTGGGAGAACAGTCCGGGAGAAAGGTGCCACATGGCGCACCGAGACACATTTTAAGGCAGGGGTTGGGCCCAGGGCGGAACGGGAAGGGGTGGGACACAGGGCACTCTGGTATACGCTTGATTGGTGGCTCAATGTCTCTGTCAATTACATCATAACTCCACCCACCAGTTGAGGGGGGTACCTATCACAGTGCAGTTGAGAAACTTGGTTGGAAGCACTGTGGTGGCCCTTTTAACTGGTCTATTTCTACCCAGAGTACCCTAGAATATTTTGTAGTAGCGCCATAATTAGCTCTTATGTGGGGCCTGGGTCCTCCCATCTTACTGTTTCAATCAGAAATGCCACTGTCAAGAGGTAGACTTGTGTGCAGAAATAATAAGCAAATCTCATACTTTCCAGATCTTCTATTTCACATTTTTCCTTCTTGGTTAAGATCTCTCCTCACCCTTCCAAAGACTTGTGTTCTTCTCTAAGTGATCTCCTGGTGTTGTTCTTTTCACCTTCAACTACCAGCCAGGGTATTGATGTAAGAAGCAAGTTCTGCTGACCATGAGTTGCTGTGTCGAGCTGGAATTTTAAACTGCTGGTTTTTGTGACCCTGGCCGTGCCTGCCTCCCACCCTCTTCAACACTGAGGTGCTGGCTTGGAAAGAGCCAGTGTGCTCAGAAGGGCTACTTGTGCCGGGGGGCCGCTCTTGTGTTTATTTTTATGTGTTTGCTGTGAACCATGTTGGCATAGTCTAGGAACTGGGGACTGTGGCATTAGTTAAAGAGGCCTGAGTTTGGAGCCACATACAGGCAGAGAAACGTTGCTGAGTAAATGAGTTGTCTGTGACATGGTTGTATGCATGGAGAATGCATTAATAAAACGAAAGTCACAGATGGGCTGAGAAATAGCTTCTGGGAAGTAAGAGGAGTTGGGAGGTCAAAAATGGGTTGAAGTAAAGGAGGCCCGGAGGTCATGTGGTCTGTCCCCTGCCTTAGAAATGAGGGCACTGTGGCTGGGACTGATTGAGGGATCTCCCTGAAGCCTTGGAGTCTGTCAGTAACTGAGTTATCTTCCAGCATCTCCTATCCTTCTGCCCTGATGCTTGCTGGCTTATTTATGCTTTTTAATTTTATTTTAAATCTTTCCCAGAATAAGACAATACATAAATAAGTGAACGAATTTCTGCCTTCTGTGTTTCAACATGTTTATTCTTATCAATCTGTTTATCTGTATTATAAATCTGCACATGTTTGCCTATCTTGCTTACTTTCTCTCTACCCCATCCCTCAAATTTGGAGTTGCATAAATAGAAGGACTGTGTTTACAATGAAACAAACCTACAGCATCTAACATTTCCTCATGTGCCTATGAGTGAGCAATGTTACTAGGAAATGAGCAGCATAAATCAAATATTTTCATTTTATTTTTAATCTGCTAGGTTTGCCAGATGACACTTGGCTAAGTTCTTAGGTAAAAGGCAGTTAAACCTGATCTGGAAGAATAAAGGTTTCCCATGGCATTGCCTCTTTCTATTCCTAGTGAATGTGCTGACAACTCTGGCTCCCAGCTGCTGGAGCCTGGACAGGAATGGTCTGCTGTGAGCTCAGGCCCTTCGGGCAGGCTCAGGAGTCAGAGGGCAGGTCAGGCCTGAGGCAGAGGGGCAGGGCTGTGAAAACAATCAGAGATAACCCTTTGAGATTCACCCAGGAGCATGTGTTCTCTGAATCACTCCGCACATGCTGGTTGGCAGTTTGGAAACCCCAGCGTTTGAAGGGTTAAGCCCAGGTCCCACTCCAATGTTTGTCCCTTCAGGGGCAGTCCGTTTTTCTTGCCTCTTACCTGTGTTTTTCTCCAGGTTCAGGGTTGGGTCCTTGATTCGGAATGGAAAGTCCTGTTGTACAGTTTTCCTGGATCGTCTCTGCTGCCTATTACTTCCCAATGGCTCACATGTCTATTGTAATGCCTCCCATCTCAAAAGAAAACTCCTCTATTTGAAGTCTGAAGGACTAAGCTCCTCCTTTTATTAAAACTCCTTAAAGTGTTGCTTATTCTTATTTCTTTCACTTCCTTTCCACCCATACTCTCTTAGCTCCAACCCAGTCAGATTTTGTCCTCATCACTCCACGGAAACGCTTCCTTTCAGGGCCGCAGTGACCCAGTGCTGTATCCAGCGGTCAGCACTCAACCTCTTGTATTTTTAATCCTCACTTGAGGACATGCTTTATTATTATTTTTTTTTAATTTTTAGAGAGAGAGAGGAAAGAAGAGGGAGAGAAAGAAACATAAATATGGGAGAGAAACACGCCCCCCACCCAGGGATTGAACCCATAACCTGGGTATGTACTCTGACTAGGAATCTAACCTGTCATCTTTCAGTGTATGGGACAACACTCCAACCAACCAAGCCACACCAGCCAAGGTGGCTCGCAGCCCTATTATTGGACACATCAGCAGCACTGGACCCAAGCTATCATTCCAGCACTCTAGCTTGAGACAGATTCTTCATCGAAGGACACACCGGCTCTCCTCCCACCTCTCCGCCCGCTCCTTCTCAGCTCCTTTGCTGGTCACCAGTCCTGGCCTCCCTGATCCCCAAACACTGGAGTGCCCTGGGATCAGTCCTCAGACCTCTCCTCTTCTGAAATGAAATTCACTCCCTTAGTGATTTCCTCCAGCCTCCTGGCTTTTAATGCCTTCTGTACATCCCAAACACAGAGCTCCAGCCTTTTACTCACTGAAGTCCAGGTTCGAATGTGTTCCTTAAATGGCTCTAGAACTTAACATGTCTGATAGGAATATTCACGTCTTAACCCCACATATTTGCTTCTTTCTGCATTCTCTTTGTCTCACCTGCATAATGGCAGCTTCATTCTACTCTGGCTTATTATGATTAATATATATTATAAATTATATATATAGATATATAAATTGCATTTATATATTGCATATTTATAAAATCATGAATTATATAAGGTATATTTATACTAGTACACATAAATATTTTCAGAGTCTGACCACTTTCCATTGCCACCACTGCAACATCTCAGCTCAATAATAGGGCTAACATCAATCTGCTCATCTCTCACTGCTCAAAACACTAAGGGCTTCCTCTCTAACTCAAAGTCTCTGTGGAATCTACTCCCTTGATTCTCTCCAAGGTCGTCATTACCATTCTATAGCTCACTGATTGGCCACACTGCTGTCACCTGTTCTGGAGCACAGCAGGCCTGCTCCCATCCGGGCACCTTTCCTGTGCTGTGCCTGCAGCCTGGGGGCGCCCCTGACCACCTGTCTACGTGTTTATTCAAGTGTCATCCTACCTGAGGGCCTGTTGAAACTCTAACCTGCCCACAGTGCTGTGGGTCTCCTTCCTGCTTCTTTCTCTTCACAGTCCTTTTCATGTATACTTCATTTCTTTTCAGTCTCCCTCCACTGGAATGTAAACCCCTTTGGGGCAAAGATTATCATCTTTTTCCATTTTTTTTTTCTGGGCATGAATCACTAGCTCCTTAATGGGGCCTGACCCATATAAGCCATTAGTACCTGGAATAACTGAATGGATGCTTTCTGGTGAAATCTGCCTTTTCCTGGCTCAAAGCTTCTGTTTTCTGTGATGTCAGTATGTTTTATTCCAAGCCCACCAGAAGAAGCTTATATGGCTTCTGTCAACTACACACCAGCCGCCTTAGAACTCCAAGTATTTTCTTGTCTAACTAATCAGGGAATTTTCACATATTTATAATAGTGATGTTATAAATATTAACTTGAAAGGCAAGGACTTGCAAAGGTACATGGGAAGCCAGAATATATAAATATCTGACATTCTTTGAGCCTTTGTCTGGGTTATACCCTGATAAATGCTTTGGAATCTCTCTCTCCCTGTAAGGTAGGTGGGTATTTTTTCCATTCTGCAAATGAGGACCAGAAGGTTTTAAAGAGCTTAAGTAATTTGTCAAGTTAGGTCATCATGTTGGGGTATCTAACCATTCTGCTCTGCTGGTCTGTTGGAAGGATTGACTCTCACTCCTCAGGTTTTCACTAAGATCCTTCATTTTTATCTTTGGTGGGATCTGATCCTTGCACTAATCAGGTCCAGTGGAGAACAGAGAGAAGATAGAGTGAGAAGAGTGCATGCCCCTTCCTCAAGGATCAGGACAGTACCCAAGCCCTACCCTCAGCTCTGTGCTTCAGCTGGGGAGGAGAAGAGCATTAGGAAATGAAAAATGCATTTGGGAAGAGGAACCCAGAGTATCTCCCGTTGCTGGACACAATGTGGACCTCTTACCTCTCTCTGGAAAAAGAGCTTTCATCTAAAAATATACACTCAGTGGCCAAATTATTATGATCTCTGAACGCATAATACTTTGGCCACTGTGTGTGCGTGTGTGTGTGTGTGTATCTTAGAGGCCCGGTGTATGAATTCGTGCATGGATGGGGTCCAGCCAGCCTGGCCAGGGGAACCTAGGGGGAGGGGATATAGGTGGTTGGCTGGCCTGCCTGCTGGTCGAACTCCTGGTTGAGGGGACAATTTGCATATTAGCCTTTTATTATATAGGTTATACACTGAGTGGCCAGATTATTATGCCTTCAGAGATCATAATAATCTGGCCACTCAGTGTATGTCCAAATGTCTGCCTTTCTCTCTATGTTTTTGCTTCTTCTTGATGCCTGAGCCACCAAGAGTATCCCAATGTTCTCTGATGACCAATATCAGAACATTGATTTAAGAGCTGTAGTGCATTTAGGAGCTTGTGCTTCAGGACTTCTCTGTCCTTGAGTGCCCACCAGTGCTTCTCTGCCTCACCCTGGACTTTGCATGCTCTGCTCCCCCTCCTGTGAAACTTCCCTTCCATGCTCCTCTGGTGAGCTCTATCTACTTGTACTTTAAGATTCAGTCTATGAACGAAAATGCATTTGAAAATTTGCAATTATTTTTCTAGAGAATAGTAAAGACAGTTAGCAAGTATCATGATTTGCTTTTCTGTTTGTGGTTTATTCATAGAAAAAATATTAATTTGTGTAAGTAATGTTATATGTGGATACTAGCATATGAAATTTTGGTCACTCTCTTAATCCCTCTTTTCTATTGCAAGGCAAAATGTAGCAAAAGATGTGAAACCCAAACAAGTGTATTTATTAACAGATATTGATCTGTTAATCAAGACATAGCCCGATGGTTAAACATATCCTTAGTTAATGATAAGCAGAAGAATTTTTAAAATATGCTCAATGTGTATCTTTAGTGTAAGTTTGTGACTATGTTAAGTATGGGTTTTATCATTCTCATCCTTAGGGAGAGAAGAAGCTAGGTTATTTTAATGATTCCAGATGTCCAAAACTGTATTTTTTCTTAAGTTTACATGTACCTCCAGCAGTAGTTTGAAAGTTAGAGCTGTTGAACATGTCCGTGGGGAAGGTAAGTGAGGTGAGACAGCTGCTTTTGTCTATGAGGAAACTTAATTTGTATGACACTCGCCTTCTGTCTTTTTATGTCTCTACATGTCTGTATGACTGTATAAAAGTTTTAGACAGTACTTCTAATTCTGCCCACCTGAAGTGATGCTTTTATTTAAAAGGGGGTCTAAATGTAGGAAGGAAGGGAACTAATTCTGCCTACCTGAAGTGACACTTTTATTTAAAAGAGGGTCTAAATGTAGGAAGGAAGGGAACTGACATTTATGGAGAGCCTTCTTAGTGCTTGGCAGTGGGCTAGATCTGTGGTTTGTGTACAAGCTGGCATTTCTTACAGAACTCAGAAATTAGATGTACTTTATTTTTAAAGATTAAAAAAATTGATTTGTAGAGAAAGAGAGAGAACAGGGAGAGAGACAGAAAGCAACATCATTGTGAGAGTGAAACATAGATTGGCTGACTCCTTGCATGCCCTCTTCCAGGGATTGAGCCTGAAATATAGGCATGTGCCAGACCAGGAATCCAACTGTCAACCTTTTGGTGCACCAGTCAATGCCCAGCTGATTGTGCCACATCAGCCAGGGTATGACAATAGAAGTATTTCAAGAAGGCACAGTGATGATGGGTTTGGATCACCCTGAACACTTTGGAATAAAATCAGTTCTTAGTGACCTGAACTGATGGAGGAGAAAAGCATTTTGGGAACTCCCAGGATATTTTTGGTTTTGTGTGAGGGAGTAGAAGTGGAAAGCAGAGATGCAGGGGAGACCATGGAGGAAGGGTGAGGTCTTGTTCTTGCAGAGTGGTGGTTATGAGATTGCTGAGTAGGATGTTAGTCTTTCTTTAGCCTTTACCTTGTGTGTTTTTCTCTTGGTCTTCATTTAAAATTATCTCAATTGTCTCTTGACAATTTCGAGAATACACTTGAATATAAAGAACAAAATTACAACCATGTTCATAACTACCTGAATCTGATATAAGCAGATATATTTTTGAAGTGGAGCCTTAAATAGCAGATAAGGTTTTTCTTATCTAATTTGAATATACAAACTATGCCCTTATACTAAATACATTAACCATTGGGTTTCTTAATTGAGCAATTAGGAAATAATGGCCTTGTGGGAAGAGAGAGGCCTCAAGAGGAGGATCTGAGGACTTATAGCACGCAGACCACCAGATGCAGATTGTCAGAGTACATAGGGAAGGACCCAGCTTTGTTTATAATAATTATTATTTATTCAGCACTTCTGTGATTCTTACAGTGTCACTATGGCTATTTAAAAGAGGTTTTATCTTGTCCATTTTAGAGATGAGGAAATTAAATATTGGACTTAATTTGCTTTCTTATGAATACACTAGAGGCCCAGTGCATGAAATTTTTGCATGGGGCGGGGGAGGGGTGTCCCTCAGCCCAGCCTGCATCTTCTCCAATCTGGGATCCCTCTCACAATCCAGGACTGCTGGCTCCCAACTGCTCTAGGAAATTGCCCCTAACCGCTTCTTCCTGCCAGCCTGACCACCCCCTAACCACTCTCCTGCCAGCTTTTTGATGCCTAACTGCTCCCCTGCCAGCCCGTTTGCCCCTAACTGCCCTCCCCTGCAGGCCTGGTCCCCCCAATTGCTCTCTCCTGCAGGCTGTCTCCCCCCCCCCCCCCAACTGCCCTTCTCTGCAGGCCCGGTCAACCCTAACTGCTTACTCTGCAGGCTTGATCACCCCCAACTGCCCTCCCTTGTAGGCCTTGTTCCTCCAAACTGCTCTCCCCTGCTGGCCATCTTGTGGCTGCCATCTTGTGTCCACATGGGGGCAGGATCTTTGACCACAAGGGAGAAGCCATTTTGTGTGTTGGAATGATGGTCAGTCTGCATATTACTCTTTTATTAGATAGGGTAGAGTCCTGGTGCATGGGTGGGGGCCAGCTGGGTTACTCTGAAGGGTGTCCTGGATCAGGATGGGGGTTCCCTTGGAGCATGGGGCAGTCTGGGCCAGGGGCCTGTGGTGGTTTGCAGGCCAGCTACGCCCCCCAGCAACCCAAGTGGAGTCCCTGGTATCTGGGATTTATTTATCTTCTACAATTGAAACTTTGTACCTTGGAGTGGAGCCAAATCTCCTGCTCACTCTGTGGCTGCAGCCGTTTCTGTTGGTATTGATTTATCTTCTATAATTGAAATTTTGTGCCATTGAATGGAGGCCTGTGCCAGCCAGGGTGTGCAGAAAGCTTGGCTTCCTCCATTGCCAGAGAAACCCTAACCTCACTCCTGCTCTCTCAGTGGCTGCAGCCTTCTTGGTTGGGGTTAATTTGCATACTCCTCCTGATTGGCTGGTGGGCATGGCTCGTGGATGTAGCAAATGTATGGTCACTTTGCATATTGGTCTTTTATTAGATAGGATATTGGAGAGAGAGAGAATTTCCTAATGAAGTGACTTTTCCACCATGTTATTAAGTTCATCAATTTCTCGTTGCCTTAGTCAGCTAGAGCTGCTATAACATAAGAACATGGACTGGGTGGTTTAAACAATAGTTGCTTATTTGTAAAGAAATTTATTTCTTACAATTCTGGAGACTAGCCATCCAAGATAAAGTCTTCAGCTGATTTAGTTTCCAGTGTGGGCCATCTTCCTGGCTTGTACATGGTTGTCTTCTAGCTTTGTCCTCACAGGGACTTACCTTGGTGAATGATATCCAGTGGGAGGGGAGCGAGAGGGAGACAGAGACAGAGACAAAGATAACAAGAGATAGAGATAGAGATAGAGATAGAGAAAGAGAGAGTGTGTGAAAGAGAGAGAGATCTCCAGAGTTCTCTGTTGTCTCTTCTTATAAGGGCACCAATTCTACTAGAAGATGGAGGATTAGAGCCTTGTCTTTAACTACTTTCTTGGAGGTCCCATATACAAAGATAGTCACATACTGAGGATTAGAGCTTCAGCATATGAATTTGAGGGGATACAATATTTAGTTTATCACACTTGTCCAACGAATAGTATTAGGTGCCTGTTGCTGTTGTATTGTTAAGGAGCCATAGGTATGGAGACATTTAGATATGGAGACATTTCCATAAGAAATTGTCATATCATGCAGGAATGGAATTCAGTGTGCACACTCATAGGACAGTTAGAGAGATCATCGATTGGGATGTGACATGTGAGTTACATCTTTAGAGATAAGTAGGTGTCAGGTAGCAGAGGAGAAGGCAAGCAGGGTTGATTCTATTGCTGTCTACCTCTGGCACAAAGAAATAGAACATATTTTTGTTTTCTTTCTTACTTTGTTCTATTTGATATCATCTTGCTGGATTATATGAAATCTTGTAAGCTATGCAACTCCCCTTATCCACCCCTTTTAAAAAATCTGGAATATCTGTATATATAAAAGCCGAAGCTACTGAAGGACTGATGACACGCACTGACCACCAGGGGGAAGATGCTCAACACAGGAGCTGCCGCCTAGTGGTCAGTACATTCCCACAGTGGGAGCGCTGCTCAGCTGACCAAGGGGCACCAGACACAAGGCTCACAGCTGGCTGCCACAGCCCGGAGACTGCAGCGGAGCCACAGCAAGCCTACCATGCAGTGGTGGCGGCAGGTGCAGTGGGGCTGAGATGAGCAGAAGCAGCAGGCAGAAGCCGCAGGTGGCATTGGACTGTTGGTTTTGGCCCGATCCCCGCAGGCTACACCAAGGGACCCTACCAGTGCACAAATCTATGTACCGGACCTCTAGTGAATAACTAAAATAAAATGTAGAGCCTGGAGTCAGGCAATTGTCTTGATATTAATTCCAGGCATGTACTTCTCTCTGTTCCCCTCTAAGTTTTGTCTTTTTACTGAGATAGTTGAAAGATTTAGTAAGGCTGTGTAATCTCTATCAATCCCTATTGATCTCTCCTAGTGCATTGTGCTCACTTTATTCAGTGGCCATAGGCATGGTTTCTTCTCTCAAGGTCTTTCTAATCACCTCATCAGGATCAAACCTGAAATCTCAGTTTGCTAAGAAAAGGGGGTCAGAGAGCTGGAGGTTCCTTTCAAATGCATTTTTCATCTTGCTGTCTTATTTATTCAGTTCATATTTACAAAGTATTTACTACTTGCCTTAAAACCTTCTGGGTGAAAACTAGTGGGTACAAAGCAGAATGAGCGACTTACCTGGAGGGCTAGAAAATACTGTTAAACTCATACACAAACTGCATATTTGCCATCTTGAGCTATGTGATATCTAAATAAAATTCTCTCACTGAATTGTGAATACAAGGTCAAAAATAAAAAGAATCTTCTCAGTTGGAAAAAAATAGTCTCCCATTATATTATGTTCAGTTACTTTATATTTAAATTGTGGTAAGAAATGCATTTTACTCTTTTGAGAAGTTTCTCCTCTGTTGCTTTTCTTCCTTGTCCTCCTTAAATTTTAGATTACAGTTGGGACATTGTTCTCTTCAGGAGAGAGCAATCTGTCATTGGCAGGGAGATAGTAACGTGCTTTCACAAAAGCGTGAGATGAAGCCAGCTGCTCTGCTGACGTGAAAAGAAGGGCCTCAAACCCTTGACATTTTCCCCTTAACATAGTAATTCTCATTCTTGGATGCACAATAGAATCATCTTGGATATTAAAAACAGACAAACAAAAAAAAAACAAAAACAAAAAATAGGTTTCACCCAGGTCAGAAGAATCTCAGGCAGGGGGGCATCCTAATGTGGAGCCAAGGTTTAGAACCCCCATGTCACCAGATTAAGTTCAGTCTCCACCCAGGCTTGGTTGGTTGGATGATTGCTCTGCTACAGTTAGTTTCTCCAGGTCAATAGAGGGGCTAAGACATGAGGAGCAGAGGGAGGAGGCCAGGGTAGTGGTTTCTTTTGGTCAGTGGTCATGGCCAAAGTCAGAGTGCATGAATATATTGAGATGTTTTTGTTCAGCATTAGACCCACATCCTTGACCGTTTATCCTGGGTGAAAAACTCAGAACCCCACCTCTAATTCCCAGGCAGTCTCAGGGAAGCAGTACAGAATTGTGGCTAAGAGCACACAGTTAAGACCATCAGCTTTGGAGTGGAAAAGAACTGAATTCAAATCCTGGCTTTTCTACTTGCTAGGTATGTGGCCTTAAGGAAATTGTTTAATGTTGTCCTGACTTAGTTTCTACCTCTAGAAAATGGTGGGATCATACATACATCTAAGGCTTGTTTCATGGTTAAATGAGACTGTTTCTAAAACACTTCAATGGACTGAGTACAGAGGCAGGGCCCACCACATGTTGATTGTCATGGTAGCTGTATATCTAGTCTTAGGGTCAAGGACAGATCTTGGGCCATGAGTACCATCGCAGCACTAACAATGCGGAGGGCTGCCCTCTATCTAATGCCAGAGGGGTGGAAAGCGAGTTCAGGAAGTTGGTGGCTGAGTGCACAACAGGTTCAGCTTGTCAGGTCCCATCTGTTTCATGCATTTTTGATAATTGGGGGAATAAATGAATGAAATGTTTAACAGACATTTCAAAGCCCTGGGTGAACTGGAGCTGATCTCAGCGGTTAGTCTGACTTTCCCACCTAATCACGACCGCCCTGTTCATCAGGATGGTGCATGAAGGTTGGGTCCCATTGCTCATGGCAGTGCCAGTGCCATGGCCTGCTCCGGGCTCAGAGCCTGGAAAGAAGGCCTGACCGCTTTTCTGGACTTGAATCTGCTTTTCTTCTGGACTTGAATCTGCTTTTCATGCTATTTATACTTCTCAGTAACTCAGAGCAGTGAATATTAAGTGATCCCTACATTTCATTGTAAAAATCAAATAAGACTATATGCATCAAAATTATCCAAACTTCTTATTAAAAAAAAATGGAGCTTGAGGTTCCATTACCTTGCTTCTACCTGTTCTCTAGAAACAAGCAAAATAAGACAGGAGAAAGAGGAACAACCAAAGAATTAGAAGGTCCACAGCACTGCCATACTGTAGTGGACTGGATTTAGTTCACCATTGGTAAAGCCTTTCTTCATGATGCTTTCCTTGAATGCTTGTCCTCCTCTAGCCAGATGCAATATCTTGTCGCCTCTGAATTCACATAATGTTCCACAGACATTTTGTTGCCAAATTTTGTTTTGCTAATATTATTTATGCATATACTTCTACAACCTTCTTATACAGACTTGTGGTATTACTTATTTTTTAAAATCTTCTTGAAGTTGTAACACAGAGCTTTTAACATAGTAAGTGCTCAATATTTGTCATCTGAAGAGATACATGTTTTGGGCATAATCATCAGAAATGAATTTTTGCCTTTAAGAATTACCACCATAATCCTAACCAGTGAGTGACAACTGTTATTTTTTTTTTGTCAAGTATCCAATTGTAATACTGGTAGTCAGATTTTTAAAACTACTTTAAGAGTCTTTGATGCCTTAATTTTTAAATGTTCATGCTCCAGATAAAACTCACATCCAAGAGCAGTGAGAGTTTCCAGCATTATTTTCCTCCAAGATTACAACTAATATATCAGCATGCATTTGCAGACATACTTTTTTCTGTGTTCTGCTGGTGTCTGAGTGTAGTTATCATTTAGAATTCTCCCACCTGCTTCCAGATGTCAAAGGGGAAGGTGGATTGCTCTTGAGAGCTCATCATTTCTGCTTCAGTGGATGCTGGGAAGATGCATGATGTAAATTCTCTTTTGAAATCTTAAATTGCCCACAATTTGTGGCAACCCTTGGTTTATTTGAATATGTTGGGATGCTGGGATGGCAGTAATTTGAGTGAGAAATTCTGTCCAGCAGAAACTGGACATAAAAACTAGCATTTGCCTGCCTGGTAGTGAGCTGTTTTTGGAAGAATAAGCTTGTTTCTGAGTACACAAGGAAGTGGGGGTGGTGAAGACATCCAGGATAAGACAAGTGGTGATTGACAGCCCAGCTGGTAGAGATGGGTAATTGGAAATTCATGGCACATAAATCTCCCAGTACTTATCTTGAAGCACAGGAAGAGAGGAGATCTGAGCATGGGAACATTTAACTCTTTCAAAGGGATCTAATAATGTAGCAAATCTTTAAGTTCTTCATTTTAAGTTTAATTAAATTATGGTTTTCTGTCTTGGAAAGATAAATGCATTATGCTTAAGGAAATAACTCTGTGCATAGTAAATGGGAATCTGCAGAACTGTTGGAGAAGTTCTCAATTTGTTAGTCTACTTAGGATATGTAGTCCTTCCCCAGGGGTCCTATTCCTTCTGTTCCTTTAGAGAGCCATTTCTCTCTCTCTGGATGGATTTTTCCTTTCACTGTGTATAGTGAGTCTTCTTCATGTATCTCAGCTTTCTGATTCCCAAGTTAGTGTTTTATAAAATGAGGCAGTATTAGACTTTTAGCCAGTTACAATAATTAAAAACATATTGGAGGACACATTTGTCATGCTTATTGAAGTCTCTTGCTGATGATTTGATTTTGGTTCAATGTCTTTGTGCTGGTCAACTACTTTTCATTGTTTTCCTCATGATGACTCTTAATACTATTAAAGACATTTATTATGTTTCTTGTAGTTTTTTTTCCTCTCTCTTGAAGGGGGACAACCCCATATAGCTAAAAGAACTAAAAATTTTGAATCTCAATGAAATTGAGTATCTAGAACTTGTCAGGGTCTGAGTGAGATTGGGAACCTCTGAGTGTCCAGTTTGCATCTGAACCTGACTCTTGACGTTGCCTGGCTCCTTTCTGTAAGTGGGATGGGTCTCTGAAAAGGATTGATCTCTTATCAGCGGGGCTGCATTTTTGTTGAAATGAACACAGTTATCTAATCTTAGTGTCTCTGTACCCGAAGATGTTTGGCCACATCTGTGTTGTTTCTGGTTGGCAAATTGTCGCATCTGTTTCCATGCCTGAGTTCCTGCTGGTGAGCAGAGCTACACCATAGGGGGCCAGCTCTCTATAGCTTCCATGAACAAATGCTCTGACATCTTGCTGAGGTCTGAAAAGAGAGTGGAGATTAGAGAGGGCCACTGAGGCACAAAGACAGAAATGAGAGTAGTTACAATATTGGTATAGGATGGAGTAATTTATCGGAGGCAATGCATAGAGCTTTGGAAGGGCCAAGCACTTTTGTTGGTCATTCCTGGAGGTACCCAAGATGAACCAAGTGTAGTGCCTGATAACCTGAAGCCAGGAAATATACTCTGTAACTGGCTTTTCCAGGAACCAGCCTAACCACCTGGGTTGAAACTGAAATGAAAGGGCTGCACGGGATAATAAAATACAATAGGAACAAAAATGCCCTTGGCCATTAAGGATACTTTATTATTCTGAGGTGTGAAGGAAATGTATCTCACACAGTACTCCTTGCTGTCCACAGAGGAAGAAGACAATAAATACACATGGGCTGGCCGATTCAATGTGGAGCAAGGTAATGGCAGGGAAGTGGCTCACAGGGAATAGATGAAGACTCATATTTGACAATCGCAGCAGGAAGTCTTTAGTAGAAGTGGTTATCAAGCTTTTAAAATCATGTTCCATGTCTTAAAAAGCACTGCAATTAATATATGTCTCTTCCGTGAAGGAAACAAAAAGCCACATCTTCATTTAAACAACATCAGCTGCAGCTGTCAGCACCACCAATACAGGCTTTATAAAGGAAGGCTTCCGGGTTCAGTGGCAGGTTAAACTCATTTTCGTCATTCATAAGGTTGTAAATTATAAAACCTTTGATGGCCCCCCATACCTACCGAAAGAAGCCCAACTTCTACTGCCGGGCACATTCCATCCTTCACAAGGTACCACTAACCAGGCATTGAGCAAGAAACTCAAGGTTCAAATTGAGTAAGTTCCCCTTTGTCAAAGAATGTACATTCCAGCAGTGGAGGAAAACATGAAACAAATTCATACAATTAAGTGCTGGAATGGCGTAAGAGTAATGTACAGGGTACAAACGTGGCTCATTGACATGTCACGCCTTTGCTCATTCTATTTCCTGTGCCCAGAATGTTGTTTTAAACAGGTCTGAAGCACAATGCAACTCTTCAATCAAGTTCATGTTTCAAGGTGACTTCTCGGAAATGGTCAGGAGCTCTTCCCATTGGTATTCGTGTGACTGCTTGGGTGCGCACTTATCATGTCACTCCACATGGGGACTTCAGAGGCAGGGCATTTGTCTTGTGGAAAATAGGAGCTTCATGAAAGTTTACAGGAATGCAGGCAGGCTGGGAAGGCAGGGACTCTGTGCTTGCTGTTCCCTCTATGCAGAGTACCTTCTCCCCAGACCTCTGAATTGAGACTGCCTCACAGGGCCTCACCTGCAACCTTACCTAAAATAAACCCTTCTCTTTGTCCAGGTTTCTCTTTTTCACTTTGCGTGTTGTCTTCAGAGTGTACACCACTCTGAGAAATTATTTCTTAATCACCTTTGTTGCTGCTAAATGGAGATGTTATTTGTCTTATTCACCTAGAACAGTTTCTGCCCCACGGAAAGCCTTCAGTCCATATTTGTCTAATTCATGAAAGGCATTTGGTGTCCTTTTACCTCGTTTTTGTTTCTGGTATAACAAACCTTTTATTATTTAAAAAAAAATAAGCTCTTCACAATGTTTTCATAGTGTTTTCTTCTCTCTCTTGTCTTGAATCTCCCTTCCTTTCCCCCCTCCCCACACACACATCCTGGTAAGATAATGGCAGAGGGATGGCATTTTTTTCTTTTGCCACGTTTAGCTCCATGCCACTAACCTTTTGTGGAGCTTTGCTCAGCAGATGCTGCACAGAAAATGAGCTCTTTCGGGATCAAAAGACCCCAACCCTCTTCTCCTGTGCTTTTGGTGACTGACAGCATGGGATCAGGGGCTGTCTCCTGATCTCCCTCGTCTTTCTCAGCTGCTTGTCTCCATCAAGTCAGCTGGACAACCCTGTATGCGACTAACATTTGAGAGGGAAGAAAAGTTGTTTTCCCCTTCTTTCCTTAGTCATTGCTGACTGCTGCATAAGGGATAATGGCACAGAGTTGAAGGAAGAGGATAGGTAAATGACAAAGGAGGTACTGCAGTGGATAAGTTGTGACTGGGAAATCCTGGAGTTCCAACCATGTGAGCGTCCTGATTGCAGAAGGCCCTGCTCACTGGCTGAAAGTGACTGGGTAGCACCTCTCTCCCTTCCCCTATAGAATCAGCTCCATCTTCATGCAGTGAGAGTGAAAAAGGCACAGACCTCTTCATCCTGGGCCCACAGCTCTAGCCAACAGTCATCCTTAGTGTGACAGCCTCTGCTCTGCAGTCTAAAGGTGGGTGATGGGGTGAGGCTGCAGAACTCGCTTTGCTGGATGGGCAGTCCAGCCCCAGTTACTCCTACTATTCTCAGCCTTGGGATCCAGAATAGCCAGTTAAGCTGTTTTACTGTTTTTCTGTCCCAACTGAGCTTGTTGTTTATTTTACAGTTATTCCGGGGGAGCAGGGGAATCACAATTGTGGAAATGTTAGATGACATAACTGGATCATCTTTGTAAGCCTCATTTTAAGTTTAGACTTGGAATGTGTGTGTATATGCGTGTGCATGTGCGTGTGTGCACATGCATCTGTTTTAGGTTAAACTGTAAACATAAGAATTCACACAATTCCGCATCACTTTCCAAAGGGCCCAGAGAATCATTCAGTATCCAGCCTAACTCTGGGGAACCTGCTGGAGTTCCAATGACACATCCTCATGTAACACCAGGGTCTTAACCCATCTAGTTTCTGCTTTGGGGAGGGTAGTGCATGCACACCCGTGCGCGCATACACACACACACACACACACACACACACACACACACACATACATACCATAACCCTCTCCACCATAAGAGCGTATGGTTGCCTTGTTTATTATTGGTTATTTGACAAAGTGGTAGAAACTGCCTAACAAAAGATGAGAATATGTCTCTATGAGGTTTTAAAATACTATTGGGTAATATTCAAATCTACTGGTGGTTTTTACCTCAGGGAAACTGAAATTCGAGAGAGAAAATAGCCTTTGTCCCATGATTACATAATAAACTAGAGTAGCATTTTGTCAGCTTAAAAAATCTGGCAGTTGATTCTGTAAAAGTAAAAGGTAATTATCTGCCTAACCTTTTCTCATGTTAAGCATGTTACTGGAAAGGTTGTTTTATTTCCTAAGCTTTTTTTTTTTCTTCTTTCAGGCGTGGCACCATTTATGTGTATATTAGGCTTAATTTGGGAAAGAAAGAAAAAAAATGCTAAAAAGTATTGATAGAAAGCACCCTTAGGGGAATATTATCTAACCTCTTAAATAGCTTGCAAGGTTCTGCCTTTACAGTCTCTACATTTGTAAACATTTTTTTTTTTTCTGTGCTGGCAGGAAAATCCAAATGGAACACATAGACCTGTTTGGAATGAGAAATGGTCTCAAGTTGGAATTTATTATTATAATCGCTGTTTTTATGAAGCATTTCACAATTGTATGGTGTTGGTGAACTTTCTGGCAGTGCTGTGTAAATAAGATACCAAGAAAAGGAAAGAAGTCCTGTCAAGTACCTGGGTTTCCTTTAATTTTATTCACCAAAATGGTATTTACTTCATAAGGACTATGGAAATAAGCACAGAGCGAGGCATTGTCATCATGTATTTTAGTGCATAGCTAATGAGCAAGGATTTGTGGAAAAATAGGTTGTAGACCTATTCAGGGTGTGAGTCAAGGGGGTGGGCATGGACATCAGGAGAGTGTGGTTTGGATGAAAGATCTTTAATCTCTACCATAGTATGATGTGTCCATGGATGCTTGATCCATTTGGATTAATTGGGGGGGGGGGGAGGGTTGAGAACCCATGTATAATTTTAAATTTGTGCTGATTCATAATGTACAGAAGAGCAAACCCCTTTAAGGAGAGATCAGTTTTTCGGAAAATGTATATATAAATTTGGAGGCAAAAATTTATTGTAAAATTAGGATTGGTCTATTGGTGCTCATTTTTAAATTCTTTTGCATTATTTTCTTTTCTATTTTCCCTCTCTTTATTGAATGAACCCAGGCATCCTTTACCAATTTGTCAGAATGGAGAGCTTTATCTTTTATGTCAGTCCTTGTGGTTGTGAATATCTTTCAAAGACTTATATCTGTTTAGTTTTCTGACTCATAAATGTACCACCTGAATAGTTAACAGTCTGAGGGACTAATAGTTTTGATTACCCTGGGATTTGAAGTATTGAGCCACACACTTTGAAGACATTGCTTCATCATTTTGTTCTTAAAGAGTCTAGAAGGTCTTTGGAATTATGACCATACAAATTAATTTAAGAGCAATCTATCTATTGTTTAGCTCAGAGTTCCAATAGCAGCTTAGGTGCTGAAGTAGCCTTTTCTTTTCTTTTTCTTTTTCTTTTCTCCTTTATAAAATATTTCCATCTTGGGATGGGCAGTCCTAGAAACAATGGTGTGGTAACAGGGAGTGGATTGGATTCACCTTATTACATTATCATTTATTTTGTGTGGAAATTTAGCAGCTGGCATTGCAAATCTTGAGACAGCCTTCACAGCCTATTAAAATGCGATTTAAAAGGTTTTACATAGATACCAATAATAAATAATCAATACAGAGCCCTGTTTTAGCAATTGTATGGTTGTATGCAGATTTTGATTGAAAGCCTGTGGGATGTGGAGACAGAGTCTCTTTTAGTGATTTTAAAGGGTATTTGTGGAGTGTATACGTAGGAAGTAAAGGAAGCATGTAATGTGGTTTCTAAGTAACTCTGTAACCTTTCCTCCTCTAAGACTTTTTCCCAACTTCATCCTCACTAGGTGATTCTCCGAGGCATGTGGCCTTGAGGAGTGTGCCCCAGAACACCTCTCTCTGGTGCCTCAGAGAACTCTAGGTAGCCTTCTTCCTGCACAATACATCAGGGTTCCCCCTGGGGGATTTCTCTGGGATGTTCATGATCCAGTGTTTTGCTCCTCAGTTCTCTCCTTGCTCTTTCTGGCAGTGTCTGATACAGGCTCAAACCCCAGGGCAGGTTCCTTTACTTTACACATTCCTGAGGAAGAATGGGTGAGGAGTTGTACCTTGGGCAAGTGTATGCCCCAAAGCATGGTAACAGTGTGCTCCTCTCTTTCTGGAATGAATAGCTGCCTTTGCTCTCACCGAGTTTCCTCTTGATTTGAGTTTATTTTTATTTGTGTGAGTTTGCATGACTGGAATTGTAGTCTAATCTAGCTAGTACGTTCAGCCCGCTTGTGGTTCTCTCGACTGTTTGTAGATGTGAAGGGGCAAAGACTTGGTATCTTTGATCAGCACACACTAGGGTGGGAAAGATGAGGTCTGTGCTGTTTCTAACTGGGAGGGCATTATTTGAAGGATGAAAGGTAAGGAGACAGCTTCACTCTCTGGGACTCAGAGAAACTAGATCTTTCATTAACTCGGAGCAGGCAAGGGGAGGCAGGGCTCAGAGGAAGCACAGACATGGCGATCAGGTTGGACTGGGAGTTGGTGGTCAGCAGGTGTGAGGTGTGGAATGTCGGCCATTCAGTGCCCTTTTGCAGGGCAGGGGTATCACGCTGGGCAGGTGTGATCCTTTACATAAGCCAGAGCAACCCAGGCGTGACAAAGGAATGAGGTGTGAGTTGCTGAATTCAATTCTGGACCAGAAAAATGCCATAAATGGGATGTATTGGCTAAGTTTGCTTCCTAAGAAAAGTTAGCCATTTTTTACAAACTTTTCTCATTAGAAGCCATAGTGGCTAGTGGGAAACTGATGGCATTTCTCGGTCCTCGCATCACCTCTGCCTTCTCCTGCACTGCAGTGGAGCTGCCAGAAAAGCTTGAAAGCTGCAGAGGGTTGAAAGGAAAGGGAAGACTTCGGAATGTTCATACCATCACTGTCTGGGTAGCACAGAGATGCTATTTTATGGGTAAACCATGTTGGGTTAGGGATAATTCAGTTTTTAGAATATTTCTCTTGTGAAGGTCCCTATTCTAGAAGGGACAGCTCTTTCTTACAGTAGCGTTCTAATTAATAAATGGAGAAGGAATAATGGAAATATAACATTATTTTTTAACAAACAACACAGCGATAATTGTTGCAGGTGAGAAAAGCATCAGCCTGTGCTAAAATCAGTGGATGGAAGTATAAACAGGATATCTGTATGATCTCAAAGTATCTCACCATAAGAAATATATACATAAAAGGGGAAAATAGTGATTTTACAGTGGAAAAACCTAGCAACCATGACCTTCACCAAATGATCAAAGTTAGTATCACCAGTAATGAGACAGATCAATATCATGTACCTCTTCATATGATGCAGAAGAAAGGAGAACATCACTTCTATGATAGTCTTTCCAAAAATGCATGCCTTAATTAATCATGAAGATATGTCAAATTAACCTAAGTTGAAATACATTCTACAAAATAACTAGCCAATACTCTTCAAAGGTCAAGATCATGCAAGACAAAGAAAGATTGAGGAAATGTTACAGATACTAGAGACAATTAGATGCAGTGTGGGTTCCTGAATAGGATTCTGAACCAGCAAAGGGACATACTCGAATCATCTGTTGATTAGCTCATAATATAGCATCAATATTAGTTTCCTATAATTGTTATAATGCTATATAATCTGGGAAAACTGAATGACAGGTAAGTGGGGAAGTTGTACTAGCTTTTCGACTTTTTTTGTAAATTTGAAATTCAGAAAAACAAGGGAAAGTTCTATTTTCTTTAGGAGACACTAAGCGTCAGTGAACTAGTGGATCCACTAATTCACTCATATCTTATCTCTGAACAGACCTAAGTCATCTAAGAAAATAAAAGCACATGGAGACTTTGGTGTTATCATTTTACTTGAATACACAGACTAAATTTTTTAGCTTCTCAAGGCTCCTCTCTCTTTTTATCACCAATAAGAAAAATTATTCATACTTCTACTGTAGGAGGAAGGAAGATCCAGATCTCTCTAGTACCTGGGCCTTCCTACCCTTGAGGTGCTCTTTAAAAAATAATAATAATTATTATTATTATTATACACACACATGTACACACACACACAAACACACATATTTCAAAGAGGAAGAGAGAGAGAAATAAAAACATCAATGATGAGAGAGAATCTTCTCACTGGGGATGGAGTCTGCAACCCTGGCAAATGTCCTGACTGGGAATTGAACTGTGACCTCCTGGTTCATAGTTTGATGCTCAGCCACAGAGCCACCCTGGCTGGGCCCCTTGAGGCACTCTTGAGAGAGGTCTCATTGATAGTAGAATCATATATAGAGTGTCCCAAAAATGTGTGCACACTTTCACATCTGGTAGCTCACTTAATTTTGACTCCTTTTCAAGTTGAACTGATTTGTAGTAATGGGTGAAGTCAAACTAAGCTTTGAACAAAGGAAATTTATCCTAAGGTGCCACTAGACCTCCCTTTTTTAATGGGGATACATCAAAGATGACATTTATGGCACAAAACTGGCAACAGTGGATGAATTGAGGGAGCACAATGCGGAAAGAAATGATTCCTGATGTTTGAGATTCCATTGCTTCATGTTATCAGCAGTGCGTGGATTAGAAAGGTTATCAGTTTGAAAACAGGCATTGACCAAAAAAAAAAAAAATTCTATTCTGTAGATTCTTTTAAATTTTGAAAATTAACTGTAATGTTAATAAACACTGACTTTATAATCATCCAAAGTGCTTATGTGTTTTGGGGACACCCTGTATACTGTCAATGTATTGAAGCTTAAGCTTCAGACCTCTTCACTTTCATGGGCCCATTCCAATGCCTTCTACTTACTTTTCAATTCCTAATTTTATACTCTTTTCTTAAAGAGGATGCTCCTATGCTTTGCTTCAGGCCCCACAATATCTGGAATGCTCCCACTTTTAATAGGAATATTTTGCCTGAGGCAGCCCCCATGCATGACAACACAGCCCATTTACACCCTGGCTCATATTTCCAAACAGCAGAGACAAAAACAGCAAGTTGAAGCTGGAATATAGCATCTTGAAACTCTTCTTCCTATGATTTGATTCATGACCTGGCTAGACAAAATGACAATCAAATAAAACAAATGTAAATGCAAATAAAAAGTTTCCTTTTCATTTGGTCAGAAGCTCAGCTTAGCCAAATCCAAAAGATGACTGTTTGGAGGAGAACACTTTGGGCCTTTAGCTACAACATTGCCTGGACTATGACTTGCAGTGGCAGCTGTAAACATCAGGAATACATGTAGCCTCCAGCCCCATCCCAGCTGCCAGCTAATCCAACTTCATTTTATCTCTCAGATAAGTCACAGCCCAAGTTTCTTCAAACTTAGATTTTAAAGAACCAGACCTCACAAGAAGAGGCCCATTATTCCCCTTTAGAAGTCTGTGTTCTATGAAATACAAGATCAAGCCAAGAAGCATGAAATTTGGAGTTGATGTTGACAGCCCCTTTCCTGTCATTTATTTTATTTTCCTCCTCAGCTTGTGCCATTGCCTAAAAATGATTTAAACACAGGTTTTCATATTCCATGATTGAACTGGTAAGGCCTTTGTAACACATGGGATTAAGAATCTTTTTCTCCATGAACATTTTATCTTGAGCTTATTCTTATCGAAATTTAATCTTTAGTTTTGTTTTTATTTGTTTGTGGGTTTTTTTTTTTTTTTGTCTGTTTGTTTTGCTGTAGCTGTGAATCTAGCTATTCTAGCCTTGAATTTACCATGGATATTTTTTTTTCTGGCTCCATACTTTTGAAATCTGAATATTAGAATTACAACACAAGAAACATGGCACTCATTCTGAAATTGTGTGTGTGTGTGTGCGCGCGCGCGCACGCGCTTGTATGTGTGTTTGGAAAGTTTTGCTGTCATCTCTTATTACATAGGTTGTTTGAATATCTACACTTCCAGAGTAAGAAATGGGCAGAACGTAGAAATGCTTTGCACTATGATATCACACTGATTGCACTAGAAATAAAGTCTTATTATTAAATAAAAGCTACTGGGATGGAAGCCCATTTAAGAATCATTCCTTTTTTATGAAATACTTAGATCTAGCAATGTTATTTTGATGTTTTATCTCTGGACTTTGAAAAAAAAATCGGTTGTTTGACAGTGAAGTGAAATCAGAACCAGAGAGGATACTACTTGTAAGGAAGGCTTTGTGAAGATTATTGGGGGAACCGTGCAAGGTTTACCAGATAAATGTTTCTGAGATGTGTATGAATGCATCCTTTGCCAAAAGACAGAATTATGTTACACAGAACACAGCAATCATTAGAGTCCCAGTGAGTTTAAGTTCAAACGCCTCACATGTGAAACACCGCTGACATCCCATGACCTCAGGATGCAGGAGCTGATTTCATTGACTTCACAACTATGTCAGATTTAAGATGCTTCAGTAGGTCCAACCCCGTCATTGTGCCCTCTCGTAATGTTTCATATGTGTGGTGCTCCCCTGCCCCTCAGAGCTCATTTGGCTGTTACTCTACAGAGGAAATAAAAAAGCAGCAGCTCCAGTTTGGGGGCTCTTTTATTTTATGGAGATGCTAAAAGGCAGCTTATTTCATATTGATCAGACCAGGGAACTAGCCAAGTATGGTGTTAATTGGGTCCTCTGGAATTCTAGACCCTGGGGACCAAAAGCATTCCAGTGAGGAGGGAAAAAATCCTACAGGCTGCATAGAAATGAACTCCAGGAGCCCACAGTGTCCCAGTTGCTGGTGGTTTGGCCAGCTCCTTTTTGTGTCAAGTTGCTTATTTCAATTAGCTTGTTTTTGTATTATGTTTCCCTATTTCTCCCCCTGCTACCTCCCCCCCCCCCCCACACACACACTTTCTTGCAAAGCTGTGAAGCCTTGTTTTGAAAACTGCTGCCCCAGAGTGCACTGGTTTGGCTGTCCTGGTCTCATTGTTCTAATGCTCATTCCATATGTGGGTCACATCCTAGCACACTCCCCTCCGCTGGCCTCCCTTTCCTTCAGCCACCCCCAGTCCCTTCCCTGTCCATACATTAGTGCTTTCTCTCTCAGACACACACACACACACACACACACACACACACACACACACACACACACACACACACGGACTTTTCTCCCCTCAAGTGGCAGAAGTAGGGGCAGATTCTTTAGAGCCATTCAAACTTAAAAAGATGGTTGCTGTGCATTTAGTTTATGGCAAACACCACTTCACCTTCCTGAAAGTAATTATTCTATTCTTCTCCTCCTTTCTCTCTCCCCACCCCTTGCTCTTTTTTCCTCTCTTTTCCCAGGACAGAGGTTTTAAAGAAACTAAGATTGCTGCTTCATTCAGCCCTTTCTTGTTACCCTGGTAGCGGGTATCTCAGACAGTGAAGGATGAAGCAGGCAGGCTTGGGTTTTTATGCACAGTGCTTTGGGGCTGTAGAGAGAGTCCACTGAGAAATGTGCATTGCAGGCATGTCTGCTGAGTTTATTATGCTGGTTATCAGTCACTTACTCTGACTAAAAGGTAAGGGCTTCTGTAATTTGTTGCTGCAAAGAATTGGGGCATTGTTCTATTTCTAAGGCCTTCAACTAATTGGCTCTTGATGGAAGATTGGATTGGGAGTTTTTGCTTAACTTCTGTAGCTTATCCTATTAGATCTGTCTGATTTTTTTTTTAGTATATAAAAGAAAAATAATCTTGGCAATCTTGTGGCTATTGATGGAAAGTGTATTTACATGTATTCAAGGAAAAAAAAAAACCCACCCCAACAAGGCTGATTCCATGATATTTCATTTAAAATTTGTCACTTACCAATGAACACATGTGGTGCATGAATAGTTAACATTCTCAATGATTTCTGCAAACTTTGGGAATAGGAGTTGTGGTCCTTTCCCAAGCTAAGAATATTTTAATTTAGCAGATTACATTTTATCAATGAAAAATTATAGGCATTTGAGTAATCAGAGTGAAGAAAGTTAGAGACTATTTAAATGAATAATAACACATTTGTTATTTACTTCAGGATGGATAAATCCATGCATGATAAACATAGATCACCCATATTTCCTTTTTAATGTATGTTTAGAAGAAATTTTCTCCGTTCACAATTCAAGTATAAAATAAAGCACAGGCAAAGGAATCTTAATAATAACTCATATAAAAATACTAGTGGGCTGGTGCACAAAATTTGTGCACATTAAAAGGGGATTAATTAAAGGAACTATTTTAATATTGTTAGTTGCCCTTTCTCTATAATAGAAGTGTCAGAGATGAAAGAAAATTAGTAAAATGTATATGAAAGTCTTCCTCTTGTCATAGTCTGGGGCACATCTTGGGACCCAGAGACAAAGTCCCTGCCCATCTATGTGTGCCTCAAAATTGTGCAAGAACCAGACCCAGCTGGCTTCTCCCCCCACATTGGGCTAGATCCAGACCCGGCCAGTCCCACCCTTGTCAAGCCCCACCAAATAAGGGGTGCAGCCTCAGGTCCCCTCGATGATGCAGGGGCGGGGGGGGGGTGCAGCCTGAGGTCCTCCAGCCCGGGCCTGGGAAGTGTGCCTTGAGATCCCCCATCAAACCCCACTGGATAGGGGGCACGGCCTGAAGTACCCCATCAAACCCCCGCCAGTAAGGGAGCACAACTTCAGGTCCCCCATCAAGCCCTGCTGGGCGAGAGGAGCAGCCTGAGGTCCCCAGCCCAGCACGGGGAGGGGCACACCTTGATGTCCTTTGTTAAGCCCCATCATCAGGGGGCATGGCCTGAGGTCCCTTTGCCTGGCACCAGGGTGAGAGGAGCAGCGTGAGGTCCCCTGGCCCAACACCAGGGCAGGGGCATGGCCTCAGTTACCCTGGCCTGGCACTGGCCTGGGGGGGAGTGGTTTCTGGTCTCCTGGCCCATTGCCAGGGTGGGGGGTGTGGTCTGAGTTCCCCCATCAAGCCCTGCCAGGCGGGGGGCGCAGCCTAAGGTCCCTGCTGATTGCTCCTTAAGGCTCAAAACGGGAACTCGGCCTCCACAGTGGGTGCAGTCATCTTGTGTTACGGAAATACCCCTCCGCCAAACTCCTCTGTGGATGCCACCATCTTTGTGACAGAGTGATGGTCAACTTGCATAATCCCTCTTTATTAGATAGGATAGACCATGCAGTTACGTTTTTAAACTTTCTACTTAAAGTAATTGAAACTAGAATATCAATTGCCTGTTATATCTCAGAAAAAAAAGTGCCTTTGGTTAAGAAACGTAATTCCAGAAACATATTGCACATCACTATGGAATTTTTACAGTTTAAAGCCAACTGAGCTTTACTGGGAAAAAATGATTATGCCTTATTTTCTTAAGCGTTAGTGATTGATGAAGTCTCTTTTCTAGTAATGTGGGTTGTATTTTATTGGCGATGGAGATCTCTTTAATGACATTGTCTTTTACAGATGCTACTCAGGGCATGTGATGTGGGTTGCAGTCTAGCTCTATCCATCAATTTGTCTCATGAACCATGAATGAAGGAAAGGTGTATGTTTGGATACCCGATTTAAGTCAATTCATTTTATATGTTACTTTATAAAATTTGGTCCAAAGAGCATGTGGGAAGTGTTCCCTCCAAAAGGGCGTATTGATGCATCTACTTACACAACCCAGTGTTAGTAGCAAAACAAACTTGATTTCTTTTTAGTGGTGAGTCTTTGAGAAGAGACTCGCAGTACTGCAGATACTGAAGTGAAGACACTCTCTATACAGGGGAAAAGTTTTATTTCCTTGACTCTGACTCAGAGGTTCCCACTGGGACTGCTGGAGGTTGAGTAGGGAGAATAAGGCCCAGACTTCAGAGTCCGGTTCTCTTCCTCCGCCATCTTGCACCCCCATTTCCCATAGTGTATGTAGTGTCTCTGTCACCAAGTCCTCTGATTTCTTTAATGTGTCAGCAGGGATAGGTGACCTTCCTTTCAGAATCAATAGGGCCCTAGCCAATGTAGCTCAGTGGATAGAGTGTCGGCCTGTGGACTGAAGGGTCCTGGATTGGATTCCAGATTCCAGATTCCATTCAAGGGCACGGATCTGGGTTGTAGACTCCTGGCTTTGGTCAGGGGCATACGGGAGGCAACCAATTGACATATCTCTTCCACATCAGTGTTTCTCCCTGTCCCTCTCCCTTCCACTCTCTCTCTCTCTAAAAATCAATGAGTGGGAAACATATCCTTGGGTGAGGAGAAAAAAAATCAATAGGGATGGCTCAGATCAGCACATTGTCATGAAGACCTTAAGCTTCCCCTCCAATGTTGTATCTCAAACATCTCTTTCTCAATACAAAGACGTAATAAATAAGGAAAAGAACTCCGGCTACTTCTTGATATGCAATTTTCCTTCTGTTCCAAGTTTTTGAGCTTTGTTTTCTGGAATTTCAATGGGTTTATTCTTCATATAAAGTGTGCTTAGCTTTTAATGTACTAAATTGGTGGCTCTCAACATGGGGATGGTCATAGGGCTCACCTGTGCAGTGTTTGAATAAGGCATGCTCCAGCTGCCCCATCAGGGAGTTTGTTCTGAAAGTTGGCATGTGTCCCAAGTACGTGGTAGGTGTTCAATAATTTTCACTGAATGTGAAATAACTGAATGTTTTCAAAGTAGATTCTAACAGTCCATATTGCTTAACAATCACTGTAAAATCTTTTCCTTTTCCTCTTTAGGTGAACGTGGAGAATTCTACGTTTTTACATGCATGCTGGGGAAAATAGGGCTTCTTTTGAAAGGATAGGCTTCTTTTGTACATATTTTCAAACCTGTGGACATAGGTGAATAGAGTCCTCAAGTAATTTTTCACCACATGAAACAATACACAAGTAGGGGTAGGAAAAATAGGTCTACAGTTGTATGTGAAACACTTTTTTTCTTGTATTATTTATTCATTAGTATATTATTTATTTGTATTACAACTCTGAAGCCACTTTTGACCTTCCCTGTAGTCACTTCTGTAGCAGTGATATAGTGATAGTCCTCTTAGAAATTACTGTGTACCCCAGTTCCCTGGCTTTCATGAACCTCAAAATATACGATGGAGAGAACCCAGCAAATTGATAACATTCTCTTTTCACATCTGTTTTGGGTTATATGTATCTTTTCACTTGAACCAGTAGGAATGTGCTTGTGGGATAATTATATCTTTCCCAAACAACTATGAAGGCAGTTTGGTAGATGTTACATATCAGATGAGGTACCCTTTCCTTGGACATGACCTAAATGTTTGTTTTTCCTATTAAAGCTTCTCCCCTCCAGTATTTTCTCTGCTTCAGACTGATTCTTAAAAATTATGAGAGGTCCCTAGGGAGACTTAAGACCCTTAAAAGAAAATAAAATTCAAAGGTACTAATATCTTAATACTACCTATGATACAATATCTTAAATGATCCTGAAATCATTCCCAACTAATCTAATCTCTGAATTTGAGCCTTCATTTTTTTTTTTTTAAGTTTAATCAGTTCTCAGTAGAATCTGTTCTACTAAAACACTTCTTTTGAAAAATGAGGATTTGTTTCAAAGCATCTATAATAATAAAAGTGTAATATGCTAATTAAACCGGATGAGGCAGGCATTCAAGCATTCAGGGGTGATCTGACAGGGAGACAAGCAGTTAGGGGTGACCAGGCAGGCGGGCAAACAGTTAGGGGCTATCCAGCAGGCATGTGAGTGGTTAGGGGCGATCAGGCAGGCAGGCAGATGAGGGGTTAGGAGCCAGTCGTCCTGGATTGAGAGGGGGATGTCCGACTGCCAGTTTAGGCAGATCCCAGTGGGATTTGGTGCTAAATTGGCAGTCTGACATCCCCTGAGGGGTCCCAGGTTGTGAGAGCGATCAGACTGAGCTGAGAGACTCCAATGCACAAATTCCCTGCACTGGGCCTCTAGTTTGATATATTAGGGTACAGACAATACAAATGTTTTCCATTTGCGTATGTCCCGTTTCCTCCTGGAGAAAGAGTAGGTGAATGCAGGGAACTACAAATTATAGCCAGCTGAACAATGGCTAAACACATGCACATACACACCTGATCATCTACAGCCTCAGTTTACCCATGTGTTACGAGCCACAGCCAACCACATTTGGTGTTACAGTTTTCCAATTAATGACAACTCACCCTTTTTCCATGCTGCAGGACAACTTACAAGATGCATTCTTTCCCACACCCAATTATAGGTAAACTCTAGGCTTTTTATGGGGTAAAATGCCATTAATATTGTTGCATTTATGGATTTCTTAACCATTTTACCTATGTAGAACTGTGCTACCATTTTTATTAAGCTTCTGATTTTGATTTAGTGTACTGTTATCCTTTAGCAGTGTTATACTACTGATCCCATGTTCTCTATAAGCCCTCTCTGGTTTTTATGGCCCCATTTGCATAGCATAGGTACTTTTATGAACATATATTTTGTTGCAGTAGAACTTACTGTAATGGATTCTGCTGTGTTAAAAATTTAAGAGGCTAAATGTTGTGGGTATTTTGTATGTCCTAGCATTATCTTCTGTGAATATGGTCAACTTGACATGATTCCCCCCCCACCCCACCTGACACACACACACCTGGTGGCTCTTTAGGATTGCCTCAGAATAATCATTGCTTAAAACCTCCAAATATCAAGGAATGTTGTGTGAGATTTCTCAAAAGTGGAAAATGATTATAGTCTTGGTCCA
This sequence comes from Antrozous pallidus, assembly GCA_027563665.1. Classification (NCBI taxonomy): domain Eukaryota; kingdom Metazoa; phylum Chordata; class Mammalia; order Chiroptera; family Vespertilionidae; genus Antrozous; species Antrozous pallidus. Next base: position 61,784,631 of record CM050520.1, read on the forward strand.
ATCCTAGAAATAAGAAGAGTTTTGTGGTTTTAGGTAATTAACAATTAAGGTCATTGGATCATATATCTTTGAACAGATTCTAATTTTCAGGTTTATACTTGGAGATAGTATCATAATTTTGGTATAAAATTTTATCAGGTGAATCCAAATTTGCTAATTTTTTGTGTGTGTGTTTACTAAAAATTACTAAGCTCTTCACTGTATGAAACAAGAATGCCTGTCTGGTTTGGTAGAAGAGAAAGGGTATTTTAATCTTCAGAAGAGATAGAGTGGTAGTATGCACTGCAGGCTTGTTGGTTTGTTTTTAATGTCTTCATATTGTGGGCCTGGGAATTGGAGTTTGGGCTTTTGTTTTTGTTTCTGCTCATGCTTCTGATTTTTGGCCACTAAATAATTCCAGTCTGATGGCGGTCTGAGTACCGTCGGGCCACTTCCTGCTGGGTTAATGTTTGCTTCACCAGCAAACTTGCCCATTAGAACATTGCAGAACTTCTCTGTGGAACTGAATAAGACTGGGTCAGAATGTGGAGCTATAGATGGGGCCCTTGAGAATCCTAGAGCCCCTGGTTTCTAACTTCGTTGTCTGTCAAGCCTATGGCCAAGCTCCTTTGTCTTCAGTTGTAAAATGGAGCTCCTCTCCTGCTCCTTCCCTCGAACTTCTTCCTTTAAAGTGTGACCATTTCAGCTTCCTGGGCAAATATGTGGTAGTTAGAGAAGGTGAGATGACCATGCTCAGAATTTAGTCACCTACCTAGAGCGACTAAGGTTGGAGCCTTGAGCATTATTATATATATTGCATTTGTACTCTTAACCATACTGTTATGGAATGGATAATCCTGTCAACCCCAAATTCATATGTTGAAGCCCTAAACCTCAGTTGATTCTGAGAGAGGGCCTGTGAGGAGGTGATAAAGATTAAATGAGATAATAAGTGACCTTGTAAAAAGAGGAAGAAAAACCAGAGACCTCTCTCCTCCATGTGAGGACACAGTGAAAAGGTGCCTATAGTCTGCAGGCCAGGAAGAGAATCCTCATCAGGAATTGAAACAGCTGGTGCTTTGAACTTGGACTTCCCATCCTCCAGAACTGTGAGAATTAATATTTTGCTAATTAAGCCACCCAGCCTTCCATGTTTTTTTTTTTATTGCAGCCCGAGCAGATTAATACACATGCGTAGTTTAATTTAGAAACTTATGAACTTTTGTTTAAAAGGAAGAAGCATAAGAAATCTTGATGTTGACATACAAGTAAGTTGACAAGTAATCATAGAAATTAAAATCCTGCTAATAACCTTGAGATTGTCCTGAGCATATCAAAGATGAATTGATCAGATTGCTTATACAGCATAACAGGTGCTAAAATTAAAATACAATGTTTATTTCATCCACTTTAGCTCTTCATTTGCTAAAGTTAAAATTATTTATACTCACTCTACTGTTATTTGTTGAGAGTTGCATGCAAATCAAAACCTGAAATCATGAAAATTATAAAAAAGGTGTGCAGGTATATATATGATACAAACACTTAATCATCACATCTAAAATGTGTTTATTTATGAAACAACATTGAATATTTAAAACTCAATTTACATTTTAATATGTGCTTGATCCCTAAAATAAAACCTAATATAATGCTATTTAAAATTTTAATGGTAGACAAATCATTATTTTTCTTATAAATTTAAAGTAAATTAAGCAGCATATATTACTTATTAAATGGGAAAAGTTTGAGATTGTCTTCATACATAATGAAACTTATTAAAATTGTTTTAAATGAACTTTGTGATAAAATCTTAATAATGTATTGATCTCAAGTGAAATGCTTTATTTTAAATCCCTTATCATATACTCGGCAAAAAAAGGATGAAATGATTAAAAGATTTCCTAAGGGGTTTCCAGTGATTACACATTATGGTGAAGAAAGGGTTTCCAAGTTAAAAATGAATAGACAGTGCTAGGCTGAAAGATCCCCAAAGGGAGAGTCTACAGTTCTCTGATATGCCTGGAACAAAGCGGAATGAGGCATACAAAATGGGTAGGAAGAAGCGATTACCTCAGAAGGATAAAGAAGATACTCATTCCACTTGGAGCTCAGCAGGTACAGGTCTCATTTAGCTGAAAAGTGAGGTTTCAGTTCTCAGACACAGTCTGCGCTCCAAGATAACATGCTCGTTGGCAGCGGTATATCTATTGGTCTTTGAAGAAATAAACACAAAATACATATTTATTAGTTGCTTTGGTTTAAAAAACTAATTTAAATGTCTGTTTTTCTATTCACAAAGGTCCTCTTAATATCATGCCAGAAATATGCCCCCAGCTGGCTGGGCTTTAGAAGTTGAATTGGAGATGATTTACTTCTTGAGCACTGCACAATTAACTGCTTGGGTTAGTCTTGGCAAATCACACAACCAAATTGTAGATGCGTTTTGTAAAGTCTATACAAAATTAGCCAGAGAAATGCATACAAAGTAAATTGTGGCTGAAATTGCATGATGCTCAACTTTTATGTTGAGGGAAAAGATGTTTAAATTACACTTTGGAATCATTGTATTTCCATAAACTCTTTGATCATGGGTCTAGATTAGGGAAGGTCTGTGGGACCTCTATGCTGTTGTGCTAAGTGGAGTCAACTATTTAATAGCCTTATTGTAGCTTTCAGGCAATGATTTCCTACATTCTAATCTTTTACCATTATGGGGCCAAATAATGAATAAACCATTCACCCTCCCAATTAATCATTGGACACATAGAGCATATTGGCTGTGCCAACAAGGAATTGAGATTTGAGTACTGATGATCCTGAAGGTAGACAGTTAGTCCCAAGGAAGAAAGGAAGGAAAGAAGGATGGTGGGAGGGAGGGAAGAAGGGCTGGGAGAGAAGGAAGGTCAGAATCATGCATATTTGAAAAAGTACATGTGCTGAATGTGGAATGCATTAATTCCCTCATCTATTCACAACTATTTATGGAGCCAGTATGTCTGACACTCTCTTAGAACCATCAGTGAACAAAACAAACATCCTCCTCTCTTGAGACCTTCAATCCAATGGGAAAACTTTGATCATTTGTTTATATGGAACTAGTGACCTGGTGCATGTAATCCGTGCACATTAAAAGGATATTAATTAGAGGAAATAATTTAATATTGCTATTTGCCCTTTTTCTATAATAGAAGCGTCAGAGATAAAAGAAAATTAGTAAAATGTATATGAAAACCTTCCTCACCACAGGACTCAGAATCAAGTCCCTGCCCACCCACATGCACCTCAAAATCGCATGAGACCCAGACCCAGCCGCCCTCCCCCCCATTGGGCTATATCTAAACCCACCCAGTCCCACCCTTGTCAAGCCCTGCCAGGCATGGGCATAGCCTCAGGTCCCCTGACTTGGTGCCAGGAAGGGAGGTGTGGCTTGAGGTCCCCCAGCCCAGACCAGGGCTGGGGTCATGCCTTGAGGTCCTCCGTCCAGCCCCACCAAGTGGGGGACAAGGTCTGAGGTCCCCTGTCAAGCCCCACTGGGTGGGGGCATAGCCTAAGGTCCCCCATCAAGCCTCACTAGGTGGGGGGTTGAAGCCTCAGGTCCCCGTCAAGCCCTGCAGGGTGGGAGCACAGCCTGATTTCCCCCAACCCAGCACTAGGGGAGTGCACCTTGAGGTCCCCCATCAAGCCCCACTGGGTTGGGGGCATGACCTGAGGTCTTCTGGCCTGGTGCTGGGGCAAGGGTGCGGCCTGAAATCCCTCGGCCTGGTGCCAAGGTGGGAGGTGCAGCCTGAAGTCCCCTGTCAAGCCCCACCAGGTAGGGGGCACGGCCTGAGGTCCCCCCGCCTGGCATTGGGGTGGGGGGAGCAGTCTGAGGTGCCCTAGCCCAGTACCAGGACTGGAAGCACATCTTGAGGTGCCCATCAAGTCCTGCTGGGTAGGGTGTGCAGCCTGAGGTGCCCTGTCAAGCTCTGCAGGGTGGGGGACATGGCCTGAGGTCCCCTGTCAAGCCCCATGGGGGCAGGAGAAGGTGTAGATTCAGGTCCCTGCTGATTGCTCCTTAAGGCTCCTTATGGGAACTTGGCCTCAGCTGTGGGTGCAGCCATCTTTGTGACTGGGTGAGGGTCAATTAGCATATTCCCTCTTTATTAGATAGGATGATCAGTCTGAAAATGATACACACCAAGATGATTATTACACACCTCTCTGAAAGAAAGGGGGATAAAGAAAACAGGATCTCTGCTCCCGTGTAATTCATATTGTCACAAATAGGAGGTGGAAAAGATAATAGCTTTCCTTTGGGTTATAGCTTCCCATCCTTGCTCAGATAGATTGGGCTATCATTGCATGATAATCTGAAATGAGTCAAGCTGACAAGTAGTGAACAATGAGTGTTCAACAGGTGACATGAAATGACTGGCAAAATGCCAAGTGTTAGACTGCAAACAAACATTGTTTGATTTTCTGAGATTTTAGGCAACGACAAACCATTTTTGCTTCAATTCATGATATTAAGAAGACTTTATAAACTCTTCTTGTGTTTAGTCAGTATAATAATGTGAATCGTCATTTTGAGAACTCCAGTAACAAACGTTGACTCATTTAATACTTTGTGTGAAATGTTGCTGATACAAAAATGAGTAAGAAATGATCCCCACCCTTAAGGTCTTATACATCAGTGAAAGACCATGGAAATCTGCTTCTGAACTTTATTTTCTTTTTTATAGTTCTGTAGTTTTATTGTAGGAGATAGGGAACCTGAGTTCTGAATAGGATCCGCTCAGAATATATCTCCAGGGACTCCTTTTGTAATAAATTCCTAATATGAGCATTTCTGTATATTTACCATTTCTTATCTAGTATGTATAAAAAATGAGATTCTGACAATACGAGGGTTATGGAAATACTGGACTTGCTTATATTAGTATTTCCTAAAATTTATTTGATGGAAGAATGTTAACAGTTATGGGAGAGGGCTAAAGTGGAGAGGAACAGAAGCATTTCCTATGGCCAAAAGATTCTGGCAAACATTGGACTAAAGGAAGTAAGCAGGTTTTGCTTATTTATGCTTTTCATAACCTTGAATTTGCTGATGAGTATTGTGAATCTCCAACATGGGTTAATAACAGTAGTCCTGAAATCTGAGACAACATAATCACAAATCCCCACCTTCCATGGACTTAGGGAATCGTAATCATGGAAGGTGACAACACGTTTGGAGACTGCTTTTAGGCAGTGTGCTCCCGCACTGGTCCAAGGCACCACTGATGTACAGAATGCAGTCCCTCCTCCACTTAATTTACAGCAAGCATTCGTTTGTGGAACTGACAGTTTAGAAAATGCTGGCTCACACATTCTCTGAATGTAAAATGCTTAAGGTAAAAATGATCGTTAGCAAGTGTTTTGGTTGGGGCCTTTCTCTGAGTTGCGTATTTTGGGTGTAGTGGTAGTCTAGGCAGCAGTAAAGACCGAACTCATACCTTGAGACAATATTGATGTGTTGTTATTCTTTAAAGTGATACTCATTTCATTGATATTATCCTTGGATATTTGTTTTTCTTCTTTACAGAGGCCATTCCCCTCAGAGATTGAATGTAATATGAAGTGAACTTTGTTTTACACTCTCACTTTGCTAAGGGAATAATGCTTAAGCTTGTTTGATATAAAACCCAAAACCTTAGGGATAGGAAATTTTGTAATTAAAGCAAATTTGATAAGGTCTTGGCAGGAAATAGATAAGTCCTCAAAGAGAAGAGAGAATGAAAGATCTTACTAAAACAACTCCATTTTTTAGGAGTGGTTTTTAGATTATTAATTTATTATGCAGAGGGAGGGTTACAAAGGCTTAATTAAGGTGATATAATTAAACTAATATAATGCAAAAAGTACTGCTTCTGAGGAGATTATTATTTTTCTGAGAAAATAGAGTGAAAAACCCTGCCAAGTGGCTTACCTTTCTCTAAAGAAACACTGTGACTCCGAATTGCAGAGCCAAGCTGTAAATCTGAGTCAATTCCGACATGGAGGTGCTATGTGGGTGCAGCTGTATTGTGAGTGGAGATAGTTAGCTCTCATGGTGACCCCTGTCCTGGTCGTTAGCATCAGATCAAGTCCAAAAGCAATCTTCTTTTCATTTTGAATATTCTTTTGTGTGGGAAACTTTTTCGTAAACTCCCATTTGAGTGTCTGCTCACTTCATTCAAGACAGTGTAAATCTAATCACGAGTTTTATTCAAGCGACTGCATCTTTAAGATGATAGTTATAGATGAAAGGGCTTTGAAAATGTTCATACAGTTGTCATCAAAAACCTTAATTGCTGAAATGCAGACCTGGGTTAAACGTAGGCCTTGTATTACAGTCCAAGGAAATCAAGTGAATGTAAGATAACAAAGCAAAACAGTACATGAATGGTGGCCTCTCACCCATTTCCTGACAATTATACTTGATCTGAAGATGGTTGGAAGAAAAGCCCAATTATCTCTGATGTTCCTGCATGCTGGAACTCTTTGTAGTTCCTCACTGAGTCCTGCCACCTGAATTGCAAGATGATTCTTGCCGTGATATTCTTGGAACCAGGACCTTTCATCTGATAACATTCAAAATCTATTTCCAGCGTGCTCCGTAAATTCCGTCAGGGCTCTGGGGAGAGACCTCTGGGATCTGAATATTCTCTGGGGATCTCTGTGTGACATTTGGAGCAGGTGAGAGTCCTACAGCTTGTGAAGTCATTAAGGTGCAATTATGACAAGCTTAACTTGGTGCTGTCGGATTTGTCTGCCAGCCCTGACAGCTCCAAACAGTTGGTAGGGACCTGGGGATGCTTCTTCTCTGATGTCTTGTAGTACAAACAGTGAAAAATTGTGCTCCCTGTGCCTGAGGTGCATGAAAGAATGTTTTGCTGAGAAAGGTAGAAGGCCCTCAGGTTGATGGTTGCTATGAAGTTAGAAACCTTTGTCCCGTTATCGGTGACTGTCTAGTTGTACAGAATGAGTATCCTTCTTCTTCTTCCTTTTACTTGAGCTGTAATTGAAGACAGACATTTTCTCATTCTGACAGTAACTCCTTACCTTAGTTCTCACTTGACATGTAGCTACAATAGTGTCTGTGCTTTTGGAAGGCAGGGCTGGGGCATGTCTGCAGCAGCTTGAGTGACATATTTTAGGGGCCATTCTGTATTTGTGAGGATGTGTGCATTCCTTTCATGCATGCCTAAGCCCTGATAACTTAGGGTCTTGCTCCCAAGCCATATTCATGTTGGTTAAATAGTTTAAAACCAGCAGTGTTTCCTGAGTAGGCAACATAACATTACTAAGAATGCTGAGCACTGGGTTCTTTCAGGCTTCATCATATACTCACTAGTTTCTAAACCCAGTTTCCCCATCTGAGAAAAGTGCCCAATTAAACCTACCTCATAGCATTGCCTTAATGTAAAATGAGAGTATATTTAAAACACCAGTGTCAAGGTACATAGTAGGTACTTTATAAATAGTACTGTAATTATTGTTTGGAGTCATTCCACTAACATAAAATAGCTATATCTTTTATCTTCTTGGAGAACAGGAGTTTTACTTTGACAGTCTTAAGTGATAAATGATGCTGATATGAATGTGGAATAGAATTTCTGGATTAATGCATCTCTGCTCTCAGGAAACTGTCTTGATTGAAAATAGAATAAAGAGATTGGCACTTGTCACATCAGCAAGCTTAAGATTACTTTGGTGTTCCTTACCTTTTCTTTTTTACTTTGGCTATTTAAAGTGCCCAGCCCTTAGTTATATCTAAATATATTTCACCTAATTGCATAACAAGGTAGAAAATTTATATTGTTTAGAAATGCATTTGGCAGCAGGTAGTAGAAAACCTAACTACAACATCTTAAACGGAGATGGGTGGCTGCTAGCTTTGGTTTAGGGCCTCAGCAATATTGGGTCCAATGTTTCTGTGATTCTCGTAGATTTCTCTCATCTTTTTTTCCCTTTGTGGTTGCAAAATGGCTACTGAATTCTAGACATCACATCTCCATTCAGGAAAGAAGAAGGAAAGACCCTACTGCCTGTCATTTATGCTAGTCTTCTTTGCCTAACCCAGTGGTCAGCAAACTCATTAGTCAGCAGAGCCAAATATCAACAGTAAAACGATTGAAATTTCTTTTGAGAGCCAAAATTTTATTTTATTTTATTTTTTTATTTTTTATTTTTTAAATATATTTTATTGATTTTTTACAGGGAGGAAGGGAGAGGGATAGAAAGTCAGAAACATCGATGAGAGAGAGACATCGATCAGCTGCCTCTTGCACGCCCCCTACTGGGGATGTGCCCGCAGCCAAGGTACATGCCCTTGACCGGAATCAAACCCGGGACCCGCAATCTGCAGTCCGACGCTCTATCCACTGAGCCAAACCAGTCAAATTTTAAAACTTAAACTTCTTCTAATGCCACTTATTCAAGATAGACTCTCCCAGGCCGTGGTATTTTGTGTAAGAGCCATACTCAAGGAGCCAAAGAGTCGCATGTGGCTCGTGAGCTGCAGTTTGCCGACCACTGGCCTAACCTGAGAATCATAGCTGCAAAGGAGATCAGTTATGATAGTCACCTGGATTTGGGCATATTGGCTCTATAATTAAATAAAGTACTATTTAAGCAACAGCAGGATGATGACTGTTGGGAAGACAAAAGTCATCTCCCACAATATTGTAGACCTCAGCTTAGTCTTTTAGAAAGCTGCCTTCTTAATTAGAAGAATTAAACACCAGGGAGAAACAATTGATGCTGATCCTTCTCATCCCTCTCCATGTGAATTGAACATGCTTAATGTAGTACTGCTCATTAGGTGCAGTGGACAAATAGGGAAGCATTTGAACCAGCCAGTTAGTTGCCTCCTCAGTCTCCATTCTTCATGACAGTTTTTCTTCCCTTGATTACATCCATCAAGATGATTGTAGTTTATGGTGGACATAATGGAGATGATGTTGGACCATGTTTTACTATGGTGAATGCCGACCTAAAGGTATCCAAGCAAGCATGAGCCTGTTACTCCTAATGCACCCTCTCAGAACCAGGTAAAGCCAACTGGTATGTTTTCCTAACACAGTCTACATTCATCAAGGCAGGAGCCTTATCCCTACTTCATCCAAACTGAGAGCTTATTTCCTATCTGCTTATTTATTCCCAAGACTCACTTAGAATGAGGGCCCTATAATGATTCCATTATTACCTAGATTAGTGAGCCATGGTTGAATAATTCTGTAATAATTTTGGAAACTAAATCTCTCCTGGAATCAGCATTCACAGGCCTCCATATGAAGTAGCTGCTTCCTTATCCCACTACTAGAGGCCTGCTGCAGGAAATTCATTCACGGGTAGGGTTCCTGGGCCTTGCTGGGGATCAGGGCCTATCGGGGGCCGTCCAGCTGCTGGCCAGGGCCTTCCTTCACTGGCTGCCAGCTGCCAGTTGGGGCCTTCCTTTATTCCACACTACCCCCTGGTGGTTAGTGCATATCATAGCAAGCGATCAAACTCCCAATCTCCTTGTCAAACTCCTGAGGGGACTATTTACATATTAGGCTTTTATATAGATGGATTGCCTTTGAAACAGAAACTTACAAGTTCACTCTCCTTTACCCAGTCATTTTTCAATGTGAAATAGGCATAACCATAACTTGAAGATATTTTTTAATCAGTATAGCTTTTTAATCACATGCATAAAATGATATGGAGTTACTTCTGCTTATCATGCAATTTGTTACTGACTTTTTATTTCCTGAATAAAAAGGGAAAAAAATCTATAGGCTTCCTATTCAAAGGCAGCCTACGCAGAATGGTAAATTTCATTTTATTATCATTTTTTTCTACTTTGCAAAGCCAGGAGTCAGAACCATGTAATCAGATTAATTCACATTTCTTTATGGTTCAAGCAGAGTGAAGCAGGGAATGGACAGCGCTAGGTCACATTGTGTTTGAAAGACCAGGACAATGTGGAATTTCTTGGCATGTTCAATTCTGATAAGTTCTTATATTAGAGCAGAGTATTTCAGAAGCCAAGACTTATAGTGATGGAGGCCTGTAAAAGATTTAAAGAACACTTACTGGTCTGCATGGTTTCTTTTTTTTTTTTCTAGTAAAAGTAAATTATTTGGCGATTTTAAAAAATAATTTGTCATGAAAAGAAAGATGGCTTTCACCAAGGTTCTTATGAAGTGGATGAAAAGTTTCTCTCCTGCTGCATGTAGTCTTTGAATCGTCTCAGACATCACCAACTCCCCATTGTGTGTGGGTGATAGAAGTGAAAGCAGTCCCCTAAGCTGAGAACCATGGGTCCTGGAACTGGTTTGGCCAGTAACTAGCCATTTAGCATTGATTTCCAGGAAGTCAACCTGAGAGAGCTCTTACTAATAAAACAATGGGGCTATTTGGCTTCTTCAGCTTCTAAAATCAGGGTGTTGCTCTCATTTGGAACTGTGCAGTTTTAAGGCAATCTAGAAATTCTTGGATTACTGTTCCGAGTCTAAGCAAATATTAACTATGGGCAAAGGAAGGTTGAATCTTCCATGAGCTGGTGTCTCCACCTTTCTTTTTCTCTTTCCCACAAGAGGACAGGACAGTTCCTAGAAAAACTGATTTTCTTTGGGTTGAATGGGCTCTAATTCCTTCCTGGTTCTTGCTGCCCCTCCATCTGGGATTTGGGGACATTGCCTTCTACCTTTCTTTGTTGTTCTGCCCAGAAATTAAGTGCTTTGGACTATCCTACCCCACCAATTTGGCCCTCATGCTTCAAAATGAAGTCCCCACTCATCTCAGCTTCTCCACTCTTTGAACACAGATACCAAAACTCAATTAGCTGCCAGATTATTTAATTAAAATGGTGGACATGAGATTGTCAAACGATGCTGGACTTTAGTAAGAGTATTTGCACTTCGAAAGAGCATCATGTACCCCTGAAAAGGATCTCCAGTCCGTGGACTAGGTGGAGGAAATAGAAATAACACCCTGTAAAATGCTTTGTCCTCTGCAAAAGGCTTTCACAGTAAGCATCCTATTTGCTGTACTCCTTATACCAGACACAGGCACTACTTAGTGCTCTTTTGCTGGAATTTTCTCAGTTTCCTTGTCACAGCTGATATTCAGAGAGGTGAAGCAAATACTGCTTGAGGATATCTGTCTAAAAAGTGAAAACACAAGAGCTCACACCAAAGTCTTCCTATCAGTGCTCTGGCTTCTGTGAGAACCACCTCTTCACAATCCCACCTGCTGGTCCTCATCTGCTTTCTCCCCATTGACTCAAGTGTACTGGGGCATGTTTAAGGGTTATGCTGACTTAGAAGATGACCACTAAGTGATACTGAGCTCAGCTGTATGGAAGCTTGGTTGGTCGATTGGTCGGTTATTTATTTATTTATTTGTTTGTTTGTTTGTTTGTTCATTTATTAGCTGTAAAATATTTACTACCAGCTGCTTTTTTAAAGTGGGATCAGCAAAGACAGGTGTTTGAGTGGCACGGAGGAGTGGGGATATTTTATACCATGACTTGTCACATTAAGTGCAGTCTACCTGGTGACAGTACTTAATGTGGAATAGTCAGGACCGTTCATTGGGGTGCTACAGAGCCACCATCTGGTTTGATGTGTTAGAAAATTGTGCTTAAACCACCAAATAATAAATAACAAGTCTTTGTTCTTCAAAGAATATTCTTCAGGCACTAAAGGACACGATCAAATAAAATGTAAAATCTTCTCCATTCTAATCTCTTTGGGGCTAGTTTTGAGTGTACAGTCTTCCAGACCAGGTTGTGTGCTATATAAATACATGTGTCCACACACACAGAGATATATGAAAGTATATGTTGTTATTAAAATAATGTATGTTTATATCATATTAATGAATATATATTAAATGAATCATAGATGTTAAAAAATCTTCTTTTGTTAATAAAAAGAGACTTACTTGATTCTTTTTAATGGATGCCTAAAATTCTACAGAATGGACTCACCAGAAATATTCACTCTTTTCCTATCGAAGGGCACTTAGATTGCCCTCAGTTCATCACGATATTAAACAGTCTTGCAAAAAGTATTATGACAGTATTTCTGTAGGCAATTTCAAAGAAATGAAATTGCAGTCTAAGAATGTGTGCCATTAAAATTTTAATAAGGGCCGCCCTATTGTCCTGTGAAACTGTCACCCCAAATTACTCTCCTACTAACAGTGTTGGAGTGGGTCCAGTTCCCCATACCTTCAACATTGGGGAATGAAGTCTGATTTTTCCAATTTTATAAACAAAAAAGGACTCTCATTTGAATTTATATTTCTCTGGTCATGTGAAGGTTGTACATCTTTTTAAAACATTTTATTTTTTATTTTTTTGGTAGTTGTATGTCCTCTGATGTGAAGGGCAAGTTCATATCTTTGTTCCAAATTTCTTTTGTAGTGTTTATTTTTTCTCTTAGTGGTAAGTAATCTTTTTCTGGTCTGTTTTTAGTCTTTTAATTTACTCTCTAGCATTTTTGTTTTGTTGTTATTGTTGCTCATATGTTTTTAATTTATGTGGTCCAATCCATTAGCCTTTTTTCTTATGGTTTGCAAACAGTGTGTCATATTTAAAGAAGACCTCTCCCTGCCAAGATTTTAGAGATATTATAAAATATTTCTTAGTACTTTTAAAGTTTTGTGTGCTTTTTCTTGTTTGTTTGTTGTTTGTTTGTGTGTGTGTTTCCTTTTGTTTAGTTGTTTAGAGTATAGATGCCTGATTCATATATGATTTTTACTGTGAAGCCCTAAACACTGAAACTTATTTTATTTTAGGAATGAAAATAAGATATAAAGTTATACCAGGAAACAAAATGGGCACTTTCCCTTTCCTCCAAAAACTGAACTGCATCTCCCTGGCTGAGCTGCTTCACTGAGGATGTCTCTAGAGCACAGCCCACTAACATGTGTAAAGCAGCCTGCATGCAGCCAGCAGAGCAGAGCTGTGCGGCCAGAGGGGCTGCCCCCAGTGCAGCCACGCAGCCTTGCTCCCAGTTTCCCCTGTTATGAATATCTTACAGCCACACTGCATCGCAAGCGGAGCTGTTCTCACAGCTGAGCTTACCACAATTGAGCTGTTTTTACTGAATAAAGTCTCCTTCTTCACAGCACCCTAAATTAGGGATTTCTGTTGGCTTTGAATCTGCGCCAAGACCAGATTCTGAGCCAGCAGAGAATCTGGGAAAGTATGGATTTTAGTTAATAATGAGTCACTGATAATGTTTTATTGTAACAAATGAGAGATGTTAATGTTACATATTCTTCACAGGGGAAACTAGGATTTAGGGGAACTCTGTACTAACTTTGCAATTTCATAAATCTGTATTTAAATAAGAATTTATTTTTAAATAACAAAATTTTGACCAAGAAAAAGGAAGAAGAAAAGCTGGTCTTTCCAAGAAGACACAGAGATGGCCCATGAGCATATCAGAAGATATTAGAAGATGTTCAACATCAGGAGCCATTAGGAGAATGCAAGTCAAACCACATGAGAAACGACTCGACCACTCACCCCCATTAGGATGGGTATTGCAAAAATAAAATAAAATATGAAAAAGTAAGATAATTAGTGTTAGTGAGGAGGCAGAGAAATTAGTACCTGGTGCATTATTGGTAAAAATGGTGCAGCTGCAGGGTAAACCAGTGTGGAGTTTCCTCAAAATAAAAAAGAGAGAAAGAGAGAGAGAGAGAAAAGGCAACCAAAATGAAATCCTATTGGGATTAAGATCTGAAGAAGCATTTAGGATGCAATTGGTGATCAGTATCACCCATAAGGTGATAGGTCTCTTAAAGAACTTTTCCCACCAAAATCTTAGGGATTATAAACTATCACATGCTCCTATTTTAAATTCATCAAGGTGTGTTTCAGGACTAGCCCACCAGGACTTAGTGACTAATGAGAGAAAACAAGTCATTTGAATCGGTTCCTTAGTAGACCCTGCAAAAGACCAGGCTTGATGTCTAAGAAGATACTTTCTAGAGCAAGCATCTTGAGATGGAGTACAGTATAGACTCATATATATGCTGGGTTACAGAATTTATGCCTTTTTTTCATTTGGAAGAGAATCCTGCCAGTGCCAGTAAGCAGATGCATTGTGGGTGACGAAGAATGGAAAGCCAGGAGCATTCATGGAAAGTGTGTTTAAATAATACAGTGCCCAAATGCTTAGGGAACATGCATAGATAATTGGCTTAGACTCTAAGCCTTAGAGGATTGCTTATAGAGGTCACGAGGCCAGGAAAAAATGCATGCAGAAGGAATTTATTCTTAGTACATTTTTCTTAAAAATATAGGAATCACATCTTGGTATCATTGAGAACACTGTGAACCAAAACCCTGGGATGTTAGTCCCTGCTCTGGATCCTATCAGTGGATTGATTTTCTCAAGGCAGTTAACCTCTCTGAGCCTCAGGCTCCCCACCTGTAAAATGAGAGATAATGACCACTTCCAAGGGTTGCTATAAAGAAAAAGCTAGTACACATAAAAAACACCTGAGTGACTAGGGAAATCCTGGGCAGCTGGAGAGATTATAAAATGTGCTGTGGTTGTGAAAATTTCTTGTTCTTCATTCTGATATAAGTGAAGTTTCTTTTGATGACAGCAAAATGTTTATCTTGACTTATTTTGCCCTGAAACATTATAGATACATTTAAAATTTCATTTTTATTCTTTACTTAATTTATTGGTGTGACATTGGTTCACAAAACCATACAGGTGTCAAGTGTAGAACTCCACAAAACAGCCTTTGAACACTGCATTGTGCATCCATTGCTTAAAGCAAAGTCTTTTTCTGTCCTTATTTATTTTAGCCCCCTTTGCCCACCTCCACCTCCACCACCCCCTTTTACTCTGGCTGTCACTGCACTGTTGTTTGTGTCTCTGTGTTGTGTGTGTGTGTGTGTGTGTGTGTGTGTGTGTGTGTGTGTGTGTTTTGCTTAGAAAGGAAGTTTGAATTGTATTTTTCACATTATGTAGGAGGGTGTGGTACGGTGGTGTGTTAAGCTTTCTAGGGCAAAGATCAAATTGTCTAGTTTTGTTTATCCTCCAGTTTCTAGCTCTCAAAGTGCTATGCACATAGAATATACTACATAGAAGTTTGGTGCTGATCATAGATTGTCATTGAGCTAAGCTCCAGATTTCCCTGCAATGTGGAGAATTGAGGTATCCATGTCCAGTCAGAATCTCATAAAGCTTCTGTATTGCTTCTGTACCAGCTCAAATTAAAATGCTGCACTTCCATATGGATTATCAAAAAGTCCCCCTACCTCTCATTTTGGGGAGATGAAAGGTGGTTTAGAGACAGGCACTAAGCATCCATCAGCCTTTGGCTGCATTCTCACCTACCTGCCACAGAGACCAGAGCTCACATTCCCAAAAGCAAGACCTTGGAGAACTCTATGGGAAGTGGATGTTGGCAAGCAGTTTCTGAATAGGCATTGTCTTTCTAGTTTTCAATCATCCTTAGGAGTTGTTTGCATCTAACGCAACCTTGAACAGTTAAAATTTTCAGCCAAGGAGCCCTTAGGATGCAAGGAATTGCTGGGGAGAAACTGCCTGTTGAGTAATTTGTTTTAACTTCAGCTTCTGCAAGTTGGGGGCCAAGTTAAATTTTTCTTGCAGAGCTTCAGTTGCTGGGCACCTATCTTTCTTTGTTTCTTGTCTCAGACAGTAAACAGAGGTTAATGATTGCACAAGCATCCAGTTCTTTTGTGATAGCCTGCAGCTTCATGCAAGGCATTCTGAACAGGTTGCATAAAGGACTGTTGAATGTAAAACAAGGAATAAAAATACCTTCTGCAATTTGAGTTTGTTAGCTTTCTTTCCAAGTGTTTGTGCGCCTTGAATCTTGACAGTTTCTTCAGTAATCAACTGTTGGGTAGGTTTGAAACTTGCACACTTGATGATAACTTACCTGTGCTTAAAATTTCAGCCTCATTTTGAACAGATTTTTCAGTTAATAGAAATGGGGGCATATTCTTAAAGTCAAACATTAAACTGCCTTTGTACATTTAATGTTTTTCAAAGAAGGTTGCAAAGCCTTATCATGAGAAGAAGACTAAGAGACAGGCCTAATAGCAGTTATGGTGTAGTGGAAAGAAAACTGAAGGATAAAGTGGAAGACCTAATTTTTCTCCTAGAGACCATTTAAGACCTTCTTTTGTCCCGCACATGGAAAGATGATGTATGTTCCATACGTAAATTGAAACAAAGTGCTATTTTTTTTTTTAAAAAAAAGTCATCAGACTCTATGTTGAAATTAAAATATTGTATTTCTTTGGCCTATGAAGTGGCAACAGGGCGTTACCAGCGACTAGACCTTAGTTCAGCGCTTAGGAGAAAGAAAGCAAAGGAACACACTTGAAGGAAGAAGGCAGTTTTGGCTCTAGAGAGAGCAAGCATGTTGGATCCTCCTCCTGAGGATTTTTAGGGAGGGGATTTTATGGGAGATCCTAGGAGAGGCCCTCAGTAGAACATACATCAGCTTTCTTTGTGTGTCCTTTCAGGGTTATGGCCTCCACTGATTGGCTGGCACTAGGTTAGAGGATCATTAGTGTAAGGTTCAGGTGTAGGAAATGGGAGTCTGAGACCAAGACATGTTAAAAGAGGAAGTTTATTCCACACTAAGGAGCGAGATAGAAAAACCAGGATTCGTGGAGGAGGAGAAGGAGAAGGACCCGCTGGGCTATCTTGCAGACTGGTATACATGTGCAGAGGTGAACATGCCATTTGAGCGGAGGAGAAAGAAGGGGTAGAGTCCAGGGAGGAATGGGAAGGAGTGGGGCCCAGGAGCACTCACGCTTGCTTATTGGTGGTTGAATATCTCCACGTGCTGAATGGTGATTGAATGACACAGGTTACATCATACTCTGTCCACCAGTTGGGGGAAGGGAGGATCTATCAATTATTTGTCAAAGTGGGTCATGATGGCGGCCATGGTGCCACCCTGCCTGGCCTTGCTGCTTTTCTGGGCCTGGAGCCGAAGCATAAGTGAGGTCTAGATCAACAGTCGCCAACCTTTTGGATTTCACGGACCAAGGCGACCACTGGTCTAGATGTTCTCTAGTTTGACCAAAATTCTGTCTCTGTGGTCAACAGGTCTGAATCTTTGTTCTAAAGATTATTTGATGTGGGTCAACACCTCCTGTCCTAGGGCTTAATGCTTAAGGGAGTGGGCTTGCAAGGGCTTGTATAGGAGTCTGATGAGGCTTTTCTCTGGCCCCCTTGTTTCTCCTCTAAGGGGGTCTAACACATGAATAGCTACATACACTGAGAGTAAAGGTCAGGGGAGGCCCTGAGCTGTATGACCAGTGATCTGAAAGGTCAGGGGGTCTAAACCACATGACCAGTGATGTGCTAGGGGAAGAAAGGTCAGTGTGGGGGCAGGTCCTTGTTTTCCCCTTGCTAGGTACATAAGATCCTTCTGTACCTGGCCTATTGTCCTTGCTCTGTTCGTACCTGTATACCTACTACATGTCTAGATTGGATGATTGTAGAGTTTGGCATGAAATCATGGAAGCTGCCCTCCCCTCCATTCTCCTTTTCGAAATCTTAACAATTGTTAGTCTGCCTATTGGGGGACCTAGCACAGCTGGCTTGTCTGTCTTCCCCTCTGGCTTTGACTCTGAGCCAGATATTTTCTCTCTCATCCTTGGCCTCTTCATCAGTACAACGACAGGCATTTCTGCATTAAATTTCAAGGCACTTTCGAATTCATAATAACTCCAGGAGTTAAGTGAGGAGGTGGGAGGTAGAGAGTTGAAATGTTTTGCTCAGGGTCTCAAGGCAAGCAGGAGTGCAACTCAAATGTTCACTTTCCGAATCCAATTTCTTTTGGCTCCACTGCATGGCTGAGGTTTAAAAGCAGCAATTTTTAATCGGTGCTCTGCAAGAATTTTTAAAACATGCAGTACCTGACTGTTTAGTGAGGGGCACTGACCTCTTTCCCCTTAGATTGTCAAATAAAAAAAATGACAACAGCCAACAAAACAATAGCTGTCTGGTGTGAATGAATCAAAATTATATTTTCTTTTTGTCAGATTGGCAACAAATATAACACATTTTTTGTGTGCCGCAGCATTTTAGTAATTAGTCTATGTGTGCTGTAAGATGAAAAAGGTTGAAAATCTCTTATAAACTGTAAGGACATGACCTTGGGCAATGGACAAAAATATGCAATTACCTAGAGTATTTTATTGCTTCCTTCTTATTTATTTGAGTAAATATTCATTTGAATGTTGCCATTATGCCTTCAAAATGTGTAATTGCTTTATTATTGAAACATTAGCACTTTGGAAGGAAAAGCTTTAAATATCTGATAAACGTAGTAAATATGGAATAATATAAAGTATTTTAATGAGTTTTCATTGACTTTAGTTTGCAAATTATGGTAATGAGGTGAAGAAAGGGATTTCTTATGAAACTGACAGGATGTGTGTGTACGTAAAATGTCTATAACTGCATTTACAGCTTTTCAAATGTTATTATCAAATGCTAGACACAGTTGTGTAAATAAATGTTAAGAAAATAAAACCTGTAATAAAATACTTTATCATGTCAAATAAAATGTATACTTAGCCGTGCTGTTGGAAGTAAGATTTCTGCCTATCTCTAGAGGTAGTAGATCAAGAGTAATTTAAAAATATTTAGCACTCCTATGGCACAGTTCAACATTATCTGTGTGTGGTGAATGGTTAATGGAATGCAGTGCACATAAGGTATATTTTCCTTCTTCCTTTTTTTGTAAATGAGAGTTCCATCTAAACCTCTCTAAGATATTAAAAGTCCTTCTCTGATCTGAATAAATATTTTCTCTTCAGGCAGGTCATATATCATCGTTTGTTTAACAAAATAAAGGCTTGTGGCAAAGGCACTGGAAGTGCACATAAGGGTGAAAGAGCGCTGGACTTAGCCTTCCAGGGCAGGTGCGGGTGTTATTTCAGCAGTAAACCCTCCTTATAACCCTCCTTATTAAAGCATTGTCCCAGGGCTGCAGGAGCAGCTGATGTTCTTTCAAAGCAAAGTGGCTGTAAAACCCCATTCCAAACTCTTTGCCTTGATCTCAGACTGAGGTACTCCAGGAGTGAGATACTCATTCTCTTGTCTTTGGCTTTGTGAAATCCATAATACAATGATACCTAACATGAATCAAAAAGTGAATTTGAACTTTGCTTTAAAAATATGGAGTTTTGTAATATAATTTTTGTTACTCGATCATTGTTGAATAAAGGTAGTATTGACATGTAATGAAATTATGCATTGGACAATAATGTGTATATATAAGATACTAAAGCTGAGATGAGTTAACTTGACTAAGGGCCATTATGTATTCTTAAGATAGCCTTCTCCTAGCTTAGTGTTCCTTATTAGACCTCTCGGCCTCTTTCCTGTTCCCTCCATTATATCCCACACATGTTAGCTGTAGAGCTGTAATTTCTGAAGCAGCTCTTGGAGGTGGGAACAGGTTCAAGAATCTCCTCTATGTTCAAGTTCATGGTCTTCAGCTTGATAGTTAAGGGTTGGTGGGCCACCTCTGTAGCTTTATTTACCTTTTTCTCCAACTTGTTCTCTTGCTTTCCCCAGTCCAGCTACACTGGATCACTGGTTCTTTTAGTGGCCTTCCATTTTTTACTTTCTTTGCTTCCTCTAGAGTTGGGATCCAAAAGATTTCACTCAATCATTAGCATTCTTTCCACCTACCTTGGAAAAGAGTATAATGCTGGGCTAGCTGAAAGCCTGGGCACTGACATTATAGAATAGGGGTCAAGCTCCTATTCCAGTAAAGCAGCAGACATTGGCGGCCTGTGACCAGGAGGTAAGAGGAGTCCATGCTCTGTGTTTGGCAGTCACTCTGCACATCTCCTCCTCCTCTTTTCTATAAATAGTGTGGGGCAAAAGTAGGTTTTCAGTTGTTCATATGGAAAATAGTATGATTGTTAATAAATAATAATTTAAGAATAATATAAATAATAATATAAGAATGTGTGTTTTATGTACTCACAATTGTAAGTCTACTTTTGCCCAAACACACCCAACTTGAAATTGTAGCTCTATCATATATGCATGAGAACATGGGCAAGAACGTTTCAGCCTCCAAAACTCAAATGGACATAATGACACCTCATGAATTTATTGTGAGAATTATATATGTGAGGCATATAAGATAAAAATTCCTGGCATTCAGTAGGTTCTTGGTAAAATATTATGAAACACCTCCTGAGCCGTGGATGGTCTCTGTTTTCGTGTCCCACCCAGCAATTAAGCCTCCCCTCTCATAACCCTTTGGATCTTTACCTGATGGTATTGCCATATTCTCTCAGCATTTCCATTTCCTTAAGCTCCTTGAAGTTTATCTCTGCTAGGTATTTTTCACAAATGGTTTTGCATTGAGTTGCTGAACTAGTGTACTTAGTAACACTAGAGTTTAAATTGATTTCACCATAAAATAAATGGGTCTTTTAGATAATGAATGGTTTCTAGGTCATGCCAAAAGCTCAAGCATCATATTTTTATAGTGTAATAAATGAAATCATGCTGAAAATGAACAGAGTTGAAGGCCAGATCCTTCAATTGTAAATAGCTGGGAGGACAGAAGAGGTCAAATAGCTGAGTGAAGGTCATTTGACATGGAAACATGTCCAGGGTATTTGGACTTAGGCACTGGTTTCATCCGCACCCTTTGTAAAGTTACTAGTATTTATTGAACTAGTGATTACTCTGTGTTTTAGATTCTCATTAAATTAGCAATGCTAACTTGCTAGTAATCATAGCAACTGACTTACTCAAATCACTAACATTATAGAATAGGAGTCAAGCTCCTATTCCAGTAAAGCAGCAGACATTGGTGGCCTGTGACCAGGAGGTCAGAGGAGTCCATGCTCTGTGTTTGGCAGTCACTCTGCACATCTCCTCCTCCTCTTTTCTATAAATAGTGTGGGGCAAAAGTAGGTTTTTAATTGTTCATATGGAAAATAGTATAATTGTTAATAAATAATAATTTAAGAATAATATAAATAATAACATAAGAATGTGTGTTTTATGTACTCACAACTGTAAGCCTACTTTTGCCCTACCCTAGTGGTCGGCAAACTGCAGCTTGCGAGCTACATGTGGCTCTTTGGCTCCTTGAGTTTGGCTCTTCCACAAAATTCCACAGCCTGGGTGAGTCTATTTTGAAGAAGTGGTGTTAGGAGAAGTTTATGTTCAAAAAATGTGGCTCTCAAAAGAAATTTCAATCGTTGTACTGTTGATATTTGGCTCTGTTGACTAATGAGTTTGCCGACCACTGCCCTACCCTATATGTGTGTTTTCTCTCTGAATGCCCTTATCTGGTGGGGATTTTGGAGCACCAACTCCTGGAACCTAATCAGAATTCTCTAGATTCTCATCTTGAAGCATCAGAGATAGGAAAAACCGGAAAGTTTTTTTAAACCTTTAATGATGTTTAAATTACCATCCTCTCTATATATTACAAATACCTTTTAATTTAAACTTATTTTATTTCTCCATTAAAGTAGCGGCAAGACATATAGAGCTACTACCCTCCGCAGAGCAATCTATTTAATCAAGACCCTCCCTTCATTCTCCTACCTGCCCTCCAAAAGAGCTAAAGGGGAGAAAACAATTTTTCATTTTGTTTCCAGTTAAGTAGATTACAATTGGTAAGGGATTGAAGGTGAATATTTAATTAGGAAGCAAAGAAATTGACCAGTATTTTTTCTATATTTACATATTGCATTTTCTTCTAATTTATAGTGATGTCATAAAAAATGGAAGTAATAGTCCTGGCCAGGTAGATCAATTGGCTAAAAATCATCCCATATGCCTAGATTGTTGGTTTGCTCCCTGGTCAGTGCACATAGATGAATCAACCAATGAATGCATAAATAAGTGAAGCAAAATTGATGTGTTTTTCCCTCCTCTCTCTTAAATCAAGATATTTAGTCTTAAAAGGAGAAAGGACTTCAATAACTGAAAGGGAGTAACACCATTACATTTGGTAATTTTTTGAAAAATATCTTACTACTAATACCTTATGGCTTTTGTCAGGATCCACTTTACTCAGGATTTATTTTACACCCCCACATACAAGGGTAATCTGTGGGCTATGATTTTCTTTCTGTCTTCATTTTTTAATTTCAATCATCTATATAGAGGGATTTCAGAGAGTGCCATTGATAAAGGAGTCAGGAGGGTGCACACTCCGTGCCAATAATGCCATTCATTTCTAGCTTAGAATTCTTTCCCTGGCAGTGTATGAAAACATCACCTTGAGGAGCAAAGATAGCTGCTTCAATTATGGGAAAACTTTGGAACAGCCTCAGGCCAGCATTTGTGAAACCTGTTCAGAGCTCCTCTCTTCTGTGTGAAGAGCTGACTCAGATAAGAATTGTTCACAATTAAATTAGGCTTATGTGAGGGAATGACAAGCTGGAGGCACTGCCGTGTGTTCGCCATTGATTGGTCCTGTGGGAATCCTTATCCTGGTGGGGCTGTGTGCCAGGATCTTGATGAACTCTGCATATATTAGAAAGGAGAAGGGATCACCTGTTAAGAGATGATGCCACAGTGGGAACATTAGAGACAAAGTCATCTTGTCATCTGACTATGTTGAATATCCCTAGGAGTTCCCTTTGACCATCTCCTCCCATCCTGTGCTTTGAACGCATCTTTTGTTGATCTATAAGGGAAACCTATTTCCGTATTTTGCTAAAAATTGGAATAATTCCCCCAATGTCTCTCTGTCTCTCCACTCAGACACTGAACATATGCAAAACTCCCAAATGAATTGAAATGGAAGGTTTTCCTCCTTTGACTTTTTAATTTAAGTGGTTGATTAAGGTTTCATTGACAGGCTGAGGAGTTTTGCAGTCCATGGGATGATGGACAGAAGCTGATGTTTTAGAGTTATTGTGTCCTCCCTTGGGTTTGAGTGAGGGGATTGTTTGCAATTACATAGTCTGCAGTAACAACTCCCCTCCCACCCCCCCCCGCTTCCAAAAAACATCAGATTGCTGAAAAATCTCAAATATTCTGCATTATAAGTCAGCATATAAATCTCATGTAAAAACATAAAAGCACTGGCCTTGAAGGAATATTTTAGACTTTTAAAATTGTGATAAAAACATGGAACATAAAATTTATCATTTCATCTATATTTAAGTGTATAGTTCAGTAGCATACTATCTAATAAAGAGCAATATGCAAATTGGCAATAACTCTACTACACCCACAAGCCACACCCACCAGCCAATCAGAAGCGAGTGTGCAAATTAACCCAACCAAGGTGGTTGTGGCCTTCACTTAAGGCTACAAAATTTCAATTATAGAAGATAAATACATCCCAGATTCCAGGGCCTCTGCTTGGGTCGGCACCAGGGGCCCCTCACCAAGGCTGCCCCATGCCCCAAGGGAACCCCCACTCTGATCTGGGACACCCTTCAGGGCAAACCAGCCAGCCCCCACCCATGCACCAGGCCTCTATCCTATGTAATAAAATAATAATATTCAAATTGACCATCACTCCAACACAAAAGATGGCTGCCCCCATATGGTCAAAGATGACTGCCTCCATGTGGACACAAGATGGGTGCCATAAGACGGCCAGCAGGGGAAGGCAGTTGGGAGGAACCAGGTCTGCCAGGGAGGGCAGTTGGGGGGACCAGTATGGCAGAGGAGGGAAGTTGGGGGAGACCGGGCCTGCAGGGAAAGGCAGTTTAGGGGGGACCCAGGCCTGCAGAGGAGAGCAGTTGGAAAGGACCAGTCCTGCAGGGCATGGCAGTTGGGGTGACCAGGCCTGCAGAGGAGGACATTTTGGGGTGACCAGGCCTGCAGGGGAGGGTAGTTAGGGGCAAACAGGCTATCAGGGGAGCAGTTACTCATCAATCAGGCTGGCAGTGGAGTGGTTAGGGGTTTATCAGGCTGGAAAGCAGAAGCGGTTAGGGGCAATCAGGAAGCAGGCAGGTGAGTAGTTGGGAGCCAGCAGCCCTTGATTGTGAGAGGGATGCTGGACTGCCTGTTTAGGCCCGGTCCCAGTAGGATCTGGCCTAAACAGGCAGTTGTACATCCCTTGAGGGGTCCCAGATTGGAGAGGGTACAGGCTGGGCTGAGGAACCCTCCCCCGCTTCGCCCCCCACATCAATTTTGTGCACTGGGCCTCTAGTTAAATATGTTTACATTATTTTCAACTGTAAGCTAATGGTTTTTAGGTGGTCCTGGAGAGAATCAAGTGGACACAGTTTTCAAGTGGGACTTTAATATAAATTGTGAACATGTAAAAAAATTGGGACTTATATTAAAGTGTAATCAATGGAGAAGGAGAAGAAGCTAGAGCATAAAGGTCATTCCAAAATCCCCCAAAACCCCCTAGTCAAATAGACACAGTAAAGCACAATGTTTCAAAAGTAGATTGCTATGTGTTGAACCATCTGAGGATATATATAATCTGTATATGAACTATGAAGGGCAAAATTACATTAATAATGTATTCATCTTTTTAAACTTTTACTTAGTGGAAAGATCAGCATTATAATGCTGTAGCACAACTGAATTTTTTAAAAAAATCAAATAACCAGTAACTATTTGATTGCAAAACCAAGCAATCTTAAACTATCAAATAATAGTTTTTTTACTATCTCCTGTAACATGTTAAATTCAAGTGTGGGAGAGATTGGGTCATGAAGTCTATGGCTTTCATCTGAGATTCTGTGAGATGATGGTCAATAAGCATTATCTTTGTACTTCTAGAACGTTATTTTAAATTATACTAGTAGTGTAACCGTGTGGCTTTAGTCTGGAGTTTTGGTTTGCATCCTGGCCCTGACATCAGCAAGCCTGTGTGACGACTGCTGACTTTCTGGCACCATCATTTCAACTCCAGGGCAAAGATGCTGAACTAAAATCCTCAGAAATTCCTTCCCCTTAACCTCCCTAATTCCGGAATCACCAGTCTTCAAATTGTCTTAAACAACAGAGCAATGCACAAGGTCAGGCAATGTGGTCAGCACTCATTCTGTATTAGCTGTTATTATCATTCCCTGATTCCGCTAACACTTATAAATAACTAGTTGATTTTGAAGAATATATGTGAGGCAGAGGATAGCTGCTGCCAAGAGTTCTGGTTAAGGATGTTTAATCACTATTCACTAATCAAATCATTTTTTTTCTTTCTCCTAAAAACACATAATTATTGGCAGGATGGTATTGTAACCCATGTGAGGTGAGAACTAACATCTTTCTTTTTGATGTGGAAGATAAAAGTTCTTGAAAACAGTCATGTATCCTAGTGGAATCATGAAGCTCAGAATATGAGCTACTTGGTTATATAGACTTTACTCTTGCTAAATTCTTTATTAGTAATATTCACTCTTCGTTTACCAATGAGACATGGACATGGAAAAGCAAGCTTCTGGGCTTACATTTGTTATGGTGTAATGAAATTTGCTCATCACGGTCAAATCACTAAGCCATGTTAAACACAACAATAGAAATCTGTTCTAAAGGAAAATTCAGATCTGAGCCACCTATGTGGAATGGTGTGGTAAAGGTTAAACAAACCTTCTCTCTCTCCAGTGGGACTTTAAAATAAATTTCATCTGAATTCTTGTCAGCTTCCCTCTACAGCTGTCCCTAAACATCTGCTGGGGATGCTCAGAAGTGCTGCTCTCCCCCTTCACAGTTTACATATGCTTGTGTAAACTATTTATTTGTAGTACATAATTAGTGGCAAAGTGTATAGTACTTGGTTTTTAACTACATGTACTCACGGGTGGACTAGAAGAAAACTCAGTTTAAGTACATGGAATGAGTGTCCTTGGTTTAAGTCTTGTCAGAGTAACAACCCATTTACTTTCCAGCAGCTGTTGCTATTAAAGAGTGTTTGCAAATCTGTTTCTGTTCTTGTAGCTTGAGTTTGGATTGTGGGAGGAGTTGTGCTTGGTCTCTCAATCCAGGGCAGGGTTTGGTAGTGCTGTTTTGTATACTATGCTGCAGAGTAAAACGATTCCTCAAAATCATGGAAAAGTGAGGCCAGTCAAATGCTTAGGAGGCTGTGATCTTAGTCATGCAGAGAAAATGATGTAAACTTTCAGAAAGGTGGCTCTCTATTGACCTAGAAATATCAATCTTTCAGGGTCTTGATTATGTTGGTAGAATAATAGCTCTGTAAAGAGTGAGATCCCAGTCAGGTTGGTGCAGAACTGGAGCACATTAGTCCTTGGGAGCAAATGGAGATTCTGGCTGTCAGGGTGACTGATGGTCTTGCCATACATGAATTCTTCATGGAGAAGTCAGGCCAAATGGTTCTACCTCTGAGAGCTGACAGTACCTTCATTCTCCGTGTGGGCAGGGAGCTGAGAAGCCAATCAGGTTTACACTTGGAGAGTAGAAGCCCAGAGGAGGGAAACCGGTTCTTAGCGTCAGGGCCCAGACCTGATCTCCAGGCGTTATCCTTAGAACATCTCAGTGGCACTGGAAGAGTTCCATGCAGGTCCACAATGAACTGTTCTTAGGAATTGTGTGTTTTTTCTGTATACTTGGATTTATCCTTCTCAATATGATTGCCCTAGTTCCTCTAAGCCAGTTGTGACCTCCACATTATTGACATTTTACATAAGATATTGCTTTGTTTAGGAGGCTGTCCTGTGCCTTGGAGAATATTTAGCAGCATCACTGGCCTGTACCCACTAGACCTCAGTAGCGCTTCTCTCATTGTGACATTGAACGATGTCTGTAGGCACTGCCAAATGTCACCTGGGGACAAAATAGTCTCTAAGTGAGAACCAGTACTCTAATCCTATAGAGGATTTATAAGTCATTTGTATTTTATCCAACAACAAATATTTATTGAGCACTTACTATATGCCAAGCAGTATGTTTAGTACGGGCAACAATGGTGGCCAATAGAGATCGTACCTTCCTTCATATAATTTACAGTCAAGTTGGGATAACATATACCAATCAAAGAGTCTGACTGAAATGTCACTAAAATGGTAATAAATGTCATGAAGGAAACACTCTAGAGTGTCTGAGAACACATAATGAGGGCCCACAGGTGGTCTCAGGGATCAGAGAATGGTGCTGTGTTTCTGATAAGGGGAATCAGGAATGAGAAGAGAGTTGAACTTAGGGGCAGCAGCATAGGCAAAGCACCTGAAGCAGGAGGTGATCTGCCAAGAAACAGAAAGAAAAAAAGACAGATGTGGCTGGAACTCACAGTTGTTAGAGTCCAGAAAAGAAGTCAGGGCCTGATTTTGGCTGGTCTGTCTCAGCCATGTTGGCAATTTCGGTCTCTCTTATCCTGAAAGCATAGGGAAGGTTTTGAAGTGTTTTATTTAGCAGGAGCAGGATTTGCTCAGGTTTTAAGTTTGTGACTGGCTGGTGTAGCAGGAATGCTATGGAGAGGGTGAGGGTGATGTGTCTGGCTGGTCAGGGTTGAAGTTGTAGGGTACAGTCCTCTTTTACACAAGGGGCCAGCATCTGGCTCCGAGTGGCAGCCTCATTTTTTTCATCAGCAGTGTGTGAATTTGATTTCTTCTTTCTCCAAAGCCTGGGGTGTGTACTCATTGAACTCTCATGCTTTCATCTGCTTTTTGAACTACTACATTTAAGTGTTTTCTCACTTCTGGCTTTCAGTTTCAGAAATGATGCCAGCCAGAGTCCCAAGAAGGAGGGTGAGGGAGAGTCCCAGGGAGCCACTCATTAAGCACATGGCCACGTGGGCCCTAATTCCTCCAGTGTTGCCATGTGCAGTAGGATTCACAGAGATGCAGTGAGATTCCCATCTCTATGAGCTCAAGTGCTTAATAATCACTCTTCAAAGACAGAATCCGCCCTTGGCCTTTGGCCTCCACACTGGGCCATTGCCTCTGGGGGGCAAAATTCTTGTCAAGTCATCGCTGAGGTGCTGAGTGTTCTCTGTCCTAGTCCATTTCTGGTGGCTTTCGGATAGTAACCCTGTCCTGGACCTAGTATGTTAGGCTAAGGTTGTTTATGTTGAAAATTGCTAATACTTCCTTGGTAGGTTCTTTGACAGTTCCTTCAGCTTGGGTCTATAGAAATGTTTAAAAATGTCTTGCCCCTCTAAGAAGACATACTGCCATAAGTGAACACAAGGACCCCACTGACGGATGGTTCTGTAGCCCTGAGTGTTTTAGATGAGATGGAGTGTGGCTGGTGCTCACTTGTCCTCATTGACCTGGTCTTAGGAAGACTGTGGATGGTCCCATGTGGGCTCGAAACCTGTGACCTGGTCTCATTAGAACTGAGCACTAACCCAGGCGACATGGGCATAAATCCATCAATCAATAATAAGCAATCTTAATGAATAGTGCAGGAGAGCTGAAGGAACCAAGTTTGCATGTTTGCCTTGTTTGCTGACACGGTTGTCAGTGATGGCAGTGCCAGGGGAGGTGACTGACAGGTTTTCTGGATTGTCAGCAAACTGATAGACTGCATTTCTTGACCCACATGCAAGCAGTCTTAAATCTTGGCAACTTTTATCTTTCCTATTCCTAAATAATCTTTGTCTCATTCTCTATTATAAGATTAACCTTTCTCCATAATATATTCTTCTTCCACATGTAAGCTGTTTTGTCATCCCTTCTCCTTTCGGATGTATTGTGATTGTTGACTGAGGCACCTTTTGGAATCTCACTGATTTCCTGACATACCATTCCTTTATTTCTTGCACAAATATTCTTTTTTCCCCCATCGGCATTAACCATTTCCCCATCCTTCATTAGGTGAACATAGAGTATTACTCTGTTGTGTTGAGTGTATAACTCCTTTCTCATTTGGTTTTCTCAGCAGTTCTAGACTGGGCATCTAACATGTGCAGGCTCAGTGTAACATTTGGTCAAGGAGACAGGCAATGCCAGGACTGCCCTATGGAGCCAGTGGTCTGCTTTATCCACAGTAAGACCTGGTCCCAGGAGTTACCTGGGAAAAATTGGGGATCGAATCCTCTTCTCCCAGAAGTCCTCTACAAACTTCAGTACGTTTTCTCATTTCTCACATTTTTCTTTGGTGGTTCGGTTCTTTCAGAAAAGGGAAACCTGATATGTTCTTCATCTCCTTTAGGTTCTAGAGCTCTGTGTACTCCTGAGCCCTCCATGGATGCTCACTTTCCTCTTGTCCTAACATTGCCATCGCTTATCACATCAGGAAAAGAGTGCACTGTGGGAAGCTGCACTAATCTGCTTTCCTGATCCCTGATTTTACCATACAGAATACTTCTTTTCTTGAAGGAGGCTCCTTTATAAAGGAGAAGGACAATCAAAATGGCTAAAAGGACTTTAACTTTGGAAACTGGACAGAGCGCAGGGCCCCAACCCAGCAGTCAGTGTGTCTTCTGTCGGAGTGCAGCAAGCAGAAAGCTCAAGGGCACTGTCTCGGTCAACCATATTGTGCCCCTAACTATTGGAATGGACACATCATTAAAGACATTGGTTCTGTTGGAAACTATTCAGGTTCTTCTTTTTTGTTAAATTTTTTTCAGGAAGTTATATCACAGTAAATACAGTTACTTGGAAATGGGTTTTCTTGTTTTGTTTTTTAAATCTTGAGCATAAGTGTATCCTAGTGTATTTATCCTTTGGTTTCTGTCAGTGAGGCCCCCAGAGAAAAATTGAATTATGCATTTCTTTGGAACGTTTTCTCAGATAGCCGAGCATAAGAGCAAATTATGTCCTCTCCATACATTTTTTTTTCTCACCTCATGATGAATTTGTTTCTCCAGAGAGAGAAGTGCTTTTTAAAAGGCTTGAACAACATGCTAATCTTTCCTTCTGATAGCCCCTGGTTGAATTAGCCCTGAATTCAAAGCATTTGCTGACGAAATGATACTTGACATTAACCAGTGTTGTATGGAAATATTTCTAGCACCTCGGGAGAAAGTAAAGGAGGGTATTCATAACACTACCACTGTGTGGCTAGTTCTTCCATTGAACCTCCTTGAATTACACTGGCTTCATGCTGACTGACTTTTCTCCTGAGAGACCACTTTTGAACAACAGATAGATCTGCACCACTGGACAAAGTTAGAATTTACAGGGTTATTACCATGAAAAGGGGTGGGGTCACGTAAAGGTCCACTTGGCTGGTTGGAATTCTTTTTCCTCCTTCGGAGTGACAAGAGGTGGTATCTTGCTTGTAAATGAAATACTTTTCTCACTTCAAAATGCATGCTTAGACTTCGGGCTCAAGGAGATAAGCTGAATTTTCCAGAGAAGAGTGAAATCTGAATTTGGCTTTAGGTTTTGCATCGCAGAGTATGGTTGACTTGGCCCCCTGATTCTGGCCTTGACTATATAAAAATAGATTAAAACACTGTGAGGATATATGGATGATTAATCAACATTAATACGTTTCTTCCCCCATGCCAGTCTTTGTAGCACATGGAACTGTGCCAATTCTTTACTTGCTTGTTTTTATGTGAGAAGAAAATAGCACAGCAAACTATGGAGCAGCCATCTCATTCTTCAATTGAGGCATAGAGATGTGTTTATATGACAAGTATTGAAGCAATTTCCTCATGAATAACTCTTGGCTTACTTGGAATGAGAATTTATACCCTGTGATATGGTGTAGGAGAAAGAATAATGAACTAGTCTCAAGAATCCTGAATTACACTCACATCCAAAGCTTTCCAGGCAACTGTGTGAACTGTCTGAGGCGCAGTATTTCCCAGCTGTATTTCACAAAATATGCTGTCTTCCCCTGAAAGTGGCTATGTATGCTGGGGCTGTGAGGAGTGGGGAGAGAGATTCATGATCAAATAGATTTTAGAAATTGTCCATATTATATCCCTTGGAATCACAATGTACTTAGTATGTTTGTACATGGAACAAGTGCTAGGTCCCAGGAAACTTTACTGCTATTAGTAGAAATAGGCAATAAATATAGACCGAGCTTTCATTAGGAAATACCAAAGTAGGGTAAATGGTTAGTGATGACTAAGGATAGGAAATGGGGAACATTTGAAGCATACTAAAGTCTCCAAGAAATTATACATTATGTGACCTGCTTATGTTTGTTTAACCAGTGTTTCCTAAAATGTTATTATTTTAATTGTGTACCTATTCACATCCTCATAAAATAATGTACCATGGAACTGGCAAATCACGTGTTAAGGGAAATGGTTGACTATTTCTTCAGGGTCTCTAGGTATTTCACTTATAATTCCTGATTTGCCTGAGGCTCACTTTCATCTTCTCCTTAAATCGTGTTGTGGAATTTAGGTCTATGCTGATTAGGCAAGTTTTACTCAATAAAAATTGATTGAGATTTGGTCTTTCAAGGGTACTACAAGAAGACATAAGGGGACTTACTAAAGAATATGTAATTTAAAAGCATACATAATGAACTTCAATACAAGTAAGAAAGTGCTATCAGAGAGGTACATGTAGGTAAAAGCCAGACAAAGTTTCAAGCCAGGGTTCTGAGGAATCTCATTCCAGGACCAGCATCCCTTGGGGACTTGTCGCAATTGTAAATTTTTGACCC
This sequence comes from Antrozous pallidus, assembly GCA_027563665.1. Taxonomy (NCBI): domain Eukaryota; kingdom Metazoa; phylum Chordata; class Mammalia; order Chiroptera; family Vespertilionidae; genus Antrozous; species Antrozous pallidus. The sequence continues at coordinate 61,816,130 of CM050520.1, forward strand.
CATCCCAGACCATCAGATCCAGAAACTGTGGGGTGAAGCCCAGCAATTGTGAAGCCCACCGTGACTCTGATTCTTGGGAACATTTGAGAATCAGAATTAGAAGTGGAGTTCACACTTGGATGGGGAATCCCAGGGATTGTTTCATAGGAGAGGTGGCATTTTTCATCTTAGAAGATGAGTAAAACTTGTGAGCAGTAGAACAATAGAACTGTATTCATTTTTTGTTGTTGTTAATCCTCACCCTAGGATATTTTTTCCCACTGATTTTTAGAGAGAGTGGAAGGGAGGGAGGCAGGAAGGGTGGAAGAGAGAATCAGAGAAAGAAACATCAATGGGAGAGAGACCCATCAATTGGTTGCCTCCTGCATGAACCCTGATCAAGACTAGAGATGAAACTTGCAACCCAGGTATGTGCCCTTGATTGGGAATGGAACCTATGACCCTTCGGTATGTGGGCTGACACTCTAACCACCTAGCAACACGGGCCTGGGTTAGACTTATAGTCTTACAGAAGGCAATAGCAATATGAGTCAGAAATCACAGTAGAGATCTGAGGGCCCAACTTTAGCCTTTTTTTTTTTAAAGCAAGCTATGTGACTTTGTCCAAATCACTTAATCTCTCTCAATCTGTTTCCTTAACTTTAAAACTAGAGTGTCGGGTTAGACAATTTTATGATCCTTTTGATTGTAAAACTCAATTAGTTTACGTGGCTCTGGTACTAGCTGAGTAACGGCATGACATGAATTATTTGTGACCCAAGTGCCTAGTATATTATCCTGTACACGCTCCAGCTACAATGGTATGTATTAAGAAAAACGACACAGTAAACATTTTTCCTTCTTTCCATGCGGCCATTAGCATCAGCCAGAGAGTAAAACTTGATTCCCTAGAGTGTCATACAGATAGTGCATAACTGATTTCAGGAGCAAGGGCCCAGAACATAAAGCAGTGTCGTGAGGATGGTAATTTGAGCAGCACTGGAGCAAGCTGCTCTGGGAAATGGGGCTTTGCAGTATCTGACTGTTCTGGGACTCATCATTGCAAGGAGAAATGCTGCTGGAACTCCCCTGGAATTGAATGCAGATCTGCGGAGTAGCTCCTAATGCAGCTATAGTTTCCTAGCTTTGAAAGTGTGCATGTGGGAGTTGGAATAGGTTGCAAAGCTGTGGCAGTAGCCCTTGGCCCATGTCACCATGTGCAGATAGATGCCTCCCTGGCGCTGACCCTGACCCATGGCTTGGGGTCTGGGGAAGGGGAATGGCTACCCTGCCGATTGTCTTGTTCTGACCCTTTACCCTTAACCCATTTTTTCACTTGCTTTCCATATTGCATTCCTTCTTCTGAACACCTTCATAATGAAATACTATGTAATAATATTTATGGAACATGTACTGTGTGCCAGTCACGATTCCAACCCTATTACATGGCAATGGGAATTCTTATAGTCACCATTTTAAAGATAAGGAAACTGAGACTTAAAAAGCCTTAAGTATTACCCTAAGGTCACCCAGCGAGAAAGTGACAAAAAGCCTGGATTTGAGTCAGGGTTCTCTAACTTTTGGGTATAATATAGTAAGCTGTGGCCTTTAGTAAAGAAAAGACATCCTCTCCTTTACTTTCTATGTGGCTTGTCCTGATGGAAAAGAAAATGTCAGAGTAGGCTGTAAATTTCCTTCCCCATTGTTTGATTCACAGATTTTGTCTTTTCTAAGATTAACTTAATAGCTAGCAGTTATATGCATACCACGTGCCAGGGACTGTTTTAAGGGCTTTATTTTTATTAAGTCAAATCCTGGTTGGAGTGATTTTTCTCATTTAATAGAAGAAGCAGCTTAGGCACACAGAGGTTAAATCATGTACCCAAGGTTACACAAGTAAATGGCAGAGCTGGGGCTCAAACCCAGGCGGTCACACATCAAAGCTTGTATTCCGGAACCCGTACACTCACAGCCTGTGTGTAGGTGTAGACTCACCTGAGTGGCAGCTGATTTCCATTTGTGGTTCTCACAGAAGCCATCTTCATGAGGATGTCTTACAAAACCAAGGCCTTTGTATATCGACTTTTTTTCTTTATGGTGCAGCCTAACAGTACATTTCCTCAGTACCATCCATGTCTGTCTGGCTAACAAAATACTTACAAAATACATAAGCTAGGAAGAGATGGAGTGAAAATAGGATGTTTTCTTAAGATGCCTTTTTTTATTCTTCAGGAATCTCAGCTATTTAAGGAGGCTAGTTTAATGATGGCAGAAAAGAGCTTTACTGGGTTACCAAAGTGTGCATGTGTGGGTTACCGAAGCAAGCAGAGGCACCCTGCTGGGTCAGTGCATGCCCAAGAGAGAGGTGGCCTTTGTGAGAGCTGGTCCCTGCCCCTGAGGTCTCTGCTATTTATGCACCCCTGGAGAGGAAAATCGCCTTGCCCTTCTGAGTCCCATGCTCAGACCCACTCCAAGTGGGTAGGGCAGGATGGGGAGGCACTTTGGGCTACCTCTGAAAAATAAATGTCTCCAAATTTGATTGATGTCTTGAAGAGCTTTTAGGAGATTTTATCAAAAAATATTGATTATGTTACTAAGTCATAGAAAATAGACTCTGAGGTTGGGAACTAAGTGCTTTCTTTAAAATAACCCAGAAGCAATAGAATAAGTCAATATGTAGAACATCCAAAACACTGTAACCATCATGTTGGTTTCAGTGTGGAAAAAGCAGTACTATTTTTTTTTCCCAAAGAGCATTTTAACAGTTGTATGGATATTGTAAAAAAATAAAATAAAATAAATAAGGAAACCAAAAATCTTTATCCTAGTTTTACTTTGAAAATTTTGTGGAATTCTTAACTTCTAACACTCACTAATTTTCTAAATCAATGAAAAAAAAAAAACCTGCAAGGCTTTTAAATTAATCTGTGCCAGATAGGGATTTTTTTTCTCTTTTTCTCCCCCAAATAAGGCAAAAAACCCTCGTAAGATGTTTTAGTTTTAAGAACCGAGGCCAACAAGTTTAATCCTGCTCAGTTTTTGGTATTAAATCCAAATTTCAGTACACAATGACACTATTCCATGCCAGTTTGGTTTGGAGACATTTCTGTTTGCATTTAAGATAATTGATTCTGCTTTATAAGAAAAGAATTTCCAGCAGTGTATCTTGCTGGGGAAAAAAAAAACTTAGCATGCAGCATACCAATTTTAGAACAGTTAAACTGAATGATGTTTTTTTTTTGTATTGTGACAGCATTCTGTGCTTTGAAGATTTACTAGGAGGGTTTGTAAAAGTAACTGTCCCCTTTGGGCACTTAAATATTTACTTAGAAACAGTTAACTACTTAGTGGGGAGAGTAGGACCAGGGAGAGTAATCAGGTATCAAAAAATGATGATTGCTGCCAAATGATGATAAAACCACATCTCTCAAATTGTTAACTAACTCAAAGAAAAAGTAATTCAATTAACACATGTTTCCATGTGGCACCAGGAAGATCTGTCTGTACCTGGGAGATCTGAGACCTGGTATGAGGAAAATCACTTCATCTTTATGGGCCTCAGTCTCCTCATCTGTAAACTCAGGAGATTGGACCAGCCAGTCTTTAAGGCTCTTTTGAGTCTGAATAATTTCTTGGTTCTGTTTCCTAAAGTAGATGTGTTTATTTTGGGCGGATTTGGAAACTGAATATAGTAAAGGCTTCTGGATAAATCTGGACCTCAATACTTTGTTCAAACCAGTATGTGTGCCTCCTACATGGCACCTGCTGTGTTGGGTGCTGTGAATAGAATGAGGTACAATTGCTGCTCCTTCCTTCATATTTCCTTTAGCCTGGGTTTAGGGTGGTAATGGGGCGTTGGGGGGAGGAGTGAATGGACAGACTGAAAACAAGTTCCGTTGAACTGAATTTGCCCCTGGAGTTGTCTTCTTCCCTGATGACCACAAAGTCCAGACTCTTTGAGGAAAGTGTCAGCAAAGCTGCTCCCTCTGGCAGTGAGTGGGAAATGAGGCAGAAACTGTATTGGTATTCCCCTGAGGATGCTAAGGAGTGACCTCCGCTTTCTACTTGGAGAGAGTATGCATGGCCTTTGGTCATTCCCTTATGAGATCCTTGTCTCATTCTATTATAGTCATAGTGGACCTAAAAATACATCCTGTCCTGGAGCATTCTCAGATGATGAAATAAGAGTCTGTTGAGGCATAGAAAGTATTACTAAAGCCTCTTCTGGTTTACATCTCTGACCCCTAAACAGAGCTCTCCCATTTCCATGTTTCACTGTGTGCTCCACACAGGCACCTCCGGTTGCACAAACCTTCTACATCCAATCTACTGCTTCACACACTAAGCACCTGAGGCGTTTCCTAAGGACAGACAGCAGAGGAATTGCATGTGAAATTAACTTCCCATTATAAAAAGGCATCCCATATGTCTGCTTTTCATTTTTACTGTCTATTCTGCTTCTGAAATCCCTATATTAAGCTGTACTCTTTCTACCTGCCTACTCAGTGTTTCCTAGCTATTAAAGCAGAAGAGAATAGCAAGGCATATTTCACCCCCAGCTGGAACCAAGCAGTGAATGTCTGGAATTGTGCTTTATGAGGGTCCCCTGAAGGGCAGAATTTGGCAGAAAAATTGGGAGAGGGGGCCTTGTTTGGTGTGGAAAGAGCCTGAACACCGGCCTCTGCTACCAGGAAAATGAGGTTTGTTGGGCTCATCTATAGAGAGGGTGTAATAGCATGTGCGCTGCCGACCCAGGAGGTCAAGGCATTTTATACAGTTGTTCCCCTCTCCTCTGTGGTTTCACTCTCCAAGGTTTTAGTTACCCATGGTCTACCTCAGTTCAAAAATATTAAATGGAAAATTCCAGAAATAAACAATGTGTAAGTTTTAAATTGGGCACTGTTCTGAACAGTGTGACAAAACCTCATGCCATTCTGCCCTGGATATAAATCATTTCTTTGTCTAAGTCCTTTATGCTCAGGAGCAGTGGTGACATAGTAGCCACCATCTGGATGAACTAAACCACTGCCATGGTATCTCAGTATTCAGGTAACCCTCATTTTATTTATTAACTAAAGACCCTTTGCAGGAAGATTCCTGCAAAAATAGACCTTCCTGTAGCCTGAGCAAAGCTCCCTCCGGTCTCTGCTGCCTCACTCCCTTCTATACTGCCTTGCTCCCTTCTCTGCTGCCTCACTCTCTCCCTTCTCCACTGTCTTGCTCTCTCCCTTCTCAGCTGCCTCACTTTCTTCTACTCTGCCTTGCTCCCTCCCATCTCCATTGCCTCACCCCCTCCCATTTCTGATGCCTTACTTGCTCCCAACTCCTCTGCCTTGCTACCATCTCCTCTGCCTCACACCCTCCAGTCTCCTCTGCCTTGCTCCTTCCCTTCTCCCCCGTCCCACTTGCTTGCTTCTTCGCAGCTTTGTTCCCTTCTTCAGTTCTTGGCTTCCTTCTATATCATCTTCTGTGCCAGGATATGCAAATTAACCCATCTTGGTTGGGTTAATTTTCATACTTACTCTGATTGGCTGGTGGGCATGGCTGGTGAGCATGGCTTGTGGGTGAAGCGGAGGTATGGTCAATTTGCATATTACTCTTTTATTACACAGGATAGATGGCTCCAAAGTGATAGAGAGTAGCGATCCTAGCAATTTGGATACACCAAAGACAAGTCATCAAGTGCTTTCTTTAATTGAAAAATCACTTATAGGAAAAACATCATATATATATGGTTTGGTACTATTTGTGGTTTTAGGCATTCACTGGGAAGTCTTAAAAGTATCCCCTTTGAGTAAGGGAAGACTACTACAAACTACAAAATAATTTATAATATTTTTAACTGTTAAAATTCTGTAAGGTATTTTTCAGCTTACAGCCAGTAATTGGGACTAGTTTAAGCCCAGAAAGGAGATAAGCAAATAGAGAAGGTGGGTGGGTTTTATGCTTTCCCATCAATGATACATATTTCCTAGATTAATCAAATTAAATTATGATATAAATGCTTTTAGGGGGCTTTAATTATTTCACTATTCTTGCAAATAATTTAGAGGGAAAGATGGTGTGATGGGGAAAAGCCTGGATTTTACGATAAGAAAGACCAGGGTTTGAGAACCCACTTTACTACTTACCATGAGAAGACCGAGACCTCTGCTGATTAGGAAACTAGTCCAGCCCAATAGGTTAACTTCTCTTTCAGTTTTCTAACATAGTTTGGTAGTAGCTTAGGGTTGTTATAAGGATTAATATAACAAAGTGGGAGAATGCCTGATACAATGTTCAACTCACAGTGTGCAAAACATTTAATTTCCCATGTTTGATTTTCCCCCACATTCCCCATAGAGGAGAACGGGCATGTGAGGTCCTGCAGCCTGTGTCCTTGTGGAAAAATCATAAACCATGGGATTCTAAAGATCTAAGCCATCGGGGTGTAAATAGAATTAGCTGTTTCTTGTTAAATAACCCCTTTCTACTCACCTTCTGTTTTAAATACTTGACAGATCTCAAAATAGGAAAATATTTTTATCTTTTAATCTGCATATTCATAGAACTGTAGTGACTAGGTCATTTTAATAGACTGATAAAATAATTGGCCATCATTCCTTAAATTACTACTCTTAAGAAATTTCTTACAATCCTTTAGTTTTTTTTTTTTTTTGTATTGTTTTGTTTTTTGCACAAAATCTTACTGTTCTTGTTCTGAGTAGCACAGTCCACTCATCGATATCATGGTAGTGCAGCTTCTTAGGGATGGTTCTCTCTGTTTTGTTTGTTATATGATTTTTTTTTTCATTCTCATTGTGTTGGATTATGCATAAATCTCGATCAATTTAAAAGTTAGCACAGCAAAAGGTGATAATATCTTGGATGCATTTCTTTAATAGATAATAATTATGAAGTAATTATGTAACCATTAATGAATAATATTAATTGAAAAAAATGTTAAAAATGAACATAAATCACACTACACAGATAAATCCTTTCTAAATATAAAAATGTAGCTGTACATTAGATGTTTAAATAATAATAGAATTATACCTCACATACTGTTTTATGATCTTGCTTTTATTTCTTAGCATTATATCTTATTACATCTGAAAATACATGTCTTTTTATTAAAAATTATTTTTACTGGCTGCATAATATTTCACTTTATGAATATGCCAAAATTATTTGATTCTCTATTGATAAGCGACTAGTACATTTTCAGTTTTTTTGTATTTTGAACTGAGCTATAAATAAATGTATACTTGTATAATTATTTCCATAGGATAAATGCTTAAAGATAATTCTAAGTGAAAGGTAAATGCAATTTTAATTCTTCCAGTATATATTTCTTAATTGACTTTCAGAATGCAAGAAATCTTTCACAAAGGAATTATTCTATGAGTAGTGTATAAGTGTCAATTAAAAAAAAATCAAACAAGTTGAGATTAAATCCTAGTGAGTTTGAATTCTTGTCATTCTGTAGTGGAAAGGTTTCTACTTTTTATTGGACTTATGTTTTAGTAAAAAGAGTTTTTAAATTAAATTTATTGAGGTGCCATTGGCTAATAGGATACTATCAGTTTCAAGTATACATTTTTATGATATGTTCATTACATATGATAAAAAGGTTTTATAATAAAAGTATTAATAGTACTGTTTCATAAGGTTATTTCCTAGGTCTTCTCCCACTTTCCTCTAAGTTAACTTATTTTTACTCTCTTTCTTTTCTCCCCCCTCCAGGATGGAAGTATGATGTGATGGATATAACTATGGGATTCTGTGTGGGTACACGGCCTCCTCCTTCTTGCCTCCTCCTCCTGCTGCTCAAGCTCTTGGCCACTGTCTCCCAGGGGCTGCCGGGAACCAGGCCCCTGGGCTTCCACTTCACACATTCCGTTTACAATGCTACAGTGTATGAGAACTCAGCAGCAAGGACCTACATCAACAGTCAGAGTAGAATGGGCATCACCTTAATTGATCTGTCCTGGGATATCAAATACAGAATAGTATCTGGAGACGAGGAAGGTTTTTTCAAAGCAGAGGAAGTCATCATTGCAGATTTCTGTTTCCTCAGAATAAGAACTAAAGGTGGGAATTCTGCCATATTGAATAGGGAGATTCAGGACAATTATTTATTGATAATAAAAGGTTCTGTCAGAGGGGAGGATTTAGAAGCATGGACCAAAGTGAATATCCAGGTTTTAGATATGAATGATCTTAGACCTTTGTTTTCACCCACCACATACTCTGTTACAATAGCAGAAAGCACACCTCTGAGGACTAGTGTCGCCCAGGTGACAGCAACAGACGCGGATATCGGTTCCAATGGGGAATTCTACTACTACTTTAAAAACAAAGTTGATCTCTTTTCAGTTCACCCCACGAGTGGTGTCATCTCTTTAAGCGGGCGATTAAATTATGATGAAAAGAACAGGTATGATCTGGAAATTTTGGCTGTGGACCGAGGGATGAAACTCTATGGCAACAACGGAGTGAGCAGTACTGCAAAGCTTTATGTTCACATTGAACGAGTAAATGAACACGCCCCAACTCTCCACGTAGTTACTCATGTTCCTTTCTCACTGGACAAAGAGCCAACATATGCGGTGGTGACAGTCGATGACCTAGATGAGGGGGCCAATGGAGAGATTGAGTCTGTTTCCATTGTGGCTGGGGATCCTTTAGATCAGTTCTTCCTGGCCAAGGAAGGAAAATGGATACATGAATATAAGATCAAGGAGAGAAAACAGGTTGACTGGGAGAGCTTTCCCTATGGCTGCAATCTCACTCTTCAAGCAAAAGACAAGGGTTCACCTCAGAAATTCTCTGACATAAAGATAGTCCACATTGCCAACCCCAGGAGAGACACGGTCCCAACCAGATTTGAAAAAGAAATGTATGACGTGAGCATTAGTGAATTTTCCCCTCCTGGCGTTGTGGTTGCTATAGTAAAATTAAGTCCCGAACCGCTGGATGTGGAATACAAATTGTCTCCCGGGGAGGATGCACAGTACTTCAAAATTAATCCTCGCTCAGGTCTAATTGTCACAGCACAGCCGCTGAATACCATTAAGAAGGAGGTTTATAAACTGGTGGTGACCAACAAGGAAGGGGATTTAAAAGCACAAGTCACCATCGGCATAGAAGACGCGAACGACCACACCCCGGAATTTGAGCAGCCGCTGTATGATGCTTTTGTGAATGAAAGCGTTCCAGTGGGCACGAGCGTTCTGATGGTTTCAGCTTCAGATAAGGATAAAGGAGAAAATGGGTACATCACCTACAGTATTGCCAGCCTGAATATGTTGCCATTTGCCATTAACCAGTTTACAGGGATTATTAGCACAACTGAAGAGCTGGATTTTGAATCCTCTCCAGAAACTTATAGGTTCATAGTCAGAGCCTCTGACTGGGGTTCCCCATACCGCCATGAAAGTGAGGTAAATGTGACTATTCAAATAGGAAACGTCAATGACAACACCCCTCTCTTTGAGAAAGTAGCTTGCCAGGGAGTTCTTTCATATGATTTCCCAGTTGGGGGTCACATCACAGCTGTCTCAGCCATCGATATTGATGAACTTGAACTTGTAAAGTACAAAATCATCTCTGGAAATGAACTTGGTTTCTTTTATTTAAACCCTGACTCTGGTGTTTTACAGCTTAAGAAATCACTGGTGAATTCTGGCTTTAAAAATGGTCAGTTTGCCCTTAGGATTACAGCGACCGATGGAGAGAATTTTGCGGACCCCATGTCTGTAAACATTTCAGTCCTACATGGGAAGGTGTCTTCAAAGAGCTTCAGTTGCAGAGAAACTCGTGTGGCTCAAAAGCTGGCAGAGAAACTACTCATTAAGGCAAAAGCAAATGGGAAACTGAATCTGGAGGATGGATTTTTTGATTTTTATTCAATTAATAGGCAAGGACCACATTTTGACAAGTCGTTTCCCTCTGATGTAGCTGTGAAGGAGAATCTGCCAGTTGGTGCTAACATCCTGAAGATTAAAGCCTATGATGCCGACTCTGGCTTCAATGGAAAGGTGCTATTTACAATATCTGATGGCAATACAGATAGTTGCTTTAATATTGATATGGAGACTGGGCAACTTAAAGTCCTTATGCCCATGGATCGAGAGCACACAGACCTCTATCTCCTTAATATCACCATCTATGACTTAGGAAATCCACAGAAATCTTCATGGAGGTTGCTGACCATCAATGTGGAGGATGCTAATGACAATAGCCCAATTTTTCTTCAAGAGAGTTACACAGTTAACATTCTTGAAAGTTCAGGTATTGGCACTGAGATTATACAAGTGGAAGCCAGAGACAAAGACCTGGGTTCTAATGGTGAAGTGACTTACTCCGTCTTGACAGACACACAGCAATTTGCCATCAACAGCTCAACTGGAATCGTTTATGTAGCTGATCAATTAGACCGGGAATCCAAAGCAAATTACTCATTAAAAATAGAAGCCAGAGACAAGGCAGAAAGTGGCCAGCAGCTCTTTTCCGTTGTCACTCTTAAGGTGTTTTTGGATGACGTCAATGACTGCTCCCCAGCCTTCATTCCCAGCAGCTATAGCGTGAAGGTTCTTGAAGATCTGCCTGTGGGCACTGTCATCGCTTGGCTGGAGACCCACGATCCAGATCTTGGACTGGGGGGTCAAGTGCGCTATTCTTTGGTCAATGACTATAATGGGAGATTTGAAATCGATAAAGCAAGTGGCGCCATTCGCTTGAGCAAGGAGCTGGATTATGAAAAGCAGCAGTTCTACAATCTCACAGTTCGGGCTAAAGACAAAGGGCGGCCTGTCTCTCTATCATCAGTTTCCTTTGTGGAGGTGGAGGTGGTGGATGTCAACGAAAACCTCCATACCCCCTATTTCCCAGACTTTGCTGTTGTTGGATCTGTAAAAGAAAACTCACGCATTGGAACAAGTGTGCTGCAGGTGACTGCCCGTGATGAGGACTCCGGGAGGGATGGAGAGATCCAGTACTCCATCAGGGATGGCAGTGGTCTTGGAAGGTTCAATATAGATGACGAAAGTGGTAAGTTTAATATTTTGTGTCAAAACTGTACTTTTGCCTCTCACAAGTGGTCAACAATGATAAGGTAAATGGATATTCTCACACACTAACAGAGAATGACAATTGAGGTTGTATTTGGTGTGGAGGTGACATACTAAAGGCTTTTTCTTAGGATGTGTTGGTTTATAAGACCTGCTTATGCAGTAGTGGTCATTATTTTCAGTAGAGATGTTCTTGTTTTTTGTTCTTATTTAGCACTGTTTCTAGATTATCTTTTGATAAGCATAAGTAATTTTCACTTTTGTTGATTGCACTTTTGACTTTAAAACTAAGGGCCTTGACAAAGTAAATTACATTTGAATTAGCTTTACATTGGAAGTGTGAAATAGATTTTCAAATGGATCTTGTGTACTAATCTTTCCCTTTACCATAATGCTTTGCTGAAGTCAGAGCAGTAGCTTGGTCTTCATGTTTCACAGGCACATCTGGCCCCTTGAGCAACAGCATTTGCACCGTGTATGCTCCATTAACATATAGAGACGTGCTTTTATAGATGTTTCCGTGATAGACCAGTGCGGGCATGTTGTGGATTGTATTTAGTAAATGCATTTATTTTAAGGTTTTATTTTTAAGAGTTATTTTTTATATTTTAAAATATGGGGCAAAATTTACCCAATATTATTATTGTCTCCTACCTATTTACTTACCCTCAGTCATAAATACAGATATGTATATATTTTTCTACTTTTTGTTATTCTTATTATGTATCCTTTAAGTATACATATGCCTGGGCATGTATATATATATGTATATGTTCCTTGATTAGTACTGTGCATTTTTCTAGTCTATTTTGGATTGCAGACATCTCAAGACAGGGGCTGTGTCTTCTTTATTCTTGTGTAAGTGGTAATATTAGCACTTTACAGTCTTCAGGACACATGTTTCTATATTAAATCATTTTCAACAACACTCACAGGGTGATTTGTTCCCAGTAATGATGATGATAATTAAAACAGGGAGTGGGAAAGTCCATTATATGAATACTAACTGTACATCAATTACACCAGAAAAAGGAATTGATGCATTCTATGAAATATTGGATAGGAGTTACAACATGCATACCCTCACAAATTTAAACTGTAATTTTTGTATATACATGGACTCTGATTATGGGTGGTGTTAAATGATAAAATTTGTCTTCATAGCTATAATAAAGGAAAAGGTAAATGTCTAGAAAATTGACACCTACTCTGTTTTATTATATATAACTTGCTATATGATTTGGAATATATTTTCACCTTTGACGTACAAAATGAGCAAGGCTGGGAAGTAATATTTATTGAATGTCTACTCTGTGCTAATACTTTATTACTACTACTAATAATGATTTCTTTGAATACTTATAGTGGACAGTAAAATGTTTGAAGGGCTTTATAATAGTGTCTTATTTATTTCTCCCAATAGTCCCATGATTGAACTAATAATGAACCCCTGAACTGACATTCAGAGGAGGTATATAACTGGAGCCAAGTTTCAAACTTAGATCTCAGTGCTGCAGTATATTACACTGTCTGCCATCTAAAGCCAATATGGACTTCTTTGCATGTTCCTACATATATTTGAATTTGGTATTGATCTAAAATCTGTAAGACAATAAAGTGTTAAACAGATTTTAAAGTCCTTAAATCCTGGACTCATTGGCTGTTGACACAGGTCATTAATCACCTTTCTGTCTTCCTTAGAGTCCCATTGTTTGTGTGGCTTTCCTGTTAGTGAAGCTTACCTTTGGGATTCAGGTGGATGGAGGCAGGTGGGTCAGCAGGAAGGCATTGGACTGAATCATTAAATACTGCTAGCTAGATGACTACCTTAAGCTGCGTTGAGCTGTTTTATTAGGAAGTTTCATCTTGGTGCAGCCCGATGCACAGATGCGGGGAAGAACAGGAACAACTTGGTGAAAGTGGTCTAGATTTTCCCTGTTTGTATCATGTTATTTTGTTCTCATCTTGGGTGTTATTTCAGAAAAAATGTGTGTATCGTTTCCTCTGATGATACAGCTTCCCTTATAATTCTTGACTTCGGGAGTTTGATGCCCTTTGCCTCTGTTGAGCAGGCAACTCACTGCTCTGCGTTTGTTCTGTCAGATTCTAAAGTACATAAAATACACTTTTCCACAGATGGTAATAATGCCCTGTACATTTTGACGTTGCTGCATGACTTAAAAGCCTGTTCTTGGAAACATTCACTCCTTTGGGTTAAAGAGAAGCTACGGGAGTCATGTATGGTCACATGCCCACAAGAGGATACAGATGGATCTCTCCTAATACAGTGATCTTTTGGGGGGCATTCATTACGTATGTTTCTGATTTACTTTCGTAGAGGAATTTTAATATTTAAAAATATAGTGGCATTATTCTTTTCCACTTTCATTTTGATTCCTTCTCTTAGAAAGTAAAACAACTATGTGTTTATATGAGAGAAAAAAATGTTTGGGCTTAATGTTAAAGTTTTAATGAAGGTTAGGATTTCCATATAATAATATTCTTAATCATCTTACTTCCTCCCCTCTCACCTCTTACAGATTTTAATAGCTGCGCCCAAGACGTTGATGAGGAATGATTGCCTGGACTTGTTTTAGGGAGATGCTAGGGCTAAGAAGTTTGGCAAATGTACACCCAACAAGAGAAGTCATCACCATGGTACTGTTGGGTTTGCACTACTGTTGAATGATCCATCAGCTCTTGGTTTCTAGTGTTAAAAATCATGGCTTGAGCTGCTGGCAGAGTGAACAGCTATTTAGCCCTGCAGCTGTTACTGAGACTGAAGTTCAGACCCTGTTGTCTCCATTTGACCCTTGGGCATAGAATGGCCTAAACTTGTTTGGATTTTTGTTTTTCAAGAACCTTTCAGTCAGCTGCCAAAGCTTACTTAATAGCTCACATTGTCTAGTGGTTCTCAAATTCAGGAGTGCACATGAATCAGCTACAGAGTTTGTTAACAATGCAGATTCCCAGGGCCAAGTCCCAAAGATTCCAATTCAGTAAGTCTGGGCGAGGTGCCCAGGATTCTTCATTCAAGCACTCCAAGCATTCCCTTTGCATGTGGTTCGGAAACACTACCCTAAATTTACTTGGCCACTTCAGAGAGTGTCTACCAAGTTATATCTTTCCCATAGAGTCCTTTTTCTTATTCTTTTGAAAGGCAGGGAATTGAGCTCATATTTTAGATAAATTTCTTTATTAGTCCAGTGTTATAATCCAAGTACATTTTCTATTATTTGTTAGGAATGATAGTTTTATGAATGCCTTCCCAAAGGATCAGAAATCTATTTCTGTGCCTCAGTAATTGCATGCTCCTGTTTTGTGAAACTGCATGTGCTGGGATTAGTTGATCCATTTAGTAATTTTATGTTCTCAATGTTTCTGGAGCTCAGTGAACAAAACCATACCTTTGCAATTATTTACCACTCACAGGCATTTAATAAATGTTTACTAATATTCACAATAAATGGATTAAATGTGGGGCCCAACCACGGTGGATTTGATCACAACTTAAATTACTAGTTGGAAGACTCAATGTAATCATTGTTTCTTTCACTAAGAATGCATTCTTATTCTTTGACATAACAGGAATTCATATCGTTTAATGTTTAGGTTTTAGATGGCTTAGAAAGCACACATTGTCTATTTTAAACTGTTACTTTCTATTAAATTCTTTTGTAAGCTGTAAACTTAAGCAATGATTTCACCATTTTATTTACTTGAGATTAAAGAAATACTTAATTGAGATAAATAATTTCTAGTTTAGGACATTAATCATTTATAATTGGGAAGATATTTTTGCCATCCATTATTGCTAATTATATATATATATTTTTCATTTATCAAGTATCTATTATATTTCATGCACTTTATGGACACTTTATAATTGTCATAGCAGTTCAGCCAGGTCGACTTTAATGACACTTTTCCACCTGGAAGTTATCAGAGCTGGGATTGGAACTCCAGAGAAACCAGCACCAAACGTCATTTTAGTCACACTCTTTCCACTCCAGCATGCTATAATAACCTTTATAAACATGTATTAGTCACATTTTTCTGTATCATGATGGCTGCATAACAGTCACAAAATTTCAGTGGCTTATCAAAACAGACTTTTTTCCCTTGCTCCTGAGCCTGGGGAACAGTTGAAGCAGCACTGTTGCAGGCTGTGAATTGAGTGTATGTTCCATATGTCTTCCCATTACAGGATGCAGGCTGAAGGCATGCACAACTATCTGGGATGTGATGTTATCAAAGGTCAGACATGCAATAGGGCTGCTAAAACCTGCAGTGCCTTGTACAGCCTCTGCTCAGAACTGGCTTACATCCCATTAGCCAGAGCAGGTCCTGGGGGTTTAGCTCAGTGTTGAGGTGGGGCAGGGAAGAATATTTCTACAGAGAGGGGGAGAAAGAGGAATGAATACTTATTGGATAATAATATAGCCTGACATATTCTACGACAACTCTCATGATGGTCTTTATAACCTAAAATTAATTGGGTGCTGCCTATGTGTAAGGCCCTGAGCCAAGCACCAGAGACACATACGGGTGTAATGCCTGGGCCTTGCAGAGCAGGAAGTTTCCCAGTCTGTCTGAGAGGTCAGAATGCAGCTGCAGGTGATGATGCTGGTTGCGATTGCAGCAATAGTTAACAGTGACAAGTTCTGTGCAAATGCTTTATACAGATGCCTCATTCAATTGTCCCTTAAGGTAGGGACAATTGTGTTCTTATTTTTACACTTGGTACTTTAAAAGGAAGACATGCACTCATGTAGACATTTCTTTATATTGAGGTTCTAGCCAGCATTTCCCCAGCTTATGTGAGCCCAGAATGCTTTCTGTATTGCTAGTGTTTTGATAGAATCAGTAGAGGCTTAGGTGTAATGTGCACTTTGTTTCAGATAGACACCTGTAATAAGTTTCTCACAGTCATTAAGCATTGTAAAACTAAGGACTTCTTTTGTGTACAGACTATTTCAACAATAATGGTAACTGTATGGTTGTGTTTAGTATCTGTGCTAGCTTTCTCCCATTTGCCACCCCAGATTCACTTTCCACCCTCCTTTCTGCTTCATGTCCAGGAGCCCGAGCTCCTCGGCCTGTGGGCTCCTTTGCTCCCTGACATCTGTTGGTTCTGCGGTGGGAACATGGAGAGGACGAAAGAGAGTTCGTTCAGGTTATTTCTCCCTTTGACTCATTGCACACTGGTTACTGGGGACTGGCTGTACCTCTCTATTGATGGGTAGAAAGAGCTCCCTACTGTTATCAACTCTTGGAGCACAGCATCTGTTTTTTAATTATGATTATTTTTTCCTACACCCTGCCCACACCTTTGTAAACAGCCTATTTGTTCAATGCTTCTCAATTACCCAGTTCGAGTGTACCATCTGTTTTCTGACAGGACCCTGACTGATAAAATATGTTTCTTATGTAAATATCCTGAAACAAATTTTAAGTTTAAAATCATTTCTGAAGCTGATGTAGTCTAGCAATTCCTGCTAATTTCAATCTCTGTGATGCTGCTCTGTGTGTTAGCACATTCCACTGGAGACCTGGGGAAACAACAGAAGAAGACTTATTGAGTACGTTCATTTCACAAAGAAAGAAGGTGAACCAGAGCAGAGGGCTTTGCGTCACCATCTAGTTTATGCGTTCCCCGTCTTTTCTACCTTAAAAAGAAAATGTTTTGCTGAAGATTCTGATCCACCAGACACAGGACAAGGTGGAGCAGCTGGATGGATGGTGTGGTATCAGGACCTCTCAGGCCTCCAAGTGTTGAGACGCGGTGCTTTGATCTGCAACAGGGAGAAGATTCATTTCAACTGGTGGCCAGGGAGGAATTCAGACATAAAAATGAGCAACTTTTATTTACTTAGTTCAGCTGAAGCCCTGGTTTCTGCGTGCCAGCGCTGAGTCTAATTCTCGGTCTGTAGTCTCTAGTCATCAGCTAGTTAAGAGTGAGTGAATGAAAAGGAAAGGAAAATGTGATTTAGACATATGAGGAGCATTTCGTCATAGCAGGAACCATTACTCCCAGCCCAGACATTTAAAATGTTGGGTAATTCCCATAGTAACATCATCTTGCATAATGTAATAATAACAAGTTTCCTTTTCCTTTTATTCAGTGTCACTGGAAGTCATATTTTGTCTTATGGTGATTGTTCATCTTTCCAGCTTCTTTTCCTCCAACTTGCTTATTAACGTCTCCTTGACAAGTAAAGCAGGTGTTATTTGGTGGTTTTGGTGCAATTCATAACAATCTCAGAGTAAATGCATTCCCCGTCCTCATTCTTTGTTTGAGATGATATTTTTACTTCCACCCATCAAAGTCAAAAGAGATTCAGTGAAGTGTGTCCCAAGCGTACCCTTAAAATTTGCCCTTAGGACCAGAGCAAGCAAAGGAGAGAAATGAAGTTACGGTCAACTGACAGGAGAAACCTTTCTTGGATCTAGATTTTTAACCTAAGGTCTAGACTTTTTGAACATAACCATTTGAGAGAAAAATAATGTGTCCCAGTGGAGCCTTGAACACTCTACAACATTCAGATGAACTTAGTGGTTGTCATGTAAGCCAGGTGGGATAAAGGAATAGAGGCTTCTGGAAGGTAATGAACAGCATGTTTTTATTACTCTTTTCAGCAGGTGCCTTCTTCTTGACCTTTCCTTAACTGTTGGCTGAAGGCAATTTAGGTTTTAATAGAGGACTGTTGGTTCAAATCTGTAATTATGTCTGCATCATGTAGCAAGTTTGAGCTGCTATTGTCCCTGTGTAACTAGTAAGTGATAAAAATAATGACCACCATAAAGAGGAAATTCAAATAGGGTGGCAAACCAACAAGCTGGAAACTCCTGTGGTCTTTTCTCTGAAATTGGACTTTCTTTTATTAACGGAATGGAAATTTTTAATGGTTTACCTGGCCCTTCATGTCACAGTTGTTATTTTTTCAATGCCACGTGAAACTGGGTTGGTTTATTTCTCCCGTTAACATTAATGAAATTCAGCAGTCTAATAAGCAGAGGGTACAAAATCTACCAATTGATTACTTCACATGTTAGTGGTTCTTTAGAAGGTGTGGGATAAATGTGTTGACTCCAGATAGCTTGCATCTCATTTCAGTCTTCTGAAAATATTTTTTTGCAAGTGTTTTGAAGATACTTTTATTTGTCATTACATTTGGAAGAATTATAGAGCTCAATAAATACTTCTGTGATGCCACTACATTCACAATGTCTCATTGAAAAGAAAACAAAATTAAAATTAAAATGGGCTGTCGTCTGTATTTTTAGCTTGCCATTTTTTATGAAAGCACATCTTATCAACAGACCGAATCTACACAGAGTTGTGTATAGCATTCAATTCAATTTATTTTCTGGGCACCCGCCTATGAATTATTGAATATAATAGGGCTCTCCAGATTTTCCCATTGGACATTGGAGGATTTAGTGGCTTCTCTAAAGCCAGTCATTGTGATTAAACTCACAGATTTTCATTTGCATAACATAGGTAATATTCTATTTGCTTTTAGAAAGCAGTATGCTGGTGAGAATAATAGTGAGTTAGAAAAACATCGAATATGAAATGTCTTGGGTCAAAAAGTGAATTAAAGTTGAAGGAATTAAGCTAAAAATTTGAGGTACACACACACACACAGACAGACACACGCGCACACACACAAGATACTATGGTAAAAACATAAAGGCATTGTGCTCTACCCCAAAATATGTAAAATAGAGCTTCTACCATTTTTATAGGCTTTTCTCCTCCTGACTCTATTAAAGTCTCCCTCCCTACCTCCTTTCTACTCTTTCTGAATAGCAGTGGGAAAAAGTACACTTGGGTGAGAATTAATCAAAAAACACAGAAAAATAAAATTTAAAAATAGAAAGTACAGAAAGATTATTTTGTTTTCATGCAGTGTTGATTGAAATTTGTGTTTTACTATTGATAGTTTAGAAATGTTTTTCTCTTTTCACAACTTGTTATTGGTAATGTAACTAAATTTTCTATATTGGTGTCATTTAAAAAAAAACCTCTATCCAATATCTTACATAATCTATAACACACACACACACACACACACACACACACACACACACAACACAGACACACTAGGGGCCCAGTGCACAAAATTCATGCATGGAGGGGGGTTCCCTCAGTCCAGCCTGCACCTGCTCCAATCAGGGACCCCTTCAAGGATGTGTGACCCCTAACTACCTCTGCCTACTTGCCTGATTGCCCCTAAATGCTCCCCTGCTGGCCTGATTGCTCCTAACTGCCTCTGCCCTGCCCCACACCTGGGACCCAGGCTTTTCTCCCTCTGGCCAGCTATAGGCACCCAGGACCTGGGCCAGCTTCACTCAGGCTAGCCACAGCCACAGTCACCCACAGGCAGGACCACAGGGCATGCTGCCTAACCCCAGGGCCTGAAAGGGCCTCAGCTCCTCTATGTACCTGCCTGGCCGAGTCCCACCACTCTGACTCCTGTGGCTTAAAGAACTTTGTCATATATGTTCTCCCCAGCCTCCTGGGGAGAGGGCATGAGCTGAGAAGTGGAGATGCTGCAGCCCCGCTGAGGGCGCGCCTTCCTCAGCATCTCCAGAATCCAGAGTACCTGGTTGGAAGGCTCCTGGCTCCAATCCTGGCCTGAGGAGGTAGGGAGCTATGGAGTGTGCATGGTGCTTGTGGGAAGGGTGACCTTACTGGACTCGCACACACTGTCACTGACAACAGCATGAGGTCATGGAGACTGAAGGAGCAGAGAAATGCATCCAGAACTGGGCTGGTCCCACGCCAACCCAGCAGGCAGGCACCTCTCCAACAGCACACCTCGCAGACAGTGTGCCCCACAGACCCAGGCGGGCCTCCCGCAGCTGACCCGCCCTCTGTGGGGCCCCCACCTGGGGAGCGCGCACTCATTGCACCATGGCCACGACCCTGCATGCCTTGCTGGCCTCACCTCCTGTCCTGCTGGCCATGCCCCCAGCTCCTGATTGGCTGGTAGCATAGCCAATCAGGAGCCAAGGTACAGTCACATTTGCATGTTACTCTTTTATTAGATAGGATACACACACTGTTAATACTGCTAAAGGGCTGTGCAGGAAAAAGTATTAGAGAGGTATGTCAGGCATTTAATCAATGAATTTTCTAAAGTTCTTACTTAAGAGACTCTAATGAACAAAAGAAAAATATATGGCGCATTTATTATTTGTATGCTGAATTCCAATAGAGAACTTTCATTGGGACTCTATAGACAAGAACCAAATTTTCCAATCACAAGTTTACAATGATTGGGATTTTCCTCAGACCAGCTTCTGGCTCTGTACATTCTGAGCCTACTCTCTCCTCCCCCACCACTGCAACTCCAGCGCCGGCCACCACAGGAGGTGTTCCCATGGTGACACAAGTACTCCATTTCCATGCTATCGTGGTATGTGTCTCAGTGTAGTATGTAGTTAGGAGTGTTTGTAGACTCCATTTCTACATTGGGATGACTAACAACCATTTGGCTATTCATGGAATTGATGGTGAACCACATAAACATATGCCACTAACTTCAAACTAAATGTATCCTCAACTCAATTCTCCCTTGAACAGATGGCTCAAATGCCTGCAGCCACTCTACCTGATGATGCAAAATGTCATTGGAGGGAAAAGGAAAAAATATTTTAAGTTACTGTTGTTAAAATATACAACTTTTGCAAAAATGTTTAACCATGAGATCTATTGCCAGGGTCCTCCATAGGGGGTGGAAGCTTCAACTCTGACACTTGCTGTTAAATCTGATTCTTCCTAGTAATATCAGTACACGAACACTTTTCAAAAGAAGTTAAGTCTTCAAGATCATCACAGAAGAGTGACTGTGCTGAGCCAGGCCACGAAGACTGGTCCTGATTTGAAAATCTGTAACACCTAGACCAGATTTAAGGTTTCTGTCACTCTCCTGTATTATTATAAACCAGCAGACAAACCTGTGCAAAGAACATAAATGCAAGGTTACATGTGAGTGCATCTGGCCCCCAGGTGTCTCCAAGGAGATGTCCTGGAAATTCTGTTGCCAACTATACTGGAGTGTGAGAAAATCTGTAAGTTCAAGAAATGCAGTCATGAGCTCTGTCCTTTCAGAGCAGATGGCTGGTGAGAGAATGACATTGTTCAGTGGGCCCACTCTTTTTTATGACACCTACTTGGCAGTTCACTAGCAAGAATACACCTGTATCGGGAAGCAAATACAAAGGGCCTTTGAGAGGTGTCTTAGGAATGGTCACAGAGTTGTTTTCCTTAGACTCATCATCTGTATCCTAAAACATGACTTAGGGTTTTTACCATAAATCATACATACGGGTTTCATGGAACCATCGTTTCCATATCACTATCAAATTTTATTATAGATAATCTAAGTTATTACTATTATAATGTACATATTAGTAGCACATCTTACAATCAGTAATTTTAATATCCTTGGGGTGCTGTCATTGGTAGAATGTTTCTGATTTCGTTGACTACCTTTGTTAAAACCCTGTGGTTACTAAAAAATAAACATTGACTTTCAGTCAGCTTCCATATGGAATTATATACTTGGGATATCATATCATACTTGAACCAGTATGAGGCCTTGAGATCCTGAATGAAGCATGGTAATGGAGAGTAAGTTAGTCTTAAGTATGTGGATGCCCTGCCCTTGTACATGATATTGCTCATCTTTCCCCAAATCTGGGTAGAGTTATAGATTTTTCACACCAAGAGGATATTTCTAAAGGAATATTTGCTACATGGTTAAACTGAATGAACCTTAAAATGAAAATAGTAGTTAAATTATGGATACCAATTTCATAAAGCATTGTGCTAGTTGCTAAAAGTGCAGGTGTAGTCCTTTTTGGGTCTGTCTGGTAGTTTTATCCTAGAAGGCAAATACTCAGAAAAATACTAGGTGAGAGTTACCTTTATGTTACCTAAATTTCTGTGTTACAATCAAGGGGGTTGATACAAAGTCAGAATTCTATATTCCACAGTCACAGAGCATGATTTTAAAATGTGTACTAATAAGTTAATTGAGATCTTGATAATTTGGTATGATGAGCTCAAGAACCAGGATGTAAGGAAAAATTACTGTTGGGGAGTCTTCTAAATAGCCTGTGAAAACAGTTTCAGAAATCTCAAAGCAGTGATACGTCTATAGGTAGATATACTAACATAAGTTGGAAATAACTGTTAATTAGGCAGCAAGATAAATAAATAGCTAACCCCCATTGCATGATTATTATGTGTCAGGCATTAAAAAGTATTAACTCATTTGCTTTTCCCAAGGATTCTATGAGGTAGGTACTTATTATCCACATCTCACTGATGAGGAAACAAAATCTTGATTTTACATGGCTGGTCCAAGGTTTCACAGCTTGTGGTAGAGCTGCAATTTAAATGAATCAGTCCAGCACCAGAGTCTAAGCTCTAATCACTACTCTTCAGACATTCTCTGGATAACCAGCCCTAAGTGTCTCCTTAAGGCCAGAACCCATAGGGAGCCTATCACTTCATCATCACACAGTGTAGTAGCTGATCATTTATAATGAAAACTCCCACCTCTTGTAGATGCTCTCATTCCCTACAAGATAGAGCCAGAGGCAAAAGTTACAATACATGCTAATGTTTTATTAAGGCTGCAGATTCCAACAGAGCAAGAGTGAGGGGAAAAAGGAAGCCAGATTGGAAAGAAGGGAGACCAAACATAAAGTGGCATGTTATCAAATTGCTCATAGCTTCAACGTTTTTCTCAGTCACTAATGTCTCCAGGGTGGCTGAATTAGGCCTAGATTTGAAGATGAGGGCAAGCAATTTTCCTCTTAACTCTTTCCCAATTTTGACCTTTTATGGGTGAGATCTGCCACCCAGGACATTAACTGCCCAGCTCTTCTGGATTGTGTTGCAGTGCCTGGGCAACTGGTGTGGAAACCAGGACCTTGTGATTAATGTCCAGTCTGGCCATTGTTCATTCATTACACTGTCTCCTATCAGCTATGTGGGAAGTTCCTTTTTTTTTCTGTTGTAGCAGCAAGAGCTCCTGTTAGGAAGCTGGTGAATAGTTGAGGCCTGGGAGATGGTGGAGCAGGTTGGAATGAGTGGATGTTGATTGTGCAAACTGACCTGGGCAAAGACTTGCAGTGTATTGGGGAAATATTTTTCATCAAAACAAAGGAAACATGACCCATAAAATTGTGATGCTGACCTAAGCAGACGCTCAACTACTTTTTTAGAAAACTCAACTACACAAAACAGCACATTTTCTAAAGGCTCTTATTGGTCAAGGTGGTATGATTTGTGTTTCTCTAGACCCTGCATTGCTTAGTACTATGAGGGTAGCAATGTCAGCTGTGATGGATGTGGGCAAAGCCACACCATTGTACCTTTCCATTCTTAGGAGCATCTGGCACAGCGTACTATTTTATGAAACGTGTGTGTACAAATGTATGGGCTAGAAATGCGGGGAGATAGAAGAGGACCTAGAGTTGAGGATTTTGTGAGTTTTGTCTATTGAACTTAGTGTCCCATTTTCATTTCTTGTCACTGTATCCTCATTTTTATTGTCTGCATCGTCAGCACCATCACCAGTATCATGTAGGAAGATGAGACTTGTTGAGATGCAGTGGCTTTTCCACAGATGGCCATCGGTACACCTGAGCTTTGAACCCAGGACATGTAAGCATGGCCACTGTTTTGCTCCGAGATGTCTTGATGATTCAAAACATGCTTTTTTAAAAATGCCTTAGGTTGTCATAATTAAGTAATTATTACTGAGATGAGTTACTGACTTGGCTGTAAGCAGGCATCACCCTTGACTAGAATGGCTGATTCCTGAGTTGACTGTGGTGCACTTCTAAAGTTTTTTAATGAGCCTACCCTTTATGCTATTTTGCTACTTAGTATTTCACATTCTGTTCTTTATTGACCTGAAAACATCACACATAACATTTGAAGCATAGATGAAAAGCACATTTTGTTACTCACAAGCCCTCAGATTTTAGTACAGAATTCTTTAATTTAAATCATGAGCATATGCAAACATTCCTTTTCCCAAACTGGTTTTCTATTCTGCAATTGTTATGTTGTTTTGGGTAAGACAAATAAAACCAACATTAAGACACTGGACATTAAATGGAGAATCAGTATCATCCTATATAATTAAAATATGCTAATTCGACCAGACAATGGAACAAGTTTCTGGGCTGGGGGTGGGGCCAGTGAGCCTGCACCATCAGGCCAGCCATGGCAGTCCCAGTGCCTCCCCTTCCACAGAGGTGGCCACAGAGGAGGGAGGAGAGAGGGCGGTGTAGAGGCAGGATGGGGTGTGACCTTGGCCTCTAAACCTCCCACAATCCCTCCCCCAGCTGGCCCATCCCTGGATCTTCACCCCCTACCAGTGTGCAGGGGTCAGGGCTAGCACTAAGGAACAGTGAGCACAGCTTCTAGTTGAGTAGTACCGCCACACTCCACCTTGGCAGGGTGGCATGGTGGTAGGAACCAGGCCTAAGCTGGCAGGTGGACATCCCCTAAGGATCCCAGACTGTGAGAGGGCACAGGCTAGGTTGAGGGGACTCCCCCCCAGTCCACGAATTTTGTGTATGGGGCCTCTAGTAGTTACTATAAAATATTAGGAGCTAGGAAAAACATCATCTCTCCCCTGTGATTCCTGGCAGTGCCTGTTGTACAAAGTGATGTCCCTGTTACTACAGCTTCCCTGGGTGTACACTAGAGCGATGACAATTATCTTCTGGGATTGGCAGCCTAGACCATGTACTTTAGCTAAGGGTAGGTGGGAAAGAGGCTCTGCATTCTTTTGTTCTGATCAAACAGATGCAGTTTCTCCAGCTTGTAAGGTCGAATTTCTAGCTCTTTGGTAAAATTAAATTGTCTGCTTTGTCTAGTACCAGTTCTAGTTTCAGGCAGACAGAGCTGCAGTGGGAAAGCAACCCATGTGGGGAATAGGAATGTGTATTTGGCTCTCAGGCAAGTAATTAATCATTCTGGGGGCCTCCAGTGCTCACTTAAGATGCAGAGCTCCATACCCAGGTTTGTGTAGAAGGCTTGTCACTCTCACGATTACTCTCTCTTGTAAGAGAATATGTCCTAGTAGCTGCATGGGATTATTAATGAAGATGTTGGAAACAGCAAACCTGCTGTGTTTTGACTTCTAACTAGAAGTTGAATAAAGATCAGATGTCCTCTGTCCCTCTAAAATGGATCCTAGAATGTCTCACTTTAGATAATGAGTGTGTTTTTCTGCCCTTGGGTGTTTGTTGTTATTATTTTTTGTCTTTTAGTGTTCTTGAGTTGCTCTGATTTGGGAAATCTTGAACAGGCATACGAACCTTAAATAATTGTAATGAGAAATACAGAAAATATTGAGCAAGAGGCTATAAGTAAGCAAATATATCCTAAGAGCTCACAGGTGAAAATTGCTTTTTATTCAATGAGTCATTTTTATTGGAAGGTAATGATCATGTCCAAGCAATAAATACATTGTCAATTCCCTCAGTAGATATTAAGAATATGTCTTTCAATTGGAAGTAGCTTCAAGCTTCAGAATATTGAAGTATAAATTTCAAACTGCATCCTGCACATATATGAATATGAAGAAATGAGTCAAACCCAGCAAGAGCTCATGTGTAGGAACAAATGTTTGTGACCATCATCTGTATGTCATTGCATATAGCAACATGGACAATATATAACAGTATATTGGTAAAAAGATTGATAGTATTGCTGCATTTGTCATTTTTGTTAATCCTTACCCGTGGGTATTTTTTTCTATTGAGTGGAAAGGAGGGAGGGTGGGAGAGGGAGAGAAAGAGTCAGTTATTGTGTAAATGAGACACATGATTAGTTGCCTCCCCAATGCACTCCAGGGGCTATGGGATCAAACCCACAACTCAAGTACATGCCCTTGACAAGGGATTGAACCTGTGACCCATCATTGCTTGGGCTGACAATCTCACCAGTGAGCAACACTGGTCAGGGCTGCATTTGTCATTTTATCGTTATAGGTAATCTGTGACTTATCTACCCTCTTTCAACTCTACAAGTAAGAAAAATGAGACACAGTAAGGTTTGGTGACTTGTCCAAATATTTCATCTTTCCAACATATCATTGTCTTCTTGTGTTTATGAATGTGTAATTTTTATGATTAACAATTTGAACAAACTATCTTCAAAGGTTGATCACATTTTTTCCCCCCAGAAACACTCAACCAAGGACAGGAGTTATTGCCAATGGTTGAACTTAAATGTTTAGACAGAATACTTTAACAAAAATTTAACAGTGCTGCACGTCTCCCTAGGAAATGAAATAAAAACTGTTGTCCGGTTGTTTTAAATCACATTTAGACTAATGTCCTATAATCTGTGTGCATTAGGATTCTGCTCAGCTGCCCAGAGAGCAAGTGATAAAACATTTCCAGCCGATCGCCATGCTGTCGGAGAATCTTTCCACCTAGTGCCGTGAGATCAGCTGGTTCGGTTGGGTTTGCTGAGCATGCCCAAGGTTCGGATAGACAGGCCCAGCTGAATTCACAGCCAGTGGCCATACTTCATCATATTTCAGCATCAGTTGTGTATTTGCCTTATTACCTCTGCTTGATGCTAAGTTCCTTGAAGGCAGGATTTATTTCTAACACACCATTGTGTCCTGTGTCTTGGCAGGTCAGAGCTCTGCATATAATCACTGCTCAATAGGTAATTTTGCAAAGAAAGAAAGAGAAGGAAGGGCTGCCTGTGCATATATATCTAACAGTAGCCCTGTGTCTCTGTCACATTCCTTTTCCAAGGGTGGATTAGATAGAGAGATGTTTTTGCCCATCAGCTTCACCTCTGGACATGCTGGGGATTTGTTCTAGTACCTTCTTTGCTCTTTTGTGGTTCAAAGCTTTGAATAATGTATGTGTAGACCAAGAACACTGAGACATGGATGATCTATGAAGAGCTTAATTGTAAATATCGGAGTCTGTGGCTTATTTTTTCACCAGCCATTTAATGTAGTGACAAAAGTAATGTTAAGAACTTACATTGAAGAAAACATTTGACTTTTCTATAATTTTCAGTCCATTTTATTGACCCCAGTAGGGTTTTTAGCTTATATTTATGGCTTTTTTCTCCCTGCCCTAACAGAGCCAAGAAAGTGTCTACAATCTTAACCATCACTTTCTCACAAATACAGTCATCTCAGATTCCCCAAGCTTTCTTGTCACCTGGCTTGTTCTAATCTTATAATCTGTTTAATGCTCACTTGGTCAATTCTTGGATTGACACTTTATATTTCTTTTATCTGGAGGACTATATTGTCAACATAATGCTTTTATTGTCTCCTCTCCTCTCTATCTTTCAATAAGGCCTCATAAACCCATTATTGGGAATTTAGCTAACCAAGTCCCTCTGTACCCCCAAAACCTCTCTTTAGCAGCTGCTGCCTCTCATACTCAGGTTAGAACTTTGGATTCATTTTAGGCAGCAATTATATAAGACATTCTATATCATTTCTACTCTGCCAAAGATCTCGGATTTCACCACTCTCTTAAAGAGTTTTTTAATATCTCATTCTCAAGTCCCTCAATTTCTATTTTATATACATGGTCCTTTTTTGGTATTTTTTTAAAAAAGTACTTTAGTGTTTTTTTTTTAAGTTAAGTCTTTGGCCTTATCACCCTCCCTTCCATCCATATGCTTTCTGTAGGCAAAGCTTTTTTTAAAAAAAATACTCTAGCTTCTCCTTTATTCCATCTTAAGTAAGAAGCCATCTTTCTCTTTGGAGAGCATAGTTTTAAGCTTGCTCCACAACCAATTTTGTATTAGATACTAAGTGTGTTTTGTATATGCAACATAGAGCACCATGTCTGGAGTCCTTATGTTTTTATTTTAGCCTTTCTGATTCCGAAAGGAGCGTAATGGGCATTACTTGTGCTCAGTAACACCTGCCCCTATACAATCAGACATGCAAATTTGGGACATAAAAAGCATTCAGTTATCAAACATGTCTGGTTTACCAAGCCATGACTTCATTTTTTGCTTCTGGCAGGTAACATACACTGCTTTTGAGAGGAGTTACTCTGGTTGATGGGCCAGAAAAACAGTCCTAGTGAACAGAAAATCATCTTTTTTTTGTACATACTAGGTTGTTCCAAGGCTGTTTGCTGGTAACTCAGACCTAGGCAGGTTATTCTGTCTTTGCCTCTTCCAAAATCACTTTGCTGGCCTATAGATGACAATAAAACCTGAAATTTGGGACTGGGACAATTCATTTTCTGACAGCTGGGAGGTTCTTGTGAACAAATAATAATAATAATAATAATAATAATAATAAAGAGGTTTGTGGATCAGCCCTTGTATTGGACTTCCTCATTTGTTCATTTTCAGAACATTCACAGATGCCATTGAAAATATACTAAGTATTAGAAAAAAAACCTCAAACTTTTCAATAGAATTAGTATTTTATGTTTGTCATCCTTTTGGAATTACCAACATGGCCAGAATAGGATCTTTGGAGTAGAAGAATATGGACTTCTTAGTTCTAACTATATATGAAAGGAAGAAGGTCAATTAGGAATCAGACCAGTTCCTCGAAGACTGATGTCTCAGAATGGGGCTGTGAGGTTGAGTGAGGTTAGAGGGCATCTTAAATGTGCTGGTGAGATCATTACCTGGAAGAACATTTAGAGGCAGTAACCATGAGGGACAAGATAGACTGTGCTTTTTTTTGATGATATTTTTGGGTTGGAATGGTATCTTGTATCAAATTCTTGTGTGTGTGTTTGGGGGAGGGGAGAAGGTGTATATTAAAGAAAGCTAGGAACAACAGGTTCTGTTGTGAAGATAATTGTTGTTAAATTTAATAACAGGGATTATGTGTGGGAAAGGTCTATTTTGAAAAATAATGAGAATGTTCCTGTTAGTCACCTAGAGTGTCTATTCATAATTCCCATTTGTGGTTAGTTTTTCACACTGTGTCTCTTGCCCATGCCTGGAGTGGACAGTTTGGACCTGGTATGTAAATAGTTAACATGCTCTGTGGCCCTCAGGGTTTGTGGTCCTTAATGGGTTCTGCATGCACCTTCCATCCTCTTCCATATATATTTATATTTTTAAGAAAGGAAGGGAGAGGGAGAGAGATATATATATAAACATCATTGATGAGAGAGAATCATTGATTGGCTGCCTCCTGCATTCCCCGTACTGGGGATCGAGCCCACAACCCAGGCTTGTGCCCTAACTGGGAATGGAACTATGACTTCCTGGTTCATAGGTTGATGCTTAACCAGTGAGCCATACCAGCTGGGCTGTTTCTTCTTTTTTGAAGATGCACCAAAATAGACAATGTTAACTGTGGTCCCTCATGTGAGGTGTTGCCCACATGACCTGTACAGCCACCCTAAGAAGTATAATTATCCACACTTCAGGGATAAGAGTGCACAGATAGCATAGTTTAGCTCTTCAGAGAGTTGAGGCAAAACCCAGATCCCTTCATGCTTAGACCAGCTCTTTTTGAGAGGTAACCTATTGGTGATACTTTGATTTTTTGCTTAGCAGCTACAATTTTTCTCAGAAAATTTTCTGAGAAATGTGTGAGTTCACATTTCCATGAGTGAATGCTACACTATTCCCACTCAATGCCCTTAGATGTAGGGTTTTTCTCTCTTTTCCACATCCAGCTTGGAAAGAGAATGGGTCCAGTTTCTGAGTAGAGGATCTGGGGATTGAGAAATAAAAGAATAGAAGATGCAGAAATAGAAATAATAGCTGGGACTAGGTGAAATCTCTGTTCTCTGGATGGAGAGACAGGATCTCTGAGCCCACAAAGCCCTGTAGATTTATATTCCTCAAATACCAGGAAGTTACACTAAAAGTTAGGATCAAAGGAGATTGGATGGGCCCAGACCCTATTCATTCCTTCATTCCCAGGGGCTAGACTGGATTTACATTTCAAGGCCCTCTCTCTGACACCTCCAGCAAAGTTAAGAGTCAGTACTGATAATGCATCCAGTCTTGGTGGATGTTTCTAAGACAGGGCTCTGCCTAGGTCCTAGGATTTAGCTGACAATGATTTATAGAATGCTCAGATATCTTTCCTGGGGTCCCTCCACACTTAGAATCTCATTGACCTCTCTCTGTTTGTCAGCTGTTGATAGGATGATGTCCTTAGGGGGAAAAAAGACTTTTCCTGTTTTTGTCTTATTGAGATGAAGGACACATAATATAAAAGTAACCATTTTCAAAGTTCAATTTAGTGGCTGTTAGGGCATTCACAGTATTGTGCAACTATACTTCTGTCTGTTTTCTGAACCTCCTAGCCATCTCCCTTCCTCCCGCTCACCTAGCCACCACCAGTATGTTTTCTGTCTCCTATTTTTGTGGTGTTTTTTTTTAAATTTTATAACCATAGATGATAGCCATATGGGATACAACATGATTCAATTACCCCAATGTTAAAAGAGGAGATCGGATCTTAGGGACTGACATTTCTTTTATGTTATCATAAATCTAGGAGGTGAGTTTTAAGAATAAAGCCACATCTTGCTTTATCTACCCTTTAGTAATAAAAGAAAAATGTTAATTTTTTAAAGCATCTTTGATCTGACTCTCAAGAAGTAAACTCATATATTTTTGCTCAAGAAGATAGGCAGCTAGCTGAAAAATTATTAATTGATGATTTTTTTTCCATTTTAAAATGGTGTTTTTTACCAGCAAATTCTGGTAACAGTATGGGAAATTTATGGATTAATCTCTCTTTTAAGTACCCATTCCATTTTTTTTCCTTTAAAAGAAATATTTTTGAAACATTGAACATTCATTATGAGAAGATGATTGCATAAGGATTTTAAAAGAGAATGAAGGAAACCTGAGATGCTGTCTTTTCCTACATTTGTGTTAATTCAGCGGGATTTTGCTTCATGAGTTTTTGTTGCGTCTTCATTTCTGTATTAGTTGCTTTCAGTGGGCCAGATCTCATAAAATGGCAGAATATCAAGGAGAAAATTGAACTTTTGGGCTCAAATCAATTGCATATTACAGTCGGAGACAGCAGGCTTATGTTAAGGGGCAAGACCTGGGTTTTCCTTTGATTTCAGATTTTAATATCGACTTCCACTATTTAATAGTAAAAGGACATGGCTTCACATGTATTTTTAATTTGCTCAAGTTTGAAAGTTGCATGAGTTTTAAAGTGGCCTTTTTAAAATGGATTTCAGAGTTGTTACTGAAAATATAAAAATAACAAGCATGGGGATAAGTTAGAATGTCCTTTTCAGGAACAAGCAATATTTACATTGTCCTTTGTTCAATATTTTCTTTCATTTTCCTTCAGTAAATCCGGTTGTTATTAAAGTGACAAAGCTAATGGAATTTACCTGCTGAGATGCTTATTTCTAGGAAAGCACCTGGAACAAAACCTTTCATTTACTGAGGGGAGGGCATGGGGGTCCTGCCTCACAAGAAGCACCCCCCAAGGGTTGAATTGGAACATTTCTTCTTTCTACCTGAGTGTAATTTGGATTTAATTCTTATGCCACCCCTTAGATGTCTATCAGCCTCCAGCCTGAAATCATTTTAAAATATACACCTTGTGTGTTTTTTTCTTGAATTAAAAAAACAAACAAAACCAAACTTTCTAGAGAGTCCTTTTCCCTTCCAGTTTTCCTAATCTTGAAACAGCAAGCATTTGAAGGGATTTTGCCTGTATGCATTAGAAAGGATGTTCATAGTCACATGAAATTACAGGTCAGGATCTACTGTTTCAGGTGACGGTAGTTGCCGTGAGTCAGCAGATCTGGTGTGGGCATCTGCATTTTAAACCAGATGATTTATTTTATTTTAAACATAGTTCATTGAGTTGTAGAGAAAAAGGAAGGGAGAAAAGAGAAACATTTATGTGAGAGCACAAGAGTACAACCTTGATCTTCTGCCTCCTGCACACCCCCCACCAGGGAGTGAGCCTAGGCATGTACCCTGACCAGGAATTGAACCAGCAACCTTTTGATACATAGAAGGATGCCCAACTGAGGCACACAGGCTGGGGCCATATGATTAACCTTACATCATCTGATATAAATCAGATGATTCTTATATAGGTGATATGCAGATATACTTTAAGAAATACCTTCCTAGTCTATGGAAGTAATTTGGGGCCTTGCTTTGTCATCCAGTATATTTGTTGTCCAGTCTGGTTTTAAGTTATGTAAAAATTTGGTGAGATGTCCAGAATTTAATTCCTGTCATTAGGAAAAATGTTGTCAGACACAAGACTGAATTCAGAACCTTGAGGCAAGCCACTGGAGACTTCTCTCCAGGTTGACACTGCCTTGTGTGTTCTGAAATGCAGTCCCTCTTAAACCCATTCCCT
Organism: Antrozous pallidus; assembly: GCA_027563665.1. Lineage (NCBI taxonomy): Eukaryota > Metazoa > Chordata > Mammalia > Chiroptera > Vespertilionidae > Antrozous > Antrozous pallidus. Next base: position 61,848,543 of record CM050520.1, read on the forward strand.
GGCTTGTCATTCGGCCCACATTTTCCCTCTCTTGCCCTTTGAGATCTCAGGAGAGATTTTATCAAATGCCTTGCTGACATCCAGCTATGCCAGATGTGCAGAAATTCCCTGATCCACCAGTTTAGCAAACACATTAAAAAAAAAAAAAGGAAGAAGAAAAGAGAAGGGAAAGTTAAATTTAAACAAAGGAAGACAAAAGTGGGATTATTTGGCATGCTATTCACTTTTCTGCTGATCCAAAGATATAAACTTGAATCAACAAATTTCTTTGGTTATTTCATCTGGAACGCGAAGATTGTAAGATATACTTCCCAGGAGTCATTCTATCCTAACAAAGAAATCCACATGCATTTCACAGAAAGCTTTCCTCTCCCCACAGTAACATGTGCAGACTCAAATCTTCAATACCAACTTCCCTCATTGTGTGATGGGAAGGTGGGGTGGTGGGGGCATCTATTAACCCTGAAACAATGATTTTTTGGAAAGGTTCAGAGGTGGGCATTTTCCTGTAAAAGTCTCCAAAGGCTTTATACTGATCATCCTCCACTTTCTCATCTGCATGCCCCTATTCCCATTATTGCTAAATGGCCTTGATACCTTCAACTGTTGTTGTTGTTGTTGTTGTGTGTGTGTGTGTCATGGAGGAAAAAGGTATAGAATTGCTGCCTGAAACAAAAAGGGGAATTCCTGTACCACATTTGAATGACAAAACTGTATTTGTAAGAGGGTGTATTTCTAGAAAAAGAAAAGTAGTAGGAATATGCATGCCTCATAATTCTGACTATGAAGTGACAGAAATTTGATTCACCCCTTATTTAAGCTAATTCCTCCCCCAGAGTCCCCACACCATTGTGAAAACCCGAAGCAAACTGAATTGAAGCTGACAGAGAAACTGGGTACCAGGCACCTGGGAGATCACACATTGCTGTCACCCCAGGAAAATTGGTGGTTCAAAAGTGCTGCCCTTCCGATGAACAGAATTTAAGAGTGAGGAAAGCATATTAATGGTATTCAAAAGGAATTTAAATTAGTCTAATCAGTGCAGTGAAAGAAACCAGGAGCAGTTTACAGATGTGCCAATGCAGAAAAATTAGTAGTGGCTTTTTTTCTGGAAGGAATGGTGTTATTCTTCCCTAGCTAATTAAAACAGGCTTATCTTTAAATTTAGTTATTCATAAAACTTGCTTCCACAGAGACCTTTTTTCCTAATAGGATGGGAAGGCTGGGTTTCTATAAATGTGGGTCAGCCATGTGATTGAGTGACCCAGATTTCTGCAGACACCCAGAAGACAGAGCAGAGAAAGAATCCCTGAGCTTCAGGCTGAACAGCACAGTGTGTGTTGGGAGGCACCCAGCACTTTGAACTTCAAGGTTCTCACTTGGATCCCTCACTGGTAGTTTCCCCCTAAGAAAACAGCATCAACAACCAAGTCTTCCTGTTTATTCTTGATCGCATCTCTTTCTGAATTCGTGAAGAGATCTTTTAAGTATTTAAATTACAGTAGCATTTTCATTGACTTTGACTATGGCTGGTTGACTGACAGTGCAGGAAGCAGACTGGTGTCCCAGAGTGTCCATCAGTGAAGAGTCTGGTAGTGAACTCCCACTGACTTTAGACAGCTCATCCCATTAGCATCTTATTATCTCTCTTGCTCATTTTCTCTCTAATGTAGCAATTGTTTTCACTGCACAGTCAGCTCTTTTTCTGTAATAAATTATGTTCAAGATTCATGGTTCAGTGTAGAAAAACTAGAACATGTGGATAAGCAAAAGAAGAAAGGAAAATTAGGATCTGATAAAAGATAATCCACTCATTCTCACAGATAACCATTCTTCTTATTTTTGAAACAACCAGCGAGACTTGGTCTTGTTTAGTGGATAAAATGGGGGAGGGAGGGTCTCTGAAACTAGCTACCTGGATTGAAATTCAAGCTCTGTCACTTCTCATCAGTGGGGTTAGGGGAAATAATTGATCTTTTGCTATCGGGTTTCTTCTTTGATAAAAGAAGGATGCCTACCTCAAGAAAATGACTTGATACACTTAAAAAGCTTTGGACATAGTGAGTGTTCAATAAATGCTTATTGGAAAAGACATTGAATGCTTAGGTGGAATGTTTCCCATGTGGTATGAAGTTGTTTGTATGTCTGATGTCTAGTCCATTGCCTACAGCAACACTAAAAACATAATGGAGCTTACTTAACCCTACATGGCACAGTAATGGCTATATAAGCATTAGTTATTATTATTGCCTGACACATCATTACTGTTTGTCAGATAGTTGTTGAATGAATGGGTGTCAGTCACTGCCTTTGGGTAGTTTTAACTTGAGAGAGAAGACAGGAGAAGATGCATGAAACAGTAAGTAAGTGGTGAGCCAGTTGGTACCCAGTTTGAATGGAGAGCTCCCAAGGGGCTGTTTTACTTGGGAGGTTTCCTGGGCGTGTTCAGTTGTTAAAACTGCTCCCATTGCAATCTGACTGTTATGGTTAATAGATCTGGGGCAAGATCATCTCATCACAGAATGGGAAGCCTTCATTTATTTACCTTTTTCATTTGTTTTCCCAATAAGCATTTCCTTAGTGCTTAGTGAGTGGCAGGAATTGTGTCTGATTCTGGAGATCCAAAGACATTTGCAGAGGTCACAGTCTTGTTAGAGAAACTTGTGATGCAAAGAAGAATTATAATGTATTGTGATATATGCTGTGAGCCAACAATGGCCAGGGCTGTGGGAGCTGGTGTGCATGTGCGAGTGTGTTGGAGAGAGATGGTGTCAAAGCATCCTTTATTAAAGGAGGTCCAGTTGGAGCCATGTCCCAATAAGGAAAGGGCCTAGTATTAGCCTCCCATAGTGGAGATTATTATACACTGAAGACACAACAAAGGCATTTACAAAGTTTGAGGAGTGTGAGAAAGCCATGGCTGTGAGTAATCATCCTTAGTTTAGCATGCCTCCAGGTCTAGGGTGAATGCTGGATGGGGTGCATTGCCATTGAATGGATTTAAGCAGAGAATGACATGATCAGAGCTGCATTTTGGAAAGCTAGCCAGAAGTGGTGTTTATGGTCTCTAGCGATAGACTGCAGCCAGAAAGACTCATTGTAAGAAATCCAGAAATAAGGAGCTGGAGTAAGGGTAGGGCAGCAGGGATGAAGTAAAGGAACTGATTCAAGTTATTAAGGAGGGAGAACTCACTGAATTTGGCAATCAATGGATGTGCCTGTGCTAGGGAGGAGGGTGATGGTGGGGTGAGTAAGATGGAGTTGATGTTTAAGTTTCTGGCTTGTCATGGTGTGCATAGAATGGTGAGGTCTTTTATATAGATTAAAAATATAGCTGGTTTACTCGATGGTTAGAGTGTCAGCACATGGACTTAAGGCTTTGATTCCCAGTCAAGGGCATGTACCTCGGTAGCAGGCTTGATCCCCAGCCTGGGTCAGAGCATGTGCAGGAGACAAGCAATCGATGTGTCTCTCTCACATTGATGTTTCTCTCTGTCTATCCTCTTCCTCTCACTCTCTCTGAAAACCAACAGGGGAAAAAAATCCTCAGGTGAGGATTAACAACAAAAAATAATAATAAAGTTAAATGTGACAAGAGAAAATTGGGTTGTTTCAACAGCATTTATTTAGGACTTATGATTGTGTACTAGATATTGTGGTTCCTCTCCTCATGGGAGTATGACCGGGTTTCCTATATAAAACAAGTGGGCCTAGTAGTCCTGACCTAGAGAAGCTTATTAACTTCCAGGGGAAGAGGGGTTTCCAAACAAATGCAAAGCAGGGAGGGAAAAATAGTGTACAAGAAGTCTATCCACAATAGTATGGGTGTTTAGAGCATAATCGCACAGAGAACTGTGAGGAATTCTTTGCAGAGGGAGTGCTGTTTTGCAGTCTCAGACTTGCTTTCCTAGTTTGAACTAGATGGCAACTTTGTGGAAGGTCATATCCCTTTCCCTGAGCTGGGCTTTCTTTATGTCTTATCTGTGCTTCTTCAAATGCATCTGCTGCTTTGGCTTTGTGATGCAGTTTCTTAGCAGGAGTCTCTTCTCCTACACTCTCCTGGAGCACCCTCAGGGCATGACCCCTGTCTGTGCAACTTCCGGCTCCCTGCCAGGCTCTGCAAGTGCCAAAGTAGAACATGAAATTTCTCATTTTATTCTCTGAAGAGAAACCTGGCACAGATGTTGCTATCAGTTCCATTTTTACAGATAAGAAAGCTAAAAGTCAGAGCATTGAGAAATTTCTCAAGGGGTCTTAGTTCGGGCAGCTTTAAGAAAATGCCATAGACTGGGTAGCATAAAGAACAGGGATTCATTTTCTCACAGTTCTGGAAGCTGGGAGTCTGAGAATGGCCAGGTTTAGGTGAGGATCCTCTTCCTGGTTTGTAGAGGACTGTCTTCTCTCTATATCCTCTTGTGGCTGGTGGGGGAGGGAAAGACAGAAGCCAGCTTTCTCCTGTCTCTTATAAGAGAACATAATTCCTTCTGGAGGGCTCTACCTGCAGGACCTCATTGATTACCTCCCAAAGGCCCCATTTCCAAATACCATCATATTGGGGATTAGGATATCACCATAGGCATTTTGGGTTACACAGACATTCAGTCTATAGCACAGAGTCACACGGTTATTTGAAGGAAAACCATGACCGAATCCAGATTTTCTGACTTTAACTCATACTCTTTTGACTAAAACACCTTGTTCATTAGCATCACCATATTGGAAGTAAGTATAGGACTACATTCCCATGGAAGCTCAGTGAGCAATGAAGCAATGTACATGAATACTCCTACTATCTTTTTAAAAAATTTTCAATTGCGGTTTACCTCCAATATTATCTTGTATTGGTTTCAGCAATACAGCATAGTGCAGCGATTTTTAGTAACTGTAACTGGTGTGCCACAAGAATTTTTAAAACATGCAATACCTGACTGACCTCTTTTCCCTTTGATTGACAACAGCCAACACAATAGCCTCAGTGTGAATGCCCTGTCTTGAACCATAAATATATAGTTCATATAATAGAGTTGCATCTTATCAGTTACATCACATAATAAGGTTGCATTGATTGGTTAATTCGTGGTACTAGAAATCCTTAGATGCATATATAGGCACCTGCTGTTTTAAAAAGTCACTTTGGAGCAAAAAGGGTAGGTAATTACTATCACTACTTTTCTTTTGGAGAGCATTATGATAAGTAAAATAAGCCAGCCTGAGAAAAAGATAAGTATCACATGATCTCACTCATTTGTGGAATAAAATGAACAACATAAAATGATGAACAAAAATAGATTCAGAGATATAGAAGTATGGTACAGACTGTCAAACCTCACAGGGAAGGCACGGGAGGGAGGGATGGGGGGTAAGAAATCAAGCAAAGGACTTGTATGCTTATAAGCGTAACCAATGGAGTAGGAATAGAGAGTAGGAAGTTGAGGCCTGTGCTGGGGGCTGGAGCAGACTGAGAGAGGTCAATGGGGGGGGGGGGGGGGAAGGGCAATATATGTAATACTTTCAACAATAAAGAATTTTTAAAAAGTCACTTTGAAGCAAAAAGGGTAGGTAATTACTATTACTATTTTTTTGGTAAATCAATTAAAATATACCTTTTTAAAAATCAGATTGCAAAAATATATATTTTGGTTGACCACAGAATTTTAAGAATTGCTTTATATGTTCCATGAAATGAAAAGTTTGAAAATCGCTGATGGTGGTTAGTCAGTCATATACTTTACAGAGTGTCCCCCCTCACTCCCTTGCCCCCTGCCCTGTCCCTGATATTTCCAGTCCCCACTGGCACCATACATGGTTATCACATGTTATTGACTATATTCCCTGTGATGAACTTTACATTCCCGTGATTATTTTGTAACTTCCAGTTTGGGCTTCTTAATCCCTCTATGTCTTTCACCAGTTCCCCAGCCGCCCTTCCCTCTGGTAACCACCAGTCTGCTCATATGTCTATGGTTCTGTTTCAGTTTTGTTTATTTCGTTCCTTAGAATCCACACATAAGTGAAATCACATGGATTTTTTCTTTCTCTGCCTGACTTATTACATTTAGCATAATACCCTCTAGTCACAAATTGTAAGATTTAATTCCTTTTTATGGCTGAGTAGCATTTCATTGTACTAGTATACTTTGGGAAGCTTATGGTGAACATGCTCTATCTCAAGATACTTGTAAATGCTGGTTCAAGCGCATTAAAGGGATGATTTCGATGTGAAAGACAAAACATCCAGGTCAACCAAAAAAGTTTCAAGACCAACAATTAGAAGCATTATTGGATAAAGATGTGTGTCAAACTCAAAAACAGCTTGCAGAAAGATTAAACATTGCTCAGCAAACCATTTCTGATCATTTTCAATCAATCAGAAAGATCTTAAAGGAAGGAAAATGGGTGCCACATCAACTGAACAAAAGACAAATGGAAAACCGAAAAGTCATCAGAAAAATTTTGCTTCAATGACATGAAAGAAATTCTTTTTTTTTTTTTTTTTTACATCGAATTGTGACTGGCGATGAAAAGTGGATTTATTTTGAGGATCCCAAATCTACAAAATCATGGGTTGATCCACATCAGCCATCAACATGGACTGCAAGGCCAAATCACTTTGGAAAGAAGATATGCTCTGCATTTGATGGGATCAGGAAGGCGTGGTGTATTATGAGTATCTAAAACCAGGTGAAACCATTAACACTGATGGCTACCGACAACAAAGAATCAATTTAAACCATGCTTTGATCGTGAAACAACCAGAATGGACAGAAGACATGGTAATGTAATTTTGCTTCATGATAACGCATCATCACACACTTCAAAACCAGTTAAAGACACATTAAAAGATCTTGCCTGGGAAATGTTAACCCACCCGCTGTATTCACCAGACCTTGCTCCTTCAGATTACCACTTGTTTTGTTCAGTGGCATACGCACTATCTGAACAGCATTTCAAAATGTACAAAGAAGTGGAAAATGGGGTCTCTGAATGGTTTGCCTCAAAACAAGAAAAGTTCTATTGGGATAGTATCCACAAATTACCTGAAAGATGAGGGAAATGTGTAGCTAGTGATGGACATTACTTTGAATAAAGTACTTTTAATGTTTCTCTTGAAATTATTGTGTTTTCTTTTATTACAAAATCCACCATTATTAACCGGTACACCTGGTATACAGTGTTTCTATCCACTCATCCATTGATGGGCGTGTGCTACTACTATCATAGCTCAAGGTTCCCAGAATTTGAATTTAGGGAGGTTGTTTGGGGGTAAGCAGAGAATGCTGCTGGTTAGGGACATGTTATTAGCCATTTACCATGTTGAATACCTGGGACTGATTCTGAGGAAAAACTCTGGGAAATGGTATAAAATACATTTCAGAATGATTCTGTTTAAGGGGTGAGGGAGCTGATGTATTAAAGTGCCATGTGCATTCAGTCATTGCTTGGGGGCTGCTTAGGGGTGAGGGGATTAATTTCCTGGCACTCAGTGTACTATGAAGTGGGCAGAATGGTTCTAGCTCTGGAAAAAAAACAACCCTCAGACCCAAAGATGCTGTGGGTCTGAAATGGCAGAGTCCCTGGGATATCAGCAGGGTACTGACATTGTCTCCTATGCCACCTGCCTTTCTTGCATGCATCCAAGCTCAGAGATGAGTTTCTTGGGTACTTAGATTTTGCCCATATGAGATATAACAATAATGACTACTGTCCTCTGTCCTAGAGTCAAACTAAGAACTATTAATGCTTGCTTGCTGACTAATGCTTGTAACTTTGCAAGGCAAATTATTCTTTTTCTCCTTTTATAGTTGAGAAAATAATGGATGAACTTTAAAATCCAGCTTGTGAGAGAAGGCTTACATGCATGGAAAGTGAAATAAAAATAGATTTAAATAATAAAGACTAATGATATTAGACATACTGTAAATCCAGAACAGACTCAGTTGTCAAATACCTGGTGCATAATAAAACTACACTTCTATTGACTGGTATGGATATGACATATTCTGGGTGAAGCACTTTATATAATTTACTAGAGGTCCAGTGCATGAAATTCATGCATGGGGGCGGGTGTCCCTCAGCCTAGCCTGTACCCTCTCCAATCTGGGACCCCTCCAGGGATGTTCGATTGGGATCAGGTCTAAACGGGCTGTCAGACATCCCTCTCACAATCAAGGACTGCTGGCTCCCCAGTGCTCGTCTGCCTGCCTTCCTGATTGCCCCTAACTGCTTCTGCCTGCCAGCCTGATCACCCCCTAACCACTACTCTGACAGCCTGATTGATCTTCAACTGCTCCCCTGCCAGCCTGTTTGCCCCCAACTTCCCTCCTCTGCCAGCCTGGTCACTCCTAACTGCCCTCCCCTGCAGGCTTGATCACCACCAACTGCCCTCCCTTGCAGGCCTGGTCCCCACCTGCCCTCCCCTGCTCCCCTGATGGCCCCCAACTGCCCTCCCTTGCAGGCCTGGTCCCTCCCAACTTCCCTCCCTTCATGGCCATCTTGTGGTGGCCATCTTGTGTCCACATGGGAGCAGGATCTTTGACCACATGGGGGCTGCCATCTTGTGTGTTGTAGTGATGGTCAATCTGTATATTACTCTTTTATTAGATAGGATAATTTATAATATAACTTCACAGTAGCTGTTCAAAATGAGTACTGTTACTTTTTCTCTTATTGATGATGAAATCAGTACAGACAGTTGATTGACTGCCATCACATATGTATTAGTGTCAGAGTAAATGTGAGGTCTGTTTGTTCCTGGTGCTTATTCTCTTCAATACTATGGTAACACTGAGATGTTAAACTTTGACGTTTTCTTCTCTACCTGCCTTACGTCTGCCTTGCTAGTCGGTGGTCTTTACGTTTCCCCATGCAGAACAAGGGATATTTTAGGCAGGGAGAACACTAAACAGGAAGCATGTCCACAGAAAAGCAAAGAAAAAAAAGAGGCTAACATTTTTTTTTTTACTTCCAAGATAGGCTTTTAAAGTTTGCATTTGACAATTTTAAAAGCAAAGTTTTTGTGGTTTTTTTTATCTTAAAAGCTAACTTTTATTAGAAGAAAGGGCTCCTCAGAATAAAAAATAAAGGTCTGTGGTGTAGCTGGGCAGGGTTTATGCTATATTAATAAACCAGAAAGGGACTAGAAGAAGATGTAAAAGCATTCTTCTTCAGCCCTAAAATTTCCAAGTGTAGCAGAGGATCCTTGGGCTAGGAGAGAGGGAGCGTCAGTTAGGACATGAGCAGGGAGGAGGGGTCTTAGGCCTGCAGTGATGGGGTGGGACCTGGGCTAATCCTCACATCAGAGGAGCAAAGCCAAGTGTGGATAACCTGCCGAGCACCATCCATGGCCATCTGTGGGAGCCCAGCCCAAAGCTACTCTCCTTCACCTTTGAAGTGGGCATCAGATGTCACCTGTGTCAAGGAACCATCATTGCTTGTGGGCCTTCACTGATGGCTGTGTGAATGCTGCTAGAACCAAAGCTTCATCCTGTGCAGAGTCTTGGTGTGAACCACCTGGACAGGACTAACTACATTTCAAAAGAAGAATTGAAGAGTACTTTAAGATGGCTTGCAGGGGCAGCTGGGGCCAATGCAGGAGGCATGGGAAGATAACGGGGAGGACAGATGAGGTGGGAAAAGCCTCCCAGGAGGGGAGCATAGTGAACAGTGGCATGGCCATGGAAAGCCTAGTGAGTGTTGTGGAAGTACTTAAATCCTGTAGCTACAAGTCAGGGCACAGAGTGTCTTGAGTAAGAAATTATCCCTTAGAACAGCAGTTGCCAACCTTTTGGACTTTAGGGACCACCGGTTGGCAACTGCTGCTTTAGAGTTCAGCCTGTGGTCAACAGGAAGCCATGGAAACCATCTTTTGTTTGTTTGTTTGTTTGTTGATCTTTACAATGGCTCCATGAAATCCTCTACTCTGTATTTAACACAGACATATGACTCACTTAATATTCAAAAACACCACCAGAGAGCTAAGTAATTGACACAAGTCTACATAACTGAAAAGAGGTAGAACTCAGCAGATTTGAATTCTAGATTTGTCTGTGTAAGACAAAGTCTTGTGTTCTTTCCAGCTCTACCAATCTGCCTCTGAGCACCTCCTCCCCCTTGAGCAGATCTGGACTCAAGAGTAGTCAGACTCCAGTCTGTCCCTCCAGGGGCACAGTGTGTTCCTGCAGCCTTGCAGATGAGTAGATAAATCCCTAACACCCCTGTCCCCCAAATTTTTTCTAGCCCAGTTATTCCCAGATTGTGTCGGCCCTCATTCTTTTAATTTCTGTTTAGACTGAAAAGTGGAATCAGAGAGAATTGCCCACAAGCTTTGGCCAAATCCAAGGCTTTTGGAAGATAGTTTTTATCTTGACATCTTCTTTCCTGGATCCATGCTTTGTAAAAGATCCAAGTGAGTAATTTCCCCCCCTTACTCCTTCAGAGTAACTTAGTTCATGTTTCCTGGGAAGACAATTTGTATGCTTTACTGTGAGTTCTTATTATGTATATGTGGTTTAGATCTGTATTCTGTCAGCTCATTAATTTGTCTACCTTTCTTTCAGTGAATGACGAATGTGGACTTTGCAAATGTTTGACACCTCAGAACAGACACCTTGGCAGTTTTGTGCTTTTAGATCAGTTATTCCAACTTGGAGATTTATCTAAATTAGCATGACAGTGGCTCTTTTTCCTCATACTTGTACCTGTCCTTTCGGAGTTTTACTTGGCACCTGAGAGTTCAGGGATTCATTAACAGCAACAATTCTTTGAGATAGACAGGACCAGTATCTTCATGCTCTTGTCATAGATGAGGAATCCAAAATGTACAGAACTTGTACAGAACTTATATATCTATCCAGTGGAGTGATGACAGTTGATTGGACTCAGTTGTGTCTGTGCATTAGTATTCAACATCATGCTTAAGGTGGAAGTAACTCAGACATCTACCATCAGATAATCCCCTTCCAGCCTTCCTCCCTCCCTTCCTTTCTTTCTCTCTCTCTCTCTCTCTCTCTCTCTCTCTCTCTCACACACACACACACACACACACACACACACACACACACAATACACATTATATTCCAACCAAATTGAGCTAGGTTAATTTTCCAGAATGTCCTATGTTTTCTTACCCCCAAGCATTTATAGATGTTGCTGTCAATGGTAATAATAATAATAACAACAACAATAGTAATGATGACTATCAGTTTTTGAGTTGTAAGTTATTGACTCACATTTTCTCATTTAATATTACTATTTCCCCTTCTTACCAGCTGAAGAATTAATGTTTGGAGCATTTGACAACCCAGAACAAATTTCTGTCTGACACTAAGTCTGCTTCCTTTGCCTTGGATGCACTCCTCCCTAAACCCTGGCTAACTCCAAATAGTCTTACGGACTCAGTATGCTGCCCCCCTTACTCTGAGGGCCTCTAAACCAGCCCATCTCTTATCATAGCATGAACGCGCTGCATTACCTAGTTTATCTTGCTGACTCCTTTGTTAGAGTCAGGCACCATGTCTCTCTTGTTTGGTACTGTGTTTCCAGACTCTCACTGTTCATAAAGATGGAATGAATGACTAAACTTGACTTGGTAGGTAGGGAGGTAGAATGCTCCCCAGCATCCAACCTCTCATCTCTTTTGAGGTTGTGGCTCTTGAAGCCCCTCCCTTCCTGATCCATAGCAGGCGATCAGTAAATATTTGCTGACCACCTGAATGAGTCTGACGAAGAAGAATCTGAGCATATTGTGACAGGAGCTTTCAAGATCTGTCAGTGCCGCAGGCCAGTAGAGAAACTGGGGGAGGGGGGGAGACTCTGAAGCTATCTCTTAAGTTGCCAACAGGCCATCTTTTCTTTGATTATGAGTTTGGTGAAAGGCTGGTGGCGACTTCCTGTTTTCTGATTAGAACCTAGGGATCCATTTTGTAAGCAAAGAACAAAATAGTTCTCCTGTTGCTGTCCCCTTTCCAGTTGGCTTTACACCGTCGGGGGTAGATGAAGGACATGTGGAAGGCAGACCACACCTAATTTTGTGTGTACCTGTGTGCATGGCCATGCACACATGCCTCTGTGTGTGCGTGTGTGTGTGTGTGTGTGTGTGTGTGTGTGTGCGCGCGCACAGGCGCCTGTCTGTCTATCTGTCTGTGGGAACTAGGAAGGGGTTCTGTTGTGCCACCAGCCTCTCGGGAAAGGCATTGCTGTCATCGCAGTGAAACATGTGGTGTCAAAGCAGCAGCGGCAATTATGCCACCATTTGGACGTCTGTGTGATGGCAGCATCTGCTGATGCTTTGAGACTCTTCTGCCAGGACTTTGCCTGCCAAACCACCCAAACCATATGTTCTCATCAGCAATAATACCCGCATCCCAGTCTTTCAAGGGTGAGGCATCATAGATCAACGGCCGACATCTCTTTGGGGATAAGCACAGCTTGTGCTTGGCTTTGATATCAGGGGAGAGGATGGGATGTTTTGCAGTTTTGATTTCTGAAACAGTCGGTATTGGAAATAATGTTGAAATTGCTTCCTTCACAATAATGGAGAGTGTAATTAATGGATTAATTAATTACAAAGAGTGGTATTTTTCCAAGGCCTAATCTGCGGACTTGTTGTTAGTGAGAAGCATCATTAAACAGAATGGCCTGAAGGGCTTCACTTGAAAGCAGGTATTTTCTTAAGAGGAAGAAGAAATTTTCTTTATTATTTTTTAAAATTGATATTTAAAGAAAGAGGAAGGGAGAAGGAGAGAGAAAGAGAAATATCCATGTGAGAGTGGAACACTAAACCCCTGCCTCCTGTACAACCCCTACAGTGCATGGAGCCTGCAACCTGAGCATATGCCCTGACCAGGGATCGAAATCGGCCAACTGAGCCACAGCATCCAGGGCTGAGAAAAGTTACCTAACTTCTGGTGGGAGTTTTACACTTGCCATTGTCACTAATACATGAATTTTACTCATTATCTTGCAAGATCTCAAGAATTGTTCTGGACTGCTTCCCAGTTGTTTCAGATGTGCATGTTTTACTTATCCCGTCATCCTCATGAGAACTGATAAGTCTGTAGGGGTCCACATTCTATTCCCTTCCATCCCTAGGTACGCTCTAGCATTGCTCACTTAGGAGTTGCTCATTAAATCACCCAATGAAAAAAAATAACATCAACAAATAAGGTTTATTTAGGAGAGATTATAGTATAATTAAGTCACCAACAGATTATAAAAGTTTAAACTTTTATCAAGTGATCTACATATGCCCCAGCTGATTTGGCTCAGTGAATAGGGTGTCAGCTTGTCGACTGAAGGGTTCGAGGATCGATTCTGGTGAAGGGCACAAGCCTGGGTTGTGGGCTTCATCCCTAGTTGGAGGCGCGCAGGAGGCAGCCTGTCAGTGATTATTTGCCATTACGGGTTTTTCTCCTCCCTCTTATTATCCTTCCTTCTCTTTCTTCCTCCCTCCTTTTTTCTCTGAATCAATAAAAATATATATTTTAAAAAGTGATCTACATATAATAAGAATTAGAGCAGAAAACTCATTTTTAAGTTATATGTACAATCTTTCCAGTTTCTTTGACAGTCCACAATTAATAATATAGGGGCCATAGAGTATTTTTTACTTACTTATACAGAAGGCTTTTGTAACCTTTTGAAGGGGTAAGAGTTTTGCTACTTTTGCCAAGCTTTTTAAATTAAATAAATATTGACTATGCTCCTAGAATTCAGCCCCCAGTAAGGTGGCGATGTTTGTTTTATTTTTTGCCATGCCCTTTGACTAGAACAGCGGCCACCAAACTTTCGAATCGCACGGTCCCCTGGTTGGCGACCTCTGGACAAGAAGAAGTCTGACACACAATATTCAACAGTAGGTGTTGGATATTGGCTAGTGAATGAATGAATGAACTCCACATCCTCTCTAATTTCAGTGAGAGTGGTATACATAACATTTTTACAATTTAATACTATCAGTTAAAATATTTTCAGGAGTACTAAATATTTTTTCTACAATTTCCCTCAATGTATTCTTTTCATCCCTTACCAGTTTCTTGTTTCGTCTTTCGGTGAAACTGAAAAAATTAGAGTTTAAATACACTTGACTTGTTTGATGGTAGTGACAATTATTCAGCAATTGGAGCTGCACCTATCACACAGTGGGTGCTCCATAAATATTATATTTGTGGAAACATGGCTGCCCGTCTTATTGACTGTAGTTCCTTCCTGGACATGGATACTTTTTGCTCATAAGAATTTCTAAACCAAGACTGTATGAAATTTGTCCCAGGTCTTTCACAGCATATTTGTCTTTGACCTTTGTCTACCCAGAGTCCTGAATTTTAGCCTCACTACATTTTACCACGTCTCTTGCTTTCTACCAAGATGTTATTCCCCTCGAATCCCCCCATGCCTTTGTTCTCTTTAATACTTTGCATTCTTATGGCCCATATTCCATGTCACCTTCTTTGTTCTCTTTCTTGGGCATTCTTGACTCCTTGTTTTTCCTCTGTGGACATATTGAACCCATTTTACTGTAGTGTACACTCATCTGGGTGCCTCAGGTCTCTTCTTCTAGGGGTTGAGCCTGTCTAGTTTCGCGAAACTAGCTCTTTTACCCTTGTGTTCTTCCTTGTCTCCCTCCCTCATCCCCCCCCCCCCGCAGGCACCCACTCAGTCCCCAGCATGTTTCAGACACTATAATGTTAATGGAAGGAGTGGGTGACAGCGTCCCTCAGATACAAGTGCAGGTTGGAATATGAGGGGAATGGAGTACACCTGTGAGCCAGGCATTTCAGTTACCATCTGTCTCCTTAAATCCTCAGAAACTCATTGAAATGAATCTGATCATCAATCCACTCTATTCCTGGGGAACCAGAGGCATGGAGCTACTGCATGTTAAAGTTTGATTTGTTTATCAAAAATGTCATCTCCTTCCTTACTCTGCTGCCTTACTGTCTTCTATCCTGGCCTATCATGTGAGTTAGAGGGACAGAATTTAAAAGTCCATTTGCTTGCTCATCTGAGTTGGAAATGGGAGATCCAGTGTATGTGTAGGTAGCGCCAGGGAGTAGTTTCTTGCCAGTGGGTGTTGGATATTTAAGTGCGTTGTGAATCAGCTGACTCTTCTAGCTAAGTGTGAATAGCCAGGGGATGACATGGTAAGTCCTGTGATTACATGCGAAAGCAACTCCTGATGAAATCATGCCAAGCTTCCTCTTCTCCCCATTCGGTTCTCAGTAACATAATAAGCCATTAGGTTTCATCTTTGACACTTTCATTTGACTGCACACTTTTATAAATAAATGAGATGCGGTAATAATGCAGTTTTTCTCAGTCAATGTTAGGATGAGCCTACATTCTAAAGGTTTGAGCCTACATTATAGAAGCCACTTAACTGTGTCACAATGTGCATGACAAGAGTAAGACTAAAATTGTCTATAAAATGCTTTATGGTTTGGCGTATGTAAACACACACACACACACACACACACACACACACACACACCACAACTAAAAGCACAAAACTGGGGTTTTTGGGATTTGAGCATTAAGCAATACATTTGTCCAGATGTTAAAAGTTAATTTATAAGGAATACAGAGATCTTGTTTATGGTACGTGAAGGAACCTTACAGGGAATTAGTTTAATTGTGTAAGAATATTAAGCAGTCTTCCGCCGTCTGTTGTCAATAGTGCACGGGTCCCTTAAGGTCTGCTTTTCCATTACTCTGATTTTCTCCCTGTCTGAATGGAGTGCCCAATATCATTAACACGCCTCATATAGCTTCTTTTGAAGCTTTGGCTAGGTTAAATCGTTTCTACTTATGCAAAGTGGATTGGCTAAAACCTTTCCCCAAAGACCTGCCAAAACCGACTATTTTTGTTTCCTTTTGTAAGAGGCACATGGTTATTCTCACACAGTATATTACCCCGTTGCCAGCTACTCTATTTAATCATGCTGCTCTTTCTATCCATCTTCTCATGAAAACTCCACCCCCCCCCCAAACACTACACCTCTCTTCTCCTTTTTCCAGAGTGGTTTGTTTGTGTGTGTTTTTCTTTTTTGCCTGCCTTCTGTGTTTGGGGACTGCCCAGATAGATTTCAGTAACAAATTTGCCTGGGTTATGGAATACTGTTTTACAAACCTTTTGACCACAATCCATAGTAGGAATTAAATTTAAATGTGACCCAGAATACACACCCACACCCACTCCCTAGAAGCTTTCACAAAACAGCATCATATTTGGTTCCTTAGGGCAACAGCAACACTTTACCAAAAAGAAGTTGACTTAAAACTACAGACATTTATTGCCTCACAGTTCTGGAGGCCAGAAGGCTGAAATCAAGATCAGCTTGGGTTGTGCTCTCTCTGATATGAGTCAAGGGAAGAATTCTTCCCTGCCTCTTCCTAGCTTCTGGTGTTCCTTGGCAGGCTCTGGTGATCCATGGCAGGTGCTGGTGTTCTGTGGCAGGCTCTGGTGATCCCTGGCTTGTATATGCATCACTCCAGTCACATGGATATCTTTTCCCTGTCTCCCTATGTCTTCACATCGCCTCCCTCTGTGCATATCTGTCCCTGTGTCCAATTCGCATCTTTTATAAGGACACCAGTCACATTGGATTAGGGCTCACCTTAATAACTTCATTTCAACTTGACTGCCTCTGTAGTGACATTACACTCAAGTAAGGTCACATTCTCTGAGGTCCTGGAGTGAGGGATATCCCCAATTAGGAAATCACTGTATCTTTTGGGGGATACAAATTTAACCAATAAGAAAAACTAACCCTTAAATAATGCCTTAATGTCTATTTTACTCTCTAATTGAAAAATGGACCTTGCTTCTTAGTCAAGTGATTTTACACTACTTGGAAAATATTGTTCAGGGCAATGATTCTGCATTTGAACACTGGCTTCTTTGATTTTCGGTTTCCTCCTTTAAACATGAAAATATAATTTCTACAATATGTGGTGAGAATTCATAAGAAAATATGAGAAGGTGTTTGATAAGTTAAATATAATGAAAAAAATAAAAATGAATATGAAATTGTGAGCAATACTTTTAATCTGCTCAAGGGAAGCTACATAAAATCCTTTATGTCTGGTATGCCCAGGATCTGTTAATCAAAAAAGTCAATGAAACATGGGACTATTAACAATTTTATACACACACACACACACACACACACACACACACACACACCACTATACAAGATATAATTATTTGTTTATTCTCTAGTCTTTTTATGTTGAATCAAGAGTTTTGTTTGTTGATGTTATTTTAAGAGTCCCATGGTTTATATCTCACTGCATTTTTCTTGCAAAAAGCTCATTATCATTTATGGTTTCCTCTTAGAGGTTTTTTAAATTAATGTAATGGAGTGAATTAAAAAAAACAAAGTAATCTGAGTGTCAAATTCTCAGTAGAGCTTTCTCTGCTGATGTAAAAAAGTACTTAACTGCTTTCCTGGAAAGTTTAACAGTTGTCTTGCTCACATCTAATGTGATGGCTGGTTTTTAAAATTGGATTTCCATTCAACTTAATTTTCTTTTTGTTCACACTCATCTTTTCAGCTTCTGAATATTTAATTAAATGATAAAATGTTGCTAACAAGTAAAACTGGCATGCACAGTTTAGGGCATGAACTCAATAGGATATGGCTCAGATAGAAGGGGCAGAAATGGAGGTAACCTGTAGAAATATCTACTGGCCAAAACACTTTAGTCTGACATGGGCATTGGCTCCTATTTTATAGAGGAAACCTAGAGCAGTGGTTAATTTGGTTTAGTGCTGGTGGATTAAGGGAATTTCTGTTTTAACAACTACTTATAGGAATCAGTTCTCAGTGATTTTTCACCCAGTGTGCCTGCAGTGGCCACACTGGTATGCTCTAATAAGTTTTGAAATATACAATACCTGACTATTTAGTCAGGGGAACTGACCTCTTAAATTGTCAAATAAAAAATAAAAATGACAACAGCCAACACAACAATAGCTGTCCAGCGCAAATACAACACAATTATACCTATTTTTGGTTAGATCAGCCAAAAATATATTTTTTTGGTGTGCCTTAGAATTTTATTCATTAGCTTATATGTGCCATGAGATGAAAAAGGTTGAAAATTTCTGGTTTTCAGGACTCTTGTCTAAACCTTCTGCAGTCACTCCGACCTGCACATTGACTACTGATTTAGGACTTAGATTATGATTTGGAAGGCAGATCCTGCCAACATTAGGAGTGGAACTACATGGAGAAAGAAGTGAACTTTCTTAGGTAATATTTTAGTGTGTGCTGTGCTTTGAAGGTGCTCCTGGAGTGGACGTGGGGTATATTCTCTTTTTTCAGCTTCCTGGCTCTTCTCCAGCACCTTCGTGGTTGTTTGGAAGAGAACCCGCATCTCACAGTGGAAGAGCTGATGTAGGTGACTTTTTGACTGTGCCAATATTTTTGGATAGCAAAAATACCAAAATAGGGTTAAGCTGAATTTTGAAAAAAGCAGATGTTTATCTTCACAGGGTCTTTATTGGGAAATGCCAAGCAAGTGGTGTTTCATTAACTTTGTAAGTTAATGCCAAAGAAATTTATAGGAGGTCTGCAGCCTGCCTTGAAACAATTGAAAGACATGTTTTTTTTTCTTCTGTAACTTTCTTAGCCTTGGATCACTTTTACATGAAAGAAATATGCTTTGACTTTGCTTTTAAATGTTCTCTCAGCAGACCATACTCTTCAATAAACTGGCCTAATTCTTAGAGGGTAAGTTGGTGAGAAATGGCTAGCATAGCACATGAGCTAGATTGTGAAAGAATCCAAAATGAAGGTGTGTGATATGAAAAGTATTGTGAGTTGGCAATAAATAACCATATCATCTCCTATTTGCGCATTACTTATGTTATCAGAAGTGCATTTTCTTATACACAGCTCTGTGAGAAAGGTATTATATATGCAGTTTTCTTCCCAAAGCAATGTGAGACTAAAACGTTTAAATATTAGGTAAATAACAATAAGCTAAACAGAGAGAAGATAAAAATAGAAATTAAGTATAACATAATAAAATAATGAAAAAAATCTATTGACAAATGAATGAAAACACAGATGAGTAATATTCAAAACATACATACTTTTAACTTCAGTAGAAATAAAAAGATTTATATGAATACATGCACACACAAAAAAATGCTATGAACACCAGTGTGCCAATAATTTTGAAAACTAAATTACATGAACGATAGTCTATAAAATGCGTAAATTACTAAAACTGACCCAGGAAGAAATAGAAAAACTGAAAAGCTTAAAACCATGAAAAGGAGATACTTAGCTTAGCTCTGGCATGTAAAGAGACTGGGAGCTGTTACTCCTGATGTTACCACCACAACAAAAATACGGGACAAATTGACATTTCTTGAGAGTTCATGACCTGGAGCTGAAAACACTAGGCCCCATAAACTGGTAAGAATATTTTAATACCAATGTTGATGAATTGCTGGAGGCTAAATGCATAGAATTCAGAGATTGAAAAGCACCTGGGATCTATAGTCTAAGTGAGTCCCCTTGACAAGCTTTATGCTTTGGAATCCTGCTAGGTACCCAGGAAGAGGATTTGAGAAAGCTCCTCTCATACCCCTGAGAAAGGGAGTAGAGTAGAGTAGCCATCCTGAAACCTGACAAAGGCCTAGTCTCCAGAGAGAAGGACTTTTCCACAGGGCAATTCTAAGTCCTTTTCCCACCTGAGGGAAGGAAACTTGGCCCTGCCCGGCTCCAGCTGCCTATATCCTTCCTCTTTCATCTAAGGGGAAAATAAATAAATAAAATCCATAGTCTACAGAGAAGAGAGCAGACAGTGCGTCAAGGAATGTGACAGCCAGGGATGCAAATAGGGGACAGGATAGAAATATTAGTTCTACTCCTGGAGAAGGATCAAACCCTTTTGAAAGCCATTTCCCCAAGACATGCTCACTAAGACTAAGAGTTAATTCAAATATATGAGAATATTTTTTCCCCTAAACCCTACTGCTACACTACCAAGCCTCCAGTAATAATAGCAATGGAGTACATCTTAAGAAATAGAAAAACACAGACTACTTTTTGAGAAGTAGTAAAGAGAAAAACTTCAAAGCCAAAAGGAAGTAACAAAGGAATTTGAAGCTGCAGGTACCAATAGCTACAACACACATTAAACATAGGTCACCTCCTAGAAAGGTTGTCATAAATTCACACCCTGAAGGCCTATTCACGTCAATGCTTATTATCCTATACAGATTTTCTATCCTACTTTCAATAAAAAAAATTCCCAAGGCATGACAAAAGGCAAAAAACAAACAAAACAAACAAACAAAAAAAAAACACAATACCCCACACATGTCCACACATAATCTAAAGAGACAAAATAGTCATCAGAACCAGACCCAAATATGACACAGCTTTTGCAATTATCAGATAACTTAAAGTAACTATAGTAATTATGTTAAAGGATTTAAAGAAAAATGTAGAGAACGTGCAAACTCACATGAGTAATGTAAACAGAAATCATCAAAAAGAAATGATTGAAATAAAAAACTAACTTTGATATGCTGTTAGGTAGATTTAACATAGCTCCCCCCCCCAAAAAAAAAATAGTAAAACTTCTGAAACTAAAATAACAAAGATAAAAAACAATGAGGAAAGACAGACAAAACCTCTAAGAACTTTAGGATAGTATAAAATCTTTAACATATCTTTATGAGAAAACAGGGAAGAAGAAATATCTGAAGTCATAATGGTTGAGGAATTGCCAAAATTAATGTCAGACACAAAACCTCACATGATGACAAGCAGGGTAAATACCCAATAACAACAAACAACAAAAACAAAAATCCATACCTACACATGTTACATTCAAAGTTCAGGAAACTAAAAACAAAGAGCAAAAGGGCAGTGCCAGGGGAACATGACAAAGTAGAATCAGAAGCCAAAACTCTCCCATCCTTCTTTTCTTTTTAAATTTTTTTTAAATTTAATAAATCTTTATTCTTAAGATTATTACAGTGTTCCTCTTCCCCCTCTTATAACTTACCTCCCCCCAGTACCCATCCCACACTCTGCCCTTACCTTCCCCCTACTGTTCTCATCCATAGGTGTACGATTTTTGTCCAGTCTCTTCCTGCATCTCCCAAACCTCTTTGCCCCAAGAATTGTCAGTCTATTCCCTTTCTATGCCCCTGATTCTATTATATTCACCAGTTTATTCTGGTCATAGATTTTTAACTCACTTTATTTTTAGATTCACTTGTTGATAGATGTGTATTTGTTGTTCAGAATTTTTCTCTTTATCTTTTTCTTCTTCCTCTTCTTAAAGAATACCTTTCAGCATTTCATATAGTACTGGTTCGGCGGTGATGAACTCCTTTAGCTTTTTCTTATCTGCGAAGCACTTTATCTGACCTTCAAGTCTGAATGATAGTTTTGCTGGGTAGAGTAATCTTGGTTGTAGGTTCTTGTTATACATCACTTTGAATATTGCTTGCCATTCCTGTCTGGCCTGCATAGTTTCTGTTGAGAAATCCACTGACAATCGTATGGGTGCTCCCTTGTAGATAAGTAACTGTTTTTCTCTTGCTGCTTTTAATATTCTCTATCTTTTGCTCTTGGCATTTTAATTATGATGTGCCTTGGTGTGGTCTTCTTTGGACTCCTTTTGTTTGGGGTTCTATGCACTTCCTGGACTTTTAAGTCCATTTCTTCAACCAGGTGGGGGAAGTTTTTGGTCACTATTTTGTCAGATAGGTTTTCAGTATCTTGCTCTCTCTCTTTTTCTGGCACCCCCATAATTCTGATGGTGGTATGCTTGAGGTTGTCTCAGAGGCTTCTTAAACTGTCTTCAAATTTTGGATTCTTTTTGCTTCTTGCTTTTCCAGCTGAGTGGTTTTTGCTTCTTTGTATTTCTAATCTTTGACTTGATTCTTGCAGTCCTCTAGTCTGCTTTTAGGTCTCTGTCTAATATTTTTTATTTCAGTCAGTGTATGCTTAATTTCTAGTTGGTCCTTTTTCATATCCTCCAGAGTCTTGCTCATATCCTTGAGGGTCTCGTTAAATTTATTGGCCTTTTCTAGGAACCTCTTGAAAAACTTTATAACCGTGGTTTTGAACTCTATGTCCAGTCGTTTTGTTTTTTTTTCTCCATTTCTTTCAAATGTGATTTGTTTCCTTGTCTCTGCATTTTGGCTGCTTTCCTGAGTTGGTCAAGTAGGTTTATGTGGTAGGCTGTCAGCCTCCCCAGTTACCTGAGGTGGAGAGTCTAGGTACACCCCTTCATGGGCTGCACAGTCTTGTTGTAGTTAAGCCTAGATTGTTGTTGGTATCGCTGGGAGGGTTTGACCTGCAGGCCAATTGGCTGTGAGAATCAGCTGTGTTTACGCTGTGAGAACCTCTGTGCTTAGCTTGGATGGGGCGGAGTCTCTGAGCTGAGCAGGCAGCCTTGGTTTCCGGTCAGCCTCACCCTTAACGGCTCTGCTCTGGATCTTGTGCCCTGTGGCAACGGCTGCATGCACCTCTGAGAGAAAGCTGCCTATGGTTCTGCCTGCTGCCAGACAGTCTAGTTTCTCCCCAAATGAGTCTGGACACCCAAAGACTCACCTGGAATGGGAAAACAAAGCAGTCCGGTGGTCTTTTTTTCCCTCCTGAATGATAAAGCCAGCCACGAGCCCTCTCAGTGAGTTTGTGTGCCTCTGCAGCTCCTGGGTTTCAGTGTGCTTCCTCCTTACTCTCCAGTTCCACCCTGTATGAGTCTGTGTTCCTCGAGACTTGCCCAGAACTGGGGCTCAGTGCAGTGGGATGCCTTTGTCTTCCTCCCCATTCAAGAAAACCAGTCAGGTATTCAGCCGCCTGCCCTATCCGCTTGTGTGCGGCTCCACACCTCTGACTCTGTGCATATCCACAACTCTTTCCTCCTCTCTTCCCCGAGTTTCAGTGTCCTTTTATCTTTCCTTCTATTTGTGGAATTTCCACTCAGTCAACCCTCTGGTGGTTCTGAATGATGTCCATTTTGTTTTTTTAGTTGTAGTTTTGAAATTGTTGTACAGGGCAGCAGTATAGGTGTTTACCTATGCCACCATCTTGGTTCCTCCTCTCCCACCCTTTTTTTCTATCTTCACCCAACCTTGCCTTCATCTCTAATAAAATAATCAATACATAAGCTCTATAACTAAATTTAACTAACTTTAATTTCTAATTTATAAAAAAAATTTCAGAATTTTTTTAAATGGAGATGGGGGATGAGAGAAATTACATGAATTGTTTTATATGTCTTACCTCCTTACCAAAACTGGACAAGTACAGAATAAGAAAAGTCTAGACAGTTCCCATTTGTATATGTAAGTATGAAAATCCCTAAATAAAATATTAGCAACTGAATCCAATACTATAATCTAAAAAATAAATTATGCCCAAGTAGTATTTCTCCTAGGAGATAGTTTAACATTAAGAAATTTGTCGATTCAAAAGGCTTATTAACACATTAAAAATGTTTAGCTAAGTAATTTGCTTAGTCATATAGCTATTGATGGATGGTACAATGATTGCACCTTGCATAGTCCGGAGCCAAAGATTTTATCAACTACTAGGGGCCCAGCGCACAAACTTGTGCATTTTGAATGGAATTGTGGGTGGGAGGCTACAGTGGGCACAGGGATGGGTCTTGGCCCATCCTCCACCCTGCCTGGCCCCTCCTGCTGTGGCCTCATACTCTTGTCTGCCCACAGCCCTGTTCCTGCTGCTACTACTCCTACACACTGATGGTGCTGGCCCTGCTCGCACCTGCTGATAGCACCAAGCGATGGGAACCGGCGCCAGCCACTGGCTGGAGGTGCACACGGGGCCAGCACCAGCACTTGGTATGAGCAGCAGCTCTGGCGCCAGCAGCTGGCTGCTGATGCCTGCTACGTTCCACGCATGACCCCTAGTGGTCAGCACACATCATAGCGACTGGTTGCTTAATTATTTGGTTGTTCTGCTGTTAAATCTATTTGCATATTAGGGTGATATATATATATATATTATGTCTCTGAAGAAAGCCAAAAAGCCATGACCAATGTGACTCATTTGGTTGGAGAATCACTGCCTTACATGGAAAAGTTGCAGGATTGATTCCGAGTTAGGGCCCATGCCTGGGTTGCAGGTTCAATCTCTGGTCATGGCATGTGTCGGGCAACTGATTAATGTTTCACTTTCACATCATGTTTTTTTCTCTCTCTCCCTCTCCCTTCCTCTTTCTCTAAAATTAATTAAAATACATTTTAAGAGAAAGATGTATGCATAATCCATGGGCAAACAATAGTGCAGTGAAGGTGTGGGGAAGAGGAAAGAGTAGGGTGGAGGGAGTCAGTGGGGAAAAATAAAGGGCATCTGTAATACATTAAATAATGAAGATAAATGTAAAAAAGATAAAGACAAAGAAAAGTGAGGATGGGGCCAAACAACGCTGTGATGCCAGCAAATAGGAAAATATTGTGGGAGCTGAGCAGGACGTCTCATTACATTGACCTTTTATTTGGGTTTCTGTTTCTTCTTTATTTTACGCAGTCTTCTATGTTCCAACCCTTGGCATCATCCTGAATGCAAATATTAAAAGTGTAAAAGTAATTAAAGTGTTTTATTCCTGGGTTTTTCATTGACTAGCTATGCTTTCTGTAGACATTCTTACTCCCTCTTAATTCCTAAAAAGGGGGGGGGGGTTTGCTCTTTGGATCTCAAAGAAGGCTCCCAGAGAAAGTAAGTTAAATACAAATAATTTCAACATGTGATTAAGTAGCATGTGGATATTTCAGAACTCAAGTACAGTAGGCATCTATACTAATAAAAGGGTAATATGCTAATTATACTGGGTTGACCTGACATCTTCCGGTCATTTGGTTCTCCTTCCAGACAAAGTCACGGTGACAGGGACCGAGGCTGAGGCAGTTAGGGGTGATCAGGCCAGCAAGGGAGCAGTTAGGGGCAATTAGGCCAGCAGGCAGAGGTGGTTAGGGACAATTAGGCAGTCAGTCAGAGTGGTTAGGGGCAATCAGGCAAGTAGGCAGGTGAATGATTGGGAGCCCGCAGTCCCAGATTGCAAGAGGGATGTCCAACTGCCGGTTTAGTGATCAGGCCTAAACTGGCTGTCAGACATCACCTGGGTGGGATTGGAGAGGGTGCAGGCTGGGCTGAGGAATGCCTCCTCCCCCCTCCACCCTGCCATGCATGAATTTTATGCACTGGGCCTCTAGTGTCGAGATATGTAAACATGGTCCAGGAAGACAAAATAAAAATGAGTTAGAGTTGAAGATGGTCTTGGAATTTTGGATTGCCATTTGCAGATTTACAAGGGTGTTGAGAGCCAGGGCAAGAGCACTGTTAGATGCCGAGAGGTGGGAACCTGGAGGTCAATGTCCTGCTTCCTCTGCTCCAGGTGGAGGGAAATGTTTCTATTGAGGAATTATGAGAAATAAGTATGGAAAAAGATTGCTTTTGGATATTATACTATAATGAAAAAACAGATAATGTTTTTGGAACTTTCATCTGTGAATGTTCCCCCATTCAACAAATATCGAGTCTCAATGCTACCATCCAGCGTGCAAGTATTAAAAGGACATGATTTCTACTTTCAAGGAGCTTTGCAACTAAAAAGATAGATGTGTCTATAACTGAAAGAAACTGCGACAGGTACTCTATTGGTGGAATGTATGAGTGGGTATGGGAGGCCCAGAAGGAGAAGTGATTAATTTTGTCAGGCAAGGGGAAGAATAACAAATCACTGGGAGGATGTAATCTCAAGTAAACTACCCTGGACGACTTAGCACACATGATCCATCTTTGTCAGGTCCTCAGCACTATTTCTCACTGAGCAATCGGTAGACGTTGGAGGTCCTCCATCTGTGTTTGGTCACAGCCTGACCCCGTGTGTGTGTGGGTCATGGTTTCAGAGCCTAGTGTGGCAGGTGGATGAAGCTGCCTTGCTGGCAGTTGCTCCAAAACACCTGTTATTTACTGGCTCTTCCTGTGTTCTCTGTGGCCATTTCTCACTGAGCAGAGCTGTCTTGTTTGACAGATACTTTACTTCCCGGGGTGGAGGTTGCTTCTACTTTACCCAAGTGAATATAAATCACTCTGCTCAGGGAGGATGCCTTCCTGATGCCTTCCCATGATGCTCTAGAGAAGCAAAGGGATCATGGAAAGAAGCAAAGGGATCCCCTGTGAGCACCGTTAGAACAGCACCTGCTGAAATGTGAAATTCACTGTGGCACAGTCTTTCTCTCAAGTCTGGTCCAAATGAGAAAGGTTTGTTATTTGTCAAGAACTTGCTCTATAACACGATCTCATCAAACACTCTTTTGAGTGTCATATAAACATGGTTTTTATATAGTAAGGTCCATTAATCAATTGGAGAACTTTTGAAAAGTATGTATTTGAGGGGTACAGAAGGAGGGGAGGAGTGGGGGTGACTAGAAATGTTCTATTCTTGGGCAACTTGCAAAGAAATTTGAAATTCTTTATCACCAGTGATAGTTTGCATTTTTAAAGAAAGATTGTTTTGTTTGGGAATTCTTCCAGTTTAAACCCATGAACATTTTGCAACTTTGAATATTTTAGGATGTATTTCTGAAATTTGAAGTATGCTTTATTATTGTGAAAGCTAAAAAAAGCTTCATTCCTTAGTTTATTAGTACATGTTGCTTGATTTATATAGTGCTGCTTATAAATCCTTTTTAGTCTCCACTAAGAGTTCCATTTTTGGTCTTCAGCCTGGCAGCAGTAAAATTTTAAATGAGATTCCTTTTTACCATTTGAGCCATACATTCTAAGACTTTGTCTCATTGTTTCTATGGAGATTGTCTTGTCTTTAAGAAGTGAACTGTTTTAGGAGTTAGTAGTGTGAAAAACTGAGTTTTTATTATTTTTTTGTTCCTTATGTTTACCCCAAACCCTGATATAAACTCTACTTTAGTAGCAGTTTATACACTTTCTTTCTAATTGTTTTTTTAGCTCGTGAGGGATCCTTAAAAGATCCTTCCTTAAATACCTAGTGGCTCCTAAATTAGAATATCTAAGGGAACCCAATCTCATTTCCCCAAACATAATCTGATTTCCTTGCTTCAAGAACATGATTAATTTGCCGGCCTGAACGCTGTACAGATCACAGTGGACCTCCAGAATTTTCCCTTTTTAAAAAGGGAAAGATAACTTCAAACTATGTGAAGTCATTTTAGCCTTATGCTGCATGTGAGTCTGGTTGGAGGAACACTGACTTCAACCCTTTCCCAGGAGCAAGGAACAGCATATGGAAGTGGCTCCCCAGTGTGCAGGTTCAGGTGCCTGTGGGATCTAGTTGATTGAGATTGCCAACCTGGATTGAATAGACAGATCTTTACAGGCAACAGCAGACTTCTCCAAGTCTGTGCCTTTTTCCTGATCAGTCAAGAAATCCACCCTACGGTGTCTAGAGAGGTCTCTGTTTCTTCATCACATTGTCAAGTCATTGATTTTTTTTAACTTTATTTATATTGTTGACACTATGACAGATGTCCCCACCCCACCCCTTTTCCCACCTCCACCCAGTCCCTGCCCCCGACTTCCCTCTGACCATCACTTTGCTGCTGTCTGTATCTACGGGTTATGCATATGTGTTCTCTGGCTAAACTCTTTCCCTCCATTCTTCCCCTTTGACAGCTGTCAGTCTGTTCCATGTATCCATTCCTCTGGTTCTGCTTTGTTCATCAGTTTATTTAGTTCATTACATTCCACATGTAAGTGAGGTCATATGGCATTTGTCTTTCTCTGACTGCCTTATTTCACTTAGCATAACAATCCCAGATCCATGCTGTCATAAAAGATAGAGTTCCTTCATTTTTATGGCCATGTAGTATTTCATTGTGTAAATGTATCACAGCATTTTTATCCGTTCATCTACTGATGGGCACTTGGGCTGTTTCCAGATCTTGGTGTTATAAATTGTGCCGTTATGAATATAGGGGTAAATACATTCTTTCTGACTTGTGTTTCAAGATTCTTAGGATATATTTCCAGAAGTGGAATTGCTGGGTTAACAGGCAGTTCCATTTTAAATTTTTTGAGGTTATTCCATATTGTTTTCCACAGTGGCTGCACCAGTCTGCATTCCCACCAGCAGTGTACTACGGTTCCCTTTTCTCCACATCTTTACCAGCACTCCTTTGTTCATGTATTGGTGGTAGCCATTCTGATAGATGTAAAGTTATATCTCATTGTTGTTTTAATTTTCTCTGATGATCAAACCTTGAGCACTTTTTCAAATATATTCTTATTGATTTTTTACAAAGAGGAAAGGAGAGGGATAGAAAGTCAGAAACATCAATGAAAGAGAAACATCGATCAGCTGCCTCTTGCACACTCCCTACCCAGACTGTGCCCACAGCCAAGGTACCTGCCCTTGACCGGAATCAAACCTAGGACCTTCCAGTCCGCAGGCTGAGGCTCTATCCACTGAGCCAAACCGGTTTCGGCTTAAGCACTTTTTCATATGTTTATTGACCATTTATATGTCCTCTTTGAAGAAGTGTCTATTCAACTCCTTTGCCCATTTTTTAAATTAGATTGTTTGTTTTCCTGTTGTTGAGTTGTATAAGTTCTTTATATATTTTGGAAATGACCCCCTTATCAGATGTATCATTGACAAATATGTTCTCCCACACAGTGGGTTTCATTTTCATTTTGTTGATGGTTTCTTTTGCTGTGCAAAAGTTCTTTAGTTTGATGTAGTTCTGTTTATTTATTTTTTTCCCTTCGTTTCCCTTGCCTTAGGATATATATCGGCAAAAATAGTGGTATGAGAAATGTCTGTGATTTTACTGCCTCTGTTTTCTTCTAGGATTACTAAGGTTTCAAAACTTACATTTATGTTTTATCTATTTTCAGTTTATTGATTTTTAAAAGTTTCCTTTAATATTCTAAAAGGGCAGAGCAAGGGGCTGTGCAGAGCTAAATTTTTTGAAATTGAAAATCATTTTAGCTGCCAGAGACCTTCCTCATGAGTACTGAAACAGGTGCTTTTATTTGATAGAAAAATTATTTAGGCAATATTTCAAATAGTAGGAGGGGCAGACTGTGTTCAAGAGACAAATAGGAAGATTGAGTTTCAACACTTAACGATTATTTTTTGAGAAAATGTGTTCTTTCCCCATTGATGATAGAATAGATATCAAATGCTAGGTGCCATGCTAAGAGCTAGGGATACAGTAGTGAGAAAAAAGGCAAGGTACAGTTATCAAAGAACTACTTAGAGTTGTCCTCATACATTATTGATTCAAACATCTCCAAATTAGGTAGAACACTGCCTAGCCCATAGTAGGTACTCAAAAAGATTTGTTGAGGGAAAATATGAATCAATAATAGAAGTGAATTTCTGTGAAATCACCGATGTATTATTCTCAAAGTTTTTCAGCTCTTGTACCTCAGCTTCTGCTCATGCACTTAGTATAGTTTGCCTATGAAACCCTGGTTGATTTGAGAGGAAATGCCCTTGATTACAGACATGTAACTAGTCAGGACTGATCAGATTGAAATCTAATGTAGACTCCTAATTTAATGAGGAGAGAAAAAATTACCCAAACAAGAGTATGTGTAATTATGCTAAATTTCATGACTTCGGGGTCACAAATGGATTTTTCCTGATGTTCATTTGACACGAATTAATTCTAGCTGCTGCTGACTGTTAAGCAGTGGCTTGTAGGGCCCTTTATAATAAGAGGACATTAATTCCTGCTAAATTATGATGAGCCTCCTGCAGAATCACACATTTCATTCATATGGATGCAGCTAACAGGGAGACAATGAAAGACCAGGAGGATCAGAAGGAAGCATTTGCTGCAGAAATTGAGGGCGGATGAACTTTCCCATCCCATGAGGCAAAGTGACAGAGAAGAGCTTTAGAGTGGGTGTCTTAGTCAGCTCGGCTGCCATAGTAAAATACCCAGACTGGGGAGCCTTCAACAATAGCAGTTTATTTTCTCACCATGCTGGAGGCTGAGCAGTATAAGATCACAGTTCCAGGACGATTCAGTTCTGGTGAGAGCTCTCTTCTTGGTTTGTGGGTGGTTTCTCTGTCCTCACAGGGTCCTCCCTCTGAGAAAGTGCAGAGAGGGAGGTGGAGGGAAAGAGAAGGTGGGAGGGAGAGAAAGAGACTGGGAGGGAATGAGAAACTTCTAAAGGAGACGAGTCCTATCCGAGCATGGCCCTACCCTTCTGACGCCATTTAATCTTAATGTCCTCCTTATAGGCCCCATTTCCAAATATAGTTGTATTGTGAGTTGGGGCTTCAATACCTGGATTTGGGGGACACATTTCTGTTCATATAGAGGGGGTAGCTTCAGGTTTGAACTCCAGTTTTTTCCCTGCTTAGCTGTTTTGTTTGTGGCCAATTGGGTGGGTTCCCTGACTACATAGATCATGCAAGTAAAAATCAGAGCCTGAGTGGAGAGATTGCAGTGGATTGAATAAGTGTATGGAAGAACTCGCCCAGTCAGGGCACACAGAGGCTGACCAAATGCCAGCAGCCCTTTACCTTCTTTCTTACCACATTAGGGTCACTTGGATTCTGTCCTCCTTTGCCTGGGCACACCTGGCCCCAGGTTTGCAGGCACATTTTTGGTATTGACGCCTCTCTCAGTGATGAGTGGAGGTAATTGCAAGAGGGCATAAAAATCTTCAGAAGCCTGGATCAAATATGGGACATGTGATTATCTGACAAAAATGGTGATGTTGAGAAAATGAGAGGATTAGCAAGTGCATTAACTTTGATGGAAATTATGGAATAGCAATGCTAAGGAAGACATTTTTATGATTGGAGTAAATGAGAGAGTGACCTAATTCTATTCTTCCAAACTATGGGATTAGGCTAAGGGCTTTCTTTGATGAGAAAATGAAATGGAATAATTTTCAGCAGAATTTTGTTTTAAAATTAAGGCCATCTTTAAATCTTTTTCTTTAATAATCCTGTTAACTGTTAGGGAATTAAACATTATTTATAGAAGTGTTGTTTTTTGTTTCTGCACTGCAAATAAGTCTCCTGAGAAAATATTTTACATCTTCCCTGGCTTTATTCTCATGGTATTTCAAATTAAACTCATCTGGCCAAGTGTTATATAAAATTCTTATTCATGATTTTAGCACAAATACTAATAAATGCCACCACAGTATATATGCTCTTTATTATCCCAAATTAATGAAGTTTTCTCACACTCACACACACACAATACATTAGTACAACCTAATTGTTGGTACTTTCAAAGAGATAAGCATATTTTTTATCTCTTCCTTTGCACTGTAAAAAAAATGGTATGTTCTTCCAGCTGCATTTCAATACCTTTGTAGATTTTCGTTAACTATGCTGTTTGTGCCTCCGTATTAAGCCCTCTAAGAAGCTAATATCACTCCACCGCAGTGTGTCTGTGGAATTTCCTCAGCTCAGCAAATGCATCTTCTTTCATTCATTCAGCCTGTGAGGTAGTTGTCAGTTGATGCTATTTAGTGTGACAGAAGGGAGGAAAATGAACTGTGTTTTAAATTGCTGTCAAATTACTATCTTTTTTTATTCCAGTCCCAGGTCTTATATTTGATATTCAAAGGACACCCTTTATTTTAGGGCATTGAGTGCAACATTAGATCAGTTCTATAAGATAATGACCGTACTTCACAGCTAGGACCTGGTGTGATTGCAGGTTAGTGCTTACCACTTCCAGTTGCTCCGAGATGAAATATACTTGTATTTTTTATTTTCTTTTGTGTTACACTAGCATTGGACAGTGTTTCTCCCAGCAGTTTAATGTTCCCAAATAGAGTGCAGCGGAATGGACATCATCTTTTGGACTGCTAAATTGTGCTGGTGCATTGGTTTGTCTAACTCATTTGTAAGAAGAGGTAACAAAGAGCAGGCATTGTCTGATGCTAGGGAAAGGGAAAAATGCATGGAACAAATGAGGGTTAGAACACAAGGAATGAAAAAAGTGCACTTGTTAGATTTCTTTCACCTCAGGGTCTTTGTGGACTTATCATTATAGCTGCTCTGTGTGAGGTGCCCTGCGATTTTCTTTTCCTTTTTGTCATCAGGTTTGCAACTATGGGATTCCACAAACCCAGAAATATTTGTACTGTTTTCTGCCCAGCTTCCTTACATGCATTCTAATTGCACTATGTGGTCACTTAAAAGTTCAGTGTGTGTGTGTGTGTGTGTGTGTGTGTGTGTGTGTGTGTGTGTGTGTGTGTGAACAGTCACTCTGGGGCTAATATGTGGGTATAGTGGAGCTTAACCTATGCTTTAGAAACATCTGAGAGATTATGATATGATGCCCTAGTGCTGGGCATACCATCTGACAAGTAGTTTTGTTAAGTGAACTTGAGTTAACTTGAAGCCCAAGAGACATTTCTCCAATTTTTCTATTAGGAGGTCCTGGTTTTGGATGTTGTGTAAATTCTTGTGGCAGTATTGGCTTTTAGTTCTTAGTGAATAAGTTAGCTTTGTAGTTGAATGGAAGGAAGGGGTAGTTTACTAAATAATTTTCCAGATCAGTTTCTGGCCCAGGCTTCAGCTGCAACCAGCATGCTTTCAGACGTGCCAGGTCCTTATTTACTCATTGACCTCCCTGGCCTCCCTGCCAGAAACCAGGCAAAATAAACAATAAATAAAAAAGTGGCTCCTTTCCTGCCGTTTTCTTGGACTATAATCTTGGAAGCATAAGCCAAAACTCTGCTCTAATGAGGGAAAATAAACCTCATGGGAAGGAAATTTTCATATATCACACTAGATTTTATTTTCTTAATTTTGAACATTAGATATGGTTGGCATATGTGACAATTTCACATGCAATGACTGGAATGTCTTAAAGCTGTGGAGTCACTTAGACCAGCAGACAGGATAAAGAAATACATGAAAAATACAAAAGCCAGAGAAAACTCTAGGCAAATGAGGATGACCCCCTTTTAAGGGAACAAGCTAAGTGGGTGTTGGCACTGTAGAAGTGTCAAAGTCGGATCAAACCAAAGACTAGTAAGAAAGCACATAACATGCTATGGTGTAAGAACAATGACAAGTGCCCAGACAGATACAGATGTACTTTTAGAAGAGGCGAAGTAGGGAAAGGTTGCATCTAGTACCTTGCTTCTAAAAATGTGTCTGCAGATTAGCTGCTCTTGGAAATGCCATTTCATGAGTCCCACCTGAACCTATTCATTGACATGGGTTCCAGGCATCTGTATTTTGACAATGATGCTCACTACAATTTTAGAAATACTGGCTTTGTTCATAGCATAAAGAGAATTCAGGGGCTCTTGCAGGACATGGTGTTAAATTTGTCAGGAGGAGCTTACAGAACATGAGTAGGCACTGCAGGCAATCAAACTTTGCAAAGTCCTTAGGCTGCCACCTATTTTAGTGCCTCCATCTCTTAGAATGAAAGAGTTATTCTATATTTAATCTCCATTTGTCATGTTTTTTCATGAGGCTGTTTCCTCTGCTTCCATTCTCAGTGGAATTGTGAATCACGGTGATTATATTTTGGGTAATAGTCTTTGCTATATTTCAAGGCAAATAGTAAGTTCCCCACCGTCTTTTCTTCCCCAGGCTAATTAATCCTCATTCGTCAGCCTTTTGTCTTACCTTCCAACATTTTCATCATTTTCATTGCTCCTGTCTGGACTTTCCCCTAATTTTTCATATTTCTCCAAAGTTACAAAGACCCAAACTAAACCTGGTGCTGTGCTGAGGCCGTCCCTCTGTAGGCGGAGTGGATTAATATCTTAGTCCCCACATGTTAGTTTTCTTTGTGAGAATTTACCTAGAGAAGAAGCAAAGTGTAGAGTAGTATATGTAATGTGTTCTCTTTGGGCTCTCAGTGGACTGGAGTTATGCTCCTATGGGATTTTCAGACTTTTATAGGTATCAGCCATTGTCCAGAAACTCAGTAACTATCATGATTCCCACATAAAAAGCATTTTATCTTTTTTTCTGATGTATTTAGCTGAAATAGGTATTAGTAAAATTTTAACTGTTATTTTATCCTCTTGTGTTTTCTTAGACTAAAAGTCTATCATGTGGGAATCTGCAGTTATTAATGTCAACATAGGACTCTGTTGTATATGAAAACATGTTTACTGGGACAACAGGCCAGACATTGGACAGAATGGCCTGTCCTCATCTGCACAATAGGGAGAAACCTGTCCATCTCTCGTGATACTAATTGTGACGATAAAATGGTTACAGTCTGTAGAAGAACGTAAGAGGTGTTTAGATCGTATCTGTAAAATGGGGCCATAGTTTCTTCAGCTACACCCCTGTCTTCTTATTACTTTCTTTTTTTAAGTTTCTATGGGGAGGGATGGAGGAAAGCTTACGTTTTGAGTTTCCTCCACCAGAGTTGTCCCTTTCTATTGTGTATTTTCTCCTTCATATTCTACAGGTAGTCTAGAATTTGGGCTTGAACTAAAAGCAATAAAAGAGGATGTAGTATGGAGTGGGTTTGCTGAATAGCACCATGTGGAAAATTTAAGACACTTTTCTATAAAATCATTTACATTTTCACCAAGAACATCATTTCTTTTTTAAAATATATTTTATTGATTTTTACAGGGAGGAAGGGAGAGGGATAGAGAGTTAGAAACATCAATCAGCTGCCTCCTACACACCCCCTACTGGGGATGTGCCGAGGTACTTGCCCTCGATGAGAATCGAACCTGGAACCCTTCAGTCTGCAGGCCAATACTCTATCCACTGAGCCAAACCAGTTAGGACAAGAACATCATTTCTATATACACAGGAGAGGAACATTTCTGACCCCTGGAGTCTGCAGGGTGTTGAAGATTAAGTAAATGTTCTTAGCAGAGCTGAGATGAAGGTGTGGCTGGTCTCAATGGGGCCTCTCCTGAAGGAGGTGCTGTTGTTTTCTTGGCCCAAGTCTCTCTCTAACTCTGTGACCTATGGTGTTTTGTGGTCATGTTGGCATAGATTGCCCTTTTAGTTGTTGCTATAGAAACAGATGACACCACACCTACCCTCTGTGTCTGTTTTGCATTTTATGTGAGTGGGGTTTGAGAATGTCCTTATATGAGTGCTTTTTTGACATCTCACTGTTGAGTTCATGTGATTTCTTCTTGTTCTGCCAGCTGGAATGTCATTTCCTGTCTTTGTCATTTCTATTTGTCTTCTCACCTTAGGCTTTACTTTGAATTATCTTGCTTACAACAAAATTCACTTATATGAAAACAAGCTGGGAAAGATTCTCACCCCCTATGGTCCCAATCCATAAGCATAGGAGCTCTTATGAGAAATTACTGAACAAGTTAGAGTCCCGTGTTTAAAGAGAGGGCCAGAAAAAAGGCTTCATGGATTTGGTGGCCTGGTCAATGCAGCATATTTGAAATCGATTAGAAAATTAGACTTCCTAGATGATTTCCCTTTTGTCAAATTCTGGCACAGATGGCTTTCCATTGCAAAACAAAATGTAGTTACTCTCACAAAATTTAATTTTAAATTTAGCCTGTCTTTTCTTATTTTACCTTTTTAAAGCATTGCACCAATTTTGTATTTCTCTGCTACTTCTTGGCCTAGAAGAAATACAACACATGGGGTTGGACAATTTTCTTTCTTGGAAACATGCTTGACAAAGCTGT
Organism: Antrozous pallidus; assembly: GCA_027563665.1. Classification (NCBI taxonomy): domain Eukaryota; kingdom Metazoa; phylum Chordata; class Mammalia; order Chiroptera; family Vespertilionidae; genus Antrozous; species Antrozous pallidus. Next base: position 61,884,167 of record CM050520.1, read on the forward strand.
ATGTAATAAAAGCATAATTTTCTCAGCAGGAGAACAAAACACACTGCCCTTTCACAACTGGGCTTTAAAAAATCTAAAGAATACACTCACTTAGATACATTTGGCTTGTATTTTAATATTTTTGCAGTGACATCTCTGCTTCAGGAGGTTCCCAGTTGAAAACTACAAGCCTTTCTATTCCTGATGAGATGGGGGAAAATAGATTCTCCTGCCAATTTCAGCATGAATAACCATGGTGCCTGTTTCACTTGTTCTCTTTGTAAGTTACAAGCCTAGAATAACCCTGCCATTTCACAATTGCAAATGTGTTCTCATTTGATCTAATTTATGCAGCAGTGAGTGCTGATGGCCATCCACAGACTGATCAGCCTCTCAGTTTGTTACATGCCTTGGGTGCTGCATGCCTAGATGTTTGCGTGTTCCTGGCCTGTCTGAATCAGAGTGGGCATGGAGTCAAAACCTTGGGAGTGGGGACAGATGCCTCAGGCCTCTGATCTGTCCTCCTGTGTCACTGGAGCAGAATTGCATTTTTTTTCACCTGTTGTTGGCCCCAGTTTCAGAAATGAGAAGCCTTCCTAGACCATCCTCTGCCTCCATGCATCACATCCCAGTGGCGGTGATTAGGGAAGATGCTAGGTTGTCCTGGTTGAAAAAAAGAATACCCATAGTGTCTGAAAGGAACAGAAATGCTGATAGGCACAAATCTATGTGGTTCAAAGCAGCTGAAGTCTAGGACTAACTTTGGGAGTCTCTCTGGTACTGTGGGCTTTCCAGGGTCCAAATTGGCTCCTCACACATGCTTTGCTATAGCCTCTATCACTTCGACGGTAAGGAGGGGTATAAACCACCGCACTGGGAAATCTGTCCTTCTTTCAGAATAAGAATGTTTGCTTTGTTTTTATCTCTTTTCCTTATAATTCAGAGCAAGACATCTTCACAAATTGGATAGGCCTCATTGAAGCCTTTTTAAGAAAACATTCCTCATATCAACATTAATGACAATGTGAGACTCGACCTAGTGTATTTTATACATTTTTCTGTAACTGGGGAGAAGGATATGCTGTGTTCTCTGAAGAATAAGTAGGAAGCCACTGGCAGAGCAGATTATTTCTAAACTCTACCAGTGCTTTATCTATTGTACAACAACAATGTGACTTGAGACCTAAACAGTTCACATAAAATGTTCCTTGAAAACATTTCACATCTTAGCAGCACACCCTGGGAACCTTGCCTGATGGGTGAGGTTTTAGTGGGGCGTGAGGTCACCTATGAAATGCCCTTGTTGTTGGGTCCCAATTCAGAGGGCAAACACATGGAGAAACTGACCAGTGCCTCTCTTGATAGCTCATCTAGCGTTCTTCACAGATGTAGATCTGTCCACCTCCCGCTGAGAAAGATTGATGTGTCTGACCTTTGGTTGGAGCAGAGGATGGTACCATGACAGATGCTGGAGATTAGGCAGTGTCCCGGGGAATCTGGCCAAGGTAGCTTGGATGCACGCCTTAGGAAAAACTAGCCACGCAGAACAAACTTGAGGCTATAACAAGGGAATGGACAATAAATAGGGTATTGAGTCAGTTGTTTGATATTATGAGCTCTTTTGGATGGTTAAAAATGAACTTCTAGTCATCATTGCTTTTACAGAACCTGCTCTTTTGATAGTTCTTAAGAAGTCATGGTGAAATTTTGTTATTTAATTTCTACTTTAAAAATTTTAACATGTTATGTAAGTTATTTCTAAATCACAGCTGTGGAGAACACTTCACTCTCAGCTGGTAACAGAGTATGTTCCTCATTAGATAATGAAACCCCTCAATTTTGCATTTCACACTCAAATTAGCATAAAATATATTGAGTACCTCTGAGGTATTGTGCTGGATTCTGAGATACCAAAAATGAGAAGTAATAGACTGTGTTCTCTCAGAACTTACCCTATCATAGGAAGATATGTGCAGATCAATTACTATAGTGTGATGAGTGAAGTTAGCCACAGAAAGGCATAAGGAAAAAAATAGCATGGAAGAGGCCATGGGTAACTAACTCCTCCAGAGGGTGTGTGAAGCAGGGCTGTCTTCCAAGGGGGATGATATCTGAAGCAATTTGACATGTGGGTAGGAATTCACCAGAAAGGAAAAAGATATACGGTGGAAAACTGGGTAGGGTCATAGCATGGTGAAGTTACATAGATGGGGTTTTTATGTGCCTTCAACCCCTTTTGATGGGAAAGAATTGACTTACGGAATATTAAAAATTAAAAACAGTTAATAGACTCTGGCTGTACTAATGATAACACAGCATGTTGGTGCTTCCTGTGGAGCTTTAAGAGATAGCTGTCCTTAAACATAGGCAAGATCCATCTTCTGGCCTGACCTGTTAGCTCAGTTGGTGAGAGCATCAACCTGATATGCAATGGTTGCAGGTTCGATCCCTGGGCAGGGCAAATACAAGCCCCAAAGAAACTAGCTTTTACTAGGTTAGAGGAGAAATTACTTTTAAAAATACTGTTTAGTAGTAATCATAATAACAACAAACTTGAGTGAGTTGAATAGCTTCCTTCATCCCCCAAAAGAGAAAATAAATGTTTCCATCTTAACACCACCAAGCGTCTCAGACCCTGTGCCTTGCCGCCATTTTCATTGTCACCCACCCGGTGTGATCCTGCGTGCCCAGTCATCCCAAGGCCATAAGCACTCGGCAAAGAGACTATTGAGAGCAAGTCCACCTCACTGTGCCTAAAGGACCCCAGGACCCAACAGAAGTGTTTATTGACCCTGCTGCTCCCTCCAGCCAAGAGTATGTGTGCATCCCTGTCTGCAGTGACAGATGCATAATGTGGTTTGCTCAGGAACTTTGTTTGGATTCTTTTTGAGTCAAAGTTATGTTTCAAAAAGCTGTTTTGTGTGTGTGTGTGTGTGTGTGTGTGTGTGTGTGTGTGTGTGTGTGTGTGTTTTAATTTGATGTAACTTTGCTGGGAATTTGGCTCAGTGGTATAGGTAACTAGCACCATTTAGGTTCCTACCTTCACAGGGATTCAGGCTTTGCAAGACAAAGATGCACCCATCGTAACTTTTAGGAAATCACTGGGCCAGAAGAGAAAAACATTTTTATAATATCCAGACCTCTGGGCCAAACATTTCTCCAGTTAAAAAAAAACAAACAAAAACCAACAAAGAAAGGATTTTTCAGACTCTTCCCCACCCAGGCCCCCAGCCCCTGACTTCGATTCACTGAATGAAAGTCCTTGAGCGCAGGCTTCTTGCTCTCTGATTCCAATTAATATTCTACTATAAAGTATTAGGGCTCTCTATGGAAACTCCTTTAGAGACCACAACCATTATGATGACCTCTGATTTTTTTTAATGTAAACTTATAAGACAGCTTAATGTTTCTGTTGTTGTGTTTCATGGTGGTGTGCTCAGATACTGTTTCATCTCTGTGTGGCATTCTTAAAGTGGTTTAAGGCACTTCAATCTTTTGAAATAGACTGGACTTCCAGGGAAACCTTGTAATAATAAGTTGCACATTGACCTACAAAGATCTAGGAAACTCATGGGGCCCTCTTTTTGTTCATCTTATACGGATTCCTGAAGCAGAACGTTTGGGGCTTGGAAAAAGTTGAAGATCCTCATGTAGATTAATTGTAAGATATAATGTAAAAGTAGGATGAGTGTAGTACATGTCCGTTAGACCTCAGATTTCATTAATCCCTAAGTGTGTTGGGAAAGTTCTTATCTTCAGGGTTGGGTTAGCAAGGTAAGGGTGGAATTTTGAATTTCCACATCCTGCCATTTCAGTATTCTATATTGTGTATCTGTTCATCTTCAGCTATATACCTGTCACTAAAGCCAGGCCCTCTACCTGTCTTAAGTGGGATAGGTGACAGTCTGGAGCTAGCAAGTCCATTTCATTTGCACTTCTCAAAATTTCTTTGAAAGGCTTTGTTCCTTCTTCTGGCTAAATGACAAAATCACACATTGGCACAAGGTATACTTGATCATATTCCAGGATAACCACTTAGAGTCTTTAAGAAAAATATGAAATATTTTATACGAAAAATCATTTTTTTCAAAGATGGCCAAGGCAGGAGAAACATGGGAAGTTCATTGGCATTTGAAGCCCATCCTGATTTCTATAGTTGATTGTAAAAGATTGTCCAGCAAAGTCTCGCCTATACACTGGCTGCCTACTTTTGTAAATAAAGTTTTGAGACACAGCTTTTGGCATACAAAGAGCAGAGTTGAGCACTTGCCCAGCTACCTGAATATACAACCTTAATTTGATCCTTTCTACAGAGAAAGTTTGCCAAAACCTGCCTTAAAGTATTACGAGTGCTAATATTTATTAGGACAACTAGCTAACAATTTTAAGTTGTAAAAAGCAGGGGTCTTATTGAGAAATCCATACATTATGGTTGCTGCTTTCCTAAAAGTGTTTGAACTTTATTTTCTTTTTTGATCGCTCAAAAAGAACCTAGTGGTAGGAAAGGCGGAACCAAGGTCATGTGTAGCGTCCTAGGGATGCTGTTCTCATCTACCGTCAATTTCATAGTGAGTGGGATTTAGACTGTTAGTCTGCGAGGATTCAACAGTTCCAGAAGATGTGGCTAGAACACTCTCTGGCCAGCCATGTAATTCTTTGACAGAGCCTGGGGAGCAGAGAGGACTATCTTAACTGAATGCTTACTAATAATTTAAATTCTGCAAATTCCAGGACTTTCCAGCTTGACTCAAAAAAGGACAGACTCTTTCCTGTCCTTCCCTTTTTAAACAGAAGAAAAAAAAATACCCAAGCAGATTAAAATGCTCTTACCAACCCATCTAGTTTGTTTTTAAGCTCCCAAAGGAGCACTTGATTCTCAATTACACTATTTTTCCCTTTTATCAAATTGCTAAGAAATAGTAACTCAATTGATTTAAATGATTTATATCACACATAACCTTTAAGACAAGTAATCGGCTTATTATGCTCAGTCATAACCATGGTATTTTGCTTCTATCAATTGTGTTTTCAGCAGTGCTCATAAAATACCCAGTTTGACTTCATTTATTAATTTTCTAATTTTCCATTAGTCGATGTTTTCCTGTTTCAGATAATTCCCCTGCCTGTTGATATTGTGTAGCTCAATAGAAATGCGTCTTTCAAATGCACTAACAGAACATTCTTTGAAGTTTGGTTAAGATAAATATATCTGAATAAATCTCAAAGAATAATTTTTATTTTTGTTTGTCAAATTTTACTTCTAATGTTGTAACTTGAATATCACTTTGCATCACTTTGAATATAATTTTCAATTTTGTGGTTTGCTATTTAGTAGTTTCTTATTTCTGATAGCCTGTTTGACATTTTATAAAACATTTATTTTTCTATTTTTTAGAAAAAAAGATATGCTTTAGATTCCATTTATTCAGCTCCTGTTTTCTGCAAAAGTAATTAGAAAATATATCTGGTCCTAGATTAATGTGTCAGTGTGGTGTTTAATTCTCTATTGAGTCTCAGTCTGTTGCTGAAGGGATCTAAGCCTGCATAAGGCATCTGAATTATTATTTTTTTAGCTTCCTCTTATTTTATTGGCAAGTGACCATGTGTATGGTAATTGAGCAATTGTGTGTTTACATGGGTCTATGAAATTTGTATGAGCAATTTTTGGATATCTTAAATTTTTGTATCTAAACAGATTTGAAGTGGAAGCTTTCTGAAGTACTGTCTTTTAGTTAAAAATACATTTTGCATTTTCACTGAATGACAATCTACCTCAAAACATTGAAGATGTATTTCCTTTTACTCTTGACTATATCTTGTGTTTTTGTTCTCTTGAAGACTGAGGCAAGTTTCTGTTTGTGAGGGGAGCCCGTGAAATGCAAGAGAAGTGGAAAAAGTTGACTAAGCCCCATCCCCCACCCACTCCAGGTGGAGTATCTTAAGCTAGCTAAGCCCTCATGGGTATCATCATAGCTTTTCTTGCCTATAAATTGCTCTTTTTCCTACTGGTTTAACTAATGAAAATACTGAGATCTAGAGGGTGAGTCACTCAGCAAGTGACAGGAAGAAGCTTTCAATGCACATCTGACAGACTCTAAAGGCCATGGGCTACTTCTTGTGCCCTTTGCCCACCTGTAGCAAACCTATGTCACCTTTTCTTTAGGCTCTCAGGTCAGATTTAATTGACTGCCCCATCAAGAGAGACACCCGATTCTCTTTTGTAGTCTCTACCCACAACCCATTTTCTCCTTGTTTGAGTTCTGACCCATTCATTCCTGAACTGGACTGTCTCCTGCCCCTGTACCATTTCCAGTTCTTTTCCTGACTTCCTCTCTTACTTGTGCTTCCCTGACCCTCCTTTGCATTTTCAGTTCCTAAGGACAACTCTTGATGGGGAGGAAGTGCTTGTGTTAAATTCGAGCTCCTCATGCTTGAGCCAGATCCTTTCTTAAAGGAGTGGGACCTGTTCATTCACTGGCAGCATCTGGGAGGCCGAGTGAAAGGGATGCGGTTTGAAGGGGGCTTTGAGGAGGAGCAGCCTGGCAGGACATATGGAAGAGAGGAACGTGTATATGCGAATAGGATGCTTACATTGGGCATGGAAGGCTGAGAGAGACAAAGGCTGAAAAGTCCGTTGAAGCTGGGGTATGGGGTTAGAATACAAACATAGGGCTTGGAGTTTATTCTGTTTGCAGCTGAGAGCTATTGGAACTTAGTGTCAAGAGAAGCTGTGCTTTGCCCAGTGCCTAACACTGGCAGTCAGCAATGATTTATTGAATGGCCAATGATTGCATCTAGACTTTATGGGTTCTCTTCTAAGGGACATTAATTGGACTGGAGTAGAGTGAAGCTAGAGGCAGTGTAACCCATTGGGATGCCAGTGTTATTCATTCTCCTTCTTCTCTGAGTGTAGTATTCATAGGAAACTAGAGATGCACTGAAGAAAAATGATCTGTAATCAAGTTTCTAGATGATATATTCCCGTACATTCTTGCCTCATTTATATTTAGGAGAAATATACCCCACATCAAAGGCTATATGGAATATAGACAAAGTAAAATCTCTGATACATGTGCCTGTCTCTTCCCCCCAACCAACCCTACTGTCACCAGTGTGTCCTGAGGTAGAGTAATCAACACTGAATGCCAGTCAGCCCTGGATTCCTCTAAGTCAGCTTTTCAAACTGAGTTATGATCCCATCCACAGATCATGCAATGAAGTTAGTGGGTTGCAGAAAGCATTTGAAATGACACACATTATAAAACATAAAACAGCCTATTGCATTGCACATCATAAGGGTCAGTTCTGTTTTGTGGCAGAAGATATATATCTTACCGTGGGTCACCAAGAAGACTGAAAAACAACATCGTAAGTGAAAAGAGCTCATTACTTAGGAGTACCATAAATCTTTCTTTAGCCCTGCATGTAAAGAGATCATATAATTTATTATCCCAACCAGGACACACTTCAGAGGGAAAGGGGTTGCTCTTAATTACACCACAGCAAACGGCACAACTAGGGACTGCCTCGGGCTAATTAAGAAATAGAGTCACTCTGCTCTGCCTGCATTAGAATTCTCCAGAGAAACTCAACCAATGGGAGGACTATCTATCTACATGCATCTATATATGGATTACATGTAAATCTATCTATCTATCTATCTATCTATCTATCTATCTATCTATCTATCTACACATACACACTTATATATAGATCTACATCTAGATCTGTGTTGCAAACTTATGACATGAGTGTTAGCACTGACACACATAGCCATGCTTCTCCCAACCCAGGACTGCTAGCTCCAAACTGCTCACCTGTCTGCCTCCCTGATTGCCCCTAACCACTTCTGCCTGCCAGCCTGATCACCACCTAACCACTACCCTGCCAGCCTAATTGATGTCTAACTGCTCCCCTGCCAGCCTGTTTGCCCCCAACTTCCCGCCTCTGCTGGCCTGGTCTCCCCTAACTGTCCTCTCCTTCTGGCCTGATCACCCATAACTGCCCTCCCTTGCAGGCCTGGACCCTCCCAACTGCCCTTCCCTGCTGGCCATTTTGTGGTGGCCATCTTGTGTCCACATGGGGGAAGGATCTTTGTCCACATGGGGGCAGCCCTTTTGTGTGTTGGAGTGATGGTCAATCTGGGTATTACTCTTATTAAATAGGATAGAGGCCTGGTGCATGGTGGAGACTGGCTGGTTTGCCCTAAAGGGTGTCCTGAATCAGGGGTGTGGGGTGTCCTGGGTGAGGGGCCTAGGGTGGATTGCAGGCTGGCCATGCCCCCCAGTGACCCAAGCAGAGGCCCTAGTATCTGGAATTAACTTATATTCTATAATTGAAACTTGTGGCCATAGCCATTTCTGTTTGAAACTTTGTAGCCTAGAGTGGAGGCCTAGGCTAGGGCTGCAGAAGTTTGGCTTCCTCCATTGCCCCAGCAACCCTAGCCTCTTCTCTCTCCAGCTTCATGGCTTTCACCATTTCTGTTGGGATTATGTATCTTCAATAATTGAAACTTTATAGCATTGAGTGGAGGCTGAGGCCAACTAGGGCAGGCAGAAAGCGTGGGTTGGTCAGTGAAACCCAAGCCTCCCTCCTGCTTTCAGTGGCAGCAGCCATCTTGGTTGTGGTTTATTTGCATAATTTGCTCCTGATTGGCTGTTGGGCATGGCTTGATCGGAGGTACGGTCAATTTGCATATTACTATTTTATTAGATAGGATTCCATGACCTAAGCATTGATATCTTTAAAGTTGTGTCAGTGACAACAGATGGGGTACCAAACATGGTGGGAAAAAAAGTTGGATTTGTCTAATTATTTACGGAAGCTATTGGACATCCGATTGTGCCTTTACATTGTATTATCCATCAGGAGGTTTTATGTGCCAAGACAGGATTCACCGACTTAAACAACTTAATGTCAGTTGTTACAAAAATATTTAACTTAATAGCTGCTCACCCCCTTCACAAGCGAGAATTTTCTGCACTTTTACTGGAGGTTGATTCCACCTACAGTGGACTGCTGATGTACAAGAATATAAGATGGCTGAGCAGAGGCAAAGTTCTTGAGTGCTTTGTGGAGTGCTTTGAAGAAATTAAGGTATTTCTTGAGGATAAGGATCTGGGAAACTTTTTTCAGCTCAATGATGATAAGTGGGTCAATCTCACTCATATTAATGAACTGAACTTAAAGTTACAAGGTTTTGGGAAAAGTATTGACCTTATGTTTGAATACATAAAAGCTTTTGAAAGTAAACTTAAAATTTTCAAGCGAGATGTACAAACTAAAGCTTATAAGTATTTTTCTCGAGTAACGAAGTATTTTGAGAAGGCCAGTGCAGCTGTACAAAATGAAATGCAACTCTTGCATACAAGCACCAGCATGTTTTAGACTCATTACTTGATCAGTTCAGTGATAGGTTTAATCAATTTAGAAGCCTAGAACAGACCATAAAAATAATTAAGTATCCTGATGTAGTAGTCTACAGTAGTTTGGAGTTAAATGTTTTCCAATGGATGCAAATTGATGATTTGGAGATGCAACTTGCAGAATTTCAAGACAGTATCTGGGCTCAGGTGTTTGTTGACTTGAGGTCAAAGCTTGAGAATCTGGAAAGGTGCCGCTTGGAGAATCAAGAGGAGTGCCACTAAAACAGGAAATTTGGAGTGCCTGGAACCAATTACCAGACACTTTTAGCACCCTGAAAAATATAGCAATAGCTTTACTCACAATTTTTCCCTCTATGTACTTTTCTGAGACCTCATTCTCAGCATTAATTAATATCAAAACCAACAAAAGAAACAGATTGACATATGAAGTTAGTAGCGCTTGCTTGGGCTTGAAGTGTACAAAATACCAACCTTCAGTTGAAGGTTTAGCCAATGAAATTCAGCAACAAAAAAGTCACTAATAGGTTAGTTAAGAATTCCCTCTCCCCCTCACTTATCTTAGTTCAAGGCACTTCACACAAGTTAAATAATATCAAGACCAACAAAGGAAACCAACTGACATATGAACAAAGAAGTCACTAAGCACGTAAGTTAAATAATTAGTTTTTGGTTTATTAAATACACTTATATATTAAATTATACATTTTTGTTATTTAAACTATAAATATTGAGAAATTATGGTGTTTTTTTTTTCTCCGAAGTGACATACCACCCATCTTATGCTCAGTTTTTTGACACACCATGCTCAAAAGGTTGCCCATCACTGGTCTAGATCTATCTATTTATCTATCTCTATCTGTCTATCTATCTATCTATCTATCTATCTATCTATCTAAGAGACAGAGAGAAAGAAAGAAAGATTTTAAGGAACTGGATTACGTGATTGTGGAGACTGGCATGTCTGGAATACAAATCTGTAAATCATGCCAGAAACAGACTAGAGATTTAGGTCAGAGTTGAAGTTGCAGTCTTGAATCTGGTTTGTGCTATAGGACAGTGGTCTGGAAACGCAGACAGGTTTTCTTTGATGCAGATTTGAGGACAATTACTTCTTTCTTAGACAACTTCTGTTTTTGCTTTTAAGGCCTTTGATTGATTGGACGAGACCATTGAGATTATGGAGGGTAATCTGCTCTATTCAAAGTCCACTTATTTAACTATGTATCAAATATAAAAATACCTTCACCACAATATCTAGACTGCTGTTTAACCAAACAAGTGGGCACCATAGCCTAGCCAAGTTGTAACAGTGGGGAATTATAACTCACCCCACCATTGTTTTGACATTATTTCTGTAAATACTGACTCTGACCACTAGTGTGTTTGTATAAGAATCCTAGGAACTAACTTTAGAAGATCCAGACTCCAGAATTGCTGACCTTCAGCCATAAAACCAGATGATGATGACCAGGACGACTTACACTAGACCATCACTTGACAGTTTCAAGATTCTTATGAGAAAGGACTCTGTTGGTTTACATGTGAAGAACTTTTCAACTTCTTCCCCTGGATTTCTTTGTTCTGCTTTCCCCCTTCCTTCTTATAAAAACCTCTGCCTGTACTGAGATGTTGAGATGGGCTTTTTGACAAGAATCTCCCATATTCTAAGGTTACTGGTACTTGAATAAACCACTTTTCTTTATTCATCAGCATCTATTTGGCTTTTGTGGTGATAGATAGCTGAATCTTGGTTCCAGTTACCTTGTCATATAAAAGTAACCAGCACGCTATTTATTTAAGGAATACAAATAGTGGATGAACACAGCAATGAAATTTCCTTTAGTGTCCCATGGCTATGCTGAAGCTGGGAAGTTTGTTAAAATTTTGTGCTGTTTATTTTTTTTTCATAGTTATTAGCAAAGAATTTACTGAATATTGCCATTTTGAACTTATGTCTTAAAATATGTTTTTTAAAAAAGTTTAACTTCTCATTTTGGTAATTGTGATAGCTTTTTAGCTATGTGTAACTGTTTATATTTAAAGGTATTTAAATATTTCATGAAATGTTTGGAGAAGAATGTTCCTGATTAGCATGCCTTCCTGGACACACTATTTATCCTATAAAATTGCCACAAAAATGTCTTCATAATTATTCAGCAACTTGCATGTCTCTTGCCCCAGATTAAACAGTGAAGTCTCTGAAGTGCTCCAAGAATAGTGGCAAGAACTAACTATTAGGTGCTTTTACCCTTTAGTAGACTTCAACAGAGGTGCTGGTCAATCTCTAGCAGAAACATGGCCTTGCTAGGATGTTTGAAGCCAGAGAAGGAATTCTGCAAAGTTCCATCCTGAAAAATGTTAAAGTGAAATTCTCATCAGTTTGTCTTTGCTGAACTGGTAGTCAACCTAATGCTGAATTCCTCTCTTTTTTATTTTCTTCAACTTTAGAAGGATTGCTTATATAAAATGTTGGATATTATTGAAGAAGTATGAAGAAAGAGAAGAAATAAAAAGTGATAGCTCTGATCATATATAGCATAATCATTAACTTATGAATATTTCCATTCTACTTATTTTTGGGGAACTTTTAAAAATTAACATTTCATTGGCTTTATATGTCCATATATAAACATATTGGTTATATACTTGTGTTTTGTCAGGTGACCTAAAAAAGAGAACCTTTTCTGCCCTAGCTGGTTTGAATCAGTGGATAGAGCATTGGCCTGTGGACTCAAGGGATCCTGAGTTTGATTTCGATCAAGGGAAAATGCTTGGGTTGTGGGCTCGATACCTAATAGGGGGTGTGTAGGAGGCAGCCAATCAATGATTCTCTCTCATCATTGATGTTTCTCTCCCTCTCCTTTCCTCTCTGATATCAATAAAAAATATATTTTTAAAAGAGAACCTTTTTCAATGATAATAAATATTCTTCACAAGTGTTAGGTTTAAAATCCATATACAGTTTTATCATGTGGGTTTGTCACATTTAAGTTGTTTAGAGTTCTTCCCTTCTGGTCCTTCAAGTTGTTTTCCAATTCTTTTCCATTGTTGCAAATAAAGCAGTAATGTACAGCTTTATGAATGAAGCTTTCCTGTGGCTTTGTGTGTTTTTTAAAAGATATTTTCTTGGCTGATTTTGAACATAAGGATTATAGAATTCCTATCAGGCACTATCTGTCCTGGCTGGACAGGACCCAAACCTCAGCATGTGTGGAGACCTTCATGGAGGGCTGAACTGCTTGATAAGTAGCAACAAAAAGCTACTTCTTCAGAGGAACCATTAACTTAGATTCAGGGATGGTGAGATTCAGGGACGCTGATCAGTGGAGAGGCACTATCAGTCTTAGCTGCCTCACCTCACTATGGGTTAATGGAGGCTGGTGGTGCAGGCACTCAAAGAATTTTCAGTCCAGGATGGGGAGGTGGTCATGCAATGGAAATTGCCTTGCTGGGGATGCTCATGTGCCTCACTAGCAGTGCAACACCAGTGGATTTTTAGCAAGGAGGATGGAGGGGGACTCTAGCTCTATTAGAATCTCATGTTCATGTCTATTTACATAATTTCTACTAACATCTAAAGTACAGTAAGGGCTCATGTCTTAAGTAGTTCTTTTGCTCTTGAATATAAATCAGCAGTAAATATAATCTTTGTCAGTAGAGTCTGAAGAACCATCAGATTGCCTTATTTATGTGGCCAGGAAAGCTTGTGCTCACCCAGGAGAGGCAACACCACTCTTCATCATGATCCAATGTGGAGAGAACCCACATAGTAGGAAGGGACTAGAAATCTGTCCTGCCTCTGCCATTCTAGAGTCCTGATACTAGTTCATCGCACTGGTTCTAGAGCCAGGCAGATCTCAGCTCAAAAATCAGTCTCCTCTACTGATTCGCTGTGTACCTCAGCTGCTTAACCTTCTGAGCCTCTCTTTGCTCCTCTGTAGCATGGATATCTAGCATCTACTGCTCAAAGTTTCTTTGAGGGTTGAGGATAAACTACTTCTATCAATTCATGCATTACTTGGTATATGACAAGTATACATTAAACGAAGCTGTTTTTATTTGTATTAATGGATTTCCCTAATGATATCTGCATCAGTGTCCTCTGATATGAAATTTCCATAAACTGGTGGGCAGCTCTTCCTTGGTGTCTACACTGTGACTGGTCCTAACTGGCATTAGTGCATCACCAAGAAATAGCCCAAGGTGATAACATATCTCTTAAGGACTTGATTCTCTAGGACTTTTCTCTCCCTTCTCATTTCCTCTTTATTCTCATTAATAGTACTATGAGTGCTGACGGTTTTAAGTCAATAAAACGGCCTTTCACTATTTGTGGCCTCATGTTAGTTCTGTGTTCTAGTAGTTCCCAGATTATCTATAATAATGAAAGCATAGTATGCTCATTAGACCGACATCCATCCAGATGACCTTCAGACTAAGCTGGGGTTGCAAGAGCCGAAGCAAGCCTCCCACGGCTATAAGGGCCAAGTCCCTAGCACAAATTTTGTGCATCGGTCGTCTAGTGAATATATACATGTATGAATTAAAGCATATCTAATGATGCATCTCATTTGCCTATGACACAGCCTAATGATTCACAGGCCTGAAGGCCTTTATTCTCCCTTTAGCTTGATACCTCTGTTCAAGAATCCCTTATTGAGAGAACAGTTTCCATCTTTCAGGGTTCAGACACTGCCTGTCAGCTTAGCATGGTGTCAAGGACCAGGTTCTTCCTAGCCCCCTTCCTGGTCCCTTCAGGGGCTGGACTGGAAGCAGGCACTGCTCTTCCTGGGAACAAAGATGAAAATCTGCTTCCTGGTCCTAGAGATGAGGCCCATCAAGACAAGCCTCTGGCTGGATGCCCTGGTCTGTTTTGAGGCCAATCTGTCCCATTTTGTCTGTGAGTTTCCAATCCTGACAGGTCCATTTGGCTGTTCTGGTTCCTGTTCTGTGTTGTTTGTTTCCCGAGCATAGACGTGGATGATAGTATGTGTGGCACGGCTGCCCTCAAATGAAGAAATCAAGAGAAGGTACATGTTTGTCCTTGCCATGGAAGCTTCAAAGTTTCAGCCTTGCATGAAAAGTAGTTTTATGGCCCTAACCGGTTTGTTCAGTGGATAGGGTCCTGGGTTCGATTCTGGTCAAGGGCATGTACCTTGGTTGTGGCCACATCCCCAGAAGGGATTGTGCAGGAGGCAGCTGATTGATTGATGTTTCTCTCTTATGAATGATCCCTCTCCCTTCCTCTCTATAAAAAAATCAATAAAATATATTAAAAAAAAGAAAAGTAGTTTTATGATACTAGTTTTCCAATGCTGTTTTGAGGCAAGTCATTGTTTTTTTGGCAAATATTTGTGCTGCCGTTGTCAGGAATGGGTTAGTCATTAAGAGGTGCAGTAGCAATGACATATATGCAATGTGTGGTGAGCAGGCAGCAAACAAACTTCCATGTTATTTTGAAGTATGTAAAGGACATAAAATATTTTAAAAACTCTTCAAATCTCATAGCATATCAGAGTTGAAAATATTTTCATGGCTATTTAATCTACCATCTCTTATGTTAAAATTGGAGAACATAAAGCCTCTCCCTTCCTCTCTGTGAAAAATCAGTAAAATATTAAAAAGATGAAGCTCAACCTCAATTTTATGCTGAATATATTTGGATTCTCTGATATCCAAATTCCTTAACTTATAGGAGCCTTTGTTGCAAAACATTAACCAAAGGTCTCAAGGTAATAATTTTTTTTTCATTATCTGCAAAATACTCTCAATTATCTGTTTTAGATCTGTAGGCTCCAGTGCATCAGATCTAAAACAGAGAATTTGAGAGTATTTTAGCATTTTTCCTTCTCTTATATTCTGTCTTCTTAGGTATATTTATTCCATAATGTGAATGCCAGATCTTCCTGTGAGATAAGAAAGGAAAACACTCCATTAGGAATCATCCTTCAATAAGAAACACATGGTTTTATTTAGGGACATTTCTAAGGTTCACCTCCTTTCAATGGGCATTTAAAAAATGCCTACCACAGGAAAGCACAGTTGCTCTTGTGGAGGCGAGAATGAATATGACAGGGTGTCTGCCCGCTAGGAGTTCATAATTTAGTCCTTGGATTGTAGTAGCAGTAAATACATACCTACGTGTCCTCATACAAGGCCTGCTGAAGTGTGCTATTGAGATGTACACAGTTCTCGGATGGGTGGAGTTCTTAGTGGACGAGTGGCTAAGAAGCATCAGTAGGATGAAGATGACCTTGAACCTTGAAGGGGGGTTGAACTTGGTAAGGTGACTCTGCTCAAAAGAGATGTTTTCAATTGAAAGAATAGCTCAAGTCAGAGTGTTTAATTGGAGATGTACAGCCTGGTGTTTGGATAATGTCTTATTGGATTCGCCCAAAAGCAGAATTGGAGTCATTTACTGGGCGGTGATTCCAGGAAACATTAGTAGGGGGTAAAGAAGGGAGGTGGGAAGGGAAAGAAATCAGTAAGTGGTGTGTAGGAAGCCCATGAGGATCCAATGAGGATTTCTGAAGAACTGTGTAACACACCTCAGAATTATCCCAACTGAAGGCCGAGGAAGCCCTGTCTACAGCTCTCAGACTGTCTTTGGATGAAGACTGCTTTTGGCGATATTGATGCTAGCCCTTTCAGCTTGCCATGCACAGGTGCAGTGTGCTTTTGTTGCTGGAATAAAACCTCAGGCCATAGTTTCAGTGCTGTTTGTAGTTTGAGCCTTCAGCATGAACAAATGGAAGAGAATAGAATGTTGTGGTACTGCCATTAAATGAGTGGTCCCTGGTGGTGTCAATGGATGAAACAGGAAGAGAAGACAGAGATAAAGTAGAATGCCATGCAGTGTCTTGGGAGTCGGTGAGATGGAGAGTTTCAATAAAAAGGGAAAAGAATACCTTGCTAAAAGGATAGGAACATTTGTGTTTTCAAGCTCCAAACCATCCTAAGAAGTGCTGACTGGAGAAGTATAATGGACAGGCTTGCTCTGTAAATTGGTTCTGGTTCTGGACCTTTACTGGCTAATTGTGTGACCTCAGATACCTGCCTTACCCTTTCAGGGCCTCAGGCCCCTGTGTGTACAAGGAGGTTGTTGTTTCAATCTCTCCCAGCACTAAAATGCAATTGGTATGGATCCAAAGATGTGGTCTGAATCTTACCTCACTCACTACTTACTGTTTATTAAGCTCATAAGTGTATGGCATGTTAAACAGAGACATAATCTAATTCCACACTTAAATAAAGAGCTAATTTAAACTACTTTTGAAATTAAATGTTCATGGAATAAATTTGGTGGATCTAATAAATGAACTTTCCATCATTCCCTCCCCCCCCCCCCTGCCCCATTCTCTGAACCTGCCCCTTTGTATGTTCTCTATCAGCTGGTGTTCTTCCATCTCATCTTGGACTCGAGAACTGGATGACTGTTTTTATTTAGTGTTGGTTTATTTTCACCTATGGCTGTTTTGGAGCAGGAATTATAATATATCCATTTGCCTGACAGAGAATTTTACATGGAGCATGTGTTTGAAAGATTACTATAAGCAGTTGCTTCTGAAGCAATTTAATCTTGCTTTTCATAGTAATGAAAAATGAATAATCAAAAGCAGTAAATTATATCTGGAAGATAATAAATACTTCTGAAAGCATTTTAGCACTGGCTGTGAATTACAGCTGACCCCTGAATGGGAGGCACGAGTATGACCAATTGGAACTCCACAGTGGGTGCTGGCCTATTAATATCGGTCTTTAGCTGCTAGATTCACTTCATTGCTCCCTATCAGAACATGGAGAATCTGCTGTCCATCTCTGTGATTTAAAACAAAAAATGACCTCTCCTTCCAATTAGTTGAACCTGTGTTTAAAATGCCATAAAACAGTCCTTGTCCCCTTCTGTCCCTTGACCAACACACAGATGGAAGTGGGCCTTGGTTAGGAAATATAAATAATAACAATCAAATTATTCTAGATCCAGCCAGTCTAAATAGGGGAACTCCTAAGTATGTATTTTATCCATAAAAAACCCCAATAATTTCCTGGGTATGGATCCTACATAAATAAACTCTACAAAGATCTCAGAAATTTATTATTTCCTTCAGTTACCTACCTTCTGCAGGCACATTCATGACCTAGGGGTTATTCTATAAATGATGTTTTGAAATGTAGTGCACCTCTTTAATCAGGTATTTGGTGCAATATTGAAGTCCTGAAATAGTCTATTTTTAATGCAAAATTTAGGACATATATTTGTGTACCTGTGATAGTCAGATTGCTATGTGTCATGCCACCAAAATATAAATACATAAAACGAATGCATTTATAGTCTCTCTGTCTTGAAGAAACTGAAAAATTACTTGACAAATGAAGACTTAATGCACTTTACAAAATAGCCGTCAGGCACAGACACCTGCAAGCTGCTGGAAAAAGGCATCGAAACATGACACTGGTCCAGCTCCTTCGCTGCGTGCATTTGCTGCATTTAATGTGTTTCTGTCTGTTTGCTGCTCTGGTGCCCACAGAGGCCATATTTTCACATTACTGAACCAAAAGCAGAATGTATCTTCCTTCTCTGATGAAGCTTGACAGGGAATTGTCCCAGTCTTGTGTAGTAAGCTATCTCTTTGAAGACCTTTGAACCTCAGCATCCTCTAAAATTCAGATAACATGCCCCTTTTCTATTTTTTAAAAAATGTTTCTAATAAGAAATGTAGAAAGCCTTTGAAAACTCAACAGTGATAAACAAATACCAGTAAGGAGCTCTCTATTGATAGATCTGTCAACAAGTTGATTCCTCTTTTATGTCTGTTTTGATTCTCTAATTAATTGCAAACATAATCATGTGAAAGCTTTAGACAAGTAAATGTCCATGTCTTGTACATTGGCACCGTTTGTGTTTTCAGACTCAGAGATGTAATTCTGCAGTCTCCTAAATCAGTGAAAGCAAAACCAAGTCAGCAAACCAGTCTTCTGAGAGGCTCTTCCTAGTTTATTGTTTCTAAAAATAATCTTGCTTAATTTGGCACAGCTGTTGGGGAGCAAGGATGGGATGTCAGTAGCTGAAAGTCCCTGAGTGCCCTGTACTAAGAAAATTCCTGGCATATGTGTTCAGTTCTAACAACTTAGCTTTTTTCTTTTAATTTTGTTTTTATAAAACGTTCAGAGTCTCCTGGATTCTTTTGAACTGTTGCCAGCTGGAGATGTAAGTCCTCGACTTGGCCCGGAGACCAAAAGTTGAAAACTAGAGATGGATAGCCAGGTGGCCCCTTACACATGAGCATTGTCCAGTGTATACTGCAAGTCACCAGGGCCAGTTCAGCAGGAAGCATGTATTTTATTTTTGTTCTAAAACATTATATTTTGAGATATTTCCTGAAGGGCTTTGCAAGAAACCAATCCAGTGTATGTGGGAAGAGGGCTATTTCCCAATGAGCTCTTTACTTTTATAATTTCTTGTTCTAAAGTGTCATGCTCTTGGCAGTGGGTAGTAGGAGAAGGAGGAGTAAAGGGAGAAAAAGGAGGAAGAAGGGAGAGGAGGAAGAGGAAGAGCTCATAATGATATCCTTCAAATTGTTTATTCTTTTATAATTTTCAAAATGATTTTCTGTATTTGTATATAATTTAACATTTGATGTCACAAGTGAAAAAACAGGTTTTCTTTGGAGGGATGGGGAGAAGTAGAAACAGTTTTTTAAAGCTATCATTTCTTAGGTGTCGTTTATCTTTAAAAAATGACAGGGCTAGAGCTTGAATTTGTGATTCAGAATCTGATATTCTGATACATTTTTCTGCCAAACGATTTATCCCATATCTGCATTCATAACTCTACACGTACAATGTGGAGTTTACACTGTGGCCGAGTAGCTTTGTAAAAGGCTTGAACCCCAGGGTCCTGCCCAGAATGAGTTCTATATTGAAATTTGATAAATAAGAATGTAATTATGGGAAGAAAAAATGAACCATAGATAATTATTAGAGTTCATCTCTGACATGGTTGGAAAATGTCCACCAATTTCCAGAGAAGAAAAAGACTAGTGATATTCATGAATATTATGGGGATAAAGTAATGCAAAATATAGTTGATATTATTTTCTTAGAAGCACACAGATTTTTAAGAATGGATGATTCAGCTTTACAGAAGTCAGGTAAGAATGTTCAGTACATCCGGTTGTGGCAGCTGTCAGTGCACAAGCCACATCTCAATAGAAAATTAGCAGAAACTGAAATGTAATGGCTATACCCTTTCAGTGGCATGTGTCTTAGAAAGAAAATGTTGTGTCATTTTGATGCAACATAATAAAATCCAATAGCCACAAACTCTTACAGGCCAATTGTGTGTTCTACCCCTCTCCCTAAATTCAGGTATTGATGTCCTAACCTCCTGTAATTTCAGAACATGACTATTGGAGATAGGGTCTTTAGAGCTAATTAAATGGGAACCAGGCCATTAGGTTTGACCCTAATGCAGTATGACTGGTATCTTTATAAAAAGGGAGGAGATTGAGACATAGATGCGTACAGAGCGACAATAATGTGGAGACACAGGTAGAAGACAAAACCAAGAACAGAGGCCTCAAAAGAAATCAACTTTGTTAACATCTTGATCTTGGACTTCCCAGGCTCCAGAACTGGGAGAAAATAAAACCTGTGGTTGTATTTAAGCCATCTAGTTTGTGGGATGATGTTACAGCAGCCCTAGCAAACTACACTGTTTTAAGTCAGTAGCTCTCAAATCTGGCTGCATTTTAGAATCACTTTGGATTTTTTGTTTCTTTTCAATAATATCAATGCTCAGGCTCCATCCCAGAACAGTGGTATCAGAATTGCTGCGGACAGAGCCTGGTTGGCTGTTTTTCAAAAATTCCCAGGAGCTCTTGATACAGTTTTGGTTGAGAATTACTGATCTACATCGTCTTTCAGAAGATTTCTCAGTTGGTTCCTTTCAAGGAGGGAGAACATATCTGCCACCCACTGGGTTGTTGAGGCTCATTAGTCACAGAGCACAGGAAGACATGCCAATGGGTCTGGAATGATCCAACATGGAGGATCCTTAGAATCATCTGAGCATCTATTTAAAAATGCAGATTCAGCCCAGGTGGTGTAGCTTAGTCATTTAGGTTTGATTCCCAGTCAGGGCACATGCCAGGGTTATGGGCTCAATCCCATGTGGGGCGTGCAGGAAGCAGCCAGTCAATGATTCTATCATCATTGATGTTTCTATCTTTTTCTCCCTCTCCCTCTTTGAAAACAATAAAAAATCTTTTCTTAAAAAAAGCAAATTCATAGACATTCTGATTGCATCTTTGGAGCTCTGGGATGAGCGTTTATATGTTTAAGACAGTCTATAAGTGATTCTGATGATATTTTAGATTCAGAATGGCCAATTGTTTGTTTTTATGTGTATTGTTTATGTAAGTAGGTGTATGTTATGTTTGTGTGTATATGTGTGTGTGTGTACACACACACACACACACACACACACACAGTCTTCAACAAGCAAGGAGCTTATTTATATTCATAATCCTAAAACAACTCTATGATAATGTTATCATCCCCATTTTACAGATGAAAAAATTGAGGCCAGGGCAGAGCTGTCAAGTAGCTCATCTAAAATCCTGGAGCTAAAAAGTTGTAGAGGCAGTTTGATTTCAGAGCCCTTGCTCTTAACAGTTACTAGTCTCTTCCAACTCTAAACTTACCCATCAACTCCCCATAAACCCTTTTCTCAGTTTCTTTTCTCTCTTTTAGACCTAATTCTAGCAAACTTGGCTTTTAGGTTTCCTAAGCAATGTCAGGTTAGAGCAGGTTTCCCAATCAAAAAATCAAGGTCAAAATTTATGAAATGGATATTTTAGGGTTATTGTCCCATTTATACAATTCTCTTATTTTCACTTATAAAAAAGTAATGTAGTATGATTTTCTTGAATGTAGTGGCTTTCTGTAATAATCTTCTTATATAGTAAACTATAAAAATATTCATATGTCCATAGCCTATACTTATAAGCCCATCTTAATACAAAAACTATTTCCATTTTGCCTACTATATTCTAGTCTTCAGCCTTCTGTTATTTTTCTATTATTGCAAATGGAGCATATATATTTTTATATGCAGTGTTTCACTTATGCAAAGGCATTTTCTATAGTTCTAAATGAGTCCAGATAGACATCAGAGCAAATACTTGCAAATGGTTCTTTAAGTTAATATGTCTGTATTTGTAGCCACATATTTCTTAGGATTTCATCTCTTAAAATCATCTATGTTGTAGGTTTTTGAAGTTTGACAATCCTAACTCATCCCTAATTCTTTAGAGCTTGGGAAACTGCAGAACAAACTGGGTAGTCAATAAATGAGGATTGAATGTAGCATAATAATTGTTATTAACATATTCTCTAATTGGAAATGCTATATACACATACAATGCATATACTATATATGGATATGGATACATACATACACATGTACTAATATATTTGTGGTTTCAAGCACATGTTTCAGAGTTAAGCTGACTTGTACTAAAGTCCTTTCTGCAATATTCACTCCCTAAGTCGCTTTGGCGATGCTAATGGACCTCTCCTAGTCTCTCTTTTATTTTTCTTTATAGTGAAGACAATAATATCAACTAGCAGGTGTAGATGAAATGACAGAATAAAGGAGGAATTCTTGGAGATGTGCCAGTATGGCCCAATAAATGCCCAATAACAGTTAAGCAATATTACAATTAAAATTTCATCTACCCTAGTCTGAAATATGATAATGTACAAAGCAAGGTAACATGTATACTGAGTGGCCAGATTATTATGATCTCTGAATGCATAATAATCTGGCCACTCAGTGTGTGTGTGTGTGTGTGTGTGTGTGTGTGTGTGTGTGTGTGTATTTATTAAAGGCCTGGTGCATGAATTCATGCATGGGTGGGGTCTGGCCAGCTTGGCCAGGGGGAGGGGACATGGGCAGTTGGCTGGCCTGCCTGCTGGTCGAACTCCTGGTCCAGGGGACAATTTGCATATTAGCCTTTTATTATATAGGATAAACACTGAGTGGCCAGATTATTATGCGGTCAGAGCTCATCATAATCTGATGACTCAGTGATTATGCAGATACAATGAGGATAAGATGCAGTAAATTTCCCCTAGCCTTTTTTGGTAATAGACAAAAACACACTTCTTTTGCTGAATCTGCACCAGGGTTTCCTGTGTAAGTTGCCAGAACAAATGTCTTCAGTTAAGCAAGTCCAACTACCACAGTGAGCCAGGACCAGGAGTCAGGAACGTAGAGACATTTCTGGAAGGAGAGTGGAAAGAAAAGAACCAGAAAGGCTTCTTTTAGTCAAAGGTAATCCTGTGAACAGTGGGAAAGGGAGCATAGGCTTGCCTAGGGCACTTATACCTTTGAAGAGGGTGGATGCTGAATAAAACCTTGCAAACACAGGGACAGGTTAGGCAAGATCAAGAATGAAGTTCAAATTGACTTGGAGTTTTAGAAGCTCATTTCAGAACTAGGGGGAGAGTTTATGGGAGATGGCCAAATGAAGTCACTAAGGACAATGGCCTAAGATCTTGGCTTAGCCACTGTTTAGTTGTATGACCTTGGGCAAGTCATTTTGCTTTTCTGTGGTTAGTTCCCTTAATTATATAGTAGGGGTAAAATTGCACTTACCTTCTAGGGTTATTATGGAAATTGAGGAAATTAATTTATGAAAGTGCTTGGAAAAATATATGGCAAAAAGTACGCATTCAGTAAATGTTAGCTATTATAATCTACCTAACCCCAGAGGTCTTAATGGACACTTTTTCTCTTCCTAAGGTTTCCAACCCCTCTTTTTTCATGATTGGACCTGGATTTATCTGCTTTTCCATGTAAAAGATGATTCTGAAGGTTTCTGGTTTTCTGGGGGCAGATACATATATGGCATTATCAATCTAAGTCCTGAGCCTGTTCTGTTATTAAAGTCATGGAAATAGTTCATTTTTATATTAAGTGAAGACAATAATATCAACTAGCAGGTGTAGATTAAATGACAGAATAAAAGAGGAATTCTTGAAGATATGTTTATCATCTTTATTAATCTGTAAAATGCAAAATCTGCATTTGGATAGGCATGAGTAGTACAGAATACATTTTCTAGGCAGAACAAAAAGTCTATAAACAGCCCACATATTTCTGATGTTAGCACATGGTCTAGTTTTTAGCAAAGGTGTTTGTTTAGGATTCAAATTGTGTGTCTTGATCTCTGTGCTAAATTCCTTTAACCACAGCTGGAGTTTTTGGTAGGTCTGGACTCCCTCCCATGCTCACTAATTTATTGTCCTTGTTGCCTGGGGAAAGTGTGCTGGGAAAACAGAACTCTGCTCTCCCGCCTCCTTCTCCCAGCTCCTTTGCATTCAGAGTCTCTGGGATTTCACTTGTCACTAAGCCCAGTTTATCACCACTGATCTCTGGATTCTGCTAAGATTTTCATGCTGTTACTGCAAAATGTACTACAAGGCTCACAGATGTTTCTACCCAGGTAGTTCCCAAAGGCAGCATGTGGCTGCTCAGGTGACAGCCCCTGCCTTAAGTATGGAGATGTGTGTGGCTGGCTGGTACAAGATAGCACTGGCCTCACTTGGGTCAACAGTGCATAGCGGGTATGGAATTTTGAGTTGTCCAGCAGTTAGTGAAGTCTTTCAGTGGACGGGCTCAATCCTAGGCAGCTTCAGATAAGTCCTCATACCCCTCACAACATCCTGATGTATATTTTGCAGATTCTTGGGAATGCCCGAATGGGTTACTCCTCTCAGCCTGAGTTCTGAACAATTTGAGAAATAAAGCGAAAGAGCAAAGATGGGTGGAATTCGTCTTCATTGTGGAGATGCTAAGTTGGTGGCAATAGGCTGTTGTAGCCCAGTGGTCGTCAAACTGCGGCTCATGAGCCACATGCAGCTCCAAAGCTGCAGTTTGCCGCTCTGTTGACTAATGAGTTTACTGGCCAAATGAGCTGGCAAAGACTAAACCCCAGAATTAGGCAGATGTGCACACCAGTTACTAGTATAACAGCAATGAAAGCTTCCTTACCTGGACCCTGGACCCCAGCAGCCTCTGAGCCCTGGAAGGCAGTGGCATTGAGCTTCTCTGAGGGTAACTCAGTCCGCAGAGGAAACAGTGTAGAGCTGAGGAAGTGCACCTTGATGTTCTTCCCAAATGTACTAAACCAAGGAACCACCCCTCGTAGGGATGAACGGAATGCATTAAGTGTTGGAGAGGGGCAGAAGTTGTTTAGGGAAAATGCATCCTTCTGAAAGCAGTGGAGGGCCAAGTTCAGGTGAGGAAACGGAGGTTCAGAAAAACAACTTGCAGATGCTTCACCATCTCCTTAGTTGTGGAACTAAACTTTGAATACAGTCTTTCCATTTCTACTCTTCCATCTTAGGTTGAGTTAGAGCTTTTCTTCAAATTGAAACACCCGTATTTTGACATAGGAAAGATTTATGAAAGGCCATTCATCCTCTTGAATCCAAAATAAGGTTTTCCATAGACTAAACTAAGTGGTGACACAGGTATTTCCTCCCGTAGGTTGGCAAACTTTTGCTCTGACCTGTCTGTTGAAAGTGCTAGAGACCTTATCTTTCATGATACAGGTCACTACCTTCTCATGAACTTATCCTGGCCAGTGGACCTTTTCCTCTAAAAACTACCTCTGACCTGGTACATGAAAGCCACTCCTGGGAAACTTGCATTTAGACCACAGACTACTTGGAAACCAGCTGCCTTCCCAATGTCTTGTCTTCCTTTGCCTCCTTAGCTAGAGGGGAATGCGGCCCCAGCACCAGCAGACTGTGACAACCTTCTCCACACCACTTACCTGACCTGCTGTACCCAGCGTTGGCAGACTAGTGGAGGGCCTATTATTTGTCTTAAGGCCTTGATTTTAAAACAGTTCCCTCCTTTAAAATGTGATTATTATGATGTTTAAAATTTAAACATTTTAATTGGAATCTTTAAATTTTTTGCCTTTGGATGGGACCCTGCTATCCAACTGTATCATGTTCAGAACTTGGCTTCCTTATCACTGTGTATATGGAGGGATTTATGGGTGCAATTCCAATAGGAGGTTTTCTGGAAGATTCCTATGAATGAGCTAGATAAAGAGCCAAAAGGAGACACAGTAACACAGCCTGGTTCCCATGAGACCTTATGAACCACATATGCCTGGAAATAATTAGCAGCAGCAAAATTCGGGAAGTAGGAAGAAAAAAAGTTAATCTTGTACTCAGAATTAGATGCAGGAATTTAGAATTGTGTCTCTTTTGTGTGAATTAGAAGTTACAGTTCAAAAGTTATGAAATCCCAAAGTCTACTTACTTCCAATATAGTAATTTTAGGAACCAAAATATCCTTTGCCTTTGTGGTTCTGCTAAACTGACAATTTGTAAATGGTCAATTTATAGATTAGGCTCCCTCAAAATATTATTCCCTGTATATGTTTGCATTGTTTTGGTAACAAATAGTATTTCAGTATGACCAATTGTAGTTAAAATATGAAAATCCTTTAAACTTGGGCTTCCAAACATGGGTTCTACAAGAAATTTAGACATAAAATCCTGATCCTTGCTGACCAGACTCCTGAAATATATCCTGGATATCGTTCCTAAAGATTACAGAATAGATTTTATTTAAAACTAGAGGCCCAGCACACAAAATTCATGCAAGAGTAGGCTCCCTACTGGCTGCCAACTGCTGGCCCAGGCCTGCCTTTGTTCCATACCTCCACCTGGTGGTCAGTGCATGTCATAGCGAGCTATCGAACTCTTGGTTGCTCCAATTCCCGAGGGGACATTTTGTATATTAGGCTTTTATATATAGACTAGAGGCCTGATACATGAAATTCAAGCAAGGGTAGGGCTTCCCAGCCTCAGCTGCCTCATGGCCCCACCCCCCACCCACGCTCACCTTGGCCTGGCGCTGCCTGCTTCAACTCTGGTTCCACAGAGCCCCCTGATTGATCAGCCTGGAGAGTGGCCTGGGCCTCCCTCTTTGGGGTGATCATGGAGCGCCCCATCAGTCAGCCCCTGGCCCGTGGCCTGAGCATCCCTCTGCAGGGAAATGGATCATGGATCCGCCCCCCCCCCCCCCATCAATCACCCTGCAGAGGGTGGTCTGGGCCTCCTCCCTCTGTGGGGCAATCATGGGACAATGGTGGGTCCCCCGACCAATGGCATCACACCTGCCTTTGCTGGCCTGGTGCCAGTGCGTGTGTCATAGTGTGGTATTCTGGAAGGTCTTCTGGATGGTTGGTCTGCTATTTGGTCGTTCGGTCCATTTGTATTGCACTTTTATTATTATAGATTATACAAAGCACTTTTTTCCTTCTTCATGTTGCCCTGGCTGAAACCTTGGTGGGTGAGCAGGAAGTTTTAAGTGGTTTTGCAAAGTGACTCCACAAGCACCTACCTGTCTGCAAGAGGCTGTAGCTTTGAGGGACTCTGGAAAGAGAATCACCCTCCCCTCTTGTGTTTCCTCTTTATGGCCAGGTCATTGGGCGGTCACTCTGAGGGAGTTTTTCCTAAGCAATTTAATTTGGGTTGTGAAACTACTGACCCTTCAGCGGCGCTCTATGAATGAGGTTGTAACCAGTCTTCCATAACAAGCCCTGTCTCTGTTTCCTTTGAGTTAGCATTATTCTTTGGACTGTCAAACCTGCACCTTTGGATGTTTCTGTGACCTTGAAAATTAGAATAATTACGTTTCCTCTGGCACAGTGGGACTCAGTATGCATAATTAACAGCAGCAACATTCCCTGGAGATCAAATTTATGGAAGACATTAAAGGAGGAAATAAGAAAACCTTTTAGAATGAGAGGAAGTGAACATTAGTTATGTGAGCATGGTCATTTTTGGATGTTTCTTATCATAGTTATGTAGATAGTCCTCTGAAATTTAATACTGCATTTTCTCTTTATTTTTCTTGGTAGCACCAGCCACATGAAATAGTGGAAAGTGAATAGTGGCAACTCAGTTAATGAACAGGGAAGAGAACTAAAAAAAACACCTTTATAAGAGAGATCAAAGTTAGTTTCAGGCTGCATTAAGTTTCTGCTGCAAAAAGAACTTAAACCATGACATTGTGTGTGTTCATTTTATGTTCCTAATCTGTGACAGTGCCTCGCATAGGTTGATCACAAGTAGAAGACTAAAGAATGTTCAATATATGATTTTGAGTACATGTCTTTTTAACACTTCTCTAAACAACTCATGTTGTTAGAATTGCTGCCATAAAATATGCAAATGATAGTGTGTCTGATTGCCCCCAAAGATATAGAAAGAGTATCAATCTAACTGTAAACACATGGATTTTACAGTGACTTCAGACAGACACCTCCAAGGAAATGATTTAGGCAAGTAGGAGAGACCAACAGATGACTGTAGATAAATGAAAGTCCTTTGTCCTTATGAAGAGAATTGTAAGCATCTTTGCCACTGAGGAGGTTGATCAATAATCTATTTGGTAAAGAATGTGGCAGAGAATAGGTTTTCTGAAAGGCTCTGGATTGCCAACGTAGGGTTGGTGTTATAATGACCTGAATGGTATGATTTTGTTAGTGCTCAATGGAACAACAAGCATATATTCCTTCCTTGATAGAAATGACTACAAAGAGGGCAGGGGGATTAACTGCTAAACATCGATCACGACAATTCTAAGTTGGTATGTCTATTTTTGTTACTGGTCTTTACCAATTACTGCTCACATTATTGGCCATTAGGTTCTTTCTCTTCTCTTACACAATAAGTCAGTCTTGAGAAGATCTGAATGTTGAAAAGTTAATCAAAAGATGTTCTTAGGGCTTGGATTCAGTGAGTGAGTCATAGTAAGACAGATTATTGCTCAAAAGCTGCTTTTCATACTGCTCATTAATAAAACCAAATGCCATAAGTTAAATACTCATCATTCATTACTATGTACTAGGTCCTCCGTATTTTAGGCGAGGCTAAATGGTTATTTCTCTTTCTTAGGGACTTTTGTGCTAGTCACACTCCAAAATCTCTGGTCCAAGTAGAAGACAACTTTTTGTACTACTCCAGATTTTTAAGACTAGAGTCATTTTCCAAAACTTCTTTTGGGGCAAAATTAGTCCTATATGGTCCTCAAAAAACAATAAAAAAGAATGCAATTATTGTGTAATCAAATAAATCTGAGAATATTGGCCACTTACTTACCTTCTTTGAGAATAAGATTCCAGATAAATATTGAGTAGAATTCTGAGGATTCCTGGACCAAACATTTTGCTTTATTTAAACTTAAGCTTTAACTAACTGTATTCAATATGATAATAACTATTCTAAATAGCTAACATTTGTTGAGGAACTCTTTTGTCCTGGGCATAATTTTATTGCCTATCCTGCTTTTGTTTCATTATAACACCTGTGTGTGTGGTGAAGGCCTGGGGAGGGGAACGGCATAAATGGGGGGAGGGGGTAAGGGACATCTGTAATACTTTCAACAATAAATATAAATTAAAATATATATGACAAGTGAAACCATCAAGTAAATAAGTATTTAAGGACAACAAATCATATACACCCATGGTC
This sequence comes from Antrozous pallidus, assembly GCA_027563665.1. Classification (NCBI taxonomy): domain Eukaryota; kingdom Metazoa; phylum Chordata; class Mammalia; order Chiroptera; family Vespertilionidae; genus Antrozous; species Antrozous pallidus. The sequence goes on from CM050520.1 coordinate 61,913,104, forward strand.
TACACTAGCACTGTCCAATAGGCATATTGCCAACAACATATGTCATTTTAACTTTTCTAGTAAAAATGGTAAGAAAAAGGTGAAAATAATTTTAATAGTGTATTCTATGAACTCACTACATCCAAATATAAAAGTTAGTAATAACACATTTTACATCTTTTTTCCACTAAGTCTTTGAAATCCCAGGCATAATTTATACTTGCAACACATCTCAGTTCACACTAGCTTTATTTCAAGAACTCGGCAGCCACATGTGACTAGTGACTCATATTCTAGATAGTGCAGGTCCATCCCAAGATGACCTCCTGGGAGAATCTTCCCTGCCCTTCCTTCCAAGAGTGTGGTGCACCCAGTTCTCATTTGTCCCCAACATCATCCTTCGCCCCTGTGAGTCTGTTAGTAAAAGATATTTAATTGTGTATTTATGTTTCTTTGATGTTTGCTTCCTTCAGCTCTAGTTTCATTCATGTTTACTCAATGGAGAGGGAAGACAGTTGATGGAAGTCTTTATGAATTACTGAAATTCAATAGGAAGGTATATAGAAATGTTCTTTAACCTTGTCAGGATAAAATTTAATTTTGTTTAGGATAGGTTCTTGAGTTGACCTGGTGTGTATTGAAACCCTGATAAGAATGTGGATATAGTAGAAGAATGGTGTTGATATCCATTAGTTGGAACACTGGACTAGTCTTTGAGGACAAGAGAAATTTCAATAGAGTGTAAGTTGAATAGATAAGGGTGCATGTGTTTATTAGGAAGTAGATAATAAGAGTAATACTTAACATACCCTTAGTGTTTTCCATGTACCAAGCCCTATTTAATATGCATCATCTCCTTAATCCTTTCCATTCTGTGTATTGGCTACTTATATAGAGGAGAATTCTCTCCTTCTGGATTCAGTCAAGATTGGACACAGTCAGGGTGGGTGGCTGTAGACTAACCACTGCACGTGTATATGTCTTTTGGGAGAAGAGCACTGAATATCCATGACATTAGTGTCCAAATACTTCCTTCAGTTCTGTGAGTGTGCAGATCATAGCATTTCTATTTTAAACCTTGGGGGATAGTTTGGACATAGTCCTAGCGACTCAAGATTGTTTTATAGGCCTTGACTGGGTGGTTCAGTTGGTTGGAGCATTGTCCCATACACAAAATGGTTGTGGGTACAATTCCCAGTCAGGGCACATACATAGATTGCAGGTTTGCAAATTTGATCCCTGACTGGGGCACCGATCAGAGGCAATGGATAGATGTTTCTCACATGGATGTTTCACTCCCTCCCTCTATTTCTATCTCCCTTCCTGTCTCTATAATCAATAAACATATCCTCAGGTGAGGATTAAAAAATATTTTTCTCTGGATATAGCTTCAATTTACCCATACCTTGCAACTTCAACATGATGACTCTCTCTGCTCCCAGAAATTGAGGCTCTGACAAGCTCCTGCTGCAGTCACTTCATTAATCTTACTCTGCCAGGACACCTGTTCACTACTGTGCAGTGTCTGCTGATATCATATGGTAATTATGTTGTTAATTCATGGGCTGATGTTTTCCAGGCTGAAGCATGGCTTCCTGTAGGTAGTGATCTGGGAAATCAAATCAAGAAGGCAAGGGGAACATTGACAATCATCTGCTTCTACTAGCGTGGTTATATGATATCATTTTGGGTGGAAAGAATGTCATTTGGTAAATGTAGTCTTTTTCATTGGGCTGCTACTCAGCAGAAATTCCATTCATTGAAGGGTGGGATAAAACATAAACTCTTGAGTGAGATTTAACTGGACCTAAACCCTAGCTCCACTACTTACTTTGAGATCTTGAAGTTACTTAAGCTTTTAGAGTCCTCATCTGCATGATGCAATAATAATGGAGCCAGTATTTAAAAAACACAGACTCTTAGCCCAATAAGAAAAACACTCAATATGCAGTATGTTGACTTTTTTTAAGCAAATATAGATAGATAGATACTTATTGTTAACTTACTAGTACCAACATGGAAAAGCTCCTTAAAATAGTACTCTAGGTATTTTTGGGTAATAAAAATAAATAAATAAGAGGAAAGAAGATAGAAGGATGTTACAGGTGGGAGAACAAGCTGCATATGTGGGTTGAATTCTTGAACTCTGAGAATTTGCAAATGAGATCTTTGCTTTCAGTTCCATGTAATGATTTCAGAAGGACTTCAACTAGAATCTTGGCTTTATTACTTTTTCACTCAGTGACCCTGGCAAATTCCTCACCCACTTGGTTTCTTCATCTATAAAGATGCAGATAAAAATAGTACTTACATCAGAGGGTCACAGTGGGAATTAAATAAGTAAAACATATCAAATGCCTAAAATAGTGCCTGGCTCGTGGTAAATACTCAGGAGATATTAGCTCTTATTCACAATAATGAACAATATTCTGGAGTGTATAGGTTACTTGGAGAGGCAGACCTTGCACATGAAATAATTAGTTATCTCTGATTCATTGCCATATGTGTGCTATAACCTGTAGTCAAGAAGAGTGATTTCCAATCTTCTCATCTACAAGTACCTCCTCATCATTCCCTACTCAAGTGACTTAAAAGCAAAAACAAAACAGCAACACAAATACTTCTATTTATATTTTCTTATTGTAAAAGCAACGTATGAACATTGTAGGCAAATTATAAAATATAGATAAACAAGATGAAGGGGGAAATGAAACCCATAACCACACCACTCTGAGATAAATATGCTCAAACACCTTGATGTATTTTATATAACTTTTCATCTTTGTCCCAATGTATGTATATACAAACGGTCTAAAAATAGAATTATACTATCCATACTGTTTGCAACTATTTTTGGACTTCGTGAATATTGTTATCCATTAATAAAAGTTTGTCAATAATAATTTCATAATGACCAGACACCATTCTGTTGTATGGTTATGCTATCATTCACTCAGCCAATCCCTGGGGCTGGACATTTAGGAGCTGTCCTTTGTGGGTGTTTGTGCCATGGCAAACATCACTCTGATGGGACTGCCTTGTACTGACATGGTTGGCGTGCAGCCTGGGAAACTGTTTTGCTTGATTTTAACTTCTGAGTAAAGAGGATAGGCATGGGTCTGTAGTTAGGAAGTACGAGCAGAGGTGGACTTCCTGTCCACTTACTGGGCAGAGGGAGGTGCAGGAGTGAGGCAGTCCCAAGCAGGAGACCTCAGAGTGAAGGGGAAATGCGGTATAATTCAGGTGTAGGAGAGGGCAAGCAAGGTAAGCAAAGCCAAACCCACAGGCCCTGCAGAGAAAGCCTGGGAAGAACCCTGTTAACAGGTCTCTGCAGGGCTGGCCCCTGAGCCCATTTCCCTTTGGGTCTGCGAACCTCTATCCTAAAAGGTCAGAGAAGTGTCAAAAGCTCTGTGAGCTGGGCTACCAGGAAAACCTTGAAACCGATGTTTTGTATAAAAAATAAAAATGAGCAGGTTGGTGCTCTGGTTGGGGGCTCAGTTGGTTGGAACATCATCCCTACACCAAACGGCTGCAGGCTCAATTCCCAATCAGGAAACATACCTAAGCTATGGGTTTGATCTGTGATTGGGGCTCATACAAGAGGCAACCGTTTGATGTTTCTCTCTACCTCCCCCTTCCTCTTTCTAAAAATCAATACAAACAGTTCCCTCAGTTGATGATTAATTAAAACAAAACAAAACAGAAAAAAACAGGTAGCGAGGAAATGTAAGAGTGTCTGAAAAGGGCAAGTAGCATGTATGGTCAGGTGAGGTTTGGTCCCATGAGCTCTGAGAAGCTAGCAGTACAATCCCATGGTTGGGATCACCCTGGGGAGTGTGTGGTAACTGCCTGTGAGTTGCCTTGCAAAGAGGACCCTGGCCCACTTTAGTTGCCCAGAGAAACAGAGAAGAAAAGCTGATCAGTGAACATCAATGAATATCCTTATCTTAATATATAATCCATGGAAAATGACTTATCCAAATAAGTCTAACTTCAAAGAATAAGATTGTATTGAATATAATTACACATTAAAATAAACTGAAACTTCTTAGACCACTGGGTCAAAATTAAGCCAGCAGTCTCTCTGCCTCTCACTTGACTAGTGGCTGAGAAAAAAAAAGCCTCCTACTTATAACCAGGTGAAAATCTCTAATTTTTCTCTAACATATCACTCATTTTTGGGTGGTTTCTGATTGTTCTTTTCCTTCTATGGTAAACAGTGCTATCAGGAGACTGTGGTATTCCAGGTTGGTTATTTTAAATATTTTATCTAATGGAATTTTATTATATTTTTGCCTTGGGGACTCGCAGCACTGAGCAGAGCTATACAGGGCTAACTGATGAATAATAAATGCCATAATGTCCATTAATCTATATTTGGAACCAGTGTTTCCTTGCTTTTTGCAGGTTCTGGCATGTGCTTATACTCTGTGCCCCTGTGTATGTAGGTTAGGTAGCTGCACTTTCCGTAGATTCATTTTCTTTACATTTTCAGGACGGGTAACATACATTTTTCTCCACCACTTGCTTAGTAGGGAAGAGCGTTCATATTACTAGTGAGATCCAGCTTGTTTTCTGTAAGTTTCCATGAAACTGGGGAACCCAGTGCTGTTATCTGCACCCCTTATTTCTGCCATTCCCCTTTTCAGCTATAGCAGTGACCTCCCTTTATGTATGTTAGCTGCTTAATTTCTAAAATGGTGTGGGCCTTTGTGACTGTCAATTTTAGGTGAAATGACCTTCTACTGGCTTTTCCAGAGATGTATATCTGTTGGCCTTTTTAGCTTGTGGTACACCAGGGAGAGAAATGACAAGAGGCAGCACCATTCTGCATGGTCTTGGGTCTGGGCAGGCTGACATCAGTCCTGCAGATATCACCAGAGTCCTTGCTCCATCAGAGTTTGACCCATTGCCTTCATTCAACAAGATTCATTTGCCAACATTGTACGTGCCCTCCAGGGACCAAGCCCAGGCACTTCATAACTTGCTAAATTTGAATTTAGGCTAATTTGTGACTATTTCCTACAATGTGTTAAGACAGTTGATTATATTTCCCCACATCAAAGTATCTGCTGACAACTGAAATGCAGACAGCCCTGTGTTTCAGTTTTGTGACCATTCCTGCTGAGGTGCAATCGGCCCACCTGACTGAAGACCTGTTAGAGCACAACTCTTGAAGGCCCAGTGGCTGAATGAGGTGGCATTGGTGCGTGTGCATGCAGTAGTATGGGTGCTCAACCTTCAGAGACTGTGGCTTCAGAATCAGTGCTGGCACAACGGAGGGCTTGGTGCATTCCCTCACCCTTGGCCCTAAAAGCTGCTCTCTTGGTGTTCAGGAGCCAAAAGGCAACAAAGGGAATGAATAATGGAAGGAAGAAGCAGCTTTGGGTGCCTGCTTCTGCTCCTGGCCACCTTTGTTGCTTGGGCAAATCCCAACCTGTCTCTCTCTGAGTTCTTTTCTATAATACAGTAATAATATTGCATGTGTCCCTATCTTCTTTTTGTTGTTGTTGTTTGTTTGTTTGTTAATATAAAATAACACCTGAGGATATTTTTCCATTTATTTCAGAGAGAGGGAGGTGGGGAGACAGATAGAGAGAAACATCAATGTGACATTCATCAGTTGGTTGCCTTTCACACATGCCCCAACCAGGGCTGGGGATGGAGCCTACAATCAAAGCAGAAGTAAGGGGCCCTGAAATGGAATCAAACTCGGGGCACTTCAATCTACCAGCTAGGCTGTATCTGTCTTGTGGGCTGTTGTCAGGTTCCATTAAATAAGCCCCTCACATTCCTTAAGGCTCTCTCTAACTTGACTGTCTATTCCCTGAGCAGAGGAAGTGCTGGGAAGTATTGGATGATAGGATGAATGCAAAGTTCTACATGGATAATTTTGGTCAAAACTTTTCCAATCTGAGCAGATGGGACCTCATTCACTTCCTGCTCATTTGAAAGAACAGCAATTGCCTCATTGGCTAGTTGGGGGGACAGCCAAGAGTGGTTTGGTGTCATCTATCTGCCAAACATCAAACCCATGTTTCCCTAGGGATCACGAATGGGAATCGAGCTGTTGTAGGACATGATGAGTTCTTGCCATTGGTTCAGATGCTAGTTAATCTTTAACTTTGCCTGACTTGTCCACATGTCTAGAGCTCCTTCAAAATGTAATATTAAAGGACAGGAGCTATGGTTAGTGCAAAACAAAGACAAAACACATTTTCTTTTTTGTCTTTAGCCCAGGGTATGTTGTTGCCAGAGCCCTATTTCTTAATCAGTTTTACAAAGCAGCCTTCTTTTTTTTTTACCTCCAATGATTTTTTCCTCTGACATTTGGGCATAGCTTAACTTTAGCAATGCACTGTAAAGTGAGTCTTGGGAATAGATTTTGTATCTCTTTCAGAAGTAAGAGGAATGGAGGCAAAAATATTGAGTCCAACTATTAAAAAAAAGGGTAGATAATTAAGTTCTTGTCTGGTCTCTGGACACTTGTTGATGTGTTTATTTTATCTGGCAAATGAGTGATGTTTTTCCAAGGGAGGTACCATATGGGAAATCAGATCTCTACTGAAGCATAGCCCTGATCCCCATGTGGTCATGTTCTGCACGGGGTCCAGCTCTAACCCACGGGCATGCAGCAGGGCCAGATTAAGCAGTTGTCAGAATCATACAAATTAACAGGTTGGGAGTGCTGCTTTCCTATCTGTGACCATGTGTGTTAGTTTGGACTTCATATATGTAAGAGTGGTATTTTCGAAGGCCAGAGAACATTCATATGAGATTAGAAATTTTATGAAAACAGTAGGGGAAAGTATGATTCCATGCATGTGGTGCAGTGACCAATAGCTTGCTACCAGTGCAAAGCCACCATTGCTTACAGAACAAATAGATGAAATTAGAATCACACTGCAAGGCAGTGTCTTTTATGCTCTGCAGAAACATGCCCATTCACACGCAAAACACATGTACCTGGTATCTGTATTCTCATTAGATGTATGTTATGGGTTCGATGGGTAAAGTGTAATTATGTTGTAGACATAAAACGGGAAGCTTTATGATACCAGGATCTTTCTCTGTGAGTAAGGGAGGGAACTCCTCTCCACATGAACCATTCATTACTACTCCTTTGACTTTACAGATCAGTTGTAAAGTCATTCAGAAACCAAAGAAGTCCTTTTGTGTTGAGCTATACAAAGCAGGTAGATGTTTGCAGGGGTATGCATGCCTAGCCATATTGGAACATGCCAATAAAAGAGAAGTCAGTCATGCTGACCTTGTTTGTATTTAAAATTTTGATATTTTGTTTATCATGGATTGCATTAACTTATTTTTTTAATGTTACATTAGGATTTCATCTATCGAGATTAGGGAAACTCTACATGTGAGATGGGTATCTTACATGTGTCACTCTGGTCCCAGGGGGTTTTGCATTTCTCTTTGACAGGAGAGGTCAGGGACAGGAGCTTAACTCATGCTGTCGTCGCTGCCCAGTACCCTCTCCTGGTTAAGTGATAATAATTGAATCAGACACAGTGGCCACATTCATCAAGTTAATGGTCTGGAAGTAATAATAGACAAAATCAGATTAAACACATTTATAAAATCAGAGTAAACACACTTTAAAAAATTAGAATAAACACATTTTTTAACAAAATGCAAAGCACTAGTATTTATTTATTTATTTACTTACTTACTTACTGGGTGCCCAGTGCATGAATCCATGCACCTTGTAAGGAACTGTGGGCTGCAAGCCTACGGTAGGCACAGGGGTGGGTCTCAGCCTGGCCCCTCCCACCACAGACCATGGTCCCGTCTGCAGGCAGGCCCACTCCCACCACCTCCACTCCCAGTAGCTGAAGGTGCAGGCCTGTTTGTACCCACTGACAGTGCAGAGCTCTTGGGGCCAGTGCCAGCAACAGGTGTGAGTGGAGGCTACTGCCCTGATCACCCAGGGAGCAGGGGGAGGCGAAAAAGCCCTCAGCGGTGATCAGGGCCAGCAGCCACTGCTCGAACCCACTGATAGCACCAAGCAATTGGGGGCCGGCCCAGGGCCCTGGCAGTGGGTGAGAGTGGCGGCGCCAGCAGCAGGTTCAGGTGGGGCTGGTGCTGGCAGCAGTTGCAAGCACCAGGTGGGACCGCAACACACAAGAGCAAAGAATTTTCAGTAACCACCAGAGGCTCGCCCCAATGGCAGCGACTATTGCCTCACCTTGGTCTGGTGCCCCTGTTCACCATCCCACTGTGGCTAATGCCCGCCATGTTCCCTGCTCTGCCTTCTACCACAGATGCCTGCCATGTTCTGTGCATGCCCCCTGGTGGTCAGTGCACAACATAGCGGCTGGTTGTTTGGTTGTTTCACCATTCAGTCTATGTGCATATTAGCCTTCTGTTATATAGGATTTATTTATTTATCTATTTATCTATTTATCTATCTATCTATTTATTTATCTATCTATTTTAACCATCACAGGAGGATATGTTTATTGATTTAGAGAGAGGAAGGGAGAGAGAAAAATTGATCAGTTGCCTCCTGCATGCATCCAGACCCCATCCAGGGTAGTTAGAAACAGCCACATGGAAAAACTGTGGACACCTGATGAGAAGTGTCAGTGCACTAGGTGAGATGAGGAGAGAATGCCATGAAGAGGATGCAGTGTGGTGAAAAGCCAAGTTATTAAAAAAGGGAGTGGCCAATAGGACAGGCAGGTGTTAGAGGAGGGGAGGCTCCAAAGGGGCTGTACTAGGAGGCAGGGGCCAGAAAAAGATGGCTTCTGAAGGTTAAGGTCAGAAGTCTAAATAGGGTGGTGGAGTTGAGAAGTCATCTCCTCTAAGACACTTTCTCTCCACCCTGATGCACCCACAGCTTCACACTACTAATATAGTAAGTGCTTGGTTACATTTTTTGAAACCCCTTTAGCCTGAAAACTCCACACGTGTAAGGAATGTGTCTTGACTGTGCATTTGTATTCCCTGTGTCTAGCATGGTGGTTTATTATGACATAAACTAACCCTTAGTGTCCAAGAAGACATACTGGTAGCCGAAATCAACCTGGTTGAGGAAAGCAGGGAGTACCTTGATGATATTACCCCTTTGGGAGTGAGAGTAGCAATATGCCCTAAGAGATAATTTATGACTCCAGAAAGCTCTTTGTTGTATCCTCTGGGAGTCTAAGGACCAGAATCCCATACTCTAAACACATGTTTTTACATTATTTACTAGCAGCTTGGTACATGAATTCACACACAGGTGGGGTCCCTCTGAGTGGCCCGCAGGAATCAGGCCGAAACCCACAGTCCAACGCTGCCTGCAGCTCCTACCTACCACTCCTGCTCATCCCGGCCCTACTGTGTCTGCGCCCAATCAGTCCCCATTGGGAGAGGCTTGCGATGCTGCAACAGTGCTTGCTAGCCATGCGCCCTGTATCTGGTGCTCTCCCAAGGGGAGTGGCCTGCGAGATCTGGCTGAAATCAGCTCTCTGACATCCCCCGAGGGGTCCCATTTGTGAGAGGGTGCTTGCCAAGCTGAGGGACCCCACCAATGCTCAATCAAGCAGGGGAGGAACCACAGGAGAGCTCTAGGGTGTGTCTGGCCCATCTCGCACAGTCCTGCTCAGCCAAACCTAAGCAGCAAGCTAACTTACCAGTTGGAGCATCTGCTCCCTAGTGTTCAGTGCATATCATAGCGAGCAGTTGAACAGCCTTAGCATATCATTAGCATATTATACTTTGATTGATTGTTTGGTTGTTCTGCCGTTCAGTCTATTTGCATATCACTCTTTTATTATATAGGATGTTTCTTTTAGTTCATTCTCTTTCCCTTGGTTTATAAAGAAAATACTTGCTCATCTTAAAGTTAGGATTTTATCTGCAGGGTTAAGGTGCAGTTATCATGTGTTTAGAAATAGCTGAGGAAGACAGAAAGAAACAAAGGGAGCAAACACCGAAGGAAAGAGAGAACCTGGGAAAAGTGGAGAACCCCTTAGAGAATTTCCACCAAGCGCTGTCTTCTCCCTGTTTATTCTCTGAGAAAACCTGGGAGGCTTTGTGCATGTTTTACCCAGAGTCATTTCTTTGCTCCATGCTGGTGAGTTCAAAATTTTAATTATTAATTAGCTTTCAGGTTTTAACACCCTGATGCAATAGCTGATTATCTTTGTCCAAGCTTTTCATTAAGACTTGTGTTTTATAGCCAAGATGCAGAAATATCTCAAGTGTCTATTAATGATGGACAAATAACAATGGATGAAAAAATGTGAAATATATGTGTGTGTGTGTATATATATATATATATATATATATAATGGAATATTGTTCATCTATAAAAATGAGTAAAACTGTCATTTAAATATGGATGAATCTTAAGGATATTATGCTAAGTGAAATGACTCAGACAGAGGACAAAAACTGTATGATCTCATTTATATATCGAATCTAAAAAATGTCCAAGCTCATAGACACATAGAGTAGATTGGTGATTTCCAGGGTTCTAGGGTGTTGGGGAAATGGGTATATGTTGGTCAAAGGATATAAACTTCCAGTTACAAAATTAATAAGTCATGGGGATCTTATATACAACATGGTGACCATAGTTAACAATTCTGTGTACTGGAAACTTGCTAAATTCTCACCACACACATAACTATGTAAAGTGCTGACCATTTTAACTAAACTTATGGTAATCATTTCACAATATATACGTATATCAAATCATCATGTTATACACCTTAAACTTACACATTATTTGTCAATTATACATCAGCAAAGCTAGGAGATAAACTAATTGTTTTAGGAATTGGAATTCCAACAAAACTAAGAGGTTAAAAGAGTGTTTGTCTTATTCGCTGGCCAAACAGAACTTCCAACACCTCATTATCTTTTTTGTCTCAGAAAAAAATACCATTTTCCGGCAGCCAAATCCATTGACCATTTGGCACCTACTCTGCCCTTTATTTTTGCCTTCCACAAGCACAGGTTGCTGTCTGCTATGGGCTGGGAGCTGTGCTAAGCACCAAGATCCTCAGGTCCATGGCCAGCATCCAATGGCTTTGTTCTCGCTGGTTTGTGGATGACAGAAGGTGGTTTGCTTTGCTTTGGAAGCAAAGTAGAGTGAGAAGTTTATTTTCATGCATATTCTGTGAAGCTTCCTAGAGGAGCCAATATCTGTGCCAGCACTTAAAAGATGCCGACCAAATGTGTCAAACTAACCACATTTAACTACCTTGTGGGAAGTATAGTCTCTGGAATGCTCTCAGTTTATACCAGCCTTTTCTGAGCAAGTGAGTGGCGATATTCTTTTGAAAATTATCACATCATTGGTATGTTTATTGGGAGAAAATGTAGCACAATGGTTAAGAGGATTGGTTCCAGAACCAAGCAACCTATGTACAAATTCCAGTTCTGTTAGCCAACAACATGTGTAATCTTGGGGAGGGTTCTGAATGCCTCCAAAATTATAAAATGGGGATACTATTAGAAATACCTTATAGAATACCTGTGAAAAGCAATGAAATGGCCCATGTAAAGCTCTTCATGTAGTAATTGACAATAAGTGTTCAATAAATGGCAGCTATTTTTATTAGCGTCAGAATTGACTTGGGGAGTTAGGTCCTGCTGAGACTTACTCAATCAGTTTTTCCAGGTAATTTCTAGAATCTGTGTTTTTCACATGCACTCTCGTTTCTTCTTATTATTTTTAATTGCTTTTTTTTTACAGAGAGTAAGGGAGAGGGAGAAGGATAGAGAGTTAGAAACATTAATGAGAGAGAAACATCAATTCAGCTGTCTCCTTGCACACTCCCTACTGGGGATGTGCCCACAATCAAGGTAAATGCCCTTGACTGGAGTTGAACCTGGGATCTTTCAGTCCACAGGCTGACCCTCTAGCTACTGAGCCAAACTGGTTAGGGAATTCCATTTAATCTTACACAGGTACTCTGGCACCCATGTCTTTACTGGGGCTTGTCAACTGCAGAACAGCAAAGGGTAAATGATTGAACTTTACAGGTAGAAAAACATGCCTCTGGATTTCAGTTCTCAGCCCATTCCTGTCTCTTTAACTTTGGGCAATTCCTTAACCACACTGACCCTCTGTTTCCTAACTTGTACAATAGAAATAAAACCATCTAAGGTTTTGGTCAAACTACATGAATGCAGTGAACCATAAATGCCTAATACTTAGTGCTTAGCACATAGTAAGTGCTTAAACTTGGCTGCTAGTCCCATTAGTGTGTGCTACCCACTGTGTTAAAAGCTGGGGATATGAAGACAGTATTCGTCTTCAAGTTTGCAGTGTTTTACTGAAGTATGGCACCTAGCATAGCAATTGAAGGACGCAATAATTGGAAAGGCATTTAAAGATCAACTAGTCTCATCAGATGAATTTATTATCACTCCTTTACCATTCCCTGCAGGTGGCAATCATCAAAATGGTACACAACTCTGTCACAAGTGCTCTCTGGTGTAGCAGTCCAATTGTGCACTCTAATTATTTGTCCTTGCTATATAGAGCCCTCTGGGTTTCTGCAGAGTAAATCTCATCCTTGATTGAAGTTGCCATCTTGAAATATCTGAAGGCAGATGTCATATTCTCCCTTGCTTTAATTTTCCACGTCAGCATTCCCACCTCTTCAGTTGTTTCTTTCTCATATAGGAATTGCAGGGCTTCTCCCATTCCTATGTTCTGCTCCCGTTAGCAGGGTTACCTTCGACCATAAGAGAAGCTAAGGGAACAGCTGTCATGATACAGATGCCTCAGCAGAAGAGCATGCAGGGCCTTTTAAAAGGCCTATATGGCAACCGTTTTTCATTTGAGATAATACCATTGCAACGGACCATCATGGCTGGACCTGTAATGCTGATGTGGATGGATTCGGTCATTGTGGAAGAACATTGAAAAGCTGAATAGGAAAAATAAGTGCTTCTGAATAGTTCTTAGAATACCCCTGAGCTGTAATCTAAGACTTCAATTTCTGTTTAAAATTATTTCTTTGGGCTGTTGAAACTATTTCTGGCATATAAAGGTTGTCTGACTTCGCTGTGCTCCTAACAAATAAAAATGCTCCGGGACCAGTTTGAGAGGACAATGTCATTTAAACCCTGAGAGCTAATGAGAAGGCCAAAGCATACATGCAATAAGCTTTGTCATCTTTTTGTCTGCAGATCATAGACCTTGCATTTTAATTTACTACACATAATGCTTTCTTAATGAGTTCCAGTGGATGGCCATTGAAACATGCTGGAGCAGCTGCCAATGTGATTATGGGGGGAGGGAAAGGAGGGGTACATTTATTTGATTTAGGTGATATGCAGTTAGGATGACTAATATTTGCAGCCAGGGTACAATAACGGCAAGGGAAAAAAATCTTTAGTATTACTGTGGACAGGAGAAAGGTGCTAAATCAATTTATTTTTCCTGTACGTGTGAAAACTACTAATTGCAAGCTAATGGAATTGCATTTTAAATGTTGAGTGCCTTGCTAGGCTCTAGTTTTGCTTTATGCCAAAAAGTTCACATTAAGCCAATGCAATTATCAGGATTATTTTTAAAGTGAAAATTGAATTGAGGCTTCCTAGTACTGATTTTGACTGTGTTATAAAAGCACTACTTAAAAAAAGAAGTTGTTGGTGGAGGAGGGAGAAAAGATTGGAGATCATTCTTAAGGGTAAAATGTGAACTTTACGGATTTAGTCTTCAAAATAATGACAGCCACTAGGTACAGGGCTATAGAATTAATAAGTATTGAAAAGCACTTTCATGTATATCGCATCATTTAATTCTGTTAAAATTTTTGTATAAGAGTTATTAATTTTCTTGTCTTTCATATGAAAACACTGAGTATTTAATAGCTTAATCAGTTTATCCAAGGTAGGGATGATCAAATCAACAGGGATTTGAACTCTAACTCTCGCTTCATTTTTAGGGATAATAATACCTGTCCTTGATACAGTATTGTCTCAATCAAGTCATGTTATGAAAATGTTTATTAATTTGTAAAGTACTATCTCTATGGATACACAAGGAAATTGTTACTATTATTAATTATACAGTGAAACCAGAGGTTGGAAAAGGAAAATGAAAAGCAAGCAATTAAAAACCTAAAATTGAGGTATATAGATAAGAATAAAATGGTTCCCAGATGTTGGATTCATAGTTTTATCTCTTGGTTCTGGAAAACTTGATTTAGACTATCTTTTCTGCACTCAGCATCTTCGATGTGTCCCCTTTTCCCCTGTTCACTTGGCCTGCCAAGGTGCCACATCTTTGCCTCATTTGCTGATGTCTTTTGACATGTAGTTTTCCTACACACACACACACACACACACACACACACACACACACACACACACTCATTAGGTGTCACTCTTGAGTCACTGTTTTGCTTCTTCTATTAAAACTTGGGTTAATCAGGAAGCGTAATGATCCCAGCTTCAATTTATATATATATATATATATATATATATATATATATATATATATATATATATTACAAATAGTAGTACATATGTTTCCTTCCCCCCTCCCCATTAACCTCCTCTGGCCTCCCCTACCCCCCAGCACATTCCCTCACCTGCCCTCCCCAGTGTCTTGTATCCATTGGTTATGCTTATATGCATGCATACAAGTTCTTCCGTTCATCTCCCACAGACCCCCACTCTTCCCTGACTTCCCACTGTAGTTTGACAGTCTGTTCAATGCTTCTTTGCCTCTGTATCTATCTTTTCCCTCTATTTCTTTTCTTTAAAAAAATCTTGAATCTGCATACTAGAAATAAACATATAAGAACAAAAAATCTTTGAGTCTAGTTTCAGTGTCTAACAGTTCTGAGTCCCAGTTTCAATGTCAAATAGTTCCTTATGTGTCCATGTCAGCAATGGTATCTGGATGGTGGACAAATGGTGGCAATGCAGGTTCCACCCTCTCTGGTTTGGTCCTGGGCCGCCTGCAGGGATGCACAGCTGCTAACTGTAGCATAAACTGATGAACAAGAATGGATCCAGAGACTGAGAAATGTCCATCAGAAGGTCAAACCTCAGGGTAAGTGGAGGGTGGCGGGAGTAAGGGGGAAAGTCAATATATATGACCTCTTGAAATAAGGTAAATAATTTGTGTTTTTACCTCCCTGACAAAGTTTATATAAAGTTATAAAAAAAACTGGCAGCTAGTTTGAAATTGAATTGACATGGCCTAGAGCATGTCATCTCCTATGGACACCAGTCCTTAGGCTAGGCACCCCTTAACCCCTTGGGACACCTTAATATCCTTACATGATATTATTCCACTATGTCATTATAATTTTTGTTATTTGACAACAGCATATTGTACAATTATCCCCCCAAAACTTACAAACTAATTCTTTGAATGTTTGGCAGCAATTTTAAAAAGGACAGGAAAGAAATTAATCCCTTTCAGAAGGAATTAAGGCACTGGGAAGGCATTTGAGCATTCTATATTGGTCCCTCTTGCCTTTTTGCCAAGAGGGACCCTCTTCTCACAATCCAAGTGCACACAGCTGTTGCCTGAGCTTTCAGTTCAAGCTGAGGTTGAAGCCTCTGGGTCGCTGGCACCATGGATCTGTCTCTTGCCCAATGGGGTGAGCTGGGCACTCCCTGGAGAAAAAACCCCGAGTTTCCCGAGATATGTGATCAGTAACGGGATCCTGCCTGCAGGCGAGGGGATCCCAAGGCAGGTGCTGGGCATAGAGGCCACGGGGGCATGCACTACCAAGGAAGCAGAACTGAACCTCACATCACCCTGTTTGGCCCTGGAGGATGGCTGGTTATCAGAGACAGGTAAGATTCCTCAGGGAAGGATCAACCTAAGGCAGGCACAGTTGCAGAGAGGCCAACAGGAGAGAACTTAAAGATCAACAGAGGTGGGGCACAGTCCCTCACTCCCCTAACTTTGCAGGGGCCTGAACTCTCACCCCTTCTGAGGGAGGTCTCCTGTCCTCACGGCTGCTTCGCATCTCATGCACAACTCAGATTGGGACCCAGGTCAATTCTTAATATGTAAAGATCTAGACTTATCATGACCTCACTCTCCAATCCTCTATGCCTTTATCTCTTGCCCTATGTATAATTTGGTTCATCATGTCTGTGTTTGTCCAGTGCTCACTTGAGTCCAGCATTTCCTTGGTGTTGATTTATTGTCCATTGCTAGTTCCTTCAGGCTGTGCTTGCATCAGGTGCCCAGAATAAACTACTCAATTGAATCACAGTGTCATTGAGGATCCACCTTACCACAGTGCCTCTAATCTGGAGGCAACAGTATTATCATTTTTTAAAAGTTCTTGCCTGAAATTTCACTATTTCTTTAACGTAGGACTGCGACACTAACTTCTTTGCTAGTTGAGAAAGGAAAATACAAATGTTAACACAAGTCCATTGTCCCGCATCAAAACCCATGGGGCCAGATGTGTTTCAGAATTGAGAATTCTGTAGGATTTTTGAAAGGCAATTGAGAGGGGGCATATACTGTAACATATGCATACCATCCTCAGCAGGATCTAGGGCAGTAGTTTGTAATCAAATACTTTAGTATTTCACTGGCAAAACATATGGAGAGTCACACTGGTGGGCTGAGTATAACAGCCTCACTTTGAGCCAGGTTGGGTGTAATCATTACATTATTTTTGGTTACATCAGGTTTTGCAGTTAAACGAGTTTTCAAGGCTTTGGGGATTTTAGAGCTGTGGATGGATCAGAAATTGGAGCCCTGTAATAATACAAGGATCACTGTATAAAGTAACTGTGCGCCACATGCCTTGTTATAGAAATTTGACTCTCCATTCTCTGATTAGACAACACTACATATTTTCTTATAATAAGATACACCGAATTTGAATATTGTTAACTCAACATGGTGTTTTATAAATTTGACAGAAGCCTTAGAGAGCTTCATCATGTAATTTCCCTCTTCTCTTTTGTGAAAACACACACACACACACACACACACACACACACACACACACACACCCCTTCAGATGTCCAAGCTCATTAAGTTCCCTCAAGTTACTGTCTTGCTTCTTTTATTAAAACTTCCCTTCCTTAAATATATACCCTTTCTTAAAGCATTCATAGTGCACTGGCTCACTATTTTCAGAAAAGAGGTGTAGTATAATTTCTCCCTTTTTCCCTCTGGAAAACTGAGGTGGGTCATTGCAAAGGCAAACATCATTTGAAAGGGGTGTGTGTGTGTGTGTGTGTGTGTGTGTGTGTGTGTGTGTGTGTTGGGGGGGGGGTGATTAGAGTCTTTGTGGCAATCTTTACGAGTAATATTTCCTGCTGATCATTTCCTCTTGGATGTGAGAAATGGCCAAATCACCAAGGTGTCTTGTTATCCCCAGGTCATTTTCAAATGTATTCTGAGTTTTAAAGCTGAATAGTGATTTTTCACCGTGGTTTCATTGCCTATGAGGGTCATAGCTTAACGAACCATAGGCTGATCAAGGTCATTGTATATGTTAGTGATGATTAAAAGAGAAAAGGCAGACGTGTGGGATCTTGATTGTTTCATTCAAAAACCCAAAATTGTTCAGGAACTCATAAATTAGCTCTGTTTAATGTTTATGAATATAATTAGGGAAAGATAGCTTCAAAGTAATAACTGTTACAAAAATGAGACCTTTTTAGAACCCTGATTTATAAAGCACTTATTTGCCTTCAAGAATTTTGGGGGCTGATTTATAAGCTGATTCGCCATCTGTCTCTTCTTGGCAAGACAAAGGAGAAATGGTTGGATACTATTTTAGGAGCTAGATTAAAATATTAATTGTATATTTTACATGGGCAAGAAGCAGGAAGAGCTAGCATTTTGCTGTTGTGGGTTACTCCTTTTTTATAAAGTATCTTTTAAATCATTCTAATTTGTGATAGTTTAAGATAAACAAATAAACTTTAATGGAAAAAATATAGCTTGAAATCAAATTGTGTTGCTAGTAAGCTTCTAATCAAAGCTTTTAGAGTTTTATGTCATTTACATAGTGTAGCAGTTAAATATCTGGGATATGTTATCCAGTGACACTCTAATTCCAAGTGCAGAAAAAGACACTGTATTCCTGAGATTAATGGTTTTCATTTATTGAGTGCCTCCAACATGCCACATGTAGTATTTATTTTCATTATCTCTAAAGGCCTAATATCCATGCAAGGTTGATACTCTGATATTATTCCCATTCTTACGATGAGGATATTAGGGTGAAGAGGTTGAGAAATGTGTTCAAGGTTTCACCCAGGTTTAACTGAAAGATTCTGTCTTCTTTTCCAATATGTGCCCTTGATTCTTTCAAAATTCTGGATAATTATAACCAATTGTTTCATAAAGTGAGGTCACTTATACCAGTGGTTCAGACCATCCAATGTTGGGTCAAAGTGTTTTCAAACTGTCTTCTCATTCTGAGTCAATGTCTTTTACTATCAACTACATTAAATCTACGTATTTTAAAACCCTCAGATTCCAGTTCTAGCTACATTTTCTACTTAGCTCTGGCTTGAATCTCCCTAAACTGTCCTGAAATGTTAGCATAGACACAGAAACCATATGCCCACTCCATGACTGGGGTACAAATTGCCTTTCTCATCCCTTGTCTGTTTGTCTTAATTGTCTCATCCATCTTACTTAGAATAGAAGTCCTTTGGGAAACACCCAGCCCTGCTATATATGGAACCCCCAGAACTTTGGGGGCTATTATTTTGCATTAGGTGAGACAGCAGTGATCCAAGAGTGATCATCTTCTGTGGGCTTGGCTGAAATACCTGGCTGTGGGAATGGAAATCCTGCAACATGTACACACAGGTCTTTTTTGTATCTTTCAATGTTCCTTGCAATCTGGTGCTAATCAAAATCTCTTTTAGATTAATTTTCCTCCTTACACTCCAGTTCTGAAGGAGTCTCCTCTTTGTATTTATATGAATAACCTTTTAAAATGTTTAATATCCTTTATAGAAATTTTAGAAAAACATAAGAATAAAAAGAAGAAAATAAACTTCAGTTAACTACCAGTAATTGGTGTCATATTTTTCTTTGAGAGGATTTTGTAATCTGCTTTTTTCCAGTTAATATATTTTGATATTTTTGCATACATTCAGCATTATTCTACAAATGTTAGTTTTAATGTCTAGATAGCAGTCTATTTTCTGGATATGCCAAGTTTTTTTGTTGTTGTTGCTGTTGTTGGGAAATTTAATATTTTTTTTCATTTGTGGATATTAGTTAAGTATATTGGTTATTATATTTGTTTATTATAAACAATGCTTTGATGAGCAGCTTTGGAACCTAAATCGTTTTTGGGGTGCAGGGTGGTAAAGGTGCACTTTTAAAAAATTGTTTAAAGTATTACATATGTCTTCTTTTTCCCCTATTGACCTTCTCCCACCCCCTGGCACATGCCTTAAACACCCCTAGTGTCTATGTCCATTGGTTATGCTTATATGCATGCATATAACTCCTTTGGTTGATCTCTTACCCTCTCCTAGACAGTCTCTTCAATGCTTCTCTGTCTCTGTATCTACTTTTGTTCATCACTTTGTGCTATTCATTATATTCCACAAATGAGTGACGTCATGTGATATTTATCTTTCTCTAACTGCCTTATTTTTCTTAGCATAATGCTATCCAGGTCTATCCATGCTATTGCTAATGGTAAGAGTTCTTTGTTTTTTACAGCAGAGTAGTAGTCCATTGTGTAGATGTACCACAGTTTTTTAATCCACTCATCTGCTATTCTACACTGTGACTGGCATGGCCTCTAGACTGCCTTCCAACTCCAGTTTGCTTTCCTTTATCCACTGGCCAGAGGAGTCTTTGTTAAACTGGCCAGAGGGGTCATTGTAAAGTTCTTCTAACCACTGCCAATGCTGCTGCAGTTAAACCTTCCCGAAGATGCCAGAGGATGTTTACTCCTTAGCTGAGCAGTTGAGGCCTCCTCATCTAAGCTCTCCCACTTTTCTTCCCAGTTCCCACACTCCACAGGCCAAATTGTGGTTCTTATACATTGCTATATATATAAGGTTGTTTCCAAACTTAGCTATTGTAAATTGTGCCACTATGAGCATAGGGGTGCATATGTCCTTTCTGATTTCTTGGGATATAGTCCTAGAAGTGTGATTACTGGGCCAAATGGAAGTTCTATTTTTAATTTTTTGAAGAAACTCCATAATGTTTTTCCACAGTGGCAGCACCATTCTGCATTGCCATCAGCAGTGCATGAGGAAACCTAAATCTTTTAACCCATTTTTATTGCTTTCTTATTTTTATTTCATTGACGTATAGTTATTGAGTGAAACAGTCTGAACACTTTTAAAGGCCTTAACACACAGCAATAATGTGTTTTTTATAAAGTTTTAAAACAAAGGATTAGTATTGACATGTAAAAAGAAATCATACCAATAAAGTAGTCCCCTAGAGAAATGGGTACATGTTCTTGACCAAGCATTTTACCAAAGAGTCCCCAAAGTGGTCAGTAAATATGAAAAGATGCTCACCTTCACTAGCAATCAGGAAAACAAATTAAAATAGCAGGAACCATTTCACACTCATCATTTGGCAAAAATTAAATTTGGCTCCAACCAAATGGTTTTGAGGCTGTGAACCAATAGAAACTAATGCACTGCTGGAAGGGTGTAAATTGTTTCAACACCTCGGTAGAACAATTCAATTATATTTAATAAAGGAGAGGTGAAAATGCACTTAGGATAATCATTACCAGAGAACATTCTTCTATAAGTGCACAAAAGTTTGTTATACTTTCAGGGAACAACCTAAAAGCCTGTCTCTGGAAGAATGGGTAACATACTACAGTCTATTCATGCATTTGAATACAGTGTATCTGTGAAACAGCTAAACAAGAGCACATTTGTCAGTAGAAATGAATTTTACAAAGGCTGCTAAAGGGAAATGGAGGCTTCATAAAAAAGCCTACATTTTGTATATATGTCTGTCATTTAAATAATATTTAAAACACAGAACATTGCTATATATTATTTTTGGAGATATTCACATGGAGCAAATATATTAAAAAGTATGCACGAAAATGAGAAATTCGTGGTAGTGATATATGAAAGGAAATGGAAAGGAAAGTCTATATAGCATTTCAGTTATATTTGTAAAGTTTTAGCTCCTAAGCTAAATAGAGCAGTACATAGTGAATATTATATTTATCCTCCATGCTTTTTAGTGTTCTGAAATCTAAAAGAACAAATTTTACTTCCACCAGCACTGTGTTATCCATTCTCCCTCTTTTCCAACCCTGACCACCCCATTTCTGATGGCAGCCCAATAACAGTGTCTCTACAGCTTAAGTTTGAGTATTTTTATATCAGCCCTCACAGATTTGACCTGCCTAATACATCCACACTCTTTAGTTTAGTTTTCCTGTGAAAACCAAAAAGCATTTGGAAGATTGGAAAGAGTCAAGGTTATTTTCCAAGCAGTGGAACAGATTTTTCTTTGTAACAAACTACCTGACCCTTTGAGGCTCCCGTGTTGTTTCCAGCTAAGCTAATCACTCAGGTCAGTGCATGGTTTTGAGTATCTAACATATGCAAAATGCAGTGTTTTGAGCCCTGAGTGCAACTAGATTTTCTACGTAAAAACTGGAGTACTGACACCCTTTCGGATTCTGAAGCTGTTCTACACTGTGACTGGCATGGCCTCCAGACTGCCTTTCAACCCCAGTTTGCTTCCCTTTATCCACTGGCCAGAGGAGTCTGTTAAACTGGCCAGCGGGGTCATTGTAAAGTTCTACACCACTGCCAATGCTGCTGCAGTTAAACCTTCCGGAAGATGCCAGAGGATGTTTACTCCTTAGCTGAGCAGTGGAGGCCTCCTCATCTAAGCTCTCCCACTTTTCTTCCCAGTTCCCACACTCCACAGGCCAAATTGTGGTTCTTAGAAGGCCGCTTGTTCTTCCATTCGCCTTTAACTTCTAGGTTGTTCTTAAGCATTTTTAGAAGTTTCTTATCCTTTATTTGCTTGGCAGGCCTCACTTTTCTTTAAGACTTAGTGTACATGTACATTCCTGTGGTAAGTCTTCCCTGAGCTTCTCATCTCTCCCATGGGCTCCTGTGCATATCGATATCAGCACATGTTGGCCCTGACTGTGGCTCTCAGTGTGTGTATCTATCTCCCTCATTAGGCTTATAAGCTTCTTACAGCCAGACTATGTTCTTCACGTTTATATACTTAATTGGCACAGTACTAGCACAGGTACTCAGTAAATGTTTGTGAACTTAATTGGAATTAGAAATAATCTCTGTTTGTATGGGAGAATGAGGAGGACATGCAGCCCTCCCCCCACACGAAGGGGAGAGAGAGGGAGGATGAATACGAATGTCAGCCACTGTCTTGTTATATTTTCACTCCTTCTGTCTACCTTTTGCATTTAATTCTTTCCTTACAATTTGGAAAGTGAAATTATATCCATTTATTTGTGGTATTGGAACACCTGCCAATTTAACGTCACCTATACATTTAGTAACACATCTTTGATTATTTCTTCTTTGGTATCAATACAGATAGAAATAAGTTGCATTTTAGGGCTTTATTCCTGTGGAAAACATGGTGCATCTCTCCAAGGGTTTCTCAGACATTTGCTTTCTTCAGGTTTGCATTGAAGTTAAATATTAATTTCTAAAGCTGGGGTCCTAGGTATCATGGGTATTATGCCTCATACTGGAAATAAGCGAACTTGGGTCAGTAGTCCTCTCACAGAGAAAACACTGTGGGAATATAGGGACTGGCAAGAAACATAGAATTTTTTTTTTCTCATCGATAAAATAAAATGCCATTCCTGCAGTCCTGGCCTGGAATGATTGGAGTTCTTCGCGGGCCTTATGTGTAGAAACACTACTAACCATTTGACCTGCTCAGGCAGGCGCCCATGGGCATGTTGGGGTCTACAGTTACTTAAGCCTGTGGTCAGGACAATCTGCTGCCAGCATGCTTGTGAGCCTGGTCATCATAAACATTGCATGGATGTCATGTCATTAGGTAAAGTGAAATTGACCTGGAGAATGGAACTTTCCATGATCAAAAGATAAATGAGCAGCTTTGTTTTTAATTCGGGATGAGAGTTCTTCCTGGATGGTCCTAATGGTTTATGAACCTTGCAGGAGGCTCATTCCTATGGTTGTTCCCAACACAAGTGTGGTGGCATTTTGCATAATGGAGATCTCCTAGGCCTGCTAATAGGCTATAGTAACTTCTTTGCTAATGACGAGTAGTTGTGCCAATGAAATGTTTCTTTATTGGTAATTTAAGACCAGGAAGAGATATAGAAAAGGAGATATACAAATACGTTCCCCCAAAATAGCTTGAAGAATAGATTTGAACTACTATAAATCCTTGATCCGCTACAGCCAATTGAATTACGAGCTTGGGAATGATAGGGTCAGCATAGAATCTACCTTTGTTGATAAGAGTTCATGTATTGAATGTGTTCTATGTGCTGGGAATAAGAGGGATGGATCCGATAGATATCATTGCTGCCCTCCAGGTTCTTAAGGTGCAGGGGAAAGAGGCCCGAGACAAAGAACCAGCAGATGATGAGAAGAGGATACTCTGGGATCCCACCACAGGATGACTATAATAGAGTAAGGGGCCTAAGGAAGGCCTTCGGAGACAGAAATCAAAGAAAGCAAAGCCTGAAGTTTGAATATGAGTTATCAAGGGAATAGATAATCTTTCTTTCCACTTAAATAGTGTAAAGATAAAGACTGATACCACATTACTCCTAGGCTGGTGATAGAGTTAAGAAGCTGGAAGGTGGGGAAAAGACCGGAGATGCCAGAGCACATATTTTGCTGTCTTTATAGTCTGTTATCACTCATTGATTCTATATACTGTCCACTCTAGAAAAATACAAGCAGTGATGGTATCGTGATGAACTGCATGGGAAAGGCCAAAGGGGAACATTGCCTTTTCTTAGTGTTTATGGTCTTAGGTAATTCCATTCTCCATATCTTGCTTGATGTGGATGGCTGTTTTTATCACCATGGGCCTTGATTAAAGGTTATTTTTGTTCATGTGTGTCTCCCATTTTCATGCCAAGACTATGGAATGTGGAGATTGTGTCTCCTATAGTTTTGATGATACCACTCTTCCTCAGTTCTCCTATCTCCTCAGAGATTCTGTGGTTCTCTGCATTTTTTTCATTATGCTGTTTTAGTGACTGTCATTCTGCTCATCCCCTGGCAGAGAACTCCATCAGCTCAGTAGCACTGTGCTGGCTCTTTTGTTCAGACTGTCTAAGTTTTGTCCTTGGGTCACTGATGAACAAAAGGCATGAACACACTTTAGGATGTTGCTCTAGATTTTTGTTATTCATTGTGTGGAGCCCCAGGTGAGGGGGAAGATGAATGGTTCAAAAAGGATCTACATATACATGTGAAAAGCTGGTTATATGCCCCCCACCCCCAGCTCCTCAAAAGCACAAATCTTGTAATTCGCTTTTATGGATATAAGTTTTCAGTCCTCACTTTTCAAAATGCTAACATTATTTGTTGATCAGTGAAAGGCACAACAAAGAAACGAACCAAAAATCTCTTAGCATAACAGAATGTAAGAGAATATTCCAAAATTTTAAAAGAGTGGAATCATCATAGTCAAATATGAATTTGTTTTTAGGGAGTAATCTCCATACAAATCCGTATGAAAATGCTTTATTGAGAGATCAGATCAAGAAATCAAGTGAAAAGGAAAAAAAATTAAAGGCCAAATGTTAATATAGAACAAAGGAGAAAGGTTAAGTGATTTATGAGTTAACCCAAGCAAGAGAGTGACTTCCTTTCAAAGTTCACATGCCTAATGGCAGCACCAGTCCAGCCAGCAGTGGGTTAGTGTGAGTGTGTGTTTGTGAGCATATATGGGGATTGGACAGGGTTTCAGAATGGGGTGAGTGTGCAGTAAAGGGGTGTCCAAATAACATTGAAAAGAAGACGCAAGAGGCTAGCCTTTAACTCAAGCATGTCAAACTCCAAGGCTAAGATAGGCCAAATAAGATTTAAGTTTATGTGGGGCGAAAAAAAAAAGCTTCAGTTTTCATAGAAATGGAGGCTTATTTCAGTAAAGATACGCTGAATACAAAGGGCTGAAACAAATGAGTAATTGTTAACATAAAATAATAGAACATTTCAATAAAAATCATTATTTTTCTTGAATATTAACTTACTAGACACTGAATAGCTGCACAAATTAATAAGTGCAATGCAAATAAACCTATTTTTCTTGTTCTCTGAAAGTGAAATATTTTTTCTTGCATACACCAAAAAAGTTACTACAAGACTATTGATGTGGCAATCGGTTGCTAAAATATTCGCCGCTAGTATTAGTGGAGGAATTGGTGTACTTGTGCATAAGGTGAGTAAGGGACATGAATGCAACATGATTATAGTAATCAATAATTATCCAACATTTTAATTTGTTATTAATAATTGTGTATAGCAGGGTATTGTAAAAATTAAGTTAAGACATTTTAATTAAAATGTTGTTTCTTATATATCGTTATATTGGCTGGGCTGCAAAAATATTCATTGTGGGCTGCAAGTTTGACATGCTTGCTTTAACTTGTTTTGGCTTTGGCTAGAACACCATCTTTTTGTTGAACCCCCCTGACAAGGTCAGCTGAAATCAAGCTGACCAGTTGGAAATGTCCAATTGATGATATCTCTCATTTGTGTAATCCAGTTTTAACACTATTCATAGAAGTCATCTACTAAGTACATTTGGGTCATAAAAAATGCATCAAAGTCAAGTTTGCTTCTTTCCTCCATAGGCTACGATCTTACTGTGGAGCTAGAAAGAGAGTTTGGAATATTATAGGACTTTTCAGCAGAGTAGCACACATACCATACAGTCTGTACATATATGCATGAAGAAATGCACAAAACCAGAAAATAACATGAAATGCTGAAGAAAATAGAGAGCAAGTGATTTAGCTATTCACGTGTAGTGGCAGAGAGAGAGAGAGAGAGAGAGAGAGAGAGAGAGAGAGAGAGAGAGAGAGAGAGAGAAAGAGAGAGAGAGAGAGGTTGCCTTTTATACATACTACTACTGGGAATTAAACCTGCAACCTGGGTATGTGCGTTGACCAGTAATTGAACTGGTAACCCTTCAGTGCATGGGACATCACTCAGCCAATTGAGCCACACTGGCCAGGCCAGCCAAAAAGACATTTATGCACGAACTCTATCAAAGCACAGTAAGTAGTGAGCCCTGGGAGAATGTAAAGCTAACAACGGCCCTTATGGAGCCCATAAGCTTTAAATAATGGGACACCTGAAGAGCTTGGCATGGTAGGAAACACAGGTGGAAAAAGGAAGCAAAATGACATTTACTGAAATGATCCAGGTATGATTGCACTGTGTTGGAGGGTCAGGTTGAAGAAAGTGATTCAAAAGGGCTAAAAATGAATTAAATGTGTTCTAGAAAATTGTAGGGAATTGCTCATATTTGCTCTGACTTTCTCCTCTACTTGTTTCTTTCTTCTGCTGTCTTGACCACCATGTGAGGCCTAGTTTTGTGTAACCAGTTATTTAATTCTGTTCATACTACCAGCAGCCAAAGGTGGTAATATAAAATGTAAATGGTGTGCTTTAATTGCATTGAAAATTCCTCCATATGCCACCTTTTTGGTTTCTGATGGTGAAAGTTCATTGATGAACTTTATTAGTGAACCCAGAGGGACCTTAATTGCTCTTTCATTTATTATTTTCAAATGAGACTGACATCTTTATTTATATAAAATACTTTCCTACCAAAGAGAGTGGGGGTGTCTGTGGTAACATGAAACTATTTGTTCTTTACAACAGATGACAATGTAGGTTTCACTACTTAGGGGTTTCTGATGTGAAGGATATTTTTGTCCACAGCCCCATGCTTACATAAGTTGCAAATGCAGCATTCTAAAAATACAAACTGACAGGCTTCTAGTTTAGGGAACTGAATAAATAGGTACAAAATGAGGTATGCAACTTAACACCCCAAACTGAGTGTACCTCTTCCTTCTTCTGGGTAAATTTTTGTACCTATCCTTTCGTAAAGCCTTGTTCTTATAGACATGTCTATACTTCAAATGTTCTACTGTGATGTTCTTTCCCTAACCTTATTTATTCTCTCACTGAGAATCAGCAGCTCTCTCAACATTTATGTCTACATCTCCTCTAGTACTTAATGTGTGTTAGAGTACTTAGTGTTTGTCTTATGTTCAGGCTTGGCTGTGAGCTTCCTAAAGGCAGAAAATGTGTTATTCATCTTTGAAGCTCTTACACTTAACACAGCTGGTATCTGACCCTGAGCAGATTCCCAATCAATGTACAGGGTTAAATTTGTTAAAGGTTCACAGAATTTTTCTGTCTCTGTTAGAATATGAGATCAGATACTGGTAGACAGCTTAGGGTATGCAAGTCGTATTCAGTCTTGATCTTGGATAACTTACAAGCGCATGCTCTGGGAGGTCTGTCAAAATGGCAGCATGGCTTGGGTCTGTGAAATGATGGGGCTCCTTAGAAGTCAGTAATAGCCTTCAGTGTAGAAGTCAGAAGGCCTTGTACATCTATGAGTAAGCCAGCAAGGCACATTACATTTCTAAAGTGTCCTTGGGGGAAATTACTGTGTAGAAAAGTTACTTAAGGTAGCTTTCTATAGACTATGTGAGATCAGGCAAATATTTTCAAAACAAAATGTTTTCCTAGTCCTGGAAAATACTAATGTCAGTATTCAAGATACATATTTCAAAGAAAGCCTCTTGATGTGGTGACTGCATTCATCACCCTGACTTTCTTCATCTAGTTTTGATTCTAAAAACAACATCATTTTCCCACTCAGAATAAACATACTGCATTCTTCTTCTTTTTTTCCCTCCATCTCTTTTTAAAAAATTGCTTTCCAGTTCCAGTCAGGATTCTGGCATATGTAAATGTAGTACTCCCTTCTGAGGACAGCCACACTAAAATTACAACTAAATTACAGAACAACCATCATTCAGAACCACCTGCATTGTAGCTGAATAGAAATCCTATAACCAAAGATGTACAGAAGAAGCCACATTGAGACTGGTAGGAGGCTCAGCAATGTGGAATGGACTGGTGCTTCACATACCTACAAGTGGAGGTTAAGAATTGAACCTAGATAGCCCTAAACTATGGAGGTCCCCCTTAAGGAGTCAGGGGCCCAAGCCCCACACCAGCCCCTAGCCCAGGGTTCCATTGCCAGGAACATACATCCCATAACTTGGCTGGGAAATCCAGTAAGGACTGTAGCTGAGGGAGACGGAGGGCTGCTGCAGCCGCAGCCATTCCTCTTAAAAGACCTGCACATGGCCTCACTTGTTCTTTGCTGGGCCTTTCTTGAGTACCTCCAAGCCTAGCACAAGTAGCAGTTATCTGCAGATCGCTCTTTAGCTCATACTGGGTGACCTTGGGCAAGGCACAGGCTGCGGCTGACCTTGACCTGCACCTCTTGATGATTAATGACATTGAATATCTTTTCATATGTCTATTGGCCATTTGTGATTATTCTCTTTGGAAAAGGGTCTGTTCAGGTCCTTTGCCCATTTTTAAATTGGATTCTTTGTTTTTCTGGTGTTGAGTTGTATAAGCTGTTGATCAATTTTAGATATTAACCCCTTATCAGATGTATCATTGGCAAATATGTTCTCCCATTCAATGAATTGTCTTCATTTTCTTGATGGTTTCCTTTGCTGTGCAAGCTCCATATAGTTTGATGTATTCCCATTTCTTTATTTTTTTTCTTTTGTTTCCGTTGGCCAAAGAGACATACTGGGGAAAAAAATATTGCTATAAGAAATCTCTGAAATTTCACTACCTATGTTTTCTTCTAGGATTTTTATGGTATCAAGTCTAACATTGAAGTTGTTAATCCATCTTGAGTTTATTCTTGTGTACAGTGTAAGAAGATAGTCTAGTTTCTTCCTTTTTTTTACATGCATTTGTCCAATTTTTCCAACACCATTTATTGAATAGTCTGTCTTTACCCCATTGTATGTTTTGCCTCCTTTGTCAAGTATGAATCGATGATAAAGGCTTGAGTTTATTTCTGGGCCCTCTATTCTTTTCCAATAATCTTTATGTCTGTTTTTATGCTAGTACCAGGAAGCTTGGATTAATATAGCCACTTTGTATAGTTTATTATCAGGTAGCGTGATTCCTCCAACTTTGTTCTTCTTTCTCAAGATTGCTGTTGCTATTTGAGGTCTTTTGTGGTTTCATATGAAATTTTGGATTATTAGTTTTAGTTCTGTGAAACATGCCATTGGTATCTTGATAGGAATTGCATTGAATCCATAGATTGCTTTGATGATATGGACATTTTAATGATGTTAATTCTTCCTATCCATAAACATGGTATGCACTTCCCCTTATTTGTATCTTCTGCAATAAAATACCTAAAAATAAATTTAACCACGAATGTAACACACCTATACTCAGAAAATTATAAAAGACTGAGGAACTAGTGTTTTTTAGACTTTTTTGGTTGCCTAGATTCCTTTTTTATTGTATAAGAATGATGAAAATTTACCTCTTGCTGTGTGGGGGGATTTCTGTGTCTGTCCTTATAGAACCCAGCTCTGGGACACCAAAAGAAAGGCTTGAACTTTATGATCTACTAGGTGAGATCAAGACTTCTCACTCTACAAGACAGATACCACAGTGGCCGTATGGCTTGCACTAGGAGAGGCAGCATGGAGGAGGGAAGAGAGGACTCTTCTTACAATTGAATGGGGAGGCAAAAGTCAAAATAATTTTGCCCTTTTAATTGTGTGGAGTGCTTAGAACTTCTAAGTATGCTTGAATAGATAATATTGTAACCAAAACGCAGGTTCATCTGACTGCTACCAGAAAAGCCAAACTCATGAGACAAGTTCTGATGCAGAAGGAAAGAAATTTATTTAGGTGCCCTGACCTGGGTGAATAGTGGACTCCTCTCAGAGACCATCCTGCTTCCTGCTTGAGCCCAGTGTTCTTATACGAATAAGGAAGGGGTGGTGTTTTTATTTGTTTGTTTATTTTTGCTTTTTGTCTTGTTTTTAAGAAAATCTTTAAAAAGGAACAGTAATATAAAGTTTATTCCAGCTATAATGTACCCCCCTCTCCCTCTGGCTGCTGCTCACCTGCCAGCTGCCCTAGTTCCAATTGACTGTCTCTGGTAACATGATCACATTCTATTCATTTATTTCTCCCACAAACATTTGTTAAGCATTTATTTTGTGCCAGGCATTCAGGAGATATGCATGAAACAAAGAGTTTCAACCTGCTGTGTAGTAGAAACTCAGGCTGCTCTGAAAGCACATAAAGAGATACCTTCCTTTCTGTTGTTCATGCATGAAGGACAGTGGAACCATTTATTGAAAGGCCCATGTGCCTGGAATATGAGGGAGATGGGTTTAAGGTGTGTGACAGGTAGTCTGTGGAGGGTCTTTTAGACCTTTTGAATGATTGGGGAATTATTCCACATTTGTTAATGATTTTCTCCCCTCAAACACCTCCTGAGGCCAATAGAAAAGATATTACAATTCCTACATTATAAATGACTGACATTCAGCTAAGATGTTCAGTGTCTTGCTCAAGGTCAGGGCATATATCAAAGTTTTAGAATTCTACCACTTTCACCACAGTCATTTATTCACTCACTTGTTGAACTATATGTATGAGCATTTACTAGTATAAGGCCTAAATTCAAGGCTTGGTATTACATGCTACCCTAACATCTGGTAAAAATCAGGAAGTCCTTGAATGGCCTAACTGCATGTTTTCCTTTCCACTCTAGTCCTGCGGATAAGATCCCCTGGCCAAATACCCCCCTTATCAATGGTACCAGGCTCAGTTCCCACTTATTCCTGCCAGCCTGCAAAATTACTCAAACAAAGCAATCACATCATTCCAGGAGAGCCAGTGGTCACTTTTCCCCTTTACAACCACAAAGCCTGCCTCCCACAGCCTCTAGCTGTTCACTTTGTTCCCAAGTACAGCCCCATTGTGACCCTGCATGACATGCATTAACCTCCTCTCCTGCAGTGTGATTGCATGTGACTAATAAACTGCTCTTGCTCTCGTCTGTCCAGTGTTGAGTGGCCTGTGCTCGCCATTCCCGTGACCCTGTGTTGGGAACCTTCCCTCAACAATAAAGTAAACAGGGGCCATTAAAACAGTGCCAGAAACACACATTTCAATTGGATTAAATGCAAGGAGTTGATATGCCTATGTCTACCTTGAGTTATGGACAGTAGATCTTTTGCTCTAGAATTAAGAAAAATGTTTTCATCAAAGGGCTCTCATTGCCCAAACTGTACTTACTGGTGAGTGTTTTGGGGGAATGCTACCCAGGGGGGAAAGGCCAGACGAATTACTAACTTTATGTTCTGCTTCCCTGGTAAGTGCCCATGAAACAGATTTTCTAGTTTCTG
This sequence comes from Antrozous pallidus, assembly GCA_027563665.1. Lineage (NCBI taxonomy): Eukaryota > Metazoa > Chordata > Mammalia > Chiroptera > Vespertilionidae > Antrozous > Antrozous pallidus. Next base: position 61,944,498 of record CM050520.1, read on the forward strand.
CTAAGATTACCTGAAAAAGGTACCTAATCCTCCTTATGTTCACTTTCAGTAACTTTATATGATGCCTCAGAATTTTCCTGGGAGATCAGAAAGGCTCCAGTCATAATGGAAGCATTGCTTATTTTATTGTGACTATAAGAGAAATATATACTGAATCATAGCACAATTTGAGTCCAATTTTGACTTTAATAAAATATTTTCATTGAATGCTGCATAACCAAAACCTATGAATAAATAAATCATGGAAAGTGAAATTATGACTTTATGTAAGAAGCTGTAAGAGAAGATATTAGGAGAATTCCTGGCAAACATTTGTTGTGTGAATGAAGCTTTAAAAAGCTACTAAACCACTCTGTCTGGTTGCTGTTATTCATTTTTACAAGTAACAAAACATTGTTGCAAATTTAGGAGTTAGAATGCTTCACTTATAAGAAATGGGGTGTTGATCAGGAGGGAAGACGTGTACTGTCAATATAATCATTGCTCATTTCAGCATTTGTTGAGTTGTGAGTATGCATTGCAAGGATAATACTAAAGTATTCTAATCAGTTAAACTGGAATCCTACTGTTTTCAACTCCTTGGTCATCTAAATAAAAATATCTGGCCAATGATATTTAAATTTTTATGTGTACTTTGAAGTATTATGTTTATGTGGAATATTATATCTTCATATTATATTTTAGGATCCTAGTGATGTTTTTAGCTTTGCACTATCGCTTCCTAAACCTAATCCCAAAGTATTTTTTGAAGTAAAAAATAAAGCAATTAGAGCATAACTGCTGAGGTTGTATGAAACTAACAAATTCAAGGAAATAGTATATTACGTATTACAGTGTACTTGTGCATTAATCCAGTTTATTTTGTTTAGAAATTTTTTGAAGAGTTTCTAATTGAAAGTAGATTTGCATTTGTTGGTATTATTCAAGGAAAGTTATAATGTTTCATTTGTTCTAATAATTTCCCAGAAGCAAATTAACTAAAGAAGCAAATTAAGGGTCAACAGCTACAATTTAAGGGCTTTGTGCTTGCAGCTCTGTCCTCTCAATTACTGCACTTTTTTATTTCTCTCCATTGTGAGATTGCAGGGCAGATATTTAAATTGCTGATGATGAAGTGGAAAAACATCAGATACTTGATTCTAGTGACTAGTGGACACTAGGTAGCAAATGGACTATGAAGAAAAAGCTCAGTCATCTTAATACCTGCTACTTGAAAATAATTGTTAACATTATTACAAAATGGATACATATTTGTTAAAACACACAAACATGAGAAATATAATTTTAAAAATTAACATCTTCTTTCATGATGTCCTTCCATAGAGATAACCATTCTAATAACTTGATGCTTCCACTTTACAGATTTTAAAATATGAATTTCATTTACTTGGAGAAATGGTATTGTTGAACTTTTTCACTTACTTATACATTTGGGTGTCTGCATGTCAGTTCACAGAGATATGTATCTCACTTATTTTAATATAGTAGAAATCTATGACATAAGCCCTGTTTTTGATGGTGAACATTTGGATTGTCTTTCATTTTTTCTCATTTTCAACATTATTACAGTGATTAGAGGATCTTCACTTACGTATTTCTGTGAATTAATATTCTTATAGTGGATATTATAGATTGAATAATAATAGCGGTAGCCATTGGTAACTTTTTTGTCCTCACTATGTGCCAGATGTTCTGCTAAGAAAGTGCAGAATTGCCTTCTAATTCTTACCACAACCCTATTAGGCAGGTTCTGTTATGTTTCTTTCTTTTGTATCTGAGGAAATTAGATCTTAAAGAGATTAAACAATTGCCCAAAGTCACCTAGCAAATAAGAAATAGAATCTGAACTTAAACCCGGATCTTTCTGATTTTATAGGCCATCGATGTTCTCTTGCCACCAACGCCATGCCTACATCTCCATTGGACTTTTTCCACCCAAACACATTCTCTCTTCTCAGCTTGAATTTCTGCTCCAGATTCCTCTCTCCTTTGCTGTCCTAACAGCCAAGTATAAACGCCCAACTCCTGCTTTGACCCTTACATCTGGAGACAGGTCTCAACTTCCAGTCCCATCGTGTTGTGCCTGAACCCTTCCTTAAGTCCATGTTGACCTCCCTTGCTTAGGCTAAATCCCTGGTAGATGTGGAAGCCTACCTAAGTCCGAGAGTGGAGAGGACGGGAAAGTTCCCTCTAGGGTTTTCTGGATTTATAATGCCTTTGCTGTCAGCCAACAGATTTCAGCTGACTAGCAGTCTCAGAATCAGTCACAAAGAGCAGCTGTGCTCATAAATCGGGGGTTGGTAGGAGAATGGAAAGAAAAATTACTGCATGTCTGAAATGGAAAGTCATAATGCTCTTTGGTGCTTTGAATCATACTGGCACAACCAAGTACTAGGAGCAGCCAAATAAATGAACTTGAAGATGTTGGCAATATCATTCGGTAAAACTCACATTGCAAAAATAACCACCATCCGGTGCTGATGCTTAGACAAGCTATGTGAACTACAGTGTACAGACTGTACAATATTTGAATGACCTCTGGGTACTATGTGGGAGGAGTACATTTGTCTGGAAATTTTCTGTGTGTCCATTGTAACTCAACTTCTTTCTAAATCTTATCCTAGCTTCCCCTTTAAACACTTCTTTTTACTTTTATTTTCTTTTGTTGTTTCTAAACAAGGTTGTTTTCCAACATTTGTTTATGTGGCGCCCTGTCTTTCAGACTGTGAGCTCTGTGTGGGTGTGGATATTATCTGACTTATCTTTCATTTTCACCATATTTTCCTCTACCTTTTTTTGATTCCTTTCTTCCACCTAAATCTATTAATCTCTTCTCTGCCAGGTACACATCATATTCCTAGAGATACATGATATGAGTGAAAGATGCAGACTATTTTCTCACCATGTTTATAATCTAACAAGAGGCCCGGTGCATGAAATTCATGCACAGGGGGTGGGGGATGTCCCTTAGCCCAGCCTGCACCCTCTCCAATCTGGGACCCCCTGAGGGATGTCCAACTGCCCATTTAGGCCTGATCCCTAAATGGGCAATCAGACATCTTTCTCACAATCCAGGACTACTGGCTCCAAACTGCTCAACTGCCTGCCTCCCTGATTGTCCCTAACTGCTTCTGCCTGCCAGCCTGGTCACCTGCTAACCACTACCCTGCCAGCCTAATTGATGTCTAACTGTACCCCTGCCAGCCTGTTTCCCCCAACTTCTCTCCTCTGCTGGCCTGGTCACCCCTAACTGCCCTCCCCTGCAGGCTTGATTGCCCCCAACTGCCCTCCCTTACAGGCCTGGAACCTCTCAACTACCCTCCCCTGCTGGCCATCTTGTGGTGGCCATCTTGTCTCCACATGGGGGCAGGATCTTTGACCACATGCGGGCAGCCCTCTTGTGTGTGGGAATCATGGTCAATCTTCATATTACTCTTTTATTAGATAGGATAAGGACCTGGTGCATGGGTGGGGGCCAGCTGGTTTGCCCTGAAGAGTGTCCCAGATCAGAGTGGGGGTTCCCTTGGGGTGTGGGCAGCCTGGGCGAGGGGCCTGTGGAGGTTTGCAGGCTGGCCACGCCCCCCAGCAACCCAAGTGGAGGCCTTGGTATCTGGGATTAATCTATGTCTACAATTGAAACTTTGTAGCCTGGAGAGGAGACCTAGGCCAGCAACGGCAGGTGGAAAGCTTGGCTTCCTCTGTTGCCAGAGAAACCCAAGCCTCTATTCTCTCTAGCTCAGTGGATGCTACCATTTCTGTATCTTTTATAGCTGAAACTTTGTAACATTGAGTGGAGGCCTAGTCAGGCAACGGCAGGCAGCTTGGCTTCCTCTGTTGCCAGGGAAACCCAAGCCTTCTTCCTGCTCTCAGTGGTGGCAGCCATCTTGGTTGGGGTTTATTTACACAATCTGCTCCTGATTGGCCAGTAGGCATAGCTGTGGGTGTGGCTTGTGGGTGTGGTAAAGGTACGGACAAATTTGCATATTACTATTTTATTAGATAGGATAGAAAATGCTGGCAAAATGAGAAACTCGTATAGTATCTGACACAGAGAAGATATTTGGTAAATGCAGTTGTTACATTTATTTGTTAAATTCTTACAGATATGGAAACTGATTCTCAGGGTTATTGATTGACTTGTCTGCTCATTCATTCAGCTCCAGTTGTGAATGCCTGCTGCCAAGATGCAATTCCCATTTTGTCTGCCCAGTTAATATAGCATATTTTTCTGTGTATAAGAGTCCCCCACTCTTACAACCCAAAGTTAAGAAATTAATATTTTACATATATTGCTGGTTTTACTTTTAAGGCATTCTTTTTTTTTTTAGCATTTTAAGGAGTTGTTCTTTCTGTTTTCTCCACTGTCTGATCATACACTCAATGGGAGGAGGTCCAAATTGTCTCCCTGCAGCTCTTTTGCATAGCTGATTACATTCAGTTTGAATTTTGCAGAGTAAGACAATTGCTTACCATCTTTATCTTATTATTTTTTTACATCTTTATGGGCTCAGAACTCTCCTGTCTCTATTGCATCTGTGCACTCTCCACCTCCACCTCCACTTAGGGCATAAGCTCATGTCAGTAGCAATAAGGCTTGTGATTGGAGGAAGCCTATTTGCAAGGTATGGGCAGCTAAACACCCATGCAGTTCTCTCTTCTCCTATCTTCCATGTATAATACACCCCTGGATTTTCAGTCTAGTGAGTTTAGAAAAAAAATAGTGTCTTATACATGGGAAAATATGGTAATTATTTCTGTTGTAATATACTAAGATGAGGGTGATTTGTCAGGGCTCATAATCAGTGTTAATTTTCTAAGAATTGGCATGTGAGAAGTCCAGGTGGTCAAGGGTTATACTCCCTTTACATTTTCAATGTGATTATTTGCATGAATTTTCTAAAAGATCCAAATTGTGTTCCAAACTGTGTCTTTGACATAGATTTCCTACCCCGCCCCCCTTATTGACCCTCTGTCTATGCTATGTAAGTTATAAAAACAAATTCTTGTTGCCCTGACCGGGTGGCTCAGTTGGTTGAGGTGTTGTCCTGTAAACCAAAAGATTGCAGGTTTGACTCCCTGTCAGGGCGCATACCTGGGTTGCAGGTTTGATTCCCAGGTGGGCCATGTTTAGGAAGCAACCAGTTAATCTTTCTCTCACATTGGTGTTTCTCTTTCTCTTATCTCCTCCTCCACCTATCTCAAAAAAGCAATTAGAAAAAAAATTATTGGATGAAGATTAAAAATAAATTAATAAAATAAATTATTAATTCACAGGTTTTGTTGTGCTATTTTCCCCTTAGCAGTTTTATTTTTGTTTTGTATTTTGTTTACTTTTTTAATATCAGAACTATTACCATAATATATATTGTCAATTTGGGCAAATTGTACTCATGTGTAGAATTTTCACTAATGTTTGACTAATATAAAAAAAGAGAGCCTTGGCCAGGTAGCTCACTTGGTTGCGGGAAGCACTGTTCTGATGCGCCCTGTTGAGGCATGTATAGGAGCAGGAGTCAACCAGTGAGTGCATGGGTGAGTGCAGCAACAGATCGTGATCGCGAGATCGGCTGCCGCTCTCTCTTCTTCCCGCTCTCCCCCCCCCCCCCCCGTCTCTTCTCCCTTCCGCCTCTTACTCTCTAAAATCAAATAAATAAAAAGGAAAGAAACTTTTGGAAGATGCTGCTTAAAGAATGTTGTTAATGAGGGTGCCTATTGTCATTGGGTGGATAGGTATAGGAATAGCATGCCACTCAATGAAACATACCTGGAAAATAAGAAAATGAAAATTATTTTAAAGCAATGGCATATCTCCTTCATTAGGCCTCCTCAGAGAAGGGAAAATAAAGATTTAAAATGTTGGATGATGGAAGCTGATAATAACAAAGCATCAGTTGTATCTTACGTAAATCATTGGACTACAGAAAAAAAAATTAATCATTTCATCTGAAACCCACAGTGTATTGTATGTGAGTTAAATTAGAAGGACTGAGTCATTCTTGCTATTCTCTACAGATTAGTAACTACAAATTCCATCCTATATCATCACTTCTACGTTGCATCTTCAACTAATAACTGTCATTAATAACATTCTGAAATCAGACACCAGTTGCTAGACTATAAAGTGTAGCTTATCTATAGATGAACAGGATTTATTTGTTTGTAAAGAAGTTAATTATACAAGTAATTTTTGAAAAATGCCTTTGAAAATATGTGTGGTGAAAATGTGTATTCATGTATATATTTATACAACCTAACTTTACAGATTATACCATTTTGGAAAACAAGATTTACAGGATAAAGAATATAGGAAAAACTAAGCTTACAAACGGGCTCCTCTGTGGGAAAAAACAGGTCATTTTAAATGTCAGTTGACTTCAAATAAAATAATAATTCAAATTTGAAAAGCTTCCATACATCATGGTAATATAATGAAAACATGACATTTTAACTCCTTGGAATTCTAGTGTTGGGTTATAACCCTAGTGTCCACTACTTACTGTATGGAAACTGTGACTTATTTATAGATATTAAATAAATGTTGAAGACTGGAGAAATTCACCCATCCTTCATTCATCTACTCATTGACTGATTTCTTTTGGAAGGCAAAAAGGAGAGTGGAGTGTCCAAAGTTTCCTGAGAAAGGTCCAGAAAAGTGATGTCCAAAATCATTCTTCTATAGAGACAGAAAAGGACCAGGCTAAAACTGTGTTTAGACAATCAAAATAATTGGGCCACATATTGATAGACTGGCTTATTTTAATTATCTTAATGAAGGCACCAAATCCAATAGATTGTGGAGAGATGAAAGGGCTAAGCACCAAATTAGCATCTGAAGAGCTAATTCTATGGTCCTGTATATATAGTGTGAATGAAAGCATTTGTCTCTGCCCGCCACACGCACACATAAACACACAAATATATTTGTACTAAACAACCACATATCTCGTGGGAGTTCTTGTCAGCTGCTGGAGTAACAAAAAACGCATGGAAACAGTCCTCAATCACAAAGAATAAAATACTAGCTTTCAGTAGTCTAAGAATTGTACTGTTTAAAAATAATCACTAATGATTTGATGAAAGGACTTCTGATTGTTAACTGGCTAATGGTAACCTTATCAAAACCCTGTTCCTAGATGAATACTACTCATGAATAGTTAATTCTGAAAACTGAGCTCACATTTCGTTCAATGTAGGCTCTGTTACAAAGGGGTTTTAGGCGGGTACTGTACGCTGTAAGGAGGAGATAGGGGAAAGATAGCAATAATTTCCATGAATTCCTCTAAGGACTCATATGGGAAATAGAGGCGAGCCTGCCTTTTGTTGGTAGACTCATCTTTGTTTTGCTTTAATTTGCTCTCTGAATAAAACACTCCAAAACTGTCCTTTGGGGGGCTGTTACCATGGATTGGTTAGTTACTTTATTGACTGTGTATTAACATTCTCGGAACTGCATGTTCTGCCTTTTTCTACACTAAATTATACTTCCCCATGTAGGCAGATGGTGGTGCCTGTTTTGGAAGGACACTTTGCTGTTTTGGAGGGACTCATGCTATTTGTTTGGACATTGTTCATCTCTCATCTCAGTGGTCAGTAATGGAAGGTCAATTGCAATGTACAGGGGGAAAATTATAGGATTTTATTTCATTTATTCTCTGTCTTATAACCATTGAGCACTTACTTTGTTCTAGATAATATAATCAAGTGCAGTTTTAAAAACTCCTAGTATTTCTATTTTTCCTCTTTGATTTGCCCAAATAACACAGCCCAAAACTCCACAACCAATAGCTGCAAGTTTGGTATTCTCCAAATGTTTCTTCATGTCTTCCTCTATGTATCCTCATCTCTATTCTCTAAATCTTTGTTTTACCTTTGCAAGAATAAAAGTATATTCAAGTGACTTTCCTAAACAAAACAGCTTATAAAGAAGAACTCTCAGCTTTACCTTTATGGCACAGAGAACTAGAGGAGGGTTTGAAATTAGTTGTCCATTATTTCTACCAAGAACTTTCCCTGGTGTCCAACTCCCTTCAGACCCCTACTAGCAGACATTCTCTTAAGTGAAAAGCTTTCCCCAAAATTGGGAAAGTAATCGTAATTGGAAAAGAGAATGAGGACCCCAAAGAACAGAGGAGAGAGAAGGTTGGGGTATAAAAGAGTCATCTCCACTTTCCAGGACAGTCAGGCATAGATCCTGCCTCCAAGGAAGTTTCAGTCTAGTAAGGGAGTTAGATAAGTCAGTCCGCAATTATAGAATTTTGTGGTGCCAAAGGCAAGCGTTTCCATAGAATGGGCTCCCCTCAGGATCATTGTTTAGCTATTTCCTTGAAGGTGTTGGTATAACTTTCTGTAATCTTTTTCATATTATTTCTTTCAAAGGAGGTAAGTAGAGGAACTAGGTCCCTGGAGGTATACAAAGCATTCAGGAGGTGTACATAGAAGACGTTTGTTTTTCTAGCAAACAGTGGGGAGCTGGTGGTGCCTTACTTTCCATTACACAGAGGTTTAAAAAAATCAAACCAAAACAAACCTCATCCTCTGGGGGTTGCTATTCTTATTATAGATAGCAGAGAAAAAATAAACCTTTCTCAAAAGTACGATTTTTCATCTATAATATATTTGAAATCTAGAAGGGGGAGCATTACATCTTACACATTCTAATCTCATTTTACGGAAGAAACTGAACCCCACATATGTTAGCAACAGTAGCCTACATTTATTGAGCATGGTCTTTGTTTCAGACTCAGATATAGTTTACATTGATTATCATTTAAGTCTCATGACAACCCTAAACTCTGAGAAGCAGATTGCATGGGAAGGCCATCATATAATAAAGAAGCTGAAGCCACACAAAGTTAAGGAACTTGCCCAAGTTCACACCATGTAGAAGGTGGTAGAGACTTGAACCTAGATATTAATGGCTCCAAAGCCCATGCTCATGGCCACAGTGCTAAACTATGTAATCCAACAGAACTACTACAGTCTTTCCATCTTTTGATAAGATTTAAAGAATTTGCCTTCTGAATGTCTCTCAAATCTATTGTCTGGGTAGTGGTTCTTAAACTCCTCTGTATTGTCCCAATTTTAGTACATGTGCTGTGAGCACTAATAGTTCTTAATCTTGAGCATGTATCACTGTTATCTAGAAAACTTGCTAAAACCCAGAGCACAGGATCTGGGATGGACGGGTACTAAGGTGGTCTTCTACAATCCCTACCTCCAAGTGTTTCTCTCTTGGTATAATCCCCTCTTTTTGTGCAAGGGACTTATAACTTGCTTCTCACCAGTAGACTATAGGAAAGGTGATGGCTGTCACTTTCATAATTATGATATTGTAACTGGACCACCAAGGGGTCTGGGCTGCAGGTCACTACTTCCTCGAAGTAAGCAGAGACAGGGTTGAATCATATGTGAGCATTTATTGCAATAATGGTGGCATATTGGGAGAATAGCAGGTTTGTCCACAAAAATCTGCTCTCCACCCCACCATGGAACAGCTGCTTATACTGAAGAAGGACAAATATTATCCGGGAAAGTGGACACGGGATAATCGTTACAGGTTACAAATCATGTGGGCTGGGGAGTGGGCATGTCACAGAGATAGGTGACTCTGGGTGCCCAGGGACCAGATTACAGGTAATAGAGGCTGGAGGTTGTAAAGAGCAGGTGCCTCCTGGACTAGATTGTTTTGCCACAAACAATCTTTGTAAATCTTTCCATAACAATAGGCAGTTCTCTGAAGAAGGATGGATTGCATTCCCATGTTAGCTCTAGTGTCCCAGGGTGTATAACTCCCAGCCAATTTAAGATGCCCTTTCTCTAATCAAAACAGAACCATCATGGTTAACAGAGCATGATTTATATTTCTTAAAATTGTAGCTGGTCCTCAATATTCTATTTCTACCCCTAACAGTATGTTTTATAAAGACTCTTTTGCTAACAGATTTGCTGTAGAAATGATGCTGGCTTGATGTAGTCTGTAGCCATCTGAGCAAACTCATGTGGCAAGGAATTGCTGGCACTCTCCAGGGCCCAAGTGTAGCCTCACTCACATAAAAGCTAACAAGAACCTGGTGCCCTTAGTTCCACAATCACAAGTAAATTAATGCTGCCAATAATTGGAATAATCTTGGAAGCGGATATTCCCCAGTCAAACCTCCGAATGAGAACACAGCCTGGCTGACATTGTGATTGCAAGCTCCTGAGACCCTGAGCAGAGGACCCATCTAAGCGGTGCTCAGAGTCCTGTCTCATGGGAACTAGGAATCTTACCTAATAATAGCTAAACATGTAAATTGACTGTACCTCCACTATGCCCACAGACAATCAGAGTGAGTATGCAAATTAACCCACCAAAGATGGTGGTTAATTTGCATATGAAGACAGGGTGGGCAGCACTATGGCCCGCTCCTGGGGGTCCTAGTCCATCGGGGGTGGAGGAGGCCAGGCACGCAGTGCCAGACACTACCCAAAGATACCAGTCCATTGGCCCCAGGAGTCATGGTGGGCAGTGGCAGACACCACCAGAGGGGTCTGGATCAGGCCTGCAAGGGAGGGCAGTTGGGGGCTATCAATCCTGCAGGGGAGGGCAGTTAGGGTTGACAAGGCCAGCAAAGGAGGGAAGTTGGGAACAAACAGGCTGGCAGGGGAGCAGTTAGAAGGTGAGCAGGCTGACCTGCAGAAGCGGTTAGAGGCAATCAGGGAGGCAGGCAGGCGAGCATTTCGGAGCCAGCAGTCCTGCATTGTGAGAAGGATGTCTGACTGCCCTTTTAGGTACCATCCCAATCATGTCTAAATGGGCAGTTGGACATTCCTTGAGGGGTCCCAGATTGGAGAGGGTGCAAGCTGGGCTGAGGGACACTCCCCATCTGCCCCCCGTGCACAAATTTCGTGCACCAGACCTCTAGTATATAATAAAAAGGTATCATATGTAATGAAAGGGCTTTATAAACTATAATGTCTTCTTTACCTGTAAGTGATTATTATTTCTAATTCATATCATCCTGAAATGATTTTGTAAAGTTTGTTTGAATACTACATTCAGAAAAGAAAGCTAGATTTCATTACTGATTATTTTCACATGTACACATAAAGAACTATTTGACATTGAAACTGGGACTCAGAACAGTTGGACATTGAAACTGAGACTCAAACATTTTTTGTTCTTATACATTTATTTCTAGTATGCAGAGGCAATATATTTTTAAAGAAAAGAAACTGGGGAGAGTGATTGATATAGAGGCAGGGAGGCACTGAACAGGCTGTCAAGCTACAGGGGGAAGGCTGGGGTGGATGGGAGGCGGATGCTGGGGAAGATCAACCGAAGGACTTGTATGCATGCATATGAGCATAATCAATGAATGAAAGACACTGGGGCGGGGATGGGGACAGGTGGGGACATGTGCTGGGGGTAAGGGAGGCTGGGGGGAGGATAATGGGGGGGAATGAAAACATATGTACTACAATTAAATATAAGTTATACTGCAAAAATAATAAAATAATAATTAAAAAATAAAAATAAATATGTCAGGTAATAGCAACTTATAACTGTTTAGCACTTGCAATTTATAAAATATTTTCTCACATATTAACCCATTCCTAATCTGGTGAAAGGAGAAACTGATCTTGCTAGGCAGCTTGATATATATATTTCACTTAACCCAGAAACCTTGTAGCTAAAGAAGCTAAAATTAGATCCACTTTTTAGATAAAAAATTTAGGATCCAAGTTCAAGGTGATACAGCTTGAAATTAGGTCTTTATAATTCATTATTCACTTGTCCTCAATGGCATAGTTCTTTTCTGTAAAGAAAATTGGAAATAGTACAGAAAGGGACCTTGAGTTTGCTAGAGTGGATCATGGTGCAAATTCTCTTTGGCTCTTAACCTTCACTTACTTTAGTGGCGAAACATGTAATTAGAAGGGGCCTTCAGTCTCCTGAGATCTAAGTGTAACCAAGGTATAGATCTAGCACTAAAATACTCTAGTGGTGACATTGCTCTTGCCCCCACCCCCACAGTTGACTATATCTGGAGATATGCTTTATTGTTGCAGCTGGCCAGATGCTCTTGATATCTAAGTGGTTGGTGGAGATCAGTGATGCTGCTAAACATCCTACAGCGTGCAGGACAGCCATACCTCTCAAGCAAAGAGTTATCTGGCCCAAGAAGTCAATAGTGCCAAGGTTGAGCAACGTTTCCTTAGCTGGAGGAGTTAGGGAGGGCTTGAAGGAGGCAACACAGAAGTGGGGTTAAAAAATTAAATTAAAATTTCTTCAAGCAGGCTACAGAAAAGCAAAGGTTATATTGCAGGTAAAGAGTGAGGCATTTGCCAAAGTAGAGAGGCCTGAAATTATGCCTCCCCTGTAGGAATGTTTGAGCTCGTTGGCCCTGTTTTAGCATTTCTGAGAGGAGAAGTAGTGGGATGACAGTGAAGCAATGTGTTAAATTCCCTTTTTCTAGAAGTAATTCACAATATGAGTTGGATTTAAAACTCATTTTGTCTTTGATGATAATTCTTTTTGCTGGACACTTGTGAACGAACATCCCACCAGTTCGTAAGTTCATGGAGAAACAACTTTACAGAAATGAGGCAGGCAGGTAGTCAAGGCCAACCTCAAGTCTCGATACACTTGTGCTCGTCTCTTCTCAGTCTGTGTCTGCAAGGATTGAATCACATGTAGGCGAGCACTGGAACACCTGCACTGAATGTGTCTTTCCTAGCTTTTGTATCCACAGCCCCTGGTACAATGTGTCCCGAGAGGTCTCGGCTCTAGAGAAGTGATATGAGGCAGCATGCGCAGTGGTACTCAGGGTGCCCTTATGCAGTAATACAGGATCTCCAGCCAATGCAGTTTGCTAGCCTTCCATGCTATTGAACCAATTATGCAGAATGATTCCCTCCTCTTTATTGTACTACAGCTTTAATTTGGATACAATCAATTCCATCCATTGTATCTTTCAACCCTAATATGTGTGTGTGCTGGCAAACCTGGGTTGGAATTCTGGCTTTGGCTTTTGCTTGCTGTGGGGCTTCTGCCAGATGCCTTCCTCTCTAAAATGGACATCATAACACTTAGCAAGGCAGTATTTAGGATTAGAAATGGCATGCAAAGAATCTTAAACTGTGATAAGTATTCTAAACAAATATTAGCTTTATTATTACTGCTATTATGGCAGTGCTGATGATAGTGGAAGATATGAAGGGTGATAAGGTGCATTCTTATGTTTTGGAGATCCACTTAAAAGAGCACCCACTCTCCAGCAATGACACTGTACTGCTCAGTCCCCAACCACTTCCATGTGGTGCCAGTCCTGCACCAGCAACCATGGTCCTGAGCTTTGTGACCTTGGGTAGTTTATTTAATTTATCTGAGCATCATCAGGTGATTTGCAAGAACCAAATGAAATAAAACATTTAAAAGTCTTGGCACGAAGTAGACACTGAGCAAATGCTGATTCTTTTCTCCCTGAGGCAGTCATCCTCAAGATGTTTTGTGGATTTCACTGCTAGCAAAAACAAAGGAGGTTAAATCAAAGTCAAGGTTGAAAAGAAGGGGAATCACAGAGTTTTTGTTTGGTTTGGCTTTGTTTTCTTTAAGTTTTACAAAATATGCAGAGATTCTTCTCTCCCTCAAACTTGAATGGATCTCAGATGACTTGTCATTCTCCAAAGTGAAAAGTGTTTTTCTGATTTGATTATGAGACATCTCCGGACATTTCTCATGGATAGTTTTGACCTTGAACCTTGGATGGAGACAGCTCAACCCTATGGGCACCAGTCTCCTGGTTACACCCTTTCCATTCCCAGTTTGAATTCCCAGAATCTCTTCTCTGGCTCAGTCACTTCTGTCCTGGCCTCGGGGGGGGGGGGGGGGGGGGGGGCGTGGAGGAGGGGTGTCTGCTTGCACTAGACACCCCACCCCACACACACCGTGAGAGACATTTTTCCTATTTACTCCCAGAGCTCCTGCCCTTTGGCTCAAGGCCTTACTCCAAGCTGCAGATAGTACCCAAGGCACTTTATTTATGGTGTGTATTTACCTGCCTCAGCCCCTCCAGGTTTCCCTGGCCCAGACTGAGCTCCAACTGGAGTTCAACTAGCTCTCTCTCACTCTTATGGTATTTCTTCTGATACCTTATAGTGCTTGCTGGTTCTTGAATATGCTAATGCACATTCTTCTGATTGTATTGCCCTTCCATCCTCAAAGATGAGGGTGCCTGTCACTTCCAGTCCTCAACCAGACTACCTTGCTACTTCCTAAGCACATAGCGTTTGTGATGATCATATTATAACACTTGTTTGCATTGTTCATTTCCTAGGTTGATTTCTTAGGGCACAGGGACTATAAAAAGTGAATCTTTATTGGATCCACAGTCCCTGGTACAATATAAGCATAGAGTAAATGTGCCCTAATGCATATAACTAAGGAGACAGGGAGAGAAGCAAAAACAACCTACAGACATGCTGAAGGAAAATGGCAGAAATGAGACTATGAGTAGGTCCTTCAGATTCAGTTCTTTCGGTACCATTGTGAACTAAGCATTTGGAAAGTGAAGATACCAGGAAGTCCAGGAGTATCAGAAACTGAGCTAACAATGAATAGTGATCTGGGAGAATGACCTGGTAGATGAGGACTCATACATGGGAGGGCAAATCTTCATTCCATCACTTAATAGCTCTATGACCTCATTCAAATTCAGTTTTCTGCTGCTACAATTCACTTTCAGTAAAACTGTGGTTAGTAGCACCTACTTAGAGCTAATACATTTGATCCATGGTAGGCACTCAATGAAATGCCCTATGATTAACTTCAGGGCTAAAGATGATATATACTCAAGGTGTTTCCTGCATATGTTTTTTGCATTGTCTGAGTATATGGCATTTACCCTATTATTCTCATCATCATGATCATTAATAAGCATTTAGTGGGCCAAGCACTGTGGTGGGCACTTCCTATACATTTTCTCATTAATCCCCCTGCCCCCAGTAATACTGTGTGATAAGAGGGTTTATTGACATATATATTTCACGGATGAGGAAAATGGGAATTAGAGAATGTAGGTGGCTTGCCCAGTATTTCCATAATAAGTAATTTACAGCCAACCAGTCCTGTTGAAATCCCTGCACTCCTCACCACTATCCTATAATGCCCTTTACATGATTGTCAGAAAACATCTATGTAAGCTTTCCTGCTGGCTATAGGAGCCTTAACAGAACATGTGGAAATGCAATTGCTGCCCTTAAAACACACACGAAACACTTCTTTGAAGGCCCAGATTTACCCAGAAATGGACCAAAGGACCAGCTAATCCTAATGCATAAATTATGTACTAAAATGATGAGACCACTAAGCATCATTTAGAGCAGCATGAAAACTGATTTAGGAGATGAGTTTTTGATGTCTTCTTCGTTTGAAGTTCTCAGATTAACAGACATATTTGCTGATTTTATCATGAAAAAAGAAATCTAGAATGTGTGTGCTTGTGGTTTTTTTTTCCTTTCTACCTCCTCAAGGATAGGTAGAATTTTCTGCTTCATGATAAATCATTGTATTTGTCTAGCAAATTACACTTTCCTCAGTGCTTTTGTAGACTTGTCTCATTTGATCCTCATAGCACTAGGAGAGGTAGGCCAGGCAAAGAACATTCTTCTGTATGAATAGATGAGGTGGTTGGGGCTCTTCAGGAGGATGTTATCCAAGGTCATACAAGTAATTAATAACAGCCTGGCTGGAATCCAGGTCTCTTGGCTCAGCGTGCATCTTCCCCCAAATGCTTCTTGCATGGGTATCCGGAGGCTGCAGCAGAGTGTACACAATGAAATCTTCCACAAATGTTGACTGGCTGATTTGGCTCAAAATAATTAAAGATCTTTTCTCAGTGATTTCCATTGTGTCTGTAGAGGAGTTTAGGGGTACATTATCTCTAGTTTGCTGATTTGCAGGAAGGAGGCAGAAAGCAACCCATGGGACCATTTTTGGAAGTTGTTCTCTCCGAAACCTGAGCCGACTTCAGAACAGGAAAGTTTGCAGTTTCAGTCGGTGGTTAATGTAGACTCTCCTCTCTCCAGTCATGACTGGGAATAATCTGCCTGGAGCTTGTAAAATGGTAGAGAGGCCAGCTTCATGGTAGAGAGGACCCCCATTCAAGGACTGTGATTTCTGGGACATATCATCCACTAGGAGGTCCCAAGAGAGTAATAAAACTGTGTACACAGTGTAGTATTTTTTTCAGATCATCGATAGTGTTTTAAAGGAGTTCTTTGTAGTGCAAGCCACGTCGGCTGGGATGATTTGGGGGCATTAACGCTTAGCTATTTGAACCCAAATCAGCTGGTTTACATCAGCACTGAAGAGACATTTCCAAGTTTCAGCTCTTTATCTTGGTGATCTGTAAAATCTTCATTGGACGTGCGGATCTCTGGTGTGGATCCATGCAAAAGATGAGCGCTGAGAATTTTCAGCACAAAAATTCGGGGACTGTTGATTGCTTAAATCTGTTGTGCAGAGGATGAGGGAAGGCTCCGATTAGGATCCCTCTCCCAGCACATAACCACCCTGTCAACTGCCCCACCTACAGAATGGGCACTTAACAAAGGCCAAGGGATTTTACAGCATATGGAGCCATTTGCTTAAATAATATTTCATCTGCATTGAGATTTTGCTCGTAATTCTGTCTCTGGTAACTGGCATACAGTAGTTAGTAAATATTTGTCGCATGAGAGCAGCATAGTGTTTTGGACCTTTGCTGTCTTTACTTGACTCTCCATTCACCTCTGCTCCTCTGTCTTCCACACACACACTTACTAACCCTGGTGTCCTCCATTACAATCACGCCATACTTTCTGTTGCTTCTTGGAAAATCTCTTCTCTCGTAGTCCATCTCCTGCCTGGTGATCTTATTCACTTTATGAAGTCAGGTCACATTCTTTTCCTCTGTGGGGCCTTGTGACATCTGGCCCAGAGTTCATAGTGTGCCTATTTTGTGCCTCGCTTTTCCTTGCACACACTTCCATTGCCATATCTGACACCCTTCATTATCACGTGTGGTGGGATCTCTAAATTCACCGAGGCTACAACCATGAGTGCAGAGCCTCTTTTATTCACAGGTCATGATGGCCACAAGTGGACATTTGTTAATTCCTTATTGGGTTGAAAAAAGGAAGGAATGCTAAGTGTAGCCCAAAGGTTATTAGACTTGCAAACCACAATACTAGGAAGAAGGGGATTAAATTTTAAATTCTGAGATCCTCCTGTGTGGTTGGAGAGAGCCATAGAGAGCAGGGAAGAAACACTCTGAGGTGGAGAAGGACTAAAAATTCAGCCTAGCCCTCTTGGTGATGATTGTAAAAATGATTCCACGCACTCCCTACTGCACTCTCTTCACAGTGATTGCTTCATTGTGCCACATGCTGGCCTTTGGTTAGCTTTCCCACTTGGGTTGAGTATGTTTTGCACTGAACCTGACTTTGGTCATGGAGTTTACCTGGAATTCCTTAGCCTAGTTTGCCTCTCTCTCCTACTCTTTCCATAGGTCCCCAGGCTTCCCCTTCTGTAATGAATTAAGTGTGTATCTAGTCTCATCAGGCATGCACTTTGTCACAGTGGGGTGCTCAGTTCATGTCTCCCTCTTAGTCTTTTCACTGCAGTAGAAAAGGGCCCATGGCTGGTTCCTGCTGCCTGGCATTTGAGGTTTGAGCGCATTTTTGTTAGATAACTGAACCTGCATCAGGAAGAATGTTTTTACAGAGAGGATTCAAATCAAAGTCAGTGTGCATTTTAAAACTGCCAGATGGTGCTTAACACAGAGCTTCTGGTTGGAGATGTATTATTTTAGTATAGGCCATTTTATACAAATAAATCCTCAAGTCAGGGGCAGCTCCCATGTACATTTCTCTCTTCACTCCCCTGTGAGGTGGTGTCATTCTCATTGCGATTTTATGACGGAGGAAACCGAGGCTCTTGAGCAATGTAATCCTTGGCTGGAGGTCACATGGGTAGTTAATGACAGAGTCAGACCTTGACCCAACTCTGTCTCCAGATTTTATAACATGACATCATCTGGTAATTATGGAGGTGACACAGCTTAAGATGGTCCGAAACCATCAATCAATAGGACAAGGCTACTATATAAAGGAATCTAGTCTGTGGTCATTTTTGTGAGGTCTTTCTTAAAAGCAAATATAAACTAAATGGCTTTCCCAAGGTTCTTCTCTCTCTACTGGTCTGTAATTCGATGTATGATGTGTGGTCTTTTAAAAAAATATTAAATTTAATTTAATATAAAACATTTAATGTTGACATTTTCCCCCACCCTCCTTTGCCCACCTCTACCCACCCCTGGCCTCCCAATCCCTTGGCCTTCACCAAACTATAGTCCATGTCCGTGGGATACGTATCTATGTTCTTTATTTCTAATGCAGATAGTGTACTTATAAAGGAAATTGTTCCACAGATAAAATAAACAAAAATAAGAGAATATGGTTTTAAGATCCCTTATATTACTTCTCATTTTGTCCCCCAGCTGTTTATGGAGAGTGTTGGTTGTGCCAGATACAGTGTATGAAGCTTTGGGAGGCCCACTGTGTCTCGGGAAAAAGCAGATCTGCTCTTGCCCTCAAAGAACTTACCCTCCAGCACTCTACTTATTATACCAAAATATATTGCTCCTAAAAACGACTATAAACTTCTCATGTTAACACAGTAGCCTCTGTGCTGTTTCTTTTATATTTACAGTATATTTTTTCTGTTTTGTGGCATTGTGGTGTCATTCATAGAGCAAATATTTCTTGAGGACCTACTTGATACAGAGTGTTTACTACATGTGACCATATCTATTCTGTGACCTTGAATATGTATGTTTAAGAGGAAATGGTTCCAACATGGGGATCATTTATTATTATTATTTTACTTATTATTTTTTATTGATTTCAGGGAAGGGAGTATGTGAGAGAGATAGAACCATTAATGATAAGAGAGAATCATTGGTTGGCTGCCTCCTGCACACCCAACACTGGGGACCATAACCCAGGCATGTACCTGACCAGGAATCAAACCATGACTTTCTGATTCATAGGTCCATGCTTAACCACTGAGCCATGCCAGCCGGGTGGGAGTGCTTTATTAGTGGTACACCGAATTTGTTTTTGAAATCTAGTGAATGGAGAGATTAATTCTGCTGGCGAGGAATTGGGACAGTTTCTATACAGTATGAGCTGACTCAGTTATTTAACTTCATTTTCTGAGCGGTAGCTGGGACCATATATTTTATCACATTATATAAAGTGCAACTGTCATTTACTATTCAAATGCTAATTATTCTTGCATCTAGCATCAATGTTATTGATTATTCAGAAACTACTTTGAGAGTGCTTGATATGAGTAATTGTTAATTTCACTGAGAATCCAGTTGTGTGTGTGTGTGTGTTTTAACATATATTTATTGACTTCAGAGAGGAAAGGAAAGGAAGAGAGAGAGAAAGAAACATCAATGATGAGGGAGAATCATTGATTGACTGACTCCTGCACATCCCCTATTTGATCAAGCCTGCAACCCTGGCTTGTGCCCTGATGGGGAATTGAACCATGACCTCCTGGTTCATAGGTCCACGCTCAACCATTGAGCAATTCTGTCCAGGTGAGAATCCAGTTTTAAGCACTTGGCCTGGGCTGCTTCATAGAAGCAAAGCATTTGCAGAGTGAATGGGCCTGCTGACTTCCCAGTGGTCACATCTGAACTTGGCTCTGTTGTTCTCTGTGCCATGTAGAGTCATCTTGCATATGAGCAAGACTTTGATTGCTTTGTTGGAAATGATCATCATTGAAATATTAAACCTTGGAAAACATAGAAAGTTAGTCAGTTAACTTGTGTTGGAAAAGGATGCGCAAGAAGGTAGCATTTCTCAGAAAAGCAGTAGTCAGACAGATGTAGAAATTTTTGATGTTCAGTCTGGGACTATACTGAGACCTAAGCAATATGCTAGAATAGCAAGGGTAAGTAATGCTGTACAATTCAGAATGCTTTTAAGCTTCCTTGGGATTTCACGTTCCACACTATATCCACAGACTGTGGAAATGTCTACAAATATGGTAGATGCTTAGGTAAATATTTGTTGACTGGATTTAAAAGGCTCATTAACATGAAAATGCTAAGATTCATCACATACACATATATTCATTTTTTCCTTTAAGGATCAACTCCCACAGATCTGCATTGGGTCCTACAGTATTACTTTAAATTAAGTTATTATAAAATCTGGTTTAATTTTATATATCTTATTATCCATGAGGTATTTTTTTTCTTCTAAGAACAGATTTGTGTTCAAGGTTAAAACTAAATGAACCTATTAAGGTTGCATTGATTGCCTCAGATGCTGGCAAACATGATTAAGCTGGTTGTAAAAGAAATGTGAAGGAAGAAAAATAAGATGAACCTTTTCAGATAATGATCCCTACTAACTCACACTCATGGCCTTACGTGCATTTTTCCTTTATGTTTCTCTCTCTCTCCCTGGAAACGTATTCCTCCTGTGCGTTTTCCCCCTTATCAGAAGAACAAAGTTAGTAAGAGGTAATTTTTTTTTCCAAGCCAAATGTGACAGAACACACATCAGCATTCAGGAATGAGGTTTTAGCAATAGGTAGTAGTGCAATTGGTTTTGCCAGCAGCAGAATGTACAATCCTATTAGAGATGGGAAAAAGGGAAAGTATCACCTTAATTTACCTCCGGGCGATAGAGCAATAACTTGGGCTGCCTAGGGCTGCCTGTGTAAAGATACTTTAATCATACAGTAAAAACATTTTTAGTGTGCTGCCTCCTTTAGATGAGCGAAGGCTCGCCTATGTTAATAAATGAAATTCATCCAGCACACAGTCTGGCAATGATGATATGCTATTCTTAATCTTTGTCAACATTAACTGTTGAAGAAATGTAGCAGGCTACAATGAGATCAGCCCCTTCCCCCCATCTCCCTATATTCCCTGTGTTCACTGTAGAAAAATTGTACTGCGGCCTTTGGTTGGGGCTGCACAAGAAGGAATTGTTGTGGAATTAAGGGAAGTCAGAGCTTCATTGCATAGCCTTCAAATGGAAATGCTTTCTGTTGTCTTGAACCTTTGGGATTGAAGTCATTATAGTCACCATCAAACAAGAGCGTTTTCAGGTAGGGTATTCCTCATGTTTGCTCTCTAGCTGCATGGGGAATGTGAACTTTAATTAGTTCAGATTGTAAAATGTTGCTGAGAATTTCCCAGGCACCACTTTGCTTTGTCGTCTAGGTCAGCAAATGCAACCCTGTCTTAATTTCGGCTGAGCTATTGCCTCGGATTGGTATTCCTAGAGTGGCTTTTACCAATTAATGACCATATACCATTGGGAAATCATGTTGCCTTGTGGAAGCTTAAAAATAGCAATGCCCTAATAGACTGCCTATTAATAGTAATACAAAGTCAAAGACCTAATGCCATTTGGTGGTGCTATTCATGTGTGAACGCCGTCTATTAACTACCTTAAGGTATTTCAGCCGTCAGAGGAGTGTGTGTGTGTGCATGGGCACATGTGTGTTTTCTTTTTGTCCCTTTCCCTCCTCTTTGTCTTTCTGCTGGGCTCTTTTCTAGTATGAATTTCCATTTTCTGTCAGCTCTATGATTGATTGGGTTCAGGGAAGCAACATGTGCCAGTCGTTGCCTTTGAACTTGTACTTCAGATGTGTGGCGTTTTATTTTCTCTCCTGCCTCTTGGCTTATCATCAATTCTAGCAGTGAATTTTGACATGTGCAAATTAATAATCATTCAGTCAAAATGAATATGGTGACCTCTGTACCCACAATGTAGTAAAAGAGGCATGCAGTGCTCATGTGCTGGAGGAGTTTAGAATTTAACGAGAGAAGCCAAAATGTAGGCTTTTGTGTGTGTATGTGAATTTCCATCTGTCTCTAATAGTCTATCAACTTATTATAATTTAATGTAACCCCATAATTTTTACATCTGCATGTGATCTACTCCCAAGAATAATAGTTAAATTTATGAAAGACAGAATTAAACATCAAAATGACCTCTCTAGGCTGAAAAGCTGGGCCAAAGCAAGGCAAGGAAGCACTGCAGAGATAAAAATAAAATTTAAATTGAGGTTCAAAAATGAGGTTGTATAACTGCAGGGTAGACAGATGGCCCAGCAGTTCATTTGAAAAATACCTTGATGTTTTGGTTTTGAGGTGTTTTTGTTTGTTTGTTAGTTTGTTTCACCTTTACTCCATAATCAAAGTTGTTTACAGTGAATTAGCTGTTTTTTCACCTTTTTTGGCCATGGACCCTCAATAAGAAATATGTTTAAGCATTATTAACGATGAGAAAGATATGAAAGCAACATAAGTGTCCATTGGTAAAGTAATAGATAAAAACACAGTGGTACATATATACAATAGAATATTACTCAGCCATACAAAATGAAATTTTACCATTTGCAACAGAATGGATGGACCTACAGAGTACTATGCTAACTGAAATAAGTCAGACATAGAAAGACAAACACCATATGATTTTACTTATATGTTGAATCTAATAAACAAAACATATGACAAACAAAAAACATATAGACACAGAGAACAAATTGATGGTTGGCAGATGGGAGGAGGGTTTGGGAAATGGGTGAGAAAGTTGAAGGAATGAAAAAGTACAAATTGCCAGTTATAGAAATAATCATGGTGATATAAATTACATCATAGGGAATATGGTCAATAATATTTCAATAGCCCAACCAGTGGTTGAGTGTTGACCTATAAACCAGGAGATCATAATTCAGTTTTCAGTCAGGGTTCCTGCCAGGATTTTGTGCTCAATCCCCAATGCGTAGTGTGCAGGAGTCAGCTAGCCAATGGTTCTTATCATTGATGTTCATATCCCTCCCCTAATAAATATATATTTTTAAAATTATGTTGCAATAACTGTATGGTGTCAGATTCTTAATAGGATGATTACTTCCTAAGGTACATAAATGTTTAATCACTTCGTAGTACATCTGAAACTAATATTAGATCATATGTCAGCTGTAATTGCAAACAAAAAAAGAATTGATGGAACATTTGCAGTAAATAACATTTTGTCGTAGAGGTTGGGGGAAAGAAATACATTTATCCATTGTAGCTGCAAAGGCTCTCTCTCTCTTGCTCTCTCTCTCTCTCTCTCTCTCTCTCTCTCTCTCTTTCTCTCATTTTCTCCCCTCCTTCCCTCCCTCCCTCCCTTCTCCTCCTGTTTTATTCTCACACACATATTTTACGAAGCACTATTTATCCTTACTTCATTCATCATATTCTGATTATTTTCATCATATTGTATTTCATTTTAAAAAAATACACAGGCCAAACATATTAAGTGATCTTACTAAGTAATGATAGCTAATTATAATTTTAAAAATAATGCATACTTGTTCTATATCTTCCGGTAGGACTAACAATTGTATATATTGGATGGATTATAATACTCATGTACGTAAAAGGATTTGCTTCTTCCTCTTTTGAGATGGTCCCATGAAACAGTGTCATTTCCTAACGGCAGAGGTTATGGTGAAGGAGAAGCACATTATATGAATCATGTTGTCAAATGAATTACTGCTGTCATCTGAATTAAAACAGATACATTGTTCCAAATCAGAGTCCTAAGTGACTTGAACATTTCCATCAGAGATTGTGAATTACTATGTAATGGAAGCTAACTAGTTGTAGTTTTTCATTTTTGAACAGCCATATCTGTCAGGTCCCAGATCATACACAAAAGCCAACTTGTGCCATAAAAAAATACAATGTGGGAACCAGGAGACAGCACAGAGTCTGTGAAGGAGCCAGGCTGCTTGGGAGGTCAATGATTAGAACAGGTGTGGAGGGAGCAGGTCCAATTTATTTTGGTGTTCTTCCCAGCCCCCCCCCCCCCATCTCATCTTCTCTTGGTTGCTTCCCAGTGACTATGCCTATTTGTTTAAGGGCCATTTGAAACCTCTCTGTTCTCTGCTTGGGGCTCAGGTTTAATAGCAGAAACTAAAGTAAGATATTCCAAAGGTCCCCTGGTTATTAGGAGTTTAATATTGGTTCTCTGCAGGAAATCATGCAAATGGCTGATAAGCTCTATCCACTAAAAATGAAGCAATTTTATAGCTAATTTTAAAAGTCCTATGTTGGAGATATCTTGGAAGGATTGCTTTAACTGGTTGTGAATTAGTGTATCGTACTTTTGCCTCCCTTTCCTTGCTATATTTTTTCTTTCTACAAGAACAGTTATCCTGGCGAACTTTACAATCTTCCTGACAAGATTTACCTGTTGTCATGTTCCCTGGCAGAGCATTTCTGCAAATGCCTTTAGTTCAGGAACATTTCCCTTTCACCCAACACACATTTGTTGAGAGCTTATATGTGCCAGGGACAGAGAGCACAGAAGATGAATAAGACATTGGCCTTCTTTAAGACCCTCATCAATGTATTAGATATGAAGGAAATTTCAAAATAGTGTGCTAAGTACTATCCTAGTGGGAGATGTAAATATAGCTTGAAATAAGTGGCCAGGACTGCTTTGGGCATTAGTGACATCACAGAGGAGGAAGTGTTTAGGGAAGGGTGATTATTCTAGGATGAGGGAACAACTTGGGGTATCTGGAGTATGTGGCTGGATGGAACAGGGGGTAGAAGTCGAAGAGGCTGGAGAAAGGAGTGGAAAGATCATTTCGATGGCCATGTGTGCCTACTGGAGATTGTCTCGGTGCCCTCGCAGCTGCCTTTGGACCCACTCTGGATGTTGGTTCGCCCATGTGATCATGTGCAGACTCTCAGAGGAGAACGGTTCCCTCTGGCACTCCCTTGGCAATTATTCTTGGACTTGCTGAGACTTTTCACTGGAGACTGAACAACATTACCTTTGATTCATGACATCGGGTGTCTGCTTACTTCTCTGGCCCCGGCTCCTAGTTGTGCAGCAGATGCACTGTGGAGGAGCCAATGCTGCAGTGCCAGCCAGGGTGCTGCTGGCATCCATCACCGCCCGCACTGGGCTGTCTGTTAGAACAAGGTTGCAGAGCTACATCTGCGAGAGCTTTGCTCGGGTTATGTGAAGACTTTGCCCACTGGTGAGAAGCTTAGATTTTCTCAACTGGGCCTCCTGCTATTTTAATTAAACTTTGCTTTTAGCAGCTCTTCCTGTTCCCACTCTCCTGGGGCTAACTAGGTGTATTTGTGTATTTCATTTTACTTTTCAACTCATTGCCAGATGGTTGACACTGTGAATGGATGTAGAAAGTTATAATAATCATCTGCTGGGCTCTTCTGTACAATCATCAAAGCCACATTGGAAGTAGAAATACAATTCATTATTCAACAAATATTTATTGTTCAGATACTATGTGCAATAACTGTCAGGTGCTCTGTAGGTGCTGGGGTCTGGATTGAGTAAGACACACAGGATCCTCTCTGCTCTGGGGGATATTATAGTGTGTTGGGGGAGATGGACATTAATCTTATAATTAAAGTCATATGTGATGGAACCCACTCCTGAGAAAGGCAAGTCAATGTATCGTTGGCTATAGAACATGCCAAATAGTTTTTTAGATTTTTATTTATATTGATTTCTGAGAGGGAGAGATAGAAACATCAATGATGAAAGAAAATCATTGATTGGCTGCCTCCTGCATGCCCCACCCTGGGGATGGAGCCCAAAACCGGGGCATATGCCCTGACAAGGAATCGAATTGTGACCTCCTGGTTCATTGGTCCATGTTCAACCACTGAGCCACGCCAGCTCATTTTGAGCAGGCAGCTGGTCAGAACTGACCCCCAAACCAAAAACTTACCCGTGAAAACTACAGTCCAGAATGATCTGTAATTCCAGTTTTATTCATTTTTTTCACGCCACAGTTCCCGTGTTTTCCTATCTGTTGCAAACTTCCACAATTACCTAAGATTTTACCTCTATTGGACTCTGAAGTGTAGATGAGTGAAAGGAGGGAGTGAGGATGTGGTGATGGCCAAGGTATCTAAGAGGCCCTCCTTTGTGAATATATAGTTCCCTTTTTCCCCTTGAATCCTAAAGTGGTCCTTCTTGTCTGACCAAAAAACTCCTAAGTTTAACCTAGAGCTGCCTATGTTGAGTGATAGCTCCAACATCCACTCCCATACATTGTTATTTCATGAACCAGTTTTCCTTTGGAGATTGGATATGTATCAGTAATGTACATACACTGTACCGAGCATCAGAATTGCTCACTTGCACCAAGCAAGCATATTTTTAATAGTCTATTAATATAAGATTGGAACATTTTTCATATACTCTTGAATTTTCATAGTACCTTTTTTGTTTCTAAAATAATTATTTCTTATCTATGCATATTGCTTGCTTTACATTATGGGCAGGTTCTAAATTAATATTCTTACAAAGGAGAGAAAAATCAACATGATTTTTCATCTCTGTCTTAAGCAAAGTGCATAGTAATTTGTTCACAAATCTTAATAATTTGTTATAAAACTAACATTTACCTGTATTGCTGTTTACACCATTTAGAATCCCTAAGCCCATTTAAATAGAAATTTTGAAAGAGCCATCCAATCTGCAGCATAAAAGCAGCATGATAACCACACATGGAATTTCTAACAGCATTCCCCTTCTTTTTCCTTCTCTGTACAAGTCAACAGCTATGTATTTAGCAAAAATGCAAGCCTTGTGCATAAGCATGCTGATTTTCATGACTGTAACTAGATGAAGATCCTTGTTTTGTTTTCTTGTCTCTTGTCTTGTCAGAGCCTGATCTAACAGAGCGAGTTAGTACCTATCTGCCTCTTGTCAATGCTTCTGGTTCTGCCCAGAGCAAGTGGGGACATTTCATCTCAATTAGGAATAGAAGATGAACACAGGGTGATGAGCCTGAGTCAGAGGTTAGAAGCATTTAATGGGATGAAATGCAAATGAAAATTGGAAAACAATCCCAGGCCTCTATAGAAGATGAGAACAGGAGAAACTCAATTAGAGAAAACCATACACTTTCCTCCTTCTGGGCAGGGCTTTCTTTGCACTATTGTAGTTGCTTATTTGGTTATAAATAGGAAAGCAAAGAGTTTATTGTTTCCATTGTGAAGAAAGGTGAGGTGGTCTCTCAAGATTTCATTCATGTGCTCCAAAGCTTATGTAGAGTCCCTATAGCCTAATCAACCTAACTTAATTACCTAAGCATGGCATGGTCTGAGATTTCCAACACGCTGGTCAAAGGGAAAATAAGTTTAGGAGGATTTAACCTGAAAGGATGAAAGAAAACAGAAGTTCTGTAGGGAGCTTTTCCCATGGTAAGCTATTCTAAACTTGTCAAAATAAAGATAGTTCAAAGTTTTTAGGTCACAAATAGGAAAAAGCAACAACACTAAACATAGACCCCATCCATCTTCCTTTGTTTGGTCTCTTTTTGGTTTCCATCACCTAAAATGTGTTTTTTTGTTTTGTTTTGTTTTGTTTTGTTTTTTGCCAAGGGACTGAGTTCAGCTATTTTGCTTACTCTGTAAGCATCCAATCATCTATGAAGGCAGAGCCCATTCGCTTAAGAAAAGAATAAGTGAGCTGCATGTTTCCTTTATTTTATTAGAACATCACTGAAGGCAGTTGTTCTATGTGGACTCTTGGATAGGAGATTTGTACCTGGCTGGATGTGGCTTTACTTACAATTTTCCTATTCTGATATGGAGAGAAATCAAGGAAAGAAAATAGGGTTTCCTCAATTTTCCAAAACCACAAAATGTCAACCTAAAGGGGGAGAAGTTCCAGTGGGTATTTCTCAGAGTCAGGATTGGGCATCACACCATCCAGCATTGCTTGCAGAGTAAATGCATGTGCTTTTGTGAATGGACACTCTGTACACACTACAAAGCATTTGCTCCAGTCATTTCGCTTTAGAGAATCTTTCTTCAAGGCTAACATCTACAGCCTAAAAAGGCTTTTCTAAGCAAACCTCGAAGTCCCAGTCCACATGAAGACTTGGATATAGCTCGTCTACTCAGAGGCCCCGGTTGCTTCTTGTGCTGAGAGTCGGTTGCTAGTAAGTCTAAATATTGGATTAAAGTATGACTAATGCTGACAGCCTGTCCACATGGACATGGTCTTACTTGAAGAGCTAAAGGCTATGTTCTGACATTTTACTTAAAATTCTCATAGCACTTTTCAAGGTTGAAGAGTTTTACGAACAAATTTTAATTTAATGAAAGTTGTGCCTCATGTCAAGTTTTTCTTCTCAACATTTTCAGCACCATGTCTCTGTCAACAAAGTTTCGTCCCAGTTGTTTGTTGCTTAGTCAGATGGTGGAAATACAGTGAGGAGTGGTTTAAAGATTTTTATTTATGAGGTCAACTATTATAGATGGTAAGTTGTATTTTTTTTATTTTTGTTTCTTCCCCAACAGTAATACAAATCTTACAAATATTTATTCAAAAATGTGATCAGAAACTGCTGATGTGTGATAATTGGTGCAACTTTTCTATAAGGCAGACAATTCAGATGCTTTCAAAGATGTACATACTCTTTGACCTATTAATTCTACATCTAGGAATTGATTCTGAAGAATAATTGGAAAGTAATACAGATACAAGGTTTTTCATCTGATCATGAGTTATAATAGGGAAAAATTTAAAAAAAAAACACGACCTAACGAATGACCTAGCAAGAGGGGCTTGGTTAAATAAATGATAAATATCATGAGTATACACATGCTTACTGAGCACTTGTGTGTGTTAGCCATTTTCTAGGGTACATAACAATGATGCAACAGAGAAAATTCTTTCACATCAGAAGCTTACATTTGATTGGATTGGTGAGCTAGTGAGAAAGTGAGAGTTAATCCACAGTTGTTAAAAGTGAATTATATAGAACTATAGTTACTGATGTGGAAAACTATTCAGTATGCGATTGTGAGGTTCTACATTACTGAGAAATATGCTGCTTTGGTGTGAAAATAATATAGAATAAAGCAATATACCAAAGAGAGTAACAGTTATTATCTCTGGGTCATGAGATAATGAGGTTTTGTGAGTGAACTTTTTTTTTTACTTATTTATGTTGCATATTTTTTCTATAATGAAGTCTTCATTTTTTTAAAATACAAAGACTAACCTAGTAACCAGTTTGATTGCTGCAGAAAAAAATTCCTGCCCTCCTCTCCCCGCTCAGTTTCTCCCTTTCCTCTCCCCTCTCATCTATCTGTCTCATCTATCATCTGTGTCTGAAACAGGAATACAAAAAAGCTTCCCTATTCCTTTGTCTACCATTGCTATCAGACTCTATGTCTAGATATCCAACCAAACTCCTATGTGCTCCAGTGTGTGCTCATTTCTTCTTCTAAAGAAATAGAATCTAGCTAATTAGTGCCCTTCATGGAAAAACCTCCGTGCTTTCAGACACTTAACAAAACCACTTCTGGAATTTATTTCCTATATTGTCTGAAAGCATTTTTTTCCCATTGAGATTTCAGCCTCCCTTTCCATTTGTTTGTGTGGATTCATACCATTGTACTGGGCATGGGTAGATATGCAAATTAGCACAGACCACAGAAAAGATTTGAGTCTGGGTTACAGGAAAGAAAAGGATCAAAACTGAAAGCAAGCTTGGTGTGTTGCTCACTGCCTGGTACTCCCTGTCTGCTTCCTTTTTTCAGGCTGTTGGTGCTTGGTGCCAGCTACTCACCAACAGCCTAAACACTAGAATCACTGTAGAGAGAGAACAGGTATACATGTTGAGTTCATTAAAAACCAGTATCTAAAAGGTGTGGATTTTTTTTTTATCTTATCCCAAATGTATGTTTACTGGGCCTATACATCTTCACCACCAGAGAGGCTTAGTGTAGAGCAGGCAGCACAGTTTAGACTTCCTAGGTTCTAACACACAAGGGGAGCTGTCCATTTTCATTAACTCCCAATAAAAGCTTGAATTCAGCCAGCAGCCCTTTGTCTTCAGCTTTTACGCAGCTCTCCAGCTTTGAGCTTTGTGAAGGTGGCTTGCATTCCAGCACATAATTGTTCCCCACCACTGCTTGTGGGTTTTTCTTCTCCTTCTACCAAGATGAAAGATACTTAATCAATAGGAGTAGGCATGAAGAGGACGGATCAGAGTGGAACTAAAGTGTCACAGGGTGGATGTGAACCAGTGAATGAGAGCCCGCAGAGAGAAAGAACCCTGCTGGTGCTTTATCTGGGGATCTGAAGTCATTGATTCTGACTACCTGGGGAGTGTACCTTTTTTCCTTTAAGTGCAGGAGAAAATCAACCAATGTCTCTATGAGCCTACAACTTAACATTAAGCTCAGAGGATGCTACCATGACACCAATCTGCCTTCTAGGTAGCAAAGGGATAATCCAAAGGTGGACATGATTTTTAAGAAAACTGTCTTATCAAATAGGATAATTCACAAATAGTTAAATTTCAGAGCCAGTGAACTATCAATTCTGCATATGCATTAGAGAAGACTAAATTAGATGACAAGCTCAGTCCATCATTTCATTTTGCTCCATGGTCCCAGGATAGCAAAATATCTAGTTTGACCTCAAGTATAGCTAATTACCCCCGAAGCAGCTATTGCAGACACCCCAACTTGCTTGAATTTACCAAGTGTCATAATGTTATTCTTCCCTTATTTATTCAACATTTACAGTGTTCCAGATGCCTCGCCACCATCCTAAGATAGAGAAAAATAAGAAAGGTTCCTTCCCATAGGAAACTCTTAGTCCAGTGCAATAGGGACAACAATAAAGTGCTAAGATAAAAGCAGAAGGGATAAGCCCCTAGCCAACCTCACTGGGTGAGGGACCTTCTCTGAATCTAAAACCTTGAAACTTAAACACAGTGGCAGTTGGGGAGGCAGGGCCAAAGAAGCAGCATGTGCAGTGCCCTGTATAATAATGATGTCATATGCAAATTAACCCTCATGCCCTCACAAGGTGGCTGCCTACAACCAGGCTGGCAGGGGGGTTAGTGAGGGATGACCAAACAATTGAACAAGCAGGCTGTGTGGAGCAACCAGGCTGGTAGAGGGGACATGAGGGGCAACCAGGGTGGCAGAGGGCAGTTAGGGGTGACCAGGCCAGCAAAAAAGGGTGGTTGGGGGCAACTAGGCCAGTGGGGGACAGTTGGGGGTGGCGAGGCCGGCAGAGGAGGGCAGTTGGGGCAACCAGGCTGGCAGGGGGCATTAAGGGGTGACCAGACCAACTGGGGGGGGGGCAGTTGGGGACAATCTGGCCAGCAGCAGGGGGCAATTAGGGGCAATCAGGCCAGCAAGGGCTGCATTTAGGGGTGATCAGGCCAGCACGCAGAGGCAGTGAGGGACGATCAGGCTGGCAGAGGATGCAGTTAGGGGTAACCACACAGGCAGGTGAGCAATTAGGAGCCAGTGGTCCACGATTGTGAGAGGGATGTCAGACTGCCAGTTTAGGCCTGATCTCTGAGATCTAAGATAGCCCGCCGAAGGGTCCTGGATTGGAGAGGGTGGAGGCTTGGCTGAGGGGAACCCCCATCCTGTGCATGAATTTTATGCACCAGGCCTTTAGTTCTTTTATAAAAGCAAAGGAGTAATGGATATTTAAGGAAGGCTTGGTCCACCAATTCATCTGGTCTCAAACCAACCCAACAATTTGAGAAGATATAAAAGTAGATTCAGAATAATACCTTTTTTTAAAATGGAGGAAGGGAATAAAACTGTTGCATTTCATATTACCAAAGAGCTGATACCAACCCACTGTGAGGAGCTCAAGGGCATGGAATTGCCCTCTTTTTTATGATAATGGACACATGTGGATAGATTTGCAGGCAACTCCTGTAATGAAAAAAATCTGTGACTCCTATTCACTGCTCCAGATTTCAGGCTTGAATTTGTCACTTGATGAGGTGGGCGATTTGCTTAAAATTGCCAATTTAAAAAATGCATTAAAGAATATATTTAAATACACTGTGTGCCAGGTATGTGATATGTAAAGTATATAAAAGTATGTGCACATATAATATGTATACACTAACATTTATTGGAATGATTTTAAATATCTAAGATCCTCTTCACCCACAATTTCTCTACTCATCTTGGCTCATCCCATTTCAGCTCATTTCAGTTATGTCAATTCAAATTGGCAGCAGTAACGGATGTAACAATAGGACTGTATGGGTTTATGAGGATGAGAAAATCCCCATTCTTTCTTGATTGTGACCATCTGTTCACAACAGTGATCGCTGTTAAGGCATTGAGAGCCTAATGCAAGTCCAGGGATTAAGAGGCAAAGAAAGAAAAATGGTATCTCTGTGGTCCTGCTGAAGGCAACCAAGAGTTGGCTAAAAGTGGTTACAGAGCCCCTGGAGAAATACAAGGTGCTGTCAGCCATTTAAAAGTGCACTTATATGTTAACATCTGGGAATTCTGGGTGAAGAGTGCATGGGAACTTTTAGTACATTTCTCAGCACCTTCCTGCGAATTTATAATGATTTCAAAATAGAAAGTTAACAAATATTTTAAATGCACTGAGAATTAGGAATTAATATTTTGACTTGACTAAAAATAAGAATTAGCACAAGTGAATATACTTTATTGAAAGCATCTATAAAGAAAATGCCATCAGGGTGTTTTTGATATTGTTATTTAGTCTTTTTTTAAAAAAACTGCCTCAGAATCCTTAATAATTATCTCTACAGGGTAATTTTCATTATGTTGTAAGCACATGACCCCAGAGGATTTCCTGAACTATTTGTTGGCATGCTGTGTTAGCACCGTTGTGGGTGTTCGGGTGTCATTCTTTTGGGGCAAGATGTCACTGAGACCTGGGATATGGCATATGGGATATGATTGGAAAGTAGATAGAGTGAGAACCCCAGCATATAATAGTCATCTGATTGTGCACAGCTCCATACATTTTTCCCTTTCAGCTTAAATATGTAGAGCCTGTTTGATGAGAACAATGTACACATCCTTTTCTAATACTTGTTTTGAATAAAGAAAAACAATTATAGCTTACATGTGCTTCATGCTGGGATCAACTAATTCCAGTTGAAGCTGTTCACAGTTCTTATAAATGCATCATACATACATACATACATGCATACATATATATTATTTGTGTATCTGCTTTGCTTATACAATTAAATATTAAGATCCCAAAAGGATTCTGGTCTGCTATTGTCTTTCTTATACAGCAAATAAAGATGAAACAGGAAAATAAATTTTTTTAATTTTTTTTTATTCTTTAAAGTATTACAAATAGTAGTACATATGTTTTTCTTCCCGCCCCCCCCATTGTCCTCTGCCCAGCCTCCCCTATCCCCCAGCACATGTCCTCACCTGCCTTCCCCCCGCCCCAGTGTCTTGTATCCATTGGTTATGCTTATATGCATGCATAAAGTCCTTTGGTTGATCTCTTACAGCCCCCGCCTCACACATCTCAAAAAATAAAGAGTATAAAAACCTCAAACATATTTTCAAAGAATTTTTAAATGACATTTTCCTAGCTGCATAAAATTCGAGCACCTCAATTGAGTCCTCTTTGAGCATTTCTGTGATAGGTAGGAGTCCACATCTGGATATCCCACCTGAATTTTTCACTGAGCAGCACTACCTGGAACATGCTACAAACTCACTGTGAACGGTTTATTGTTTAATAAGATATATTACCATGCCCACTGCCACTTAATACACATGTGTGGATAGACGAGGTCAGACCCTGCTGATTCAGAGACAGAGATGAGTAGAAGAAAGAACTAGAAGCTTACATAACAGGAAGGCAGGATTCTTAGAGTGGAGAAGAAAAGCCCTGGAAAGAGAAAGACATCTGCTGTTTAAAGAGCTGTCTCAGGAAACAGTGAATGCAGACTTGTTTTGTTTTATTCTGCAATGTGAGGGGGGAGGGATGCAGGTAGAAACAGCATTCAAAATTGGAGAGACCAACATTTTGCCTCAGTGTGAGGAACTTCACTTTAGTTCAGTGGTTCTCAACCTTTCTAATGCTGCGACCCTTTATTATAGTTCCTCATGTTGTGGTGACCCCCAACCATAAAATTATTTTTGGTGATACTCCATAACTGTAATTTTGCTACTGTTAATGAATGGTAATGTAAATATATGTGTTTTCCGGTGGTCGTAGGTGACCCACAGGTTGAGAACCACTGCTGTACAGGTTGCGGCATGAGAAAGGTTGAGAATCACGGCTTTAGCTGAAACACGCTAGTAAATGGAGAGGATCCTGTCACCAGACTAAGAACCAGCTTGGTGCCTGGTCAAGCATGTTGTGGGAGGGGTGCTTTCATTAGAGGGTCAGTTATAATCAGTGATCTTGGAAATCTCTTCCAGGTCTGATTTGAGTGAGGTTAACTTATCTCATCACTGATGTAAGTTAAGTTACTGCTGATTCAGTATCAAGACTTTCTTTATTCATGAACACAAGTTTACTGTGTGCCAACTATATGCCAGGCACCATTGAGGGCAGTGATACTATTATGTATTAAAGCAAACGGATTGAGACTCTCCCCACAGAGCCTACTTTCTGTAATAGGCTTATGGAAGGAAACTCCTTTCTGGAGATCAACACTCCAGCATTGTGTTGAGTAAAGGACCGAGAATATGTCCAAAACATTATATTCTGCATATTTTTCTAAATCAAAACAGACTCTCTTTGCAGAGGATCAGTACTGTTTTATTTATTTATTTTTTAATATTCTAGAATGACATATGAAAAAGTGCCATATGATGATTTTTACAATCTCGATAATATTTGCCCAATTAATGACACTTCTCTATCAGAGGAGAAAAAAATTATTTGGGTGCAAAACACTATGCAAGTTTGATTATCTCTATGGATTCATAGTGTTTCAGTTAACAACTGTCAAGTTTGGCAGACCAGGTTTTGAGAACTACATCTTCTATGGACTGTTTACTTAACCTAATCTTTGTTTTCTTATCAATAACATAGGGATAAAAACAGTAATTACCTCATGAGTGCTCCCCCTGTGAGAAAGCACTGACCACCAAGGTTCAGCTTCTGCATTGAGCATCTTCCCCCTGGTGATCAGTGTGCATTATAGCAACCAGTTCTGCTGTTCGCTCAATTTACATATTAGCCTTTTATTATATAGAATTGACAAGTATCTTCAAGAGGTGTTTCCAGCACTTTTAGAGAATTTTTTGCAACCAATGTCTCATACCCCAGGTTCTCCCTGTCTACTCTTTGTCTTCATTCCAGAGACCACTTCATCCCCATCATTTGAATATCCTCTGATTGGAAGAGCTCTAGTTCCCCTGGGTGGTAGCACAACCCAGGTCTGTGTGGTGGCACATGGTTAGGACTGGTTTGAGTGTTCCACTAAGCTGGCCATGGTTTTGTGATAGGCATGTGCCCTGTACTCACAGATCTTCTCACACCTGACCAGGTCTCCTTCTCTCAGAGCCTTCTCTGGATCTTAATGTCATGTTGACATTCTACCTCTCAACCCAGCTGATAAGGCTGCCTGTTATTCATTCAGTCAATGGACACATAGCCTCATATTTGCAATTATTATTTTTTAGCCCATTGCCTTCCACTGCGCCCAGTCTGAGGATCAAACCCGAAACCTGGGTATGTGCCCTGACCAGGAATCAAATAGGAAACCTTGTGGTGTATAGGATGAACTTCCAACCAACCGAGCCACATAGGCCGGTGCAATGGTTATATTTTTTTCCCTGTTTTTCTTCTTAACCTCGTATCTAGTATTTAATCTTCTAATGCCATATTAGCATTTCTGACTTTCAGGAATCATCCATGAATCTACAGGAACCCTTGTGCTTTACATATTCCCATTGAAAATATTTAAGCTTATCTTTTGTCAGATGGCTAACATTGTGCAGGGTTCTTCAGTGGCTAACTTTGGAGTTGAAAGGTCAGCATCCATTGAAGAGTTTAATTCCATTAACTCCTTTGAAGAGTTTCCCAGTTCTAACATTTAGGCAACTGAGTATTTCATCCTAATTGTTTCTGGACAGATGCCCTCCTCCCTCTCAGTTGCTATACGTGTCAACGTGCTTATACAGGGTCTGTATGTACCTAATATGGTCTGTCCAGAGTTTGACAGAAATACAGAAGATAGAGTTTTCAGATAAGAATTGAAAGGCTATTTTTGACTGGGGTATAACATGAGTTCCATGTCTTCCATGAGAATCCTAACTGCTTAGAGTTTTTGTAAGCCGAGCCCCAGAGTTTCTTCCCCACCACAGTGGAAATGCGTGTGGTCCTGTCCCTGTCCCGTTTCTGCGCCACCTGATTTGGGTGAGGGCTGTAAAGACACTGAATAGCACTGTATCTGGCTTTTCTGGCAGATGCTTCATTTCCTGTTTGCACTTGTTTCATCCATGAAATGAGAAAAGGTGGGAGGAAGAAAATTGGGCATTTATCTGGTCTTAATTTTGAATAATCGTCCATGAGTGTCTCTCAAAGTGGCTCAGAGTTTATTTATGGCTTTCCGTAGTGTTCTTCGGGGACCTAGAGCTCATTCAGACAGTGTGTTGGTACAGTGTCTTCCCTGATGGTTTGGAATAACTGTGACATTAGACTTTTAGGGAAACAGTATGAAAAAAGACTGACATAGTTGCATGCAAATTATTTGTATCCTAATCAGCAAACGAGTATTTGAAAGGTCTTTTTTTCATTTTTGTGAATGAGCACATAAAATAATTTGCTGCATAGGAAATTAATGCAATATCAGGTCACAGGGAGACATTAACCTGATATTGTTCTAATTCCTCAGACAACATGGCAAGTATTTTGACCTCTGCCCCACTCCCTTCCCATTGCTTCCAACTGTGTCTTCTGTGTTGTGCACGCATGTAGTGAGAGTCTGCCTATCCCCAAAATGCAAATTAAATATTTGTGAATGTATTTATAATCCTCAAATGGTAGAAGTACTCATTAATATAGTTTTGTAGGAAACAGCTTTCTTATGTAAGGCAGAAACATTTTAATGTAATCCTATATTACGGGTTTCTTTTTACATGCCAACATTATTTAGCACAGCCCTCATGAATTCAGGATGATTTACTGAATGTCCTTCAATTTCACGGTAGCAATCATGCTCTCTGTTTCCTCCTAGGAGTCATCTCTACTGCAGACATCCTGGATCGAGAGACAACAGGGTCCTACTGGCTGACAGTGTATGCCACAGACCGGGGCGTGGTTCCACTCTATTCTACTATTGAGGTCTACATTGAAATTGAGGACGTGAATGACAATGCCCCACTGACCTCGGAACCTATTTATTATCCAGTTGTCATGGAAAACTCTCCCAAGGATGTATCTGTCATTCAGATTCAGGCTGAGGATCCTGACTCTAGTTCCAATGAAAAACTGACATACAGGATTACTAGTGGGAATCCTCAGAATTTTTTTGCCATCAATATCAAAACAGGTAAGGACATGCTCATATGACTTGTTAAAATTGGTAGTCCAGCTTTTAAGTACATCAGCCTGATGCTTGCTTACTTATATACTATTTTATTTATCCTCTTATTTATTTATTTTGTGTGGAGGACAGCATCCTCCTTTCAAAGGGGGGGTTTCTGAAAAGCTAAGCATTCTATTGTCTGCGGTATATTTACATTTCAACTGATACCAAGGTGAAATGATCTAATAAAAATTAGAGGCTTTTATAGAAAGCCTTGTATTTGCTTTATTCAAAGGGGGAAAAATGGCCCAGCTGATGTGACTCAGTGGTTGCCGATCCACCCATGGAGAGAGTAATGTGGCTATGAGTGAGCTATCTGTGATACCCCTCCTTCTCAGAACTTCCTCCTTGCTTATCCTCAGTCCAGCTTGCTGTAAGATCTCCTTAAAGTCTTAACTTTAAGCCTGTAGTTCCTTGTGATTCCTATACCTACCTATCAATGGAGTGTCAGTGTTTAGAATAACTTTTGGTGACTCAATCTCTACACAAAGTATACAAACATTTAATTTTCTGGTCTTTTGCTCAAAACATTTCTAGAGAGTGTAACGGAAAAAAAATTTTAATAAGGATCATAAAGGGCCAGAGTGGAATTTGTTGGATTGCATTCTGAGACAAGTACGGTACAAAGACTGAAAAATGGTTTGTAGAGCGAATCTGTTCATTGCTTTCTTGTGATTCGCCTCTTCTAGATCTTAACTCAGGAAGTAAAATACTCAGTGAGAGTTGTGATGGATAAAGTTTTAATTAATTGAGATTTAGAAGAATGTAAAAAATAGATGCTATTGCTATCTCACCCTGGAAAAGTGTAAAGTTAGGGTAGGTTGGTATTTGTTGGTGCGGCACAGTTAGCTTTCCAAACAAACTGCTGATCTTGTTGGTAGTTATTTCTCCTGCCTGTGTTTGTTAAAGTAGAAACACACAGCTGACCCCGAGCATTTTATAAATGTGAAGTTCCCATTAACATAATTTGAAGAGAATGCTAAGTATCTTGGAAACTATTGATTTTCTCTAATTGTGAGTGAGTCAGTCATTTTGTCAAGCAGAGTTTAGCATTTTAATAGTGTTGAATCAGGATTTGAATTGTTTCATTGCAAAAAAAAGAGTGGTCTTCATCTGTCAGTGAGTGAGGCCTACTTGAACCTGAAGAAGTCTCAGAGATTTGGAGCCTGGCCCAACTTTTCAGAGCCCTATTAGGTAAGGAAATCTGCTGGTGTACTTGAAGAATTCTGAGCTGCGCTGGGAAGTCCCTCCTGATTCGCTTTCTTGCTATAACAAAGAGCCGTGTGTAAAACAGTGACCGAGAAATGAATTCTGATACTTTAGAAAGTTCAGAGAGAAAGAATAGTGGCAAAAAAGTCACAGTAAAGAGGTTGAGGCACAAACATCTTTATATTTCACAGTCCCTTTGGAATCTGAGATACCAAGCTGGATTCTGTGCCTTCCACCTTGATTTCATTAGCCCTTGATCATTAACAGTGAGCCCAGCATCCTCCTTGTGATGAAAGACACTGCAGAAGGGCACTTTCAACTGAAAATAAAGGAAGTGTTAGTGTCACAGGGAAGAATTGGGGTTGGATGTGAAGAATGTAGACTGTACATTATGTGCAGAAAATCTTTAGACTCCTCTAACTAAGCTGTCTTTTTTATAGCTTTTTAAAGTATGCACATGAATGTTAAGAAAATATTGTATTCTCACAATTTGGCCTATCTTACTTAATAAGAGTCTTAATTATATTTCTAATTTCTATGTACAATAGATTTTTAAAATCATTTGTGCTAGGAATGTCATTTTAGAGTAACTTTTTAAATTGCCTAGGATAAATGTATAGTATATTTTGTAATTCTCAGGCACATGTTAAAAAAACACTGGATATTATTTATTCATTTGATCTGTCACTAAGTATGTTGTCCCCAGCAGTTTACGAACAAGATCTAATAAATAAGATATGTTTTAATTTTTTTAGGGATCCGAGGAAAAATGAAATTAAAATTACACACACACACACACACACACACACACACACACACATATATATATATATATATATATATATATATATATATATATGGCCCAGCACACAAAATTGTGTGTGGGTAGAGTTCCTACACATAGCCTGCAATCAGGGCCATCTTCTGCCCACTTGCCAGTCCCCAGTCCCCCTCCACCACTACCCATCCCAGATTCCCATGGTTCCCCATTCACCATTCAGCAATCAGAGCCTGTGGGCTGGGGGGAGGGACTGAGAGGTGGTCAATGCATGTCATAGTGACTGGTTGATCAGTTGTTCTGTTATGGTTGCTGGCCTTTTATGATATAGGACATGTATCCTATTATATATATAGTAAGAGATTACAATTGATTATGGTAGAGAAGTTTCACTCATTGTGAGGTTAGTGAGAGTGATGGTCAAGGAGTACTTTATGGAAGAGGTGACATTTGAGATTAGAAGTGTGATGTTTCAAATCCTTTTGCTGCACTTCCTGAGAAACAAGAAAACATAGACTACATCAGACAGCTTCACCAGCTTCTTGAACTTGGGAAAGTTATTGGACTCTTTGACCTTCAATGTTCAGGGAACAGGGATTGTTGCAAGGACTATCAAAACCTCCTGTGACATGCTGTGCATGGTGCCTAGCACAGTGACGCTCTGCAATTCAGGCTGAGTGAGAGCACATCCTGAGGGCTTTCACTCTGATTACAGGCATGCCATTTAATCTCCTTGCACTTCAGATTTTTAGCTGGAGAGTGAGAATGACCTTACTTTCTACACAGGGGTTGCTCATGAGACTGAATGCCATGCTGTGTTTGAACGCTGTAGGTAAACTGCAAAGCTCCATAAGATTCGCATTTTTACTATGTTCATTGCTATTGGGATTCGCAGAACCACAGGCCCGGTGTAATTTTGTTAAGCGTGTTCCCCTAAGTACCCTGGTGCCTATGGATCAATGCTCAGCCAGCTCAACCAACTTTCCAAAGAGACACTTTCATTTTTGGCATTCCTTCCTTTCTCTCTAAAGTCATTTGCCTGAAATAGTTATGTTAATGTAACATTTTTTTTTTTAGTAATGAATCTGGAGATGTACCTACCCAGTATACTTAGGAAAGATTTGTGCTTTTGATTTTTCTCAAGTAAAAATTGGGTGTAGACTCATTTAAAATGACCTTTCATTCCTTCCTCTGGGTTAGAGCTGAAATTTGTAGAATTTTGTTTTGTTTTGGCAATGTGCTACATAATAAATAGAGATTAAAATGATTAATGCAGAGTCAAATACTATCAATAATTATGATCCACAGCTTGCAGCAGATAACAGATGTCCTGGATCCAGGAAGGGAGAGAGGTTTCTGTATTGAACGCTCTGTTCTCTCTCCAAAGAACTATTTGCTTTTTTCTACCAGATTTGAAATCATGTACAATCAGTAGTCTGTGGACCTTCTTCTGTAATTCCTGTGGCTTAAAAAGAAAAACAAAAGCTGTAATGGTGTGAGGTCCTTTCTGGCCTGTACAGAAACATTTGATTAATTCCAGGCTGAGCAGTTGAATTCAATCAAATGCAGCCCCCTCGCACGTGCATACCTTCCTAGTCAGTAACTAGAGCCCTGCCTGTGTGTTCTGAACAGCGGACACCCACCAGACTGGTGTTTGCTTGCTTTTGGGTTGAGCAGAACTCAGAGACTTCCTTTCAGCACTTGTAAGGAAATCCAGGCTGGCCACTGATTGGTCATCCAGGCTAAATTGGGGAACAGGTGTAGGAAGTTCCACTAGGGCAGTGGTCGGCAAACTGCAGCTCTCGAGCCACACGTGGCTCTTTGGCCCCTTGAGTGTGGCTCTTCCACAAAATACCATGTGTGGGCATGCACGCACAGTACGATTGAAACTTCGTGGCCCATGCGGGGGGAAGTCAGTTTTCGGCTCTCAAAAGAAATTTCAATCATTGTACTGTTGATATTTGGCTCTGTTGACTAAGAAGTTTGCCGACCACTGTTCTAGGAGTTCAGAATGTTTATTTCAATCCTGTCTACAAGCATGGAATCCACTTAGCACAGTGCCAATACTTAATAAAATACTGGGCAACCTTTAGTTGTTGTTATTGTTAGCCATTTTGTATTCCTCACTGGGATAAGCATACACCTCCACTGTCTTGAGGAAGGCGTACTTGAAAGACCGCCATGTCTCTTCTTACCAGTTAGTATGTAGCATTGGAACCTTCCATTCAGTTTTATAAAATATATTGTGCATGACTTTGTACTGCTGCTGTTCTAGACTCCAGCTGTTGGCAGGATGGATGATATTCCAAAGTATAAAATGGCTTATACACTCAGGGAATTTAGCCTCATGGGGAAAAATAGGAGTCACACAAGGCCATTTGTAAAGACATGGTCAACCTCTGTGGCATGTAAGCTGCGAACAAGGTCACATGTCAGATTAGGGCAGGTTGGTGCCAGCTGGAGAAGAGGGGCTGGATCAAGGACTCCACAGACTTGAAGTAGGTCCCGAAGCATGGGTCCATCTGCACAGAGAAAAGCCAGAGGACTACCCAGAGAATAGAAACAAGTTGCGCTGACCTTGAAACCCATCTGTTGCTACTAGTGCTAGTTTGAGAGGCAGTATATGATTAGAAAAGGAATTTTAAAAGACTTATAACTGCCTGGAGTATTGCAAGATATTAGGAGTAGCAAATATGCACACCTCCTTGGTTTGTTTTTGTTTTAATAGTTTGATGATATCTTGCATTGTGTATTTTTAAAATATATTAAAATCTGTATTTTTATAACTTCCTTCAGAGAGGTCTACTTGAAATAAATGTAAGTCTAAGATCAGTGTGGGCTGTGTCGAGGGCCTGTGTCTATGAAGTAGTCCTTACTTGCTCCAGATCTTCCCATGATTGGATATCCAAGGCATGGGCTTTCTCAAGTCCTTCCTGCTCTGGCAGTATCTCCCTATGGCCCCATCCCTGGCTTTGTCACCTGTGTTTGAGTTTTCTTTTACTTTCTGTGAACATCTTGGGAGAAAGAACCCTGACCAACATTTGCTTGATTTATGGGTAGACCAGCTGGCCTCTGACCAGGGGAGTTGAAAGGAAGAGATCCCCTCCCAGAGTATGCCAACTGGAGGAAATCCTCAAATCCTTCTCTGAACCACCGATTCCCTTAGGATTTGACATTTTCCCTATTAAAACAGGAGAGTGCCTTATTAAAATACTGAATGTCCTTATTTCTAAAATCAACTCTCAGGTCAGCTCACCTTTGGTCTCTATACTCAGTGGTCGGCAAACC
Source organism: Antrozous pallidus (assembly GCA_027563665.1). Classification (NCBI taxonomy): domain Eukaryota; kingdom Metazoa; phylum Chordata; class Mammalia; order Chiroptera; family Vespertilionidae; genus Antrozous; species Antrozous pallidus. Next base: position 61,987,214 of record CM050520.1, read on the forward strand.
ACGGCTCTTGAGCCACATGCGGCTTTTTGGCCTCTTGAGTGTGGCTCTTCCATAAAATAATACGGCCTGGACGAGCCTATTTTGAAGAAGTGGTGTTAGAAGAAGTTTAAATTTTAAAAAATTGGCTCTCACCCAGACTGGTTTGGCTCAGTGGATAGAGGGGTCCTGGGTTCGATTCTGGTTCAGGGCATGTACCTTGGTTGTATGCGCATCCCAGGTAGGGGGTGTGCAGGAGGTTGCTGATTGATGTTTCTCTCTCATCGATGTTTCTGACTTTCTGTCCCTCACCTTCCTTCTCTGTAAAAAAATCAATAAAAAAAAATTTGGCTCTCAAAAGAAATTTCAGTTGTTGTACTGTTGATATTTGGCTCTGTTGACTAATGAGTTTGCCGACCACTGGTCTATGGTATAATTCCTAGTGGGTATTAACTGAAGAGGCAACAGGAAGAGACATCTAGATGACCACCCTTCAGCATGAGGATAATCACAGGGCAGGCTTGTTAGAATACAGAAACCTGGGGTAGAGCCCAATGATTTGCTTTTCTAACAAATTCCCAGGTGATGCTGATGTTGCTCCCCTGAGAGCCTGGTTAGTAAGACTGGACTTTAGCATCCAAAGAGAAAGAAAAGAGGGAGGTTACATGGTGCTCAGAGTTGCACCTGAGGACAAAGTAGCCCACTTTATTAGTCATACACTTATAGCCCTGGAGTTTAGAGATTTGACTATAAATTTAAAGTGCTCTCTTTACCATCATTCCCTATCAACTTGCTTATAGTTCCTGCTTTATGAAGTGGAAAAAAAATCTTTCTAATTGTCCATGAGCAAAACATCAGAATTAGATTTGTAGTTGATAAAAAATGATGGGCTATATAATATTTAGAAACCCTTGTATTATTTTCATATTTGTAGAATCAAACAAAAAGTTACTGAAGTGGAACTCAGACCTACCTACGAGGATAAATATATAACATTTGATTTTAGTATATCTCTATTTAAAAAAGTGTTAGTTCTTAAGACAGTCATCCTCAAAAATAATTTTGTATCTTAAATAAGCTATGTCTTAGATTTATGCACAGCCTGTTTGGTGAAAATCTGCTTAGAAAACCACCTTTTCCTGGAAAACAGTAGGATAAATTACTATGTATAAAATCAGAGATTACAAAGAAAATCAGAGTATGAGAGACAAGGGTACATAGGAATACTGATGCTTTTTCTCCATAGGGAACATTGTAGAAACCTCCTGCTGCCCTCTCTTATTCCTTATTCTTGCCTAATGAAAGCTCACTTCTGAATGAGCAGAAATGGCTGCTGGATGATGAGTTGATATTCATAAGTCTGGGCACAAAGTGGATAATGTAGCGAATGAGTATGTATGAAACTGTAAATCACCCTCGCTCCTTCCTTCAGCCATGAAAGGAGACCTTGTCCTATAGAACATTCAGTTGTGTTCGTTTAATCCAACAAGTCCCCTCAAACAAATGGGGATCATGCAGATTTATCACAGGAGGTTATTTAAATTCAGCGGTGACCTTTGCCTCCCTTATGCATGTGCTCCCAATGAACAAGGACAAAGGGAATAGCCGTGCCCTGTCATTATGTCCCTAAGGAGGCCTTGTGTTTCCCCATTTGATCAACTCTTAACTGGCAGGTGGGGGATGGGGTAGGGGTCCCAGGGGTGCAGAAGGCTTAGTCAAGGTGGCCATGTTTTCTCCTGGTGGGGACTCTGGCTCTGCCTTTCTGTGGTGTGATTTTGTTTAAATGCTGGTTGTGAATTTAAGTACCAGTTTCAGAGTTTTTCCATCTCAGGATTGCTAATAGTTTGGACTGGAGCAGTCTTTCTTGTAGGGGACTGTCTCATGCATTATAAAATGTTTAGCATCATCTTCATCCTCTACTAGATGCCAGTTACACCCCTCCCCCTCTTTGTGACAGCCAGAATATCTCCAGCCAAAACCGGATTGTCTCAGTGGATAGAACGTCAGCCTGGGGACTGAAGGGTCCCGGGTTTGATTCTGGTCAAGGGCATGTACCTTGGTTGTGGACACATCCCCAGTAGGTGGTGTGCAAGAGGCAGCTGATTGATGTTTCTCTCTCATGGATGTTTCTGACTTTCTATCCCTCTCCCTTCCTCTCTGTAAAAAAATCAATAAAATATATTTTTAAAAAGAATAACTCCAGACTTTGTCTCTGGGAGTAAAATTGCCCCATTGAGAGTCATGAGGTAATCCAGAATAATCTATAGGCCTCTATTATATATTGCCCTGAGCAAAGCATCCACGACAAAGTGATGTACTGGTTATGGAGGTCTGATGGTATTGTTCCCTGAAAAAAAAATGTGTATGTGCATATATGTTTGTATATGGGCACATGTGTATTATTCTATCTAATAAAAGAGTAATATGCAAATTTGACCATACCTTCACGACACCCACCAGCCACGTCCACCAGCCAATCAGGAGCGGGAGGTGGGGCCGAAGCAGCCTGGGCCACAGTGGGGGAGGGGCAGGGCCGAGGTGATCTGTGAGTGCGCGAGGCAAGGGAGCAGGGCCGAGGCGTGCGTGAGGTGGCCGACAAGTGCGGAAGGAGGGGAAGCCGGCGCCTGGCATTCACCAGCAGCCAGGGCAAAGGTGGCCGGCGAGTGTGCAAGGCAGGGGGTGGGGCCCAGGTATGCGCGAGGTGATGGGACGGGGCCACCAAGGTGCATGGGATGGGGCCAAGCAGTGGCGGAGCAGCTGCCGAGCAGCGCACATTGGGCCACTGTGAGTGCGGGGTGTCCCCGGGGCTGGGTGGTCACCGACGGGGCTAAGGCCTGGGCTGGGGGAGCAGGCCGAGGTATCCAGCAAGCACAGGGCCCTGGGGGCCGGGTGGTCACTGAGTGGTCACCAGTGGCCGAGGCTAAGGCCAGGGCCCGGGGGGCAGGGCCGGGGCAGCCGGGGCAGAGCCAGCCATGGCCCCATTGACGGGTCAGGTTGGGCTGAGGGACCACCTACCCCCAGTGCACCAATTTGTTCACCGGGCCCCTAGTCTATATAATAAAAGCCTAAGCAACCTTTAAGGCGGAATGACCAAAATACCTGGTCACTATGATGTGCACTGACCACCAGGGGGCAGACGCTCAACACAGGAGCTGCCCCCTGGTGGTCAGTGTGCTTGCATAGGGGGAGCTCTACTCAGCCAGGAGCTATGCTTGCAGCTGGTAAGTGCAGCAATGGTGGCGGAAGCCTCTCCCGCCTCCACGGCAGCACTAAGGAGCAGCAAGCCAAGGAATAAGGAGCCTGCTGCTAAAGAGCAGTGAGCTGAGCAGTAAGGAGCAAGCAGGTGGGTGGTAAGGAGAGAGGGATCCCAGATTGTGAGAGGGATGTCTTGGATTATGAGAGGGCACAGGACAGGCTGAGGGAATGACTCCCAACCCCAGTGCACAAGTTTTATACACTGGGCCTCTAGTCCATATATATAAAAGGCTAATATGCTAAGTGTCCCTCCTACCATCCAACCAGTTGCTATGATGCACACTGACCACCAGGGGGCAGATGCTCAATGCAGAAGCTGCCAAGCAACATTGACTTGGCAGTGGCAGTTCTCAGGTGATGCATCCCAAAAACAGAGAAGAGGGAGGCTGCAGGATTCCACCTTCAGCTTTGGGTTATGTTATTACTGGGGCACTGTCAGCCCTGAATCTGGTTTACTGCATTGTGTTGCACCCCACACCCTGTACAACAGCAACTTTGCAGAATGCCCTCTTGCACTCTGGGACCCATCAGGGGATGTCGGAGAGCAGGTTCCGGCCCAATCCCTGCAGGCCAGGCTGAGGGACCCCACATGCCAGAGGGACCCTGGTCACTTTGCAGACTCCGAAGAGGGACCAGGTAGGAAGTTGGCTGCAGGTCATATCTGACCCATCTCGCCCAATCGCACCCCGCCAGCCTCCTTCTACTTTTCTCTCAATGTGTATGAATCCATGCACCTGGTCATCACTAGTTAATAATAAAATGACAAAATACAAAGGGAAAGAAATCCAAAGCCGCCTCTCACTCCACTGTAACTCCAGGATCTTTGTATTTTGAAGGCCCTGTGAATACTTGAAATCAAATCTATTAGAACAACAACAAAAAAAAAACACAAATCTACAAACAATGAATTTGGATGAAGTTATCACTTTTTCAAATCTTAGTATATGGAGAGGATTTGCCCAGTAAGAAAATTCTCACCAGAATCAATTTTGAAAAGCATTCTCCAAAGACAGCACACAGAGATTATTTTGAGGGTTTTAGGGTTTATTCCCTTGAAATGCTTAAGCAGCTCCAAATCCTGTTCCTGCTTAATGTCAGCCTCTGACAGATATATATGTAGACTACTTCTTCCCTGGAATAAAAGTGATGAAAAAGGAAAACAAAATCCTTGACCTTGGTTGGGGATTGTGCAGCCATGTTGCTAGATAAGGCTCTGAGCTCTTGGTCATCCCTTGTAGCCATGCAACACTCACTTAGGAGCCACAGGAAGTGGTAGATTCCTGGGAAGTTAAACCAGTGTCCCAGGTCGCCCTCTTGGATAAATCTTAAGATCGGAAAGACTAGCTGAGTGGGACCTGGTGCCACCCTCGATTATAAGAAGGAAACCTTTTCCCCAAAATTAAGTCCCGTTTCACTGGGCCTGGCCACTAATTAGGCAGCATCATGGTTTTGTTTTTTTTGGTTTTTTTTGTTTTTGTTTTTTTTACCATTTATGAGATTCAGATCTTTGAATTAATATGACTGCAATTGGAAAAAGGATTTTTAGGGGCTGATTTTATAAAACTGAACTACAGGCAGGGATGTTAACTTTGGTAAAACTGAGTGAAGACTGAGTTGACGGCACAAGATAGAGAGAGGAGAAATGAGGCTGCTGCTCGTCTAGGATGCATTTGGGATGCATCACCTGAGAACTGGCACTCCTGGAGGGGCAGGGTGCCAGCCACTCTGGGTGATTAGTGGTATTACCTGTCTTCCAAGCTGGTCCTGTGTCCTGCTCACCCACCTGGGGGCCAAGGAGGAGGGGCAGCCTTCCTAGACATCCAGCCTAGCCCTGGAGCTCAGCTGCTAGCATAGCTGCTGCTGGAAATTACTGAGAATTATTTGGGAGGTGATTGAGTCATTTAAATAAAGGAAATGATGATGATGATGATGATGAGTGTATGAGAGAGATATAAATTGATTAATTGATTGATTGATTAATTAAAATTATATATTTCTCTTCTATTTCTTCTATCTGGCTATTTATTCCATAGCAATAATTTACTACATCAATTTATTACTTTCTTCTGTTCTGAGAGAAACAGAGAATTTTAATTGAAACCATTGTCTGCCTCCCTTCATTCTTCCAGGCCATTGTTAGGGAGACTCCTGGATCTCCCTGAGTTTGTGCCCCCTCCCTCCCAAGTATGACAGGAGGGTGGGAGGAGGACCCCTAACCCAGAACAGAGGTCTGCTCGGTGCCCTGAGCCATGGTGGCATTTTCATATATGAACTGCTTTGGTTCTTCCCACAATCCTGGAAGAAGCTGGGATTATGGGAACGTGGTGACTGGCCCCAGGTAGCCCAGCTAGTGAGCACAGAGTTAGGATTGTTCTGATGAATGGTCCATAATGCTAAATATGGATGCTATTGAATTTGAAAAATGTGAGCAAACTCAATAAACACATCACTGATCCTAGAACTTTGCAGTGCTCGGAAATCTTTCAGATGATTGTATGCACACTCTCTATTTTATAGGAGTATTATGGATTGATTTGACATGCTTGAAGTCCCTTATTTGGAAAGAAGGTCTTTGTAGAAGTAATTATGTTAAAATAAGGTAGTATTTGATTGAGGTGTACCGTAATTCAGTGACTGATGTCCTTATTAGAAAAGGGAAATTCAGACACAGAGACAGGTTACAGGGCATGGAGCTAGGCTGCCATAAACCAAGGAATGCTGGGGATTGCCAGCAACCTCCAGAAGCTTGGAAAACACATCAGACGCTCCCAGTCAACACCTCAAATAAAGTGTGGCACTGCTGACCCCTAATTTCAGACTTCCAGCCTCTAGAACTCTTTGAGAATAAATATGTTTTAAAAAATCACTTATGGATTTGAGAGAGAAACATTGATTTGCTGTTCTATTGATGCATTCATTGATTGCTTCTTGTATGTGCCCTTACCTAGGGATCAAACCCACCCAATGTTTTTGAAAAGCTATAAATTTTACTCACATTGAGGTAGATTATTCTAGGAACGCATTCTTGGCGTATGGGGACTGCATTCCAACCCCCTGAACAACGCAGTCAGGACTACATTTCTGCTGTTTTAAGTGACCATTATTTGTGGTATTGGTATAGCAGCCGTAGGAAACAGGTGCAAACTCGGGCTCCAGGTGAGAAGGTTGAGCTCTCCTAAGGTTGTGAATGAAGCTAGTTGGCAGAACTAAGGGCCACCTACTCCTAGTCAATGTTCTTTTTACTAGACTAAATGTTAAGAGTTTAAGCAGTTTGGATTTTTTTTTTACCATAGTCAAGCCTGGCCTTATTTAGGTTTCTGTTTGTTTTGCAGTACATTTGACCTAGTTGAGTTTAATTATTTATTAGTTCTAAAAGCAATAGGGCTTTGAAGAGAGCCTTCTATGGCACTATAACTTTTCCAGGACTTCTGAGAGATCTTCCATGGATGGTCCTCTCATTTTGCATAGGGCTGATTGTGGGGGTGTTTTATGTAAAGCAGGTGATCTCCTGGAAATTACTGTTGACCGGCATTTGATGTGCTTCATAAATCAGATCTCATCAGAGTCTCATTTATTCAATGATTTCTCAGTCTTTTAAGGTATATTCTCTGGAAGTACTTTCCTGTTAAATCACCGAAAGTTTCTACCTGAAAAGTTATTCCAGGATGGAACATAGCTTCACCATCGACCTTGAGAACTTGAAGTTGAGCTTTAGTATTGTTACCACTGCATATCCTCCTCTTGTCATTGTCTGCCATTTTCGAATGACTTTGGTTCTAGCTTCTTGACATTCTTATGAAAATGTCCAATTGTTTTTAAAATCTATAAATTTGATTCACAATGAGGTAGATTATTCTAGGAAAGCACATGAAAACCTAACAATGAAATGATAAAACCAACATATAGTGAGTTATGGGTAGCAACCTCATAACTTTATAGCAAAAATGACAAATGTTTATTTAGAGCTTTGCCATGCAAAGTCATAACACTGGGAGGGGGAGGAGCTGCATAGAGTAGTGTTCAAGAACTTGGACATTAGAGTCAGATGTCTTTGCATTTGAATTTGAGCTCTGGGATGTCTTAGCCATGTAATGTTGGACACATTACTTAACTTCTCTGAGCTTCAGCTTCATCCTCTGCAGAAGTGGGGAAAATTATAGTAACTAATGAATTGGCTTACCACCAGGACTAAAGGAGTTAATATATGTAAAGTACTTTCAAAAGTACTTGGCATGTAGTAAACTCCCAATGCATGTAAAATGGGATTGTCTTCACATGCACAGTTTGTTTTAGTTCATTTGCATCCACATTATGCAATTAAGTTCGTAGGCAGTTGGTGTTTCCAAGCTACCAATAACACTCTGCCTATAAATTCCTTAAGTATCATCTCTTAAGACTGTCCATCCGCCATGCTCACTTCCCTGTGTGATCATCTAAATTAATTTGTCGCTGAAAGTGGACTATGCTGGCACGAAGAGCCCTCTCTCTAGGGCTCCTGGAAACCCCTCTCCCTTTTTTAGATCTACTTTGCAAGAGTAAAATATAAGATGCCTTGGAAAGAGCACTAGCAGTAATAATTGGGTTATCCAGACCCTGCCCTTAATTATTCTTGTTACCATGGACACATTTACCTCATCCCCATGGGCTCGGAATCCTCACCTATAAATCAATGAGTCTGAGCAAGAATCAAATACATCAGTACCTGATGGGTGCCGCCCCTGCTTCCTGCTCCCATGGTAGACATCATTAATCACTTGTAGCAGCCTTTCATATTGTGCCCATGCTTGGCACCAGGTCAGCCTAACGCTGATGGGGAGCTGCTGAGACAAGTTGCATGTATTTTCCACTGAAGGCCCTGAGATCATTTTTACCTCTGATAGCCTTTGAGTCTATAAATGGCAGTGGCATTGAAGGGAAGGAAAGAGAGGAACTGAGGGTAGAGAGGTGGTGGAAATACAGTTACCCGGGGACTTGGTGACCCTGAGAATAGGTGACCATGAGAAGTGAAGGGAAAAGGGGCACCAGGCTTGAAATCTCACAGAGGAGACATCTTGTTGTAAATAAGTGGACATATTTGGTCCAGTCCACAACATTCCTTTTCTCAGAGCACCCACTCCTTGCCCCAGCCAGTTAGAGGGGGATAGACACTGAGGCTGAGATTCTGCCTTCCGGGATTTGTTAGTGGGATTCAGAGACTATAATCTCCGGCTGTGGTGGGATTGAGAAGTTGTAAGGCATAGAACTATAAGTGAGTATTTGTGTCCTGCCCTAAAATTCATATATTGAAACCAAAGCCCCAGTACGATGGTATTGGAAGGCAGGGCCTGTGGAAAGTAACTGTCATGAAGGCAGAGCCCTCGTTAATAAGAGTAAGGTACTTATTAAAGAGGCACCAGAGAGACTTGCTTCCCCTGCCACCATGTGAAGACTCAGCCAGGAGACTCAACCTGTCAGCCAGCCAGTGGGCCTTCAACACATGCTGAAAGCAGCTGCCAGCATCTTGACCTTGGACTTGTAGCCTCCAGAACTGTGAGAAAGAAAGTCCTGTTGTTCATAAGCCACCCAGTGTAAGCTCTGTGGTGACGGCGCCCAGAACATACTTGTAGGAAAGCAGCCTAGAGCAGTGGTCGGCAAACTCATTAGTCACCAGAGCCAAATATCAACAGTACAACAATTAAAATTTCTTTTAAGAGCCAAATTTTTAAAACTTCAACTTCTTCTAATGCCACTTCTTCAAAATAGACTCGCCCAAGCCATGGTATTTTGTGGAAGAGCCACACTCAAGGGGCCAAAGAGACGCATGTAGCTCATGAGCCACAGCTTGCCGACCACTGGCCTAGAGACATGGACAGATGGGCTCTGAGAGGCTTAATCCTAGACCTTCCACTGACTGCCCGATGTGAGCGAGACTTAGCTCTGCTCTTTGCCCTTAGATTGTCTAATAACATATAACTTTGCCAAAGTTTGAAATAGGTTTCTCATTATGTGAGGACCATAAAAGGCTGTTGTTGTACAAAGCAAGCCAAGAGTGAGGCTCCAGAAAGAAGAAATGTGTTTTTTCGTGTTGCTGCTGCAAACAGGTTAAAGACCACAAGAAACCTATAGAGTGGATGAAGGGGAGAGATCAGAGGGAGGCGTTTGTCTTTATAGGTTGCATTATGGCTGGGTGTCTCCTCTACATTAGCCTGAATGCTGACCGCTACTTTTTATCTGCCATTCCTGAAATTCTGTGGGCCATGACCTAGAATCTGTGTGGTCTCCAGCATGTGTTTGGATTAAGCTCTCTCTCTCTTTATTAAGAGTTCTTAGATTGATGTTTACTGGTTTAAATTTTATCTGTAGCATTCCATAGGAAAATATGCCAACAAGTATCCTATTTTAGACAGCTCTGCTTATCTTTAATCGGTGGAACAAGATGTGCACAGTGACCACCTGTCGTTTAGGAATTTCAGCCTGGGAAATTCACCCAGTGCATCTTTGGGAAGTCTGGATCCCCTCTCCATTGGAGCCCCATCAGTCCCTTGGCAGAGGACAAGTTTTTAACTTCTTAGGCTCAGGTTCCCCATTTGTAAAGTGGGGATACTACATGAGTTGTTGTGAGGGCAAAAGGTCTAATGTATTTTATAAAACACGTAGCTTAGCCATGTAAACACAAAGTGCTCAGTAAATATTAACTAATATACAGTACTTATTAAATGCATTCAACTTCCTTGACTTTCAACAGAACTTGCTTATAAAAAGAATCCTTCCTTGAAATTTGAGGAAGAATCAGCCTGTTGAAATACATTAAAATCTAAGATGTATAACACATGTTCATGTTATATAATACTTGCCTACTGCTGTATACCAGGCACTGTGCTAGACATAGAGGGTCTAAGGATGCTAAAACAAGAACTCTATCCTTAAATATCTCATAAGCCAGAATGATTTCACCATAAACCGTCATCAATTGCTACTGTCACACATCTTTAAAATGAAAATAATATTCAGGCTTTTTATGGAACTTCATTTTCTGACAATAATAAATGGTTATAATATATATTGGTTGTATCAGGAAGGAAAACATCTTGAGACATTGAGTGAGCAGATGTCAAATAAATCCATCACATTAGACTATTCCAGGCAGAAAACGCTAAGCCTTTGCCAGTGCACCATTTTAAAATATGTTGCCATTGCAGATACTTTAGTTAAGGAAGACAAATCCAATTTTACCTCCTACCACTTAAGTTAATTTCTCTTCTCTGTAAAATTTCCTGTTTTATACAGACATACTTCATCTTGGCTATGTACGTACTAAATTGTTCATTTTTTACTTAGTTAAATTGTTTTCTGTCACAGTGAGAAATGCCTTCCTCTGAAGAAATGATGTTCATGCATGGGAAATAGGGATATTTATTAAAATGGTTATTACAAACGAGATGTAGAAGTATTTCTATAATTTGAGTATTTAAGTATTTTAGTACCCAATGAAATGACTTTCAGTATGAAGTGGCCTTTGATCATCAGTCTTCAATCAAATACACTTGGTGGATTTGTGTTTACTTGCAAAAGTGTAGAAATATTAGAAGTGTTTTTGTAGATCTCTAGCAATGCTTTGCTGAGTTGTAATGACTAGTAAATGACATGAATTATTTCATGCTTTTATCTTTCTCTGATTTAAAAAGTCTTTATGGATTTGGATTCTGAGCATGGGCAAGGGAGGAATACAAAGAAATAGGAAATTTCTCAGTCCTAAGAAGCAAACAGGCTGTTTACAAGACAAAAACACTTGGCTATAAAGGGAAAGCCTGTGTTTAGGGTGCGTCCTGAGCTATTACAGAAGTTGCATGTTGTAATTTTAGTGATATCTAGTATCTTCTGATAGACATAAGTGGCTTTCTCAGGTGACCGAAGTTTAATAGGTGCCAAAACAAACAAAAGTTTATATTTCTGAACTGCTTTCCAAAGGGTATGAAATGTGCCTTTTCATTTTCAAGCATAGTATACTGAGTATATCGGTACAAGCAGGTCTGGCTTTAGGCACCTGTAACTTATGCAGTCATGAGAGTTCCCTTCTCAGAAGGGCCACGTGCTTGTTTTAATGCTCTGCTGTCTTTGTCTGGAAATTCTTCGTAATTTTTAAACAAGGGGCTTGGCATTTCCATTTTGCACTGGGCCCTGCAAATTATGTAGCCCATCATGGATACAAGGTTTCCATTTGGACTGGTCATTATTGTCTGGGACCATCAAGTGCAGGCCTGTCCCATTTCCTCTGTGGAGCTCAGCTTGCCAGCACTCACTTCTGTTATCAGCATGCCTCTCTCTTCCATGTCCCTGCCTCCTAATTTGCTGCTTCTCATCTGCTGAGACACCATATAAATAAGGCATTAGAATAGTCAGTAGGCTGAGAATCACCAGGCTCTGAAGGGTGACCTTGAAGACTCCTCCCTCCGAGTGAAAGCACCACAGCAGCAGCAGCAGAGGCAAGCCTCTGTAACATGTGTTCAGTAATGGAAGGCCGGTTTTGTGCCTCTCGATCACATGGGGGAGGAGGCTGTCTCTGTACTAACACCAAGTGGGACCGTGCAGTTCTGGCCCATTTCCATTATAGGGAAAATGTTGTAAATAATCTATTTTAAAAGCCCAGTTATTGCAAGAGTAGTATGGATGATTAGAAGGCAAGTGAGATTTCTTTTTATGAGACCACTGTTACCTAAATCTTATAAACGCTGAAGATTTCATTGTTGGCCCTAAGAGAACTTTTTGGATGGCAGTTATTTCTGTCCCTCCAGATCGTCCACATTACTGCAGTAAACCATGGTATGCCCTTCTGACACAGGTCACAGTTGCTAGGTTTGCCTGCCTTTATGCAACTTCCTTTGTCACTGTCTACTTAGGCTCTTTATCAGCTAAATCAAGTAGAAGTGTTCTCACTGCAGTGATGTCTGGTTTCCTTCTGTTGTATTTTGCTGGTTTCCAACATCCAAACCATCTGCAGCAAAAGAAAGCAAAGACCAAGGAAATATGTTGTTGTTAATTTTTATGTCATTCATAATATAGGAAATGTATTACAAGATGGTAAGTTTTTCAGAATGGGGAAATGGTTGTTTCTTAGTCCTTTATTATTCAACATTAAATGTTCTTTATTGAGCATCTACTGTGTGCTAGGTACTGTGGTATTACCAGGGTGCAATGGGGAATAACACAATAGTTATCCATCCTAAGGACAGTGCTTTATACACAGTAGGTGTGCTCCAAGGAAATGCCAAATGCATGAATGACTGAGTAGGTGAATGAATGCTTTGATTAATATGTATTGTGTATTAATATTGCACAGGGATTTCTGAATTCCTTTTGTATCAAGAAGTACTTACACCTTTCTGAAATATAACCATGGCTGAAATTCTTGTAATTGTTTTGTTTAAACTTCCACTTGACATTTGAACTATTTTCAAAATGCCATCTCTGGACTCACTTGCCTCTGAGGAATTAAGGGAAGTTTTATATTGACATGGTTTATAAATCTTCAGAATGCACACAGTACTAGAAATTTTGTAAGTGTTCATAAAGGAAAATTAAGGGGTCATTAGTTGCTTTGTACATCAGTTTATTCTAGGTTGTAAAAGCTCTTTGAGAATTTAGCATCAATTTTGTGCCAAGTCTTAACATTGATATTCTACCTCTGTGATAATATCATTCATTCTATTGTTTGGTTTTAATGATATTTAATATGTGGGGAGGGGAGAAAGCAGGTAATTATTTGAGAAATGCCTTATACTTTTATAAACAAGAAAAATATGGGAGTTGGTCTCCTATAATAGATACCCTAATTGCTATAATAATTGTAAATTATATGATGCTTCACAATATTAAAATGCTTACCTATTTTATCTATGGTAGATTAAGGTTAAGAATAACCTCTTTTATAAGATAAAGTTCTATCTAGGGAACTTTAGATAGAATTATGATTTTATGCCTTAGAATTATGATTTTATGCCTTAGAATCAAAAGCAACAGACAAATCTAGGTTACCAAACCACACTGATTAGATCCTTCACTTTTGAGGTAGGTGAACCATTGCATTGATAGTTAAAATAAAGGGAGAGGTATCCTGGCTTAATTAGTTGAGTGTCATCTTGTGCACCAGAGGGTCACCAGTTTGAATCCTCATCTGAGCACATGCCATAGTTGTGGGCTGGATCCCCAGTAGGAGGTGTGCATAAGGCAGCAGATTGATATTTTTCATTATCATTGTTTCTCCTATCCTCTCCTTTCCTCTCTCTATTAAAAAAAAAAGCTATAAAACAGTTATAAAAATCTATATATAGCAAGAGAGGTAATATGCAAATTAGTCGGGATGCCATAACATCACGATTGCTCAGGAGGAGGCTGCACATGTGCTGATGGTGCAGGCCCAGAGAGAACAGGGCCTGCAAGATGCATATACCAGCAGAGGAAATACTTCTTCTGACTGCTCATTGGCTAAGCTCCCTGTACACCACTTTCAGTGTTCTTGGTAACTTGGGTAAGTAGAATCTACGAAGGTGATCTAGGGCTTTTCCACTTCACTCCTGGAGGAACAAACAAAGGTCTGCTGCAGGAGGGGCTAAGAAATGTCATATCCTGCCCTAGCCAGTTCGACTCAGTATATAGAACCTTGGCCTAAAGACAGCAGGGTCTGGGTTCGATTCTGGTCAAGCCCACATGTACCTACGTTGCAGGCTCCTTCCTGGCCAGGGCCCAGGTCAGGGCTCATGCAGGAGGCAACCAATTGACATGTCCCTCTCACATTGATGTTTCTCTCTGTCTTTCCCTACGTCTTCCATGCTCTCTAAAAATCAATATAAAAATATCTTCAGGTGAGGATTAACCCCCAAAATAAATTGATTAAATAAAACTTTATTTATAATAAAATATTGAAAATAGTAGATTGTGTCCTTATGGCTTTGGCCTCTTTCATAAACTCAATCTGAATAAACTAAACATTCTCTGGATTTAATGAGTTGATGATATTATTTTGCTTGACTTACGTATTAATTATGAATTAATTAATTCAACAAACATGTATGAAACACCTGTTCTGTGTCAGGCCCTGTGCTAGGCCCTAAGAGAACAAAAGGAGAAACATCTCATCCTTCCAGGCTGCAGGGTCTGTCTGTCACAGCCCACTTTCCTTGGACTTTAGTTCCAAATTTCACAGCACTTCATTTCATTTTTATTGATCCCTGCTGAGCACCTGGCTTCTTACCCTTTATAGCTTTAATCTCCCCTGCCTCCTAGGTTCTTTGCCAAGACAAGAGTAATCATAAACCAGCATTTCACTATGCTAGGGGAGCTCTCCTGTGTGTGAACCCCATCGTCAGCCCTTTCTACAAAGAAGAATCTCAGATGGTTCTGCTTCGGGGCATATATTTCCCAGCTAGCATTAAAAGGTACACATGTCTGGAAAAATGTTGGCAGGGAGTAGCTGGTTTCTTTAAAAAGTAATTGTAGGCCCATCGATCTGTTATAACCACCCATCAAACATGACAAGGACAGCCTGGGTCTGTCAGCACCTGACCTGCCTCCATGCACTGAGGAAGAAAATCACACTGTGAGAGAAAGCTGGACCTTTAACAGGGTCATCCTTAGGAGAAGTGTCCCCAACCAGGAAAGCTCTGAGAATTCAAAAAGAAGACTCTCGGTACTTCCAGGGGGCAGTGCCCTCCTTGGGTGACAGGAAGGACTAACAGCCCGATTCCACCTCCGCCTCAGGGCACTCCAGGTCAAGATGGACAGACATTCATGTGGTTAAGTGGTAAAGCAGTGAAAGTATAATGCTCTCCTAGAGAGTTTTGAGACTGATGTGTGCCATACACTGTGCCAGGGTCTTACTGAAGCTGCATAACTATTAGAGGCATGCTCTGTAATTAATGCTCACTGTCCTACAGATGTTCAGAGAAATGTGTCCCACTCCATCAAAGCTCAGGTTCTTCCGTTGGTTGCTAAGGTCAGGTCTGATCTGCCTCATCTCTGCCCCCTCCTAACTTCACTCCCCACTTCCCTCCTATGTCACTTAAGACTCAGACACACTCTTGACTGTGGCCCTGCTGGTCCTGCTGCCTGGAATGCTCTTCCCCTTGGCCCCCAAATGACTGGCTCACTAAGTCCCTTTGGGGCATTCTTTGTGAGTCATCCTCCAAACGGGCCTTTCTTGGTCACCCATCTAATGCTGCAATTCCTGCTTCTTTCTTTGACCCTTTCTGCTTTATTTCTCTCTTGAGCACTCATCACTCTCTAACAAGGGTCGTATGTAACCTATTTATTTTGCTTATTCTTTATCCCCTTTCCCCCCACACTACCCTAGAATGGAATCTCCACGAAGCAAGGCTTTTATCTGTTTGTGAACCATTGCATGTTCTGCCTTGAACATTGACTAGCAAGGTATAGGTATTTATTAGATATTTGTTGAATGAATGGGTAAATTTGTAAAAGAACACATCTGCCAGAATTCTCCCTCTGAGAGATTACATGTAGTGAGGTCCACATTTGTACTCACTCTGTCTAGAGGCCATGCCTTAATCTTCCAAACCAAGAGTCCAGGGAGTAGGTAAGATGGAAACCAAATCTTTAAAAATGTGTAGATGTTGGCAAGTTGGTCAAGGAGGGAAAAGACATGAAGGTGTGCAAACAGAGACAGCTAGCCACATCCTCTCTCTACTGCCCTGGGTTTTTTTGGGAATTTGTTTGCCAAGCCTCTATCTAAGGATAACATCTCTCTCTCTTCAGCCATGGGTGTGTCATGCTGCTCATCAAAGCCATTTCAGAGCCACCTCCAGACATATTGGTGCTTAGCGAATAACCTTTCCAACTTGAGATTACAACTCATCAGTGAATGTGACCAGGCATTTCTAAAATTAGCTTCCGATCCCAGAAACATTCACAACTCTCCTTAGAGAAGTTGTCATTTTTCTCCCCACTCCTCTCTCCACATGTGCTTGTTAGATTTTTCCATACGTTGTTTATAATAACTTCTCCCTGCGGTTGAAGATAACAGATTTTTGCTCTTCATTCAAGAAATGTCGTCTGCTGTAATGTTTTACAACATGTTACTTTCCAAGTTTTTGAGCAGGAGTGTTGCCTGACTGTGTTTTTGCTTGTGGAACTGTGGAAATGGTGGTGATACCCTGGACCCTTGGTGTGCAAATCATCTGCCTTCTATCCCTTGTCTGTGTGCTTAAGTGAATGTAAAGGATTTTTTTTTGTCATTGTAATTTAAATTCAGAAGGAGTCTATTTGTATGGTAATCACAAGCTAAGGAAAACAGTGTTTCATTTCTCCCTGAGATTTGTTTTCTGACATTTTCACATTCCCTAGTACTTTACCCTGGCAACAGCATATTAACCGCAATTCATACTCCTTATTTTAACATGTAGAACGGTACCCAGAAGATTAATACGTGATGAGGAGAAAGAGCTAAGGAGGGATGTTGAGGCCATAATTAATTTTGCTTCCATACACCATATGCTGTTATTTTCTGATCTTAACTGAAATTAGACTCACCGTAGAGTTTTCAATTTTGGGGAGGAAAAAATTATTATACACAGTGAAGCACAAATAACATTATCCTTCTTATTAAAGATGAAGGTTTCAATATGAAGATACAAATGATATTCTCATTGTTTGGATTTATTATTTTTCCACAAGGTTTTTAAAGGAGATTTTTTTCTTTTTTTTTTTTAGTCAGGAAAGATGCCCTTAATTAACTGCTTTTCAGGCCTGCCTTGAACTGAAGAAGTCAAGTAGTTAAGAGAGACTTCTCTCCCAGTGCAAGTGATTCCATCATGTTCTTGCCTTAAGTGAGAGTTACAAGGCCTGGAATTATATCATTAATTACACCAAATGGCACTGATATGCTCATGAAACAAGCGCAATTTGATTAATTTCCTTGGAATATCCTTTTAGGTGTGATGATTCAGCAAATGTCTCAGGGTTTCTTCAGATCCCGGACCTTGTGCTCACATGCCAACCTAGGAAGACAGATAATGGAAGGTTCCCAGGTAGTGAGCCCTGCCTGGTTAAAAGTCTCCATGGAAAGGGGGGCATTGGTTATATGGTCCAGTCCAAAGCTTTACTGTACATTTCTGACAGGACCAAATGGTTGTCCCACCCTGTCTAAAAGGGAGCTGCTGCGAATCCCAAAGGATGATTGGATCCTCACTGTTGCCCTGGAATGGCCAGAGGTCTTCCTTCACGAGTGGCTACCAATTGCTGTTTTCATGCCAAATCCCCTGATTACTATAAAGCCTCTGTTTGCCAACCAAGTGTTAGCTCAAATCTCAAAGAAGCAGTCATTCCTGCCAGCCTAACAAAACATCCTATGGTCTTAACCTTTTCATAGGTCTAAGATAAAAAAGAGAACAAGTAGAGCCCCACAGACCACAAGTGTAAATATTTACAAGTAATAAATCAAGCTATCAAAATTATTAAAGGAATCTATTCCATTCTCTGACTCTGACAAACATTCAATTCTGAAAGGCCAGATTTGAAACTAGAGTTCTCTAAGTCTTATGAGAGTGAGGAGCACAGGCCCTGCCTACCCTCCACTCTGCCCAGCTGCTCTTCTGAACCCTGGCTCTGTCCCATGCACAGGTGTATAGACACCTCAGGCCACATGCTTCAGCTCTGATCTCCCACTGTCACCTCTCCACCCCTTATAAACAACTTCCTCTTCACCTATCCCCAATCCTGGTCACTGGGGAGCCCTATCCTGTCCTAGGGACTCTGGATCCAGTGAAGAGACCCACCCTGGCTCTGGAAATAGCCTCGGTGGTCATCTGGGCAGAGAACTCTCACATGCCTAGAACCAGAGTTTGGTCTAGAACCTAGACTTGAGAATGTGTGGGGAAGAACATATGCACAGACACTAGGTGGGCATATCTCCTTGGCTCTTCCACCCCTGGCCTTGTAGGAAGAGGCATGGCTGAAGTAGGGCCGGGGGTGCCTTCTGCATTGTAGGGGCAGAGGCCTCCATGGCTGGAATATAAAAGGCAGTGTTTGAGCCCTTGATTTATGGACTATTTCTTCCCAATGATATCTTGAAGATCTCCTTATGAGTCCCAAGGTCTCAGTTTAAAAAAGAGGACCAGCTTAGGAGAGGCAGCGCATCTTCCTGTAGAATTGCAGGTTTTTGGTCAGACACGTGGCAATACCTGAACCTAATCCCTCATCCAAACACTTCCTACGTCAGTGGCATGTGACTTAACTTCCTTGAGGCTGCTGTGCTCCTCTGGAAAATGGCAAAGTCCATTTTATTCTGGCACATCAAGGGCTTTTCTGACCAAGTATGGTTGAGATCTTTGGATTCTGGTTCATTCTAACAGAACATCCACCCTTGGCAATGAGCTATCCCATGTAACTCTCTCAGCCACAGTTGTTTGCTTAGGCAGTTCCAGTTAAATACAAGGGCAGTCTTAGTGCCTTTCCAGTCCTTGAATTAGCTTTCACTTTTTTATGAGGGGAACAACAACAGAGAAAGGAATTTAGCAAGATGATGTTGTTTAAACATGAAAAAGTTCATCTTTAATCTGAATCTGATGGCGATAACTTTTTCATTTTTCTGGTCTTTATAACTGTTTCAAAGCTATACATAAATTTTAAATTAACTTGTTCACAAGACTTGGTGCAGGGATTCTGGCCTAAGTTTTCCTGGAAACTTATACCTGTGTAACTTTGAGGAATGGCCTCAGTAGGAGATCTTTGCAAAGACAGCCTTCAGTTTTTGTTTTAGGAAGGAAGGAGAAAAGAGAGGGAGAGGGGTTTCCTTACTGAGAGGAAAATATTTTAAATTCAATGTAAACCAAAACCTCTCTTAAATTATAAGACTAGATGTTTGGTGTGGAATTTAGAACTTAATATTGAATTGAGGAAATTGTCACAATTTTTATTGGCCAATAATGATAGCCTTTGAGTGTTGGCACCAAGCTTATGTTCTCTTTTATTTAGAATATTAAGTGAGTTGTTTAAAAAAGAAAGTCTGGATAATTAGTCTGATGAGAAAATAATGCTCACTGTCTAGTTGTAAGGCTGTATAAACCCATCACAGAATACTTCTTTTATGTGTAGGGTAGTTCCAAATGCCTAAAAATGCCATTAGGGCCTCTTCTTAGATAAAATAAGTATTATTGAACGCTCACTTTCTTACAGACTCATTGACATTTTTTTTATCTTAGGCATGTTCTCTACTATGTGGATGTTTTCATTTAGGACAAGCAGTAAGTCATATTTTGGTACACACGTAAGATCTTAGTTGCATAGAAGAATATTTCAGTCCTAGAAGGCCATTCAAAATGTTTTCTGCTGCTTTAATAACAAAGGAGCCATTTGTTGTGGAATAAGATTTTCTTTTTCATTCACCATCTGCCTATCATTGTAGTACCTTTTTTTCCTCTCCTCTTACATGGCCCAAATGAGTTAGACAATGGACTATTTGTGGATCTCAGATAATGGTAGATGATATATGTGAATGTTATTTTGATTTTGGCATTTAGTGAAGGTACAGATTGATGATGATGGTGCTATTGAGGTTATACATTGATATGTATTTGCCAAGCATATTTACAGTCATGACTTTTATTTTTTTAGAATAGTTTATTGGTTTTTAGAGATAAAGAAAAGAAGAAGGAGAGAGAGAAAGGAACATCCAGGGGAGAGCACAACATTGATTGGCTGCCTCTTGCACATCCCCCACCAGGTATTGAACCTGCAACCTAGGCATGTGCCCTGACCAGGAATCAAACATACAACCTTTCCATACACAGGGCGATGTCTAACTAAATGAGCCATACAGGCCAGGGCCAGCTGTGATTTTATACCCACAATAACACACCAAAGTCTGTGGTATTAGAATGATCATTCCTAATTTATCATTGAAAAAAATGAAGTGTAGGAATCTAACTTGCCAGAGTTGCTCAATTAGCAAATAGCAAGGTCAAGACTCAAGGCCAGATTCACTTACATGAGAACCTGTGTTTCTGTTCAGTACTCCATGCATAGAGAGATTAATGATAGCCAACAGTTTGTAGAAATAGGAACTGCATTACATATATACTCTCATTTCATTTTATTCCAACAAGCCAGAGGAGGGTATTATGATTAGCTGTGGACACTGAAGCTCTGAGAGTTTATAATTGTGCCCAATTGACACAGCTTGAAAATACAGGAGCTAGGATTTACTTCAGAGCCTCAGGAGTGCTGCATTGCCTTTGGACAAGAAAGGGGAACAACCTTCAAGAATTAAAAGCCAATTTTTGTTTTAAAATAACTTTCTTTTTTATTTTACTTTTTATATTTATTGATTAAGGTATTACAAATGTGTCCTTATCTCCCCCCCCCATGTCTCCTTCCGTCTACCCCCACTCATGCCCTCATCCCCCTAGTGTCTGTGGTTAGGCTTCTATGCATAAGTCCTTTAGTTGATAAAAATCACTTTCTATGACACTTCATAGATGAGGCTAGAGAATTAAGCCATAAAAGAGAAGCCAAAGTGTCTATATTTGGTTCACCAAACAAAAATTTCCAAATGAGTTCTTTTATCTGGCTGTGTTGTGTATTACCGCCCAGCATAAATGAACAAATCACCAGCCAACCCAGAGAGCCAGTAGGCTGCAAGGTGTGGTTTTGTAAATGTTCAGTGATTTAGTGTGAATATTATCAATATTATTTTATAATTTATTTTGCAGAGGACATTGTATATATGTGGGATTATATATGTTATCATGTTTATATAATTATAAAATTTCCCTGCAAAATGTCCTGAATATGTTAAATAATTTTTTCAGGGATATTTTCATAGGTGTCCTTGTTTCTAGTGACTTCTCTGCATTAGGCAGAGATGACCCCTGAAAGGACTGGCTAAATCTCTTTCCCTGCTGGCCTGAGTAGCCTCTTTGCAAAGCCCCTGCTAAGATAGAAATTCACAAACAATAGGTGACCATTGCCAGCAATTTGAGCACAGCAGTCCTGGTCCTTGGCAGCAGTAACCAGCAATTGGCAAGCTATTACCCAAATCCCCTGCCAAGAGAAAGCTAGGACTTTTGAAATTACCTTGTTCCTTTCACCTGGTTGCCTCATTTTTCTCTTTAAAAATGCAGGATTTGTGTGTGCAATTATGTTACTTCATAGCTTTTTTGTTAAAACTGTCCTTAACATAAACATATTTGGGTCTTTACTGGTGCTTGGAAAAATGAATGACCTTCCATTTTGAAATGCAGTTCTTTTAGGTATGGGGTTTGACTTAGAGTCCTCTGCTTCTTGGCATTTTATTGGCACCTTAACTGAAAATTGTAAGAGGATAGATTATACATGAGAGTATGTGCTGTATGTGAGAGTATTGAGTGGTAAGTCAACCCAATTTTTCCTTTCAATACAAGCATAGACTCAAAGGCACTCAGAATTTATGTAACCTCGCCACCCCATTACACAGAAACAGAAACTGAGATACTCAAATTTTAATTGATTCCCCAAAGATCATTAATCTAATTTTTATTCATTGGACATTCATTGGCACCTGCTATGTGTGAAGGAAGTGATACTGAGGTAATAAAAATTAAGATTTATTTTATGGGGGATACCTATAAACATGTAGGAATTAAATAAAACCTTAATTCTTCTTGTAATTAAGAAATAAATATTATCACTGGTAATAGTCACTTTAGTGAGGAAAGAAGAGCCAACAGAAAGAAGAGAGTGTAGGATAGGGGAAAGCTATGTGCTGGAGACTTCCCAGGTGTATCTGCTCTGCTCTAACACTGCCATGTTAAGTGGCCCAAAGCCACACAGCCAGCAGATGGAGGGGTAGAACTCTAATTTAGATCTGTACTAAGTCAGGTTGTGCTCTTAAGGAGCTACTTATGGGAAAATGATTTTAGTTAATACTTAAAATATGGCTGCTTGTTATGTTATTTTGTCTATGGACAATGGACCCTTGAGGTATTAAGGATAATCCAGTAGATACTCTTCTTGGGCCCCCTTTAGCCTGCTGGTAGCTCATTGCTGGTCTCCGTGTATCTGGCAGGCCTCTTATTCACCCTTCTAACCTCCCCCAGCAGCATCCTGAAACTGAAATGTGGGGTTTGAATCCGAGTTCATTGTCTGGCAAAATTGAAGAATGGAGTCACAGACAAAAATGGTTAATGGAAGCAAAGTTTATAGAGAGAATCCAGTCCTGGGAAAGGTGCAGCTGGGGTTCCAGGAGCAGGCCAGAGTCCAGAGCTTCCTTTCCATGTTATAGTCGGTTATTGAAGTCTATTAGTCCATGTGTAGAACCCCACATGGCCATAAGCCAAGTGAATGGAGGGGGTGTGCTCCTCTGCCACAAAAATTTCAGGAACCCATTGTGCAGGAGGGGAAAGGAACACATGCTTTTTTATATACATGCTTGCTAGTTTTTTATTGGTTCTTTCAAATAATTCTGCTCTCCCTCCCTCCCTCCTTTTCTCCCTCCCTCCCTCCCTCCCTCCCTCCTTCTCGTGTGTATTCTCAATAACAAACAAACTTTTCCTCAACCTGTTTTCTAAATTTTGGATTAAAAATATTTTTCACAGACCCTACAAGTCTTTCTCTCTCTCTTTTTATTTTTTATAATTCTGTATGATCAGAAGACTCAAAGAAACTACTTCTTTTGGAAATTGCTACACTTAGCCATGATTTTACAGAGACATGTTATGGGGTTACTGTTTTGTCAGTAAAAAATCCTTAAGCTAAAAATTTATAGTATTCTTCCAGCTAAGGTTTGTTGCTGTTCAGTACTTCTCAGGTATTGTTTCCAATTTTAGGAAGTTTTAAAAAAAGAAAAAAACTCTTATCATGTAAGAATAGACTGTGACAAACTCAGCGAGGTATAAGATAAGCTGTCTTCCTGCTTCTCCAGGCAAGTCATATTTTGTCATAGTGCAGCCTCCTTGCCTTTGGTATGCTCAAAGAAATTAATTTGACTGTTTACGATGTTATTTAATTTTCAATAATTATTCAAGCATATATAACCACAGACATCTATGTAATAGGCAGATGGATCAGCAATTGTGCATGTAATTAGAAATAACCCTTGAAATACAAAAGTAGATTTTAATATTCAGTACCCAAAGAAATGCTAACTTTACAGATTGCTGGTACCCTAGGGTTGCAGCCAGTGATATAAAATGTTAACTATAAGAATTCAATCGAAAATTTCAGCCTCCTCAGCACTAGGCAGTTATTGAATGTCAGTAGAAAACTGTGGCAAAATTACTTAAAGGGATATTTTATCCTCCTTTAACATTAAAAAAATTGTGATGTGTTTGTAAATAAATATAACTTGAATAATTACACTTTAAGTTATTTAGATACTAGTGTCTCTTTTTATAACATCACATACTTAAATGGAAAAAGTCAAATTTCAGTATATTGATAAATACCAACTCATTTTAAAATATTTGCAGAGAGAAAGATACTATTTTCTGTTTTGTTTTGTTTTTAAATGAAGCACACAACTCTTACTGTTATCAATAAATATAAGGAATTTATTTCATTTCCTACTGAGAGGGAGGGAGAAGCACAAACATGTAGTGAAATGAGTTCTGGTTTTAGATTAATGAGCTCTGAGGATTTGATGGTACATTTGCTATAGTGGCTACTATTTTCTTTTAATTGTACCTAACATGGACCCTAATACCCTGCTAACATATTTTATTATTGTTATTATTATTACTAGAGGCCCAGTGCACAAAATTCATGCACTGATGGGAGGGGTGTTCCCTGAGCCCTGCCTGCACCCTCTGCAATTCGGGACCCCTTCACCTTTTTCTTATCTAGTTAACCTCTTCACATTTAAAAAAAATTAACTGAAATATCACCTACTCTAGGAAATCATCTTTGAACAAATTTCTTTACAATCTGTATTAAGTATTGTCATAGTATACCATTCTTTTTCTTTAACAGCTACTTAGAATGGATGCAATGTGGTTTTCATTCTTGCATCTGAATTTTTCCTCTTACTTGTATAATAGCAAAGCTTATCCAATTTACATTTGCCCTTCAAAGGCTTATATTTGGTTCAGTTTCTAGTTGGCTCTCTGCTTTTTTCTTTTAAGCAATAAATTTGGGTTGTGATAGCAAGCCTCACTTGTAATCAAGCCTGTATTTCTATAATACCTATCACTTTAGCATACCAGAGATTGTGTTCATTTATAGAAAATAACAATAAATGTCACATGATTATTTGATCTTCTAGTAATATTTTATAGCAAGATGCATTATTCTAGCAATTTAACTATTACAAAACTGAGGTGTACAGAAATAAATTACATTGAACAATAAAGAATGACTCAAATATCAAAGAATAGTATACCTCCCTGGTCCTGTGCCTCAGATATCATAACATAGTATACAATTCACGTGGAATTCAGCATCTTTTAAAATGGGAAGTGATGCCATACTCATGAGGCAGCTACCTCCACACATATTTTTTTTATTTAATTCATAGCAAATACTCTTTGTACCGATTATTAGAAAATCATCCTAGCAATTGCCTCTGTTCCTCTCTGTATTGTTGCCTTACATTCTGATGTTATTACTGTGCTTTTATCATCCACTCGCTCTAATAAGATTTTAAGGGCAGAGATCATGACTTGAGTTTGTGATTCTCTGTTATAGTGCCTAGATAAATACTCAAAGGCCATCCATCCAGTCCAAATGACTTGTGATGAGAGAGGCCCACCCTTGCTTGAGACCTCTGATTTCTATTTAAGGGCTTCACTTGTTCTGTGCCCTTACAGAGGGGTGAGTAGGGGTTGAGGGAATTTGAGGAAACCCAGACAAAATACTCCTCCTAAAAGATTTTGCTAAAATGACCATGGGGACCACAGGGCATTTGTCCAATTAAAATCCAGACACACAGGAATAACAAAGGCACTGGTTTCCTACTGATAATATATGGGGATCAAACCCCAGCCTGCAGGAACTCACACCCACAGTCAAGACCAGGCTACTGGGTAGACCTGGGCTGGTTGCTCCTAACTCTGGGGAGAGGGAGACTTCCCATGGCTGCAACTTATAGGCCCTGGACTCCCTACCACACACCCAGAGAAGTCCCAAACGCAGGTTGGTCAGCAAAGTGGTTTCTTTGCCTGGAATTTCAGGGCTGCCTCTCCTGTTCCCCGGTAATCTCGGGTCTGGGCTCTGCCTGTCCAGTTCCCCAGTGATCGCGATGGCAGGTCTGGGCTCTTCCTCTCCAGTTCCCCTGAGATCGCCATTCCTGGTCTTAGGCTCTGCCTGTCTGGTTCGCCCCATGATCATGAACACAATTGCGGGTCTGGGCTCTGCCTATCCAGTTCCCCATGATCGTGATTGTGGGTCTGTGCTCTGCCTGTCCAGTTCGCCTTGTGATTGTGACCTCATGGGTCTCGGATCTGCCTGTTCTGTTCGCCTAGCACCATGATCACCATGGCGGGTCTCTGCTTGGCCTGGCCTCTTCCAGGAGTGATGGGTAGCTTAGACTCTGCCAGAGGCTTAGGGTGCTACTAACCGCCACCAGCTCATGTCCCCTTGGATCCCCTCAGAGGCATAGGGGCTGCCTCCCCCCACCCCGTATATGCAAATATCCTGCCATCTTTGCTGGGTTAATTTGCATATCACTCCTGATTGACTGTGGGCATATCACTCCTGATTGGCTATGGGCGTAGCGAAGATAAGGTCAATTAGCATATTACTCTTTTATTAGATAGGATTTTTAATCCTCACCAGAGGATATTTTTTCATTGATTTTTTAGAGAGAATGGAAGGGATGAGGAGAGAAAGAAAGAGCAACATCGATGAGAGACAGACACATCAACTGATTGCTTCCTGCATTCCCCTTACCCACACTGGAGTTGGGGATCTAGCTTGCAACTGAGTGAGGTACATGCCCTTGGCCGGAATCAAACCCACGACCCCTCAGTCCATAGGCTGACACTAGAACCACTGAGGCAAATCAGCTAATATGCCAAGTGTAGTTTTACAACTGGAAGAATAACCTCTTTATATTTTGTTCAAAGGTTAGATCGTGCCCATATACCAGGTATTTCCCACTTCTCTTTCTAAATTAATAATAGTGTTCCTTTTTGTGCCAAGAACTTTGTGAACATAAAGTTGAATGAAGCACAAGCACTGGCTCCAAGGAACTTAGCATTTAGAGAGGTTATTTCTTCCAGAAAAAAGGAATTCATGGTAGGATTACTTCATCACTGGACTGACCAGGCATCTGTTCAGCGGTAGAATGGCTGATGTTACACAGGAAAACCAGAGCTGCATGTGCAAAATTGGAACAAAGTTGGGCTTTTTGCCACACCAGGAGCAGATCTTATCCCTAGAGGGGCACTGATGGGAAATTGAAGACATATATTCTAGAACCTCTATGGTTTATCATTGTGAGAGGCAGGGTGGGGTAGGATTTGGTTTGGGAAAGAAAGAAAATGTAGGACTTGGCAGCATTCATTGTTTATTTTAAACCCATAACTAAAGGAGCCACAGTAGAAAGAATTGGCCACTGGTTTAGTGAATGAGATCAATGCTTATGACATCTACAGTCAAACTCTAATCTCAATCTTTCATCCATTTCCTTTAAACATAATATAAAAGTCAAGAAGTATGTCCTCCTAAACCCCTTTTTTGTGCCAGTCCTTATATTTCCTATGGCCAGTGCACACTGCTTATAGAGCAAAGTAGCCCCTCTCCTTAAGGGGAACAGCTGCTGTATGTGGCATGGTGTGTTGGTGCCAGTGTCTTTGCTGGCCCTGTGCACTTTCATGGCTGTCATTGGAAAAAGTGTGAAACATCTTTGCCTTGGCTTCCAAATCTAACGTATGTGCTGGAGAGCTCATAATTTGGGAGAATGATGACACTGAAGGTTAGAAAGCTGGTCACACCATTTTATTCATTGGTGTTACTAGGCTAATTCACTCATATCTCAGAAAGAGAATATCTCATGTTACAGGGGCATGCTTTTATTTTTTATTTATATATATACTAGGGGCCTGGTGCACAAAATTCGTGCACTGGGGGTGGGTGATCCCTCAGCCCAACCTGTCCCCTCACACATACTGGGAGCCCTCAGGGGCTGTCCTACTGACCTCTTACCCCCGGCCTGCCCAAGGCCTAAAGCCTCTGCCTCTGGCCCAGGCTTTAGGCCTTGGGCACTCAGCCATTGACCGGCTCTGCTCAGCTCTGGCCTTAGCCCCAACCACCCGGGGGCCATACGGTTGCCGCTGGGTGCCTCAGTTCCAGTCCAGGCCTTAGTCCTGGCTGCCTGCAACTGCCCAGCTTCGGGAGCCACGCAGTCCCTGCTGGCCACTTTGGCTTCACCCCCGGGGGTCTTGCGCTCACCGACACCACCTTGGCTCCACCCCCGGGAGCTGTGTTCTCACCGCCAGACACCTCAGCTCTGGTCCAGGCCTTAGCTGGGCGGTCACAGGCAGACGAGGCTAAGGCCTGGACCGGAGCTGAAGCACCCAGCGGCGAGCTCACAGCTCCTGGTGGTGGAGCCAAGGCAGCGGCGGCTACTTCAGTTCTGCCCCCAGAGTCCCAGGGTTGCCGCCAGCCACCTTGTCTCCGCCCCCGGGGGCTGCGTTCTCACCATCACCACCTTGGCTCCTGCCTCGGGAGCTGTGCGCTCACTGCTGGGCACCTCAGGTCCAGTCCAGGCCTTAGCCCCATCTGCCTGCGACCACCCAGCCCCAGGGGTCTCGGGTCACTGCTGGCTGCTTTGGCTCTGCCCCAGGGAGACCCATGGTCACTGCTGGCTGCTTCGGCTCCGCCCCCAGGGGCCACGTGCTCACCAACACCATCTTGGCTCCATTCTAGGGAGCTGTGCTCTCGCCGCCAGGCACCTCAACTCTGGTCCAGGCCTTAGCCGGGAAGTCTCAGGCTGACGGGGCTAAGGCCTGGACTGGAGCTGAGGTGCCCGGCAGGGAGTGCACAGCTCCTGGGAAAGGAGCCAAGGCAGCAGAGGCCACTTCGGCTCTGCCCCCGGAGCCCCGTGGTCGCTGGTGCCACTTTGGCTCTGCCCCCAGGGGCCACATACTTACCATTGCCATCTTGACTCCAACTCTGGGAGCTCTGTGCTTGCCGCAGGGTGCCTCAGCTCCAGTCCAGACCTTAGCCCTGTCCACTTGCAACCGCCTGGTCCCAGGGCCGAGCAGTCACTGCTGGCCACTTCAGCTCTGCCCCTGGAGCCCTGTGGTCACTGCCCCAACCTTGGCTCCACCCCCAGGGGCTGCCTCATCTCTGCCCCCCTCCACCTAGCCCCGGCTGGCTCCACCCCAGCTCCTGATTGGCTGTTGGGGTGGCCAGTGGGCGTGGCCTTTGAGCTAGTGGAGGTATGGTCAATTTGCATATTACTCTTTTATTACAAAGGATATATTTTTTATTGTTTAAAGTATTACAAATAGTAGTACTTATGTTTCCTTTCCCCCCTCATTGACTGCTTCCCAGCCTCTCCTACCTCCCAGCACATGCCCTCATCTGCCTCCCCCTCCCCCAGTGTCTTGTATCCATTGGTTATGCTTATATGCATGCATACAAATACTTTGGTTGATCACTTACAGTCCCACCCTCTCCCCTCCCCTACCTTCCCACTGTACTTTGACAGTCTGTTCAATGCTTCTTTGCCTTTGTATTTATTTTTCCCCTGTTTCTTTTCTTTAAAAAATCTTGCATCTGCATACTAGAAATGAACATATTAAGAACAAAAAATGTTTGCATCTCAGTTTTAATGTCCAACAGTTCTGAGTCCCAGTTTCAATGTCAAATAGTTTCTTATGTGTACATGTCAGCAATGGTGTCTGGATGGTGGACAAATGGTGGCAATATAGGTTCCACACTCTCTGGTTTGGTCCTGGGCAACCTGCAGCAACACACAGCTGCTGACTGCTAGCATGGCAAGGTGTCATCAGTGTCTTCCATCTCTGTACTGTCTTTGTGGTTGAAACAGACCTGTCAGTTCCTCTTTGTTGTAGGAATCCATAAGATTTTGGAGTTGTTTTCTGAAAATATACAAACATATTCTCGACCAAAAGTTAATAAAGGAATATTTTCTGTAAATTAGACTTAGGATTCTTTTTATTTTTGCCCAAATGATTTCCTTTAGCTTATTTTGACACCGTGTGTGTTTTGCATGGGTGTCCTGCTGTTAACATTGCAAGTAGAAATTAATTTTCTGAAGTAAGAATTTTCTAGATGCAATTTATTTACAGGATATTTTTCCTTACATGATACCACCCCACTACCTCCCCTTTTTTTTATTATTGGAGGCTTTTGGAAATTTTATATTGCAGTCTTGGTAACTTTAAATTTTAATTTTTGCACAAACATAAGACTGCTTTAGATTCTTTGCATGTTAGGCAATTTTATAATGAGATAAACTACTGATAGAAAATTTAGTTGATATTTTAGAAACAACTTTTTCTTCAGTACACTTAAATTTTCTTGAGTATCCACTTATTTCAATTGGCCGGTTTAAATTAGTCTGAAAACTTGATTCCTATTTTACTGTCAAATTCAATACTCAAACAATAATCTTAGTTTACCCTTTTAATATTAGTGGAAATGATTATTTGAATTCATGAGTAGGCCCTGAGCATTCCTGGTGATAGACTAGATTTAGATATAGGCAGCTGTTGCTTCTGTAACATAGGTCCTGTTCTGAGCTGGGCATGGGAGGCGAAGTAGCCATGGGGGCAGAAGACCTCCAGAGTCATGCTTTTAATTCCTATGGTCAGAACAAAAGCTTCAAGACAAAAAGAATTCTAGTTTTTTCCCATGATACCTAGAATTAATTCTTATTTCCGATGGAAAAATTGCAGAGATACCACAAATCCAGATACATTTTCTCTCCCTGGAAGACAAGATGACTTGCTGAGGTGATTCTCAGATTCTGTGAGTGTCACTACCATGGTGTAATAGTGATTGTACCACAGAATTAACAATTTAAATAGCTAAGTGTAAAATGAAATATATATATATATATATATATATATATATGAAATGTTCCCTTTAGTTAAGGTTAGAAGTAATATTCTTGCTTATGCAAGTTTACATTGGCAATAACTTGAACTGCATGCCCTAGAATTAGTTTTAAATGGAAATGGGAAGCTGTGGTTGTTTGAAGATGTTTTCCTTTTTTATTAAGCCAAGTGCCCTCTGGGATAACAACAGTTTGTATACCTTTAACTCCCGGGACAAATTTGGTTTTTCATTAAAGCTTGTATTGAGTGGAGAGATTGCTCCCTGGTTACTGCCCCTTTGTGCCTTGTGTGTGAACAGAAGGGAGAGCAGGGAGTGGCCTGTGGTTATTAATCCTGCCAGGCACACACCTCCTCAAGGCTGGGCCAGAGCAAAACTCAGCTAAGCCATTGGTGGAATCAACAGTATTCATGGATTCATTTTGAGAAGTTTATGTGGTTTTATATTTTTAATAAAAAACAACATACAAAAATCACCACACGTATCCCCAAACCCTACATTTTTGTCATCCATTCTGTAGCCTATTAGTTAAAAGTGGGCACTGTATATTTACATCCTAGTTCTACTGGCTTTTGACCAGACAAGTTAAACATAAACCCTTAAGACATCAATCTGCTAATTTTAAAAATGAAATAATAATAGTTTAGGGGAGGATTAAGTTTTATAATGCATGCACAGTGATTAATTAAGCACCCGGGATGTAAGTGTTCAACAAATGTTAGCTATGATTATTGTAGTTTTATGAATTTACCCGTAGCCAGTTCAGCTTACTATAGAGAACTTCACTTTTCTGGAAACTGTATCAAGTAAATAATATAACATAGGAATCAAGGTAATGTATATCTAGTCTCTTGCCCTAAATTCATAGTTTCCTTTCCTTTTTTAAAAAAAATATATTTTATTGATTTTTTTTACAGAGCAGAAGGGAGAGGGATAGAAAGTCAGAAACATCGATGAGAGAGAGACATCGATCAGCTGCCTCTTGCACGCCCCCTACTGGGGATGTGCCCGCAGCCAAGGTACATGACCTTGCCGGAATCGAACCCGGGACCCTTCAGTCCGCAGTCCGACGCTCTATCCACTGAGCCAAACCGGTCTCGGCCATATTTTCCTTTTAGCTATTATCTGTTAGCCTCCCAGATGGCTTCTCACAAGTCATATGCTCCACAACTCATCTACCAGCATCTACTCCATTCTTCCCCTCACTGTCATCCTACAGCACCTTCATGGGCTATTCCCAAAAGTGCCTTATTTGAACTAAAATCATCTTCTCTACTTTTCAGTTCATTTATATGGCAAAGCTACTGTGTTTTCATTAAGCTCCGTTCCTGAAACTGAATTCCCACAATTCCTTAGTCTTCTGTATCTGTTCATACCCTTCCTATTTACTAAAGAGCCATGGTAATTTATTACTTTAATTCATGTACTCCTAATTTCAAACACTTTATGGAGGCTTCATGCTGACCCAGGTACTCTCCAAGGTGCTGAAACACTTGTAGAAGCAATAGTGTTGTTTCAAAACACAATGTCTCTACTTATAATTTATTAACTCATAATTCTAAATCACTGGAGACACTGGTTGTATCTGCTATTTTTAGACTGGTAAGTCCCACTAGATGAAGTAAAAACATATAGGAATTGCTAATTATCTTCGTTACAGATTATTTATAAACGCCTGTTCCTTTGCACATCACAGCACTCATCAGGCACTGAGTTATAACTTTCTGTTTATGTAACTGCTCCTAACTAAACTCAGAGATCCATACACTGTTTTATATGTTTCTGGATGCCTGTTTCAAACCTGGCTTAAAATAAAAATTCAATTTGTTTGTGTTTAATTTATGTCAGTGAATCTGTTTCTCCATTTCAAATTTGTAACTAGACTGATTGTTGATTGGCAAATCCACTATTCATATTTTTTCATTCTTTTTCTCTCTATAACAGTTCTCTTAGCTTCTCTTTCAAACTTTTCTGCACCTTTCACTCCATCTTCACTTTCTACAGAAGAATTTGGTTTATGTTTTACCAAAGCTGTTCATAACTTTTTATGAGAGTTTCCTTGAGTTCCCTTTAACTTGCTTTGACGGGCATTGTCCCTCACTACGCCCACCATCATGGGAAGCAGTGGGAGGGTCTCCTTCCAGATGCTCATTCATCTGTGCTTTCTACTGGGCCCTCGGTCAGTCACCTGTAATACAGCACAGACTAAAAAGAAGCTTGTTGAATTTAATTGTCAGGTGTCCCCCTCCAAGAGTCTTTTCAGAGGACTGACCTTAAACCAACTAAAGTCCTCTTAGGCTCTGTGGATCCATACTTTTAACTTCATATATAATTTTTGCCTTCATTACCTACCTTTGGCCTTGTGGGATGTTCCAACACTCAAGCAAGAAGGCATCTCTTAGTTCACTCCTGTTTAACCCTAGCCCCCTTATCTGCACAGCCCTGACCTTGCCAAGAAGGATTGGTTCATTCTTGATAAACTCTGGGTTCAATGACAGGCCTACCCGGAATCCAGCCCTGATGTACTGACAACCTATTGCTCTCTGCTCCAGTGAGGCTCCAGGGGAGTCTTCTAAATTCCTGAGTGGTGGAGGGGTGATAAAACTTGTGCCTTAGTGAGGTTGTTCTGGCTTGGAAGCAAGAAAAATAGATTCATATGATGACATAAAAATGCCTTAAAATCTTGGCCTATGGTGTGCTAGAACCCCAGAAATGTCTGAATATAATAAGGAAAATAAAAGAGCTCATCCTATGTTCCTGAGGGATTACTTTTTTGGGGGTGAAGATTAGCCGCGATTGTTTTTGACAAAATGTGAAACTTTCATAGGCTTGAAGGCACTTGTCAGGTATTTTATGGGCCTTACTTTGGAATGACTTATTTTATTTGGCCAGGGTAAGTGTCTCATGCTATCATATCAGGCATTTACTGCTGCCCTTCAGTGTGTGAGAAATGCTTGGAGATGTGAAAGATCCCAGGAATGTCATAGTCCCTTTTGATGAGCCCATGCAGACTTGGCTCTCTGGAAGACACAGGGATACCGTTTGTTCTCTCAGATACATTTGTCAGGATGCTTATTTCAGGGAGCAAAATTACTAAACATGGGTAGGATTTTATTTTTATAATTCCATAAAATGTCTGTTTAGGTGAGAGGACATTTTTTCCCTGAAGATTAGCTCCTGCCTAACCAGCTTAGATTACATTTCAAATAATCTCTCAGAAGCCAAAGTGTGAATGTGTGAGAGTGTGATCTGTTTGTGTATGCCAGTGATGTGTGTGTGTGTGTGTGTGTGTGTGTGTGTGTGTGTACGTGTGTGTGTGTGTACGTGCGCGCATGCAAGCTGCTGAGTGCTTCCACCTGCTTTTGTATTTTGAGGGTTATTTCTAATAGGAGATGAGCCTGCCCAATTTATCTCTGGCACTGAGCGAGCCCTATTTGTCTCTGGCATGAAACAGGCTTAGCTCATCTGGTGCCGTGTCTGGTTATCACGCTACTCAGCAGGGGTAATTTGTTTTGTTTTATTTCTGTCCTGAAAGGTAATTAATAATATAGGGGCAAAATTGTTTGTGTAGTGTTTTTATATTTTTGGTTACCTGAAGAAGAAATTTTCAGGAGCCTTTGCAAATAGCTGCTTTGCACCTGGGTGGAAAGCTGTTCTCCTTAATGACAAAAAGCTGACTTTTGAAAAACTTCCAGGGTTCTATCCCTTCACCTTCACATACCTCCAACCCCCACTTATTGTGGGTCAAGGAGTACTTAAGAGGGTATTAGAACACATATTGGTGACTAGTCTTAGGTGCATATTAAAACTGAGCCAGAGCCCTCATTTTCTTCTTTTTAAAAAAGAATATATTTTATTGATAGTTTACAGGGAGGAAGGGAGAGGGATAGACAGTCAGAAACATCAATGAGAGAGAAACATCAATCAGCTGCCTCTTGTACACCCCCTGCTGGAGATGTACCCACAGCCAAGGTACATTCCCTTGACCGGAATTGAACCTGGGACCTTTCAGTTAGCAGGCCGATGCTCTATCCACTGAGCCAAACCAGTTTCCACCAGAGCCTTTATTTTTTAACTATGTTCTGACATCCACCAGTGATTTAAAGAAAACTTTCCAAGTGCTATTATACACCAAGTGTTGTATATATATATTCCCTTTTTTGGCCTTCCTAACAACTAATGGGGTCACTACTGTTGTCCTCCATTCCAGAGGTGAGCAAATGGATATTTAGTAACACAGTGTTTAAATCCACTTTTGCATTTTGAGAGTGATTTCTCCCAACCCTAGGATCTTAATCATTATTCCAGGAGTGGCAAACTCAGTAGTCCTCAGGGCCTAGACCTACCAGTTGGGGTTGCAGCTGATTGATGAGCACCTGCTGTTAGTATTCTATGTTTGCTGTTGGTTGCCAAGGGACATTGTGGGCCACTGACGTATAATTCTTAGTTTTCAATACAAATTTGAATCCTTAGGTTTCAAAACAAATTGGTGCTTTTTATTATAATCCCATGCTTGGTAAAATTATTACTTCCTCTTTTTTTAGAAGAGATAAACTGTGGCTTAAAGAGAAGGCGTAACTTCCCTCACACCATTCAGTTAATAAGTATTATAATTGGAATTCAACCTATGTTTGTCAACCTCAAAATCCCATTGTGTGCTATTGTGTCTTCCTTTCTGTGGCACAGGTATGTTTTCACTCTCACCTGCAGCCACTAGCAACTTCCAACTTACCTTTTAAAAAATAAATAAATAAATAAAACTTTAGTTGAGATATGATTCACACACCATACAATTCACCTATTTAAAGTACACAATCACTATTTTTAAAAAATATATTTTATTGATTTTTTTATAGAGAAGAAGGGAGAGGGATAGAGAGTTAGAAACATCAATCAGCTGCCTCCTGCACACCTCCTACTAGGGATGTGCCTGCAACCAAGGTGCATGCTCTCGACCTGAATTGAATCTGAGACCTTTCAGTCAGCAGACCAATGCTCTATCCACTGAGCCAAACCTGTTAGGGCAGTATTTTTGGTTATATTCATGGAATTGTGCCTCAGTCCTAAGGAACAATATCCCTATGTATTTTCCTTTCCTGGACATTTCATATAAGTTAAATGATATCAGTTGTGTTCTTTTGTGACTGACTTCTTGTGAGCATGTATTAAATATTCATTCATGTTGCTATATGTCTAAGTGCTTCATTTATTTTTATGACTGAATATTATATGTATATACTACATTTTGTTTATCTATCAGCTGATGGACATTTGTGATGTTTTGGTTATTAAGAACAGTGCTACTATGATTATTTGTGTATAAGTTTTGGGGTGGATATATATTTTTACTCCCTTAGGAATATAGATAGGAGTAGAATCTATAGATCTGTTAAACTTTGTCCTAGTGTTTGCCAAAATGGCTGAACCATTTTACATTCTTACCAGAAGTATGTAAAGGTTTCAATTTCTCCACATCTTCTCCAACACTTTTTTTTTTTTTTTGCTATGCACTGGGTGTTGAGTGGTATCTCACTGTGGTTTTGAGTTACATTTCCCTCATCGCTGATGATGTTGAGCATCTTTTCCTATGATTTTTGCCTATTTGTATATCTTCTCTAGAATTTTTAATTGTGTTATTTTTCTTTTTCTTACTGAGTTATAATGATTATTTACATATTCTGGATACAAGTTCTTTAACAGCTATATGATGTGCAAATACTTTCTCCTACTCTATGGATTGTCCATAGCTTTCTTAATAGTGTCCTTTGAAGAAGGATTGTTGCTAATTTTGATGAAATCCAAGTTTATTTTTTTATTTTGTTTCTTGTGATTTTTTTTGTGTCAGATCTGAGAACCAACTGGAATATCCAATGCCACAAAAACTTGCACCTATATTTTTCTAATTTTTATTGTTCTCAGGTATATTTTTATTTGTATGTGTATATTCCCTATGTCTAAAATCCTGAGATTTGTTGAAAAACTATGTTTCTGATACACATAATCATAGAGATTTCTGTCATCCAATTTGTGGGTTATCTAAAGGTTCCTTTCCCCACTTCTGACATCGTTTTTGTACATTGGAAGTGCTGGGAAACCTCTGGTTGGTGCTTTGCTGTTGTTTATTGGTCACTGTGTGAATTACATATTTCAGCTCCTGTGTTTTATCTGATGTTTATGTCTCTTACTATTTTCTATTGTTCTCCCAGATTGGCCTTATAAACACTTTTATAGTAATACTGTAGTATTTACTGCAAAAACTTAAAAAATTGGAAAGAAGCTTTTAAAAATTGAAAGAATACCTGTCAATGCACTACCCTCTTATGTTATCAACTTTTTTGACAGAATATTTAACAGGTGATTTAAGCCTGGTTACGCAGCACTTATCAGCAGGAAAGAAAATTTCTCTCAGTAACTTAATAGCCTATCTGAAGCATATGAAAGGAAATTCTCCAAATTTCAGAGATGTTTTTGTCACTACAGTACCCTAGTGTATACAGCATGCCTGACACTTTCATAGCCCTTCTCTTTAGCATTGACAGTCTTTCAGAGCCTTCTCCTTCCTGTGTGTGTTTACCCAAAAGTAGTTCCGATTATGACACTTTTATCTGCCTTATACATTAGTAATGTTATCTGATTTGTACATTAATAATGCTTTTTGAATGAAAGTATCACCTTTATACAAAGAAAAGGCAATTATTTATTTGTTTAATATTCATAAAATTTCCACCCAAATCCATGCCGTCAAAATACCTTACAATGTTGAAATACATTTTTTTAAGTAAAGTAGGGATGTGGTTCATTAGTTTTTATCATTTTTTTGGGCTTTGTTTGTTTTTTCAGAAGTAGTAATACATTTCTTTCTAGTTGGCATCAACCATTTGAAATTTTAAACAATAAATAGAAATGTCTCTTGCTTATTAAGGAGGAGGATTTGGGGGTGTTGATTTAATTAGTGTTGGCATCCTTTCATTAATTGGGTAATTAATACCCTACAAAGGGCAGTTGTTCCTTTCCATCCTCCATCCTATTACCTGCTTGCTTTAAGCTCCATGGCAGTATTAAGTGACCCCTTCCCTGTCTTGCTGAACTCTGTCACTCTTCAGCCTTCCACCAGTTGAAGATTATACACATATGAGTCACTGAGATATTTATAATCATATGTGATGTATATATGTAACTGCCGCCTATTGGAGGTACAAAAAAAGGAAAATCCTTATGAAATTATCCACTCTCATTAATTCTCTTTCCCCCCCTGCATTCACATAATTTACTATATTAATAAATCACTAAATATGCTGAGCTTCATTTATCTCACTTAGAAAATAGATATAATATCTAACAGTGCTTGTGGGTATGAGTTTAGATCATGTTTATGAATAGCTTTGATTTTTGGCACGCATTTCAGACGAGCTGGAGAGTGGGCTTCTGCCTCTGGCTTCTCTGTGTCTTCTCCCCAAGATGCTTCAGCTCCAAGCCCATTGTCATCTGGAGAGTAATTGCTCAGAAATTGTTTTCTAACTGGTTTCTGGGTAACTGCTTAATTCTTTGAATAGTAAAGGGATTCTCTGTATATAATACGAATTACATAGAAGTGATAGAAAAATGTGAGAAAGAAGGGAGGGGCTGTCAGTAATTAAAGTGATTTAGTAACTAACACAGTGGATTCCCAACTTTTTGATCAGACACAACTTTCAGTAAAACACCTCAATATTTTGTGATTCACTAAAGAACAGATTTATGTCAACATCATAAATTAAATGGTTCTCCAAATATATTATTATTAGAGGTAGTAATAAAAAAATTCTCAGAGTTCTTTAAGTCTTGGCCAAGAAATATGAACAAGGATAGGCATCTTGATAAATTACTAATTTTAGCTGAGAAATTAAAGAAATCCTTGTGACTGACTTTCTCTCCATCTGAACCCCATTCAAAAGTCACCCTATTCAGTCAGCACAAAATAGAATTGAATGTCTACTCAGCCATCTAGCACTATTCTAGGCACTGACAATGCAGAAAGGTACAAATAAACACGGCCTCTGTCTCTGTCCTTATGCAAATCTACCTGCCAATGGAGGCAAGCAAAGTGCATTTTGGAATTTGTAAATACATTTCTTTTAATCTCCCCAAGACCAGAAGAATTTACATTTTACTGGTATTTAATATACAGATTCACATTGACACTACCTCTTCTCCATGAGTTAGGTGGTGAGCTGCCAGGTGTGGTAGCTTCAGTATCCCAAGGGACTCACTCATCAGAACCTGAGGAAGTGGACTAGTAAGCAAGTTTTTATATTTTCTATCTGCTTTCGAGTGAGCCAAGAATAAGTATGTGATGATGCTTCGTTGTGATTAATGCAGCAATGCAGAGAACGGAAAAAGTGTCCCTGTTAGATCTACATATACAAAACCAGAACAAAACCTGAGGCAGCCGTTAGATCATGGTGACCAGACTGATTAAAGAACCCTGCTTAAAACCCTTAACTAGTTCTCTATCGTAATAGCGTAGAGCCCATCCTCCTTGACCTGGCTTACAGACATCTTTGCTCTCTGGCTCCTGCCTGCTTTCTAGTCCTGTCAGTTCTGTTTCTCACATTTGCACATACCTTGACGGCCATCCTCTCATCCCGTTTACTTGTTTCTAAACTGTTCTTTCAAAACTCGGCTGGAAGATCTTCCCCTCTATGAAGTCATCCTGGGTATTTCCAGAGGGTTATTACTGTCTGTGTTCTCACCTCTGGGGGGCAGCTCTGCCTGGATGCCTGTCAACCCTGAGGTCTCTTTTATTATAATGATCTTTACTTTTCCTTTTCCTTGCTAACCTGTGAACACATGCCACCCTTCCCTGTCCTCATGAAAACTAAAGTAGTTTTGTTTTGGGAGGCATTCAGGGTAAAACTTGATTTTCAGGAGTTAAAAAGTATTTTCCCCCGTGTGTCTGCCCCATCAGCTTTCACATCATTGAACATGAAGGAACGGAGATCCAAGCCCTCTATTTGCAAATAGAGTAAAAGCTTCTAACAGATACGATATGGCTCAATGGTTAAGCATGGGTTTCAGTCCACTAGGACACAATCCCTGCTCTATCACATGCCTAGCTCTATAATCTTATATTACTTAACTCTATGTGTCTTAGTTTCCTTTTCCATAAAGTGAAGATAACTAGCATATCTATTTTATAACCGTGGTTTGAGGTAGGAGAAATATGATACTAAAGGCAAAGCTCTCAGAACATTTAATAAATGTAGCTACTGCTGTTAAAATGTGAAGTCTATGCAAATACACATATGTATGCATAACCTTCAAAGTGTAAGTGATATATTTATGTCATTATGTTCTTGTATGTTTTGAATAAGTTTGATATGGTGGATGGAGGGAGGGATGTGACTACAGGAAGAAAAGTAAAGAAAGATGAGACTGGGACACCAAAAATACTGTTGCCTCCATTTTCCCAAGAGAAATTCTAAGTTTGAAAGATTTCCTGTTATACTGGTGGGGAATTTAGCAGAACACTGCTGCCCCTATAATTTTTGTAGTTGGTCCTGTTTACCCCAAGAGAGAAACTGTTAACTATGCTATATATCCCGTTGTCTTCAAGATAAATTTAGTGGACATATCCCTACTTAATTAAAGCCCCCTCCCTTTAATTAGATCACTTTGCATATTTAATAAAGCTAGGATGCTCGCTGCCTCATTAGGAGCCCAGTAGGTGCTGTGGGACTTGCAGGTCTTTACCATCTCAGTGGCTCGTCACTGTAATTGGTTGGAAAAGTGATTTCCAGCAGCTCATGCTATCTGGAGCTCCTAGTGAATGTTTCATCTCACCACAGGCCTCCTTGTCAGTCTGTGATGTGTTATTTCTCTCTTTTGTCTGACTATGTAAGTTCCTTTAATGTTTCTGCCAGCAAGTACCTAAAACTCACAACTTCATTTGGTGATGAGAATTGTTATGAGTGTGTCCTTAATGGCTATATGGCCCCATGTAATAAAATTGTGTTTGGGCTGTGAAAAAATAAACAAAGATAGAGTGAATATGCAACAGTTGGCTAGAATGAAAAACTACAATTTTTTTCATTGTTTTAAGTTGAATTTACTCTTTAGCTACGTTCAATGTCAGTGCTTTCCAGCCTCTGCCAGCCTACATAATAAAAGCCCAGCAACTGACTGGTGGAATGACCAGAACGACCAGTTGACCAGTCACTATTACATGCACTGACCACCAGGGGCAGACACTCAATGCAGGAGCTGTCCCCTGGTGGTCAGCGTGCTCCCACAGTGGGAGTGTTGCTTGGCTGACCGGGATGAGTAGCGATCCCACAGCAGGCCGATCCCCACAGGCTACGTCCTCCACCAGTGCACAAAACTTGTGCACTGGGCCTCTAGTGTCATAATAACAGTAGATGCACATGTGGTATTGCCTCTAGACTGTAAGCTCCCTTAAGACAGGCCCAGTCCTCAGTCTCCTAATGCTTGCACATGAAGCTGTTTCAGTACATAGGAGCTCTCAGACAATGCCAGATTAGGGAGACTCTCTGCATGAGGGAGACTCTAAGTAGGATAATCATTAGTGATGTTACCTTGGGATAGTTTCATAAAGTTTTGATTATGAAGATCCATAAGTGTACACAAAAGGGAAAGAGAATAATATAAGGAACCCCTGTGTAGTTATCATCTAGCTTCAACAGCTGTTAACTCTTGGCAAACCTTGTGTCATCTCTAACCCTAGCATTCCTTCTGCCACCAGACTATTTTGAAGAAAATATATAGAAAAGGTTTTGACATGTGTGTGAAGGTAATGCAGTAAATTAAATATACACGGGACTTATTTTGCATTGTCAGCCTTCACAAGATACTTGCTGACAGCAAGCTCGCCATGGTGTTTTAATGCTGCTGATGGAAAAGGCCCATTCCCTGTCTATTTGGACCCTGTTTGGGCTACACAAAACTGCCTTTTTCAGGGTTTCTCAAGATTCTCATTCTTTAATAGCTAGTGGAACTAAACTACAGACAGGTATAATTTTAGTGTCAGAGCTGGGAACTTGTTCATTCATTCATTCATTCATTCGTTCTCAGAGGATGAAATGCCATCCTCTACTGAATAGTGTTAATAAAGGCCATAAATTCCCTCTTCATTCAGACCATGTTGGCTGGGTGTCTGCTGTGTCACTGACATGAAGAAGACATAGCCTCTGCCCACGTAGTGCTCAACACCCAGTGTTTCTTATGGTGAGAAACTGTCCCCCTAAAAGACATCATTTATCATACAATTTAAACGTAATGATCTTATTGAAGGTCTGCAATGTTAAATATATTATTTACTTAAGCTACTTGCTATAGTATTCTACCAAAACAATTGCATTGGTAATTTTTATGCTCAAAAGCTCATAGATCCTGAAGAGATTCATCCTGAAGCCAGTCAGGATGGAATGGTACCTGACAATCTGACAATGAAAATAAAATGGAATGAGCACTGCAGATAATTCAATGTTCTCTCCTCCATGCACTGAATGTCAAGGGCTGTTTTAAAGAGTGCTGCTCTCTGTGCTACCTGAGCAGAGTAATACTATCTGACCCTGCTTTTATAAAAGCTGTCAATATTGCAATCTTAATAGTACAGCGAAAAGAAAGATAGCACGTGGCAATGCATCATTACAATCACTGGCATGTTAGGAGAGGAATAAAGATTAAGAATCTTACAGGGAAAAAAAGGAAGTAAAATGTCTGTGTACATTGAGTTGCTTTTAACTAGTTAACCAGTAATTGAAGTCGCTAATTGCTGAATGGGTGGGTTGTCCTGATTCTGCCTGTTCTGTTGCCTTAACAACAGAACCTTTCATCTTCCTTAATA
Organism: Antrozous pallidus; assembly: GCA_027563665.1. Taxonomy (NCBI): domain Eukaryota; kingdom Metazoa; phylum Chordata; class Mammalia; order Chiroptera; family Vespertilionidae; genus Antrozous; species Antrozous pallidus. The sequence continues at coordinate 62,029,281 of CM050520.1, forward strand.
TACACTGAATTTTCAGTACTTACAATTTAAGCATCTGATTTCCTCATGACTTAACTGATAAGCATGCAGAATCTTGCTAACCTAATTAAGAAACTGGTGCCATGTGAAGATGGTGCCTAGAATACAAGTGAAAAAAAGAAGGCATATTGTTAGAAGTAGATTCGTGTTAAAATTGAGAAATCCCAGGGTTTGATTTAGGCAGCAATAATGAATTGTACAAAACTGAAGGCCTTTTATTTTCTCTCGTAGTTCAGTTCCCTTCATTGTCTCCTACCTTCCCTATAGCTCGCCTGTGTGAATTATTATGTTCTGGGACTTATGCAGGTGCTAAAAGTACAAATATGAAAAGGCTGTCCCTGTTTCTCATCAGCCAACAGACTGGTGGGGAGGCATCAGCCAAATTACTATCTTAGGTCATAAATGCATAAATAAAGGTGCTGTGGGGGGACGCTGAAGGAGTGACTAACTCTGCCTTCCCGCCCTGGCCCCCTAGGGGTGCCCGTGCTGGTAGGGAATAGAAATAGATCACCTCTATGCTTTCTATTTTGTGGGAAGTGAACACAAGCCACAATCACTACTGGTTGTAGTACGTTGCTTAGTAGCCTCCAAAATATATGTCCAAGTCCTACACTCAGAACCTGTGAATGTGACTATATTTGGAAATAGGGTTTTTGTAGATGTCTCTAAATCAAGGATTTCAAAATGAGATCACTGTCATGTTGGGCAGGCTCTATGTACAATGGTGAATCTTCTTATAAGAGACAGAGAGACACCCAGAGAGAAGAGAGGCATATGAAAATAGAAGCAAAGATTGGAGTAAGTGCAGTTCCAAGCCCATGAATGTCCAGGGCTGCCCACAGCCCTCAGAAGCTATGGGAGAAGCAGTAGAATTAATTCTTTCTCAGAGAAGGGAGGCCAGTCCTGCCCACAGCTTGATTTTGGAATCCTAGCCTCCAGGAATGTGAGAGAATAAGTTTCTGTTTAGTTAAGCCTTCAGGTCTCTGGTAATTTGTTATAGCAGTCCTGGGAAGTGAACACACTGGTCAATTAAACAAAACCTAATAAAGAAAATTGAAATCACCTACAATGAAAGTTCTTCGTTCAGCCACCACATAAACCTGGCACATTCCTCTCAAGACAACTTTAATAAAAGAGCAAATGTTTATTTTTCCCAAGGCCGAAATGCCTTGAAACATCCCCAGGGCTTTCAGGGGAAAGAGAAATTGGATTTATTCCCCAGGCTGGTTGAAAATAGTGTCGCAGCGGGTGATGCTGGCTGTCACAGAGCCGTGCCACACACCTGTTTAGAAGTATTGTGGTCCTGGGTGGCCGAAGTTAGACACAAATGTTTGAGATGACACTGTATCAGCAAAGCAACAGGAAACAAAAATCCCACCCCAGACTCCCAGTCCCTGATCAGATTTACAAGAAACTTTGAAACATGTTCATGTGCACATCAGAGATGACAGACATATCTGCTCCCAGGATGGCTTCCCCAGCAGTCTCTCCACAGAGCCCAGATGCCTTCACCCAGCAAAGGGCTCAAGTAGAATGAGCCCTGTGTCCTTCCCAGCCTCCAACTCATTCCCCTGAACCTGGCATTTGCCTTTAAGGGGCTTCATTTCTTTGATAGAATGGGGGTAATGCTGCCCACCATGGGAAACGCTGCTCGCCAGCATCCTCCCATTCAGGGAAAAGCAGATACACTTCTCCTCACTGGTTCATTTTGCTTTCCTCTAAAACAACCTATACATCTTCAAGCAGATCTTTTCCCTTTTTACGTTAATGGGTTGGAGATGGAGCCAAATCCTGGTGAGCTTCCAACAAATGGACTGGGCTTTTGGCACACCTCTTAGGTACTATGTGTTGTGTGTTGCCTTTAGTATTGGTGGATAATGTTTGTAGAGCATTGCTTCAGTTTAGGCACTGTGCTAAGTATTTCATACTAGAGGCACAATGCACGAAAATTCGTGCAAGAGTAGGCCTTCCTTCCCCCAGCTGCCAGGACTGGCTTCTCTCGGGCACCTGGGACCTGGGCTTCCCTCCCCTCCAGCTGCCAGCAGGCCCTTGGGACCTGGGCTGGCTTCCCTCCTTTGGTGTAATTAGCATATTACCCTTTTATTATTATAGACATTGTCTTAATTGCATATCTTATCAGCAACCAGATATGGGGGTAGTGAGGCTCTCAGCAACTCCCCTGCAGAGAAAGGAACTGAGGCTTTGAGTGTTTCTTTCCTTAACTCTAGGTTCCACCTCTGTGAAGGGATGGAATGCCAGCTGCACTTGAATTCAGACCTGGCAGCTTCAGAGCCCAAGCTTCAAAGTACACAAAGCATTAGTATTATACTGGGCCTTGCTTTCATAAAATGGTTTCAACTTTTTTCCTGATTTCTCACTTATTAGTCATTTGTGATATTATTTTCCGTGTTTATCTTTTAGCTACTTTATGAACTTTGAGGGACAATATATAAAACTAATACATGTGATGTAAGGATTACTTGAGGTAACAGGTAAACTCCAGCCCTATTTCTGGCCCATTAAAGGCATGCACTTAATAAAGTTCCTTTGGCTTCCCAGTCAGTGCCCACCATCACCACCTCCCCCCATCCAGGTTCTTCTATTTTCTACTTCTCAGCCAACACAATAAGTTGATTGCAAATGATAAAGCAGAAACAATCATAACAGAACATTGTGAGTCTGTAATGAGATATCCTAAAATGAAGTTAGGGGACAAAATCATTTCTGTATTTTGTCTCTCCTATTTCAACTTAATTATCTAAATATTTAGTAACTAAGGCCCTTCTAAAGACCTTGTAAAAGAATTTGAGGGTGAGGAGGATAGGTGGAGGGGTTCGTTCTTTGACAATAATAACATTTTATGCCTCAATTTTCTCATCTGTAAAATAGTTACTTCACATACTTGTCATAATAATTTAGTGGTAAGCATATATACTAATTTTGTATTTGGCACTTTTAAATGGTACAGTTTCATAAATAACATGGATAAATATTATCTGCCTCTTTCTCTCTTCTTCTCTCTCTTTTTCCCTGAGAATATATTATTGTTATTTCAAAATTATTTTTGATCCAAATGAGTTAATAGGCAGAGGGAAGATGGCTTTTCTTCAGGACTATATTTAGGTTTTGTTTTTTGTTTTTTTGTTTCTTGAGACTAGAAATAATGAAAGACACTTAAAAGTATCAGATATCTTGCCCTGTAGGTTGTACTAAAATGTGCCATTTTTAATTTGAGTTTTACATGCTAATTGCTTTCATAATTAGCTGTCATAAAGTAAATTATAAATTAGAAGTTTGAACATGTGTGCTGATCCTGAGTACCAGCTTCGTCAATGTAGGTAATTGTGGTACCTGCTACCAGCTTCGCAGCCCAGGCAGATTGCCAGAGTGGTTTTTAAGGGAAGGACTTTGGTCCTAAAAGGTCTGAGGCCAAAGGGAAGCAGCAGTCTTCACAGGGGCCAGCTTCATCACAGAGCTGCAGTGATGAGGGGCCTCCTCAGAGGGAATTCCCAGAGAATATTTAATTATTTTATTTGGTTTCAATTGCCTGTTGGTCTGAACCTTAACAGGACCTTGCCTGTGTCATTAAATAGCATCTTGTGGTGAGGTCTTTGGGACAGTTTAACCAACAGGTGGATTATATCGCAAGTAAACTTTTAAACCTTCAGACTGAGAGAGGAGTTCATATTTCTGTGTTATAGATCTTGTGCTCATTTCCAAGCAGGATGTGTACGCTGTTCTTACTTCACCAAGTACAGTCTGTGAAACCCTGTTAGGCCTTTGGGATACTCTGTTTAAATTCTAGCCTTGGTGCAAATGCTTAATATTGTAGATTTGGACAAAACACACAAAGTTTGCATACTCTCTAAGGAATAACTGCGCTGAAAGCTGGCAGCAACTTTGAGGCAAAAGTTTCAATCAGTGGAGGGAGCAGAATAGGAAGAACTACTACATTTTTACCACTCTTTGTAGCAAAAAAAAACAAAAAAACCAGCTTTCTTCAAGAACAACAACTTTCTAATCTAACTTAGATTTTGCTTTGATAATGACCAAGAAGAGAAGGAAGCAGTACATACATTATAATAAAGTTTTAACTTCCTCTAGAAAGAAGAGATGCTTTAACAAAAACTAGGAGCCTGGCACTGAGACCCTGTAGGCAGGCTGCCACGAGCAGCTCAGCAAAGGCATTCCAGAGCAGCAGAAATAAACTAGTCATTTCCAAACAAAAATGTAGGTCTGTTTGTGATGCACAATTATTTTTCTTTTTTGATGTACATTTTTGACTGTTTTATTTCCTTACATGTGTCTTATGGGGCACCAGTGGGGGTGAGGGGGCCGTGAGTAGAGATTTAAAGAGAGAATGAGAAGAAATAAACAGAGAGAAAACACTGAACTAGAGAACATATACAATGAAAATAAAATCAATTTAAAGTAATCAAAATATTAGAAATAATCCAGCAGATACCATGGTATAGTTATGGTATGTACAGTATGATGGGATGGATACATCGCTAGTATTTAAAATAAAGTTCAGGCTCTGCCAAATTATTTAAGAGTTTTCATCACAAGGGAAAGTTTTCTTTTTTATTTTTTTCCTTTCTCTTTTTATAGCTATATGAGATGATGGATGCCAACTAAACTTATAATGGTAATTATTTCACAGTATATGTTAATCAAGCCATTATGCTATTCACCTTAAACTTATACGGTGATGTATATCAGTTAAATCTTAATAAAACTTTAAGAAAAAGACATTAAAATTATTTGCAGGCTAATAAATTATTGACTCAAAGAGATACTGAAATAGTTGCCCCCAAAAAATCACTCTTTGAGTATTAAATGTTAAGAATAAGAAAAACTAGCATTTTGACCAATACTAACAGGTAGTATTCAGAAGATTACTCAGCCAACACTGACTAACACTGACTAGTAGGGGTCACGGGATAATTTGATTGCCCTCATTAACAAGTTGTACTTGTGCTAACTAATCTATATTAAAAGGCTAAGTGACCGACTGTACGTCCATACATCCATCAGCAGATACATATGACATGCACTGGCAATTTAAAAATAAATGTTGACTCACACATGTGAGATACATATAAAACTCTTGCTGGCACTAGTAGCATATGTGTGTTCCATCTGTCATTGTCAATCCTGAATTTGGTTGATACTTCTATTATAGAGAAAGGGTGAATAGTCATATTAAAATATTTCTTCTAATTAATTTCCTTTCAATGTGCATGAATTTGTGCACCTGGCCACTAGTCTTAAATAATTATATAATACATTAAAAATTCACAGAGTCTCCTGACCAGGTGGCTCAGAGATGGTTAAAGTGTCATTCCATGAACCAAAAAGTTGTGAGTTCAATCCCCAGATCAATGTTTCTCTCCTCCCCTCCCCTCCCCTCCCCTCCCCCCTTCCTTCCCCTTCCTTCTCCTCTCCTCTCCTCTCTTCTCTTTTCCCCTTCCCTTCTCTTCCTTTCCCTTCCCTTCCCCTCTCTCTCTCTCTCTCTCCGCCCTCTCTCCCTCTCTCATTCCCATCTCACTAAAATCAATAAATGTAATCTCGTGAGGATTAAACTAAAAAATTAAATAAAGAAATGAAATAAAAATAAAAATTCAGGGGGGTTATCATGGTGGTCACTTCTGTACCCAATTTGGAAGCACTGTTGTGTTCTCCAGTATTTATCCTGTGGGTCACATTGTTTTCAAGACCATTTCACAAAACAAAAACCCAGAGAGCTTAAGTGGTCTGCTGGAAATCACACTTCTAAGAAGTGGTGACCTGGTATCTTCATATTGCAGACCCTGTCGGTTTTCCTCCAAGCCATGTCGCCTGCCCAGAGTCACACTGTGTTGGACATATTTCCTATTTTGATAATGGACTGCAAATTTGAGAGTTATTACCCAGTGCTATCTCCTAGCGGCATTAGGCAGCAGCGAGCCTGGGAAATGCAGCCCCATGTTAGCCCCTATTTTCCTTCTGTAAAACCTCAATCATGTGATCTTCCCAGGCCTCACTTCCCTGTTTATATGATAAGAAGTAATAAAACCTTCCATCTCTCAGGGATGAGTGTTTTAAGGACACATTAGATCACTTATGAGAAAGGCATTATGTTCTTTAGAAGATAAGTACATGGCAAAGTAACATTTTTCACCATAATTATCTAATGTGTCATAAAAACCAATGTTGGAAAGGTAATTAAGTATGTGGCTTTGACAGAGGAGTTGAAAGGAATGAAAATAAAAATAGTTATCATTGCGACTGGAATTGTATTACCTTATAAGGGCATTCCTGAGCCCCTGGTTCACCAAGACAATTCTTTATTAAAAACCAGAGGATTATCTGTAGCTCCATAATTGTGTTGTTAGCTAAAAGCCAGGCTAGTATGGGAGTAAAATTTGTTACCTAAAGATCAATGATCTGTTCTTATTAAATCACTATGTCAAGAACCTACATCACATGAAATATTTGGAGGAGGTCAGTAATGGATCAGTGAAAATGATTAAAGAATTGGAAAGGAGAACCTATTGGGGAATGGTTGGAGGGAAGGAATAAAATAAAACACAAAGCTGAAGGATGAGAGAAATATGAGAGGTGGATGGTGACTGGAGGACAGAATGGAAAGAAATGGGTTTAAATTATGACCAGAGGACTATAGGTGGTGCCCAAGGGAGAGCCTGATGCATCTGAAGCTTGTGAGCTACTGAAATGTACTATTGATCTAATTTATGGAATCTCCTTTTTTCTGGAGATATCTTTAATAATAGGCCACCTTTACATTTCAGCAGGTTGCTAGAGGCTGAGTATAAAAGGGTGCCTTCTATCATGCAGTGTGGTTATCACCTAAGATAATGAAATCTGGAGACAGAGTACTTCTGTGTATGGTGTATTGCTGGAAGAGCTGCAATATTTCAGCACACCAATCAAATGCTACTCAGCCTATTAAGTAAAGATCTACATTCTGTATTAAAGAAAACACAATACAGGTAGTCTTCCTCACAGTCACAGACTTCTGACTACCTTAGCAATGGCATCAGAAAAGTTTCCCCATATTCCAGTTATGGGACTAGCCTCACTGTATCACCTTATGAAACACTTTCTTGATATTGCTGATGATAAATTGTGCTGGATGCCTTCTTGAAAATAATAAAAGGTTTATAAAAAGAAGCAATTATATAATCTCTGAATATTTCAATGTAATTAATAAACTTTAAACACCCCAGTAGTTAGTGTAAACAAATTATTGGGCATAAACTAGAATATTACATAAGCCTAGTTATTCAGAGTAAATTATATGCCTCATAGGTGCTTGAATTGCTTAAGGAACCTAAAACGGCCTTGCTTTTATTCTTGTTTTTATTATTTTTAAGTTATCATGGAAAAAATGAAAAATGTAAGCTTTTTGCTATTGTTACAAAAATGATTAGGTCAGGATGAATAATGACTCCTATCTCCTTTTGAGGATCTTACTTTTCTCCTTAACTCTAATTTTGTTTTTCTAGCCAATTCCACAGCAGTCTTACCTAGATGCCTCAATATGTCCTGGGCCCAACAGGCCATTTAATTCAGTGATACTACCATCCTAACCAAAGTATATTTTTTCCATTGAGAGTGGAAGGAAGGGAGGGGAAGAACAAGAGAGTGAAAGAGCACGAGAGTGGGGGGGGGGAGAGAAACAGAGAGAGAGAGAGGTGAGAGAGTCACATCTTGGTTGCTTTCTGCAGGCACCCCAACTGGAGCAAGAGAGCAATCTAGTAACCCTTTGGTTCACAGGCCTACACTGTAATCATTTAGCCATAATGGCCGGGGCCTACCATGATTTTTTATGTTACCTTTGTTTGAAATGTCCCCCAGTACTAGCTGCACCTGTTAAAACCATACCATTTCTTTAAAATCCAACTCAACAAAAAGTTCTTCAATTCCCTCCTCACCTCTAATTTGTTAAGACTTCCCTGCCTTGAGCACAGTACCTAGCTCATGCCTTCACTTGCCCTGCATCAAAGTCTGGCTGTTTATTGTTCTCTATCTTATCCTCAATCTTTGTCCTTTTGGTCAGGAGCATTTTAAAGGAATTGATGTCTTGCTTACCTGCATCTTCTTTGCAAAGCTTACAATGTTATGTTGCACATATTGGATGCTTACTAAATATCTGTTGAATCTATCCCCCTTCCTGTGTCCTGTTTGCCTACTGTCTCTATGGTCCAGTTCTTTCTGCCTTCAAACAGAGTTTCTTCTGGCTGTTTTCACTTCAGTGATCATGGCTGGGCCTCTCTTGGTGATTTATAGCTGAATTCCTGTCCCACCTACCAACTCTGAGCATGTTTGGATTTCCTGGCAGTTTCCTTCTCACCTGACAAGCATTGGGAGCCCATCTGAACCCCACAACTACAATATAACAGCTCAGGGATCTTTTCCAACAACTGTCTTCATCATGTCATTCCATTTCATCTTCCTATGTTTGCTTTGAGGTCGCTAGTTTCTAACTTGTTTCCACATGCCTGTGTTTGGCATCTCTGGCTAATTCCATTATATCATTGCCCTCCTTGGACAGCTCTTGGCTTTGCTTTCCACTTCAGTTTTGTCCAGGAACTAGCCCTTGGCTCTACTTTCTCTGCAAGTTCCCCACTCCCACCCCCATGCCTGCTCAGTGCAAGTCACTGTTCAGCATTCCACAAATCCTTGCAGAGGCCAGAGATATGCTATTCTCCTTGAAAGAAGGAGAATTATGGCCTCTGTGAAGCTAGCAAGTCAGTTTCTTGCGCCAGCATCTACAACTCTGTCTAATCTACCCTCAAATAACCCCTCCTCTAGGCCAGGCTGATCTTGGTGATGCTTGAGGACCACAGGTTCATTCCCCTTGGGGTGTTTCCTTACACAGATGGGTCCCTCATCTACTAGTAGAACACCTTTCTCTTTACTCTCATTTTTCCCCCCTTACAATTCCTTTAGGACCCAATTTAAGGTTTACTCTGTCTATGATTTTTTTAAATATAATTTTATTGATTTTTTTTTTTTACAGAGAGGAAGGGAGAGGGATAGAGAGTTAGAAACATCAATAAGAGAGAAACATCTATCAGCTACCTCCTGCACACCTCCTACTGGGGATGTGCCCGCAACCAAGGTACATGTCTTGACTTGAATCAAACCTAAGACCTTTCACTCTGCAGGCCAACGCTCTATCCATTGAGCCAAACTGGTTAGGGCATATGATTTTTTTTAATCCAATAATTCAGGTCATCTCATTTTTTTTCTGTCTTTACCCCCACATTGTGTTAATGATTTTGGCCTTGACTGAATTGTTATCCTATGATTATTCCAGGGATGGGTAGCTCATCTTACCAGCTAGCTTATAAAGGATCCCAAGGGGAAGATGATGCCATAAACTTCTCATTTGCCATTAAACTTTCCTCAGAAAATATGGTTGTAATTATGTGTGTGTGTGTACCAGGCATGATACTAGATACTCTACATGAATTATTTAACTTAATTTACACAATGAGGTCAGATAAAATATAGGGTACAAATATTGAATCCAGTATTACAATAAATACATAATTACTATAAATATAAATTGTTGTCTATCTGATATTCAGATTTAACTGAGTATCCTGTCTTTTAATTTGCTAACAAGGATGTGGGTTCATTGATTTTTTTTTCCAGAGAGATGCAGAGTGGGGCGGCGGGGGGGGCGGGGGAGTCATGAGAGAAAGAATCATCTATCTGTTGTTTCCCACATGCTACCTGATTAGGATAAAACCTTCAACCTTTTGATGTAAGGGACTATCTCCCAACCAACTGAGCCACTCAGCCAGGGTGAAACACTATTCTTAACTTAGTAAATGTAAAATATATACTATAAAGATATAAGGCCTATTCAGTAGTTGGAAATGTATTCCTTTACATATTATTTTAATGTAGGAATGGACTTCTTCTAAGCATAAAAGCAAAACCTACATCTAAATTTTGCCACAATAGGTGCAGTAGAGAGCGGTGGAAATAAAATAGGTTGTATGAGGTGCCTTTTAAATACTCTTTAATAATCTTGTGTTTCACTTAATATACTTCCCAGTAAATATTGGTTTCCTTTATTAGACTGTTATTACAGTGAAATCACATTAGCACTTTGCAGAATTTTTTTTAAAACCACCCATCTCCTACAATTACATTAAATTAAATTTAATTCAGGCTTTCTTGTCTAAAAGGAAATATCTTTGCATTTACTGGATCTAATTAGCATTGTACAGACCTTTCCTGTTAAGGGAGGGGGCTTGGTATATTCCCCTGGAATAGAGAAACTCTTTTCTGTATTAATGAGGAAGAACAGGGAAAAAGTCTAGGGAGCATTTCCTTCCTTTGTTTTTCCTTTCTTTCTGTTGGGTGAAGGCCAGTTTTGAGTCTCCATAGATAATAGCTATTATTGCCCTGAGGGCGTGGCTTGGTGGTTGAGCATCAACCTATGAATCAAAAGGTCACAGTTTGATTCCTGGTCAGGGCACATGCCCAGGTTGCATGTGCAATCACACACCAGTGTGGGGTGTGCAGGAAGCAGCCGATCAACAAATCTCTCTGATCACTGATGTTTCTGCCTCTCTTTCCTTCATGCTTCCATTCTGAAATCAATAAAAATATGTTTTTTTTAAGTATCTATTATTGTTATATTGTTGCTGGTGGGATTAATGGGTCAGACTTCCGAAACGCGAGTGGGAATGAGGCTCTTAGGGTGCCAAGAATTTTCAGAAGCCCCCCGGGACAATGGTACGTGGAAACAGGCTTTATTTGAATGGAGTTGCCTTTCTCTGGTGCCAATGTCCCATTTCCCCCAAGCCAGTTCTGGAAAAGGTGCAGCTGGGAGTTCAGAAAAGCCAGAAACAAGGCCAGTGTCCACAGTTTTCATTCCATGTTGCAGTGGAGTGTGGCTCGTCAGTCAGGCCAGGTTAAAGTCAATCAGCCCATGTGAGGAGCCCAACATGGCCATCCTCCGTGTGGGCAGAGGGCCCTAGAGCCAAGGGAGTGGAGCTCTTTTGTTTATATACATTTCAATTTCTCTTGCTTGCAGTGGCCACACCCATCCTGCCCAACTGTATGTTTTCAAGTGTGATTGACAGGCAGTTAGCCTCCCAGGTCACTCAGACCTTACTGGCATGTGTCTAAACTGCTTTTGTCTAGTCCCTTCCCCATCGATGAGCAGTGGGAAACACACTTGGACAGTGTAAAATGTCTCTTTTTGGCAAAGCTCTATAAATGGCCTGTCCATATTCAGTCTTCCGTTTTACTCCTTTCCTGTTACATAATGACCAGTTATTACAAAGGTATCAATATTTGTTGTATATGATGGTTGGGATCAGGTGTGCCTGTCCCTTCAGCAGCCCTTTGCCCACAGCTCCATCCACTCCCTCTTAGGACACAATGACTTTCCTTTCACAGTGACATCAGCGATCATACTGGTCCTGGATTCTTTCAAGACCAAACCTTTGTGTTTTCAGTCATTTAAAAAATTGATTCACCTGTAATTAATGTAGTTTATTGAAGTGTATTTTGGATATAAAAGCTTTTTTTGTGTGTTTGACAGTTAGCTAAGTAACTCATTTGGGGAAATTATTTTGCCTTATCATCCTACTACCCAGATACACCTGTCTTAGTCCATAAAGGCTATTATAACAAAGTATCACAGACTGGGTGACTTACAAACAACAGATAAATTTATTTCTCACAGCTTAAAAAAATAAATATGGGAAGTGTAAGAGCCTGGTCCTGGCAGATGCGATGTCTGGTGAGGGCCCACTTTCTTATAAGTAGATGTCTTCTCTGTAACCTCACATGGTGGAGTGGGTAAAGGAACTCTCTCAAGTTTCTTCTTATTAGGTAACTAATTCCATTCATGCATTCTTTATATTGTGGACTAGGTTTCAACACGTGAATTTGGGGGGCATAAGTAATTCAGTCAATAGCAGCCCCTGCACCTGTTTGTAGACCCAACAGTGAGAGTATATGCTGAGTTAGCGTTTCACTTTGTGGCCATGTTAGTGTCATTGATTTGTGAAACATTTGTGTCCAGGAATATGAAAGAGAAGTTGAAACGGGTCTTCACAGGCTACTGATGCAGTGGCAAGTGTTACAAAACATACAAAAGTGTGGAATGCATACATTTTAATTTTTTGGTAGTCTGTGATCTTCACAGAGGTGTGTGTGGTATATAAATTAGAATATAAATTAGAGACCACAATATATAAATTAGAATATTTCTTTAGAGACCACTTCATTTTATAAATGTGCACATTTTCAGTAGATTGAAGAAAAAAAAGACTCATTAGGAAATTAAGTCATTATCTCAGCTGGAGGATAGTATTTTGCCTTGAGCTGTGTTTTGAATAGCCTGTAGAATTTACTTAGATTATTTGAGCTGGAGATTTGTAATTTAAAGTAGTACCCCTTTGTTATTTATATAGGTGCTTTCATTCTAGGAATGCTAACTGCTGAAGAAATATCTTAATATCCTGTGGGAAGAAAAATGATAGAAATGATAATGGCAGTCATTGGCAATGAAGTTACTGGGAGAGTAATTAATATTTGTAAATCTTTGAATACCAAGAAAACATAGGCTGTTCTTATGATGTAGACATTCTGTAGAAATGAGGGATTTGGGGAATAGAAAGGATTCTGGGCTGGATATGATAATGAGTAGCATTTTCAGTGTTTCTAATTCTGGTGACTATGAATTTAATTTTGCACTGTCTTTCTATATCATCAGCATTCCTGCCAGGACAACTTAAGGTAAAAATCTTGGTTGGACTCATTTGTGTCTTAAAATGGTTTTCTCACTGTGACATCTTTTATAGTACTATCTAAGGAGAGAAATTATGCACTTCTATACATAAAAGAGTTGGCATTCAATTGCTCTTACAATGTACCAGGTGCTATTCCAAATGCTTTACATGTATTCTATGAACACATTTGTCTAATAAGATAAGCACATGATTTCTTATTAAAGATGGTGAAAAGCACAGGCATTAGGACAGTAAATTAAATTGCCCAAATTTTTACAGCTAGTAAGTAGCAGATTGAAGATTCAAACCCAATAAGTTGGATTCCAGAGAGCATATTCTTAGACCATTATTCTCTGCTGCCTCTTTTCTCTTTCTCCTTTTCTCCTTTCTCCCTGCCCCCCCCCCTTTTCTTGTGAAATGCTCCTTACCTGTTGCTACAATGTTCTTTCTTTCCTTCCATCCTTTTTTCCTCCTTTCAATTTCAGAAAAAAGAAAAGAAAAAGGCCCAAGTGAAGAGGAGTGGCAAGGTGGGTTGGTGCCTCAGGATGATGCCTGAGCAGGGCGATACAATGGAGTCAGAGATGGAGGGAGGGAGGATCTGGGAAGAGCAGAGGCTGATTGCTTCAGTAGATGAGATTGGTGACACATGGGAGTTGAGCAAAATATGGATGGGAATATAGAAGAACAACAATTTTTCTGTTGTGTTTTCTTTTTGTTGTTTTGTTTTTGTTTTTTTAACTATCAGAGGAGAGGGTCTTTCAAATAGGAAAAGTGGGAGGTGAGACCTAATCTGTGATGATGGATCGGAATTAGAGGTATTGATACATTTTCAAGGTATTGGTACATTTTCACAGTATATAGTCAGCAATAGAAATAAATGTTGATGCAAGGGTGTATCTATGTGTATTTACTAGTACATACAAATATTTCTGAGTGTTGTCCTGTAAAATTGCCTGGAAGTAGGGATATCTTGGTGGTTTTAAGCATACTTGAGCCCAACCTGTGTTGTACACAAGGATAAGGTCACGAAGGTCAAGAATGTCTTCCTGATTGAAGGAGACTAAAGCTTCATGGCTGCTAAGTGCCACATGTGATCCTGGATTGGATTCTCTTACTATAAAGGAAGTTTTTCTGACCACTAGTCAAATTTGAATGGGTTTTCTAAGTGAAGGATTTATGAGAGTTCTTTGTACTCTTCTTGCAGCTTTTCCGTAAATTTAAAATTATTTTGAAATAAATAATGATTGTGGAAATGAGTTGTCTTATTACTTTCTAGTTCTTTTTGCCAATAAATTTAAAATTTTGGAATTTAACCAAGACCCCAGAATCTGGGATTATTAAATTCCACTAATTGTGGATTAAAATAAGTTTCTGTTAATTGCAGTTAATGAGTCTGAATAATGGCAGTAGTTTTGTATGCTTTCTTTAGGGAACATACTTTGATTCACTGATATACCATGGTTTTTAGTATTGGGCTGCATTTCAGCAACTACTTTCTCTGAATTGCTTTTGTAAAATCATGTTTCTGAATGACATTAACTGGAGAGTTTCAAAAGATAGATTTCAGGTAATTAAGGGAAATGTGTTTCCCTTGTCTTGGAATAATTTCAGACCTAAGAAGCATGGCAGAAATGACAGGTATAAAGCTCTGCAACTGATTTCCTCTTAGTATATGTTTACTTGCATTAGTAGAGATGAGAATCTCCTTATAACTTTTTTTTTCTCTTTACTTCATTTTCTTCCAGAGATGGGAAAATATCAATATGACTTTTCTAGGGTTATTTTTTATTTCATTGTAAATTGTGCCCACTTTTACAGTCTTCTTAAATACAAAAAAATTCATTAAAATATATTTAGGATCCTTAAGACAAGGACTTTGATCTATAGAAAGTGGTATATTAGTATAATTTCATTATAGCAGATCACATTTACCATCTTTTCTCTTGTCTCCAATAGCCATGGTGGGGCTGTTTTTAAATTTTTATTGATATTAAAGAGATACTGTGATCTTTGTAAACTAATCTATTTTTATTTTCCCCTTACAATAAATTCTCAGAAGCAGACTTCCATTCCAAAGCAATGAACATTTTTCAGGTTTTTTATAAATGTTGCAAAATCATTTGTAGTCTCAGAAACTAAAATGCCCCCTTGTTTTATGTACACGAGGTATTTTTAATATTAAAAATGCTCAAGTATATTATATTTCACTTAGCAAAATAAAGCCTTGATTTAGAATGCCCCATTGTGTTCTTAGATAGTCTGTGGATTCAGACCACACATGATTCTAGAGAACATAGACGTTCTTTTTCCTGGGGAGTCTTCAGGGCAGGTGGGATTGTAAACTCTGACTTCTGAGTGTACTGGAGGGCTAATGTGGAATTGGATCCTCCTTCAAGAAACACAATTGCAATACTTTACAATTCTTTGTCTTTTTTTTTTTTATGGATATGTTAACATAAAAGCATTCAAACCTGTAAAGAATTTTTTTGAGTTTATTTGAGCCAAACCGTCGACATTGCTTGGAAGCAGAACCTCAATGAACTGAGGTAATGCTCTGGAGAATGGTGGGTTACATCTATATTTATACATTGCAATTAAAGGAAGGTACATAGGTGGGTTACATGAAATCCATTGCTGATAGACTAGAGAGGTGGGAGAAAAAAAGCAGGGAAACCCCTGGGTTTGGATAAAAAGTAAAATGATATATACTTAGATGGATGCAGGAAAAATCCTATATAATAAAAGAGAAACATGCAAATTTGACTGTACCTTCACTCCTGATTGGCTATGCTACCAGCCAATCAGGGGCAGGGGCGGGGCAGCAGAGGCTTTAGGCCTTGGGCAGGCTGGGGCTGAGCCATCAGTTGGACATACCCTGAGGGCTCCCAGTATGTGAGAGGGGGCAGGTTGGGTTGAGGGGCCACCCACCCCCCAGTGCACAAATTTCATGCACTGGGCCCCTAGTCTATAATAATAAAAGTGTAATATGCAAATTGACTAAACCACATAGCAGAACAACCATCTGGACGGCCTTTTAGATGTAGCCAGGGCTCTGAGGGCCTGGTCTGTGAAGGCCTACTTTTGCAGGAATTTCATGCATCGGGCCTCTAGTCCATATATACTAGTATATAAAAGCCTAAGTGACCAAATGACCAGTTGCCTGTTTGCTGTAATGTGCACTGACCACCTGGGAGTAGACAATGCAGGAGATTCTCCCTGGTGGTCAGTGTGCTCCTGTAGCCAACCTCCCTCATTCAGCTGGTCAACCTCCCACAGTTCATTTCCCAGGCCCACCAGCCCCCACTGATCAGCCCCAAGGGTGGGATGGGGGGTGGCCAGCCAAACTCCCATGGTCCCTCCCCCAGGCAGGCCAGTCCCCCAATCAGCCCTGATTGCTAGCCAGGCCCAGGGGCCCCACCTGTGCACCAATTCATGTACCACTGGGCCTCTAGTTAACATGATAACAATGAAGGAATTAAGGAATTTGTGGTATTTGTCCTGGTGCCCAGGCACATTAGGTTGTGCCCCAAGGGGTCTAGGAAAAGGGAAGTTACAAGTTACCCCTACATTTCAAGATATGCTATTATAAATGCAAAAAAAAAAAAAAAACCCAGATAGGCTCAGTTAAGGTAAAGGTTGACCTTGTCAGTGAAGATATCGGCCTAAGATGTAGCTGCCCACCATAACTGCTTTTAGTCAGAGTTTAATTTTAGACGATCCTTTCTGGTTACTTTAGATCTCCGAATTTGCAGGACCTCCATGCAGGCCTTCCCTGAGCTTGTCAGATTAGCAAGTGGTCCCTTTCATCCACAGATGGAACTAAAATAAGAGGCAAAGCTAGCCCTTACCTAACTTTTAGCCAAATCTCATCAAAGAACAAATTCATTCATTTTTTTTCCTCCACAGTGGAATTGGAGAAAAGTTGACTGGCAGCACTGAATAACAACCCTCCATTTACTCAAAGTCTGTTGTAAAATCTCATCACTTCTCTGAGTTACCTGAAGACTTCCAAGACTTTAGGCAGTTGGCCCCCTACTTTGTTTCACCCTCAAGAGGATGACCATAGAGGTGTAAAGATCTCCATGTGCTGACATTTTCCAATAGATTTATGCTTGAGACTTGGAAAATATATATACTAGTATTTTGTTTTCAACAGCAGTGTCCTTTTTCCACCATTTACCTTGGTCCATTTTTAGAACAATAGTGTTTCCAACAATAGCCTCTGTTATTATTTTTTTTATGTCATTTTAGCATGGCTCACTGATTTTCATTTGCTTGTTCAATAAGATGCCATTCCAGGGCAGAGATGGAATGCGTCCCCTTCCCCCATCCCCAGTAACTTGCTAGTGTAGTACATCCATTAAATCCAGTTATACATGTAACAGAATGTACTATTGTTATTGGCAGTGACCTCATTGATTAATTACAGGCTGACCCTTTTGACAACTTCCTACTGATTTTGCTTCTTGAGTGATTAGTTCCAACATTGTTTATGCAGTTGGATTAAAGGGGGATAAAAATAATAGTTCTGCTTTAGAACAGCCTCTGTTCTACTGACATTAATTAAGGAAACACTCCAGAGAGGAAAATGAGTATTTATTCTATCACAGATGGAAAAGGGTTAAGAGACTTGTCCAGACCATTCAGCAGGTTACTGGTACCTCTCAGACAGGGTGAGAAACAAATCAGCCATTCTTTTTAGACATCAGCTGGATGAGTGTAGGTGGAGTGAAGGTAGACAAAGTATGTGGCACATTTACCATAAAATATGATCATCATATCACAGTCTCCCTTCTGAATCAAGATGGAAAGTCTAAATGTAACTACCTTCCAATAATTCTGGGAAATGTATAGTAGGGAATTAATGAAGAATTATATTAAATAAGATAAAAATTAAGTTACAACAAGGACACTCTTAAAGTCCAGCATTTATTTCTCCTTAACAGATATGAAGTGACAGTCCAAGTAGGGGCATTGGTTCTATTCCATGGTATCAGTCATAGGCTAGGAATTTTCTACTCCATCTCCTTGCGCATTATCTTTATATCTATGGTTGAAGCTGAGTCATAGGCGCATTCATATTCCAACTCTCAGAAAAAGGGAAGAAAGGAACTCCAGGGTATATAACGTGACTTTAACCTTGGAGATGACCTGGAAGTTGCAATCCATTGGCCTGAACTAGCTATATCCAGCTTAAAGGAGGCTGAAACATGTATGTGGTTTCCTCCTAGTGGCCATGGTTTCCCATTATTGTGTAAGAAGAGAACATTTAGTGGTGGACCTCTACTGCAGATTCATTTGCCATAGCACTTTTCCCTTATCATTGGATGTTTTGTCAAATGGCGTATTACTAGCACTTGCAGATACTCAATATATATTTATTAAATGAGTTGATTTAGGTATGAAGATGTATGGCAACTTCCAAACTCTAGATACCAATTCCTGACCTCTTCATGGATAAACACACACTATTTAAGCACAATTTTCTCCTTCTAATTTAATTGTGCTGCCCACATAAGCCTACACTTGCTCACTTGCTCAGCAAAGTGGCTATATCATATCTGCTTTACTTGAATAAGCTTATCTTTTTGAATGACTTTTGATGGTCTTTCTCTCTCTGGCCATATAAACAGAATTCTATTCCCTCAGATCTCAATAACAGAGATGTGACACATGTAACTGAGGCCTAATTGAGTCTATTCATATTTTGAGGCTGCTGTCTATTTCTGTATCAAGCACCATTTGTCATAAAAGGATGCTTAAATACAGGAAATCAATCTTATACATCAGGGAGCACATGGAATACCAGCTTGCTACATTAGACCAATATAAATGGATGCCTAGGTGCTCATTTTTATCGCAAATTAAATTTCAGTAGATTTTTAAGTTGGAACAAACTTCTCTCCCTGTAGAACATTTTTCCCCATTTTTTTTTGGTATGGGAGGATGTTATTTAATATAATTTCAATAAATATCCTTGAAGCAGCTTCTGTGATTAAAGTGCTATGCACAGTTCAGATGTTTAGAATGTGAAGGCTGACACAGAGAATTTCTTTTTAAGTTCAGGGAACTTGTAGGTGGTATAATCAACATATAAACAATATCCCGGAAGAGTATGGGAGAGGCACAAATGAATTCAAAATGAGAAAGTGTGACAAAGTCTCCCTGAGGAGATTTGAACTTGGCCGTTAAACCCAAGAGGACATACCTTGCAGGAAGGCTTTGAATCGCAGGAAGGAGAGCTGAGTTTCAGAGATGACCAAGTTCAGAATGAGAGTGCACTTCTCTGTTTAGAGGGGGCTGGAGAGTTAAATGAGAAAAACTGCATAAGTAGATAGAGACCAAATTGTGAATGGCTAAGTAACTGATAATGTATGTGACAGAAAGTGGTCAGGGTCACCAACGTATAATTCCTTATAATAAAATCAAACTCTTATTTTGGCTAGTTATCACTATTTCTGTTATGCCCTGAACATTGCTGACTTTATATCAAACTAGAAATCCGCTGCTGAAATTCATGCACTCAGGAGAGTCCCTCAGCCCTGCCTGTACCCTCTCACAGTCCAGGAGCCCTTGAGGGGTGTCCCACTGCTGCAGAGGCAGGAGAGGCTCTCGCCACCACTCCTGAGCTCACTAGTCATGAGAGGGCTTCTGGCTGAACAGCGCTCCCCCTGTAGGAGTGCACTGAAGGGGCAGCTCCTCCATTGAGCATTGGCCCCCTGGTGGTCAGTGTGTGTCATAGTGGTCAGTCATTTCACCATTCAGTCAATTTGCATATTACCCTTTTATTATATAGGATGGTTAAAGAAAAGAGAGCTTGAACACTAATATTTTTTTTATCCAAATATAGTCCTGTGTGATGTTTAGTAATCTTTAGTTTGGTCAAGTGCAAATACTTCAAAGCCTTTGCTTACTAAACATTCACTGTAATAATAGTTTATTAGCATTCACTGTATTCTGGGCTGAAAGAGTATGCTGATATAGAAGTAAAAAAAAAAGTAAAGGTGACATATTTTTTTTATCTTCATCTTTTGATAGCATTCCCTCTCTCTATCTCTGTTTATGTGGTCAGAGGAGCTAGGATTTTCACACAGAACCAAAGCTGTGCTAAGTTGGTTACCAGGGAAAATGGACTAGAAATTGGAAAGGAGTCAACAGAACCCATTTCCACTACTGGACAGATAATTCAACCACAAGCCCAGCTAGGCTAACTTCTGAGTATGTTGGACTGGGCGGTTTATGGTCCAGTTTCCAAAAGGCTAATACAAATTTAGAACCCTTGGGAAGAATTCTATTACCAAGCCAAATATAAATTTACCTGCCCCAAGAACAAAACAGTAAAACCCACTGAAATTACTTATAATGGTCTCTGGCTTTGAAAATGAGGCTTTAGTGACTTTATCCTCTTAGGCCTGAGTTTAATAATCCTCATCTCTGCAGTAAGTACCAGAATAGCTCATAGTCCCTAATGGGCCCTTGTGCTTACACACATGGGCTTCTGGGAGGGGTTAGTGTCCACATTGTAGGCCTTACATATATGAAGCATTATAAAAGAGGAATATTCTAGGACAGGTGATTTTGCAAGTATTCAACATCACCATAGAATATATTCATATATTTCTATCAGTTCAAAGGATGCATTATCCTATCTAATAAAACAGCAATATGCAAATTGACAGTACCTCCGATCACACCATGCCCACAGCCATGCCCATCAGCCACTGGGAAGCAAATTATGCAAATAAACCTCAAACAAGATGGCTGCCGCCACTGAGAGCAAGAGGGAGGCTTGGGTTTCGCAGGCAATGGAGGAAGCCAAGCTTTCCACCTGCCATTGCCGGCCTAGGCCTCCACTCAATGCTACAAAGTTTCAATTATAGAAGATACAGAAATGGCGGCAGCCATGGAGCTGGAGAGAGTAGGCCCCTCACCCAGGCTGCCCCACACCCCAAGGGAACCCTGATCCAGGACACCCTTCAAGGCAAACCAGCTTGTCCCCACCCATGCACCAGGCCTCTATCCTATCTAATAAAAGAGTAATACCTAGATTGACCACTACTCCAACACACAAGAGGGCTGCCCCCTGGGGTCAAACATCCTGCCCCCATGTGGACACAAGATGGCCACCACAAGATGGCTAGCAGGGGAGGGCGGTTGGGAGGTTCCAGGCCTGCAAGAGAGTGCAGTTATGGGTGATCAGGCCAGCAGGGGAGGGCAGTTCGGAGGGACCAAGCCTGCAAGGGAGGACAGTTGGGGGCGATCAAGCCTGCAGGGGAAGGCAGTCAGGCCAGCAGAGAAGGGAAGTTGGGGACAAACAGGCTGGCAGGAGAACAGTTAGACATCATTAGGCCGGCAGGGTAGTGGTTAGGGGTGATCAGGCTGGCAGGCAGAAGCGGTTAGGAGCAATCAGGAAGGCAGGCAGGCGAGCAGTTTGGAGCCAGCAGTCCTGGATTGTGAGAAGGATGTCCCACTGCCCGTTTAGGCCCGATCCTATCTGGATCGAGCCTAAATGGGTAGTGGGATATTCGTCGAGTGGGACACCCCCCTGTCCTCTCCCCTCAGCCATGCATGAATTTTGTACACCAGGCCTCTAGTCTATATAATAAAAGCCTATACAACTATTACAGCAGGACAACCAGAACATCCGGTTGCTATGGGGTACACTGACCACCAGCGGGCACACACTCAATGCAGGAGCTGCCCTCTGGTGGTCAGTGCACTCCCAGGGGGAGTGCCACTCAGCCAGAAACTGGGCTCACAACTGGTGAGCACAGCAGTGGTGACAGGAGCCTTTCCCGCCTCCACTAAGGAGCAGCAGCAGGTGGGCAGCAAAGAGCACGGGGTCCAGGCCGAAACAAGTTTGGCTCAGTGGATAGAGCCTGTGGACTGAAGGGTCCCAGGTTTGATTCTCGTCAAGGGCATGTACCTTGGCTGCGGGCAAATCCCCTTTAAGGGATGTGCAGGAGGCAGCTGATCGATGTTTCTCTCTCATCGATGTTTCTCACTTTCTATCCCTCTCCCTTTCTCTCTGTAAAAAATCAATTATATAAATATATATATAAGAGCAAGGGGTCCAGGACTTAGAGAGGGCATAGGCTGGGCTGAGGGACTCCCCGCCCCTCCAATGCACAAATTTTCGTGCACTTGGCCTATAGTTTTATCATAACCACAATGCAGCCACAGAAGCATTACAACTATGGCATTCAGTGTGTTAATTATATCATTCTTAGCCTCTTTATTTCTCCTATAGGGTTATCATCTCAGAGTTTTCATGTCTAATGCGGTTTCATATTGTAGATGCTAAGTAGGAATACCAAGTCAGTTTTTCTGAATTATAAGCATACAAGCTGTTTTGAAAAACTCACAAGGGAGGCTTAAAATATATTCCTCCTAAAAAGGCATAGCATGTTATTCTAGCTGCAGGTAGAATAACAAGTAACTGGCTTCTAACATATGAATTGTTGGAAAGGAAATGAACATTTTCTATCTATGTTTCTTTGGACCTGTTCTGTTTCAAAAGTAGTTAAACTGAAAGAGTGTGGTCTCTGACCATTTATTCAGTATTTGTTCTTAGATATTAAGGATACAGAATAAATAAGACAGACCCTGCCTTCAAGTCACTTATAGTCTTATGGTCATAGAGTAGGTATCATGTATAAACTTGTCTAGTCACTAACTCTTTCATAGACCACAATATTACCCAACTGTAGATCAGAAATCTTTTAATTCTTCTTTAAAGACTATGAACCATATTTAGTACTTGTTGAAACAAGCTATATTTAAAAGATGTTTATGGGACAATTGGCCATTTGACTATTGATGGATATGGGATCATTTTAAGGAAGTATATTTATTTAGGTATTGTGGATATTATGTTTGTTTGTTGCTATGGTCTTTGTTTTTTTATTTGTGGCAAAATACAATAACGTAAGTGTTACTATTTTAACTACTTTTAAGTGTACAGTTCAGTAGTGTTCAATACATTCAATTGTTTGGCAGCCAATCTCCAAAACTTCTTTCATTTTGAAAAACTGGAACTCTATGCCCATTAAACAAGTCCCCACTCCCTCTTCCGACAGGTCCTTGGCAACCAGTATTCTATGTTCTATCTCTATGAATTTGGCTACTTTAGGCACCACGCATTAGTAGAATCATATAGTATTTGTCTTTTTGTGACTAGCTTATTTCACATGGCA
Source organism: Antrozous pallidus (assembly GCA_027563665.1). Lineage (NCBI taxonomy): Eukaryota > Metazoa > Chordata > Mammalia > Chiroptera > Vespertilionidae > Antrozous > Antrozous pallidus. The sequence continues at coordinate 62,052,268 of CM050520.1, forward strand.
TAATGTCCTCAACATTTATCCATCTGTCAGAATTTCCTTTTCTTTGTAAGGCTGAGTAATAGTACATCGTACACTGTAAAAATCACAGTTTATTTATTCACGCATTGGCGGTTGGACGCGTGGGCTATACCTCTTTCTTTCGTCTCTTGTGAATAATGCTGCTGTGAACATGAGCCTACAACTATCTTTTAAAGAACTTGCTTTCACAAATTTTAGGAATATACCCTGAAGTAGATCTGCAAAATCATATGATAAGTCACTTTTCAATTTTTGAGGGCCCACCTCCCTGTTTGCTATAGCAGCTCTACTATTTTACATTTCCACTAGCAGTCCACAAGGATTCCAGTTTCTCCATACACACACAGGCATTTTTTATAGTAACCCTTATAATGGGTGTGAGGTGCTCTGGTTTGGTTTTGATTAGCCATTTAGCACATGTTTATGAAGCCCTTACTGGATAGAAGACTCTAGGCTAGGTTGTGCAAGCTCTGAGAATGTTTTCTGTCTAGTCAATTGGCCGATCCGCAGTTACTTAGTGGCATCAGCCAACCATTAGCTGCATCTGAATCTTCTACATTCTAGGAATGTGGAACACATGCCATTGAACACATGCCATTGTGACATAGGATTGGATTTCCTGGTTAGGGTTGGCGAGCCTATGAAGCAAAAAATGATACCCGGTATGATAGTTTTTTGTTATAAAGCATTATTTCAGTCATGCATGTTCCCATGATCCCCGCTCTTCAGTGTATGCATACCGTGAGCAAAATAGGAGGAGCAGGGACCCCTTCCCTGGTCCTCTTTTCCCCATTTATAGGCAGTGGCGTATGTCACAGTGAGGGCTTAGCACTAGAGCCAGGACAAATCTAGAGGCAGCATTCAAGGTGGTGGTACCCTGTAGAAACTTTTGAATACCAATCATTTAACTTGCACATGTGCATAAGGGAATGATTGAATACAGTCTTCCTGGTTCGCTTGGTGTTCAGAACCATGAAACCAAGGCCATTTTTCATCTCTATATACAAATTCCCCCTGCACCTTACTTTGCCTTCACTTAGTGGGCTGAACTGTATTGAACACATCTTTTCGGTACTTAGTGTGGGTCAGCTGGTGAGAACCATAACTTATTCTCTGAACTTAATGTCTGTTGATTTTTATGGATTATTCATAAGTCAGAGGTTCTTAGTCAAAAGACTGCCTATATATTTTGCAATAGTATCCCATATGGCTTTACCATAAAACCCAGCTCCTGCTTTCCCTCCCTTTATATTTGCTGCCAAAATCCATATTATGCTTCAAATCGCTTCCTATTTTGGTAGTGCTTCTAAATGTCTGTGAGGTGGATTGCTTAGAGGAAAAAAATACGTATAGTAGGATTCACTTAAAATATAATTTTATTTAAAAAAACATGAATAGTAAAGCATTCACTCATATGCATATACTATATATATATATATATATATATATATATACACACACATACATACACACACACACACACACACACACACACACACACACATATACACTGATATACACTGAGTGGCCAGATTATTATGATCTCTGAATGTATAATAATCTGGCCACTCAGTGTTTATGTGTGTGTGTGTGTGTGTGTGTGTGGAGGCCTGGTGCATGAATTCGTGCATGGGTGGGGTCTGGCCAGCCTGACCAGGGGGAGAGGACATGGGCGGTTGGTGGGCCCACCTGCTGGTAGAATTCCTGGTCGAGGGGAAATTTGCATATTAGCCTTTTATTATATAGAATATACACTGAGTGGCCAGATTATTATGCATTCAGAGATCATAATAATCTGGCCACTCATTATATATTCATTTGGAGCTAGGAATAAGAGTCATCTTGATGTCTACATGTACCCCACATAAACCTTGTAGGCTTTTTAATTACACTCCCCTTTTTCTCTCTAAGATGAATGCTTCTCTTTGCCAGGAAGGATGAGACTGGCAGGGATGTGAATCTGAACGTAACAACACATGCTTTTAGAAGAGGGTAGCAGAGACAGAGTCTCTGGGGAAGCCATAGTTCCTACTGAACAATGCTCCAGGGGACACTCCCACGCCCCAGCCGGCATGTCCTCGTTGGCTTGACCTTAGATGGCATCTCTGAGCAGGCTACAGTCGGTTTAATTGAGTACATGGATGTGGGCAACTGCACGAAAAGTGTTTTATTTGTTTCCTGACAGGCTTTTAAAAGGCTCTGCTTACAGAGGTAGAGAAATACATTCTGTCCACAGCACAAATTGCTTTTCATCCCGAAATGGTACTTCCTGGCCCAGGATTTCCATGTTTGTTGAATGTGTTCTCTCTTTTGTTGGTTTTTGACCTAAGAAAGAAAAGAACCAGACCTTTGTAACCCAAATAAAAAAGTAATAAATTCTTTCTTTTTTTTTCTCTTTTATTTTTTTATTTTTTTATTTACAATATAACTTATATTTAATAGTAGTACATATGTTTTCCTTTCCCCCCAATATCCTCCCCCAGCCTCTCTTACCCCCCAGCACATGTCCCCACCTGCCCCTCCTCCCCGCCCCAGTGTCTTTCATTCATTGGTTATGCTCATATGTATGCATACAAGTCCTTCAGTTGATCTTCCCCTGCATCTGCCTCCCATCCACTCCAGCCTTCCCCCTGTAGCTTGACAGCCTGTTCAAGGCCACCCTGCCTCTATATCAATCACTCCCCCCCGTTTCTTTTCTTAAAAAATATCTTGCCTCTGCATACTAGAAACAAACGTATAAGAGCAAAAAAAAAGTTTGAGTGTCAGTTTCAATGTCCAACTGTTCTGAGTCCCAGTTTCAATGTCAAATAGTTCTTCATGTGTACATGTCAGCAATGGTATCCAGATGATGGACACATCGTGGCAATGCAAGATCCATCCTCTCTGGTATGGTCCTGGGCCGCCTGCAGCCATGCACAGCTGCCGACTGCTAGCATGGCAAGGTGTCGTCAGCATCCCCCATCTCTGGACCGTCCTCATGGATGGAACAGACCCATCAGTTCCTCACTGTCACAGGAACCTACATGGTCTTGGAGTTGTTCTCTGCAAACACATTCTCGACCAAAAGTTAACAAAGGGGTCCTCTCTGCAAAATAGACTTGGGATTCTTTTTATTTTTGCCTAAATGATTTTCCTTTGGCTTATTTTGACACCATGTGTGTTTTTTCATGGGTGTCCTGCAGTTGGTTTTACAAATGGAATTTTCTTTTCTGGAGTAAGAATTTTCTACATGTATTTTACTTATAGGATATTTTTCCTTACATGATATTACCCCACTGCCCCCCCCCCTTTTTTTTGTTAATAGGGGCTTTTGGAAATTTTATCTTGCAGTCTTGGTAATTTTAAATTTTAATTTTTGCACACAAATAAGTAATAAATTCTTTCTAATGGCAAGCTTATTCCCACATCTTATTCCAAGGTACAACACACACTTTCTCATTAGGAAGCATGGTACTAGTCCATGCCTAGTACTCATAGGCGTGGACTGGACATTAGACAGAATACATAAATGTGACCTTACTCCTATACAGCTGTACTCTTAGACTGACCCCCTGTGCACATACGGACGCGTTCTCAGATGCTGTTAATGTCACCCGGTCGCAGTGCTGGTCATACTCCCCAGAGCAGCTTCCCATTCCCATTACCCTGTTCATGTTCTCATGTTTGAGATCCAGGTGTAGGTCCTGGAAGGGTATTCAGCACCCACTTGTAACTGATTAGCTTAGAATAAGAGAGGATGTCAGGCAATGCTTGTGTGTATAGCCCAGAAAATAATGGTGGAGAACTCACTGGTCTGAGAGTGATGTTTCCCAGGTCATCTTTATCCATACACAAGTCCCACTGCAACCACTTTTGCTTATTAGAAAATTACTACATGTTGATGTATGTTCTTCTAAAAATTCCTGGGGAGAGTTCTTGGTTGTTGGAAGCCCCTTTGACCATATCTCAAGCAATGCTTCCTTAGGTGCTCATTTGCATGCAGAATAGGAGTAAAGGGTTTGACATATTCCTTTCCTCCCGGGGAGGTTGCTGAAAATGTGGATTCACATTCTGAGAAATGTAGACATTTCTTCTGAATTAACTCCTAATATATATAATTGATAACAGGATACAAAACTGAATGACCCAGAGATGAATGATGAGTCCAAAGTTTATAACAAAGTTCAGGATGCCAGACCCATATGAATCAAAAGAGGAAAAGACCTTTGGGAAAATGTGTGAAATATTCAAGAAAAAAAATGCATCAGTAATCCATGGGAATACAAATGGCCTCACTCATTTAAAACGTCTGCATTTTACTTGAAGTTTCCTAAGAGAACAATCTTAGCAGGAGAACAATTTAGAAATCCACATTGAAGAATCTGATTGAGGGGTGGGGAGAAAATCAAACATGTGAACTCCTAATGTAAAGACTAGATAGCATTTTCTGTTCTTAAATGGGTTTCTTGGGTTTGAGGAAAGCATATTTCCTGTGCTTGTTTGGTTGTTCACATAGAAAAATCAGATATATTATGTAGAGTTTGCTTTTGTATCCCACATAAAAGTTTCTGCAGGGATTTAAGGGAGTCACTTGAGCTTCATGCAGCTCTGTGAGGGACAGAGTGTGGATGCATGCATTCCCATTTTATAGATGAGAAAACTGAGGCTGGAAACTTAGGTGATTTGTAAGATATTCAATTAGAAAGTGCAAGGCACAGTTAAAACTGGACCTTGTGCCCTGGCTGGTTTGGCTCAGTGGATAGAGTGTCGGCCTGTGGACTGAAGGGACCCCGGTTTGATTCTGGTCAATGGCACATGCCTGGGTTGCAGGTTCAACCTCCAGTAGTGGGTATGCAAGAAGCTGCTGATGGATGATTCTCTCTCATCATCGATGTTTCTATCTCTCCCTCCACCTTCCTCTCTGAAATCAATAAAAATATATTTTTTAAAAGAAACTGGACCTTGTGAGGTAATGTGGTGTAAATGATAAGTTGAAAGACCTTAGAATTACAGGGTCTGCAGTTGAGGCCTGGTTCCTCTATGTACCAGCTGGTGAACCTTAGTTACTAAGCTCTGTATTCCTTATTGTCTTCTTCCATGTGACAACTATGATGATCATAAAAAGACTTAATAGAACTATTCTTAGGATTAAACAATGGTCAAAAGTACTCAGCACAGTTTTTAGCACAAAATAAAGACTCCGTAAATGTCAGCTCCTCTTGCAATGGTGTTGACTCCTAACCTGTGCTCTTTCCTCCATGCCATCTTGCACCTGATGGCCATGGAAGACGCTTTCAAGGAGACATCTCCAGACCACTTCAGGTGTGGAGAGGAGAACAGTCCTCTGCTGTTTTTACCCCGCTGCTTTGTGTTGCTCTCTAGGAAATAGCTGCCCATGGGGAACGATCTCAACGTTTCAGGAAGAAACATTAATAGAAAGTTTAGGGATTTTAATCACCCAGCCCTTCCACTAACCCAACCAATATCAGTTCGAACTGTTACCACTTAGCAACATGAATGAGCAATTGCAGAGGCTAAGTTTCCCATCCTAGGCTGGTTCCCCAAGAAATAATGCCATTGCTAAAAAATATGTGCCATCCCTGTGTGAGCCTGCAACAAGAATGCCTTATGTATTTGATCTCACCAGACACGACGTGCCCCACTCAAAGGGGACAAACCTAGACAACTGAAAACTATACCTTTAAGTGCTTATACCCCCAGGAACTTATTTTGATTGTAAACTTTCCTAAGATACATAATACTTTCCCATGTCTTTAAAAATGGATAATGATGTTAAGCACATCTGTGATCACACTGTGCTATAAGGAGCTTTCATGATACCTTAAGCATTGGTTGAGGGGTTGGCTCTTACTGTGAAATGCCATACCCCTACATATAGATGTGCCTTTTGACTTCTTATACCTGTGTAAGACCCTTAGTGAGGTCCCAGCAGCCTCTCCCCCAAATTAAGTGCATGAACTTCTGATGACTTGATTTACACTGCATTTGCGATAGATAGTTGAGGTCACTACTCTCAAGGAAGTGGAAGCCAGTTGGAGAGAGTAGACTTACACTTTTACAGATGAAATAGAACAATTATGTTTATAAGAAACTTCTCAGTCTTGATAGTAAGTGCATCAGGAGTTCAGAGTAGGTGAAGCCATTAGAAAGAGCTTCCTAGGATAAAGAGCAACTAGACCTCCAAGAACTACTTAGATGTGATATTCACCTACTCATTCATTTGTTCTGAGAATACTTATGCAGTGCCTAGTATGGACAAGGTTGTGTGGTAGGTGCCCAAGATAAACCAAATAAGCCAAAAGAGGTTTCTGTTCTCATAGAGCAGATACGTGAGAGTAGAAAGACAATAGGCAAGTAAACACAACAGAAATAAGAGTATATCAGTGGTAAATTTGCCACCAGAAAAGACATGCCCCACACAAAGGGAAGAACCTAAGACAATTGAAAACTAGACCACAGTTTCTCATTCCAAATAAGATAGAAGAATAGGAAAGTGAATGGTAGAGACTTTGGGTGAGGGCTTCAGAGAAGGTGGCTGAAAAGGCCATAGTAGAGGTGAGGTTTTAGTTGAAATTGGAATGATGAGAAGGATAAGGCCCAGGGAGAAACAGGGAAAGAGAATTCTAATAAGGGCAACAGGAATACAAAGGCCTTCAGGCTGGAGCAAATGTAACATCAAGGACCGGAGAACAAGTTGCTGAGGCTGGAGCTAAGAGGAGACGGGGAAATGACCTCAGAGAGGGAGGAAGGGTAGGAGCACATGAGACTAGGTTTTACTGTAAGTGCAAGGAGAAGCCAAAGAAGGTTTGGAGGGGAGAGTGATGTGAACAAAATGTTCTTTTTAAAAGTTGCCAGTATGCTGTGAGGAGCAGGTGGAGACGGCAGCAGGAGTGGAAATGATTGTAAAGATAGACAAAGCCATTCCAAGCAGGCATCTTCAAAGAAAAAAAAAGCATAGAATGCAAAGGGGTGTGTGTGTGTGTGTGTGTGTGTGTGTGTGCGCGCGCGCGCGCGCGCGTGCATGCACGCGCGTAACAGAGAATGAGGGAGAGACAGGCACAGAGTTTAAAGGAGGACATAACTGTATTCAATCTAGTACAGACAGAATAAATTTTGCATTTGATAAGGCTACATTTCTCTGTTTATCTTTCTGCAAAACAACTTGAGGTTGGTATTCACACCATTAGTTCCAGTTGATCACCTCTGAAAATTCCCATAAAAGAAATGACACCACAGTTTCTCATTCCAAAATAGCTAATCCTTAAATGTTGCTGGCATGTGCCCTAAGTGAATCTGGGGCTTTGGAAGATGAATGTGGGGTGATTCCAGGAGGTACTCAGAACACCCTAGATTCTGCTTCTTCCTCAGTAAGAATGTCAATAAGCTGACATTTACTGAATTCACACTATGTGCAAGGCTCAGTCCTAAGTGCTTATGTGTACTGCCTTATTTAATGTTCACGTCCATTTTCATCCTAATTTTTTTGATGTGGAGACAGGCACAGTCAGCCAATTCGTTTGTTCAGGGTGACAGATAATGAGAGGTGTCTGGATTTTAACCCAGTCAACGACTTCTGAGTCCAGGCTATTTACCAGTGTACCTCCTCCCTCAGGCCTCAGGGGCTGATGCCATGTTCCCGTAAGAGTGCTTAGGGGTACAAGTGTAGATGAAGCATGAGGCAAACCAAAGAGGCTCTGATGAGCCGCCATTCAGTGCTCCCAGGAAGGGTTTACTATTCCACTCCACCACCATCTGCTCTATTTCTTTGTTAAATAGATACAATAATCAACCCCAGACTCCTTTGATAGAAGGATGGTAGGTATTTATTGTTGGGTTTATTAGAAATTTAATACTAATACTACTACTAATAATAATAAAGGCTCTGAGCCATTGAATAAAAGATTTAACAGACTCAGTTTTGTTGAATTTTCTTTAATTTACTGTTGACTCTGTTAGATGTTATGCCCAGATTTCAAGATCCCTAATACCACCAGGGAGCTGAGTCTGATGCAATAGCAACGAGCCTTTACTACAAGCTAGCTTGGCTCTCTGCCTCCACTGACACAGCAGCAGGGTGCAGAAGAGAGCGAGTTTCAAAAGCACAAGGATTTTATAGGGTTAGGGGTCAGGAGGTGGGGGCATACTCAGACCACTGAGTTGGCCAATTCTGATTGGTTGGGTGAGGGTTGGTGCTAGTGACTCAAAGGCAGGGTGTGGCTACAGGGTCTGGTTACACAAAGACAGGATGTGATCAGCATACTTTTGGCCTTAGGTTAGTTCCCCTTGTATTCCCATTTGCTGAATTAAGGGTGGACTGAGTACCTGACATATCCTGTGGTTTTTCTCGGAAGAGGGGACACAGTTTCACAAGATGGAGGACACGGTACAAAGTGGAGTCAGTCCCACTCTGCCCTTTCATTAGGTATCAGTCACAAAAAATTAAAGGCAGCTTCTACATGCTTTTCAACAAAGATTTAATAGCCTGCTCTATAAGGGAGGTTTATTTGACAAAAACTTTATTACTTTTATTATGCAATCTGTGGAATAGGGTGATAAATCATTTAACCCAAACTTCACTAATCAGAATAGATGTATGTAGGTGCTATTTTCTCAGTCTTTCCTGAAGTTTGCAAGCTTCCCATGACTTCCAACTCATCAGTGAGAATTGCAGGTACTCCAGTGCCCTGCTGCTGCCCATCTACCCCTGTGGCAGCTGCTGTCCAGGAAAAGCATTTTCAGGACCATGTACTTTCATAGTAACTTCCACTTCCTCCTTTGCCAGACATTGGGGTTTTCTCACCGCCTAACATCAAGCTTTGTACATATCTCAAGCCTACAACAGGTTTGTGAAATTGAACAGCTCTGAGCAATTCACAGGTTTCACATAAATAACTAGCATCAGAAATAACAAACCAAAAAAGAAGCACAACATTACATTTTTTCTTCCTTTTAGTTGTTCCAAGATCTCTGTTCTCACATGGACTTATACTCTGCATCCTGAAAACAAACCCAGATACAGATTTTATTGTGCCCTCAATGTTCAGTTGAAAATACCATCTTAACCACTTTTATTTAAAATTCTGTGCTGTGCACCAGAACTTTCCTCTCTGGAGGGAGCTGACAGTGTCCTTTACAACGAGATGGATGTCACACCCAGATTCCCTTGTGCTCTCCTTGGTGTTTGCATGTGTCCAAGGGTCCTTTTGTCCTGGGAGTGTGCCCATCCACTGTGCTGATGACTTTCTAATATTCCCTCCCAGAGGGAGTTCCTTGGAGGCCTAAGTCCCACCCTAACATTGAACAGACAGCAAAATGTTCCAAAAATGCTTTGTAAAAAAGCAGATGTTAATATATATGGACCATTTTTTTGAGGAAGGATTATATTTTTTTATTATGGATTTGGGCTTGAGAAGTTAGAAATGTTATAAACATAATTATATTTAACTATACTTCAATATCTTCTACATCTACAGTACTAGGCCAGGAATGGTAAAGGGAAAAATGGCACAAGCATTGTCCTTTTTGTAGGTAATTCATTTATAATCTTTCCTGGGTGGTCTCCAGTCCCACAGCCTTTCCCTGGAGCCAAACCGTGCTATACCTCAGGACTATATACTGTTCTAAGAAGAGGATTTTCTTGCATACTCAGACTCATGTTGGGGCTTTGGCATTCACTGCTCTACAGTACTTGGCCCCAATGTGCATATCCTCCCACATTATCTTACTCTGCTCCCAGCAGCAATATAGGACCCAGGAGGGCTATCCCCACTCCCCTGTCCTCCTCACAGGCATGGCACTGCCCCCTTCAGAGGAGCCCAGTAAGAGGTGATACCCAGTAATGGTTGGAGCAGAGGACTCAGGTCAGCAAGGCCTGGGTTCAAATATGGGTTCTAGCATCTACTTGCTGAGCACTTCTGAGAAATGGTTTTCCTTATCTGGAAATATAGTGCCTCTGTTTGTGAAGGTGGGCATGAGGTAAGAATGCAGAGTGTCCGAAGGTGCTTGGCCCAGGTAGGTGCTTGCTGGCAGCACAAACCCACTACAGGGGCCATTATATGAAAGTTTGTTTTCCAGTGCCTCCAGCATAATTCAGTCTCCCTCCCTTACCCCCACCATTCCCTTCCCTTCAAGCTGCCTCCTTGAACTTGGAATCGGAGTCCCTGACTTCCTGTGAGGCAGAACCTTAAATTCTGTCTGAATACCCATGTGCCACCTGGTTGGACAGAGGAAGAGAGGCTTGACAAATACCTACTGACTCTTATCTGCCTGATGAAAGCAGCCATGCTTCCTCTGCCGAGGCTATAAGCCAGCAGCATGTGTATGAAAGGAGGTGATCCTGGACCTACAGCACGCTTTCGGGGTTGTGCTGGGTCAGGGGCCCCTTGTTCCCCAGTATTTCCTAGGTGCTGACTTTACCAGCCCTGAGCATAGCCCTGCAGAACTCTGCCCTCAGACAGGTTACCATCTGGGGAAAAGGTGCTTCAGTAAATACACTCTAGTATATATTGAAGAGAAGAAGCAGTAGAGAAAAATAAGGGGAGGAGGTACTAATATGTTTGGAAAATTCAGAGAAATCTGAGTGGTACAAGTAGCAAAATAATAATTGAAATGATGCACAGTTTACTGTGTGTATTCTATACACATCATAAAAATTAAGCCTCCAAAAATTAAACTTTAAATAATGCAATAAAATAGCCACTATTGTTATCTCCCATTTGCAAATGAGAAAACAGAAACTTGAGGAGAGTCATTCTTACCCAAATCAACCCCTATGACCTGGCAGAGCCTGGACTGCCTCCAGGAGTAGCCACAGTGCAGGGTGCTTAGTTCGGTGATCAGTTTGTCACCCTCCTGCCAGGGCTCCTTCGACGGGTCTCCTGGGACATCAGTTTTCAGAAGGGTGACCAGCCAGAGAAGAGGCTGGAGCAGAGCAGATGGCAACTTCAGTGAACATGGAGGAATGTTATCCTTTAACCAGAAACCCTTGTTCCCTCCTCATTTACAAGCTGAGTGAGTCGGTCCTGTGATACAGCGTCTGCTTTTCCCTCATTAGGCCGTCAGCAACCGGTGACTGATTCCCAGGCCTCAGCTGCCTCCTGTTTTCCACCTACTTCTGTGAAGTCAAGAAAGCATCACCATGTTCTCTCAGTCAAAGGCATTAGGAAATGTCTGTTACTGCAGTGTTGGTACCTCGAGTTGCCTGTGATATTGAGAACTCTTTGTTGGTGATTGGTGAAAGTTCTTGCTGTTTTTTGTTTGTGTGTGTTTTTTTAATTGCTAAGCAGAAAATTCTGTTCTCATTTGGGTGGAAACCACGCCATTCTTTCCAGCTTCATCCAGTTTGCAGTTATCCCTCCTCCTGCCAGGATAGGAGTGCCACCCACATACATGCCCTTGCCTGGGTGATGAAAACATCTCTAGGCCAGGGAGCGGGTGGTCTGAGGACCCAGTACCTAGGCATTGCCTGGAGCTCCAGCGTGCTTTGGCCATTCCACTCACCTCCACTTGCTGAAAGTGATAATAGCAATAATGAAAGCACTTTCATTTGTGGAGTGCCATCTCTGTGCCAGCATCCCACTAATTGCTTTATACACATGGGCATGGTTTAATTGAATCCTCACCATGATTTTCTGAGGTCACTATTATGAAATCACATTTAGGGCTGAATAAACTAAGACTCAAGATAATCAACTGATTTGCTCAGGACTCAAACCTGGTTCTGTTTGAATCCCAAACCTGATTCTTTTCTTTTTTAATTTATTGATTGGAGAGAGAGAGAGAGGAGGTGGGGGTGGGGGAAGAAAGAGGAGGCATGGGAGATAAATGATTTGTTGTTCCACTTATTTATACATGCAATGGTTGCTTTTTTAAAAATATATATTTTTTATTGTTGATGGTATTACAGGTGTCTCCCATTCCCCCCCTCGCCCCCCCCATTGGTTGCTTCTTGTATTGTCCTTATTTAGAGATCCAGCCTTCAACCTTGGCGTATCAGAATGACACTCTGACCAACTGAGTTACCGGATCAGTGCCCCAAATCTGGTTCTTAGTTAGTCCCTGTAGGTTTTTGGAGCAGATGGGAGTGGAAGGTATCCTGTCTCATTTCAATTTGTGATCATTTGGCTCACTGCAGGTATCACTTTCCAACTAAGACAGTGAAGTGGGGGAAATGGAAGGTGTTAAGTGACCCTAGCATTTTGTTATGTTATAGAACAGCTTTAGCAACTTCTTTCATCTTCATCCTCTGGGTTCCAAGCCCAACCCATCATTAGCAATGAACAAGTATGAACTAACTATCACATCCTGTAGAGGTCCTTACTGAGTAGCCTATTATAATATGTGTATTTCTTGGTTGAAAGATTTTAGCTGAGAACACAAATAGTATTTTGGGTAGATGTGAATTTTCTGTGATGCAGAGAAATTTTTGTTGATGATCAGTGACGTTCTCACTGGGATTTACCAAATGATGTTTTCCATCATTTCTCTGCACTCTCTCATATCTTCATGCACTGCCATGGTAAGCAGGGTAGGGTGCCTGCTGACAGAGGAGGCTAAGAAAGAGACAGAAAATGACTTGTCCCTAGTCTTGCAACTAGCTGACTTATCTGTCATCCATTTGATCAAAGAAACAGGGAAGTAATTACATCTATCTTTAAAATTTACTTCTAGAGAAATTGTAATATAATATTTGGTTAATAACAGTATGTTTTGTCTCCTTAAAGAGCTTCATCTGTTCCCCCCACCCCCACTTTTTTTCAAGCTGCCTTTAAAATAAATGTTTAGGAATTTCTTGCATATATGAATGCATAATTATTGTTTTGCTCTTCAGTCTTGAAACAAATTAACCAAGCAGAACTATATTTTAGCCGAAACCGGTTTGGCTCAGTGGTAGAGCGTCGGCCTTTGGATTAAAAGGTTCCAGAACTATATTTTAAACGTGTATTTAACTGTAAGATAAACAGTTCAAATGTTAAGGATCCTCTTAAATACTACATTATTAAAATTGTCCCTATATTTTATGTACTATTTATTATCATAACCTTTTCTTTAAACAGGAGTCACATTTTTGCTTAAAAAATATGTATTACCAATTTCTCATTTAAGTTTAAAATTGAAAAGGCAACAACTTTCTTTGCTGATCCATTTTTCAGGCGGTTGTTCTATACAGCTGTGAGTAAATACAAATATGGGTTTGGACAGTCTTAATAATACTGGTTTCCACTTTCCATAGGCCTGTCCAATTTCCTTTTCCTAAGAGGACATTGGGCCAACATATCTCACATCTACCTACATTCCCTTAGAAATGGTCAAATCAACAGAATGCCTTCTGTTTTTGCACATTGGTGTTTTTTTTTCACCTTAAAATGAAATACCGTGGCATCTAACATTGCGCTTGACGTTTTAAGCATGTTCAGGAAATTAAAAGCTGGAATCCCTGCAGGAACCAAGAGATAATGATACACGGATGATAAGTGTAACAAATTTCACATATCTAAAGCTGAGCCATTGCTGCCTTTTTTGCTGTGAACAAACACCAATTCCCTGACCTTAACATCTTCAAACGTTAAGTTAATGCATTTTAGTTCCATATCCAGTGAGTTGTTTGAGGCAGTATTACACACATGAGTTCTGATGGCTTTTATATTACCCGGATATTGAAACTTGCCAACACTCAGTTAATTTACTTTTCATTTTCAACTTCTTGTGGAATGATATGCTGTTAGTTGTTACTTTTCAATCTTGTGTTCACGCTTTCATATTGCAATTACTCAACTTTTAATAGAAAACTAAATGGAAAAATCCTGCTTGTGTGTGAAATATGTAAATCTGCAGGTTGCATATTTTTGGCTTGTTTCTCCTTCTTGCATCATACCTCAAAACTTCTCCAACTACCCCCTCTACCCTGACAATATAATGAAATAGGATAAAGCTTTTAGAGTGGGCTAGCTGATTGCATACTAGTATTCCTGGGTAATTATGCATATAAGAATCAGAGAATTAAAACATATCTGATAGTGAGGTAATGTTCTCCATGAAAATACAGTCCTGACTTCAGCAGTAAAAATAAACAAACAAACAACAACAACAACAAACAACTTATATCCAAGGAGGCCGTTTTAGCACAGCAATCAATGTCGATGCCTAGGGAATAGCCCCTCCACCAAGCGGGGTGGAAGTAACCTTGGAGAGCCAGTCAGCCAGAGAACACTCTGAGAGCCTCCCCTTTGCAGGAACCTGCTGGAAAGATGGAAAGAAAATTCTTGCCTTGGCCCAGGCTTCCTGAGGCTTCAGCTTCATGACACAGAGCAAGGAAGGGAGAGCATGAAGATAAATAGGGGCCTTTTTCAGAAACACTCCCTAATTTTTAATTTTTGTGGCTGTGGTTTTTGAATACTGCTGTTTATGAACACACTAGAGGCCCAGTGCACAAAATCATGCACAGGGGCGGGAGGGTGTCCCCTCAGCCCATTCTGTACCCTCCCCAATCTGGGACCACTGGATCCTAACTGTTCACCTGCCTACCTACCTGATTGCCCCTCACTGCCTCCCTCTGCTGGCCTGGTCACCCCTCACTGCCTCCCCCTGCCAGTCTGATCACCCCCAATTGCTACCCCCCTCCGTGAGCCTAGTAGCTCCAAGCAGCCTGCTGCTCAGTCATTTGGTTACCCCTTACTGCCTCCCACTGCCAGTCTAGTCGCCCCCAATTGCCCCCCCTCGTGGGCCTAGTAGCCCCATGCAGCCTGCTGCTCAGTCATTTGGTCACCCCTCACTAACCCCCTTGCTGGCCTGGTCACCCCACAGAGCCTGTTCAGTCACCAGTTTGGTTGTTTCGGATGCAGTGTTCCCTTAGCCTTTTTTATATATAGATTATGTTTTGTTTTGCATACATTTTAAGAGTAATGTATCCTTGAGCACTTATGAGCAAAGAAGCCCTTTCTTTCCCACTGATATTTATTCTTGATTGCTGAAGAGCTAACCATGGGTCATTCAGTTCTCAGAACTTTAATGCGCTGTGTACTCCTCTTGCTCCTCGGTGTCTCTCTGCTGCTTCCAACACAAAAAAAATGAACTTTTAAGCAATTCCTTGATAATAGCAAAGCACTTACAGAAGCACAGAATTGGGGTCGGAGAGTTTCTAGTTAATAATTCGTGCAAATAGCCGAGACCGGTTTGGCTCAATGGATAGAGCGTTGGACTGCGGACTGAAGGGTCCCAGGTTCGATTTCGGCAAGGGCATGTACCTTGGCTGCGGGCACATCCCCAGTAGGGGGCGTGCAAGAGGCAGCTGATCAATGTCTCTCTCATCGATGTTTCTGACTTTCTATCCCTCTCCCTTCCGCTCTGTAAAAAATCAATAAAATATATTTAAAAAATAAATAAATAAAATAATTCGTGCAAATATAAATTAAAACCTCTTGGGAATTTGTAGGTAGCAATATGTGTTTGCTTTGTGCTTGTGAGAGTATGTCTGTTAGGTGTGATACGCTTAAGTTTACTTGTTACTCTGTGTTTCAATGTGTACAAATCTCTGATGGATTCTGAATTTAGTTTCACTTTATGAGTTTATAAGAAACAAATGTACAAAAGCTCATTATAAATCAGGTACTGTCTAGCCCGACTTAAGTGGTTGGCAAGAAAATATATTTTGTATCAAAGATTGTTTGGGGACTAATAAAAACTAGAGGCCTGACTGGTTTGGCTCAGTGGATAGAGCATTGGCCTGTTGACTGAGAGGTCCCAAGTTCGATTCCAATTAGGCATGTACCTTGGTTAAGGGGATATCCCCTTTAGGAGATATCATAAAGGGGATATCCCCCAGGAGGCAGCTGGTGGATGTTTCTCTCTAATTGATGTTTCTACCTCTATCCCTATCCCTTCCTCTCTGTAAAAAAATCAATAAAATATATTTTAAAATAAATAAAAATAAAAGCTAGAGAACAGATACACAAGTGAAAATCAATAATTATCAAGGACTGGAAATTAAAGGTTTTTCATTGGGAATAAAAGAACATACCGGAAAGGTGTGTGTGTGTGTGTGTGTGTGTGTGTGTGTGTATGTGTCTACAGTTTGATCCTATTATTTCCTATTGATACCATTTCACTCGCAGTCTTCAAAAAGGTCTAGAAGCTGTATTGTTTATTATTAATTTATGGGTTCAGATATTGAATAATTGAAACTGAGCTACTTAAAATTGGCAGAGTAAAGTTGTCTTTTCTTATTAAGTGAAATGAAGAGTTACTTACAAACTTTGAAACTTTCTCAATAATATTAGAAAAAAATTCCCATTTGAGATTTTCATTTTTTCATATTAATAGTTCACATATCATTTTAAGCAGTTTTTTAAAATTTTTCTTCACTTAATATCTGTTTTAGTAAGTTGAAAATTTGAAGTAATTTAGTTTTTATAGAGCTGACATTTACTGTTGCACTGATATTAAGGATTGCTAACTATATTAAATTATTCTACTAAATTAGTAATAAAAACTATATTAGAAGGGGTATTTCAGTTACCCTTTCAGGAAGTATTTATTGAACATTTCTAACGTACTGTCAGGAAGATTCTTCTTAAGGACATTATGTTTGTAATTTTTGAAAAAATATTAATGGAACTCTGTAGAATAAGTCTGGTCCTTAATACAAGTTCATGTTACCTTTGAAAACATTGTCATAACATTTATTTATGTTAAAATATATGTTTTAGAAGTACCAAGCTACACCCCTTTAAAATTTATTATTTTTTTAATCCTCACCTGATTTTTTAGAGAGAGGAAAAGAGAGAGAGAGAGAGAGAGAGAAACACCAATGTTGAAAGAGAAACATTGATTGGTTGCCTCCTCTACATGGCCAGACCCAGGATGGAGCCGGAAACATAGGTGTGTTCCCTGATGGGGAACTGAACTCACAACCCATTGATTTACAGGGTGCACTACAACCAACTGGACCACCTTGTCAGGGCAGGCTGCACTCCTTTGAAAATATTCTAAAGTCCCATCACTTCTCTATTTCAGACCAGTATTGAGGCCCAACTTTTATTTTTTAGACATTTTAGTATACTTTCCATTTTTGAGCTTCCTCTTTATACCTATGGAATCTAGGTTTAAGTATCTTGTCCTCAAGGATGGTCTTTGGCATCTTAAAACAGATTCCCCTCCTTAAGATCTCAAAGCATCCTACATTTCTTTATAGCCCTTATCATAATTGATAAGGGGTATATTTTATTTTTATTTTTAAAGTCCCATCACTTCTCTATTTCAGACCAGAATTGAGGCCCAACATTTATCTGTCATAGTCTGGAGGCTGAAAGTTCAAGATCAAGGTGGTAGGAGGACCAGTGTGTGGTGAGAGCCCAGCTCTAGGTTTCCATAGTATAGGTGTTTTTTAGACATTTTAGTATACTTTCCATTTTTGAGCTTCCTCTTTATATCTATGGAATCTAGGTTTAAGTATCTTGTCCTCAAGGATGGTCTTTGGCATCTTAGAACAGGTTACCCTCCTTAAGATCTCAAAGCATCCTACATTTCTTTATAGCCCTTATCATAATTGAAATTACACAATTAAAGGTAATTCTTTAGTGCTACTCTCCCCTCCATCTTAAAAGCTTCACAGGATAAAGAACATGTTAATCCTGTTCACAGACAGGGCCTGGCACATGGTTGATACTTAGAGATATTTGTGGAGGGACTCTGTGAATGTGCAAAGACTGCAACAGGCTTCAGTCCTCTGCCTCATTCACATGAGAGGTTATGCTTATGTTTTCATTGATTTCAAAGTATTTGTAATTCCTCTGTGATTTCCACATTGACCATTGGGTATTTAGGACTGTGGTTCTTTAATCTCCACATATATGAATAGTCCCAAAATTTCTTTCTGTTGTTTTCTAATTTCATCCCACTTAGGTCAGATAATACCTTTTGAAAGATTTAATATTTTAAATGCATTGAATCTTGTTCTGTGACCTATTCTGAAGATTCCCATGTGGTTTTGAGAAGAATACATCATCTCTTTTGCATGTTATACAGATGTTTCTTTGGCCTAGTTGGTTTTTAGTGATGTTCAAGTCTTCTGTGTTTTTTTTAAAATATATATTTTTATTGATTTCAAGGAGAAAGAGAGAGCAAGAGAGGTAGAAACATTAATGATGAGAGAGAATCATTGATGTGCTGCCTCCTGCGTGCCTCCTACTAGAGATTAAGCCTGCAACTCGGGCATGTGCCCTGACTGGATTTGAACTGTGACCTCCTGGTTTATAGGTTTACGCTCAACCACTGAGCTAACCCAACCAGGCAAGTCTTCTATTTCTGTGTTGATCTTTTGCCAAGTTATTCCACAATCTATATACTTTGACATAGAAATTTCCATAGTATAGGTGTTTTTTAAAATATATTTTGTTGATTTTTCACAGAGAGGAAGGGAGAGGGATAGAAAGTCAGAAACATCCATAAGAGAGAAACATTGATCAGCTACCTCTTGCACACTCCCCACTGGGGATGTGCCCGCAGCCAATGTACATGCCCTTGACCGGAATCGAACCTGGGACCTTTCAGTCCACAGGCCGATGCTCTATCCACTGAGCCAAACCAGTTTTGGCCATAGTATAGGTTTTTATATTGACTTAAGCCCCATGTTTTAAAAAATTTCACCTTTCTCTCCAGTATTTTCCTATAGCAAATATATTTTTAAAAAACAACAACAAACAAGTATCCATCCCCTAAACTAATAAAAAAATTTTTAATGGTTTCTTTTATTTACTTCACCTTCGTATATCTTTATCCTCCCACTATTTAACACAGTCCATTTTGCAGTTTATATTTGTAATTGAAGATTAAGTTAATTGGGTTTATTTGATTCAAAATCTCTTTTGTTTGATGTTATTTGCTTTGTTGTTCCCTCCATCACTGCCTTGGTCATTTTAGGCTGCTCTAACAGAATACCATAAACTGGAAAATTGAAACAACATTTATCTGTCATAGTCTGGAGGCTGAAAGTTCAAGATCAAGGTGGTAGGAGGACCAGTGTGTGGTGAGAGCCCAGCTCTAGGTTTGCAGCCATCGTCTCAATGTGTCCTCGCAGGTTGGAGAGCAGAGAGACCAAGCAGCTCTCTGTCTCTTTTCAGAAGGCCACTTGCATCATTAGTGTTCATCCTCGTGACTTAATTACCTCCCAAAGTTCCCATCTCCATACATATCATATCAGGCATTAGGTTTCAATAGACGTGTGTAGTGGAATACAGACATGCAGTTCCTCCCTTCCTATGTCACAGCCTGATTGTGAAAACTGCCTCCTGATTTGACTCCAACCTTTAATTCTGACTTTTATTCCTATCAGAACATATTCTTCACAGTCAGCCAGGTAATGCGTTTACAAATGCTCAAAGTTCATCAGGGAATCGAGAGTATCCAAACAAAGAGAGATGGGAGGAAGCAGAAATTTTTTTGTCTGGTGTAAGAAGTCAGGAAGAAAGAAAAATTAGTTTTAAGATATTTGGGAAGCAACTACTTCTAGTGGATTAAATCATCAGCATTTTTTGCTTATATTTCACTAGAGGCTCAGGGCACAAAATTTGTGCACAGGTAGGGTCCCTAGGCCTGGCTGGCAATCGGGGCTGATTGGGGCCTTCCTTCTCCTAGCTGCCAACTGCTGTCCAGAGCCTTCCTTCATTCCACGCCTCCTGGTGGTAGTCAGCACTTGTCATAGTGAGAGGTCAAACTCCCGGTTGGTTGAACTCCAGAGGGGACAATTTGCATATTAGCCTTTTATTATATAGGATTCCTAAATCCTCTTCCCTGAGGCGTTGAAGTCCATGCAATCAGATCAATTCTTTGGGGGCAATGGAGAGAGTCAATTGTCTCACAAAGACACTTGCCCAAGCTTCACTGTGTGAGGAGGCTCACTTTTCCACACACCACTGCAGCACCATTAGTTTCCACAGCACAGGTAACTTATGACCATTCCTTGCCATTAATGATCAGGATTGTTCTTCTCCCTGTTCTTTTACTTTATCCTAATAATCTATGCTGTTCTTTGAATGAGTGTGATTCCTAAAGTTTTCCTTTAAATTTCTTGAGTTTCTAATAGTAATGATGGCATTAAAGGTGTCTGAGTTTTTATTAAAAGCCAACCTGAATGAGTAATCACACTGTTATTTCTCATGGTTTGATAAGCAGAACTGCTGTATCAGATGCCTGGGATGCTTGTTTGGAAATCATGTCCTGTCCCAGCAGCTCTGGTTGTGGCCCAGGAATCTATATTTTAACAATGCCCAATATTCTAATGTACTGAAGTTTTAGATTCACTGATGTAGAGGCTTGTTGAGCAAAAATTCGATTGTATGTAAGAATTCTGTCCTGTTAGCCCTTAGTTTCCCCCCAGTACCTTAAAAGAGCTGATAGAATATAATTATGAAAGAGTTCCAGAGATTGGACTCTTATTAATGTAGTCATTTTATGTACTCAATATTACTTATTGATCACAGACAGTATTCCCAATAATTCCTTGCTGAGCAATTCTCTGGAGGCAATAGAATACATACAATAGCAAGTGTTTACAGAAGCAGATGGGTAGGGAGACAGAGGGCAAGGTCATTTCCAAGTGAGTTTGCTTGTGAATCCATCCTTGCTGCTTCCTCAGCCTTGACTCCTGAGGAGCATGTGAGGTTTCCCCTTGTGATAGATTAAAAAAAAAGTGTATGCTGTGGGTATTTATATCAACCTTCAAGTGGAATTGTCGCACATCAGAAGTCACACATGACCTGTTTTCATGGGATTTTAGGAAGCAGTAGAAAATTTGCTAAAAGAACGATGCTTCTCAAGTGCAGGGTCACGTAGAGTTCTCATTTGAGCTCTACTTGTTTCATCCTGAAGTCACAGAGGTTAATAAAAAGGAGTTTAAATCTTCTCCCTGAAATGATGTTCTTCTTCTCCAAGATGCCCTATAAGAGACGGCTATAAAAGCAACTTCATGTCTGCCTCCACTGTGTGAACAAGCTTCTCTTAAAGAATTACGGCTGGGCTCCTGGGTGGTTCCATGACACATTGTCAGTCACTGACTGAGAGCTCTCCCAGAGTGGCCTCCCAGCATGTAGGACTCAAGGCTCCTCCGATACTGAGGCTGACACAGGGATGACTTGGAGTGTCGTTCACTCTTCCCTCTTGAAAGCCTTGGTGTTCATCCCTGACATCATCTTGAAAACTTAAAAAAGAATTTGAATACGAAACATTTATGTAATGTTGATCCTTTCTATCAGCAGTTCTCAACCTTCTTAATGCCAAGACCCTTTAATACAGTTTCTCATGTTGTGGTGACTCTCAACCATAAAATTATTTTATGGTTGAGAACCACTAGCAGGGTCACCTAAGACCATCGAAAACACAGATATTTACATCACGATTCATAACAGTAGCAAAATTACAGTTATGAAGTAGCAATGAAAATAATGTTATGGTTGGGGTCATCACAACATGAGGAAATGTATTACAGGGTCATGGCATTAGGAAAGTTGAGAAACAGTGCTTTATAGCTGTATGGAGTAAGCTAATTAAACATTGCAGAGAAGGAGGTATGCTTCAATGATCTTGGAGCTTACTGAATAGATGGACCTTATAACTCATGTTGATATTTTCAGTCTTCCCCATGCCACCTGCCTTCCTCCCCCATGTGCCCTCCAAATGCCCTACTACATATGAAACCTACAGAAATCACAGTACACATGCACTTGTTAGAATAGCATTGGTTTGACTTAAAGGAGATTGGTCTTAATTAGTCTTAAATCATATGGGTTAGCAAATGATTTGTGAGCTCATGTTTTTTGTTATGTATACCTAAAAGTGAATAGGAATATGCCATGTCTATGTTGTTTAAGGCCAAGATAATTAATTACTTATTGCTTTAGAAAGAATACTAAATTGTGTGGGGGGGGGGATACTGTGGATTGCTTTTAAATAATAACATTTAGAATGTTGTAGAATTAGTATCACTTTTTAAAATATAAAACTTCCTACCCCATGCAACAGATATATATGTATCTTTTACTACATGCCCAGCACTATGCTAGATACCAGTACAAAAGCAAGGATAGAAAAAAATCAGAGAAGATATGGTCCATATGCCCAAGTTGCTCACAGGCAAGAAGCTATGACAGTGCAATACAGGACAGCAATTCCCCTTATCCAAGGGCGATACATTCCAAGACCCCTGTTCTAAAACCCTCATTGGATGCCTGAAACCAAGGATAGTACCAAACCCTATGTATTCTATGTTTTTTCCTCTATATACATACCTACAATAAAGTGATAAAGTTTAATTTATAAATTAGGCACAGTAAGATATTAACAATAATAACTAATAATATAAGACTATAACAATATAATGTAATCAAAGTTATGTGGGTGTGTTCTTTCTCTCAAAATATCTTGTTATTATACCACTCTCACCTTTCCTGGGATGATGTGAAATGATGCAGTGGCTATGTGATGAGATGAAGTGAGGTAAAGGAGACATCGTAAAGTAAATACAGGTTACTTAAACATGGAGCATCCACAGTGTGGAGAAGCTGTAGGAATGGATGATTCACAGCTTGGGCAGCATGGAGTAGAATGGCATGAGAATTCATTGCATGACTCAGAACAGCAAGCAAATTAAAGTCCATGCATTATTTAGTTCTGGCATTTTCTGTCTAATACTTTTGGGCCATGATTAAGAATAACTTTAACTGCAGGTAAGTGGGATTACTATAAGTCTTTTGGCAGAATGCGTGCAAGTACTATGGGAGCAATTCAGGACAGGAATTAAGCCCAGTTGGGGTCAGAGAAAGCATCCCAGAGAAGCCGCTGGAAATGGTGACACCTGGATGTGGTTGGGCAGCATTCTGCCAGGTGACATGAACGGAGAAGGCTATTCCCAGCAGAGAGAGTAACAAACACAGACTCATGAGGCTAAGGGAGCCTGGCAGGTCTAGGAAACCAGGGAAGGCTGGAGCCATGGATTTGAGGAAGGAGACATTAACAAGATAAAGGTCTGGGCGAATTTAGCTGAGTAAGACCCCGAAAGGGTCTGGTATGTATGGGCTACCCACACTTCCCCTACACTGATGTCAGGAGACATGCATTGAAGGTTTAGGAACAGGTTTGCATTGTAGAAAGACTACTTTGGCAGCAGTGAGAATTGGAAGATGACAAGATTGGAGGCAAGCTGACCACATGGTGATCCACGTGAAAGATATGGTGGTCTGAACTAAAGTATAACAGTAGGGTTGAGAAAAAGGGAATGGTCTCTAAACACATTAAGTAGATATAGTTAGTGAGACCAGAGATTACTCCTGGCTATAGATCAAGAGAGAGAGGGAGAGAAATGAAATGGAATGTCAATGTCTGCCTTGGCGGCTGTTTTAGTTGCTAGGGCTGCTATAAAAAGTATAACTAACTGGATGACATGAAGAGAAATTTACTGTCTGGTAGTTCTGAGGGCTGCAAGTCTGGAATTGAGTCAGCAAGAGGGCTGTTAGGGAAGGACCTGTGCAAGGCCTCTCTCTTTGTTGTGTAGATCTCCATCTTCTCCCTTTATCACTTCACATCATCTTCCCTTTATATAGGTCTGAGCCTGAATCCAAATCCCCCAACATTTTAAGGACATCAGTCTCAGATTGAGACCCACCTTAATGACTTCATTTTAACTTGATAACCTCTATGAAGACTCTATCTCAAAATAAGATCACATTCTGAAGTACCTGGGATTAGAACCCCAACCTATCTTTAGAGGGACACAATTCAATCCCTAACAGTAGGTGTGGGGCACTCACTGAAAACGAAGGGGGAGATTCAGCGGATACAGGGCTAATAGGATGACTTTATCTTAAGATGTGTTGCCTATGCCACATTTGGCTTAAATATGGTATTACAGTCACACAGCTGCATGCTTTTGTAATGTATTTTATGCCTATTCAGCACCTTTGTTTCTGTGTTTATCTGGATTTATTGATTCAGTCCTCTGATAGTGCCTGAGGGAATGCTGCTGTGGAGAAAGCCTGGGCTGTCCAGTTTATTATACATGGGCTGTCAGATTGAATAGCATTTCAGATATTCTCTGTAGACACCTTTAATCCCCCCTTCTCAAGACAGTGGCTATCATCACCAGGAATGACATCTTAGGCCAGCAAAACCAGCTTGTAGGAGCTCTCCACAATCATGCTGTCAGTTGGAGCCCCCAGCAAAGCCCAGACCAGTAGCCCAGAGGGTAATGTTGCTGTCTAATTTAGCGGCTAAATAAACTCAGACACTACACTGACTCTTTTCCCCCAAGCTGTCATTGGCTATGGTCATTTGATGCTCTCTGAGAGGTGAGGTGGGTAAATGGTCAACCACTAAGTCAGTAAACAAGGTATCTGTCCTTTATTTGTTTTAAAGCAGGATAGTCAGTATTGCCAAAATGCAGAAACATATTTAGCTAACCCTCAAGTCTGAGAGTCTTCTCTTTTGTCACTTTGAAGCATTGGGTCCTGTTGAAGGCAGAG
This sequence comes from Antrozous pallidus, assembly GCA_027563665.1. Taxonomy (NCBI): domain Eukaryota; kingdom Metazoa; phylum Chordata; class Mammalia; order Chiroptera; family Vespertilionidae; genus Antrozous; species Antrozous pallidus. Next base: position 62,076,792 of record CM050520.1, read on the forward strand.
ATGAATGGTGACTCAGAAGACTCACAGCAGAAAGAGGGTCTTCCTGGGTTTAATTAAAGTACCCAAATTGATGAGCATTGTAAGTGACTTGCCAAATTGCCTGACACAGTGATTTCCACAGATAACTCTTTGTTTTCAGAAAAATACAAGAACACAGCCAGGGTTTTGAAGTGAACCAAACAAATGACATCCTAATGGAGGATTAGCTGGAAAATGCCTGAGGTTTGGAAAACGACCAAGTATTACTGTGGAAAACACCTTTTCTTATAGCCCTGGAACAGCCCCAAAGCCTAACTTTGGGTTTATTCAAGGCTTTTTTCCTCCTCAACTGAAGAAAGGCATTATGTTTGCCCAATATTTTTTGTTGTTGAGAGTTAATTTCAAAGAAAGACAATGGAGATAACATTTTCAGAAGTTGGGATTTAACTTGGTGGCCTGATTTAATAACATCCTGGACTTAACATTGGGGGATTTTTTATATTACGATGGTCTAAAAAAAAATTCATATGTATCATTTTGTTGGCTAAGCAAAAAAAAAAAAAAAAAATTGGATCAAGTAAAAGGAATTTGACCTTGACATGGCATAATCCATTTTTTGTTGTTCAAAAATAGAACCTCTTGCTTTTCTTAATGTTAGTTAATTTGTCAAATTACTTGATAGTTTCTGTTTCTAATATTTGTTTCTGACCTGAAAAAGAAAAAAAAATACTAAGAAGTGCTCCTGGTGGCTTATTGGGCTGAAAACCCAACCAACAAACAATAGCACAGCCTAGCAGTGAGCGCTGAACGGGGGCCTCTCATGCAAGCCGTGCTTCAAGGAGAAGCAGGCATTGAACTGCTGCCACCTGCACTGCACTGCCTTCCTTGTCCTGTGTTTCTACCATCTGAGCTAACCCTTAAAAATGAATGTATTTCAACCAATAGGAATAAGACTTACCTTGTTCATTAGGAGCTTTGCAGCTATAGCCTCATTAGCATCTTTACTGACCAATCAGAGCAGCACCATTCTGACCAATCAGGACAATGTTTTTGTACCAAACTCTGAGGATTGCATTAAGATAGACCAGTGGTTGGCAGACTGCGGCTCATGAGCCACAGTTTGCCACTCTGTTGACTAATAGGTTGCCGACCACTGACCTAGACTCTCAATTCCAATAATTACAGGCTGTTGTTGTTCCTTGTGATTAATCCCCTAGACCAAACAGAGACCAGAGACAGGGAATTCTCTCTATATCAGTCAGCTCCCCTCTGGTTCAAGGCATTCACTTTCCCTTTCCATCAAAGAGTGTTTCCCTGGCTGGAAATGTAACATGGAAGCTGTCTTGCCAGCCAGAGTGGAATGGAGCCATGCTGCCACAGAGGGGCTAAGCTCCAACACCAGGCCAGAGCAGTTGTCTTGCTGATTGGGAGCTGGGAGGAGCTGCAGACTAGGGCCTCCTAGCCCCCATACCTACCTCAGAGCCATGTGCTGTATCGTGATTGAGCTGTAACACTATTGAGCTATCTCACAGTTCTGCTACTCCACAGCTTTGCTGTATCGCAGGTGAACTTATTACACTTGAATGAAGTCTCCCCAGTTACCACCCCAAACTCGGGATTCCTGTTGGTGTTGAATTAGTTCCAATGACCATCAATTGACATGGCATAGGTCCTTTTTGAGGCCAATTACCATAACCCAGAAGACACTGAAGTTTCTCAGATGTGCTAGCTCCAGAATGAATGGGGAGCAGATCTGGAACTTCACTTTGATGAAGAAATGAAGTGCATTTTCACAAGGAACTGGGATGACTATGAAGAGGCTTGGATTTCCTCCTCAACCCCACAGAGAGTTAAGGAGAATATGGAGTGAATGGGATCATTGTCACAGGGCTGCCACAGGAGGTATCCTCTGCTCTATGGGTGCTGCCAGCCATGGAAGTTGCCTATTTCACTTTGTATGAACTTCGCATGATACTTCTGCTGGTAGAGAAGGAGTCCATCATTAATGCTCTTCATTTCAGTAAGAGCCATTCGGCACGACACTTTTAATTTACCTAGTGACACACACTTAAGAAAAAAATGAGTGAATTTTACCAGTGAAACTGCAACATTGTTGGAGTAGACTTCCCCGTCCTGTTAATTCTAATTAGCCTGCAAATCCCCATTTATTAGTGAAGGGTAATCTAGAGAGGTCTTCCTTTTAAATGGCCTTCACAGAAAATTGAATTGTTGTTGAATCATCAGAGTCTTCTTTGGTGTGCATGTAAGTCACGTTAACATTAATCAGTGATCGTCACAGATTAATGAGAGAGAACTTTTCATATAAAGGTTAGTAAGGGAGACACATACAGTGATTTCAGTGGCCCTCCATGAGCAAATAAGGTCGATGGCTTGATGTGGAGGTGAATGTTCTGTTACATCAGAAAAGATAAATGCAATCGAAGGAAGTACGATTTTATGATGGGCTGGGGAGGAGTGGGAGGGACAGCCTCGGACAGTCTCCTTTATAGCAGTTAACAGAGTGGGAGGAAGCCCTTGTGAAACTGGTCCCTGGGATTTAAATTTTATCATATGAAATGGCTCCTAAGTATCCAGGAATTTACAGTTGCAAGGGGCAAACAGAGGGGAAGGAAGAAGAGATAGAGACCACCTCTGAGGAAAATAACTTATCAATAATAAATAACAAGGATTAGATCATGTGTGTATGGGGTGGTCCAAAGCTGTAGTTCCAGAACCAGGAGAGACTATGATTCAACTCTTACATCTGTGGAAGGAATTTGCTCTTTGCACATTGGTTTTCTCAGCATTAACATGAGATGCTTGGTCATTTTTTCTTGAAGTCTCCCCTTCCTCTAACAGGTAATGATTTTAATGTAGAGAGCATCTGGAAAATTAGGGCGATGGCACCATGAAGCTGAGTTGACATCAATCATGAAAGGTTTTCAGGGAAAGGTAAGGTATGTTGTGAGCAAAGACCAGCAAACAGAGTGAGGGGCTTTGGAGTTGGGGAAAAATTCTGAATCAGAGTTCAACATCTGTGTTAATAGGGAGATGTTTACCCCCACAGGTACCATTGCCTCATTTAACACAGGATAATAGTCTTCCTCACTGGGATACTGAATAAGATAGTTCAGTTTATTAGTTACCCAGAGCGTAACTAATGGGGCCTTGAATTTTGAGCAATGCATATGTGCACTCTCTCATTGGCATGTTTGGTAAATGTTCCCTTATTTGTTTTTTAAAATAACTCTTAGAATACAAATTTTATCCTATATTCACTAAGTGGACTTGCTATTCCAAAGGAGTCCAGCTTGAATCTCTTCACAAAGGGATTTTAGTAATGTTAATTTTCTACTGATAATTCATATGGAGTTGGCTTCTATTCTGCAGGGTTTTCTTAAAGTGCAGCAAACCTAAAAGCTTACTGAGAACTTGCTCCACTCACATTCGCCCTCCTTTGTGAGCAGCTGTGATGATACGTGGTGACTGATTCAGGACAATGCCTTTGCCCTCCTCTCCTGCAACATTAAACTGGGGGAAGCATTTCTCCCAGCAATCGTTCTCATAGGTGGAATGGTCTTTAAATTGCAATTGACAGAGCGCTTAGTGAAATCCTGTATTTAGGGACTATTGTGTACCTTTGTCTATTATCTGTGTTTCCTTTCTTTTCCACAAGGCGGTGTTTCCATGGAAAAGGCGCATTTGTTGCTTAGGAGATTGTCTACTCTTGTCTTCTTACGTATCTTTCCCATTTAGTCACAGACAGGTTTGTAATATCATTCACAGTTGCTGTGGAGACTATTATGATGTCATGTGTGCGGAGCTATTATTTAAGTTGGTGACTTGGCAGCTGGATCTTTTAAAACAAGGAGGATATGTAAACTCAATCTCATTCTTTCTTCCAATCTCTCCTTCTCTGCCTCCCTCTCCTCCTCCCTCCCATATTGCACTGCAGGAATTGTTTCTTAAAATAATCCTATCACAGGCATTTTTAAGGGAAAATGCATCTTTTTTTCATAACTTAATTGAACATATATTCTGCTCTGCTCTCAGACAGACTAGATTCTCAGTCACTCAAGATTAAAATACTGACAAGAAGATGTACAACTTCTCTTCCATAAGATACTACCTGCAACTGTAGCAATCTGGGGCACAGCTATTTAGTGTGTAGTGTGTACCCAAATCGTTCCCTACAAGCTGGTCATTCTTTGTTAACCAGTGTGACTGGAACTGAATCAGTATATAGTAGCAATGAGAGAATTCACTTACTCATAACAATGCTAGAAATTTTATTCTGCTAAAGGGAAAATGAAAGGAGAGAAGACTAACATTTTATTGAGAACTTACTATGTGATAAGCAGTTTACTCCCCTGAATTGTCTGCCTCTTCTCTCCCAGCACCATGACCTCTCTCATTCCTCTCTCCCTGACTTCATCTGATGAATATGCTCGTCTTTCACATTTGACTCCCACTCCCATCTGAATCTGACTCCTGCCCATCTCTTTCTCTATTTTGTGCTGGGTGTTTTGAAAAAAAATAGTCTGTGCCCAAACAACCTCTACATCAGAATCACCAGGGGAGCCTGATAAGGAACAGATTTCTGGGTTCAGTTATCTGTACTTTTGAGCAAGGTCCATGGATGATTCTGGTGTGCTGTCAGTTCTAGAACACTAATGTATACTTGTTGCCTCTTATTTCTTCTCTCCTATTCACTCTGTTAGTCCTGCTCAATCTGGCTTTTATCACTCTCATGCCAGTGAAAATGCATTTGCTGAGGTCACTGTGTCCTTCCTCATCATTAAATGCAGTGGCGTGATGGCCCACTTAGAACGCTGAACATGGTGTGACTCCCCCACTTTGAAACTATTTGCCTGTTTGGTGCCTGTGATTCTGTGCTCTCCCAGTTATCCCTCTAGCCCCTTGGACAGTTCCTTCTTGGTATCCTTTGTGGATTCTAATTCCTCATCATGTCCTTTCAATGTTGATCCCCCCGCCCCCAAAAAAATACCATGCTCAGCCTTCTAATCTTATTTCCCTAAAGATGTTGAGTGATTTCATCCATCCTTATGGCTAACTACCAGAGATAACGCACTCCACATGTACTGACATCCCAGACCATCACTTACCTAAGCTTCACATTCATAGATGTGGATTTCTCTGTTGGGTACTTCACTGCGTGGGAATACTTGCTGCAAGAAAATATCACTGAAAAACAGCAAACTCATTAGTCAACAGAGCCAAATATCAACAGTACAACAATTGAAATTTCTTTTGAGACCCAATTTTTTTTAAACTTCTTATAACACCACTTCTTCAAAATGACTCGCTCAGGCAGTGGTATTTTGTGGAAGAGCCACACTCAAGGGACCAAAGAGCTGCCTGTGGCTCGCAAGCCGCAGTTTGCCAACCACTGCACTAGGTACATGTGGCAACACCCTGAAGCTCCTTAGGCTCATTGTGTCCAAAACTGAACCCATTGTCTTCCTCACTAAACCACCCAAAGCATATTTCTCCCAGGAGAGATCCAGAGTCAAACAAGCCCAACATGTGCAGTCACCTTTTAATTTTCCTGACTTCCAACATTAAACATCACCGAACCCTTTTAATTTTTGTCCTACATATTTCTTTTTGCGCTTTCTCCTTTCCCAGTGTCAGACCTCCATTACCCCTTGTGACAGTCTTCTAACAGGTTCCTCTAGGCATCTGGCAGTCATTTATGTTCTCACCACCCCTCTAGGATGGGTAGATCCATGAGGTTAGAAAATATGGCTTCTTAGTGCTGTATTCTCAGCATCTAACTGAATACCTGGCAGGCGATCAATAGCGTTAGATGAATGAAAGCGTGAGCCATCTAGCACACAGCTTCTTGGGAAATTCTTACTTACAGATCAAACATTCAAAGCAATGATCTTGAGGGCTAGAGTGTTTAAAACCTGAATTGCCAACAACCAGATTGGCATTGGTGTTAAGCTGAGAATTTTGCAATTTATTTCCCTCCCTTAGGTCCTCAGCGCCTAACTAGGTCAGTTTGTACTGTTTCCTCACACTGAGAGAGGACAGCAATTTCGTTTAAAAGTGACCTTTTTCTGGTTTCACTGCCATGAATCTCAACTTGACAGTGAGTTACTCAAACTTGTATTCTCTCCTGACCTACTTAGATTAGCAGTGAATTACAAGCATGGTCAGTGTGGGTGGGGTCTCCTCTGTCACCAAGGTTCACTATAGCAGTCTCCTCACCGCGTCTCTGATTTCTCTGTTGGGTATTTCACAGCGTGAGAATAATTACTGTGATAAAATATCACTGAAAAATTAAAACTCCATATACCATGTACAGGGCAGCAAACACTTGCCCAGTTAGCTGATTATCTGGAAGAATTGAGAGTTCAATTGAGGAAGCCACTCAGCTTCCCTCTGACACTCCTGTCTCTGTGTGCAAAACCTGCTGGCTTCTCTGGCCTGACACTGGATAACTGCATTATGTAATATGTATAAAGAGCATCTGTAGTTTCTTGGAGGAAATACGTCAAGTTCAATAAGTAGTTATTCATGTAGCCATGGGTAATAGGTGACATTTAAAAGCTCATGTTTACAGTGAGGGTTTCTAGGATTATATTTGCTTTTTTTTTTCCGCTTTAGCCACTGGAAAGATCATCAACATAGAACATATGTGAGGGCTTGAAGGGCAGTTTGCTACATAACCTGCCATGTAGTAAATATAGCCATTCTAGCAAGGCCTTGACTAGCCATGCTAATGAGGACTGGACATGGTATGGATAATTTAAATCTACAGATAATAAAAAAATATCTCGAGTCACTCAGCATTATCTATCTTTTCCTGCTGTCACCCGGGCCATCATTTGAATTTCACATCCTCTTCCTCCCCTCTTCCCCCCACACATTCATGAAAGGCACTAATGAGAGGCAAAATGGCCAAGAGGCAGTCGGGTTACCGGAGAAGGAGCTGTAGCTGGGGGATGAGCTGAGGCAACAACTGGATAATCAGCTCCTGAAAATCAGCTTCAAAAGACATTATTCAACTCGTTTTGACTGCTCCTGAGGCTAGGCTGTCACTTCTGTTCTACAGGCATTCACTGAGGCCTCCTCTCAGCCAGGTTCTGTTCAGGGGGATGCAAGAGAAGTCAAGCAGGTAAACAAGACATGGTTGTACACAATTTCCTGTAGTAGAATCCAGCCCCTGATCAGTGTCAGAGGAAAAGTCCTGTGTGCTGCGGGTTCAGAGGCAGGAGGCAGAGAAGGCCTGATGGAGTTCATCTTCTGGCCTGCAGTTTTATTCTTCCACATTTCACTGTGTACGTATAATCAGAGGTTAATTCTTATTTCCGGCCTGAGGTCAGGAAGGAAGTGCCTCTCTTTATTCCTCAGTCTTTGGAGAAACAAGTGCCTTGAGCACATGGGAGCAGTGGGCTGGGAAGTACATAGTTATTTTACTGCCTCTGAAAATGTGTCTCATGTTATCGGGGACAGTACAACCTATGCTTATCCTCTACACATTTTTTCCCCACTGCCAGTATTGAAGATTAACTGAAATGATTGCTTTACTAGTAAAATTTACTTTACTTATTCAATAAGCTAGTTGTGTATTCCTGGTTCTTTTTCTTCATTCTCTAATACTTTATGACACATTAGTGGCTTGACTACTTTCATGAATTTTGTTTATGCATAAGTAGCTTCACAAACAAAAGGAGCTTTTTATTCACAGAAGGACTACAATGCAGGGAGTTTTAATACCTCGTGGGTTAATGGTGTTTAATATGAAAGAGACAGCTTTCCAGGTTTGATATCAGGAAGTCCTGGCTTCGATGGCGTAAGACAGTTATTTCTTATCTGATGGGTGTTCCTAGATAAGAGTAAATTTGCTACCCTGGCCTGTTTTGCTCAATGGATAGAGCCTCGGCCCTCGGACTGAAGGGTCTCAAGTTTGATTCCAGTCAAGGGAACATACCTCAGTTGTATTTTCAATCCCCAGCCCTGGTTGAAGTGCATGTAGGAGACAACTAGTCAGTGTGTCTCTCTCACATTGGTGTTTCCCTCTTCTGTCTCTTCCCTTCCTTCCACTCTCTCTAAAAATCAATAGAAGAATGTTCTCCATGGAGGATGCACAACAACAACAAAAACAACAACAAAAAGAGTAAATTTTCTGGTTACATTTTCCAAGGCAAAATAAGCCAAATATGTTGTTAGGGAGTGGCTTTAACAAGCATCCTTTGCTTGCCAACATCCTAAAAATCAGGATCTTGCCCCTGTGAACTCTGGGAATGTCGTTGTCTGAGTGGGAGGTCAGTGTAGGCAGTAGACTGTTGAATAATTCCACAGTCTGTCATTCATTTTCTGTGTCCTCAGATTCAGCAAACTGATATGGGGAAGGGAGAACAAAGATTCATGCCTACAATGAAAGGCAGTGAACTTCCCCTTTCCAACATACATTGGTCAGCAAACCATGTACATGACCAATCCATGGTCAACAAACCATGCCAGACTCTTACGTATCCTGCTACTTATTAGCTTTAGAGATAAAGGAAGGACATATATCACTTGATAAGTATGAGTTTGGTCACTGTCGGTCTCCTTTCCAATGATGGTTTTCCCAAGAGATCTTCAGTGGGTGAGGTTGAAGATAAAGGAAAATTGAACATGTCCAGGATCAGTGGGTTCATCATCTGTCTGTAAGTGTTACAATTTTCACTTCAGAAAGGAATTTACTTATCCTTGTCTATATGTCCTGAGTACTGTGCTAAGTATTATGGATATAGGCATTAAATGTATGCAACTTCTCTCAGGGAGCTTGGCCTAAAGAAGAGATAGGTATATGAGCATGTAACAATGATGGCATACCTATAACTTTTGATTTCCTATGCCAAGAAATTGAGATTCCAATGGTGAAATCTTAAATTTCAAACACAGCAGAGCCCTGCACAAGGACTGGTATGACAGATCCATTGCTTTATTTCTGATCTTTTATTATATCTTTCCACCATTTGGGACCCTTGCCTATTTCTTACAGCTCCTGGGAGTCCAGGTTTCCCCACTGTAATCCAGTTTCCTGTATCTCAGTTCTCATGATAAGGCAATAAACTTGTGCGGTCAAGATTTCTAGCCATTATGACATGTACACATAAAGAATTATTTGACACTGAAACTGGGACTCAGAACAGTTGGACATTGAAACTGAGACTGAAACATTTTTTGTTCTTATACATTTATTTCTAGTATGCAGAGGCAAGATATTTTTGAAGAAAAGAAACAGGGGAGAGTGATTGATATAGAGGCAGGGTGGCCTTGAACAGGCTGTCAAGCTACAGGGGGAAGGCTTGAGTGGATGGGAGGTGGATGCTGGGGGAAATCAACTGAAGGACTTGTATGCATGCATATGAGCATAACTAATGAATGAAAGACACTGGGGCGGGGAGGCGGGAGGGTGGGAATATGTGCTGGGGGGTAGGGGAGGCTGGGGGGAGGATAAGGGGGAGGGGGAAAGGAAAACATGTACTACTATTAATTATAAGTTATACTGCAAAAAAATCAATAAAAATATATTTTAAAAAAAAGATTTCTAGCCATTAGATCTCATTTAAATCTCTCCATTGTGGTAACTTCATCTTGTTTTCTCCAGACTGGCTCCCAGTAGCAATGAGAAAGGCTGGTCAGAAATCTATGCATAATACCTCCTCCTATATTGAAGATGTTAAGTCACCTCCATCTTCTCACAGCTATACAATCCCTGTTCCTTTGACCTTTCCTCATAAAGTTTATTTTCTTGAATCAGGGGCTGATCATTTGCTCCAAGGAGGAGAGCACAAGGCCTCTGATAGGACTTCAGCACAGGGAGATGGTTAAGATCTTTTTCCGGCTTTTCTGGGGCCAATCACACACACTCTGAAGATCTGACACCTCCTACAGAGCAGAGATGAGATGAAAAGTGTTACAGTATACACGCTGTGTCCCCTTAAAATCCATAGGTTGAAGCCCTGATCTCCAGTGTGACTCTTTTTAGAGATAGGGCCTCTAAGTAAGTAATTTAAAAAAGATCATATGGGTAGGGCCCAGATCTGTCTAATAGTATTAACATCCTTCTAAGAACTGACCCTGGCCCTACCTGGTTTTGCTCAGTAGTTAGAGAGTCAGGCTGCAGACTGAAGTGTCGGGGGTTCTATTCCAGCCAAGGGCACATACCTGGGTTGCAGGCTCAGTCCCGCCTCCTCCTTTCCCCATCGGGATGCATGTGGGAGGCAACCAATTAATGTGTCTTCCTCAGCACATCAATGTTTCTCTGTGTGTGTGTGTGTGTGTGTCTCTCTCTACCTCTTTCCCACTCTCTCTAAAAAAAGAAAGTCAATGGGAAAAGTATACTCGGAAGAGCTTGCTCTCTCTCTCTCCATTCATGTGGAGGAGGAAAGGCACATGAAGAGAGACCTCACTCATGCCAGAAACTGATCTGGGATTTCCAGGTTCCAGAATTGTGAGAAAATAAATTTCAGTTGCTTAAACCCCGCCCCCTCAGTCTGAGTTTTGTTGTGGCAACCTGAGTATACTAATACACACAGTTCTTGGGCAATCCTTACACAGCTCCTCTGTGCCTCGGTCCTCACAAGATTTGTTCCTGCAGAACCTACTTTGATGTGCTTCCTTTGTGCCCCTCCCCACCCCATCATGTTATTTTCATATTTTCCCAGAAAAGCTGGGAAAAGTTCATGACAGATATTTTCATGTTACTGACATTAAGAAATCCATTGCATGGAAGAGTTTGTTGAACAGGAGTTTACTGTAGGCTGCCATTTCTTTTCTATTGAAATTGACTTAATCTGTAGTGCATTCAAATATCTATATATAAAGAGCCAGGGTCATAACATCCACAATGACCCACAGGGATTGAGCCTAAACTGCCAATTGGACATCCCCCAAAGGGTCCCAGATAGGAGAGGGTGCAGGACGGGCTGAGGAACCCCCCAACCCCCGCGGTGCACTAATTTCATCACCAGGCCTCTGGTATTTAATAGTCAGCCATAACATGAGGCATTCTATTTTATTATTAAAATATCAGGGATCAATGTCTGATGAGGTCTTCAGCATTATGTTTTAATTACATAGAGAGAAAAAGAATTCTGAGACCTCAAGTCAGGGTGTAATTTTTAAAAAATCATTTAAATTGACTTTGAAACACCTCCCAGCCATTTTTTCAATAGTTAAATTCCCCAGAATGCCTGCTGTTTTCTCTCTAAATTTTGACATTATTATCTTTATGGAAACAGAGCTGCTATTTAACTCGGCTAGTACTGAACAGAAACTGATTATCTCTTTTAATGTAACTGGGGTGACTTAAATACTTATAGTCCTTTGTGCTAAAGGAAGATTAAAGCATAGGAGAAAAGTATTCTGTCTTACAATTCAAAATAAATATTACAATATGAAGTGGCTATAATATATTTAGGAAAAGTATACTGGGTCACTGGGCAGCAATTCAGTAAAACGCTTTAGAGATGTAAGCCATTCCTATAGGGCTCTATTATTTTTTTAAATGTTTTTTATTGATTTCAGAGAGAAAGGGAGAGGAGATAGAGAGAGATGATGATGAGACTTGTTTAATTGGCTGCTTCCTGCATGCCCCCTACCAGGGATCAAGCCCCCAGCCTGGGGCCTGAGTCCTATCCGGGAATCAAACCATAAACTCCTGGTCCATAGGTCAATGCTCAACTTCTGAGCCACACCAGCCAGGCAGGGATCTATTCTTAAAAGTCACAAAGGTGTCCTTCACACTTGGTTATGATCCATGATTGGGCAAAAGGAAGTGAAGCTAAGTTATACCAGGGACTCATCTTTCAATAAATCAGAGACTTGTCATTACCTTATCCATAATCTACATTCCTGTCAGAATTCTTCAGAAATTACAGTTCCTTTACATCTTCTTAAAGGACTTAGACTGAAGCAGGGACAAGTAGGGCTTGAGAGGTTTAAGTAGTATTTAGACCATCCTAGCTGTTGGACAGGGAGTTTTAGCAACTCCCAAAAACATCCTTGGGCATTGAGTAGTCTCTGAGAAACAAAGATTCAACTTAGTAAAGGAGAAATCAGTGTGTTATGAAAAAGTAAAACCAGCATGATTCACAATAGCTATTGGGCTTTCTTTGGGTGGTAATAGAATTTACTGAAGACTAGGCTTGAACTGGACTCAGGCTTCAGAACCTTCCCTTTGTTTAGGTGAAGGGTACAGACTAGATAGTGTGTTTCTGTCAAATAACAATGGTGACAACCCAGCTGTATATTTTTCATGACTTAATGACTAGCCTTTGTAAACTTAAGTCATTTTGGCTAAAAATATCAGTGCACGTCCTGTATATCCTCTCTGCTTGGACATCTGGCTGTCACCCCAAATTCAACATGTGCCAAACTATTCAGACTGTCTTTTCATAATATTTTCTCCACCCTCCTCCAACCTGTCCATTTCTGTCAACATTCAAAGGACCCCTCATTCAATGGTAGCAAACCTTTACTGAGAAAAATTCAGGGCTAGGTGCTATGTTGAGAGAGTCAGGACCCAAGTGAGAAACGGAGATACAAAGTTACATGAAAAGGAAAAGGCAGTTCCTACCCTTATAAAGATGACAGTTTTTTGAGGAGATGGTATCAGGGATGGAATGTTTGAAAAACCAATGTTCCATTGAACATGGGTTTAGGAAAAAGTACCCAACTTCTTTCTTATCCCTTCTTCGGAAAGCCCCATTCATATCTATTGTTTGTCTAATGGGACCAAGAAGGGTGGGTTCTATTTTCATACCATTTATTTCATTAACAACAAAATGTAACCTGCCTCCCATCTTGCAATGAATCATGACAGAGAATAATAACCAAAGGATACCTTCCTCATTAATGGCACTGAAGTCAGAAATGCCTTCCTCACAGCAGGGCTTACCAAATAGCCACACACTAAATAGCCATGTGAGTTATGGTCTGGCATCAGTGTGTGCTGTTAAGAGATGTGAGCACTGTAGCCATTGCATCAGTGTTCACCTCCATGTGGTTATGAAAATCTCCCAAGAAAACCAGAGCAAGATCATTGTAAATGATAGGGTTTATCTTACCTTCCTGGGCTTTGGAATATTGTCTGTACTGTGAAAATAATTCTGACTCTATTGTATGTCTAGATAATGATACATGGGGCTTTTGTTTTTAGAGTAAATGAGATAGCATGTCAGACATAAACTCCTGAGAATAAATTTGACTCTCGGTAGAAGTTGCCTATTGTGTGACTATTACCTTTTTTTTTTTTAACCTTACTGTGTATCATTTCTCCTTCCGGTGACAGGTACTATTGAGGTTTGGAAAGCCCACATACTTCCTGTTATGTTTAGCGCTTCCACCTGCATGGGTCATGGTCATGTGGAAATGTTGAATCTCATCACATGGAATTTATTTACTTCAATTTTCAATAAGTAGAGCTCAGTAAAATGCCTTTCAGAAAGGTTGGCAGGAACTCATTGGACTGGGTGATAGGGTAACTATTTGCATATTAAATTTAAGCTGCATTAAATCACATGGACAGCAAATAAGCATGTGTATGCAAGTATATACATAACCCTGAACTCCTATGTCTTTTCGTGATCTATTAAATGTGATCTTGACCTTAATTCTAGAAAGTAGCCACAGTTCTTCTTTAGGACCCCCCCTCCCCACCTTAGGCATTTTCTGCTCTTGCTTTTATGTCAGTTTGTCTTAGCTGAGATTTCAAGTGTATCCCATCATGACTGTCAGACTTGGAAGCCGCTCTGTGATTCTACCTTTACCTCTAAGTGAACTGAGTAAGCTATGCTAGATCATTAATTTGGACTTTATGGAGTCCAGATTTTATAAATGGAGAAAGAAATGTTTGGCACTGTGGTATTTAAATTTCAGTGAAATGAGTTCTGAAATATAGGTTCTTCCCCTCTGTTCTACACATTTGGACCCATTGTGTATTCTGCAATTGAATTGGAAACTTATTAGCATGCATCACAGCAGATGTCAGTGTCAGTAAGTTTTAGATGTCATGAAGACATTCCGCTGTGAATTTTGCTTTTCTCGATCATATTCATCAAGGAGTAAGTGAAACTTGGCCAATTGTATGCAGCAATGCTGATTTCCAATACTCATTAATCCCTTTGCCCAAAGTTCAACCTGATACAATAAAGGAACTTAATGATGATTGGTCTGGTAGTGATATTAGGCATGTTTCAGACTATAATGGTACTTGTTCATTGATCTATTATTAACCTCTTAGTGCCCCTAATAGTCTTATATAAGCCATGTCTGAGAAGGCACAGATCCCATAACTCCAAGCACAATCAGCATAGTTCATTCCCCATGAGCCCATATTTCTCTGGATTAATACATTAATTAGTAATTATAATATGATAAGTATATTGGTGCTAATATCCTGAGGCACAAACACAGATAATTAAGCCAGGCTGCCTTCCAGACTTAGTTCCCTCTTGTACTAGAATCAACCCTCTGGCACGTCCCTAATATGTGTATCAGCATATGCATGTGTGTGGGGAGAAATAATAACACGAAGCCTTGGTAGGACCTTGGGGGCTCCAGGTTTATTATCTGCCACTCCAGAGGAAGATTCTGACACAGTCTTTAATGTGTTCACCATTCTCCTTATGTTGGGGAGTAACAGAGCCAGATTTTTCTAGTCTAATAAATTATACTCTAAGGATCATGACTATCCACTGGGCCAGATGCCTCTTCTGTAGCTCTCAGCAAATGGCCCTGCAGTGTGGTTGTAAAGAAATCAGTCTCTCTCTTTCTCCCCACCTCCCCTCTCCTTCCATCCCTCTTCTTTTCTCTTCTCTTCTCCTCTCTTTTCTCTCTCTCTTCTCTTCTCTCTCTCTCTCAACCTTACCCCCCTGACCCACTCTGCTGGGAGCCATTTAAAGTCTGAAGATGATACTTGACAACGTACCTAAGTTTAGAAATACACCTGCAGCAGGAACATCTGAGTTGTGAAAATCTACTCTGCCTTGTGAGGAGCCTGAGTCTGAGGGCCTCTGTGGGCCTTCCGATTCGGAAGGTATTGTACTCCTCACTCCTTTACCAGCCAGCCGTGGTATTTATTTACAGGTAGGCTCTGTTGCTGCTGAGAATTACCACTTTGTCTTACAAACTACACAGATTTTGCTCACACTTAACCACTTTACAAGTATCTTCTCTGGAGTGGAAATTTATTAATCACTTTATAGCAGCTATTTTCATCTCATGGTGCAGATATATATATATATCCGATATAACAAAAGAAATAACGCCAAAACCTGTTTGGCTCAGTGGATAGAGCATCAGCCTGTGGACTGAAGAGTTCCGGGTTCAATTCCAGTCAAAGGCATGTACCTTGGCTGCTGGCACGTCCCCAGTAGCGGGTGTGCAGGAGGCAGCTGATCGATGTTTCTCTCTCATCGATGTTTCTGACTTTCTATCCCTCTCCCTTACTCTCTGTAAAAAATCAATAAAATATATTTTAAAAAAAGAAGTAAGTATGATTTTTATTCACAACAGAAGGCCATTGTTGTGTTGGCTATTGTCATGTTTTTATTTAACCACCTAAGGGAAAAGAGGTCAGTTTCCCTGACTAAATAGTCAGGTATTGCATTTTTTAAGAATTCTTGCAGCAGACTGGTTAAAAATCACCACCTTACAAGAAAAGGACTGGGCTAACCTCAGACTCATGTGCTTGGCATTGGAGGCTCCCATGGTCTGTGCCAGGCCAGGTTCTCAAATGTCCCTGCACTTTCCACCTCCATATCTCCTCCTTGGAGGGCCCACTTCCCCAGCTCGCCCTGTCCAAACCTGACTCAGATTTTTAATACCTCCCAGTTTCTCCCAAGTCTTCATTTCAGTATTATGACTTTTTTTTCCTTTTCTGTCTTCAAATAGGGGCAGGGATTTTGAAGAGGTCACATCGGTATCCTGTTACTAATGACTAGTAAATGAGAGATCACACAGTAGGTTTTAGGTCATACCTGCCCTAGGCCTGCTCTGTATTTGTTAGCGTCAGGACTCTGGACCCCAAGAGCTGTGGTTGGAGGCCTGTCCCTCCTGCCTATTCTAACAACCACCAGCATGGGCCAGTCACCTCATCCTGATGAGCGTGACATTTTCTTCTTTATCTGAAAAAAATAGATACAATGATATATTCTTCAGGGAAATTCTATCTGGATTTTTTAAACAAGATAATATACGTAAGTGGTTTAGCCTGGTGCCTGAATCATACTAGGTGTCATTAATTATTAATTGTAGCCATCATGACTAATTGTAGCCATTATGGTTATTATAGAACAGGTTAGAAACATATAAAGTTTTTTGCCAAGTGAATATATATAAAAATAAGGATATTGAATTAAAATAGTTTATGCAAACCATTATTCTATGTTTCATACATACCATATATCCTTTCAATATTGAGCATACTACACATTTGTAATTGAGTCTATATTCTGTTAACACAGACAGCTTGATTTCTGTCAGGTAGCCTAACTTGACCTAGTATTCAATGATTCTTTCTGAGTAAAACATAACCTGGTATTGTGGTTTTGTTTTTCAACTCAATTCCCAATATTTTGGGCTCCAGAGCCATTACTTTTCCCCACATAAGAATTGTCGAATGTGGTTGGTCAGTGGGTCACAACCTCTTTTATTTTGTGTCCCATCATGCAACCTGGGATGATGAATTTATATTTTCTGTGATGAAACAACACATTCACCATATAAAACACAAATACTAGATGGATGGACAAATGGATGATGGATAGATAGATGATAGGTAGAGACAGACATATATTAAACATATACATGTTATAAATATACTGTATTTGTTTCCAAGGGTTAATTACTGTACCACAAACTTGGTGGCTTAAAATATCAGAAATTTATTCTCTACAGTTATAAGAGGCCAGAAATTCAAAATCAAAGTATGCAGGGCTCTGCTCTCTCTGAAGGCCCTTAGGACAGTCTTTCCTTGCTTCCTCCAGTTTCTGGTGGTTCCAGGCATTCCTTAGCTCCTGGCTGTGTAACTCCAATTTCTGCCTCCTTCACATGTTTCACCTCTCCCTCTGCCTTTCTTCTAAGGACACAGGCCATCGGATTTAAGTTCCACCCAGTAATCCAGGATTATCTCATCTCAAGATCCTTTACTTAATTACATCCACAAAGATCCTTTTTTTCCAAAAAAGGTCACATGGACATATTCTGAGGGTTAGAACTGAAGCTGTCTTTGAGGAATCCACCATTCAACCCACGCCATACACATTACAACCCATGTGCCTACCTGTTATAACCATTATGTAACTCTGACAATTATGTTAAATTTGGAAGTGAAGTTTATTACTACAACTTTAAAACAGAAACAACAAGAATAGCTGTTAGATTAACGGAAAACTTATTTCAACACACTTTCTACCATAAAATGCTGAGATCCATGGAACACAGTTGAAGGAGATCACAAAGCACATACTAGAAGTCTTTTGAGGAAGACTGAGTTCTTATGAAAGGCATTGGTCCAACTTCAGCCACCTGTCCATTCCCCCAAATGGGAGCAGCTGTGATAAACCATGAGATGAACATATCAGGAACAGGGGCCTGTGAACCTTGCCTGGTGATTTGCCTTTGTGAAACCCAAGGAACAGATCCAAGACAGCCCTGGATACAGACAGAGGAAAGATTCCTGGCAGATCTGCCTTGGCCTAAGCCCCATCCTCTTTCCCATCTTCATCCTGCCCATGGTTACCTTTGAGTCTGAGTAGCATGACTCAAAGAGGCCTCATACAAAAGAATGGCCAACTTGTGCCTTTAGTTGTCATCAGCAGAGCCCAGCAAGTTGACAGGGTGAATCACTATCAGGACACAGCTGATGCAATGTGATATTTTAACCTCCGGTGCAAAACTGGACTGTCATCTCAATTATTGTCCGGGCTTCATGCAGCCATTTGACTGGCAGGAAGCCCACTCAGCTAAGTGAATGTTAGAAGGTTATTTGGATTTCATCCTAACCAAAGGATTGAGGTTATATTTAAATCAGCAAGAAATGCATATAGTATTATAGACACAATTGCTATTTTTTCTTTAACTCATATTCTTGTTTTAAAAAATCTATTGATTGATTTTATAGAGAGAGGAAGAGAGAGAGAAACATTGACTTGTTATATTTATTTATGTATTCATTGATTGATTCTTGTTTGTGTGCTCTGATCAGGAATCAAAACTGCAACCTTGACATATCAGGACTGTGCTCCAACCAAGTTACCTGGCAGGGCCTAACTCACACTCCTAAACAAGGGCACACACCACAGCACTGCTGCCTATTGAAGGATTTGCTGTGCACATCTGGATAGCATGGGAACATGGCTTCCCTCCCTCACTCCATAGGAGACAGCAGACTTCGTCATGCCCTCTGATTTCTTTCTTGACCTTGAGCGACAAGGCTTCTCTAGATGGACAGTCTCTTGCATTACAAAAAGTTCTGGGACATCCCCATGATGGAAATCTTAAGAACACTGCCCCCTCCACCCTGTTACAGGGTACAACAAAACCCACAGGGGATTCTGATAGAGGGAGGAGCAGAGCTAAACCTTACTTCTTGCCAGGCTTTGCATGTGCATATTAGCCACATTGTCTCATCCCATCCTTATAGTGACCCTGAGAGGTTGTGTGAATGATAAAAAGGGAGTTGAATACATCATGCTATGACTTAATATCAATTGCTGCACACCCACTGGTCACCTGTACTTGATGATGCTCATCTGGGCCTGGCTGGGACTTGATCCTAGGCTTGCCAACTGAATGTTTTTGCTCTTTCTACTATATCAGGTAGCAGGTTCTTTGATGTAGGTACCTTGGTCTTGTCCTGATTCAGATGTCTCTGGGCTTTTACCTGCAACCTCAGAAGCAAGAGGAACATATGAGATGTCCTCAGACAGCCCTGCAGCAAGGTGCCCTGGCACCCAAACTTCTGTTCAGTTCCCGTCAGCCAGTGCCTTGTTTGGGAAGTCTTGACTTTGCAGTGAGAAGAACTGGTGTGAGTTCTGCTAGGCTTCTTACTTGTTTTCTAGCTTTGGGCATGTCCCTTCATGCCTCTGATTTAGACAAATCTTGTGCATCCATAAAATTAGAGTAATGCCACTTGTCCTGTCAGACTTCCAACAAGGAAGAATGATGGTGGTAAGTAAAGATATATTGTAAAAAATAGCTGTACAAATAAATGTTAAGATGCTCATACAAGGAGATGTATGAACTCTTAGATAGACAGTCCCCTGCATTACAAATCCCAGTGAACAGGCCAGGCTGGCACAAAAGCCCAAGACACAAAGACGACCCCACTGCTTGTATCCACACCCTCCAGGCCATCAACACTGTGCTATGCCTGTGGACTCTGGCTCAGTGTTGGGCCGAGTCTCCAACACCTTTGAAGATGGGAACCTGACTGCGATATTTGTATGGCCAATGTGTTATTGACACACCAACTTGCATAAATTGCCTCACACAGAGAAAGCACTAAGTAGATGCCTAGTAAATATTTGCTGAGTGGGTGGAAGAAGGAATGCATGCCTTTGAGATTCTTTTTAGTGAGCTGTGAGATTACTGCCATCAACTCGGGGAGGATAAATGCTGACCTTGCAGCCCTCCTTGTCAGTGCCTGGCACCTGAGCTGCTGCCTGCCAGGGCCGCCCAGGGCAGTCTCTGGGGCGGAGGGCCATGGCGGCAGCCCCAGAGCCACCTTCAGTGAGGCAGGCCCGGGGGGCCATCTGGAACTGCGCTGACAGACAGCATCTTCTTTAGCAGAAATGCCGCCCCTGTCAAGCACCCCCTTCAGTTTCAGTTCGTCATCTGCATTTTTCCTTCTGTCAACTATTTTCGGATTGTGCCCTCTGGACCAATAACCATGACACTAAATTTTGAGATATAGGCCAGACATTCTGAATATTCTTGACCGTCCTCAGTGGGAGCTTTTGCAGAAGAGATGGCTTCCGATACCTGTCACCGTCCATGTTTCATCCTGTCGGGAAAGATCCACGTGTCCCCTGATAACCTCTGGCCTTGGCCTTGCGCCTGAAATAAAATGATTGCATCCTCACACCCCTTCTCTCACACTTCTTGCTGGAGATAGATTTTGATGAATTCGAATCATGAGTCACTGGCGCACATGATTACATCTCCTCTGCCTCGCAGTCCGAAGATGTTGTTGCCATGTGACTTGACTGTCCTGAGGCCAAAAATCCAATAAAGATGACATGCCCGCCTTGTTCCATGTACTGCCGCTTCTCCACAGCTCACAGCCAGCCCAGGTGCTGCACTTTGGGGGCAGAATCAGAAGTTAATTGAAGTGGCTGCCACATTGCATCTCGAGGAGAATCCTTTCTCTAACATGCGTGACTGGTTATATCTCCGTGTAGAAAGTCTTCTCTTTTGCTGCGCAAAGCAGAAGTGGAAATACTAAGCCTCAGAGAGCAGGGGCTGTCCTCTTGATTGGAGTGTAAATGTGACAGAAACAGGACTTGTGGTGAGAAAGTGCTTCCCTCATTGTCAGCCCTTGCTTGCACAGAGTGATTCACAGTTTTTTTGTGTGTGTGTTTTTAAGGGTGTTTTATAACCCTCCTGTGCCTTACTTACTTCAGTCCATGGGAAAAAGTTTTCAGAGTGGATGGCAAAGAACAATTCTTAAAATGTGTGAATACCAAATGTAAACGAAAAAAACATAATTGCAGTTTAGACTTCAGATTTATTTGAAAAGGGGATAATGATAGTAATTACCCAGTTTGAGTTTTGTAGAAGGCTAATTAGATCCCCAAAGCATTTGTATGCACAAGGAAAACCATAAATACAAAAGACCATCTGGTCCTTATCAGCTTACCACACTAACACTATCTGTAATTATTTTTTTCTATATTGTTTTGATGTTGACATTTTATGGAGCATTACGTTCCGCCCTGGTTAGGTAATAACCTATGTTCCTGAAAACCTGGGGGTTTACCCCCTTTTTCCTAAAGGGAGTCCACAGGCAAACGCTGCTTTAGAGAAACAGGTAACCATCCTTTTATTATACCCATTGTTCCAGAAATGGGTTGTTTATAAACTTCTCTGGCTTATCTAACATGTCTTATTAGTAACTTAGTCTTCCAAATACTTGGATTCAGTTACTTTTTTTTTTAAGGTTAAATTGAGAATGTCAGTTTAGCTGTGTTATACTGCAGAGAAGTGTAGCATTCATTAGCCACTTTTTGTAGTTAGCACTGTGCCTGGCAATTTGGATATTACAGGAGGAGCACTGTTTGTTGTCATGTTCACTTTCTGACTCCCCCACCTAAAACATCAGCTTTAAAAGGGGAGAGATTTTGCCATGCTGGTGTGGCTTAGTGGTTGAGCATCAAACCCTGAACCAAGAGGTCACCAGTTCAATTCCCCATCAGGGCACATTCCCCGGGTTGAGGACTCAATCCCCAGGCAAGGGCCTGCAGGATGCAGCAGATCAATATTTCTCTCTCATCAGTGTTTCTTTCTATTACTCTCCCTTCCCCTCTGTCTAAGATAAATAAAAACCTATTTTTTAAAGCAGAGATTTTTGCCTTACTCATTTTATGCTCGCACAGTAGTTCCTTATATGTGGTGGATACTCTGATTACATGATTTCAGCCTCAGGATGCTTTTGATTTGCTACAAATTGTTCCATACCACCCCCAAAATTAAGTGGCTTAAAATAACTAACATTTCCCTGGCCAGTGTGACTAAGTTGGTTGGAGCATCATCTGTGGAATCAATTTCCGGTGGGAGCACATGTGGGAGGAGGCTACGATCAATGTTTCTCTCACACATGGATGTTTTTCTCTTTCTATCTCTTCCTCTTTCTGAAATCAATAAAATAAAAAATAACTCTCATTGCAGTAGATCTCAAGATTTTGTTGTCTAGGAATTTGGGCAGCACTCAACTGGGAATTCTTTCCTTCTGCTTGTTGTTGATGGTCCCCTGGTGCTCAGCTGGCAGATGTACTGGTATGAGGGTGCACAATAGCTTCATCACATGCCTAGTCCTAGATGGGGATAGATGGAAGAATGGGCTGAATGAGGCTGTTGATCAGAGGACCTGTATGGCCTCCACAGGGCTTAGGCTTCTCACAGCATGGCCCTTTGAGTTCTAAGAGGGGAAGACAGCAGTTGCCAGCTGTCTGAGAGGATAGGCCTAATATTACCTCTACTGTGTTTGGAAAGGCACTGCAGGAAACAACATATACAGTCTCCAACTGCATTTTCTGTGAAATGCTGATTGCATTCTCCTTAGAGAATCCCTTGGGATTTATCTTCCAGAATCATGCCAAGAATAGGCTTTGTGAAACCTGTCCTGCTTTCTTCTTTCTGATAAGAACTGGGGCAGTTCCTGTTTGCTTTATCCTGTTGGCTTCTGAGAGGCTCAGACCAAATTGAGGCTCAGGCAATTAGGCTGAGCCTTCCATCTGGAATTTTTGCAGCATCTCCTTTTCTATTGTCCAAATATCCCAAATCTCTTTCTGTTTTCCTAGCTTATTGTATGAACTTTTTGCTTTAATCTACCTCAAAAACTGCCCACAAAATGATTTAAGCAAGCTATACTGATTATGCTAATCCTTAAAGTTAAAAAACCGGTATAGAAGTAATTATGAACAAATAGCATAAAATCCTTATTTTAAAAAGAATATATAGTTTAATTTAGGATCCTGAACAGTAGAATTAGTGAGCATGCTGCAACTGTCAGGAAGGTGAGGGGGTGGCTGTTGGATGGAGGTGGATGGAGAGATTGAGCAAAAAAGGAAAAAGAGAGAGATAAAAGCTCATGGACACAGACAATAGTGTGGTAATTACTGGGGAAGAGGGCATAGGAGGATATAAATGGTGATAGATGGGTGTGATAAGCCCATAATACAGAGCAAAAAAGAAAAAAAGAGATAAAAGCTCATGGGCACAGACAATAGTGTGGTAATTGCCGGGGAAGAGGGCATAGGAGGATATAAATGGCGATAGATGGGTGCGATAATCCCATAATACAGTGTTAGAGAATTGTGCACCTGAAACCTGTATAAACATTTCCATAACCAGTGTCTTCCGAATAAATTCAATGAAAAGGAAAATTATATATATATATATATATATATATACACATACACACACACACACACACACACACACACACATTATCTAATAAAAGAGTAATATGCAAATTGACAGTACTTCCAATCAAGCCACACCCGCAGCCATGCCCACCAGCCAATCGGGAGCAAATTATGCAAATAAACCCCAACCAAGATGGCTGCAACCACTGAGAGCAGGAGGGAGCTAAGCTTTCCACCTGTCCTTGCTGGCCTAGGCTTCCACTCAATGCTACAAACTTTCAATTATAGAACATATATCCCAACAGAAATGGTGGCAGCCACGGAGCTGGAGAGAGCAGAGGCTAGGGTTGCCCAGGCAATGGAGGAAGCCAAGCTTCTGTAGCCCTAGTGCCTAGGCTTCCACTCTACACTACAAAGTTTCAATTATATCCCAGCCAAGGAGCGAGCAGAAGGCTTGGCTCCACTCTAGGCTACAAAGTTTCAATTGTAGAACATAAATTAATCCCAGGGCCTCAGCTTGGGTCACTGGGGGGCATGGCCAGCCTGCAAACCACCACAGGCCCCTTGACCAGGCCACCCCACACCCCAAGGGAACCCCTACCCTGATCCACGACACCCTTCAGGGCAAACCAGCTGGCCCCCTCCCGTGTACCAGGTCTCTATCCTATCCTATAAAAGAGTAATATGAGATTGACCATCACTCCAAC
Source organism: Antrozous pallidus (assembly GCA_027563665.1). Classification (NCBI taxonomy): domain Eukaryota; kingdom Metazoa; phylum Chordata; class Mammalia; order Chiroptera; family Vespertilionidae; genus Antrozous; species Antrozous pallidus. The sequence continues at coordinate 62,100,595 of CM050520.1, forward strand.
ACACAAGAGGGCTGCTGCCATGTGGTCAAAGATCCTACCCCCATGTGGACACAAGATAGCCACCACAAGATGGCCAGCAGGGGAGAACAGTGGGAGGTTCCAGGCCTGCAAGGGAGGGCAGTTGGTGGCAACCAAGCCTTCAAGGGAAGGCAGTTAGGGGTGACCAGGCGAGCAGAGAAGGGAAGTTGGGGGCAAACAGGCTGGCAGGGAAGCAGTTAGACATCAATTAGGCTGGCAGGGGAGTGGTTAGGGGGTGAGCAGCCTGGCAGGCAGAAGCAGTTAGGGGCAATCAGGGAGGCAGGCAGGCGAGCAGTTTGGAGCCAGCAGTCCTGGATTGTGAGAAGGAAGTCCGACTGCCCATTTAGGCCTGATCCTACCATGATTGAGCCTAAATGGGCAGTTGGACATCCCTTGAGGGGTCCCAGAATAGAGAGAGTACAGATTGGCTGAGAGACACTCCCCGCCCCTCATGCATTAATTTTGTGCACCAGCCTCTACTCTAGTGTGTTTGTGTATTATATATGTGTATGTGTGTGTGTATATATATAATGTGTGTGTGTATGTGTGTGTGTATATATATATATATATATATATATATATATATATATATATATTGAGAGGGGGGGGTATACATATACATATACATATACATATACATATACATATACATATAGATACTAGTGGCCCGGTGCATGGAATTCATGCATGCAGGGAGGTTGAGGGGGGTTATCTCTCAGTCCGAGCTGCATCCTCTCCAATCTGAGACCCCTATGGGATCGGGCCTAAACTGGCACTTGGACAACCCCCTCTCAGTTCACTCCTAACCGCTCACCTGCCTGACTACTTGATCACCCCTAACCACTCTGCTTGCTGGCCTGATTGCCCCAACTGGTCCCCTCTGCCGGCCTGCTCAGCCCCAACTGCCCCCCACCACCAGCCTGATCACCCTCAAAATTGCCCTCCCCTCCTGGCCTGATCACCCCCAACTGCCTTTCCCTCCTAGTCTGATCACTCCTAATGGCTTCTGCCTTGGCCCCACCACCATGGTAATCTGGGACCCCTGGCACTCATACTGAAGCACAGCAGTGGCCAGTCTTCCCCCCGGCCTCCCATCGCCCCACCCTTCATGCATGTGCTGTTGATCTGGGACCCTGGCGCATGTGCCCTTCGTGATCTGGTACCCCTGGTGCCTGCCGTGAAGTGCAGCGATGGCCAGCCTTCCCACTGGCCTCCTCATGGCCTGGGGAATGGGCACCGTGGGCCTGCCAGGACCACCAGGACAGCAATCAGCCCTGTCATGGGCACTGGGCTAAGGGCATGTAGGGACCCTTGGGCTGCACACAGCAGCAGATACCAGGGTCTCCACATGTTCCAGAGGCCAGCAGCCAACCCTGTCATGGGTGCTGGGCTAGGGGCGTGGACTCAAATTGCCGTTTGGTCTCAGAGCTCGTGACCCAGGGCTTGGGCATGATGACTCACAACCCCGCCTCGCACTCATTATCCAAGGGGCCCTGGGCACGCATTTGCATGTCCCACATGACAGGTAAACCTCACAGCTCAGTCGCAGCCTAACTACCAGAGCAACCAACATTCGAGCCTCGTGAGGGGATCTCGTGGCATCAAATTCCCCTAACCATCCGGAGTTCACCACAAAAGGATGTGCTTCAATTACTGTAACTGAAAAGGGGGGATCTCCCAGCCCTTAAATACTGTGTGGGCAGAGCTTGTAGCATGTTTGCCTCAGCAGCACATACACTAAAATTGGAACAGCACAGAGGCATTCCAAATTTTGCACCCAGCTCTCATGCAGTAGGCCTTCCCTCCCCTGGCTGCCCAGCACCGTGGCCACGTCCCCCACTCCTGATTGGCTGGTAGCGTAGCAAAGGTATGGTCACATTTGCATGTTTCTCTTTTATTATATAGGGAATAAAGAGGGAATGTGCTAATTGACCCTCACACCATCCCAAAGATGGAAGCACCCAGAGCCAGTAAGGAAGGAATATGTTAATTGATTGCCACACTCTCAAAGATAGTGGCTTTCACAGCCACAAGATGGTGGTGCCCTGTCCCCTCAGCCCTGCAGCTCCACATGCCTGCCTCCAGAGTCCCCCAGTACCCTCAGCCCCCAGAAACCTAGGGCCAGCCCAAGGTGCAGGCAAGCCTTAGATGGCAGCTACCCAGCTTCCCCGGGCCAGCCTGAGGCACAGGCAAGCCTCAGATGGCGACTGCCCAACCACCCAGGTTTGCCCGAGGCTCAGGTAACCAGGGCCAGCCAAGGCTTGCACTGCTGGCAGTTGCAGCAGCAGAGGTGTGGGGGGGTGTTGCCTTGCCCTGATCGCCAGGTAGGCTCCTGGACTAGAGAGGGGGTAAGCTGAGCTGAGGGACCCCTCTCTAGTGCATGAATTTTCATGCACCGAGTCTCTAATGTGTGTGTGTGTGTGTGTGTGTGTGTGTGTGTGTGTGTGTGTGAGTGTGTGTGTAATGGACTTAAAATGTTATAATTGATAAAAATAAGATGAATAAGGTGAGCTGTGGTCACCTGACTAGCTCTTGAACTTCAGAATAAAGGGCCTGTCATAACTTTAAAATTGGGAAAGTCTGACATCAATATGACAAAGTATTTCAGAGTGATACAACATATCCTTTTCTCAAGGATTTGTATTTTTCCAAGGATATTTCTTTCTATCCTTTTTCCTCATTAAGAGAGTCAGTCAAAATTCTTATAACATTTTTTCAGTTCATTATTATTGAGGGCCCAGCATGAACAGCAGCTCTGTTAGGGGTCTGGGAAATGTCAGGACTGGTAACATGCATTTTCCTCTTCTAGGAAGCTCATAATAGAGTTGGGGAGACAACACTTTGGTTTATTAGCAGGCAGCAGCCTAGCAATAAGCTGTACTCCCCCTATCAGATTTTCCTGATCTTAATTGCTCCGGTTTTCTGAACAAGGGGCACAGGAAATAATAGACTTTGGGGGAAATACACTGCTCCTCATGACCAAGATTTTAATAAATGTTAAATGTGCAGACACAGGAAGTGACTAAATGAAACGATAATGTGCTTGTTTCCTGTGATGTACATTCACCCTGGGAAAAATTATGCCCGGTCTTATTTCACTGGCAGACCTGGATTTCAGGAGGTTATCTTTACCTCCATGGGACAGAATGACCTGGATAAAGGTTTCAGTAGAAATTCACTTGGCCATGTCCCAGGAAGCAATCAGTGGGGGACATTGGAGGTAGAGAAGGTGTTTTTATATTCATTCTGATCATTTTATCTGTCATATTATGTTCTAACAAGTGACTGTGGTGATGAATAAGGTAGAGAAAATGGTAAAGTTCTTTCTGGGTTATAAATAGCAGATGAATCAAGTTGTCATATTTTAGTTTGGAGAAATGAGTCTTTATGCAAAGGAGGTGCATGTGGATGGTTATTTCAAGGATAACTACAGTGTGGTCATTGATACTACTGCAAACCAGACAAGGAGCTATAATAGCTTGGTATGTGAGCAGCACTTTTTTTTTAATCTTCACCAGAGGATATGTATTTTACAGAGAAGAGAAAGGGAGGAAGGGAAAGAGGGGAATAGAGAGAGAGAGGAAGAAACATTGATGTGAGAGATAAACATAAATCAGTTGCCTCCTTCCCATGCCCCTACTGGAAATTGAACCCACAACCTAGGTATGTGCCCTGACCTGGAATCGCACCTACAATTTTTTTTGATGTACGGGGCAATGCTCCAACCAACTGATCCACCCGGCTTGAGCATGAGCAACACGTTCGACCATTCTAGACTATGGTATGAAGTAGATGCTGTGGTGTGCTATCTGACCCTTCCAGGGTGGAGACACCATTCCTCCTGCAGCTGGGAGTGCTGGCACCTGATGCTCTAAGTTGCTTCAGCTAAAGAGAGCCACCCTATCCTTCCCAGGACCAGGCCATAGCCAGGTTATGCAAAGGCCTGCCTTTCTCCAGGTAAAACAACTCTGCAAGGTCACCCGAGCTCCAGCACTCTCCCTGGATCAGCTGAGGCCTTTGTTGCCTTTTGGTTCCTCCACGTGCCTCATCCTACTCCTGTCACAGGCCGAGGACTATTGGTCCCATGATCTCCCAGCACACTTCCTGCATGCTAATCTTTGTCTAGGTCTGCTTCCTGCAGAACCTGAGTCCAACATATATCCTGTCTTCAAAATTGTGTCCCAATACTTACCCAACTGACAGTTGTCACGCCCGTACTTTTTTGCTGGGGACTCACGACAGGCATTTGAATAAGGCCATGGCATTCCACAGTCTGAGGCTGTCAAGAAACAACATGAGTGGTCTGAGAATGCTGCCAGCATTTTGCTTCCTCCAGGACTGAGTGTGGCTCTCCTTCCCTGCTGTTTCCCATCCCTGTTCGCCTCAGTCCTGTTCGGAGTTCATCCATGTCTATTTGTCTTTATAATTCAGCTTCAGGTTCCTGTCCAGTGAGGCATAAATGCTGATATTGGTCTTTCATTTTCAGCATGTGGAACAGCAGTCCGGGCCCATGATGAAAAAGGCCTCACCCCGGATTATGATGAAGACCAGCATTTCTCACTAATTATAAAGAATATAGGGTCACCGGATCTATTGATTTCCATTAACTTGTGCGGAGTTATGAATCTTTAAATGGAAGTCCACGGCAGTAGATACCTTAGGATCGTGCTTTATAGAACACAGGGCTCTGTAGACAGTGCCATAAAAATCAGTGTTGGTTGCTCCTCTGAGAGTTTATGACTTAATGCTTCTACTTTGTCTGCAAATGTCTTCCTGCCCTTCTTTGTAATACTGGCCTGATTGAGGCACTGGCTACTATGGAGTTCAGCGCAGAGATCTAGAGCTCCTCTAAAAGTGGCTGTTTTCTGTCTTCATTTCCCTTTTCTTCTTCCCGTTGTTGAGAAGGACTTATCTCCTTGTCCTATTGCCAGAGGGTAGCTGTTCTGGACATCCATTGCCCACGTTTTGGAAATGTCCTTTGTAAAGCGACAGAGCAGGCATTCATACCTTGGCTAAGTGCTTGGATATCCAGCCCTTCAACTCAGAGGGCTGCATGGAGTGCCCCTCAATGCAGGGATGGCAAATGAAGGAGCATGTGCCTGCATTCCAGTGAAGCCAGGTTGGTCTGTCTGCCTTCTATGTGTGCAATGGCAGAGATCTAGATATTAGATGGTTAGAGATAAAAATGAAATCATAAGTGAATTCTCCGTTCTTCATTAGCTTTTGTCATTTATTCAGCAAGCATTCACTGAACACCCACTTTATTTATGTACTTTCCCCCCCTTTCTTTCCCTTTCTCCCTGTGCACTTTATTTCTGCAGCAAATAAATGAAAAGGAAGTTGGGCCCTTCCAAGGAGACTACTGGGTCCTTGTTGTGTACAGAGATGATTGGCTTCTTCAGTCCACCTAGGAGGGATCAAATATTAGAGAACTATCAGGGCCACAGAGAACTGATACCAATGTCATTTTCTGTCATTACAATTGAGAGTATATCTTTCTGATGAGCACACTTCTGGTGTCTGCTCCTCCTCCAGGTATCAGAAGGAAGCTAGGAGTCAGAGAAGGGACACGGGATGATCTGGAGAGAGATTTTTTCCTATTTCTTGTTATTCATTCCTACTGTGAACTTAGCAAATTACATCTCATCATTGTGGTTGCCTAAGAATGGCCTAATTAACATTAATTATTCCATGTATTTTCAATATATCCACTTTTCTTTTTTCTTTTTCACTAGAATAGATTACTTATGCTGCCTCTAAACCAAGGCTTCTCCATGCTTCTAGGAAAACAACTCCTACGCATATTGCCCACCATTTATCAAAGCTCTCCATAAATCTTATGGATATATTGCATATTTCTAAGCCTGTGATATTTTGTTTTAAATTTTGCTTGTAAGTTACTAAATCATCTCATTCTAAGCCCACATTCCTTTCTTATTCTGTGGCATATTTTTAAATTACTTTGAATATCTTTCTTTGCCAGTGATGGCAGAAATGCACTTTCTTGAGGGACTTTAGATATTGCACACTCTGCAGCATGCAAGAGATAAATTGCTCAGATACAAATGTATTACAAATTTCCATCAGGATGCCAACCCACTGGGAGGGCAGCACCTGTGCCAGTTTTGTAAAGTTCGGTATCTCCACCACATAGAACAATTTCTGGCACTTTGTAGACACTTAGAAAGTACAGGATAAATGAATAGCTGGCTGGAAAAAAAACGAAGGAATACTAGCTAGATTACTTTGTGTCCATAGATGTATTGTTTAATTCTTCTGCACTTGTTTCTTTATCTGTAAATGAGATTTGTCATCAGGACCAACTATAATAGTTATACAATCCTCTAAGTAAAATAGGCAATTGTCAGTGTTTCTTATCATTATTGTTATTTCTCTATACATTTCTACCTCATTCCTCCATCTGTCTGCTCCCAGATCCTTCAGGCTCAGCTCTCAAGGAAGGTGCTCCACCAGCTTTCCTTGCAGGTGGTGGGACATGCCCTCTTCTGACTCTGACCCCTCAGAGTGTTTGCCTTGAATATGGCATTCACAACCTCTCTGCCCTGTGTTCAGCTAGTCAACATTCTTGTGGTGCCCACAAGGTACCAGGTGTTGTGCTGGGTATAAACATATTTACTTTTGTCTATTATTACTGGTTTATTTCGGAAGTTTGACTGGAAGCTCCTAAAGAGTATAGATCTCTGTCTAATTCCTCTTTGCAATTTCATATTGTCTAGCCAGAATTACACCTTGCATACAATCCTCATTTCATAGAATGAGTAATTGGTTGAGTGAATAACCCTCACTAAATCTTAAGCTACTAGGTGTATTTCTTGTGGACACAGGAGGGACTGAGCTGTGAGATCTTTGAAATCTTGGCCCACACATTGGTAAAGGCCCAAAGACCTCTGAATTTGAGGATTCTGAGCACCTGGAACTGGGTTGCTTAACCTCACATTTGATTCAAGCCATTGACTCTGCTCCCTGTGACAAATGATCACCAGATCATCTTAGTAATATAAACAAAATAATATAATGTTTGGTGGCATGGAGATGGGGCTTGGTTGTTAAATTTCCCTTTTTTTTTCAACTATAGAATAAAGATTAGTTACTGCTGATGTATTTGCTTTGCCCCAGTAAAATCCACCCCAATACTGGTGTAATCAACTGGGTGCACAGTGGTGATTCTTTGTCCTGGGCAAGGTCCATCAGCCTCCAGCATATAGGTGTCTTCTTTTCTACTTCAATTTTGCACCTGCATGCATGCATTTTTTCTACATATTTGTTTTTATAACCCAAGCCACCTTTTTTTCATTGCATAAAACCCATCTTCTTGATATAATGGCACAACCAAACCACTAGCCAGTGATATAAAATTCCCACTATGATGGCTTATAACACATTAGTTCTGCTTATTTTACCATCCTAATAATGCATTCTCAAGTTAAAATTTACTTTCTAATTCAGAGCAACCTTAGTTTTGCTAATTACTTAAATGGTTTCTGTGGTAAAAATACTTAGCAGTAATGACATTCTTTGGCTTTTTAGAAGTGAATCATGGTCACTAATTTGCCAATTAATGAAGCCTTCCTGGGTGGTAGACTTTGTCATGCTGTACTTCATTTTGTAGAGGGAGCAACAGAAACAGGTCGACTTATACTTTACCTTAAAGCTCTGTCTTTTCCATTTAGTTCTCTGCCTTCTCCTCTACTGTTCATTTTACCACATGTTTCCTCCCCAGAAGCTTGCATTACAGATTGTTCTGGGTGGGGAGAAGTTTGTGATACCTATAACACACAAAATACCTTGGTGACTACCACCAAAAGTTGAGCTAAAGAAGACCTTGTCCTAGAAGAGCAAAAAGTTGGGGTGGAACTGGAACGAATATTTCCACCTGGAAGTCACGTTGTTAAGTGTTTTTCAGATCTGTTGCAAGGCATGACCATGTTTCAGTGGCATCACCAAAGATCCACCCTACTGCCCACCCAGAATAGGATCAAGCTGATCCCCCATTACTCTGAGTGGTTGGCCATGCCCCAAATACATCTATTGTATTGCATCCAGTAGTGTTCCCAATAAATTTAGAGTAAGCAAATTTTGCTGACTAAAACTAATCACTAAAATCTGAATATATTCATTTAATATTTCTTGGGGAATACTATTGATGGCAGATGTTCATTAGGCAGCATTTCATTATTATTTTCACTTGGTTTTCACTTGGACACACAGAAAGGAAGTAGTGGTTGCAGCCCTGAACTTTTAGATAGCCAGGCTTATGGTGAGGACTGTGAAATCAACATGTAGAGTATAGAAGAACCCCTTTGATATGACTGAGAGGGAACATTTTAATTGTTACAAATGATGTCAGGAAGTTGGAGTGTACTGTGGAATTCATACATCTTTGAAGCTTTCTCAGATGAATCCCACAGCATTTTATCATTTGACCAAATAATAGAAGACATATTTATCACATTTTCAGAGGACATAAAGATAAAAGGGAAAGCAAAGGCTTTTGAATATTGCATCACAGTCCAGAGAGACCTCAGACAGCAATAGTAAGCTGATGATATCTAAATTGGTAGAGGCTAGATTCAGATTCCGCTCTTGGCTCCAATGTCTGTGCCCTGTGAGACCTGCCAAACCCATTACAAAGGATATTATATTCCCAGCACATTGGTAGTGGTCAGACAATATCTGAAATTGTATGTCTATCTCTGGAATGTATATTAATTTGAGCCATATCTGTAATTTAAAGTGTTCTACTACCCACATTAAAAGCTTAAAAAACAGGCAAAATAAGTTTTCATAATATATTTTAACTTAATATTCACAAAATATAATTTTGATATATAATTGTTATACAAATATTAGTGCATATTTACATTCTTTTTCACACAAAGTCCTCAAAATCCAATGTGTACTTTACACTAATTGCACATCTCAATTAAAATGCTGTTTTCACCAGAAATATCTGTATTTAGATTTCCTAAAATTTATGGTAGAAAAAAATAGATTCACAAATCCAAGTTGTTCCAAATATATTAAAATTTTTTAAAAATGAAATCAAGTATCAGGTTTTAAATGTAAATTTGAACTAGTTAAAATTAAGTGAAATTTCAAAGCTAGCTCCTCAGTTGCACTGGCCACATTTCATGTGCTCAGTATCCAACATGAAGTTGGTTGTCAGAGTACTGGGCAGTGCAAGGGTAGATTCAGAATAATACCTAGTGTGGGCATCGGGATGAGATAGCGTCTCAATCAAGAACAGGGGGCAAATGCGAAGGAGTTGTTTGTCATCCATCAGGAATGCAGTGGAAGGAAGCCAGACTGAATGACCTCTAGTTTGATCTCAGTTCATCCAGTTTTGCTGAGCTCCAGTCCAGTGATTTCATTTGCCTTGCTGTTTCCCCAGAGGCTGTTGACTCAGTGTGGACAAGGCCTGAACATTTTTAGTCTTTGTATAGTTACAATGTCACCTGTTTTCTCAAGTTCTCTAAAAGTAGACATGTTTATAGCTCCTCAAGGACCCATTACATTTTCTGAATAGATAACCTCACTTTGGAGAGATAGCTGGCTCAGCCTGCTTCACCAGCTTAGCTTCATTATGAGTTTTAAGTGCCTTATGGGTCAAGTGTCAAAAAAGTAGTTGACCTCATGGTCTTGGCCATTGTCATCATCAGTGTGGTCATCTCCCCTTTCTCCCTTTAGATCCCCAAAACCTCATTATGTAACTAAAGCTCCTATTTGGAGATAAGAGAAACTAGGTCCTCATATCCAACTATGGGGTTTATTGAAAAGAGGGGAAAAAAAGCTATGCTAGGCATTCAATCTTACATAACCCTCACAGTACAGAATACAGAAATTCACAGAATTACCCAATTTACCCAAGATCACATGGCAGAGCTTAGGCGTAAATCCAGGGGGACCTTATTCCCACTTCCATGCTATTTATCCTTATTGGAAGAAATGTCATAGTGCTGCAAGTACTCATTGTTACACAAGTATGTTGTATGTTGAGTTTGTACTCCCAAATAAGTTGATGGGCAGACTGTCTTCTTCCCTGTTTGTTATAAAGTCATACCTATGAATATCAAATGAGGATTCTACTCTCACCTTCTCTTTCTAAGAATACTAAAAAAATACTATCATATGACTTTCCCCATGGATTCCTCCTAATTATCCTGATTTTGCCAATGAAAAATTCAGGAAGTTTCTGAGAGGAAAAATAGTCAAGTGTTGGTGAAGGAACATTGGTTTCTGGTGAAATAATATCTCAGGGTGGGCTGCTTCCTAGGTTCAGACTTCCTATTGTAAAGTCAAGAGCATAGCAGGAACAAGAAGAAGAAAAAAGTGTAAAGTTGTTGGAAGAAGATGGCATTATTCCCAAAGCATGAGTGACTGACGAGTGATGACTGACAGTGATGAAAATACATTGCAGGGAGTAGCCAAGTGGGAGAGACTACGGAGAGCCTGCCAAGTGCATCTCAGGGAATTCAGACTGGACCTCCTGTGTGTGGACACCAAGCCTGTGCACATGCTGCTTAATGCGGTAACCACTGGAAAAGTACTAGGAAGAAATGGGAGCCAAGATTTATTGTTCTTTCTTGGGGCTCTTAGCCACATGTTGAGATTATGGTTGGACTTTCCAGGTGACATGTAGAAAAATCATGAAAGGAAAATTAGGAAAGATTTAATGTAGCCATGTTATGTATCACTTAGGACTTTGTTTTGTTTTTCTTGGTCTGATAAACTGTAGGGACATCCACATAAGGATAAGAATAATACAATAAAATCCAAATAACTCTTTGGCTTTCTACTGGTATTATTTTATTCTTTTACTTATTTGTTGGAGTCTTTTAGCATCTGTTTTAAGAATGAATTGCCCATTTGAAATACATGAACATTTGTGCAGAGATTGGGGTGAGAACAGGGTTTATAAAAATGTCTTTAAATCCATGAAAGAGATGAGTTCCTAATTTAGCATTCAGAGTTCCGACTGAATAAAGATATCAAGAGAGTTTCATTCTTGTTGACATCTTACCAAGTGTTGGGCTGGAGCAAGGTCAGGGGTAGCAGAGGCCAGCAGAGGCTAGATGATGAAATAAGCAGGCATTATTAGCCTTTTGAGAATCAGAGAAGTCTGTCCACTAAGATGTATAAAATCAATAAACAGTCCCACACCAGCAGTGCTTGCCCCGACTGCATCCCATTTACTAATGAAATCTTGTTGTAAGCTTGATGAAGAGCTGTCTCATGGTGATCACTCTTGGAGAGCAGTGGTAATTATTACAAGAGATAGTGTTACCCTGAGAGGAGAATAGGGAATGAAAAGTCTGTGTCTCTCATGCAGTGATTTAAATTGTGGTCTTCAACTGTGGACTTAGCCTTTTCTTGCTCTGAATTTCATGGCTTTGAGACAAAGGTAAACAACAGAGTCAGCCTATCACTGACCTCATGAGAAAGACTTTCATCATATAGCTTTCAACTATAATTTTCTCCAAAACCGTAAGCACATAAAACACATCTTATTTTAGATTTTGTCTTAAACATCAACAGCTGTCTTCACAGTGGGGATTCTTCAACTTTTAGGTCCAATGACAATTATTTTATAACATCAACAGACCTAGTAAGTTAATTCTTTAAAAATATTATTCTACTTTTCTCTCTAGCTACACACATATATTTTAATCTGGGTACTTCATTATGTCAGTACCTGATAATGAAGCAGAAGGAGCTGTGGGATTGAGGCAAAATAATGCGTTGAGTGGTGTTGGAAATGATTCAGAACCCAAGAAGAGCCCATGGAGTTGGGACAGGAGGCAGGGGTGACTATGTGGTAAGCAATTCAGGCACGGATTGTCTGAGTTCACATCCAATGTATAATTCCATCTCAGTCAAGGGTGAACAGAAATATTCATGGAGTACATTTGATAAAATGTGGTCACATGAAGCAGACAGAAAGGTGTGTGGTCTTTTGAACCCTGGCCATGATCCATGAGGTGTCCAGAACTGACCCCCTCCCCGCCCCCCCGCCAACCACCACCATCTCAGAGGGGAGATGCTGTTACCATATGTGGTGAAGGCTTGAAATTAATTCAATTTTAAGATCCACATCCTGCCTTCAAGGACCCCCTAGAGTCTCGAAAACAGTTTCATACATGGATTCCAAGGCATAACGGATGGGCATTAAAGTGTGTGCTTGGCAGTGCTCCTACGATACACTGGTGTCTTTTTTGCATTTTTCCTCTTTTAGAGCATGTTGACACATATCCACTCAAATATATAACTGTTTCCATCCCCATATCTGTTTGGAAGCATCAAGATATTCATGTGTGGAGAAACGGATTTGTCTTCAGAAACTTGAAAAGTGAACATTTCAGAAAGAACTGGAAAGAGGTGACAAGCGTTTTACAAATGATCAATAAATCAGCATCTAATTTTTTTCCTAAAATAAGCATTGGCTATTTATATAGTCCAGGCAGAGATTGGAAGAATGGAATTATAAAATGGAGCAATACAAAGAATCTTTGTTTTTTGTTTGACAGCCAGGGGATCTCCCAGCAGATTTAAGAGGCGTGCCTTACACATCTGTGAATGGGAGTGATTATTAAACAGAAAAGTGACTCTCTCGGTAGCCAAGAAGATGCTCTGTTTCTTCTAACTCTGTATTAATATTATTACTGCTGTTACCATAATTATTAGGGTAACGTTAACAAACCCGAGCAGTACAAATAGAGAAGGAGCTCTATTTTACGCGTAGAATCTAAGGATATGTGCATTCATGTTGGCACTTGGAATTCAAGTTGCCAGTGTCTTTTCAGCTAATGTGGAGTGAGAACAGGCCATCAGGTGCCAGGAGCCATTATCAGAAGCAGACACAGTGTGCTGTCAACCTTTCAACAGCAGTGAGGGATGAGGAGCACCTTCTACTTGTCTCTGCTTCCCTCACTCTTGGGTGATGAGAGAATGTATAAGGAAGGAGAAGCTGCCTCTACTCTGAGGCCCACCTCTCATTAACCTAATTCCTTTCTAGAGTAATCCCTTTATAATCAGAGGCCAAGTTATGTTGTTTTCCTGGAAAGATATTAACTGTTGACAGTGAAGGTCACACACAGCCTACATTTATCCATAGTCAGGGTCACAGATGCTTGTGTTTTCATGTAAGTAGCAATAATTGTTTTTAAAAATCTAATGGGTACATAAACATGAAAACCTCACTATTAAGTTGCCAAAGAAAGTCACATGTCCCCTCTTCTTGTGCTCTGCACGCAGAAGTCCTGACGATCGGGCTTGGCAAGAAGGGTCATGTCAAGTAGAGAAGCCAGATGAGCACCAGGAAAGAAGGAAGGGCTAATCTTTACAATTTTGTCAGTTCACTGAGTCATTTGTCATGTTTCATCATATCATGCTGAGTCCTCTCTTCCCCACTGGGGCCCAAGTGATCAACCCTGAAGCTTTTAGCTTCTGATGTGATAGCAAGACTGTTCCCAAGAGCAGAGCAATGGAGGTTACATGCTTTATGCCCCAGGAGCTGTTTCTGTTCAGCACTCCCTGATTTAGCTTGTCCTAGGGGAACTGCCCTGCTCCACTCCCATTCGAATGCAGGAAGGTGACTCATGGAGACAACTATGGGCCAGGCTGGAGAAAGTAAGACCTTGCATCAGAGGTGTGAACTGTGTGGTGTGTCGTGGGAGTCCAGTCAAGAAGAGAGGTTGATTATCATTGAGAGGTACCATTGGGGGAACACTTGAAGGTCAAGATGAGATCTGGAATGAAACCTGAAATGAGTCTAATTTCAATCAGTGGATTGAATATGCAGGACAGGAATGCAAAGCTGAGGTAACAGCATAGATACCTAAGGCCTGATCAGGAAGGGACAGTGGTTTCTTTGGCTTGAGCGTCCAGTTGAGAAGAATAAGGCTGAGAAGAGGGTGGAGACGAGCTCCCAGTGGTCTTTGAATGTCTAGATAAGGGAGCCTGCACCTGGTTCTAAGGGCAGCAGAGGAGCTAAAGGGAGTCCTGCACCAGAGTGACAGACCTGCAGTTCAGGAAGAGCACAGTGCTGATTGTCTCCCAGATATCCCACCACCACCCTTGCCTTCTCTCCTGAGCTTCAGACCTAAGTATCTAACTGCCACCAGAGGAGCTCTATCTGGATTTCTCATGTGAAATCTTGAATCCAGCATGTCCAAAAGTTCTACCAATCTATTTTTTTTTTTAGAAAAATGCACTTCCACCCATTCAAACTTTTTTTTTAAGTATAGTGTTATTCTTAAGTGTGCTATCTCCCACTTCCCATCTCAAACCAGTCTTTACATCTGATAGGCTATCACTCCTACTTTATGAAACTGTTTATTTCCTATTAACTTATTTCTGACCACTCTCTTAAAATAGTCCCATATCAGCCAATCCAGTTCTATGTTATTTTTTCCCCTTCCAAGCCTAAGCTTCATGTGGCTGCTGCTTATTGTTTGAAAACAGATAAATTCATGTAACTTGCAAAGTATAAAATCAGCTCTCCATGACCAAAGGAAGATCCCATGCTTTTCTTAGAATATCACAATTTTGCTGCTCCTCCCTGTTCTCCTTTCCATGCTGACACCGTTACCCCACCCCACTCCACACTAACATGTCTGGGCTTGTGTTTTTGCAAGTGCACATGCTTGTTCTTATCTCCCTGGTTTTATACAAAATGCATGCTCAGCATGTCATGTCTTTTTCCTGCTTGACAAACTCCTAATCATCCTTCAGAACCCAACTGGATTATTTCCTTTGTTTCCTCTTCACAATGATCAGTTCACCACTCTATGCTCCAATAGTGCCTACTGCAGAGTGAATAGTTTAGCCTTTTTAATTGGTTGCATTTTAACAAGCTATTTTCCCATATCTGCCTCTTTCACTGAACTGTGAACTTCTTGAAGATAGTGACTTGGTTTGATTGATATTAATTCTCCTGCTGTCACTTGATAAATAGGAAACAGGAATTCATGTGCAGAGATGACTACATTCAGAGTCTTGGTGATAAACTGATTATCAATGTCCTGTTTCTTAACCACATTCTCAAATAGCATTTAAATTTACTTTTTATAAAGATAAAACATCTAACACAAGTATGTCAAACTCATGACCCACAGGCCGCATGCAACCCACAATGAATATTTTTGTGGCCTATCCAATATAATGGTATATAAAAAAACATTTTAATAAAAAAATTTAACTTAATTTTTACAATATCCTGTTATACATAACTAGAGGCCCAGTGCACAAAATTTGTGCACAGGGAAGGGGGAGTTCCCTCAGCCCAGCCTGGACCCTCTCCAATCTGGGATCCTCAGAGGATGTCGAACTGCCAGTTTAGGCCCAATTCCCAGGATTGGGCCTAACTGGCTGTCTCAATCCTAGACCACTGGCTCCTAATTGCTCACCTGCCTGGTTTCCCCTCACTGCCTGGTTGCCCCTAACTGCCCTTCCCCTGCCAGCCAGATCACTCCTAACTGTCCCCCCACCTGCCTGGTTGCCCCTAACTGCCCCCTGCTGCCAGCCAGGTTGCCTCCAACTGCCTTCCCCTTACTGCCTGGTTGCTCCTAACTTCCCCACTCCCCCACCAGCCTGTCACCCATTACTGCCCCCTCCCCCCCGCCAGCTTGGCTGCCCTCAACTACCCACCCCTGCCAGCCTGGTCGCCCCCCCACAGCCTGCTTGTTAAGTCATTTGGTCATTCCTTAATAAATCCCCTGCTAGCCTGGGGGTCATAGGCAGCCATCTTGTGAGAGTGTGAGTCAATTTGCATATTACCTCTTTGTTATATAGAGTTATTAATAATGAACTGAAAGTTTAGCTAATTACTATAATTATGTTGCATTTGTTTCCCTTATGTGCCTTATGCACAGGCACACCATTTCTCTCTCCTAATACTAGCAACAAATATTTTAGCAGCCAATTGCCAAGTCATTAGTCTTAGAGTGACTTGTTTAGTGTGTACAACAGGAAATATTTTGCTTTCAGAGAACAAGAAAAATAGGTTTATTTGTGGCACACTTATTAATTTGTGCCGTTATTCAGTGTCTAGTAAGTTAATGTTAAAGAAAAAATATTAATTTTTATTAAAATGTTTTATTATTTTATGTTAACTATTACTCATTTCTTTTAGTCCTTTGTATTCAGCATGTCTCTATTGAAATAAACCTATGTTTCTATGAAAATTGAAGCTTTTGGTTTTTTTCCAGCCCACATAAACTTAAACCTTGTTTATATGGCCCATGTTAGCTTTTGAGTTTGATATGCTTGATCTATCATATTGTTTGCACTTGACAAATGTGTTATTCTGATTGCATAGGCATGTACTTTTAAAGAAATAATTTGTATCTCTTTAAATAATAATTACCAATTAACTTATGAAATATAATATGAAATACATAATATATTTGACATATATTTTCATTCCAGGGTGTTTTTTCAGTTATATTAAAAAATAATTGACATACATCACTATATAAGTTTGAGTTGTATGGCATGATGGTTTAATTTACATGTATTGAGAAATGATACCCATAATAGGTTTAGATAATATCTATCTTCTCATATAGATTCAATGAAATTAAAAAAAGGAAAAAATATGATCAGAACTATTAGGGTTAACTCTTGTAATAACTTTCTTTTGTGTCATATAATAATGTTAGCTATAGTCATCATGTTGTACATTATATCCCTATTTATTTTATAACAGAGACCCAATGCACAAAGATTCATGCAAGAATTGGCCTTCCTTACCCTGACTGCCAGCACTGCCTTTGCTCTGACCAGAGCTGCCTTTTCACCTTCCCATGCTTCCCAGAGGCCTGGTGGAATGCAAATGTTCCACCCTTGGCCTCTCAGTGCCTGTGTATGCAAATTAGCCCACCATCTTTGTTGGGTTAATTTGCATACTTGCTCCTGATTGGCTGATGGTGTCGTGGAGGTACAGTCAATTAGCATGTTACTTTTGTATTAGATAGATTATAAACTAGAGGCCCAGTGCACAAATTTGTGCACTAAAACCAGCTTTCCAACATCCCCCGAGGGTTCCTGAATTGTGAGAGGGTACGGGCCAGGCCATGGGACCCCACTGGTGCACGATCAGGGCCAGGGAGGGACACAAGAGGTTGGCCATCTGGGGAGGGACCCTGGAAGGCCTCTAGGGCATGTCAGTCCTGATTGGCCAGACCCCAGCAGCAAGCTAACCTACTTGTTGGAGTATCTGACTCTGGTGATCAGTGCACATCATAGCAGCTGATCGACTAGTGAGCTGTCTGCCCCCCTGGTGGTCAGTGCACATCATAGTGACTGGCTGACCAGTCGACTGTCTGCCCCCTGGTGGACAGTGCATGTCATAGCACATGGTTGAGTGACATTAGCATTTCATTAGCATATTATGCTTTGATTGGTTGAATGGATGACTTGACACCTAGCATATTAGGCATTTATTATATAGGATGGAAGTTTGTACCTTTTGATCACCTTTATCTAATCCCCCTTCTCCCATCCTCTGACTCTTATAGCCACACATCTGATCACTCTTTCTATGAGTTTGATTTTGTTTTGTTTTTTTTAGACTCTACATATAAGGAGATCATATAGTATTTGTCTTATCTAACTTACTCACTTAGTATAATGCCTTTCACATTTCATCCATGTTGTTGGAAATGGTAGAATATCCTCATGTTTTATGTCTGAGTTACATTCTATTTTATCACAGCATTTTAATATATTAATTCATCAGTGGGCACTAGATTGTTTCCATGTCTTGACTATTATAAATAACTAGAGGCCCAGTGCATGAAATTTGTGAATGGGTAGGGTCCCTAGGCCTGGCCGGCAATCAGGTTCCCTGCCACCTCCTCCTTCCCTTGTCCCTCAGTGCCCTGCCGCAGCTTCTGGTCACCCACCATGTTCTGTGCCACCCCCTGTTGGTCAGTGCACGTCATAGTGAGCATTCAAACAACCAGTCTCCTGGTCAAACTACGGAGGTAACACTTTGCCTATTAGCCTTTTATATGTACATAGATGCTTCTATTAACTTGCAGATGCAGATATATTTTTAAGTTAACATTTTTATTACCTTTGACTATATTCCCAAAAGTGAAATTACTGGGTCATATGGTAGTTCTATTCTTAATTTTTGAGGAAACTCCATACTGTCTTTTATAGTGGCTACATCAATTTATAATCCCACCAGAAGTGTACAAAGCTTTCCTTTTCCCCAAATTCACACCAGCATTTGTTAACTCTTATATTTTTTATGATGGCATTCTAATAAGCAAGAGGTGGTATCTTGTGATTTTAATTTGCATTTTCCTATGACTAGTGATGTTAAGCATCTTTTCAGATACCTGTTGGCCATTCATATATGTGTTTTTGGAGAAATGTCTACTCAGGTCTTTTGCCGATTTTTTTAATTGGGTTATTTGGTTTTTGACCATCAAGTTGTAAGAGTTATTTACATATTTTGGATAGTAACCCCTTATCATGTATGTGATTTGCAATATTAGTCCCATTCCATAAATTGTCTTTTCACTTTGTTGTTGTTGTTTTGCTGTGTAGTTTGATGTAGGCCTCCTGGTATGTATTTTTTATTTTGTTTCTTGTATTTTATATGTCAAGGAGTTTTATACCTATGTTTAGTTCTAGGAGTTTCACAGTTTCAGGGTCTGTTATGCTTTCATATAAATTTAGGTGTGTTTTTTTTTTTCTATTTCTGTAAATAAATGCCATTAGAATCTTAAGAGGAAGTGCATTGGATCTATAGATGGCTTTTGGCAATATTGACATTTTAACAATATTCTTTCAATCCATTTATTTGTGTCTTCTTTGATTTCTTTTATTAATAACTTATATTTTCCAGAGTAGAAATCTTTACCATCTTAGTTAAATTTATTCCTAAATATTTTATCGTTTTTGATGCTATTGTAAATTGGATTTATATCCTTATTTCTGTCTCATAAAATTCACGGTTAGTGTATAAAAGCATTATTGTCTTTTGTGTGTTAATTTCATATCCTTCACTTTTACTGAATTCATTGGTTAGAATTAACAATTTTTTTAGCTATATTTAGGATTTTTTTAACATGTAAAACCAGGTCATGGGCAAATAAAGACAATTTTACTTCTTTCTGTTCAATTCTGATTCCTTTTATTTGTTTTTCTTGTCTGATTACTCTAGTTAGGACTTCTAGTACTATCTTGAATAGGAGTGGTGAGAATGGGCATGCTAGTCTTGTTCCTGACCTTAGGGGAAGAACTTTCAAACTTTTACCATTGAGTATGTTAGTTGTGCGCTTGCCATCTATGACCTTTATTATGTGGAGTTATGTTCCTTCTATGCCGAATTTGTTAAGAGTTTTTATCCTGACTATATGTTGAATTTTATTCAGTGCTTTTTCTGTATCTATTGAGATGACTATGTGGTTATTTTCTTCATTCCATTAAAGTATCATATTGATTGATTTCCATATGTTGAACCATCCTTGCATTCCAGGGATAACTTTCACTTGATTATGGTGAAAGATCTTTCAATGCACTTGTAAATTTGATTTGCTAGTATTTTATTGAGAATTTTTGCATCTATATTCATCAGGGATGTTGTTTGTATTTCCACTGCTGTCCTTTTCTGGGTCTGGTATCAAGATAACACTGGCCTCATAAAATATATTTGGGAGTGTTCCTTCATCTTTGATTTCTTTTGGAAGAGTTTGTGATTGGTGTTAATTCTTTTTAAAATGTTTGATAAAATTCACCAGTGAAGTCCTTGTACCAGAATTTTAAACATTAGATTAACTTCTGATCCTTCAGGGAAATATTTTTCTCATATACAGTATTCAAAATTATTTATTTGTTTGCTATTTGAAGTGGATACTTTTATGAATTCCTCTGCTCTATTTAGTTTTTCCTCCTCATCCCATCAGCCCTCCCTCTTTTATCCCCCCAAATGGTGGCTTGGTTATTTGTTTTGCATTTTATTTGATTTAATGAATAAGAAACAATTTGATTTAGTCATATGTTTGCTCTGAATTTTCTACCCTAAAAATCATAATCATGGAATCTTCTTGTCTTATTTGTCATCTATGATAGTTGCCATGCCAGTTCATGCTCAAACTCCTCTAAGAGCTTGTTATGTCATTTTAATCCAATTATGTTCTACAGCAAAAATTACTTTAATAATATGAGAAAGGGATATTTGAAAAGTCTCTGTTTGCCTAATAAATAAATTAAGATTCCTCAAGGACCTCCCACAAATGCATGTTGACATTGTTTGAATGCCATGTCCCCACTGTACTGACCTTGCATCATCTCTGTTGTACTTTCACTAGAGATGAGTGGTTGATCAATGCATCTCACAACTTGATGCTTTCAAGTATAAAAGAATGACTCCAGTAAAAATATGTATCTCACAACTTGATGCTTTCAAGTATAAAAGAATGACTCCAGTAAAAATAACATTTTTTAAAATGTAATAAGTACTAACTGTAGTTATGTTTATCCAGTTCTACTGACAGCAGGTTTCCTTTTCTAATTAATAAAAAGGAGAAGAAATAAAAATACTCAAAATGGGCAACACATGACAGCAAGAGATACATTTCACAGTGAACCCCCCTAAGCTTGCTGTAACTTCTATGAACTGAATTGTAAAAGCAAGTTGTACCACTCAGTTGCTAATCAATGAAACCTGACTTAAAAAATGACCAGTGAACAATGAAGCATCAAGTCAGTCTTCATTCCTTGATCTTCAGCTCTAAGCTTAGTGGAAAATGGGTTATGTGTACATAAGTTTCCTTTTGACTAGATATGGCTCTCCCCTTCTCTGTTCTCTACTAGGCTTCCTTGAAACCATTCTATTCATACTGTTGTATAGCCATGCTCTCACAGGATTGTGACATTTTCTGTGTTGGAGAGATGCAAGTCGCTCTGAGTCTTCCTTTTTTTTCTACTCTCAGATTTCTTGCACTTCAAGATTTTTCTGTTTGACACTTGTTAGCAAAAGTTTTCTGCCACCAATCTAATGCCAGAAGGAGTCTAATCTGGGATGCAATAAAAGGAAAAACTTGATTCAGGTAAACTATTTATAAGTGAGAGAGACACAGCCTCTGATGGAAACCAAAAGTGTGCTCTGTAGAGACAAAGAACAGCCCACAGTTTATAGAGAAAGTCTCTGCCCTAGTCCCCATATATTTTCATGCAGATGTGAGATCCAACGTTGTACAGCTTGATTGGTCCAAATACTAGCACACTCTCCTGATTTGTCGGAATCATACTTCCTGATTGGTCATAAGGAGCAGCTCTGATTGATCAGTAAAGATGCCAAGGAGGATACAGCAGTGTAGTTTTGATTGAACAGGGAGTCTCAGCCCATTAGTGAAAAGACAGTACCAGGAACTTCTCTGTGGTTGGCTCAGATAGCAGGAACACAGTTCAGAAGGCTGGTAGCTCAGCCTGTAATTATTCCCTGAAATGCAGTACTTGTGAGAGGCCTCTATCAGCAATGGCTGCTAGACTCTGGTTATGAATTTTAGCCCAGTTAACCATGAGAAGGCCTTCTTGACAGATGTACTCTTTCTCAGGATCCACATACTCTATTCTGAAACACCTTTTCTGCCTCATTTGGTACAAATTTTATGACACTGCCTGTTGGAAACTTGCTGCTGAAAAAAAGAGGTTCACAAAAGAGTTGAATTATGAAAGTAGTAACTAGGAACATCAAGGTAGGGAGGCGTCTGATGATGTAATTGATAAAGACATTAATTTGGCAATGAAACAGAAAATACTTGATAGATTAATTTATCTTGATTTTATCTATAATGCATAATTAAAGATGAATTGGAAAGGCATTTAAATTATATGCTGAAGGGTAGGTTGCTGGTGTCAACTGTTCTGCTATGGTGAGAGATAGCAGCATAAACCAGGCACTACTCCATGGACCAGGACAGAGGGAGGGGCAGATAGGAGAGCTGAGCTATAGTCCAGCCTTATCAGTGACTGCAGTAAGCCAGCAGAAGGGACAGAGCATGAAACCAGGGCATGGAAAGTAATCCTGGGCCAGCCTAAAAGTGACATGCTTCTCATCTCCTCAAGTCAGCCACATGGCCACACCCAGCTACCTGCAAGGGAAGCTGGGAATTCTAGTCCAGTGGTTTGCACAGGTAGAAGAAGAAACACAAGCTACAGTGAGCAGCTAGCTATTGCCAATAGAGACTTAGGGACCAAACTCTGTCTCTGGGATTCAGTTTACTCACCTGCAAGATGGAGAGGTGATGCCTAAGATTTTGCTTTTAACTAACATCTGTGTTTCCAACTCCTTAACAGATCTGATTATGCTACACCATTTGCAGTTAATTCTTAGATGGTTTTTATTCAACATTAAAAAAAGAAGAAGAAGAATGAGAAGTGGACTATAGCACTTGTGTTAAAAGGAAGTACTCTGTCTGCCCTTTTTCCTGTTCTGCTCACATGGGGTCGGGTGGGTTTCTGCTTGATCTTTTCCACTTCTCCCCTCCTCCCTCTCCTACTTAACCGCAGCAAGCTTGTAAACACACACAATAGTAACAAAGCAAGAGAATATCACCACACCACCAGCACCCCTCCCCTCGAAGGTAATTTTGAATGCAGGCCAACTTTCTTTCGGACGGAGGCCAGGCATTTTGGCAGATCCCTTTGGAAGCTTGAAGCCGGAGTGCTGACTGTTGAGATCTTAGTGAACGGGCCTGCAGAGAAGCCAGTGCTGATTAATGACATACATACAAGCTGCTCTTGCTGGGGTGGTGATGTCATCCCTAGCAACAGGTGGCAGCCTCTTTCTCTGAGCCCTCCTCCAAGAGGTCCTGGTGTTCCCAGCCATGAATGAAGAACAATAGGGCCACCACAGGGTTAACTGCCATTTTCCCTAGCTCTTTTGTGGCATTGGGGCCTTTCCCATAGAGATGTCATTGGCTCTAATGGATTTCTTTTTCTCTGCTGCCCACATGTCAGACTCTCATATCAAAGTGGACTATGAGCCACTTTTGCCGTGAAGGCCTTTTCGATATCACCATAGTGGTGTGTATGCTTTCCTTGCACAAATAGAAGTGAACCTGCTTTAGGGGAGGATGGTGGGAGCCTGCCTTGCGCTCCCCACTAGGCAAGATGCAGCAGAGCAGCATGAAGCCTGCATGGACTGTTGGGTTGATATTTTGCCTTTTTGTCTCCTCTGGATTGGGAACCCAGCATGCCTTCATGACTAGATGACAGGACAACAAAGTTAAAAGCCATCCCTATGAGTTCTTACCAAATGTCGACATGCATTTGTATGAGGTTTTTGAGGAATCTCCCCCTAGTAACCTGTATCGATATTGGGGTTGCTTGACTATGCCTTCATCCTGTTATACCATTCAGGTATAACAGGATGAGGGCATAACCTCAGTAACATCCATGTACCCAGTACATGAAATGGAAAATACAGAAAAGAAATGACCCTTGCCCCTGGAAATGTGGTACGTCAGGGTAGCCTTGAATTTCTGTTTTCATGGTGATGCAGGTGGTTCTGTTTCACACTGGCCTCAGGCAGTGATTAGGGCTTCCAGTGTAGAAACAGCGATTGCAGTAGGGATGGAGCAATAACATGAGCTCTGGACTCACACAATGTGGTTTAGAAACTGCATTCTGCTGCCTGCAGGTGGTGTCACCTTGGTGCAGTCATTTAGCTTTTCTAAACCTGGCTTTTCAATAGCTGTAAAACAAGGAAAGCTGTATCCTCCTGTAGGATCTTTGTGAGTTTAAAATAAATCCTTGTGAGGTTAGCTCCGAGCACAGTGATTTTCAACAAATGTGCTGCAAGAATTTTTAGAACATGCAATACCTGTCTATTTAGTCAGGGACACTGACATTTTCCCCTTAGATTGTTAAGTTAAAAAAATGATAACAATCAGCACAATAGACGTTCAGTGTAAATGAAACAAAAGTATACCTATATTTTGACAGATTAGCAAAAAATGTAACATATTTGGTGTGCCACGGAATTTTAATGATTATTTATGTATGCCACGAGATGGAAAAGATTGAAAATCACTTTCCTAGCACCATGCCTGACATGGTGTAAATTGTTTAGTAAAAGGGTCTGTTTTTACCCTATGCCTGCCTCTTCAGTCTCATATCTGTAAAACAAAGGTGTTGGACCAAATAACTTCTAAGCATCTTCAAGCTTTAAGATTCCTTGGTGCTACTCAGACATTGGGGTCAACTTGCAGAGTGGGTTGTGTCCAACAGCATGCAAAATTCCCCAGCTGGAGAAGGAGTCCTCGACTAGGGAGTAACATGGAAGTTGTGAACCAAGCAAGGTACTAAGATAACAGCATTAAGGGCTGCCTGTGTGAGGAAATTGCTGTCTTCAGTGATTTTAATTACAGCATTACCAGGGGTTCTGTAAAACATGCCTGGCTTTCCAAGACACCTTTACATTACAAAAACCATTACTTATCTAGACCCTGTTCCAGCTTTTTTTAGGGTTTCACCCTATCATCTACCCTGGAATACAGAATCTAAATTGACTCTCACCATCTCAAGTAATTGTAGAAAGTGTAGAACTCGTTGTTGCACCCTGCGGAGACTGGGCTTGGTTTCAGATGGAGAGATCCAAGTGCCAAAGGCTTCTAGCTTTATGATTTCACCCAGTCACTCAATGCACCCAAGCTTCTAGAATAGGGGCCACCAAATCAATAGTACTATAGAGGTATTGTGCAAATGAAATGATTCATGCCCTGACTTCTACAGCTATATCGTTGTGGGGGGGCTTGAAGAGCGGGTACTCAATGCACAAGAGTCACCTTATGAGTCTCACAGGCAAGCCCATGTTCACTGGGTCCATGTCTTTGTAAATATACAGATTTTTAAAAATATATTTTTATTGATTTTGGAGAAAAAGGGAGAGGGAGAGAGAGCTAGAAACCTCAACGATGAGAAAGAATCATTGTTGGACTTCCTCCTGCAAACCCCCAAATGGGGATTGAGCTTGCCTGCCTGGAAGTGAACCTGAGAGCCTTTACTCCACAGGCCAATGCTCTATCCACTGAGCCAAACCTGCTTGGGCATGAATATACAAATTTTGACCATATCCCTTCTTGTGCCTACTGCCCTACACCCAGTCTGTCCTACACAGAATTTTCACTTTGGGCACATCAATTGCCAGTTCCTCAGTTCTTCATCTGTCTTTGTAATATCCTCTGAGCAAACAGTACCTTTGTCTATTCCTGGTAGGAAGATGCTGAGCCTTCTTATCCAGGGGCTGGGTGGCAATGAATGTTGAGAGCATGTACATTAGGAGCAGGTAACCCTGACTTTCCATTCCAGCTCCATCACTTACTGGCTACAGGCCCTGGGCAAATCATTTAAAGTCTGAGCCTCTGTTCCTGATTTATAAAATGAAGATAATCAAGCCAACCACACAGTGTGATTGTGGAGATTACCCGAGAACATGTAACTGAATGGAAAGGCAGCTTAGCTCTACCGTCATAAAGAGGCAGCATAAGGCATTCACAGAAAATGGAGCAGAAGCCAAAGACCCAGTTTTATCAACTACCCTGTTTCCCCAAAAGTAAGACATCCCCCGAAAATAAGACCTACTCGCTGTAATATAAGGCATCCCCCTGAAAATAAGATCTAGTGCATCTTTGGGAGCAAAAATTAATATAAGACACTGT
Source organism: Antrozous pallidus (assembly GCA_027563665.1). Lineage (NCBI taxonomy): Eukaryota > Metazoa > Chordata > Mammalia > Chiroptera > Vespertilionidae > Antrozous > Antrozous pallidus. The sequence goes on from CM050520.1 coordinate 62,126,313, forward strand.
CTTCTTTTTGGGGAAACCGGGTAGTTACATTACTACTGAGGAGCCAGTTAACCCTCCTGAGTGTGTTTCCTTAGTTTGTCAAAAGCACTAGTAATTCTTCTCAGCGGTGTTTTCTGGCTTAAAAGAGATAACATAAAAGTGGTGTCCTTCTTATTTTGATTGATGCTTTAATTAGTCATTGTGGTGATGTCCAGAGATGGCTTTCATTCTCATGGTTGGCATCAGATTAATAGACATACTTTTGAGGCACAGGCAGTTTCTAATAGATCTTTAATGAACATGCTTGTGATAGGGACATTTCATTCCTTTGGTGAAAACAGTTGCTTTCTATACTGGAGCATTCCTTCAAGGCAGACTTCCCATTTACAAACTTCAGTTAACTCATTGCTGATCAGTGTCTCTCCTGCCCAATTAGACAAAACCACTGTGCAGCCATTTCTAGATACGGATCTGCAGCCGCATTGCATGTTTCTTTATTAACGAAACATAGCAGCAATTCACATCCTTTTAGATTCTCAAATTACCCCCGGGGATGAAGTACTTTGCTAATGAGCTGAACTGCCTTGTTTAGCGGGATGAGTTGTGTTGACATATCAGGTATCCTTTTGAGCCACAGTGCCTGGGAATTGGGGCCAGACAGTGTTTTATGACACAAGTTTCCTGAATTCCATTGCCTGAAATTTTCTGTAGCAAAGGGGGTGCTAGATTATTTACACTGTGATAACATCTGCAGGAGCAATAGCTTGAATTTCAAAAGAGAAGAAGGCATTTTACAAATGGGTAACACCTGTGGTGGGGAAGCGAGACAGGTGAGGGTGGACAAATTGTCTGGACGTGGAACACTCCAAGTCTAGCCGGAGCTTAATCATAGGACAAGAAGAAGGCTCAGGAAGCCTCTAGATCCCATGCTGATAATCAATCATGTCACTCCCTTTCTCAAAACTCTTAAGTAGCTTTCCAGTGCTGTAAAAACAATTTTCAAAAAATTCCTAAACCCAGCACACAAAGCCCTTGCCTCATCTCATCCCATCACTCCTGACTCCTTCTTCTGAATCGCACTGGCCTTCTTTCACTGAGCTCTCCCCTCCCACCCAGATTATTTCCACATGCTGGTCGCTGCCTAGTTTGGTCCCCTACTCAGACTGACTGAATTGTGTCCATCCTGCAGGACTCACCTGTAAGGTTTCCTGCTTAAACTGTCCTTCCCTGTAAATTCCAATCTAAATTTGGTCCCTTTTAACTATTTTATTGTATTCACTGGTTTTCCTTCAAGGCACTTCCTATAATTGCCAACCCTATAGTTACATGTTTATTTGTTTAATGTGTGTCTTTCCTACTAGACTGTAAAGTCCATGAGGGTGAGGATTGAATCTACTTTGCTCTTTGTTATACATCCTTTTTATATCTAGTAAAGATCTCAGACAATAATAGAGGATTGTGAGATAAATTCTAGAATTGATTAATGCATGAGTGAGGTCTCTGGCAGGGATAGGAAATGGCTAAGCAAACAGGACAAAATATGGGGATGATACCTCTCATCCCCATACTCATCTACCCATCCAACCCTGGTTCTCTTCGCCTGGTTCTCTTTATCACATCGAAAGATTCTGTTGGAGTCAGGTGCTCTACCTATGGAGTCCGAAGCCTGCTCATTGTTGGATGGGCAGGAATATCTAACAGATGCATCGTTAGAGCAGACAGGATTTTGCGATGTTTCCAAACATCTGAACCTTGGAGTAAATGCTGCCATTGATTCTGCCCGTTATTTTAAATTGTTGCCATTTATGATGGAAAGTCTCTGGCAGTACTATTGTTATTTATACTCCGCTGACAGACAGACATGGTGTAATCAGGCCATGTCTCAGCATCTAGAATCACCCAAAACATTATCAGCAGCCCTGTTGTTCCCACTTCTTTGTAATCTAGATATACAGATCAGGGAGCTGGTTTAGAGGCAGATGACCGTGATGGGACAGGATCTGAAATCCTTGAATCTGGAATTGGAATGGGGAACTGGGACATAAAGATTATCCTTAAAGACAAAAGGGAAATCCAACGTCTTTCATTTAACATCCAAAGTGTGTAGAATAGGAGTAGACTCTTCTGTGTTTTAATGGAGGACAAAGTAGGTAAATAGGGGCACCCCTTTCAATCACGACAAGAAGGAATTTAAGATCTCCTTTTGGACTCAGAAATGAAGGATGACTTGTCATGAAGCTGTGAGAAGAATCCAAATAGAGGTTGGTTGACCATGTTAGGGATATTGCAAAAAGCATTCGTATTGATTCTCCGATGAACTACAGAGTTCATTCCACACTAGGCATTAGTCTTTCTAATTCTGTTTGGGATTATTATTAAACTCCATTTATTGGTTTGACTTGAATTTGGATTTAGGCTGCTTGACTTCAGGCCTTGGGATCTGAAGGTCAGGCTGATTTTCTAAATTGATTTAAAAGGGAAATTAAATTGAAATTAGATTATTTTCTCAATTTTTCATAACCAACACATACTCATTGGTCTGCAACAAAGTCATAAACTAAAAAGCTTTTTCCAAGTGTCATTTTTATTTCTATTTTTTTTACTGTTAACTATATAATTATGTTCGATTCAGTAAATACTATTGAACACTTGTGCATTTGTGCAACAAATCTTTATTGCCTGTTACTGTGGGCCAGACTGTATTAGACATGGAGAACATAGAACTTGTAATTAGGGAACTCATGGGCACAAACAGGCAAGTCCATCAGCAGTAACAGTGCTGGTGGTGAGTGTGTGCTGAGGGGCATTAGTATATGGCAATAGGTGAGTGTAAAGAAGACTATGTATGTCATACTCAGTGAGGAAAAAGTGGTTAAGGAGGCTTCCAGCGGGAGGTCAGTTGCTACGCACCCAGATGCAAAGAAGGATGAGACATGTTTCCTCTCCTCCAAGAGTTTGCAATTACATTGGTACTTTCCCATCGTAAGATACCTACACATTCACAAGGTGCTGTGTTAGTTTGTTACATGTTGGACATTAACTGTGACATGAACACTGTATATTACTTTTCAGTCTAGTCTGACCTTCAATCTTGCAATAAAAATGTTTTAGTAATGTAGTAGAAATGGTTCAAAAATGGTATGAAACCAGGTGAGTGAGGATTTCTTGTTGACTTTCTTGAATTTACCAGAAGAAACACTTGTGGGCCAGGCAAGATGCTGAGTGTGATGTAGGAAGCAATGAGGAATTTGGAGAAGCAGAGGGCAGAGCACTGTTACATTAGTGTTTCCAAGAACTGTGAGCTCCTGAGGTTTAGGGCAAGGAGAGAAATGGGGAGGTTTGCAGGTGTGCACTGTGGTGCACAGAGAAGCAAAAACATGGAGAACCTGGGAGCAGTACATTGAACTCCCTCTTTCTCACTCACCAAACTCATTTCTTACTTTCACTTCTAAATTGTGTTACTTAACCCCACATCTTAAAGGAGCAGAAGGCAGGCCAAGGCCAAGGGATCCCACTGGAACACAAGTCCATGCACCGGGCCTCTAGTACACATGTAAGATCTTTGGTTAATCTCTTCCTACACTCCCCCTTCCCCCTTTCCCTCTGACATTCATTAGTCTGTTCCATGTTTCCATGCCTATGCATTGAGCATCTGACCCCTGATAGTCAGTGCACATCATAGCTACAGTCAAACAGTTGCTTAGGCTTTTATATAGAGAGATATATCCCTTGCCAATTTGGCTCAGTGGATAGAGCATCAGCCTGTGGACTGAAAGGTCCTGGGTTTGATTCCAGTCAAGGGCACATGTCTGGGTTATGGGCTTGATCCCCAATAGGGGATGTGCAGGAGGCAGCCAATCAATGATTATCTCTCATCATTGATATTTCTATCTCTCCCTGTCCCTTCCTCTCTGAAATCAATAAAAATATGTTTTAAAATATATATGTATATACACGTATATATACATATATGTACATATACATATAAATGTATATACATATGTGTGTGTTTGTGTGTGTATATATATATACACACACAAACACACACATACACACACACACACATATCCTATATGATAAAAGGGCAATATGCAAATCAACCAAACAGCACAATGACTATGATGCACACTGACGACCAGGGGTCAGACTCTCAATGCAGGAGCTGCCCCTGGTGGTTAGTGCTCTCCCACAGGGGGAGTGCCCGCTCCTTGGCTAACGCGGGAGCCTCTCCCACCTCCGCAGCAGCAGTGCTAAGGATGTCTGGCTGCGGCTTAGGCCCAAGTCGTTAATCAGACATCCCCTGAGAGTTTCTGAACTGCTAAAGGGTGCAAGCCGGGCTGAGGGGACCTCTCACCCCAGTGCACGAATGTCATGTACTAGGCCTCTAGAATATACATATATATGTATATATACATATATACATAAATATACATGTATATATTCATATATATGTGTATATATACATATATGCACATATACATATGCACACACATATACATATATATTTTTTTGTTTGGAACAAACAAAATAAGTAAGTTATGTTCATTAAGGTATTTTTATCATTAACACCACCTCTGACAATTAAATCTGCTAGGTTGCATTCCTTATTTCTTCTCTGAAATTTATCTTCCTCCTACTGTTTTCTTAGAGTTTTAATGGGATAAGAATCTTTGTTGCCGTCACCACTTAAAGAGGTATCCTGAGACTTCATTTCCTATAGATTGAGTAGTTGAAAACTATAATTCTCAAACAGGAAGCATGAATGTTGTTACTCCCCTTGTGATCCTTGAGAAACATTTATCTTTTGTTTGCTCTACTGAGAAGCCAAATGAGCAGTGAGGGAAAAATGCATCTTCTTAGATAGGTTCAGAGAGAATCTCTTCTGTGCAATTTAGAGGAAGAAATCAGTTCCTAAATGGGCACCTACATCATGTAAGAACTTGTTCTTTATGTTTGATAGTGGTGAGCTTCTCTGGATAGAAATAGGACTTAAAGTTCATGTCAACAGCACTTAAACTTAGAACCCAATGCGTAGCAATTAGGAGAAATTTAAAGCATACCCAGGAGGCGCCAAAAGTAAATATTTCTCTGGGCAGATGTGTTATAGCTGAATTAACTGGCTATTTGTGCAACTGCAATGAATCGGAGAGATAACGGTCTTTATTGCCTGTAGATGTATCCTCTGATTTCAAAATACAAGTGGTGTTAAATGTTCCCAGTAGAGGTTCAAGTAGTTTGCTGAGCAAACCATTGCTGCTGCCAGGTTATAATCATACTGCCTTAGGTTATTTGCCCAGTTCTAAGTAATGAGGTTCCCATCACTCTCCATTTGAGGTGTGTTTATCTTAAGAGAACTTGGGTCAAATTGAACTTAAATTTCACCTGATCTTATTCTCCTCTAAGGATCATTCCTAGAGGAGTGAAACACAAGATCTCTGCCTTTCATACTACTCCTCGTTTAAAGTTTTCACAGAAGGAAAACAAATGGTCTTCCCTTTTGGGTTGATTGTGTCATTTATGGTGGTGCCCCCAGCCTCTCAGTTTCAAAGGTAAAAAAGCTGTAAAGAGGATGCTGCTGTCTGGAAGCTCTGTTCTGTTCTCTTTTCTTCCAGAGACCACATGACAGCGGCATCCTGTCCCGGGAAGGGATAGAGAAACACAAGCAGGGGACAGTGAATGTAGAGGTTGAGGCCACAGGGCCGAGGAAAAAGAATCAGGGAACCCCTGAGAAGCAGTAAGCAGCAAATACCTGTCTGGCTTTCCACAGTTGTTGTTGCCCTTGCATTTCACCAAGTTAAAAACTTTAATACCAATCGGAATGATCCAGCTAAGACCAGGGTGAGGCTGGGGTTTGATCACCAAAGACCCTGAATATCAGGTTGAGTCAGGATTCAATAGGCTACAAAGATGTAGTTGTAGGGAAATCATAGATGATGGTGATGCCGTCAGCATAAGGAAGGTATTTGCAAGGGCTCATCACTTACTCTGCTCCAACCCTCATCCTATATGCTTTTATATGTATGATCATAATATATATATTTTAGTAAGCACATAATCTTGCTATTATTTCTCACCTAACAGACGAGAAAAGAGAGTCAGCCCCATATCACATGGTAAATAAAAAACAAAGCTTGGGCTAGAGTCCGGTCTGTTTTAAATATGTTTTTACTGATTTTTAATGAGAGAGGAAGGGAGAGATGGAGAGATAGAGACATCGATGAAAGAGGAACAGCATCAATTGGCTGCTTCCTGAGTGTCCCCCAAGAGGGATTGAGCCCACAACCTGGGCATGTGCCCTGACTAGGTATCGGACCTTGGACTTCTTGGTTCCTGGGTCGACTCTCAACTGCTGAGCTACATTGGCCAAAGTCCCAATCTGTTTTATTCTGGTCATCTTAACTTAGGTATGGCTGAGGTCAGCATGATTGCCGTAAAGGCATTTCACCCACAGGCAAACGAGATGGCAGGCATTGTCCCCAAAGGGTCATACATGAAAAATTCCTGAAGGATAAGGATCCTGGTGCTGAGCCTGAAAGCATTCAGTACCCTCTTGTTGAGTGAATCAATAAATGGGGTGACATTGAAACCGGGTTTTCAAATAGGTCTGGTTAGGAAGAAGTTAGTCAAAAGCATGATGATTTAATTGTGCAATGGCTGGAGGGTTTGTCATTTCACATCCTTTTTTTATTCACTTATCTATACTGAGGCATAAAATATGAAAGACTTTAACCACAGTCCTGTTTTCTTAAAGTAACACTTTTTATTTGAAATAGCTCTTTTAATGTTGTCTTAACATGTATCCTCTCATTTTCATTCATTCTCTCAATTGGCATTTACTAAAGCACTATGTCTAGGCACAGTGCACAGGAGGCTGAGGGCTAGAAAAAGGCTGGAGTCTGATCACAAAGTCTCTTAACATCAGGTTGAATCGGGACTTGACCCAATAGCTACTGAGATGTGGGGGTCAGAAAGTGATGGGTGATGATAAATGGATAAGCTATGTCGTAAGAATAGTTCACTTATCCCTGTTATAAGTGTGTTCGGTGTAGACTAAACCTAGGGAGTCACAGAATGGTTATGTGACCTGAATAATACCATAGACTATCTATCTAGAAACGTGTGATTAAATGAGGAAGACAAAAGGAAGTACTAAAGCAGTTCTGGGTGTTTTTGAGCCTGTGCATCAACTTATTGGAGCTAAGCATTGTGGAGTCTGAGGAAATGCTGCTCCTAGGTAGGCTTCAGTTTCCCCATATGCAAATAGAAGTGGATGCCAGGGCAAGTTACTAAAAGCTCTCACTCACAGGCATCCATCTTTGAAAACCTGCTCTTTGACAAGTTAGTCACAGAGATTTGGCATTTGGTGTGACCTAATCCTAGGGAGCACAAACGTCCTGGTTGGTCCAAAGCTGAGAAGTGTCTTGGGATGTAGAATTGCCATTTTCAATGCTAAAACCATGACAGTCTTAGGCAAACTGGAGGGTTGCTCACCCTACAAAAGAGTTGCTCCCAAGGGAGGCAAAGGAAATGAGTGGGAGGGAGCTCTATATAAATGGTATTTGGTGGGCGTTCTCCTATTAAACAATATGTGTCACTTTGTTAGTGTCACGTCTTGGCTAGTAATGTGGTCTTGGTCCCTTTATTTTGAGTATGACATGAGTGGAAGGAGAACTTTTCCCACGGTCACCCACAATGCTATTTCATGATGTGCAAAAATGTAAAAATGCCTCGCTGTTAAAAGTTAAGAGCTGACTGGCTGAGTGCTCCAAAGGAGAAAGTACTATTTTCCTTCTTTTCCCAACCATAAATATTAAAAATATAAAAACTTACTTCAAGGTCTCTTGAAGGGAATTTGGTAGTAAAAATGTTTTTACAATTATCAAAACCCTTCGACCCACAGTCCCCATTAGTACTGTCCCCACTGAAGTCCAGTTCCCTCCTGTAGGCGTTGAGTCTCCTCCTGGCCTGCGTGGAGCCCAGGCTAGGGATCTCACAGGTGAGGCTGTTGGTTGCCAGGATCCAGGCTGTTTCCTGCTGCAGGAGCTGTGGGTGGTGTAGCCAGTCTGGACGCCGTGGGCGTGCTCAGGATAACAGCTGAGTATCCCTTTCAGGTTGGGGTGAGTCCTTGGGCAGTGAACTTCTTTACCCACGCTGTGTCCCTGGGCTGGAAGGGATATACAGGGTCCGCGGTGGGCAGGGGTGGTGCATTTCAAACCAGCTTATTGGTGGCTTTCTGGGTAAACTGCAGAACCTGTGAGGACTTGAGCAAGGAATGGTTATGAATTCCAGCTTTTAGTTTCTTCTGACCTTCGGATGGATGAGGAGAGGTCTACTATATATGATCTCAAAAAGAGGAACCCCTCATGGTAGGGGACACACCTGGCCCATAAGAGGGCAAAGACAGGAGGTTGGTCCAGTTTTCACTGGTTTCTAGGATAAATTTAGTTAAACTTCTTTTTAGAGCCCTGCTCCTGCCTGTCCTGATCTTTGTGGCTGGTATGCACAATGGAGTTTCCAATTGTGCCTAAGGCTTGAGCTATATTTTGAGATATCTTGGCTATAAAGGTGGGGCTGTTATCTGATCCTATGACTACTGGCAGCCCTAATCTAGGTATAATCTCTTGGAGTAATCTTTTAATTATTCTAGAGGTAGTTTCTGTCCTAGTGGGGTATAGTTTAACCTATCCCAAGAAGGTGTCTATAAGAACTAGCAGGTATTTATTCCCTGACGCTGGTGGCTTAATCTCTGTGAAATATACCTTCTAATGCTCTCCTGGGGAACATTCTTGGGGCCTGAATTCTCAGGGGTACGCTTTTATCTTGCTTAGAATTTTATCTGTGCACAGACAGTACTTCTGGTGACTGTGTTTTTAATTATCTTATTTAAGCTTGGTATCTAGTAATTGCCTCACAGAAGTTCAGAAGTCTTGGTGACCTTTAGGTGGTAGCCTGATGCTCTGCTGGTGTCACTGGAAGACCAACATCCAACCGAGAGCCTCTGGGACCAACAGTCTGGTCTACCAACCATCTGGTCCTTTGGTGGCTTGCTTCTGTTCTGCTAATTCCTCCTCTTGTTTGGTATAGGAGGGGGTCTGAGGTAGGTCTGGGGTCCAGCAGGTTTACTAAAATTTGTAAAGGCCCCACTGGTTTTTGGGTGGCTTCCTTGGCAGTTTGATCTGTAGCTCTACTTTCTCTGGTTTTAATTGTCTCCCCTTTCTGATGTCCTTTGCAGTGCACTATTGCAATTGTTTTTGGGAGTTAGATGACTTCTAATAAGGCTTAAATTTTTTAAATTATTATTAATGTCCTTTCTGGCTAAAGTTGGTAATCTTTTTTCTTGGGGGATGGCATTATGTCCCCTTGTTCAGAGACTGTGTCCAAATGGTGTGGTCTAGAGTGACTACCGCTGCTCCTGCATATCAGATCCCGTCCTGAACTTAACTGCTCCCGTCCGTGAACAGTACCTTGTCTGTTGATGATAGCGGGACATCTGTCAGGTCTATTACCTCTATGCAGTCATGAATGGGTTCCTCCGGATCATCATCTGGAGCAGGCTGGCAGGGTTGATGGCCAGTGTCTTATGGAACCGGATGAGGGGCTGGTCTAGGAGAAGAGCTTGGCACTGGGCGATTCTGGTGTTTTATGTCCATTTTTCCAGGGCATCTTGAAGGAGGGCCTCCACAGTAGGGGCTGTTGTCAGGGCTATTTCCTGGCCCAGAGTCAGCTTACTTGCCTGTATCTTTTCTGTCCCAGAAAGTTTCTCTCCTCCTTGTCTACCTGACAAATGTCTACTCACTTCAACCAAGGGACCCCATTCTAAAAAGCATGTCCTTGCCCCCCCAGGTGGGGTTCATGACTGACCCCTCTGTACCCACATGTTACTTTCTTTGCATAATTCCTTCTGAGCCTTTAACAGCTATAATTTTTATTCACTGCTACTCCCCATCCTCTCAGAGTTCTCTGAAGGTAAGCACCCCAGTGCCAGGCCCGTGGTGGGGCAGAAACTCTGGGGTGCGCTATATTAGAAACCCAGAGCCGAGAATGGCTGCTGAAGCATCCTGCCCTCTGTCCTGTTTGCTGGCTGGTTTATTAAACCTTCCAACACTCTCCTTTTCCATGGGAAAAATGAAACCCATTAACATAATTTTATGTCTTAGTCTGTTGAGCTTGAGTCCTAGGTTTTCTAGTGCCAGGGCACCTGTGTGACACGAGAGCATTAAAATCGCAGCGAAATGAAATAATCGTGTTGAATGGATGCTAAACCAGGAGGTAGCAATGACATGCACAAATACTAATCAGCCACTAATTATAACCAGAGAAGAACCAAGCTCATTTTCACTGAGAATGAATGAATGACACTGTATTATGAGTGGTTTAAAAATTCACACTCATTCCTGGCAGGGTAGCTTAGTTGGTAAGAGCATGATCCCAAAACATTTAAGGTTGCAGATTTGATCTCTGGTCAGGGCACATACAAAAAGCAACCAATGAATGAATAAATAAGTTGGACAACAAATAGATGTTTCTCCTTTCCTCTCTCTCTCTAGCATCAGTAAAAATGCACGCTCAGCCTCTGTATGCACAGCTATTTGCTCAGTAGGTACTGAGCACCAACAAAGATACATTTTCTTTTAACAGGGATGGCATGTTTATTTGGCTGGTTGGTTTTGAAATGGGTATCTCTTGTGTAAACTGTTGGTCGCAAAGAGAAGATGCTAAACTGCTGACAATGCAGAAGAAACATTTTGCAGCCCTGCTTCTGGCGCTTTGGCTGGATTGCATGGGAGGGATGGAGATTAACCTTGGGATGCGAGAGAAGGAGTAAGAGAGACAAGAAACCTGAACATATGTGCCCCACAGACTCACCTTCAGCTGCAGCCTTTCATGTGGGATTTGCCAGGAACTGTGCCCGTATTTGAGGTCTGCTGTCAGTGTTCTCATCACTGAAATAGGAAAAGGTCCTAAACAAGCTCTTGCCATTTCTACCAAGAGAACCAACAGAGGGAAACCAAGAAAAACAATTACAATATGCTAGCTGAGGGCACAAACTGAGGAGTCACACAGAGGAACTCTCAATAAATATGTATTTAAGTTGCTTTTGTGGATAAATATGGAATAAACTAGAATTAGAGGTAGATGCCATGGTGGGCTTTTAGGCTGCCCAACTCCATGCGCCAGCCCCAATCTCACAGAACCAGCATTTGCTCCTCTCCGACTTCCCCTCACTTTTACTCTTACAATGAGTCTCTCACTTTCTTGCCAGTTTTTTGTTTTCATTTTCTAAGCAGAAACTAAAATGCCACTTTTGTTACCCTTTTGATATTACATGACTGAGGTACCTCTTAGCACACTCCTTTATAGATTATTGGTTGCAATTTGGATGGGTTAATTAATTTGGCTCAGCCAGGAGTGTGATCCTACAAGGCCTTTTGACTCCTCTTCCATTTTGATGTTCACGTGGCATGCTTGCTGGACTAGAGAAGTCAGAGGTTGGCTGCTTTGCAACCCTCCCCACCGTCTTTCACTCCCCCTCCTCCCCCATAGGAAATGACACATGGAATGAACCCTCTCTGACAGGTTAGCAATCCCTACTTATGAGACAGATTTTGGATAAACAAAAATTTAGTTAAGCTGAAAGTAAAGGCAAAAGAAAAATATAATACATATTATAAAGAGTCAAGAAAAACATTAACATTGGCAATTTGCCATTTCCTCCCATTAACCTCAATTAACCACACAGACGGAGACTGTGACATACATTACAAAAAAAAAAAAAAAAAGAAAAGAAAATCAAACACATGGCTTTATGGACGTGTAATGTTTTGTTAAAAATCAAAAATAGTAATTATCAGAGCACATAATTAATTCTATTTTGAATTTATTTGGGAGCCTTTCCCAATATGCTAGGTGATCATTCTCACATAGATGGACCATTACCTGCTATGGATGGTGTATATATACATGCATTTACACATACTTTCATACATATTTTTAATAGTATAGCTATTCACTCAGCAAACTAATATGAACTGGTCACAATCCATATGCCAGGTACTGTGCTAAGCATTAAAGATACAAAGATTAGCCTACGCTCTTAAAATCTATCCTGTAATGGACATTATCCTATCTAATACAAGGGTAATATACAAATTGACCATACCTTCACTACACCCAATAAGCTGCACCCACAAGCCATTCCCACCAGCCAATCAGGAGTGATATGCAAATTAAGACCTAACCAAGATGGCTGCTGCCCATGGCAGGGTGATAGCTGGGTTCCCAAGACCAGAAAAAGCCTCGCCAAGAGGCTTTTCCCAGCCTTGGGCAGGCAGGCTGGGGCTGGGGCGGAACCAGCCAGTGGATCGGCCCCATGGCAGGGCGATCGCTGGCTGGGGTCTCCTGTCCGAGGTCCTCTGCCCAAGGATGAAAGGCTCAGCCAGAGGCTTTCAGCTTTGGGCAGGCAGGGGGGGTGAGCCATCAGTAGGACATTCCTTGAGGGTTCCCAGTATATGAGAGAGGGCAGGTTGGGCTGAGGGATCACCCACCCCCAGTGCATGAATTTCGTGCACCAGGCCCCTAATAATATATAAAAACCCTGGGTCTGTCATGACCAGAGGCTCAACCAATCACAAGTTAGTTCTCCAGTCAGTGCTGGGTTACTGTGGCAATCCAGCACTGACTGCAATGGCAGCAGGTGCGGTGACCCAGCACTAACTGCTGAGAGGGCTGCGAGTAAGGTCTAAAGAGAGGCCTGAAGAGAGAAGCAGGGTCTGATCTGTAGTCTCTGTGGCAGCTGTTGATCAGCACTTTCTTCTCTCTTTCTCTCTGGGCCTGACCAGTAACTGCACCTCTATTTCTCTCCAGGCCTCCACAGGGACTGCTGATCAGCCCCGCCTTTCTGATCAGGCCCTATTGATAGGCCCAGCAATGCTGACTGGCATAGAAACTGACCAATCAGAACCAAATCTGGGTGACGTGTGTGGAGCCAATGGCTGCCTAGGAGGCAGAGCTTTTGACAGGGACTGGCATAGAAACTAATTGATCAGAACTAAATTGGCTAGCAGAGCAGGGCAGTTGGGGGCCATTAGGCCAGCAGGGGAGGGCAGTTGGGGACAAGATCAGGCTGGCAGGAGAGAGCAATTGGAGGTGAGATCAGACTGGCAGGGGAGGGCAGTTAGGGGTGATTGGGCCAGCAGGGGAGCAATTAGGTATTAATCATGCCAGCAGGGGAGTAGTTAGGGGGTGATCAGGATGGCAGGCAGAAGCAGTTAGGGGCAATCAGGAAGGCAGGCAGGCAGGCCAGCGGTTAGGAGCCAGCAGTCCCGGATTGTGAGAGGGATATCCAACTGCCTGTTTAAGCCCAATTCCACGAGGATCCCCTGAGGTGTCCCAGTTTGGAGAGGGTGAAGGCTGGGCTGAGGGACACCCTCCCCCCCACCAGTGCACAAATTTTGTACACCAGCCCTCTAGTTGAGTGAATGAAAATATGGTTGCCCTGGACAGGCTATGGTATATTGCAGGAAACAAACATGCAGACAGAATACAGTGTGGTAAATCTATAACAGAATTTTTATAATTCTCTTTACAAGATAGGAGAAAGAATATACACCTTTTCCAAGAATGGACAGCATTTTTCCCCAATAAAGTGTTTAGGATTCTAGTTCCTGCTTCATTTTTACTTATAAATAAAAAAGAAAATTTTATGTTACTCCTAGCGAGCAAGAGATTAATTGCTCCCCCATTAAATCATTGCTATATTTCAAAGGAAGAAACTGAGGCACACAACAATTTTAAAGACTTGCACAAAATCACTGCATTGATAAATGATTAAGCATAAATTTCATTCTTGCATGGCCCTTCTTCCCAAAGAAGAGAAATACTACAAAATTTCATTAATTCAGATTCTCATTGTGGAGGATTTTATAGCAGTTGAAAAGGTGAATTTGATCCTGGTTGGATAGCTCAAGTTGGTTCGAGTGTTGTCTCAATATGCCAAGGTTGTAGATCCAATCCCTCATCAGGACACATATAAGAAGCAACCAATAAATGCATACATAAGTGGAACAACAAATCAATGTTTCTCTTTCTTTCAAATCAATAAAAAGAATTTAAACAAAAGAAAATGTGGGAACACATGTTTACTAATTTCATAAGGTTAATGTTACTATTAAGAGTGTTGCCTACCAGAAGACCTGCTTGGACAGTCTCTAATGAATAGTTACACAGTTTGTATGCAATTAAAACATCAAAATGCCGGTTGTTAAAATTCAAATGTTTTGCAAATGGTTTGTTTCCAGTACATTGAATACTCCTCCGAGACTTTTCCACCCTATTAATTTACCTCGGTAGTACAAAGGAAAACCGCAACCACCCACATAACTATTATAAATGTCCAGATAGGTGGAATGAAAAATGAGGTTTTACAGTACTAGTAAATATGTAAAATTTAGAACAGAAAGAAAGCATTGAAGTATGTGAAAATTAACTTGAAAACGTGTGATATTTTTTAAAAGTGTTGTCAGTCTTCTGATAACATTCAAAGCTCTCCATAACAAGTGATATTTTCCCAAGAATATCTTAAATTAGGTTTTAAAACATTGCTCCTACCTAAGATCTTGTATCAATCATGGAGCAAAGACATTCTTAATGACCTGGGTACCTACAAAGCACACACGTGTTCTCAAGCCGTGGCACATCCTCCTCTGAGTCATTTGCACTTCATCCATCCTCCTGATTTCATCTGTCATGTGAAAACAGATGTAGAAACAAATTATTTCCAGTGAAATCATTTCTAAGGGGAGTGCGGTGGTGGTTTTCACACCTCCAGAGTGTGTAGGAATTAAACAACTTTACAATGTTCATTCAAGTAAATAGAAGGAAACAAACTTTCAGTTGCCTGGTTATCAAATGTTCAGACATTGTTAGAGGTGACAAATCTAGAGACAATAAGGTTTCCCTTTTGAATGTAATAAAAAATAGCATCCAGGTGCTTTTAGCATTTTTGCCAAACATAAAAGATAACACACTGTTGGTTTTTTTTTTATGGGTGCTATGTCTGTTTTGTGCAAGCTCTCTGCCAAGCACTTCATCTGTATTGTTTGGTACCAAATGCCTTTGAGGGAGAACTACTATCTCCATTTCACAGATGGCAAGGCTGGGTTCAGAGAAGTTATATAACTTGTCTTTGCTCACACAGCTAAGAAATAGCAGAGCCTGAATTTAAACTCGCATTTACCTCTTTATGTTAGTCTTCTGTCCCCTTATTCTCTGCTACAGATTAGGTATTATAACTTTTTCCAACTTCTTTATGGGAATCTTATTTGCCATTTAAGGCCTGGTAAAAATACAGCTTATTCTCTCATCTTTTCCAGTCGCACAATTCATCATTATCTTTCCTTCTTCAGGGCACTCTGAGTTGTCAAGGAGGTGTATTAGATCACATCTTGAATCACAGTTATTTGCCTGTGTGTCTGTCTACCTCGAGTGGTTGTGTTTGTTGCATGGAGGCAAAGTGGGGACTTGTATCCTCCTGCCTTACCTCTGTGTCTGCTGTCCAGTGTGCTCCTGTGGGGAATGTGTAGCATGGCCTCTGCTCCAAGAATCCTGGGGCCAGGTGGAGCTGGGAGAGGTGTAAACATCAGGCAGTACAGGAAAATATGCTGCAAGGAACAAGCCAGACTGTAACCGACACAAGCTAGGGTTTTAGGGGAGAACACAAAGCATGTGTCAGATCTAAAAGAAGAGCAAGCCTGGTAGCCACGTAGTGGACTCCTTTGCTGGGAGGATTTAGATAGAGCTTTGTGGAATTCAATGAGGACAGGCAGGAGACTGTGCCATTATGTTGGCCTTGAAGTTCTTTTGGATGGTAAAAATGTGATTTTCATTGTGGAAAAACTAGACAAGTCAAAATTAACAATTGCAACCTCATCACCCAAGGATTACAACTGTACAGACAGTGATTCTCACCTTTGGCTGGGTATTAGAGTCACCTGGGACTGTTTAGAAATCCCTGGGCCTAGCCCTCCCCCCGTACCTAATCATCCAGAGCCTCTGGATGTGGAGTCTTGGCATCTGCCTATGTTAAAGCTCCCCAGATAATTCCAACATGCAGTCAAGTTTGAAAACTAGCAATGGTCTAAGGTCCAGGTTCTCAAAATGGGGTGCCCTGCGAGGAGGCTGCAGTTCTGCATTGCTCACCAGCTCCCAGGTGACTCTGATGTTGCTAAGCTGTGCCACACTTTGAGGACCCTATTGCTGTCCTTGCAATAACAATTAACAATTCATGAATGATTCCTTATGCATAACTCTTTGATTCACTTGAACTGTGAGCATCCGAGTCCTTATCTGCCAGATGACAGGGGATGTGGTATATATTTTACAGTGTTTGTTGCCCAAATGTCTAGACACATTTAAGGGAATCTCAGAATGGAAATGAGGCAAGATTAGACCTTTAAACACATATGATACTCCTGGCATCATCTTTGGAGCTTATAATAAGAATAACATCCTATGAGCATTAATACGTGCCAGGAACCAAGCTAAGCATTTAAAATCGGTTATTTAATGTAATAAGCCTCTTTTACAGAGGAGGAGGCTGGTATTTAGGAAGCTAAGTAACTTTCTGAAGCACAGGCAGTCGCCTAGGGGTGGGGCTAGGATGTGAAGCTAGGCAGTCTGATGCCAGAGCCTGTCTGGCTGGCATACTGTTCACAGTATACCAGAATGCTTCTCAGACTAGATCATCTCTAAGACCCATCCAGACAGTGTATTTCAGATTGCAGGACACTTTTTCTTGCTTATTTTGATCAACCAGTATTTAGAATTATGCAAAAAACAAATCTTGGCAGAGAGAGAAGGAGGAAGATGTTCACCATATTGCACATCTGAGCGCACACATCAGTGGCATGCATGTTCATGGTACCTAAAGGTGGCATCATTTCATACTCCATCCTTAATATTGGTTCACCATCTGTAGCTGAACTCCTCTGGAAAAATCCATATGGCATTTAAGGTTTAGCTAAAATCGCCTGGAGATTCATTCAGGTGCGTAAATACTTCTCCATCTTGGCCAAATCAAAAGGCAGAGCCGCAGGGCTGTGTGAGATTTGCAGGAGAGCCATGAGGATTGGTGATGTGGAGAGGAACTGAGGGGAGGACGTAAAGAACTAGTGAAGTATTGTGGCAAAATGAAACTCACAACATCTCTGGTCCTAAGTGTGTGTGTGTGTGTGTGTGTGTGTGTGCGCGCGCCAGGACTGGAGAGAATTATTCCAGGACTTTGGAAAAATTCTCCACTAATCTTCATTACTTATTACTCATCCTTTGTTCGCCACTATCTTATCCGTCCCCCAGATGGCAGTTGCCTTGACCCAGTTGTCCCTCCTTGATCTGGTCTACAATGAGTGGCACAGTGAGGGATCAGAGCTTGCTTGCACCTCATAACTCTCTCTCCCAACTCTGGGCAACTCCATCTGCTAACCGGACCCCAAGGGAAGGTGCCAGGTGTGCCAGCATCAGCACTTTTCCTTCACAAGCTGACTTTTCCCTTGGCTAGATGTAGCAGCTACCGAATCCTGTGTCCAAAGGGGAAAGTGTTTCTGGCTGAAGAAATGCCGCCTGTGATTTCCCGGCTGCGAAGGCAGGACGTTCCGGCCGTGGGCTCCACAGAAAAAGAACAGGAAACGTGCTTGTTACAGAAAAGCAACAGCGACGCGGCACGTTTGACCCATAGGGTTTTCAGACTTTGGCTTAAGATGCCCCCTCACTTGCACAGTTTTTAAAGCTTCTGTGAGCGTCTTGGAAGTAAGTATTTTTAAAGAAAGTTTGAGTTGCAGGCGTAGGCTCCCTTGGTGATTTCCCCTGTCAGGTTTTCTTAAGTAAATTTAATAGCGGCGCTGCGTGCTCAGTGGAGCAGCTCCAAATCTTTACACCTGCTGAAACAGCCCTTACTGAGGAAGCGTGTCTTCTGGGGCCAATTTCTAGAGTCCTGTTTTTAACCCCCTCATAACTGACGTTGTAAGTCTTTTATATTTTTTTCTTTCGTATTATTCTTTTCAAACGAGCATCCTTTAGTCTGATACCACCCATTACTTAGTATTTTTTAAAAATAAGCATAACACATGTGTTTACTTCAGCTGTAATTTTTTCTACGGTCCTGAATTTGCATTTACTGTGGTCCTTTTATTCTCTCTCTCAATTCATTGTACAGACTTATGTCCATGTGTACATACTGCAGGGAACAGTTTAAGGCTTCCTGGTGGGCTAAAATGAGAGGTGGGAACAGGTTCTAGAAGTTATCATCTTAGAGAAGAGACAAATTCATGGGAATGACTAAGGTCTTTATTTTCCTCGTGAAAAACAAACACTTGGGTTAAATGACATTTTCACTTTTTCTCTCCTGATAAGTACGCTCGGTGGGTGTTCCGTGTTCATTTTGTGTAAACAAAACCTAGACGGCAGCCCTTCTTCCTGCC
Organism: Antrozous pallidus; assembly: GCA_027563665.1. Classification (NCBI taxonomy): domain Eukaryota; kingdom Metazoa; phylum Chordata; class Mammalia; order Chiroptera; family Vespertilionidae; genus Antrozous; species Antrozous pallidus. The sequence continues at coordinate 62,144,765 of CM050520.1, forward strand.
CAGCGACCTAGCACAGTTGGACTCCGGTCCGTCAAGAAGAAAGTGGGGAGAGTAGGGAGAAGAATCTTGTCTCTTTCATGTTCTGATAGTTACACGTTTTACACTGAAGAAACTTGAGGACATTCCTAGGAGAGGAAACAAGGGTCTGGAGAAAAGATGTGATTGCTGTAATCACATAGCCATTTACTTAGAGAGTTGAGACTGGGACCCAGGTCTGCTGGCTCCTAAGTGGGTGGCTTTGCCACCATCCTCATTCTCGCCTGCCAGGGAAAGAGGCAAGATGTTTCAGAGTTTCTGCGTTTGAATCCTTGCCCAGTCATTGGAGACCTTGTGCAAGTTATTTAGCTCAGTTCCTCCCTATAAATGGAGATATAACAGTTCCCATTTATCTGAACTCTTGTGAGATTAAATGAGAACACATATGTAAGCTGTTAAGTATAGTGCCTGGTACATAGTACTCAAAGGATGGACACTACTATATTAATATTTTCCCACCTTTCCCTGTTAATTAGATAGATGTGAGAGAATGGTGGAATGGCCCTGTGCATGACATTAAAGAGTAAAATTTTTAATCAGCAGCTGAAAAAAAAAATTTAAAGGCTCTCAGGAATTATTTTAATGACCTCCAACTATCAGCATGGAAGAAGGTGTCCAGAATTGGGGAAAATATTAAAATCATTCAGAGAATGGAAGAGAGCATTCAGATAACATTAAGTCCATGGCTTGGGACCATTATGGTTTCTTTATAAAACAACTAGAGGCCTGGTGCACAAAATTTGTGCATGGGGGTGGGCAGGGGATGTTCCTTAGCCCAGCCTGTACCCTCTCCAATCTGGGACCCCTCAAGGGATGTCCAACTGCCCATTTAGGCCTGATCCTGGTAGGATCAGGCCTAAATGGGCAGTCAGACATCCTTCTCAAAATCCAGGACTGCTGGCTCCAAACTGCTCACCTGCCTACCTCCCTGATTGCCCCTAACCACTGAGAATTTCTGCCTGCCAGCCTGATCACCCCCTAACCACTACCCTGCCAGCCTAATTGATGTCTAGCTGCTCCCCTGCCAGCCTGTTTGCCCCCAACTTCCCTCCTCTGCCAGCTTGGTCACCCCTAACTGCCCTCCCCAACAGGTTTGATCACCCCCAACTGCCCTCCCCTGCTGGCCTGATCGCCTACAACTGCCCTCCCTTGCAGGGCCTGGAACCTCCCAACAGCCCTCCCCTGCTAGCCATCTTGTGGTAGCCATCTTGTGTCCACATGGGGGCAGCCCTCTTGTGTATTGGAGTGATGGTCAATCTGCAAATTACTCTTTTATTATATAGGATAGAGGCCTGGTATATGGGTGCGGGCCAGCTGGTTTGCCCTGAAAAGTGTCCCAGATCAGGGTGGGGGTTCCCTTGGGGTGAAGGGCGGCCTGGGTGAGGGGCCTGTGGAGGTTTGCAGGCTGGCCACACCCCCCAGTGACCCAAGTGGAGGCCATGGTATCTGGGATTAATCTATGTCTACAATTGAAACTTTGTAGCCTGGAGCGGAGCCAAGCCTTCTGCTTGCTCATGGCAGCAGCCATTTCTGTTTGAAACATTGTAGCCTAGAGTGGAGGCCTAGGCCAGCAACGGCAGGGGGAAAGCTTGGCTTCCTCCATTGCTAGGGAAACCCAAGCCTCTGTTCTCTCCAGCTCAGTGGCTGCCACCATTTCTGTATCTTTTATAATTGAAACTTTGTAACATTGAGTGGAGGCTTAGGCAGGCAATGGCAGGTGGAAAGCTTGGCTTCCTCTGTTGCCAGGGAAACTCAAGCCTTCCTCCTGCTCTCAGTGGGGTTGGGGTTTATTTGCATAATCTGCTCCTGATTGGCTGGTGGGCATGGCTTGTGGGTGTGGTGAAGGTACAGTCAAATTTGCACTGAGAATTCTGGGAGACTGCATCCATGTCACCATCATTCAATCATGTTTTGCTTGATACCTACAATGTGTCTGCTTCTATGTTAATACCAAGAACATGAGATGAATAAGATCTAGTCACTACCCTCTTGTCTATATACTATCTGGAAAGACTGACTCTTCAACAAAGAATTAGAGCTAACTATTAGGTGATATGACCGCAGTATTTATATATTCAGCCATGTGATAGCCACTGATCCATGCTCCTGAGCTCAACTGGGGAACTACCCAGTCTCTGCCTTGCTGAAACCATGAGGGGAACTGAGACAATAGTTGAGTCACATGCAACATGCAAGAGGAGAGAAGGAGACCATTGAACTGTCTGGAAGGAGGTTGCAAGGTTTACTGGATAGCTGGGGGTAGGCATGGAGAAATGGGATATGAAAAAAAAAGTTAAAGCACTAATTTTGGTTCACAGGGCTGATGATTCTAGTTTTATTTTTAAGACAAACTCAGCTTCCATGGGTCTTGGAAAATCATGCTGAAATAGCTAAGAACTACATTGCTTCAAGTAGCACTTAAAGAAAATGTGAATGTCACGGCAGTAGATTACACAGCTGCGACCCAAGACACCTATGGGGAGCAGGAGCAGGGGGAAGATGTCATCCTCCAAGTATCACTCCTCTGACAGTAACTGCTGAGAACAGCCTGAGTCCCCTTTGAACAGGCAGCCACATGTTCATGCTCAGGCTGTTTCTCAGAGCGACTGTTAGACTCCTCCATCTCCACAAGAGAAAATCAGAAGTGGCCATTTTTAAAGTAATTGCATGGTCCCAGCCATGTGCCCTCCCGCCTTCTTTACCGAGTATCATTCACTGGGGTCTGGGCTCACACCCCTTCCTGAACTGGAGGTTTGCATATGTAATTATATCAAATGGTGTGTTTGCTTGTCTCCAAACCACATTCAAAAGATTGCCCATGATTTATCTTTGAAATTCAATTTCGTCACGTCAGTCCCCAATTTACTATGCCCACTGGGTCTGCAGTTCCAGGCGTGATGTAGATGCCTGTCTCCTGCAGAGATTGCGAGGCAGTTGCCTTCCACAGCAATGAATCACAGCCGTTGAGGAGGGAGGTTGCTCTCCTTCATCCTTTTTCCTTTTCTAAAGCCCAACTGCATTCTGCTACAACAAAGTTGTTAAAAATGAAGATGCAGCTTTGGCGATTCCGACTAATTCCTCTGGACTGTGAGGGATGGCTCACTGCATTCCTTTCTGACAGTAAAATGCACAGTGCTGCTGAAGCATCATAGCTCATCCTAAGTGTGTTCCTTTAGTCCAGCGATTTTCAGCTAATGTGCTGCAAGAATGTTTAAAACATGCAATACTTATTTAGGCAGGGGCACAGACCTCGTTTCCCCTAGATCCATGGTTGGCAAATTGAGGCTCTTGAGCCACATGCAGCTCTTTGGCCCCTTGAGTGTGACTCTTCCACAAAATACCATGGCCTGGGCGAGTCTATTTTGAAGAAGTGGCATTAGAAAAAGTTTAAATTTAAAAAATTTGGCTCTCAAAAGAAATTTCAATCATTGTACTGTTGATATTTGGCTCTGTTGACTAATGAGTTTGCCAACCACTGCCCTAGATTGTCAAAGGAAAGAAATGGCATCAGTCAATACAACATTAGCCATTAGTGTGAATGCCCTGTCTTGGACCATAAATATGGTCAATAATAGAGTTGCATCTTATTGGTCATGCTACATAAGAAGGTTGCATCTCATTGGTTAATTCTTGGTACCAGAAATCCTTATGTACATCTATAGGCACCTGATTTATTTTAAAGTTACATTGGAGCCAAAAGAGGAAGTAATTAATATCATTTTTATTATTGTTGTTACTATTGTAATTTATAAATCCATCAAATTACACCTTTTTTGCTTGGTTGGCAAAGCATTTTTTTTTTTGGTGTGCCACGGAATTTTAGTTTATGTGTGCCACGAGATGAAAAAGTTTGAAAATCACTGCTTTAGAAGGAAGAAAGCTTTTGCCCTTTATGGCTTAGCTGCCCTGGCTTAATGAGGATTATTTATACCAGTGCAAATAATTACTAGTTGCAGCTTTAACCCAAAATGTTTAGTTCATTACTTTTATGCTCCAGAGCCCCAGGGAAAACCTGATCTCTCTCTTCCTTCCAGCCCCTCTTCATGTCTGATTCCTAAATAACTCACTCATCCCATCATCCATTCATCAAATATTTTGAAATGTCTGCCTTCTTGTTTTTTTTGCTCATGAATTTTTTTTGTTTGTCATGGAAATGTAAGAGTAGAATATTAATACATTTCAGGTTAGTTCTGTAATGTCAGGAGTTTTTTAAAAAAAATAAAAGCTGGACTGAAGCTTTTTCTTTATGAGTAGAAACTGGATGCCACAGTGAAAAAAAAATCTAAAAGACAGACTTATGGTTCTCTACTGATGTATAATTACATAAAATATCACTCACTCATTTAAAGTATAATTCAGTGTTTTTTAGAATATGTATGGAACAGTGCGACCATCACCATAATCTGTAATTTTAGAGTATTTTCATTACCACCTCCCCCAAAGAAATATTGTGCCCATTAGTTGTCAATCCTTGTCCCCAAGCCTACCACCTCATCTGATTTCCTACCAATTAGACACTTTTTTCTTATTTCTGTGAAAATAAAGGCAATGCAATCCTAGAGAAGCCTACAGAATCAGGCCTGCCTTTCTTCTAGGAGCAGACCTTGCTTGCCTTCCTCAGAGCCCCAGGTTCACTGTTGTGTATGCTGTTTCAGACTTTTCAGGAAGCCTGTAGCTTCCTCTGTTGGCTGATAAATATGTGAAAAACACATCTTGGTGAAGGTACACAGATGGGAGGCGAGTCACTGCTCTCTCTGTTGCACGTGCGCTTTGTTAAAATGCATGACTCTCCTGAAAAATTACCTTAAGAATGATCAGGGGAGGAAGTTGGCCTCTTCCCTGGGCCCAGTTACACCACAGTGAGCTGTGAACCCTGGCGAGTAGGACCTGAAATGACAGGAGTGTCCTCAGGGGAACAGAGAGCAAAGGGCTCTGGAAGAGCAGCAGGCAGACAGCAGAGTGGGAGTGACAGCCCTTCACCCATTCAGAGCCTCAGTATAAAGAGTACTTCTCATTCGCACTGTGATGTCTCACAGAGGATGCTCCCGGAAGAGGTGAAAGCTCCCTGCCCCCTTTTGAGAAGACAATTACTTCTCACTTGGAAAGAGCCTCTGTGACATAGGACCTTACAGAACAGAATAGCCTGAAAACAAAGGCAACGTATTGGTGTGTAAGATGTCCACTGGTGTGACCACATTGACCCGTAGTCGAAATGAATCAGACAGCTGTGCTCCCTTTTATTCTCTTTTATCACCCCACCCTCTAGTGCACTCACACATCATCTCCATCTCCCCCTTGCTCACCCCCAGGCACACACTGAGCCCAGTCGTCTGCTCCAGATGCTAAAGCAGCTCAGTCTATTGCCATCCTGCATGTGGCTGAGCAGAAAAACGAATATCAATAAAAAGTCATAGTGAAATTCAGCAAAGGATCGTGGGATGATGTAAACCTTCTCTTATAATCAGTGGGCTGTCTCAGGCCTCACCCCAAGAGTTTCAGATGCAGAAAATGGAGTGGGACATAGAATCTAATTTTTGAGTTTCCCTTGAAGTTCTCATGAGCTGGAAAAGAGAAGTTACTGATTCTCTCCCTTACAGTTCCTGGTAACATTCTTCTCTCCACAACCTTGAACAGTTGCTCATCTTTGGATCTGAGAGTGAGGAGCAGGTCACCATTCACAAAGAGGACCTCAGTCAATACTTCAAATACATGCAAAAGACATCCACCTCTGCCCACCATAATATACTTTCCTTACACACTAAGCAGTACCCTCCCAAGCAAACATCCTAAGGCTATAGTAAAACTGAAGATTAAAAATAAATAATATCTCTCTTCCACAGCAATTTTTGTCAACTGGGCATTAATGAAGTTCCCATTCTTTGTTTTAGGCCAGGAGCTAGGTGGGCTTTAGAATGAAATCAGGCCCTTCCCATGAAGGAACTGTGTTAACTTGTTTATTGGAGGTATGCAGACATATGAGCAAAAGGATGATCATAGAGGACAAAGAACAATGGTGGTGGAGGATTACGGTTCTGTTGGGACACGTCACATGGTCACCTAACCCTGGCTAACACCTGAGATAATAGCTGACCTACATTTGAAAAGTCAGTGGGTGAAGTAATGAAGTGGGGCACATTCCAGAAAGAATTTACAGAAAAGCAGGTCATTTGTGCAATGGGAACATAGATTTGCTTTCATAGGAGTGTAGACAAGTAAGAGTGGAGGGGAGAGAGGTTGCGCAGTGGGATTTTATTTTGAAGGCCATTTATCTCCTGGGGCCTCTTCTCGGCTTTCTCTAAAGCCTACCACATACTCCCACCCACCACTTTTGTGTAAAATAAAAGCTGGAGGTCATGAGATCCTCAGCCAACCTCGGTAGGAGAGCTTTTCCTTATGCCACATACTTTGCCAACCTTGAGAGTGAGCTTTTCAAGGGATTTTACTCTCAGCGGCGATTTCCTGTCAATCAGCATATGTCATGAAAACAGCCCAATCCATAAATCTCTTGTCTTTAGGGACATTGTAGACTCAAGGAATGGAATGTAAGTTTGACCTCCTAATTGCCATTTGACAATAATAATAATAAAACCTGCAAGAGACAAATTGGTGCAATAAGCTGGTTGGCTGAAGGCTTTTGTCTTCTTATTCCCTTTTCTTTGTCTTTATACTCAAATGGGTGATTCATTTATGAGAAACACCATTCAAAGGAAAGATAGATATTTCCCAGGTGGGACTTATTTTGTGTGAAAATTTAAACACATAATAAAAGATAAAATTACAGTATGAAATCTTAGGTATGTGAGTTATTAAATTTGCAATAATTTTGTGTACAGTAGTTATTACAGAAATAACCTCCTTTGTCAGTTTAACCAAAAAAACAACCATTATAAGCATTAAAAAGTTAAATAAGAAAGTGCTGTTTCAAAGCCTGAATCTAATCTGCATCAGCAACATATTAATTGTTCAAGAACTCTAAACTCTTTAATGAGGTTCTTACTGTATAATTTTAATCATATGCAAATAAATCATTGAAATTCCTTCTTATCAGAAAAACAATGGTTCTTCAGTGAGTTTTTATATCCCCAAAGTGATTACATTACCTGAGGTAAGCAAAACCCCAACACAGTTTTCAGGTTTTCTTTGTAAATCTTATTTTGCTGTAAGAATAAGGTTGTCCTGGCTGGTGTTACTCAGTGGTTAAAGCATTAGCCCTCACACTGAAGGATCACAGATTCGATTCCTAGTCAGGGGTAGGTACCTGGGTTGCAGGTTCAATCCTTGGCCCCTGGTTAGGGTGTATGTGGGATGCAACCCATCCCTATATGTCTCTTTCTCTCCTCCTTCCTCCATCCCTTCTACTCTCTCTAAAAATTGATAGCAAAAATATTCTCTGCTGAGGATTAATCTAAAAATAACAGAATAATTCTGAAGATTCCTAAGTTGCTTATTTGGAAATAAAACAAGGAAGAATGCTGAGACTATCTTATTGCCACTGGGACTGGAAAGGTACAGTTCCCCATCATTTTTACTTTTTCTTTAACTGGACTTGTTTCCCACACTCCACACCCCAGACATTTAAAAGTCAAATATTCTCATTTCTACACAGGTCTGATTACAACAACTTCAAGGAAACTGGATCGAGAACAACAGGCAGAACATTTTCTGGAGGTAAGCACATAGAGGGAACTGGCATCCTTTAAAACCGGCTGCCACTAAACTTCTTTATCCTTCCACATAAACTATAACTTTACTATCTTTGATCACTGGCCTACACAGTGAAGGTGTTTATCTGGGGCTGGGTGGTTCTGAACATGGAGATTTCTTGGGCATAGCTCTATATGCACGCCTGTGTGCCCAGCAAGGGTGGCAGAGCAGCCTTTGCATTGTGCTGGAAAAAAAGCAGATGCATGGATGTCTCTTCCTTGACTTTAGGCTCCTTGGTCAGCTATAGGAAAAGGAAGTTCAGGAACAGAGCCCTCTGAGCCTCAGGTGCAGAGTGAGAAGGAGCAGAGTGCTGCCCTCAGAATGAAGTGCATCATTTGTGGAGTGCCTGGCTTTGTTCCTCTTTTTCTTTTTTCCTTTTTTCTGGGAGAGGTTTGAGGAAGGGAGGGCTGTGAGTTGATTCACTGCCCAAGATAACTTTCTGAAACTATAAATTGCACTCCTATAATTCATTAAGACAGAATCAGCAGAATTATAAACTATAAGAACATTATTTCTGGATAGGGAAAAGAAATGGCAGAAGGCAAAAGATAGAAAAATAGGCATGAAAGAGCTTTGTGGAACAGTCTTTCTGTACATATCTCAAGTATGTTTATTGGGAAGCCTGAAGTCTGAGTAGGATGTGTGACATTGCGATTTAAGTGTGATTGTCTGGTACGGAGCAGATGACAATGCTTGGAAGTTAGGGGCTTGTTGAGGTATTGCAACGTGTCTATGCTTTTAAGATGATCTATTAGGCTGTAAGAAACACTGGAATCACAGGTGCTGTTGGCATACGCACATGCACACGTACACACACACACACACATGCACGTGTGTGCGCGCGCGCCTAGACACACACACACACACATGCCCCTCAAATCCCTGCTGTTCTCCTTTAAATCAGTTCACCTGCAATGACATATAAAGAATAGTGGACTAGGAGTCAGTGTCCTTGGGTCCCAGAACTGTACTGCCATGATTGGCATGAAGTCTCAGAAGCTGTTTCATTCCCCTGGACCTCAGTTTCCTCTACTGTGTAATGGGACAATAATTACTCCTCCATATACCTCAAAGCATCGCTATTAGGATCAAATCTTACATTGTTATATCACAGTATGTTTAAAACTCTTAAAGCATACTGTACATAAAAAGGGATCATTATTATGATGATGCAGCATCCTGATAACCCTTTTAAAACATTGCTATCATCTTAGAAAGATGAAAGACTCCAGGCTGCCAAATAATAATTCTTTTTTTTCCCAAAATTATACTAATGGGCTGTGGTATGTACCTGGTCCAGAATTCAAGAACGTTTGCCAGAACAGTAACATTTTATATTATCTTGTGCTCCTTGCCTTTACAGCAGAGTCCAGGATTCCTGGGGAGGCTGTGTTCTCAAATAGTGGGTTCTCAGCTGGGGAATGTGCCTGAGATCACTTACTGGCTTGTCCCTGCAAAGGTGGTGTGTTCAAGGTGTGTGTGGTGCAGAGAATGACTGTAGACAAAAACACAAGAGTGTTTTCCATGCACGTGAATATACATCCTTTACAGAGTTTCCTCAGTTCTGACCAAACATCTGGTTCTTTAGACAGACAATGATGCATCTGGCCCATCATGTCTTAGTGTCTGGTATCATCTGCCTAACAAAGTAGTGTAGTAGAGCAATTAACAACTTCAGGAGGCTGTTGAGAGAATCAAATATGAAATCTGTGTAACAATGATAAGAGAGAATCATTGATTGGCTGCTTCAGCAGGTCCTTTACTTGGGATCAAGCCTGCAACCCAGGTTTATGCCCTGACCAGAAATCCAACCAGTGACCTCTAGGTGCATGGTCTGATGCTCAACCAGCTGATCCACACCAACCCAGGCCTTTTACTTTTTCTGAATGGATCATTGGGGGGGGGAATCAGTTTAACTCAGCCCTGCAAAATACGTACATACATACATACATACATACATAAAATATATGTCCTATATAATAAAAGCCTAATATGCTAAGTGTCTGGCTGTCCAGTCAGCCATTCAGCCAACAAAACATAATATACCAATGATATACTAAGGCCACTCAACTACTCGCTATGACATGCACTGATCACCAGAGGGCAGACTTTCCAACCAGTAGGTTAGCTTGCTGCTGGGGTCCAGCTAATCGGGACTGAGCAAGACAGGTTGGACACCCCCTGGAGCCCTCCATGGTCCCTCCATGGCTGGCAAACCTCCTGTGTTCCTCCCCAACCCTGATTGTGTACCAGTGGGGTCCCTCTGTCTGGCCTGCGCCCTCTTGCAATCTGGGCTGAGGGATCCCTCCCCTGAGTGCACAGATTTCGTGCAGCAGGCCTCTAATGTGTGTGTGTGTGTGTGTGTGTGTGGTATATGTGTATATGTTGTGTGTGTGTGTGTTTGTGTGTATTTTTTCAGGTTAATGTTCTGTACTATATATACATTTTTATATCTGCTGATACATGTGTCATTTGTAAGTGCTAGGTGGGGGTGATTAACCTCCTGGAGAGCCTTTAATTGCTAAGATAACCCTATGCTCCTTTTAAACTCCTATTAACCTCTGGCTCTATTTTTATATTCTTTGTCCCAATAAAATTAAATTTCTCTTCTTGAAGGGACCTATTTAGAAGCTGACCTGGAAGGTGCTCTCATGAATAAGTAACCAGGAGGACATTAATGATTTGTTTATATTTTGCAATCCTCATGATAGCAGGCACTTTGTACACTGCTGGGTGTCTGCTTGTACATTGATTTAAGATATTTAGCTTGACCACTTATGGGCTGTAAGGGTTTTTGAGTCTGTAAGCATTCACCTTAAATCTCTGAGTATAGGAGGAAAGTTATTAACAATATCCAAGGGACTTGCCAAAAAAACGCAATAACAAAGAACTATAGAAAAATTCACAAGTATAGCTTACACTTCTTATGTGAATTCTGAGCTTTAAACTCTTGCCTAATTTGGAAGTCTGTTATGTGAAAAAAACTGGTCTGATCTTCTCTCCCTCCCATAAAATGCAAAATTGTGGAATTTTTAGCTCACTTATTCAAAGTCATATACATAACTTTGTAGCCAGTTATGATGATAGTGGAGGTAGAAGCCTAATTCCAGCAAATAGATGCAAGAAGTTGATAATGGATGCATAACCTAAATAGTGAGTTAACATTTTAGCTTAGTGGTTGTGACTTCAGCCCTGATTACCTCGTTATCAGAGATGGCAGCTGTGAAATAAAGGCACTAATTTTTTCTTATAATCACTTGGATAGATTGTTTCCTCGCCTCCTAAATTTAAACTCCTTGTGGGATTGATTTATCAAGCTAGTGAATGGAAAAGGAGTGGGAAGGCCTGGATATTAAATTCAGGCAGGCCTCAGATGCTATTTTGGAACTACTCACAGGCTTAGATAGGCCGTTGGACCTCTCTGAACCCCCTTTTCCTCATATGTAACAATGCCTAACACAGGCTTGATATAAAGAGTATATGAAATGACAGGTAAAAAGTGCTCAGGATGCTGCCTGTTAGACAGCAAGTGTTCCATGAATGGTGGTGGCTGTTGTCAGCGCCAAATGTCTTTCTCATCTCTGAATTTAGAGCAGCCAAACCCATACCTGAAAAATGGGAGGCACTCAATAAATATCCCATGATTGAGTGATTGATCTAAGAGACCTTTATTTTACCCCTAGATGAGATCATGAGTGGGTATTAGCATACTGTAAAGTGCATGAGCTCAGAGACAGAAGGAGTGGAAGGCACTGTCTCTTTCCATTTGCTTGGCTCCTCCATTTCCTCATCTGTAAAATGGAATTAATAATCCGGACCTCATGGATGAACTGCACAAAGGGCCTGGTCCACAGAGACACTGCTAAGCCATCCTCTGTCCCTCCCTCTTTTCTATCTCCTCTCTTTCCCCCTTGTCCTCAACAAACATCTTGTCAGCTTCCTTTCTTTTTTGCGTACTGACCCCAGTAGTATAAATTGCTTATCGCAGTTTGATTATTCTTAAAAGATATGTCCACTTAAATAACTATATACTGCTGGCTTAATTATGTGTGAATCTTTATCTCGCTTGCTGAAAGAGTATTAGCTTGCCTCCCTTTTGATCTTGAAATGTTTCTCTGTTCAGGGCTGGATGGTTCTGATAAGAGAACAGAGAGATTATTCTGTTTGCAAATCAAAAAGGATGACAAGACCCAGTAACTCGTATAAAGACAGAGGGTGAAAAAATGATGTTGTGTGTGCAGATAACCTAAAGTAGCCAAGAGAATGTGGTGATGTTTTATAGAATAGTTGGTATAAATAGCAAAACACATTACAGAAGAGTACACTAGATCTGTAGGGGATGCAGGTTATCTAGTCTCTGTCCCTGTAGCATACTCATCCTGGGTAAGGGGCACCTCATGTGACTGGTTTCTCTTCCTGTCTGAAATTCTCATCCCTTTTTGCAGTTTATTTTCTGAGGAAAAATATACTGCCTTTTGCTAAGTTTTTATACCATTTCCTCCTTGACTTAGGATGCAAATTGATTTATTCAGTGAGTGTACTCCTTAGTGGTTTCTTACTTTGATAAGCATCTGCTCTGGAAATGATGGTAATTTCTGGTGCTGAAGAACCGCAGGCCTATTTCAACCCATTAAGAAGTCCATATTTTGATCATTTAATAGAGAAAGGAATGTTTCTCTCATTAGTTTCCTCTTTCTGACACCCTCAAAAACTTTGCAAGAAGTACCAGCAGGCCCTCAAAAAAGATTGATATGTGTGCACATAAACAGCACCTTTCACAGGCTCGGGGCTCAAAAAGAGAGTTGGACATCACGTCTGCTTTCCAGAGCTCCCAAGAGCACATGGCCATGGCCCCCTCTCTTCCAGATCTCTACCTCGAGGCCCACATCTTTTCAAGCCTTAGTTGTTCATGTTGTATCAACTTGAATTAAGTTCATGGAAACTCACTTTTTCCCCTTCTGTCTTAAAAGCTTTATCAAATGCTTATTCTGGGCCTGGCATAGGGCTAGGCAGTAAGGTTCTGTTAATGAAGTATTTTTCTATTTGCCTTTCACACTGAGGTCTTTAGTAGATGAAACTGTTGGTTATTCATGAACTACTGCAGTGAGCTGGTGTCCTGGATTCAAGGAGCTGACTTTCATTCACATCGTCCAAACTGCTTCTCACCCATTATATAGATGCAGAAACCGAGACTGAGAAAAGAAAAGAGAGAAAGGTCCAAGGTCACACAATCACTTCACTGTAGTGTCCAGTATAGGTCTTCCTTATTCATAGAAGAGATACAGTCCGAAGCATCCATCAGCATAATGAAATGTGGCAAATTGAGTCATCTTTTCCCTGTCATTTTCTAATAGATTTACCAGGCGGTTAGTGATCAGCATACACATGTCTGGAAAGAGGAGGTTTTCTCTTATTCTTTTTAGTTGTCTATTCACTACTCCCTCAGCTACTCCTCAGCACCTACTGCTCTCTCCTTTACTGCTCACTCAGCTCTGGACAGGGGATCTCTCTGCTGCTGGGCACCTGATGGAGCTCCAGGACAAAGTCCACTGAGAGGATGCTGTGCCCGCACTGTGAGTACCAGCTTGGACTCTAGCAGAAGAATGAATATAGACCAGATGTTATGGGTTGAATTGTACCCCCAACAAAGTCATATGTAGATGTTCTAGTCTCTAGTACTTCACAATGGGACTTTATTTGGGGTCTTTAAATAGGAATTAGGCCCTGGCTGGGTAGCTGAATTGATTAGAACATCCTCCCAATATACCAAGGCTATTGGTTTGATCCCCAGTCGGGCACATAAAGAACCAATGAATGCATCAATAAGTGGGCCAATGATATTCTCTCTCTCTCTCTCTCTCTCTCTCTCTCTCTCTCTCTCTCTCTCTCTCTCCCTCCCTCCCTCCCTCCCTCCTTCCTACCCTCCTTCCCACCCTCCTTCCCTCCCTCCCTTCCTCAAATCAATTTTAAAATTTTGTTTAAAGGTAATTAAATTAAAATCAGGTATTTTGGGTGGGCGCTGATCCAATAGGAGTGGTATCCTTTTAAGAAAAGGTAATGTGGACCAGACACATATAGGAGGAAGACCATGTGAAGACAGAGGGGGAATACAGCCATCTACAAGCCAAGGAGAGAAGCCACATAAGAAACACATCCTATCTACCCTCAGGCTTCTAGCCTCCAGAATGAAAAAATGAATTTCTGTCATGTATGGCACCCAGTCTTTACCTTGTGTTACAGCAACCGAAAGCAAACTCCTACAGCAAGCCAAACTTCATTTCCTGGCCTGGCCTGCCCCTCCCTTCTCTGCAATCATCTCATAAAGCTTCCTGAGGGACTGAGGCAGCCACAATTACAGTCCAGGGGGAGAAAACCACCATCTAAATACAGTTATGTCCCTGTTCCAGGCTCCATGCTACCAGTTAAAATCTTCATAGATGTCCCCCTCAGGGCCTATCTTGGCTTCTAACTGGTCCGCGGGCCTGCTTTTCTGAGTGCTGCCTCCTCCACAGTCCTCATTGAGGGTTTCCCACCCATCTTTCCCAGAAACCCTCCAGCTTTACCCATGGGACTTGTTCTAGCTCGGGAATGAAGCTCTTCTCAGAAGCACATTTTCTTTCATCTGGGATCATGCCCAGAGAGCATGTCCGCAGGCAGTTAGGAGTGGCCTGTGACATTCCTCGCCCAGTTAAACAGAGAGGAGTGTGGTTGCAGTAGTTGTGTTGACAGTAGTGTGTGCACACACATATGCATGCACATGCACTGGAGATGTACATGCACATTCACTAGAGATTCATTCCAATTTCTGCAGAACAGTTCAGGTTGGTGCTGCCCCAAAGAGTAATCCTTTGGCCAAAGAGTAAATATTGAATTAGATACACAAAAGAGGTTTTCAAATCAAATTATTAATTCTCAAAGGTACTTTGTTCAAAATAGAGCGCTAAATGCCCACAGGGCTGGACAGGAAATTCAGAGGAGCAGCATGTGTGCGTTTGGGACAGAGGAGGAGCATGGCAGGTCTCTCCTACCCTTCTAAACAGGCTCAGCCAGGGGTAGGTGTGGAAACAAGTGGGCCGCGTATCATCAGACAAAATAACAAAGTGGGCTTTACATGTCCGATCTCCTTATACTAAATGTTGGCACCTCCATTTTAAAAACTGAGCCTCTGATTTGCAACATCCTATATAATAAAAGGCTAATATGCAAATTGTCCCCTTGACTGAGAGTTTGACCAGAGGGCGAAGAGGGGGGTGGGGGGCTCAGCCCTCCAATCTCCTGCATCCTTTCCCACCCCCAACCCTGCCATCCTGGCCTGATTGGCCCAAATTGGGGTGGGCCAGCTGGACCCACCTGTGCACGAATTCATGCACCGGGCCTCTAGTATGATATAAAGGAAGATTTCTTTGCTGCTTCATACTGTGCAATCCCCTCACAATAAAACAATTCACAGGTTTTATAAAATACAGTTTGTTTCTTGGCACCCCTTTAACCCACACTTTTTCATAGTGTTCCCCATTGGACTCAGGGAAATGTTAGAAATGAGCCCAGAGGTTGGAAGTAGCAGCCTGTGAGGACTTGGTTCAGATCTCAGCTGAGGGTATCTTTCCACCCCCTCTGCTATGAACCAGGGAAGGGAGGGAGTATGTGTGTGTGCTGTGGGTCCTTGGATTACATTAGTTTCCTGGGCCTCCTGTCTGCTTTGTCTCCCCAATTCTTCAGTCCTAACCTTGCTTGTCTGGGTTCCCGGTTAGTCTCCAAGTTCAACAATCTGCAGGCAAACACATACAGTGGGAGAAATGACTGGAATAAATTCTTGATGCCATAAATAACCACCTCTAATTTACCTGGCAGTGCAAGGTTGCATTTGTTTTGCTCCCCCTTGAGTCTGAATCCTAATTAGTAGAGCAACAGTAAATGAAACCCCATTCCCTTGGACCTGGGAGGGTCCTGCCATTCCCTGGCTCAGCATGGAAATGGAAATGAGCCGGCTGTTGCCCCGGGCCAGTGATAATTGCTCCAGGTGGGTCACTGCTTGTTGAGCTGGGCACCAGGGCTCTGCTTTCGTGTCCACTGCTGAAAGGTTCCTGAATGGGATGCTATGCTGCTCCTTCCTGGGCTCATGCTGTGGGGGCCTATGGGGAGGGAAGGAGTGGAGGAGAACCTCTTACCCTGAAGGTCTGGTCACATAAATGGCTTATCCCCGAACTTCATTGCGAATCTCACATCCTGGAAGCCAGGCTGGCTCTCCCCTGGGAGCAGCAATGCTAAACTGACCCTCTGCCCTGCGCTTCTGACACTCCTCTTCCCACTTCCACCATCGTGTTGCTTCCCTTGTGTATTTTGTCAGCACACCCTCTGAGCAGCGGGGTGATCTGTCCAGTCCAATTTCATTTGGGCCCTTCAGAAACCATCCAAGCCTGTGCCGAACACCAGGTGTGAATGACCCAGGCGGGCACTCTAAGTGTGCCTGTGGGAAGATAAAAATGTAACGGCAGCCGGCGCGGGACATGAGATGCCAAGTGCCTCTACTAATGAAAAGGAAAAGCTACTTTGGCTTGCCTCCTGCGCGCTGCAGACAGCTTTGAGCAAATGAGCTGTTGTTTCAGGACCTTTCAAGTGACTTGCTTTGGTGGCAAATTGAGGGCTACCAGCCTCATCTATTTGGTGGCAAGACTGGTTCAGTGAGATGCTGAGAGGGCTGTCAGTAAGACGTAGATCACTGAATGGAAGATAAGTTAGGAGAGTCCCAATGTCAGAGCCAAGGAAAATAGGTTGGTATATCAGGGAAAATACTATCAGTCCTTTTAAAACTGAGAAAACCTGTAATAAATTTGCTTATTGCATCTTTCTCTTATAGCCCTATATGGATTTTACACAGTTATTCAGTCTGACTTATTAATAAATAAAACATCTCATAAAATAATGTCTTGATTATAGTAGTTCCTTTAAAGTTCACATCAATCTAAAATTGTATCAGTCTAATCTTGTGTCGCAAATGTAGACAGAGATGGTTAAAGCATAGATATGAAGACAGACAGGCAGACTTTGCAACTCACTAGCTTTGTAATCTTTCTTCATCCAGCTCAGTTTCCCCTTCTGTATATTAGAATAATAATAATAATAATAATAATAATAATAATAATAATAATAGCTTCTTTGTAGGATTTTGTGAGGATTGGCGGGTTGCATGTACATTGTACATTTAAGGGTTATAATTCCTGGCATGCTGCAATATACTTTTAAATATGCTGATAAACCTTAAAATGGGATATGGGTTTAAGCTCTGTGCCAATGTATACTTTGCTATTATGTAATTGAGATAAAATCTACTTTTGAGATACTACTTTCAAATAAAATGAAAAGAGCTCAATATTTTGAAAGATATTTGAATATTTATTAATCGCCCCCTTAAGAAGCTTCATGCAGACACTTTAAATTAGGCAGCTAGTACCTGAGGAGCAGGGGCTTCTGACCAATGACACCATGTTCTGAAAAAGCAGGATGTCTTATAACTTTCTTCCTGTAAAGAGGGACTTAATTTGCTCCTTTTTGTTGTTGTTGTTGTTGACACTATTACAGGTGTCCCCCTTCGCAACCCATCTTTGCCCACCTCCACCCAGCCCCTGACCCTGCTCCCCGGGCCTGTATCCAGGGGTTATGCATACATGTTCTTTGGCTAATCCCTCCACCATCTTCCATCCAGGCTCCTCCCTGCCCTCCCCTCTGAGATCTCTCAGTCTGTTTCACGTACCCACGCCCCTTGTCTTATTTTTAAGTTGAGTACTGTGAAAACAACTTCTGGTATCCTATAGGTTACAAGATGGCTTCTTTTTTTTTTTTCTTCATTGATTGGGGACAGCCTCTTTGCCACTTGAGAATGAATTTGGCCAAGTCTTATGGTTACATGTTCCATCACTACCATCAAAAGCCTTGGACTACTGCTCATTAGGTGGAGAAGAAGTCAGGATGTCAGCAGTTCTATTTAAAGTGACATTATAGCCCTGCCAACAGGGAGTCAGGGCTGCAATAGATCCTCGTGGAAGGCAGGAATTGAGATGGGCTTGTTTGGTTTCAGCTAGAGAATGTGGTGGGGTCTTCTTTAGCATTTTACAACAGAGGCTGTCATTCCATCTCTATCAGCAGTAGCCAGAACATGCTTGCTCCACCTCGCAATAAAGAATGACAAATCTCTCTGTGCAAGGCTGTGACAGACCTATGATGTGTGCTTTGATAACATGCACAAAACCATTTCCCATCTTCAAAAATGATGCTTCCAGGAGCAACTCATTTAAAAGTTTCTGTCATATCACAAGGACATCAATATGTAAGGAAGAGTGAAATCAATTTCTAACAGTTTGAAGCATGTGTATATACACCTCCCTGAAAAAGGGAAAATTATAAAGGTGGGGGAGATCAACCAAAGGACTTATATGTATGCATATGAGCATAACCAATGAATGAAAGACACTGGGGCGGGGAGGGGGGCAGGTGGGGACATGTGCTGGGGGGTAAGGAAGGCTGGGGGGAGGATAATGGGGGGGAAATGTACTACTATTAAATATAAGTTAAAAAATTTAAAAAAAAACAAGAAAATTAAAAACTCTTTCAAAACTCTTCTTCTAGAAATTACATAGTGCTTAGGGTATGAATTCTAAGACCATTTATTTCTAATTATAGGGTAATTAGAAATGGGTAACTATGTTGTACCCGAAATATGTACTATAGATTACATGTTCATTGTTGTTTTTTTTTTAAAAAAAAAAAGGAGAGAGATAAGCAAATTTTTTTCTGTTTCTGAAAAAAATGTAACAATCATAATTTCTCATGTAATAATGATCAGTTCTTACATTTTGGAATATAAACTTTCAAAGCCTCCTTTTGCATTTGTGTATATAAGCTCACATATTACTTGTGATCCTGCATAAAATTTGTCAAAAAGATTGAAATAATGCTCTGTAAATTGTTTTGTAACCCCTTCTTTTGCATCTATCAATGTATTTTGTGGTGTTTTTTATATTAGCCAGTTGACATTCGGTTTGTTAGTTTTTCAGTAGCATGAGATTGCATGGGGTAGGGTTTTTAATAATGATCTTAAGTGGTGGACGCTCTGTCACTTATTCTGGAAGATTGCGTCCCCTGTTGGCACTCTGTAGTGGGTTCGATGCCCACTTCCAGCCGTGTGTTCACTTTCCCTCTCTGCTGCCTGTGGGCCCGCTGGAACAAAGACCCTGGATGTGGTAGTATGTCTTCTAACAGGTTGTATCAGGCACTTGACCAGACTGCACGCAGATGTGAGTGAATTGCTTTGTTTGACTAGGATTGTGAAGACTTCCTGATAGGATTCACTAAAGGAAAGAAAAAGTATAGAGTAAGGGCATTTTTACATCAACATCTCTGAAACACTTGGGGGAAAAGACTCCTGCGTATTATGTTATAGCATGTCATTTGGAAAGTTATATCAGAAACCTGAACATGTAAAACCTAAATATGGAAACATAGATAGCTGAAGGTTTTACATACAATGGGAACTACTCCCCTCTCTTCCACTGTAGAATATGACAGCATTGGGCAACTATTAATACTCTACCTTATACTATTTTCTCATTGAAGGCAAAATGGTTCATTGTAAGCTTCTGTTCACAAAATTGCAAATGAACCCCAGAGAACCATAAAATTTCAGCACTAAACAGTGCTGTAGAAATAATCTATTAGATGATAGACTGTTAAATCCCCAATTAAAGATCTGGGTAAATATTTGCCAAATGCGGGCACGCAAGTGACATTCACATTTGGCATCGCTGTCTGCATTCTGTACTGGTGACAAATTGTGGTGTACAAAGAGGGACGAGATCCAAACCAAACTGTAACTGAGGCTTGACATGTCTTTAAGAGGGCACATATGCCTGTCCGTGTTTAAAAGCAAAATCCCACAGAAGATGCAAGTAGAAGGAGCAGGAAGAAGGGCAGCCCTGCATGTGCCCATCAGTTTCAGCTTGGAGCTGTGAAGTACAAGGGCCTCTAGAGAGGCTAGCATATATGCCAAGAATAAGTCATCTCTGCACTCAGAGCGACTCCACTTGCAGACAACCTTGAAACACGGTTTTTTAGTCAGGAAGGGCAAGAAAAATAACATACTTCCATGGAATATCCTTTTTTGAGGGGAACAATGTAAAGAAATATATCATTCATGAATGTGTCTATTGTGAACCTGCAGATTACAAGGTCTTTAATGACGTTTTCCTCCTGGCACTGAGGTTGTATTTATTAGACTCAAAGTGAATTGGACTGAAAAAAAAAAAAATGTTTCACCTCCTCCCTATTGCGGTTAGACTCAGGAAGGAAAAAATGGGTCTTAACTCAGTTACAATTAGTTCTTATCTGGGAGGAGGGTCAGCTATGTAGGCCTGTGCCCAGATATTTCTAACAACATCACATATAATGTTAGACACCTGCCAAATGGCAAAACCAGTCCAGAAACCATAGAAGGTTGCTAGTTGGTAAGACAAATCTAAATCGTTCATTTGTTTGTACAGTTCATCTTCATTATGTTATCCACAAGGATCACTTGTTCTCAGAATAGAATGTCTCTGTGGTTGCCTAATAAATGGTATTTTCTGGAGATGCCTATATTTCCAAAGGCCAGACCCAGAATATGAGGTTGAAATCAGCACTCTGGCCAGTTTACATGTGACACTGCACACTGCTTACCGCTGCACACAGGTGTTCAGGCATGAGGTCTGACAGCAGATTAGGAAGACAAGCCAGTGGAAAGTACAGCTGCTGGACGCAATAAGTAGGCCCAGAGATAGACTCATATGATCAGGAATGATTGGTAAATCTTAGCAAAGGACGTTGCCCTGGACTGCCACAACTCGAGTTTGGAGTCAGAGTTCAAAACCACAAAGAATTATAATCAAAGGGGAAGCATTGTTCCCACTGCTTTTCTGTTCTCTTCTTGATTGTCATACATTTCAGTGGCATCCAGATGTTCCATTATTTTAGCTACCAACTTGGGAAATTACATTATAGTTACTTTCAAAGTTGTCAGAACACTAAACTCAACAATGACAGTTTGTAACCCATTTTCTCTAAAGTGCTTGATTTTTTTTCTTCTTATAACCCTAATGGGCTGGCATTTAAATAAAGAAAGTCAGGATTCTGAAATTCAATTAGTTTTTGTATATGCAAAGTTATTCTTTGTGCTCACCCACATGCATATTGGTTCTTATACATACATATTGGGTGTATTGTACTTTAACTTCTCCTCTGCTGGTGTCTAGAGTTGTTAAAAAAAATCGGGCATTTGATTCATGGTTTTGTTCTTTGAATATTTGCACTTCAAATTTAGACTAAACTATAAATTATTTGGCTCTCAAATGTATGATTTTTTTTCCAGAAAATTGAAGGCTCGTATAAAAAGGCAATGTTATTAATTTTGAAAACATTTATTTTGTTAGTTGACTGAAAAAACATAATGGTATGTATATCATATTTTACAATTGATTTATTTAAGATGTCCCAGAAAACCCCGTTCATAATTTCCAGTTGCAAGAACCAGTTACACAAGTTCTTCAGTGTAAGCCTACAGCATTCTTATGGTCATTTTGAAATTAGAAGACATGACCACATTCAGACATGATTACTAGAAAATCTGCCGCTTTTAAATTAAACAAAAGGCATAGACAGCCTTTAGGATACTTTCGAAAACAGACTATTTCTAACAAATTTAGTTACAGTGTCTGTTCCTAGAGCAAATGAATGGGTGAGTCCTTATAAGACCATTACTGTTGCTTTTTTTGTGGAATCTACTTGTATTATCTGTCTATACAGTACTTAGCACCCTCTTGAACTCGATAAATGTGCAGTAGTGATAATATTATTGCTCAGAACTCATTTAACACTTTTGCATCTTTTGAGTGTCATGGTATGCTGCCTACAAGGTGCAGGGAATTTTAATTTAATGCTCATTCTGAGGCTTAGAGCTTGGAAGTGTAATGACCCATGTAAGATAATCCTCCACTCCAGCAGGACATTTTTGGAGCAAAGCCATGGGGTTGACCAAGAATTCATTAAAAAGCGGAGGAACTTTACTTCCCACACTAAATTTCAGGAGCTCAGTGTACTCACTTTTCCAATATCTGCCCTCTAAGCCATCCACACCATAATCCCGCAACCCCCCCCCCCAAAAAAAATAGTAATAGAGGAAAATTGAGTAGGTCTATGGTAAGTAAATAGTTCTGACCAACTTCAGTCGAACTGTGTCTCTCCATGGTAGATGTTGAAATAGAAATGAAACAGGGATGGGAAAAAAATTGTGTGTGTGTGTGTGTGTGTGTGTGTGTGTGTGTTTTAGATCAGGAAAACCAAATTTGTCTCTCAGCCTAATTTGGCTATCAGCAGACTTTGGAATATCTATCAGTTTGCATATATATATATATATATATATATATATATATATATATATATATATCTTATAAAACTCAATTTTCCTTTTGGCTTAATACAAACTATCCACAGAGAGTTTTGATATCAGTAATGTTCTTGATACTTTACACAGTACCTGGCATCTCATAGGCACTCTAGAAATATTTAACTGAATGAATGAATGAATGATTCATGAAGGAGAATTCCCAGCTATAATAAAAATCAGGGTCTTAGTTATTTTATTGCTTTTTTTTTAAAGAGAAAAGTGTTGGGGTTACCTGAAAAAATCCTTAACTTTTCCTTGCATCTCATTTGGGATTATAGGGCAATGAGCCTACATTTTAAAAATCTAATTTATCAATAATGTAATAAAATGCTTTGGGAAAATTTAATTTTATATTAAATATATGTAAATAGTTACTTGTGAGAATAGGCTAATATTTGGAATGAGATTTGATTAACAGACCATAGCTAATATAATCTCTCTGTATAAAATCTTAATATACAAATAAACCGAATACTGGAACAACTGGACAACGGGTCGCTATCATGTGCGCTTACCACCAGGGGGCGTGCATGGAACATGGCAGGCATCAGCAGCAGGTGGCAGAGCTGGGAATGTGGTGGGCATCATCTGTGGTGGGATGGTGGAGCCGGTGAATAGGATCCCCAGACCAAGGTGGGGCGCCTGTCCCTGTTATCAGGACAAGCCCCTGGTGGTTACTGAAAATTCTTTGCTCCCATATCCCGTGGTCCCGTGGAGCACTCACACCTGCTGCCAGCACCAGCCCAGCTCACACCCACTGCCAGTGCCAGAGCCACTGCTCTGGCACCAGCTTGTACTCATATTGCTCCGTGCCATCAGCATGTGCGCGTGGTGGCTGCCAGCCCTGATCTCCCTTCAGGGCTTCTCCACCTCCCCCTGCTACTGAGGGGCCATCAGGGCTGGTAATTGCCTCTTGCACCCACTGCCAGCAATGGCCCTTCTCTCACCCACTGCTGGCGCTGGAGCCACCACTCACACCCACTGCCAGTGCCTGGTGCCAGTCCTGATCGCTCCGCACCCTCAGTGGGTACAAGCAGCAGCTGTGAGCCCAAGTTGCCTCATAGGGCTTCTCTACCTCCCCCTGTTTCTGAGGGGTGCTGAGAGCAGCAGCAGCTGCTTGCACTGCTTGCACCCACTGACAGCACTGGCCCCACTTGCACCCAACGCTGGTACCAGGTCCAATTGCTCTGCATGCTGTCAGCAGGTGTGAGCAGGGCCAGCACTGTCAGCATGTGGAAGTGGCTATGGTGGGAGTGGGGCTACCAGCACAGGGGACCAGGGGGCCATGGCAGGAGGGGCTGGGCAGGGGTGTGGAGGATGGGCCGAGACCTGGCCCTGTGCTCACTGCTGCCTGGTGGCACACAGTTCCTTTCAAGGTGCACAGATTCATGCACTGGGCCCCTAGTAAATAAATAACTACAGATACATATATGCACACACACACACACTTACATACACATGCCTACTTCCAACACATAAAACATAGTGATTATACTCACTACTCTTAAACAGTTGGGACACCGGAATAACATAATTAATGCAATAATTAACTGTAGGACCGAATGTAATCACATTATGTGTCCAATTGTGAGAAACAATGTTTATGTCCTGTAAGAATTAAGGGCTGGACTTATCAAGGGGGACTTCATGGAAGACTAGAGATGTGATCTGGCCTTGGATAAGAAGAGGAGCCATGTAAAATGAGAGGATAGGTATGATCCAAGTATACAGAGATGGATATGGCACCCTTGGGAGACTGTGACTAGAGTGGCCTAAATGCCAAGGGAAATAGGATTTGGAGATAAGTGTGGGGATGGAGAGAATGAGGTAGTAAGTTTTGACCATAAGAAATATAGAACAATGAAAGGTTTTTGAGCAGAATGGTGACATGATGTAAACTGTATGTAAAGATAATTTATCAAGTGAAAGGGGGCTTTGGAGTAAGAAAAGGGACTGAGAGCAAGCCAGCCAGTTAAGAAAGAGCAGCTCCAGGTATGAGGGGATTGCTACCCAATCACACACAAGTGGGGATATCAGTAAGATGAAAGAGACATGGGAAAATATGCAAACGTTGGGGCTTGAATGAGAGACTCACGGGAGGCACAAGGGTTATTTCCCACAGTTGTCAAAAGCTAATATTCAGCAGCTGACCTATAAAGACCTCATAAGTGTGCTTGGCTTCATCTGTGATTCTTCCCAAATGAAGTGATGTGCTCATCATGCCGATTGCTATCTGTTTAAGTATCCCATTTTCATTCACCATCAGAGTATGACCTCAGGTTGGTCTACTCTTTTCTGCAAAAAAGAAGCCTGTATAGTGCTTTTTTTTGGGGGGGGGGGTGGATAGAAAGAAAAATGTTCCTTCTTTTTTGTTGTAAATACACATGTATTTTAGTTTTACTCATTTCCATAAGGGTCTTGACTCTGCATGTTGCAACCACTCTGGAAACTGCAGTGTTTCTCACACAGGTGAGTTTGACTTACAGTCCATGCATTTTAATTTTCTTCTTCACTGAATGTGTACTTGAGATGTGACCATGAGGAAGAGGCAGTTCACTCACCAGGGCCTCTTTGTCTGATAAATCCATCGTCCCAACTAAATCACTATAGTGTAGAGATGGACCCTAGAGAGATTCTTTAAGGAAAGGAGGGAAGCTTCCCTTTTATGACTGTGGCAGAGGTCTAATGTTCTCCAAGAGAAGGGAAACCAATGGAACATTTGTAAAGCTGGGAGAAATGCATTGTTATAGGCTGCAAAATGCCGGGGTCTTGGTTCCAGCTGATCAAAGTGTTTTGAATCAAGATTCTGCCACTTATTTGTTGAATGATAATAGAGCAAATTTGTAATCTGATAGTTTTCAGTATCCTCATCTGATAAATGAGGAAGATAATAGCACCTCATTAGGTAGTTTTCACTGCTGTGGGGAGAGCATATGTAGAAAGACTAGCACTGTGGTCAGCAAACTGCGGCTGGCAAGCCACATGTGGCTCTTTGGCCCCTTGAGTGTGGCTCTTCCACAAAATACCACGGCCTGGGAGAGTCTATTTTGAAGAAGTGGCGTTAGGAGGAGTTTAAGTTTTAAAAATTTGCCTCTCAAAAGAAATTTCAATCATTGTACTGTTGATATTTGCCTCTGTTGACTAATGAGTTTGCTGACCACTGGATTAGCAGCATACTTTGCCAATAGCAATGTATCAACTGTTGCTAATTTTCTTTTTCAAGGCAAAAACGAGGCACGTTTCATTGTCCCCAATACCTAGCACAGTCCTAGCATAGTCGGTGAATATTTTGCTCAATGGATGCAAAAGCCAAAGAGCATTTTAAGGACTAGGGAAAGCAGCAATATCTATAAATATACCTGTTTGCCTTACACTGGAGACATCTTTTCAGCACTGTGGCTAACATACATTCTTGCTGATATGCAAGTGCGTGTCGTGTCCTTCTAGTTCCAAAGGTGAGCCCTTTTATTCCCTCTCACAGGTCTGTCAGGAGGCTCAGATGACTCAGCCTCCTACAGATCAGGTGGCCAATTATGTTATTAGAAAGTAGAAGTATATGGAATGGCTTTGTCAGCCCCAAGACAGCAAACCTAGGTTTGATACTGCTGTGTTTAAAATGACTGAAGAATGTGGATGATATAACATGATGTATGAACATATATGGAAGAGTTTTTTTTAAAATATTTTCTGAAAGACTTATTTTGACTCCTATGGTTTAGCTATTATATTGGTCTTCCTTTAACATTGATTTTAGTTCATTTCCACAACCATTCCTTCAGTACCTAGGATATGCAGGTTCTGTGTTCAGTGTGATAGGGACATTATAATGGAAAGGGTGAACTGGATGATGCTCACCTAGATTAAGCTAGGTAACCAAGATGAATGGTAATAATGGCCACACATTTTTGTAGTTTCCCCCATCAAGAAGTAGAGCCTTAGCTTGGTGACTTACTGTCATCAAGCATCGATAGCATCCAGCGGAAAAACACGTGGAATTTCTGAGCTGGGGCCCCCAAAGATATTACTTCTGTTCCTACTGTGCTTATCAGTCCTGTGACTTTGCCCTCTTCATGATGTAGTCACTCCTCAGAGATGAGGTGGACCCTCCTACCAAATTTTGGGTTGAATCTCTAGACAAGATGCCACACATTCTCCCAGAGGTTATGAAGGGTTCATTACTGGAATAATTCACTTTCTGGAGAAAGCAGACTAAACCCTCAAGCTAGTCCAAAAATGGCTTGAGAAAGTAGGGAAAGGAGACTGGCTTGGGAGTGCATGTGCTTGGAGCTGGGGCTGAAGTGAGTGTTCCTGCTGTGGAGCTGCTGCTGAAGTGGTTGGCACTTCTTACCAGCATGAAGGCGGGAGTACCTGAGCTTTCTCATCTCCTTGCCCAGATACAGGGCAAAGAGAGAAGAGCATGTAGTGGGGCCTGAAAGCTGTTAGCAGCCGGAAAAATCGAGTCAAACTCTTAATCTTTATTGCAAGTGTCTTCATAGCACTTAGCACCTAAAGGTATATTTTAAATTTTTTTACCTATTTTTTTATTAATTTCTCTACCCTCTCTACAGGTTATAAACTACATAATGGTTGAGACCAAATCTATATTGTTATCCACTGAATCTCCAGCCCCTGGTTTAGTACTTGACACCCAGTAGGTGCTCAGTGAATATTTGCATATCAATGAACTTCTACTAATGAACATTGGTTTCTCTGTACTCAATCCTAATGCTTAGCAAACCCATCAGAGAGTAGGTGCACTGAGGGCAAATTGTAATGATCTTAAGATTGAGTGGTTTGCTCTGCATTTCCTATAAGTTGAAACCCCCAAAGGAATGGCTGGGGAATGGTAGCCTTTGGTTTTTTCTATGCTTTATCTTTCATATTAAGTCAGGTTGCCAGAAAACCATGTAC
Organism: Antrozous pallidus; assembly: GCA_027563665.1. Classification (NCBI taxonomy): domain Eukaryota; kingdom Metazoa; phylum Chordata; class Mammalia; order Chiroptera; family Vespertilionidae; genus Antrozous; species Antrozous pallidus. The sequence goes on from CM050520.1 coordinate 62,171,886, forward strand.
ATGGATCAAGTTACACTGGCTTCCTATGGAAATATTTTTACAGCTTTATGTTCTTGATTTTTATTGATATTATTGTACTACACAGTTATATCCACCTGTCTCTGAATATTTTGGAAAGGTGCTGCTCAGAACAATGTCCTTTAGGTCATTTGCTAGGAAAGAAACATGCAGCAGGATCTCCAAGTTTAGAGCTGGGCAATTTCCTCCTTTATTACATTAGCCACCTATTATAGAGCAACTGTTATGCTAAACAATAGTAGCTTCCCTTAGCTTAGATTTTCTCCTATTTTTATCCCCACCACACTCAACCTCTAGCTCTTGCCATTTATGCCTATATACATATAAAATTATATACACACTAGGGGCCCAGTGCACAAATTCAGGCACCTTGAAAGGAACTATGGGCTGCTAGGCTGTGGTGGGCACAGGGGTGGGGTGGGTCTCAGCCCATCTTCCACGCCCCCACCTGGCCCCTTCCACCACACCCCCTCCATGACCCCCCACCCTGGTCCCCTGTCTGCTAGCAGCCCCATGCCCACCATCACCGCTGCTCCCACACACTGATGGCACAGGCTCTGCTCGCACCCACTGATGGCACAGGCTCTGCTCGCACCCACTGATGCCGCAGAACGATTGGGGCCTGCAATAGCAGCCAGTGTAAACTGGGCCAGAACCATCAGCTGCTGCCCAGATCACCCTGCAGGAGCAAGGGAAGGTGGGGAAGCCCTCAGGGGTGATTGGGGCCAGCAGCCACTGACAGTGCCAGCAGCGGGTGCAGGCGGCAGCTCTGGCCCTGGCTGCAGGTAAGAGCAGTGGCTCCAGCACTGGCAGCGGGTGTGAGAGCTGGGCAGGATCTCGCATGTGGGAGCAAAGAAATTTCTGTAACAACCAGAGACTCGCCCTGATGACAGTGATTGGCACCCCGCCTTGGTCAGGTGACCCTGCTCACCTGCTCTACCATCTCATTGTGGCCGTCACCCACCAAGTTTCTCACATGCCCTCTGGTGGCACTGTACAGCATAGTGACCGGTGGTTTGATTGTTCCATCATTCGGTCTATTTCCATATTAGGGTTTTATATATAGAGATAATTTTAATGACATATGTCTCTACATACACACTTTTTCTGGTAAGTCTCCTCAGACCTTTTTTATTGGTATTAGTAATTAATAAATGGGCCTTCCTCCTAAGACACACTGGAAAAAGTCCAAGTGAGATGGAACTTTTCCATTTTCCTTTCTCTGTTTAAGGGAAATGTGGTGGAAACCTGAGAGTGATGCTGTGAGCTTACTTCATCAGAGGGAGAGCATTATTCACCCTTAAGTCTCCCTTAGCACAATAAATGTTTGTTGCATTACTCTTCCTTGAGGTTTTTTTTTTTTAATTCCATAGGGGCTTAATTAGTGTTATTTATGACCGGAACTTGTAGAATATAAGGGTCTAGAATTTGAAACATGTCCACTTTCCAGAGATATCCCAGAGGATATCTTTAAAGTTATATAAGAGGTTGATTTTCATTTATGTCCTCTCACTGCTTAACATAGTGCCTACAGGTTAGTCCCTAAAAATTGTTGTGGAATATTTACTGATTGATCTCCAGGAGTACTTTAACATCTTTGAAAATATGGGATTGATTATCTTCTTTTATCTAGACCCTGATACACTGATAATGAAACAAGAAGCCACTGCCAATATAGTTTCTTTAACCTATAATTTAAAATGCTTTAAAATGTAATCAAATTAACCTTTCCTTTAAGAAATGGGTATATACAAAAATATGACTGCTTTAGGTTCTTTGCATGTTAGGCAATTTTACAGAGATGAACTACTAATAGAAATTTTAGTTAATATTTTCAGAACAGCTTTTTGTCTATTACATTTAAATTTTCTTAAGTATTCACTTATTTCAATTAGCCAATTTAAATTAATCTGAAAACTTTATTAGTATTTTACTGTCAAATTTGATACTTAAATAATAATCTTAGTTTACCCTGTAAATATTTGTGGAAAGGATTATTTGCATTCTTGGGAAAGTCCTGAGCATTCCTGGTGCTAGACTTAATTTAGATATAGGGCAGCTGTTGCTGGCCAAGTCTTTGCCTGTAAACTGGGTCCCAGTCTAAGCTGTACATGGGAGGCAAAACAGCCATCTTAAAGGGTATCTTAAATGACTCTTTTCTTCTATAATCTGTTGCCCTCAGATATAGTTAGATTTTTTTTTAAATAAAAGTACTAAGCCAGTTTTTTAGTAACATGTAAAGTGTGGATCACAAAGAGCTTTTTTCCATTGATACATTTATATAGATACTCCTTTCCACCATTTCTGTCCACTGAGTCAAGAATGGAACAGTTGCGAAAGCTTAGCCAGGGTGCTGCACTGGGGAGACTCCATCTCTCCAGTATTGCTCTTCAAATAGACAGTTAATATTTTTTAAATTTCTAAAAATTTCTAATTTTCAAAATTTTTTGATTATTTGGTCTCCAAAATAATTCTCTCTAAATCTCTAAGGCACTTTACCAAATTGACTAAAAATTTACTACCAAATTTACCAACACAAAAGTCTACAGGACATCACATTCGATGGAATTGTCAGAGCCTGTGCTGTGATAATTTCTAGGAAATTCTGGTTAAGGGTCTTTCTTTTTCTTTCCTATATCCAGCGTTTTAAGTATATTTAATTTTTCAAGAACTAAGTCACATTTGGCTTAATTTTCTTATCAATATGTTTATTATTCAGAAATGTATATTTCATCAACAATGACCACAACTGAGGATGACACTAATTTCCCATATATTCATCATACATATGAATTTGGTGAGGAAAGATGCAGAGCAACCATATCAATAGCAAATGGTGAATTTTTGTTACTTGTTAGAAATGCAAATCTTAAGCTGATAAACCCTTTGAGTCATTGATCAAAGAATGATAAAATGCCTACAATTTGAAATATTTTTAATGACAGAGGATGGAAGATACTCAGATGCCTAAAATATCTTCACACATATATAATAAAATTTAAAAAGTGAATTGCCAGAAGCCAAATTAAAGCTAAGTCACTCTGATTGAAAATATAAGAATTGTTAAACTCTAAAATAATAGAAAATGACATTAAGAAACAACTAAAGACATCTAGAATGTCTAAAATTATTCCATCTCAAATGATTAACTCATTTGTTATTCCTTAGCAACTGGGGTATCTATAAATGGAATATGTCAAGTTGGTAGCAAAGGGCAGGCTATAGAAAAGTGAAAACTGTCTAATGCAATAGAAAAGAAATAGGATGGAATTACTCAAAAGATCAAATTTATCATCATGTTAAATCTATTCAGAAGTCTAAGTCACTCAGGTTCTTAATTCTCAACAAAATGAACATTCACTAAGCTGCTGCTCTTAAGACAAAATGGAAAAATTGTCACTTTCCTAAAATCCTTAGACACTATTAAAACCACCTGATTGATTAAAACCATGTAAATGAATTTTCATTAAACTTGTAAACAGTTACAAGAAAAAAATGTTTTGGTGGATTTAACACATTGATTTTTAGCACATTGGCTTTGCATTGTTTATTTCAGCATATTGATCTTTGGCAGTTCTGTTTTCTTCTGATATCTGGTCCCTTCAAAGAAAGAACAAACTGGATAATCAAAGATTCATTTATAAAATAATAAACATCTAGTGCCAAAAAGTCATCAGCTAGGAAATTGGGTTACTGATACAACCATTGCCCCTAAACTTATGGGAGTTACAGTGTACCAAGAGACACAAACATTAAATAAAAGTTACATAAATAGTTATTTAGCTAGAGTCAAAGTAGTGCTTTTTTAAAAAGCCATGATGTAATAATGCTAAAAAGAAAAAGAAAAAGAAAAAGAAGGCATGGTGTGAAATGAGAGGAGGGTCTGATAGCTGTAACTTCCTACTTTTAATTGGTTTGTAATTAAACATTTTATAAAACAGGAAGTGCAGTTCCTGCCTGCCAAAACAGATTAGAGGAATAGAGGTGCCATCCCCACAGCAGGTGTTGCAGAAGAATTGGTTGCTCTTCAGGGGCAGAGGAATGCAGACTAAGGGCAAAGAAGATCCTGGTGGAGGAGCAGGGCCTGGCTTTCTTTAAAGTCTCCAGTGTTCATCTTTGTAGGGGCCCTTCCTGTTGTTTTCACATGCACTGCAGATTATCTTTGCCCTTAAAGTCACATTCCCACGCCTTTTTGTCTTTTGTCTCACCCATAGGCTCCTAGCTTTTCGCTGCCTACTGCTGCTATCCTGTGAGTGCTCTCCAGGGCCCCCATTAAGACCGGTCTCCCAGTTCCTTTCCTTTCCTTCTTCGGATTTTTATTCTTGCTGTTCCCTGACACCTGTTGTACATTTCAAGGTGCTAGTAGGCCTTTGAGAGAACATGCTGGCCAGCCATGGCATCTCAGGATGATTGAACACCTCAAATTCCTTAGATGTAGCCTGTGGGTCCCTGCCACTATCAGGAAGTGTCTGTATGTTGCTCTACTGATCCCAAGCTTTAACTCCATATAGTCTTTTTGAGAAATCTAAGGATCACCAATGTTTTTTTTAACCAATACCAGAAAATAAGTTATCCATATTATTAACAAAAGTTATAAATATAGAGAATTTTTTAAGAAAAAGATAAATGAAAGACCAGAGATGAAATTGTATGATTAAGACATATGAAATTTGTAAATAGCTATAAAAAAAAAGACCTCTAGTAAAAATCATTAGGAGAGGAAATATTTTTTTATTTATTTTCAATTACAGTTGACATTCAATATTATTTTATACTAGAGGCCCAGTGCATTAAATTCATGCACGAGTGGGGTCCCTATACCTGGCTGATAATTGGGGCCAGCTGCCAGACAGGGCCTGCCAAACAGGGCCTGCTGGACGAGGGGGAGTGACCATGGGAGGTTGGCTGGCTGTAGGAGGTTGGCTGTAGGAGTGCACTAACCACCAGGGGGCAGCTCCTGCATTGAGTGTTCGCCCCTTGATGGTCAGTGCACTTCATAGCGACTAGTGAACCGGTTGTTCTGGTTGATCCAGTCATTCAGTCATAACGGTCACTTAACCTTTTATATATATAGATATAACCTTTCATATATACAAATACACACACACACACACACACACACACACACACACACACACACTGAGTGGCCAGATTATTATGATCTCTGAACTCATAATAATCTGGCCACTCAGTGTATATCCTATATAATAAAATGCTAATATGCAAATTAGCCCCTCGACCAGGAGTTCAACCAGCAGGCAGGCCAGCCAACCACCCATGTCCCCTCCCCCTGACCAGGCTGGCCAGACTCCACCCATGCACGAATTCATGCACCAGCCCTCTGAATTCTATAAATATACATACACATACTGTATATATACGTACACATACTGAGTGGCCAGATTATTATTATTGTACATTCAGAAATCCTACTAATCTGGCCACTCTGTGTGTGGGTGTGTGTGTGTGTGGGTGTGTGTGTGTGTGTAGGTGTACAGCATAGTAGTTAGATATTTTTATCCAATATGGAAATGTGTGTGAGAAAACTAATTTATAGTTTGCATTCCACTTATTCTTAAACCAGAAATATTTGCAAAGCATGGCATAGGTGACATTTTCAACTAGGGGCACTTTTGCACCCTGGGGACATTGGGTAATGTCTGGAGATACTTTTTGGTTGTCACAATAGTGAGGGGTAGGGGGAGCCTGGTGGGGATGGGCATCTAGTGCATAGAGGCCAGGAATGGTGCTAAACCTCTGCAGATGCACAGGATATACCCCCACAGTGATGAATTACATGACCCCAAATGCCAGAACTGCCCATGGTAAGAAACACTAGCACAGATCAACAGTGTTCATCTTTCGTCTCCATCTCTCAGAGGTTCCCAGCTCTTTCCCACTGAAGAATAGGGGTGTGGGCTTATGAGATGTTCATTTAAACCAGCAGGTTCACCAACATTCCAGGGATCCAGACTCACTCTTGGTTCTTCTTGGTAACCTTGCATAGTAAATGGCTTTCTTCTCACCTCAAGTCTAGGGAAATGAAGGAGGCTTGCTCTCTGGTGGCTTAGGGATTCTCTGAGGCCTTGGCTTCATTCTTTTAGTGAGGAAAAAACATTTAGGCTAGTAAGGAGACACTCAAGAGTAAAGGAGTAAAGGACACTCATTCATCTCTATCCTCTTTTTACATCTCTAGTAGAATAGGGTTTGTTTGGTTTTTATTTGTTAAAATTTAAGGATATTGTCTTGGTCCCCTTAGTAAATTAAAGTAAGACATAATGCCTGTATCTAGCATAATGGCAACACACACAAAAATTAAACAATAAATGTTTGTTGAATGAATGACTTTAATTGTATTGTTTACAGTTTCATATTCAAGTTATGGATCATATATTCCAGTTGCTTATATTTCTCTGCCACTTTCCTCAGAATCACAGTGCTTTCTGGATTCAAAGCATTTGAACTACTTCAGTTTACTTTTCCCCGTGCTTTTAAGTTTGTCATCTAGAGCTCTATTTTTCACACAGTTAATTTATCCCTTTAGTAATTGTTCTTTATGATAGATGTAGCATTTCCAGAGAAGTATAAGGGGCCCATCTTTTAGGAATGAAGAAGCAAGACTTGAGTAAAGACAATCTCTAATTTAATTAAAATCAGATAATGGCTGGAAGCTATAGGAATTTATTCATTGAAAGATAGAAATATAATTTTAATTGTAGAGGAGGAGCTATGCTCCTGAAAGTAAGGTGGGATTTAAACAGTTATATTTTTATTCATCACTCATTTATTCATTCAGGAAGCAACTCTGAGTGTTTCCAGATGTTTCCAGAAAAGAAAGTGTATTTAAGGAGATGATACAAAGATGAATAAAATACTGTTTCTTCCTCAAAGAGCTCATGATTTGGAAAGGAAAAATGGATAGTAAACAAATTTTCTGGGATAGTGTGATAAATTCCATCTAGGGGATCATAGAACAGGTTAGCTTGACTTGGAGGGTGGAGAGGTGAAGAAAAACAGCTTTCTGGGGGAGAAAAGCCATCAATTTAATGTTAAAAATGATTGAAACTTAGTCTTCAGAAGAAACTGATCCCAGTGTTCCAGACATAAAAACAAAACAGCAGATTGTTGATGGGTAGGTGGTTTACTGAAACCTAAAGGAAGATGAGACCTGGGGTGCTAAAAGGGACAAGGACAGTAGGAACACAAAAAATTGAGAAGCAAAGCTGGATGCCAACAGGCGTTGTGTGTGTTAGTAGAGTATGGATACAAGTGAGAGCCACTGGAAGAAACAGAGTGCTTGCTCACTACTTAATAGATGAGAAAAATAAATCTGTATTTCAGAAAGTTGGAAGTGAAAATTCAAGTGAATTTGGCATATTCTGGAGTTACTAGCCCAAGGATCATGTTTGACCATCTAGGAGGCTCGTGTAGGTAGAATGAGGCAAGACTATGGCAGAATGTGGTAGTCTTAGTGGTCAGTTATCTGCAAAGGGATAGAGTGTTTTAGCACAAGACTTGAGGCTTGCATACCAGATAAATGGTTATTATTTAGTTATCAAACTATAGACCTAGATAGAGGAGAACAGTTGAAACAGCAATGAAGAGAGGGGCCCCAGTCTTCTGGAAGGAAGAGCCAGTGGATGAAAAGGAGAGGAGAGAGCCTACAACTAAGTATAAGCTTAGGTAAATGGGAGCATGGTGGTTCCTGGATGAAATAGACAGATGTGTTTTGAGAGACAGATGGTGAGCTGAGTTTGGTTACATTATGTTTTAGATGCAAGAGAGCCAAAAAAATGAAACTTTCCATTTGGATCCTGAATATATCTGGGGAAGGCATGTGCAAGAAAATGAATCTGAAGGTACAGATTTGGGAATCATCAAAACATAGATTTATTTTTTTAAAAAAAGCAAATGCTTCTTCATGTTCTTTATGTCAGTTGTTGAAAGTTTTTCTGGTGTTAAATAGTTGTTTTTGTAAGATATTTGATTAACAGAGCAGCACTTGTAAATACACTTTCTTTTCTGGAAACATCTGTTTAATATGTGCTACTACCTAATAAGCCAGCATGTTCTTTAACTCCCTCGTGATAAATTGACACCTTTGGAAGCAGTGTGAAAATTTCCAGACTCCCTAGCACACTATGAGCATCTGACATTGTTATACATAGGGGGACCTCACTAGTTTAATTATGGGCATTCTTAATAACCAGATGCCATGCATGGGCATTTACCTGCTTCTTCTAGAAAAGAGAGTCTCTGGTGGGGAGAGAGATGCAAGCTTAGGTTCAGCTTGGTGTCACTATGTCAATGGGACCCCAACATATTTGAGTGCCTAATATGTATCGGGCTCTGGATTAAATACTAAGGATACAACAAGTTCTTATTG